>CM038229.1:64133683-66608342 GCA_021442155.1 Cymbidium sinense | reverse complement strand
TCCAGTTAAGAAGAAGAATGGCCAAATTTAAGTCAATTTGGGACTTAAATAAGGCATGTCTAAGGATGAATTTCTTCACTATAGAGTTAATGGTGGACATTACTGTCTCATGTATTCTCCTTCATTGATGGGTTATGGCTTAAGATGGCCCACGAGGATAAGGCGAATCTTGCTTTTTTGAACCACGAAGTCTACTATTATAAGGTCATGCCCTTCGACCTTAAAAATGCTGCTTTTCGATGGACTCATTCATCATCAAGTAGAATGCTACATCAACGATCTAGTTGTCAAAAGTAAAGAAAAAGGAAGACCATATTTTTGACTTGAGAGTAGTTTTCAAACAGTTAAGACAATTCAATCTCAAAATGAATCCCCTTAAGTGTGCATTCAGAGTAGCTTCAAGGAAGTTCTTTGGGTTTGTTGTTTGACATCAGAGAATATAGATAGAGCTAGAAAAGATCAAAGTTATCTTAGAAATGACACCCCTTAAAATTTTAACTCAACTCAGATCATTCTAAGGGCGGTTGGCATATCAAAGATGCTTTATCTCCAATCTATTGGAAAGATGCAAGCCATTTTCAGCACTTGTCAAAAAGGATGCAAAGTTCAAGTGGGATGAGGTGCCAATATACTTTTGAAGACATCAAATAGTATTTGATGAAGCCAATTCTAGTAGCCCCTATCTTAGGCAAGCCACTTATTCTTTACACTGCTGCATTAGACGACTCCCTTGGTGCTTTGTTATCCCAAACTAATGATGAAGGGAAAGAGAATGCTCTCTACTATCTCAGTCATTGTCTGATCCTTGTTGAAGTAAACAACCCACCTATTGATTAATATTGCCTAGCTCTCATCTTCGCATCCCAAAAGCTATGGAATTACATGCTCTCTCATACGGTAAACTTGATCTCAAGAATCAATCCACTGCAGTATCTCATGACACGACCGACGTTATCCAAATGGTTGGCACATTGGTCCATGATTCTCTCATAATTTGACATTACATTCATAGCTGTCTGTGCAGTGAAAGGATTGGTTTTAGTAGATTTATTAGTAGCTCACCCACTTCCTGCTGATTCCCCACTTAGTGATGACCTCCCCAATGAACAAATCATGAACTTAGGGGACACTAGCATTTGCCCCTGGGAGATGTATTTTGATGGTACGACTTCTTTTCAAATAGGAGAAGAACCATCATCTACTCTTCCAGGAAAGGTAGGGTAGGAATCATCTTTTTAACTCCAGACCATGATGTGATGAGATTCTCAAACTATCTCTCCAATCCATGCACCAACAATGAAGCCAAGTATGAGGCTTTGATTGTCGATCAGGAGTTATTACAGTGTGTGTCAAAAGTATCAACATCTATGGGGATTCTCAGCTACTCATCAACCAGATTGCTAGATCCTATAAGGTTCTAATACTTAAGCTTTATCACTACCATGAGTACACCATGATGCTGTTGGCCCAGATCCTTAAGCTATAAGATTTCTTGAGGAGAGAATGCAGTTGTAGATCCTTTTGCCAAACTCTCCAAGGAGTTGGCATGTCCTAAAGATGAGTCCATTCCAATAAGGGTCCAAAATAGACAAGTTTTATCCCTTGTTGATGCTGAACTCATCGAGAGACTCTCACTTGAAGGGGAGGTTACTGTTGCCAAGAAGACAAGGAGTTGGGTGGAGGCAACCATTCATAGATTAGTTGATTAGAGGCAAACTACCTCAAGAGAAGTCACAAGCCCATCAAATGAAGTAGAGAGCTCTCTCCCATGCTCTTGTGGATGGCACCTTGTACCGACGATCTTTCGATCAAATGTGGTTACATTGTTTAAACAAACATAAAACCTGTAAGATCATGACCAAGGTACATTCAGGTCTATGTGGAGCACATCAATTCAGTCCAAAGATGAAGGTAAAGATCAAGAGACTAGGTTACTACTGACCTTCCATGATTACAGACTACATAGATGTAGCTAGGAGATGACATCAGTGTCAGATACATGGTGTAGTCTTACACCAACCACCCAACATTCTCCACCCTACATTGGTCTCATGGCCATTTGAGTATTAGGGAACTGAAATAGTGGGTCCTATTGATCCTCCTTCTTCTAAGGGTCATCAGTTAATCTTAGTTGCCACCAACTACTTTCCCAAGTTGGCAGAGGAAATCCCACTCAGAGAGGTCATAGCTCAACAAGTGCACCAATTTTTAGGAACCATATCGTATATAGGTTCAGGGTGCCTTGACAAATTATATCCGATAATGGAATTGCATTCAAAAGCATAAAGATCAACAGCTTCACTAAGAGGCATGATATAGATTGGAGATACTCTACTATCTACTATCCAGGGAGAATGGCTTAGTAGAAGCATTCAACAAAACTCTCATCCAGATACTAAAGAAGACACTCAATGATAATAACTGATAGTGGCATGAGCAACTACTTGAAGCCTTGTAGGCATACCACACCACATACAGAACTTCAATCCAATATACCTCATTCTCTTTAGTGTATGGGACCAAAGCTGTTCTACCATTAAAAGTATAACTCTCATCACTAAGGATAGCAATGGGTAGTAAAATCACTATAGAGTAGAACACCAGGTTGCATTTAGAAGAGCTCAAAGGTTTGGAGGAGAGATGCCTTCGGGCATGCCACAACCTTGAGTTGTACAAAGCGAAGATGATTCAAGCTCACAAGAAGCTAATTCGCCCTAGAGCTTTTCAAGTAAGAGAGCTTATTTTAGTTCTAAGGAGACCGATTGTTGCCCGTCAAAGATGGGAGGTAAGTTTGAACCCACTTGGGAAGGCCCTTTTGTCATAAAAATAGCCTACCAAGGAGGATCTTACCAACTTATTAATTGTAATGGGGAACATCCGATGCTTCCAATCAATGGGCACTATTTGAAGAAATACTATCCATAAAATCATGTTTGAAATTAATTATCTTCAAACATTCCATTCCAATTCATCAAAATATTCTCTTCATTCGAAATATTGTTTTCTTGTTTACAAATCTACCATGACGTGTTTAGGGTAGGTTTAAGAGAACTGAAGAGGCATCCTATCCTTCTTTTACAACATGAACACAAATTAAACATGATTCCCTAGTGCTACTAGAGTAGGTGTAAGAGAACCCAAGAGGCATCCTATTTCGACTAGCTCGATTAAGTTAGGTGCAAGAGAATCCAAGTAGCATCCTTACTTGGTGGGATCACAACTACCATTCGTGGCACAATTTCATCAACTTTTAAGCGTATTTTAGGATAGGGGTAAAAGAACCCAAGCGACATCCTATCCTCTTTTAACAAAAACACAAACACAAACACATATCTTTTGTCTCATGCTATTTTGATCTGGGAACAAGCCCCCTTTGACACTCACTCATTAGCTACTCTAGGTCAGGCTAACATGCTACCTTGCTAGTGTATCAGCCTAATGGTCACTTGTCTGGCGGGTGTGAGTCCCCTCACTTTCTTCCTGACTTGACCATTACAAACTGATGAGCACCTTGTTTATTTGGTAGGTCTTACTGTGCAGCAAGTAAGCTACCTCATATTGACTTTGTTTAAGACGATGTAAGCCTACACACCTTCTTATTGAACTAGCCATCATGCACTAATTAGGTCGAGTATATTTGACACTTATGATAAGTCCTCTCGTGGCTCCTTTCCTCTCGACTACTTTTTGAGTTGACATAAGTCTCCTAGTGACATTCACTCAATAGTCTCTCTAGGTCGGAGAGCACCTGTCGAGCTGAAGACATACTATTCTGAAAAATTAGTTTCACTATAGGAGGATGTGAGTGCCTGATGCTTTCTTCCTAGATTGATTATCGCAAACCAATAGGCACCTTAGGTTGGTTGATGTTCGCTATGCTAATAACAACTCACCTAGTGGATACACCACTCTTGATAGATATGAGTCCCCATGCTTTCTCCTTGAGTTGGCCACTGAATACCTATAGACTTTATCTTCTTCAAGGATTAGGATAAATCCCTTAGTGGCTCCTCCCTGTAGGCACTCTATTTGGATCACGTCCTTTGTGACCCCATTTAGACATTACCCGGGCTACTCTTGGATTGGACAGTCCCCCTTTCCTAGTAACCACCCATGTGATTGGAGAATTTGTTCAACGGATGCATAAATTCTCCCTTGGACTAGTAAATTTGAGATAAGTCTAAGCTGATATAAGCTCCTTCTCAGTGTGATCCCTCATAAACTAACAGGGTCCATGATAAATAAGAAAACAAACACATTTATTAACTTGTGGATTAAAAATTCAATCCCCTAATGACCCCTTTCGTAAGCAAGCATCCTATCTTTAGGGCAGTGCAGGCAAAACTCTATATAGGAATTGCCTAACAATACTTGAGTTGAGATAAGTCCCTAGGTTAGCACTCTCTTAGTAGTCACCTTTAGGTCGGGCTCAATCTATTTTTTGAGAGACTGGTTACCTCGGTGGCCATTTCACTATGGAAGATGTAAGTCTACTATGCATTCTTTCTAGCATGACTGTCATAAATTGATAGGCAGCCCTAGGTCAGGTTGATATGGTACCATGCTAATGCATCACCCTAATGGTCTTTTGTTCAAGAAGATGTGAGTCCCCATGCTTTCTTCCCTAAATTGGCCATTGCAAATCAAAAGGAACCCCTTTGGTTGGATAGTTCTCCCCTTTCGGCCAGAAAACTACCTCCTTTGGATCGATAAATTTGAAGTAGGCCAAGGCTGACATGGCCCCTACTCAGTGCGATCCATCACAAATTGATGGGATCCATCAAATCTAATTAAAATGAAATTAATTTTGACTATCTTTGAGCTGATTTAAGTCCTCCAGCAGCATTCACTCAGTAACTAGCTTAAGGTTGGGTTCAATTCGTTGTGTCACCAACGGATCACCCTAGTGAGTGATCCCTACTTTGGAGGATGTAAGTCAACTACGCTTTCTTCCTAGTACAGTCGCTGCACACCGAAAGGCAACCCATTTGGTTGGATAGTCTTACTATGTGGTTGGTAGATTACCCCTTTGGATTGGTAAATCTGAAGTAAGACAAGGTCGACGTGGTCCCTACTTAGTGCAGTCCATCACAAATCAACATGATCCATCTCAAAATTTAAAATTTAAAATTTAAAATCAACCAACCTCTCTGGAGTCAGTTAAACAATTAAATCGATCGACTTCTCCCGGTGAGATGCAAATCTTTCAATTTTCCCGATTATTCTAAATTCTAATCCCGATTTCACAATCACTTATCCCTAGTGGATAACTTGAACCTTTTCACATGGAAGGCTCAAATACTTAATCCTGGATTCTCATTATCTCTTATATTCGTGACATAAGTAGAGTTACATTACACTAAGATCTTGATTCCTTCTACAGTTTAGGAATAGATCATTTACATAGTGCTTTGATCGTTGAATATTGTTGATCATCTCACACCAATGCATGCGGTATTATCACCACACACTTATTGCCCTTTTGACCTCACTTTTAGTGAGTTCTTCTCCGTCTTATACATAGGACTCCTCTTGCAGGCACTAAGATTCTTTAGTCATAAGACACTTCTAGTGATTAGGTGAACACTTAACCTAATCCTAGAGACTTAGAAGGGTTTATCATAGGATTAGGCTATGCATTACGGATTTAAGGCAACCACTTACCTATAGCTCAAACCCAACCCATGTACACTCCTTCAAACCAATCCAAATCAAATCTAAAATCAATTCCAACTCAATTGATTTTCTCAAATCTCAAATCAATCCCAACTCAATTGAGTTTATCAAATACAAAGTCAACTCCAAATTCAATTCCAATCCTAAATGATTCAAATCCAAAATCAATTCCAAATCTAACTCCAATTCTAGATGATTGAAATCCATGATCAATTCTAAATCCAAAACCTTCATAAGTCTTATGAATCACATCCATAAGCTTAGCCAAACCTTTCAAATCAACCCAAAGCTAGATGATTTCCTTATAAATCACTTATTCCACCATTTATATTCACAACTATAAATGAAATTGGCATCCAAATCATCCAAATCAAATGAATATAAATCAAACTAAATCAAAACCCCTTTTTCAAACTTTTTGACCTAACTTAGCCAAATTCACAATCAAATGACTCCTAATTCACATGATTCTCTCATGGATCATTTATATTCTCTTTTATCTTCACAAATATAAATGAAATATAAATTCAAATGGCCAAAATCAAATCAATATAAATTTGTGGTGAAAATTTTCTAATATGGGGAGTCACCTTCAAATCTGTTGGGAGAAATGAAGAGGAGACCATCATATAGAAATTCATCATTTTAGGACACTACACAGATCTGCAGATGTACTTATTTAGGTGATTAGGTACGTCATCAAGGAATTAGTGTACTATCTCGAGAGATAGAAGTCACTTATGGACCTAATAACCTCAATAATGACTCCTATAGACTATAGATCTTCGGTGTGTACTAGAGATTCTTCCCCTACTTTACATGAAAAAGTAAAGCAGGACTTATTTTAAACTGGGTTCATTAAGTTCCCTATTGGGGCAAGCCCTCATAGTTAATTACATCCCGAGGAATGGGGATTCCTAAGAAAAACTCTCAATTAAGATAAATGATCATTGTCTTCAAAGATTTTAATAGGAAAGGATTAACTATCAATTAGTTCATTTTTGAAGATTAAATGGGATTAATCAATGAAGGAGTTATTATCGAAGCTAAAATAGAAGATAAGTATGAGATGCCTACGATGCTAGAAAACCTAACGAGTATCTCAAACTATCCTATAGTTGGGCTTTACATTTTTGAAATTGATTTAGTTTATTTGAGTTGTATTTTTCATTAGAAATTTAAGGCTTATGATTCCTTAACACAAGATTAAGGAAATGCCTAAGAGGTGAGGAATTATGCTTATGGCCCAAAGGAGAAGCAACCCTAACCTAAATCTAGGGACCTTTGGTGAGTGAAAGCACAATAATAAATATAAAGCAAAAATGGGTATTTGGTTTGCCTCCACAAGAGAGGAAAATCACCTTACCCGACAACTAACTCCTCCTACAATTTTAAATACATGTAGGCAATTCATTATGCTTATGTAAGATAGCTAACATGTTATTTATTTAGAAAGAGACTAAGTCCTTAAACTCACTCCCTAAAGAGACTAGATCATGTAAGGACATGCTTCAAATGACCTAAATCTAATGAAATTTAGATTTTATTTTATTTTCATTTTTGGACAAGTATTTTTGACTCAGGCTAATAGGATTCATATGCTTAATGCATGAGAAATAGAGTTATAAGCCAAAATTAGCGAGAAGGGAGGAGGTGAGTTTCCACCATAGCCCTCAAAGGTCAAGCCAAGTTTCTCTGGCAAAGGTGGTAGCCCTCCAATTCAAGAGTAAAATAAGATGCATTTGTACATGATATTGTAAAAGAAATACTCATCCAGCTAAGGGTTGCTAATTCTTTTATCTTGATTTTAAACCTAAGCTTTAGGTGAGGTTATGAATTCTTTATTTTTAATTTGAGTTGAAAGATTTGATAAAATATTTATTTTTCCCTAAAGAGCCTAGTCCACATCCAGGCCATACATAAAGAAAAGAAGAAACTATGAAAAACATGCCACTTAATGCATAAGCTAAACAAATCATCAATCAATTTGTAAAACTAATCGTAAAAAGAATAAAAGGCCATTGTGATCGAGCACCACCGTACAAACCCAAAAATAGCAAATTTGATAGCCGAGCTCCACCCTTAAACAACCCAGATTATAAATGAATTAAATTACAATTAAGCAAGGAATTCATTATTATGGGAGTCTTCACGCTTCATTTCTTCTTTCTTCTTATTTCCTTCTTTCTTCTTTGGTTCCTTCTTTTGGATGGTTGAAAGGTAGATGCTCCAAGACTTCACATGGTGAATAAGATAGGATCTTATGACCAATGCTCATCCTAATCCCCATAACAATCATTCAAAAATTCTAATTGCACAAATGTATGAAAAGGAAAAGAATGGAACTCTAACTAACACCTATAAAATAGAGATTAACTAAAATAAAACACACAAACCCCAAGCATGTATATTGGATTTATCACCCCACACATGGGTGACTAAGTCCACCTGGCCTATTGGATTATGCTTAGGGGTATAAAGGAAATGAAATGAAATGAAAAAGAAGAATGCAAAAGTTGTATTAATTGATTCATTTTTGTTTATGTAATTTATGTATGCAAGCATAGACAATCCTTCTTAAGTGATAGTATAGGAATGAATAGGATGTAAAATTAGGCAAGTGTTAGGTTCTTTTCAAATGAACCACGCATCTTACCAATTCCTATTCAAAATATAAACATAAAAGAAACACTATCTAAGCACCTTTATATCTACTCATATGCAAGCTTAAAATTAAAATATAAGTAAGCTTTAGATTTGATAATTGATTTATGTGTTTTGAAAATAATTTGAATTTAAGTAGTGATAATAGACTCATATTTCCTTTTTACATGCAATTTGACTTAAATTTCATTTTCAAATTTGAATTTGAAAAATATGGTTGAAACCACATGCCATACAAATTTAACATGTTGGGGAAAGAATAAAAGCAATGAAAGCATGTAAACACATTCACTTTAATTAAATCCTAAAGACATTCATATGGAATAAGAAAGTTTAAAATAAATCAAAGTTAATTCAATGTGATGTTAGTTTAGTTTTAAGTTTGATTTAATTTTGAAAAGTTGAGTTGAGTTTGTTGTTCCTAACTCATTCTCACATGTGTTTGATATTTTTTATTTAATTTTAGATGATTAGATTCATTTTATGTATTAATTAGGTAAAGGTATCAATTAAGCAAATTAATTAACCCACACCTAACATAGTTAACTAAATTATCATGAGCCAATGAGATGACATAAAAACTCACAAGGAATTTAAACTTGCAATGCACCTAGAAAGAAAAGGGTCTAATGCAATTTGGCTTATGACTAATGATAATTAAAATAGTTTAGCTTAATAATTTCAAAACATCACATATGAATTGGGTTTTGATTTCCTTAATTGAACTTAGGCTATTAAACACCTAAGCATATACCCAAGGTAGATTAATTAAGTTCTAGAAGTTTTTTAGAATTTTTAAAAATTAATTAAGGGGATAATTAATGAATTAACCCTTAATTAAGAGAGGATTAAGGGATGAAAAGGGGGTTTAGGGAATAGCTTAGAGAAAATGCCCCAAAATTATTCCCTGAACCTTCTATCTACTAGATCTGACCTTAATCAACTCTAATAATGGATTAAAACCACTAATCATACTTTAATTATCTTAATTACATAATGGGGGTAATTAAGAAATGCATTTGCAATTCCCCCAATCAAACCTTCAATAAATCTCAAGAAAATTAGAGGAGGTAGAAGTCATCCCCTAAAAAATACCCAAAAAGTTTGGGATTTATCAGAGGTTTAATTAAAAGGTAATTAGAAAAAAAATTTCCAATAAAACCCAAAATCAGAGGAAAGGTTAATTCAAAATCCATTGAAACTATTTTTAAAATATTCTATGTTGAATTATCTATCCATAAAAATTTATTTCATATTTTTCTGAATTTTATTGAGAGGGAAATGATTTTTGGAAGATCAGAAGAATAATTAGCATTTAATTAAATCCCCTAAACTAATCCCTTAGCTCAGAGAGCGACGTGTGGTGGCGGCGATCAGCATGCTTTACACATTGTCGTGAGCATCCAAATCCCATCGTGGTGAGGCTGGGATCTTTGATCTATGCATCTCGATCAAATGACAGGATCTCCCGGTTTATAAGGATATTTATTTTCTAAATGTGGAATAATCTCGATCGTCCATCCAAAATGTGGGATGGATGGCGATCTTCAGTTCTTCCATCAATAGAGCGTCCATGATCTAGGGAAGATTCAATGATTGAGCTTAAAAACAAAACTTTGCCACACCATCTAAAGCTAATGGAACACATCAATGGTGGATCTTGCATGACTTGAAAATTCTTCAAGACCAACACCTCCTATATTGGGTGGTCAAATTCCTTGGGTGATCTTGTGAGATCGATGAGGGAGCTTTGAGTGGGCAAGTTTGAAATTACCTTAGGTTGAGTGGATTATTCTATAGACCAACACCACTTGAAGTCCCTTGTGGCTTTGATCCAATTCCTTCTCTCCTTGCTGTGGAAACTTAAATGGATTCTTGGGTGCACTCAAATTGGTCCTCACAGGAAGAGTGCAAGAGGAATTGAAGTGATTTTGAGTGTGGAGAGGAGTTCAAGTGAGCTCCATACAATGGAGAAAAAGAGAAATCTCTATTCAAATCCCTCTTGTGCTTGATGGTCTCTCTTCTCTAACACTCTACTTGATCAATTGAGGAAAGATGGATTTGGGTGAATTGAGTATATCTCCCCTTGAAGGATGGATAATTTGAGCTCTTTTCCATTTTCATCCAATTAACTATAATGGGAAGGTTGTTTGGATTAATATTTGCACATGGTCATTTAAGTTGAGTGGATTTCAACCTCCCATGTGCATCAAATTGGTGGAGGAGGATTTTGAATTGATTTGACCCTTGGCATGGCTCCAAACCCATTGGGTTGGGTGCCTCACTCTTCAGGTCGCTTGAGGTATTAGGAAGGTATCAGTGGATATGAAGGGCACATCAAATTACCCATGGATTAGGCAAAATTTGTTCTATATTTGGGTAGAATAGTCATTTTGCTAATTTTTAAATTTTGATATGTTGGGTGTGTGGAGAAACTACGATTGGCCAAGTTTCATTAGAATTAAAATTTATTTGATAAGGTTTGGCTCATGTTGACCCATTTAGGTCAAAATGGGGCAACTTGGGTCAAGTTGACCAATTGGTCAAATTGGGTCAAACCAAGGGTTGGGTCAATTTCATATGACCATTTGAAATGTTTTGGTGCTTTGGTTTGATTCAATTTTGTATAGTTTTGAATTTGGCTCATATTACTTCATTTAGATCAAATGGGTCAAGTAGACCTATTTGACTGATTTGACCTATGTGAGGTAGGTCAAGGGTAGGTTTAGGTTTGGTTAGTCATATGGAGTGGATTTGTATCTTTGTTTCCAATCAATTTTGGTTATGTTCAAATTTGGCTCAACATGACACCTTTAGGTCAAGTTGGGTCTAAGGTCAATTGGGCTAGGTTGGGTCTAGTTGGCCAATTGAGGTGTTGGTCAAGTTCAACAAGTGATTTGGAATGAACTTGACCCATTGGTTTCAATCAATTTGGCTTAGATCAAGTTTTGACATATTTTGACTTTTTGGGTCAAGTTGGGTCAACTTGGGTCAAATTTGCAATTTGGTTGGCTTAAATCTTGACTTGGTCAAGTTCAAACATGGCTCATGAATGAACCTAGATCATTGGTTTCAATCAATTTGGCTATGGTGGAATTTGGCTATGTTAGGTTTCATTTTGGACTAAGTGTTGACTTGGTCAACCCTTATGTTTGACCTAGTTTGACCCAATTTGGTTGATTGATCTTCCCATGATGATTGGTGATATGATGAGAGGTATAGGTGAGTTTGGTTCAATCCAATTTGGTTAGGATTAGAATTTGGCTCATAAGGATACTTTAGGTCACTTAGGGTCAAGTGAGCCTAAGTGGGTCAAATGGCTTGGTCAAAGCTTGATTTGAGTTTGATTGAACTTGTATATAGACTTATGATTAAAATATAAATCCATTTACAAATGGTTTGAAGTCAAATAGGTTTTGATTCATTTGTCAATTTCATATTCAAAGGAAGAATATGAATGGATTTGGGGTTTGATTTTTGAATTGGATTTTGGTTAAGTGATTGAGGTTTGCATTTATATATGAATTCATGATTGTATAGTTGATTGAGTCGTGAAGAGAAATTAAGAGTTTGGCTTGATTTGAAATTGATTTGACTAAGTTCAAGATTTTGACTTGAAAGGCTTAGGTTAGATTTTGAATGGATTTGAGTTTGATTTTTGGAATTGGTTTTGATTGTTTGAATTTATATTTTATTTATATATGTGACTATAAATGAGAAAATAAATGGATTATGTGAAAATTTCAAGGGTTTGAAGTGATTTGATCATGACTTAGGCTAAGTCCATTATGAAGGATTTAAGGGACTTAAGAAAGTTTTGGAGTAGGGATTTGAATTCTTGAATTTGGTTTGATTGGTTTATATTTATATTTCATTTATATATGTGAATATAAATGAGAATATAAATGAGTTATGAGAAAATCCCATGAATTTGAATTGCTTTGATCATGATTTTGGCTAAGTCATTTAAGAGAAATTAAAGACTTAAGAAGGATTTAAAATTTGGAATTTAATTTTTGGATTTGATTTGATTGATTTATATTTATATTTCATTTATATATGTGAATATAAATGAGAATATAAATTGATCATGAAAAAATTTCAAGAGTTTGAATTGGTTTATATCGTGATTTTGGCTAAGTCCTTAAGAGAGAAATTAAGGACTTAATAAAGATTTTGACTTAGGAATTTCATTCATGGGTTTCAATCACATGGAGTTGATTTGAGTTTGGAGAAAATCAAACAAGATTAATTTGAAGTTTGACTTGAAGGAAGGTGAGGAATGGTTTAAGCTAAAGGTAAGAAAATTTCCTAACACCCTTAAGGTATGACATATTCTTATGGCTAACTCTTCTAGGTCTCTAAGGCTAGGTTGAGTGTCCACCTAATCATTAGATGTGCCTTAAGACTAAGGAAACTCTTAAAGTCTAAGAGGAGTCCTATGCCCAGATGGATGGGTTGAGAGCTCATTCTAAAACAAGAATGGGTGTGGTGTGACAAGGAACACCGCGTGATGTTGACAAAATGATCAACAAAAGCGAGAGGTCTGAGCACTAATAGAAATAATCTATCCCTAAACCAAAGTGTCGAAAGAATCTAGAACTTAGTGCAATGTGGCTCTACTTATGTCCAAGACATAAGAGAGAGAAGGAAAAATCCACTAAGGGATAGAGTATGAACCTTCCACTAGGGAAGCAGGTTCAAGTCATCCATAGAGGGTGAAAAGTTTGATTTGATTTGAATCTCACTGAAGAGAGATCTCCACTTGGCGAGAGGGTTGAATATGTTTCAATGTTTAGATTTGGATTTTTGAGATGAACTTTATTGGTTTACAATGGACTGCATTGAGTAGGAGCCATGGAGGCTAAGACCTAACTTAGATTTACCAATCCAAAGGGGTAGTCTACTGAACACGTAGTAGGACTAGCTGACCAAAGAGGAATACCTTTCAGTATGTAGCAGTTGTACTAGGAAGAAAATGTAGTAGACTTACATCCTCCAAAGTAGAGACCAGTTGCTAGGGTAATCTATTGGCAAGATAATAGATTGAACTCAACCTAAGGCCGACTATTGAGTAAATGTCGCTGGGGGGACTTAGATCAACTCAAAGATAGTCAAGATTAATTTTTATTTTCTAGATTTATTTATTTTGATGGATTCCATTAGTTTGTGATGGATCAAATTGAGAAGGAGCTTATAGAAGCCTAGACCTATCTCAGATTTACTGAACCAAAGGGAGTAGCTTCCCGGCTGATGGGAGAACTATCCAACCAAAAGAGTGCCTTTCAATTTACAATGATCAATTCAAGGGAAGAAAGCTCGGTGACTCACATCTTGCACTAGAAAAAGACCACTGGGGTGATCGGTTACTTTGGGCAACAAATCGAACCCGACTTAAGGCTTCCTGTCGGTTTGCGATAATCATGCTAGAAAGAATGCATCATAGTCTTACATCTTTCAAAGCAAAATGATTGTCGGGGTAACCTACTTATGGAAAAATAGATTAAACCTGACCTAAGAGTAACTATAGAGTGAGTACCAACCCGAGGATTTATCTCAGCTCAGGTAGTCAGGCAATCCATATAGGGAGTTCTGCTGACACAGGCCTAAAGATAGGATGCTTGCTTGGGAAAAGGGAACCCTTTGGGGGCTTGAATTCCTAATCCACAAGTGAATTAAATTTGTTTATTTTGTTTGGTTATCATGGAACCTATTAGTTTGCGATGGATCAAACTGATAAGAAGCTTATATCAGCCTAGACCTATCTCAAATTTACTGAACTAAGGGAGAATTTTTGCATCCATTGAACAGATTTTTCAACCACAGGGGTGGCTACTAGGAAAAGAGGACTGTCCATTCCAAAAGTAACCTAGGTAGTGTCTAAATTGGGTCGCAAAGGACTTGATCCAAATAGAATGCTCACAGGAGAAGGGATCGCTAAGGGCTTAGTCCAACACCTTGGAGAAGATGACATGGTTAGTCATAAATCCAATAGGTATTTAGTGTCCAACTCAAGGAGAAAGCTCAGGGACTCATATCTACCAAGAGTGGTGCACTCACTAGGTGAGTCGCTGTTAGCATAGCGAACATCAACCAACCTAAGATGCCCGTTGGTTTGCAATAATCAACATAAGAAGAAAGCTCGGGGACTCACATCCTCCTACAATAGAACTGATTGTTGGGATAGTCTATCTTCGGCTTAATAGGTGTTATCCGACCTAGGGCGACTACTAAGTGAATGCTAGTGGGGGACTTACATCAACTCAAACATAGTCAAGAGGAAAGGAACCACTGGGGGACTTATCCTAAGCCTCAAATATACTCGACCTAGTTAGTGCATGATGGCTAGTTTCAAGAAGAAAGCACAGGGACTCACATCTTCTTAAATAAAGTCAACATGAGGTAGCTTACTGGCTTGGCAGTGAAGACTACCATACTAACAAGGCACTCTTTAGTTTGCAATGATCAAGTTAGGAAAAAAGTGCAGAGACTCACATCCTCCAACAAGTGACCACTGGGGTGATATACCAGCGAGGTAGCATGTAGATCAGACCTAGAGCAGCTAATTAATGAGTGCCACAGGGGGCTTGTTCCCACATCAAAATAGCTCAAGATAAAATATTTGTGTTTGTTTTGTATCTATTTTAAAAGGAATAGGATGCCTCTAGTGGATTCTTACACCCACCTTAAACACACAAGAGATTTGATGAAATGATGCCACGGATGGAAAATAGGATTCCCATAAAGAAAGGATGCTGCTTGGGTTCTCTGACACCTAACTTAGTTATGCTAATCAAAATAGGATGCCTCTTACACCTATTCTAAAAGCAGAGATTGTGTTGTGTTATGAAAAAGGATAGGATGCCACTAGGGGACTCTTACACCTACCTAGACACGTCATGGCGATTTGAGACAAGGAAACAATCAAAGAAGAAGATTTGATGAATGGAATCAAATTTTTTATTATTTTTATGATTATTTTCAAACATGATTTATTTCATGGATAATATTTCTTTAGATAGAGCCCATTAATTGGAAGCATCGGGTGTTCCCCTTTATAATCAATAAGCTGATAAGATCCTCCTTGGTAGGCCTTCTCTTTGACATAGGGGCCTTCCCAAGTGGGTTCAAACTTGCCTCCCATCTTTTGATGGGCAATAGATGGTCTCATTAGGACTAACACAAGTTCTCC
Source organism: Cymbidium sinense (assembly GCA_021442155.1). Lineage (NCBI taxonomy): Eukaryota > Viridiplantae > Streptophyta > Magnoliopsida > Asparagales > Orchidaceae > Cymbidium > Cymbidium sinense. Next base: position 66,592,810 of record CM038229.1, on the reverse strand, counting down.
TACTCGAAATGACCTAAGGTAGACCAACTTGTTGTGAGCTTGAATCATTTTGGCCTTGTACAACTTCGAGGTTACGCGTCCAGGTGACTCTCCTCCAAACCTTCGAGCTCTTCTAACCGCAATTTTGCATTATGCTCTGTAGTGATTTTATTACCCAATTCTATCCTTAGTGATGTTAGTTGAACTTCTAAAGGTAGAATGACTTGAACCACTAAGGAAAATAAGATGTGGTTGTCGGTATGTGGTGCGGTAGGCCCACAAACTTCAACCAAGCTCATTCACTTTGTTGTCATCAAGAGTCTTCTTCAATATCTGGATGAGAGTTTTTTTTTTGAATGCTTCTGCTAGGCCATTTGCTCTAGGATAGTAGATGGTGGAGTATCTCCAATCTATACCATGTCTTCTGGCAAAACTATTGATCTTTGTGCTTTTGAATGCAGTACCATTATCAGATATAATTCATTAAGGCACCCTGAACCTATATGCAATATGGTTCCTGAAAAATTGAAGCACATGGTGACCCTCTAGTGGGATGGCTTCCACTTAGAAAAGTAGTGGTAGCTAAGATGAATCGATGCCCCTTGGAAGAAAGAGGATCGATCGGACCTACAATGTCGGTACCCCAACATTCAAATGGCCATGAGGCCAATGTAGGGTGTAGAATGTTGGGTGGTTGGTGGAGGACCACACCATGCACCTGACACTAATGACATCTCCAAGCTACATCCATGTAGTTTGTAATCATTAAAAGCCAGTAGTATCCTAGTCTATTGATCTTCATCTTCATCTTCGAACTAGAATGATGTGCTCTGCATATACCAGAATGTACCTCGATTATAATGCCACTGGCTTCATATTTATCTAAACAGCATAACCACATTTGGTCAAAGGGATAAGGTGCCATCAACAAGAGCTTAGAGAGAGCTCTCTATTTCACGATGGGCTTGTGATTTCTTGAGTAGTTTGCGTTTGTAATCTATGAATGGTTGCCTCCACTCAGCTCCTTGTCCATTTTTTGACACCTCCCCTTCAAGAGAAAGTCTCGATGAGTTCAACATCAATAAGGGATAGGACTTGTATTTTGGACCCTTATTGAAATGGACTCATCTTGGACATGCCAACTCTTTGGAAAGTTTGGCCAAAGCATCTCTTCTTGCATTCTCTACGGGGAACCTTGTAGATGGTGACTTGAGAATTTCAGCCAGACTTCATGGTATACTCATAGTAATGATGAAGCTTGGGTTTGAGAACCTGTAGGACCCGACAATCGGTTGATGACCAACGAGAATCCCAAGATGTTGATGCTCTTGACACGATAGTGATGGCTAACTCGGCAATAATCAAAGCCTCATACTGCTTCATTGTTGGTGCAGGGTTGGAAAGATAGTATGAGAATCTCATCACATGTTTTAGTTAGAAGAACTATTCTACCCTACCTTTCCTAGGAGAATAGATGGTGCTTCACCTTTAAGAAAAAAGCAGCGCCATCAAAATACATCTCCCATTGGTGGTTGCCGGCCTCCCCAAGTTCATGATTTGTTCATCGGGAGATCATCACTAAGCAAATCAGCAGGAAGTGGGTATGCTGTTAAGAAATCTGCTAGTGCATGTCCTTTTATCGCATAGAGGGGTACAAATGTGATATCAAACTGTGAGAGTATGATGGATCAACTAGCCGAACATCCAAATAGTGTTGGCCTTGTCATGAGGCACTGTAGTGGATTTGTTCGGGAGATCAAGTTTACCCTATGAGAAAGCATATAGTGTCGTAGCTTTTGGGAAGAAAAGATCAAAGCTAGGCAACATTTCTCAATAGGTGGGTAGTTTGCTTCAGTAGGAATCAAATGATGGCTTAGGTAGTAGAGAGCGCTTTCCTTACCTTCATCGTTGGCTTGCCAAGATCGAGAGTCATCAATGCGGGTGTAGAGATGAGTGGCCTACACGGGATAGGTGCTAGGGCGGTGGCTTCAAAATACTCTTTTATATCTTGAAGGTATACACCAGTCATCCCACTCTGAACTCTTGGCATCCTTTTGACAAGTTGAAAATGGCTTGCATCTCCCCGATAGGTTGGAGATAAAGCATCTTAGATATGCCAACCATCCTTGAAAGGATCTGAGTTGAGTTAAACTCTTAGGAGGTGGCATTTCTAAGATAGCTTTGATCTTTTCTAGATCTATTTCTATTCCACGATGTCAGACAACAAACCCAATGAATTTCCTCAAGCTACTCTAAATGCACACTTCAGGGGATTCATTTTGAGGTTATATTATCTTAACCATTCAAAACTACTCTCAAGTCAAAGAGATGGTCTTCCTTTTCTCGCTTGACTACTAGATCATCAACAGCACTCAACCTAATGATGGATGAGTTCATTGAAGATCTGAGTCATGGCGTATGGTAGCACCGCATTTTAAGGCCGAAAGGCATGACCCTATAATAGAAGATAATCGGGTTTGAAAAGGTGTTTCTTTCATCTTCGTGAGACATCTTGATTTGGTTATAGCCATATGACCCATCCATGAAAGAGAAGATTGCATGAGATGAGGCAATGTCCACCATTAATTCTGGTATAGGAAGAGGAAACTCATCCTTAAGACATGCCTTGTTTAAGTCCCTAAAATTGATGCATATACAAATTTGGCCATTCTTCTTCTTAACTAGGATGACACTAGCTAACCAAGTAGGATATTTTTCTTCCCTGATGAAACCATCATCAATCAGTTTCTTGACTTTAGAAATGACCTGTTGTTCAATTTCTAATCCCATGTGTCTAGGAGCTTGCTTAATTAGGGTAACATTAGGGTCTATTGCTAGCTTGTGGACTACTACATTAGGAGATAATCCAGGCATTTCTTCATAACTCCATGCAAAGTAGTCTTTAAACTCAGTCAATAGCCTAACTAAGTCATTGGTTTCTTCTTCATTCAGCAACAAACTGATGTATGTTGGGCGTAGATTTTCTTCTATCCCAAGGTTGATTTCTTTAAGCTTGTCAATTATTGAATGAATCTCCTCTTCAAATTCTGGCAGTGCCTCTTTGACTTGGAGATCATCTAGATCATCCAAGATTTCTAAACACACATTCTCATAAGAGTTGGGGATGTGTGAGAAAAAAACTATCAGATTGGTAATAATTAAGCTGTAATCTTCGTCATCAACCGGACCCACTATGTCGAATCTTAGTCCTGCTCTTGATTATGCTTCCCTGCCTATGTTGCACCATAGCTTTTCAAAGTATTCTAACTTGTGCTTGGACCATGTGTGAGGAACTAAACCTTTCTGTATAAGATTTTGAACACAGGGTGAGTAAAAGTCAAAAGGTAATTCTATTAGTTTTTAAAAGTATCCTCCTCAAGTCTACATCAACTTCGTTTGAGGATGATGATCCCAAAAGAACTTCTTCTGCTTCATGTCACTGAAGACTTAGGGACTTCCTTAACTACTAAACCTTCAACTTTCTGAGATGTAAGTGAGGTAAGAGCTAAGGTTCCCAACTGCTACCAAATAGTTTCATAAACCATTCAATACTTTGCTTTGCTTGAGGCCTAGTCTTCATCTTTGTTTGGATCAAAAGTCACCTCCAATGGAACCCATGAGAGGTTGGTGTATACTAATCACATTAGACTCATCCTCTAGATTCCAAGTCTATGAATAGTAGGGTACTCTATGAACTAGAACACCACTGGTGAAGGCCAACTAGGGGTCTCCACCAGAACTACCTCTATTTCTCGCCTCTACTGGTGGAGGTTGAGCCATTTTACCCACATGTCCATATGATGGAATAAACTGTGGGTGGAATGTGATATGCAGATCTACTTTTTCTTCAATTCCCCTTTCTTGTTTACTTGGACTTTCATTTTTATTTTTCTTTTCTTTTATCTTTTCTTTTGCTTTATTTTCTTTTTTTTGTGTTTTCATTTGAATTTTGTCCAAGTTCATGAGAAAGGGTGTTTTGAGGAAGATAGTAGGTCGCATCCTCATAAATCTCAACCTCTCTAACTAAAAATGGCTTTTCATCTCTGTTGACACGGTATTCAATCCTATTTTTTCTGAACTTGATGCATTGATGAAGGGAAGATGGAATGATCTTGTTCTGATGTATCCAAGGCCTACCAAGCAAAGCAGTGAACAAAGTATTCAAATCAATGATGTAGAACTTGGCTTCGCCTTCCACACCTATCTCCAAAGGTAACACTATAGAACCTAAAGCCCACTCACCTTGGTCATTGATCTCACCCATCCATGAGAACAAGAGGTAGTCAACCCATGCATGTTAATGTGATGAGAGAGGGATGGTTGTGCTCAAGTCCCCATAAGAAGAAGGTCTTCATCTGTGAAGGTGATCCCTTGTGCTTCTTTTGCATAATTTGCTTCCTCACCTATAGCAGTCACCTGAGCTAAGCATATTCCAGAATCAAGAAGGGCCTTGATTAGTGAATCCCTCATCTCTTTGGATAAGGCAAGGGCATCGTATATGCTTAATTTAGATGGAAACTTTCTTAGATGAGAAAGGATGTTGTAGTCCACTTTCAATTGGTCCTCCACAAGCATATCCAATGGTGGAGAATCATGTGGAAAGGCTTCTCGATCTTTAATACCAATGACTTGTTTCCCTCTATCTAGCGGTGCTACCCTAGGAGGTAGAACCTTGCTACTATGGAGGTTGACTTCGGTGATCTCTTATGGAAGGTAATGGGTTCTGCACACAGCTCACCTACAACTTCTCCTATGGGACCCTCAAAATCGATGATGATTCCAAGTCTATCTCAAGAGGTGAACCCAATATTTGAGTTGGAAGTCCAACTCAATTAGAAAGAGGAAGATCAATTTATAGTTATTTTGACTTGAAGAGTTATCATTAGAATAAGAAGACAACCCATCAAAAGACATATGTAATTCAAACTAGCTTTATTCTTCAATTTCTTAGAATTATTTGGAGGTACAAAGTAGAAATCAAGTAAAGTGAGTGGGGTAAGGGATTTGATGCCCTTATCCACCGATACAAGAGTTCTACTAGTAGAAGAAATAGAAGAGCTAGTTGAAATGGAAGAAGTCACCAGTGTGGAAGCGCAATGAGGTCGGAGGCGACACGATTGGTGGTCGCTAAGGGTCCTGCCGACACAAGCTATTTCGCCGAGTTCCCATTCACCGGCAACTTGTAAACCTTCCTGTTGGAGGTTTGAGTGACTCAGCACCTACAAGAAAAAGCATCTTCTGATTGATCTTCTTAGAGGTTTTAGAGAGAAATATCCCAACCTTCTTTAGTTTTGGTAGGATCACATGTATCCCCAAGGATTACCCTAATGGAATTGGAAGGTTGTTCCACAAGGTATTCCTTTGGGATAACTACAGCACCAATCTTGAAATTGTGTTCAAGCCAGTACTTGAATATGAAGCAATCCTCCAAAATGTGTCCTAGCATGTGGTGGTAAGGACAAAAGTTTGGATCATGACTTTTGCCTACTTCCTCCAGTCTCTAGCTCTAGTTGAAAAAATCGGTTTCTTTAAGAGATTCTTAAAGATTTTCTTGATTACCTCTTAAAAGAATAAGGTTTGTTTAACTTATCTAAAAGAGTAGGTGGACCATAGCTACCTGGCGACAGATATGCATGTCACTGGTGGTGGTGATATGGCTGAGGCGGTGGCTGTGCTAGCCATGGAGGCTGCGGTGGAGGCCAGTAGGGCTACCTCAGTGGTGGAAAAAAAGGTGGAGGCTGCTGAGATCATGGTCTCTCAAACTGATCTCTAGCTAGCTGCTTCCCCTTATCAACCGTTGTTACTACTCCTGGCTTCTTTTCATAGACCTTTTGTGACTTATGCTTAGGCAACTGACCTTGAAAAGGCAGTTGTTTGGCCTCTCCTTGTAGACTAGTCACCTTGTTGATTAGCTTCTCAAATGTCTTGATAGTGAATCCCTTAAGCATGAAGGCGATAGGGCCATGGATATTCTTTAAGAGAATCATAATGGCATGTTGTTCAGACAGTTATAGTTTGCACTTCATACACAAGTTATGCCATCAAAGAATATAATCAACAAGGGACTCACTGGAGTGTTATTGTGCTATAATGAGATCACCAATAACCCACCGAGCTCAAAGAAATCTCTTGATGAAGAGTTGCTCTAACAGAAATATTGATCAACCTAATCAAAATAATACCGCTAGTTACTAACAAAGGAAAAAGTAAAGCGTACACATTGCAATAACTAGCCCTGAAATGTGCTATGTGTTGCCTTGGGTTTTCACTGCCATCAAAGCTTTTGAAGGAAGGAGGCACAAAACCCTTGGGATATTGGATAGCATCGAATTCCTCCCGGTAGGCTCTACCCTTTGGAATTGATGATCCTCCACGGGCTTGAGCCAAAGCTTCCTTCACTTGCTGCTCAACCAAGGATTTTATGTATTTTTCTTGTATGGAGGTACTTTTCACTACCTTCCTATAGATGCTAGTGCTACCTTGCTTGATCGGAGGTAGAGTCTTGACTAGGTCCAAAACATGCAATAACGTAGGTTGACTAATGTTGACTATAGTAGGATGAACTAAAGGGGCTTATTTCTGATGCACTGAAATTGTTGCTAATAAGTCCTCTAACTATCGTGCCACCCTATCAATCTACTCATCCTTCTACCTCAACTGATGTCAGAGGTGCTGGGTTGATGCTGTGGTGTCTTCCTGATCAACCTCATCACCTTCCATGGCTTGTTGTTCCCTAAGAAGAGATCCTCTAGTGTCTACCATATAGACTCCAGTTGAGTCTCCCAACAAGTCATCTTCATTGGGATTGAAGCTAACTTTCTCTTCATCTAACCAGTCGTACCCCAAGATTTCCTTCTTCTCTATGAAATAATATGCCACTATCTCATCTAAAGAATGATCCATCTAAGCAGGTACAAATAGTCTAGGCTGATCGGTGTGATCACTATCATGCACTAAGAGGCACTAGACCTCACCTTTCACTGGAGAGTCAGTCCTATGTGGACTGTACTCGCTAGATGAATGACACTCTTGACTATTACTGGCTATGAGAGGGGTAACAATCCAAGGATGTTCCACTATCACTGGTGCAGCTGGACTATCATCTGTAATATTTGAAATGACTATCACCTTCTCCACATCCTGCTATATAGGAGGCATTGGTGAAGGAAAGACCATAATGCTTCAGGGTCGCCACTCCTTCCACACCACTACTGGGGCAGAAGGTCAAGCAGGAGAGCTCGGCCTTGCAACAATGGGTTATGTAGAAGGGGTAGGATCCCTCGGCCATAGCCGGATCACCAACAGGGTGCGCTTCTCCCCGGATATGGCCTTCATGGCCTTAGATGGAATTAGAGATGCTGTAACCTGAACTGGTGATGGAGGACAAGGAGTAGAGCGGTGGGGTGGAGACATCACTGACTCTCTATGCACAGGAGCTACCCTCTTATGATGACTACTCCCAATAGGAAGGATGCTATTAGTATGGGTGAGATAGTCGAAATAAAAATCAATCGAGTGGATGATCTAACTAAACCTCTCCCCGGTGGTAATATGTGATGTCTCTCAGGCCCTCTCACAGCATATATGCTTCCCCGCACTATGGGAGATGATGGATCAAAGATCAAGCGAGTGTCGGACTACGGCGTCCATGCTCACTTGCGGCTAACAGTTAGGCAGGCGTGCAACCTCACCTTAAAACTGCGGTTGATCTTGCACAACTAGAGGAGGTAATGAGAGATTCCTCCTAACATCCTCTCTATCTGACCTAGAGAGGATGTAACTGGTTTTCTATAACCAGTGGTGAAGTAATAATAGGAAACTCATCCATAGCTGAATAGGCTGCTGCCTTTGACTCCCTAGCGATCCTGGTGTGGTACCGCTTGATCATGTGGTTCTTATTCCTACATTGTGTCCTCATAGAATGGGAGGAGTGAGAGCTAGATCCATACACAAATGTAGGGGAGGAAAGCCTTGAGACCAGGGTAGCCTTACCTTTAGAGGGTACAGATAAGATGGTGCTAATCCTCACTAGGGCAGCATGAGAAACTCTGGGGTGTACAGCAATTGGGGCTGGTACTGCTAGTACTATTGGCATTATCATAATTGAAGCCTATGGGACTACCACTGCTTTCCTCTTCAGCAAGGAGACATTAGAGTCGAAGGGTAAGTCAATCTTGATGACCCGACTTACCGGTGGTCCATAGCTAAGTGAGTGAGTGCCCTCATAAGTAATCCTAGAACCCTTGAATCCTCTACCAAAGTAAATCAGATGTGTGTGGTCCAGTCGGGAAGGCGGCGACTCGGATCCATACCATGGGGGAAGGTGAAAATGAACTTCTATGAACCAACCATCTCAGAATAACTGTAAAAGATTGAAAACTGAACTGCCACTGTATTGACTATAAGAATCTACAATGAGAAATGAGTCTATATTAGATTTCAATCTTTATAGATTTATTTGGATTTTTTTAATTGAAAATTTGAACCCACATCTAACAAGTTAGAAGTGTTAAGTGGGGTTCAAATAGATTTGAGAAGATTTGATTGAAAGAGGAATTTGAATATTAATCCAATTTCAATAAATTTAGGTATGTTGAGATATGAATTCAAAATTTTGGATAAGGATGCTTCCATAGGTTCATGTTTGTTTGAATTTGGATTTTCTTTTGATTTGAGAACCCTTTCTTTTAAAAAATTTGGGTATGTTAAAGTAAGGTTCAATTGATTTTGTTTTTGTTTGATTGATTTTGGAATTTCACTCACTTAACAAATTTGGGTATGCTAAGTGAAGTGTTTGAGAAAGTGATTGTTTCTTTCTATGAATTTTTGTTTTGATTTTGGAAATTTGGAATTCCCACTTAGCAAATTTAGGTATGCTAAGTGAAGAATCAAGTGTATTTTGTTTGATTTTTGAAAATAGGATTCTTAGCAAATTTAGGTATGTTAAGAAAATCCTAAGTGTTTTAATTTTTTTTTTTTTTTTATATTTTGATTTTCGAAAAATGTAGGATCCCTAGCAAATTTGGTATGCTAAGGGAATCCTAAGTGTTTCATTTTTTGTTTTGATTTGATTGAAAGTGGAGATTTTACTTTAGAAAATATGGTATGCTAAGAATGAAATCCCACTTAGTTTTGTGAAATGAAAATTTCACTTAGCAAATTTGAGTATGCTAAATGAAATTCTAAATCATGTGTTCAAGAATTTTTTTTTTGGTTTTGAAAATAGAAACTTCTCCTTAGCAAATTTGGTATGCTAAGGAAGGGAGTTCCAAAGGTGTTTTGAGAACTTTGGTTTTGACTTTGGAGACTTCACTTAGCAAATTTAAGTATGGTAGGTGAAGTTCCAAAAATATGTTTTGAAAATTTTAAAATATGATTGTTGATTTTTGATTTTGGATTTGGAAACTTTACTTTGCAAATTTGCATATGCTAAATGAAGTTCCAAAATGTGTTTGAAAATTTTGGTTTTAGATTTGGAGACTTCACCTAACAAATTTAAGTATGCTAGGTGAAGTTCCAAAGGGTTGTTTAAAAAATTTTGATTTTGGATTTGGAGACTTCACTTAACAAATTTAAGTATGCTAGGTGATTTTCCAAAGTGTTGTTTGAAAATTTTTGATTTTAGATTTGGAGACTTCACTTAACAAATTTGGTATGTCAAATGAAGTTCCAAAATGTGTTTGAATTTTGAAAATATGATTATTGATTTTTGAATTTGGATTTGGAAACTTCACTTAGCAAGTTTGAGTATGCTAAATGAAGTTCCAAAATATGTTTAGAAGATTTTTGGATTTTAAATTTGGAGACTTCACTTAACAAATTTGGGTATATTAAATGAAATTTCAAATGTGTTTTGAAAATTTTGAGTTTTGAACTTGGAGACTTCACTTAACAAATTTGGGTATGTTAAATGGAGTTCTAAATGTGTTTTGAATTTTGAAAGTATGATTATTTAAGTTTTAATTTTTTTAAAGAGAGGACTTCCATTCAACACATTTGGGTATATAGAATGGAGATGAATCTTACTTTTAAAATGTGAAATTTTTATTTTATGTGTGATTGTTGCTTTTGGAAGATTGGAATTCCAACTTGAACATATGTGAGATATGTTTAAGTTGGATTTCCTAAATGATATTTATTTTTAGATGGGAATGAAATCTTCATTTAATAAATTTGAGTATATTAAATGAAGATGTTCATATGTGCTATTGAAAAGTTCAATTTTATTTGAGAATGAAACTTCCATTCAATATGTATGAGTGAATTTAATAGAAAGATCCATGTGCAAGATGCATTTGTGCATGATATTGAAAAATAAATACTCATCCAGCTAAGGGGTTGCTAATTCTTTTATCCAGATTTTAAACCTAAGCTTTAGGTGAGGTTATGAATTCTTTATTTTTAATTTGAGTTGTTAGATTTGGTAAAAGATTTATTTTTTCTAAAGAGCCTAATCCACATCCAGGACATACATAAAGCAAAGAAGAAACTAGGAAAAATATGCCAGCTAAATAAATCATCAATCAATTTATAAAGCTAATCATAAAAAGAATAAAAGGCCATTGTGGTCGGGCACTACCACACAAACCCAAAAATAGCAAATTGGGTAACCGAGCTCTACCCTTATACAACCCATATTACAAATGAATTAAATTACAATTAAGCAAGGAATTCATTTTTATGGGGGTCTTCAAGCATCATTTCTTCTTTCTTCTTTTCTTCTTTCTTCTTATTTCCTTCTTTCTTCTATCTTCTTTGGTTCCTTCTTTTGGATGGTTGGAAGGTAGATGTTCCAAGGCTTCACATGGTGCATAAGATAGGATCTTATGACCAATGTTCAACCTAATCCCCATAGCAATCATTCCAAAATCCTAATTGCACAAACTTACATGAAAAGGAAAAGAATGGAAATCTAACTAACACCTGCAAAATAGAGATTAGCTAAAACAAACCACACAAATCCCAAACATGTATATTGGAATTATCACCCCACACATGGGTGACTAAGTCCATTTGGCCTATTGGATTATGCTTAGGGGTACAAAGCACCTGCAAGCAAAAGCATTTATATTTTTATTTATAATAGTGCCCCTTAAGCACAATCCCCTGCAGAAAATAACGGCTAGACTAAGAGCGTCATACCATTCATTCCATCAGCATAGACCCTAACATCTAGTCTAAAACATATATCACAAAATAAAATAAAACATCAAACCATGCACCGTCCTAACCTAAAGCTAGAAGTGGTGACTTAGGCTAATGTGTGTACTCTGAAGGTTTGTGTGGTATGCTTAGCTATGGCTTCAAGTTCAAATTTTCTAAGTGTGAAAACATGTTCACCTTAGAGGATGGTTTTATTTAAGTTTAATTATTTTGGGTTGATTTTATTTCATGTTTTGGTTTGGTTCAACTAAATCCTACAATTATTTACTAAGGTATAAAGAGAGGGAAAGAGAAGATAACTTCTCTTTCCTTCCCTAACCTAAGTAATTTCTAAAGTATGTTCACATTTTAGCTTTGTTTAGTGAATGTTTTGATTAAATATTTTAATTAATTCTAATTTTAAATGAACTCTAAATAAACCTATTCAAAAAGAAAGACATTTTAAGATTTAAATAAAATGAATCAAATTCACATAACACACATTACTTCATTTCTTTCCTAACATGTATAACATGCATATAAATGAATCCTAAGCATATATATACACAAAAATGAGAACATTTAACACACTATATAATGCATGCTAAGAAATCCATTTAAAGAAATTTAGAAGTTTAATTTGCATGATTTTTTTAAGTAGAAAAGGGTTTCTTTATCCAAATTTTCACATGCACACATGAAAGTAAGAAAGGCATAAGTGAGTACAGTGCCATTGTTAACCAAAGGTATAAGGTACAAGACCTACTTAGGATACTTAAAGCCTTGTAATCTCGGGGTTGTCCAAACTAATATACCACTTTCCTTAAATACAAATATATATACAAAGAAAATAAAATGGAAAAGAAGAATGCAAAAGTTGTATAAATTGATTCATTTTTGTTTATGCAATTTATGTGTGCAAGCATAGGCAATCCTTCTTAAGTGATACCATAAGAATGAATAGGATGTGGAATTAGGCAAGTGTTAGGTTCTTTTCAAATGAACCATACATCTTACCAAATTCAAAACCATACCAATATAAAAAAAGAGAAGGAAACCTATACTAAGCATCCTTTTATGTCTTACTCACATGCAAGCTTATAATTAAAGTATAAGTACACTTTCAGATTTGATAATTGATTTATGTGTTTTAAAAATAATTTGAATTTAGTAGTGATAATAGCCACTCATATTTCTACTTTAGCCAACACATGCAAATTTGACATAAAGTAAATAATTTCATTTTTAAATTTGAATTTGAAAATATGAATGCATGAAACCACATGAAATACAAATTTAACATGTTGGGGAAAGAATCAAAGCAATGAAAGCATGTAAACACATTCATTTTAATTAAATCCTAAAGACATTCCTATGGATTAAGAAAGTTTAAAATAAATCATAGTTAAATCAATATGATTTTAGTTTAGTTTTAAGTTTTATTTAATTTTGAAAAGGTGAGTTGTGTTTGTTGTTTCTAACTCATTCCCACATGTGTTTGATATTTTTTTTTAATTTTTATATGATTAGATTCATTTTTATGTATTAGTTAGGTTAAGGTATCAATTAAGCAAATTAATTAACCCTTACCTACACCAACTTAACATAGCTAACAAAATAATCATGAGCCAATGAGATGACATAAAAACCCACAAAGAATTTAAACTTGTAATGCACTTAGGAAGAAAAGGGCCTAATGCAATTTGGTTCATGATTAATAGTTAATTAAGCTAAGGGGTTTAGCATCGATAATTTCAAAACACACCTTCACACATATGAATTAGGTTTTAATTTCCTTAATTCAACTTAGGCTATTAAACACCTAAGCATCTACCAAAAGTAGATTAATTAAGTTCTCAAAGTTTTTAGAGTTTTTAGAAATTAATTAAGGCTATAATTAATGAATTAACCCCTTAATTAAGAGAGGCTAAGGTAAGAAAAGGGGGTTTAGGGAATAGCTTAGGGGAAATGCCCCAAAATTATTCCCTAAACCTCCTATCTACTGGATCTGACTTTAATCAACTCTAATAATGGATTAAAACCACTAATCATACTTAATTATCCTTAATTATATAAGGAGGTAATTAAGAAATGCATTTGCAATTCCTCCTATCAAACCTTCAATAAATCCTAAGAAAATTAGAGGAGATAGAAGTCATTTCCTAAAACATACCCAAGAAGTTTGGGATTTATCAGAGGTTTAATTGAAAGCTAATTAGCAAAATGAAATTTCTAATAAAATCCAAAATCAGATAAAAAGATAACTCAAAATCCATTGGAATTATTTTTAAAATATTCTATGTTTAATTATCTATCCATAGAAATTTATTTCATATTTTTTTAAATTTTATTGAGAGATATATGATTTTTAGAAGATCAAGAGATTAATTAACATTTAATTAAATCCCCTAAACTAATCCCTTAGCTCACAGCGCGACGCGTGGTGGCGGTGGTCAGTGCGCTTTACAGGTGTCGTGCAGTGAGCATCCCACTTAAATGTCCCATCAGGTGGTGGTGTGATGGCAGGATGCTCTTTGATCTCTATCATCCTATCAAAGATCGGACGGTTAGGGATCTTCTTGTGATTTATAAAAGGATAATTCATTTTCTAAATGTGGGAATAATTTTGTCCATCCATCCAAAGTGCACAAATGGATGGCCAGGATCTCCCCAGTTCTTTCCCTAGGATTAGTAGAGTCCGTCCATGATCTAGGGGGAGATTCGGACTCGATTATGCTCATATTGAAATAAAACTTTACCCACACCATCTAAAGCCAATAAGGAATACATCCAATGGTGGATCTTGCATGACTTAAAAATTCCCTTCACAATAGACCAACACCTCTTATGCTAGGTGGTCAAAAAATTCCATACCTCACCGGCGCTCGAGATCGATGAGGTAGTTTCATCTAGTGGAGATGAAGCCCTGTTGAAATTCTTAAGCCTTGAGGTTGAGTGGATTGTTCTATAGACCAACACCACTTGAAGTCCCTTGCAATTTTAAGTGGTGTTCTTAGGCCTTGAGGTTGAGTGGATTGTTCTATAGACCAACACCACTTGAAGTCCCTTGCTACTTTGATCCAATTCCTTCTTTCCTTGCTATGGGAACTCAAATGGATGCTTGGCTGCACTCAAATTGGTTCTCAGAGGAAGTGTGCAAGAGTGATTGAAGTGATTTTGAGTGTGGAGAAAGTTGGAAGTTCAAGTGAGCTCCCTTATTTTTCAATGGAGAAAAATTGAGAAATGTCATATTCAAATCCCTCTTAGAGTGCTTAGGATGGCTCTCTGATCTTTCCGAACACTCTCTAGGGCTTGATCGAATTGAGGAATGATGGATTTGAATTGAATTAGGGGGAATATATCTCCCCCTTGAAGGATCGAATAGCCACAAGCTCCTTTGCAATTTTGATCCAATTGAGCACAATAAGAAGGTTATTTTGGCTCTTAGATGTTTGCACATGGTTATTTGAGGCCTTGAGTGGATTGCCAACCTCCCATGTGCATCAACTTGGGTGGAGGAGGGATTTTGAATTAGCCAATTTGACCCATGGGTCGGGTTTGGCCTTGGGGCCAATTGGGTTGACCCAAACCCATTGGGTTAGGTGCATCACTCTTCATTAGGTCCCCTTGAGGTATTAGCAAGGTATCAAGTGGATATGAAGAGGGCATGAACAAATTACTCATGGATTAGGCCAAAATTTGTTCTATGGCCTAGGGGTAGAATGGTCATTTTGCTAATTTTTTAATTTGAATATCTTGGGTGTGTGGACAAACTAGGTTTGGCCAAGTTTCATGAGATTTAGAATTCATTTGATAAGGTTTGGCTCATGTTGACCCATTTAGGTCAAGTTGATTAGGTCAAATTAATCAAACCAAGTGTTAGAACAAGTTCATATGACCATTTGAAATATTTTGGTGGCTTTGGTTTGATTCAATTTGGTATAGTTTTGAATTTGGCTCATATGACTTCATTTAGGTCAAATGGGTCAAGTTGACCTATTTGACCCATTTGACCTATTTGAGGTAGGTCAAAGGTAGGTTTAGGTTAGGTTAGTCATGGAGTGATTGGTATCTTTGTTTCCAATCAATTATTTATGTTCAAATTTGGCTTAACATGACCCCTTAAGTTGGTCAATAAAGGTCAACTAGGCTAGGTTGGGTCTAGTGGGCCAATTGAGGCTTTGGTCATGTTCAACAAGTGATTTGGAATGAACTTAGCCCATTGGTTTCAATCAATTTAGCTTAGATCAAGTTTTGACACATTTTAACTTTTTAGGTCAAGTGGCCAATTGGGCTAAATTAGGCTTAAATGTTGACTTGGTCAAGTTCAAATATGGTTCATGAATGAACCTAGATCATTAGTTTCAATCAATTTGGCCTATGGTAGAATTTGGCTATGTTAGGTTTAATTTTGGGCTAAGTGTTGACTTGGTCAACCCTTAGATTTGACTTGGTTTGACCCAATTTGGCTGATTGATCATCTCATGATGATTGTTGATCATGATGAGAGGTAAATGTGAGTTTGGTTGAATCCAATTTGGTTAGGATTAGGATTTGGCCCGTAAGAGTACTTTAGGTCACTTAGGTCCAAGTGAGCCTAAGTGGGTCAAATGGCTTGGTCAAAGCATGATTTGAGTTTGATTGAACTTGTATATGGACTTATGATTGAAATATAAATCCATTTACAAATGGTTTGATGTCAAAGGGGTTTGATTCATTTGACAATTTCATATTCAAAGGAAGAATATGAATGCATTTGGGGTTTGGTTTTTGAATTGGGTTTTGGTTAAGTGATTAAGGTTTGTATTTATTTATGAATTCATGATTTATATGAATTTAAATGAGAATATAAATGGATTATGAGAAAATTTCAAGGGTTTGAAGTGATTTGATCATGACTTAGGCTAAGTCCACTAAGAAGGATTTTAGGGACTTAGGAAAGTTTTGGAGTAGGGATTTGAATTTTTGAATTTGGTTTGATTGATTTATATTTATATTTCATTTATATATGTGAATATAAATGAGAATATAAATGAGTTATGAGAAAATACCATGAATTTGAATTGATTTAATCATGATTTTGGCTAAGTCATTTAAGTGACATTAAAGACTTAAGAAGGATTTTAAATTTGGAATTTAATTTTTTGGATTTGATTTGATTGATTTATATTTATATTTCATTTATATATGTGAATATAAATGAGAATATAAATTGATCATAAGAAAATTTCAAGAGTTTGAATTGGTTTAGATCATGATTTTGGCTAAGTCCTTAAGAGAGAAATTAAGGACTTAAGTAAGATTTGGACTTAGGAATTTCATTCATGGGTTTCAATCATGGATTTCAATTATGGATTTAAATCACATGGAGTTGATTTGAGTTTGGAAAAAAAAAGTCAAATAAGATTGATTTGAAGTTTGACTTGAAGGAAGTAGAGGAATGGTTTAAGCTAAAGGTAGGAAAATTTCCTAACACCCCTAAGACATGACCTATTCCTATGGCTAACTCTTCCAAGTCTCTAGTGCTAGGTTGAGTGTCCACCTAATCACTAAATGTGTCTTAAGACTAAAGAAACTCATAAAGTATAAGAGGAGTCTTATGCTTAAGTTGGAGGGGTTGAGAGCTCATTCTAAAAATGAGGTCAACAAAATTCAAAACTCAAATCCAAACCCAATTTACATCTTTTAAGCCAATTTCTTGGATTTAGCCAAATCATTCTCAAATCAATCTAAACCTTAGATTTTCTTTTCAGACAATTACTCCTTCAATCACATGCCAAAATATAAACATAAACTACAATCACCAAGCCAAAATCAAACTAACCCAAGTTAAACCCATGTTCATCCTTTTAATTTGAAATTGTCAAATGAACCAAAACCCATTTGACCCCAAACCACTTGCAATTGGATTCATATTTCTATCATATGTCCATATGTGAGTTCAACCAAACTTGAATCAAGCCTTGATCAAGTCAATTGATCCATTTAGGCTCACTTGAACCAAAGTAACCTAAAGACCCTTTTTGAGCTAAGTTCTAATCCAACATAAATTGGATTAAACTAAGCTTATCCAACCTCATTGTGATCAACAATCATCCTAGAATGATGAATCACTCAAATTGTGTCAAACCAAGTCAACACTTAGCCCAAATGGGACCTAATCAAGCCAAAATTCACTATGAGCCAAATTGATTAAAACATTGACTCAAACCCATTCATAATCAATGATTGAATATGACAAAACCACTAGTTGAGCCAAACCAAGCCCAATTTGCCATTTGACCTAAGTTAACCCAAATTGGCCTAAAAGCCAAAATGGGTCAAATCATGATTTAATCCAAATTGATTGCAACCAATGGCTCAAGTTCTTTCCAAACCACTTGTTGAACTTGACCAAAGCTTAAATTGATTAATTAGACCCAACCTAGTCTAATTGACCATAACCCAACTTGACTCAAAAGGTCAAATCAATTTGAAATCAAACCAAATCAGAATTGATTGAAACCAAAGCTTGTAATATATTTCAACTGATCAACCAAGCCTAAACCAACCCATGATCTAACCCAATTGGGTCAAATGGATCAAATTGCTCAACTTGACCCATTTGACATAAATGAATCAAAACCAAATCTAAACTGAATTAAACCAAACCAATGATACCCATAGGCTCCAAATGATCATTTGAACTTGATTTAACCCATGATATGACCCAATTTGACTAATTGGTCAACCTAACACAATTTGATCGAACTTGACCTAAATAGGTCAAATTGAACCAAATCAAATCAAATGAACTCCAAATCACTTGAAATTTGGCCCAACCCACTTTTAAACCATTTCAAATCTAGCCAAATTAAACTCATAGCCAAATAACCACTTTGCCCTTAGGTCAAATGGTATCCCATGACCAAATTCACTTAGAATTTGGTCATTTCTTTCCCAAGACCACTTGGCATATATTGGTCCAAATGGGCACCAATGAGGGTGATGAATATGACCCAATGAGCTTGGGTTTGCCATGACCCAAGGCAAGGTCAAACTGACCTCCCAATCACCGTTGGACACTTGGCTCATCAAATTCACTCACCAATCGCATGGGCAGCCACTCTCCTTCACTCATCCCCCAAAATGACACATGTGGGACATTTTTTAGCTCAAACCATAGCCAATCCAAGCAATTGAGCTAAAATGGAAAATCAACCATCCACCATCGATCAAAGGAGGGAGAGATATGCCCCCCCCCCCCACATTCTCACTCAAATAGAAAAGATTCATTCCTCAGAGCTCTAGGAGTCAAAGTCTAACATCCCAGAGCTTTCCCCAGCCATTTTTGGGCATCCTTGCCTCCCTACTCTCAGTTTTACTCAAAGCTGAAAAAGGGGAGGTGAGTTCCGAATCCAATCACTCAATTCTCAACCAAAGTGAAATTAATCTTGCACACACCATCCTTGGACCAAGGTGAGTTGAAACAAATCGAATCTCGAGCTTCCCCATGATCGAAGCTAGGCATTGATCAAGACTAATTGCCATTGAAGAGGAGCTTGGTCAATCGAGCAAACCACTTCAAATCAAGATTGGATTTCTTCAACAGGGATTCATCTCTACTAGACGAAGCTACCTCCATCATTGGAAGTGCCGGTTGATAGCCTCCGGTGAGGTATGCCATTGAAATTGACCTTATAGTACAATTTTCTTGGTCCTTTGTGAAAGAAATAATTTTCTCATGCGATCTCCACCATTATATGAGTTGCTTGTGCTTCCCTAAAGGTGTGAGATGAATTTGAGCTCCATTCGAGCTCGGGTGAGCTCGAATCGAGTGATGATCGATGGACGACATCCGTCTCTCATCACTCAAGAGGAGATAGATCATGGACCGTCCATTCCATGTGATCATATCAGATGATCCTGATCAAACCATGCTTTAGATCCCTCTGATTTCCTCCTAAATCACAAGATTAATCATCAATGACCCAGAGAAGAAAGTATCATCACGAATGAAAGTGACAACTTAAATCATCGCGCCATGTGAGCCGCATCAACTACCAATCATGGAAGTGAATTAGGCTTACAATCTAATTTTAATGATGAAACTTCAAAATTAATAACTAATTGTAGAAAACATCTTATCAAACTTAAGCTCATTTTGAAGATATGGAGATATAGATTAAAATAAATTAGTTGTGATTTTGACTCAATCTAATTTTAATGATGAATTACTTAATCCCAATTAATCCCAAACTTTCTAAGATTAATTAGTGGGATGACCTTTACCTCTCATGAATTTTTTAGAATTTATTACTTGATTAATTGGTGGAATGGGGTGTTTCATCCTTAATCACTCTCTTAATTAATTAAATGATTAATTAGCATATTAAAAAGTAATGAATCCATTAATTAAGTTGACTAATTATTATGAAATAGTGAATGGACAGAGGGAATGAGATTAGGGCCTCTTCTCCAATCTTTTCCCCTAAGTTTATTTCATTTGGATAACACTTAATCAATTTGCAACTAATTAATGGATTAATTACTTCATTAAATAATTTAATTAATCAAACCCAAAACCAAATCATTCCAGAACTCAATCATTTAATTCTTGGGTAGATTCTTAGGTGTTCAATAACCTAAAAAAATTCTAAAGGAAATTATAATCAAACTACATGTGTAGGAGGGTTATAAAAGTTCTTAATCAAACCCTTTAGCTTAATTAACCAATAATTGTGAGCCAATTGAATTAGGCCCCTTCATTTCTTAGGTACATTGCTAATTTAATTTCCATATGGTTGCATATCATATGTTGGCTCATAATTATTTGGATAATTATGTTAAAGTGGTATAGGTAAGAGAAAATTAATGGATTTAATTCATACCTTAACCTAATCAAGACATAAAATCAACCTAATTGTTCTAAAATTAAACCAAACCAATTCACACATGGGGAAAATGGGTTAGGACTAGCAAACCCTTCTCATATTTCCTAAGTCCAATCAAATTCAAAGATTAAAATATCTTCTTAAAGAATTTTGATTCATTTTAAATGATCTTATTTGATATGATTATCCTTAGGAATTAATTAGGGTGAATGAAGTCATGTGCTTACATTCCTTTATTTCTTTCCAATCATGCTAAATATTATTTGACATATGAAATCATGCATTCATTTCTTTTAAAAATTAATTTATAAAATGTTTCCTTTTATGTCAAATTGCATGTGCTGGCTAAAATTATGAATAAGAGTGGCTATTATCACTATTAAAACAAAAAATATTTTTTAAAAAACCTATAAATCAATGATTACAAATGAAGTGATGCTAGTTATAAAAATTTATAAGCATGCATGTGATGATAGCATAAGATGTGTATTATGAAGTTCTCTTTCCTTCTCTTAATATGGATTTACATAGGATTTGAAAGTGTATAGTTCATTTGAAAAGAACATAATCTTTTGCATGATTCCTTATCCATTTAGTTATTTTGTACATCTACATGTATCTAAGAAAAGTGATATATCAGTCAAGACATCTCGGGCTGTCGAGGCTTTAAGTAGCCCTAAGTAGGTCTTGTACCTTACGCCCTGGGTGTAGAAAATAATGACGTCATACTCACTAATAACTTTTATACATGCAGAGGATGTGCATTTAGCTAATGGATGAAAATTTTCACTTTTCTACATAATAAAGACATGCATTAATGATCCAATTAACAAATGGAATATCCAAATTTTCAAATTAGATCTCTTTGCATTCATCATCAAAGTGTGCTAAGATTTGTATTGCATGTATAGGTATGCTTAGGATCATTCATATGCATGGTATACATGATGGAAAGAAATGAATGGGTGTGTATTATGTGATAGTCTAACTAATCCTAAGATGCCTTTCTTATTGAATAGGGCTATTTAGATCGAATCTAAACTTAGGGTTAATTAAAAAAATAAATCATTCATTAAAGAGAATTTAATTAATAAATCTACCTTAGAAATGCTTTAAGATAGGGATAAAAGAGAACTCTTCTCTTTTCTTCTCTTCATAACATTTAGTCACTAAGTAGGTTCATTCAAACCAAATCAAATCACCAATTAAAATTGACAAGTCAACTAAATCATTTAAAATGAAACCACCATCTAAATTGAATCTTTCACACTTAAAATTTTCAACCTTAAAGCCTAGCTAAAACATGCCACACAAGCCTTAAATGGCACACACATTAGGCTAAGTCACTACTCCTAGCTCTATATTAGGGCGGTGCATGGTTTGATGCATGATTTTGTTCTGTGGTGTAATATTTTAGACTGGATATTAGGGTGTATATGTATAGACTGGTTGATAGGGCGATCTTAGCTTAATCATGTCTTATGCAGGATATTGTGCTTAAGGGGCCGCTATAATAAAAATAAAAAAGAATATAAATGCTTTTACGGTGCAATTTGCTTAGCCCCTAAGCATAGTTCAAATTAGGAAAGGTGGACTTGGTTACCCATGTGTGGGGTGCTAAGTTTAAATTATTCATATAACAACTTGGGTTGTGTAGTATGTTTAGCAAACCTTTATTTTGCAGGTTTAGTTAGATTTACCTTTCCCATTTGATGTAAATTTTGCAATTAGCATTTGGAATGAATGTTATGGGGGATTAGGATTAACATTGGTTATAAGATCAAGTCTTATGTACCATGTGATGCCTTTGGAGCAACCATATTCTAATCAAGCCAAAAGGAAGAAGAAAAGAAGCAAATCAAAAATGAAGAAATGAAGAATGAAGACCCCCATAACATGAATTCTTTTTAATTGTAATTATTCATTTGTAATCTAGGTTCTATAAGGGTAGAGCTCGACTATCCACTTTCCTTTTTCGTGTTGTGCGGTGGAACCCGACCACATCTATTATTCTTTTGTGCTTATTTTATAAATTGATTGATGTTATGTTTATGATTGCGCAATTAGGATGGCATGATTTTCTTAGTTTCTTAATTATTTGATGATTGTTGAATGGCCTAGATGCGATTAGGCTCTTAGGGAAAAATAAATTTTCTATCCAATTCAAAATTAAATTAAATAATTCATAACCTCACCTAAAGCCTAGGACATAAATCAAGATAATAAAAATTTAGCAACCCCTTAGCTGGATGTTTTATGTCTCATATCATGCATAAATCATATTATCTCAGTCTTGCTAATGGAGGGCTCTCACCTTTGCTAGAGAAAATGGCTTGACCTTTGAGAGCCATGGTGGAAACACACCTCATTCTTTTAATTTTGGCCCATAACTGATTTTCTCATGCATTAGGCATATAAAACCCCATAGCCTGTGTCAAGTAAAAATGTCCAAAATCAAAATAAAACTTGACAAAATTTGCATTGGATTTGGTCATTATTCATGCCCTTCATGATCTAATCTCTTAGGGAGTGAGTTTAAGGATTTAGTTTCTCTTCTAAGTAAATAATAGCCTAACCATCTTGCCAAGCATATGAATTGCCTATAGGTATTTAAAATCATAGGAGGAGTTAGTTGGCGACCACCCCAAGCGGTTGTAAATCCAACAGTCATGTGGTTTATCATCTCTTATGGAGGTAAATCATATACCACTTTTACCTTAGATTTAGGTAGCGCTTTGGCTTATGCGAAGCTCTAGAATTAGGATATGGGGTTGTTGTTTCCCTTTGGGGTTACAAGCATAAATCTTCACCTCTTAGGCATTTCTACAATATTGTATTGTGGAATTATAACCCCTAAATTTCTAATAAAATTTATCTCAAACTTGTAATTCTCCTCAATTTCAAAAATATAAAGCCCAACCTTAGGATAGTTTGGGATGCTCACTAGGCTTCCTAGTATCATGAGCATCCCCTACTAATCTCTCTTTAGTTTTGATAATAACTCTCTCCTTTTGATCAATCCCACTTGATTTCTTAAAAATAACCAATTGATTGATAGTCATATCTTTGAAATCTTTGGAGACAATAATCATTTACCTTAATCGAGTATTCTTAAGAATCTCATTCCTTAGGATGTAATTAACTATGGGGGCTTACCTCCATAGGAAACTCAACAAACCTGGCTTAAAATAAACCCTATTTTACTTTTCCATGTAAAGTAGGGGAAAGATCTCTGGTACATTCAAAGACCTATCATGCTTTAGGAGTCCTCATTAGATGATTAGGTCCATTATAGGGTAGTGACTTCTATCTCTTGAGATAGTAAACTATTCCTTAATATCAAACTTGATCACCCTAATGAGTACATCTGCTGATCTGCGTGGTGCTCCCTCACATAAACACACACCCAACCAACCACAAAAATAAACACCACAATATGATATACATGATAGAAAGAAATGAATGAGTGTGTGTTATGTGATAGTAATCCATCCTAATTAACTTTAAGATACCTTCCTTATTGAATAGGGCTATTTAGAGTGAACCTAAACTTATGGTTAATTAAAACACATAATAAACCATTCACTAAAGAAAATTCATTAATTAACTTACCTTAGAAATGACTTAAGGTAGGGATAAAAGAGAGACTCTCTCTCTTTCTTCTCTTTATAATACTTAGTTGCTAAGTGTAGGCTACATGAAAAAAAAGAAAGCACAAAGTAAAATTCCCAAATCAACTAAACCGCTTAAAGAGAAATCAACCATTTATAAATTAATCCCTCACACTTAGCAAATCATTACTCTAAAATCTAGTTAGGACATACCACACAAGCCTTAACACATGCACATTAGGCTAAGTCACCATTTCTAGCTTTATGTTAGGGTGGTGCATGGTTTGATGAATGTTTAGTTTTATTTATTTTAGACTGGATGTTAGGGTGTATGTACGTAGTCTGGATGTTAGGCGATATTAGCTTAATCATGTTTTATCAAGGGGGTGGTGCATAAGGGGCATTGTAGTAAAAATATAAATGCTTTTTGCTTATTCCCCTAAGCATAACCCAAGTTAAGACTGGTGAGCTTGGTTACCCATGTGTGGGGTGCTAAGTCCAAATTATTCATATAACTGCTTGGGTTGTATGGCGTGTTTTAGCTAACATTTATTTTGCAAGTGTAGCTAGATTTACTTTCCTTTCTCTTAATGTTATTTTGCATTAGGATTATGATAAGTGTTATGGGGATTAAGGTGAACATTGGTTATAAGACCATGTCTTATATACCATGTGATACCTTGGAGCAAATTAAATCCCAATCAAACCAAAAAAAAGAAAGAAAGAAATGGAGTAAAATAAAAGTGAAGAAATGAAAGATGAAGAGTGAAGGATGGAGGATGAAGAATGAAGACCCCATAACACTTATCATTTCATAATTGTAATTATTCTTTCATTATACCAAAATGTATAAGGGTAGAGCTCGACAACCCACATTTCTTCTCGGGTTATAGAGTGGTACCTGACCTCACTGACCTTTTATTCTTTTCGATAACTCTATAAAATTATTTGATATTTTGTTTAGATTGTGCATTAGAAATAGCATGCCTCTTCATAGTTTCTTTATGATTGATGATTACTATGTGGCCTGGATGCGATTAGGCTCTTAGGATAAAAATAAATTTTCTATCCCATTAACAACTCATAACTAAAATTTTAAAATAATTCATAACCTCACATAAAAGCCTAAGAATTAAACCAAATTAAGATAATAAAATTTTTAGCAACCCTTTAGCTGAATAATTAAATGTATAATATCATGCATGTCATATTCTTCCACTCTTGCTAAGAGAGGGGTTCCATATGTGCCAGAGAATAAAGGCTTAACCTGTAAGCGCCTTTGATGGAAAGACACCTATTTCTCATCTTATTTATCCATAACCAACTTCTCATGCATTTAGGCATATGAAAACCTATATCCTATGTCAAAATAAAAGTCCAAAAATCAAATAAAACTTGACAAAATTTGTATTAGAGTTAAGTCATTTTTCATGCCCTTCATGATCTAGTCCCTTAGGGAGTGAGTTTAAGGACTTAATTTCTGTTTTAAATAAATAACAACCTAACCATCTTGCAAAGCATAAGACTTGTTTACATGGATTTAAAGCATAGAAGGAGTTAGCTGGCTGCCACTCCAGGTGGTAATAAGTCCAGCAGTGGTGGTTTATTCTCTCTTATGGAGGCAAACCATATACCTTTTTGCCTTAGATTTAAGCCATACTTTGGCCCTCACCAAAGCTCCCTAGATTTAGGATCCGAGGTTGTTGTTTCCCTTTGTGGGCTATAAGCATAAATCCTTACCTCTTAGGTATTTTCATAATCTTGTATTATGGAATTATAAGTCCTAGATTTTTAATAAAAATTCAACTCAAAAAAATAAATCTTCTCAAATTCAAACATATAAAGCCCAACCATAAGATAGATTAGAGTGCTCACTAGGCTTTCTAGTATCATGAGCACTCCATAAATTTGGTTTCAATAAAGAAGTCTTCCCTTTTGATTTCTCCCACTTTATTTTCAAAAATATAACTAATCTTTTGATAGTCTTATCTTTAAATTCTTTGGAGTCAATAATCCTACTTAATCGAGAGTATTCTTGAGGGATTCACTTCCCTTAAGATGTAATTAACTATGGAGGTTTGCCTCCATAGGGAACTTAAAGAACCCAATTTAAATAAACCATGCTTTACTTTTCCATGTAAAGTAGGGAAAATCTCTGGTATATTCAAAGACCCATCATGCCTTAGGAGTCCTTATTAGGTGATTGGGTCCATTATGGGGTAGTGACTTCTATCTCTCAAGATAGTACACTCTTCCATAATATCATACCCAATGTACATCTGGTACAGAGATTTCACACAAACACACCCAAACACCAAAAATAAACACCACAATAGGTCTAGGCTGATATTAGCCCCTTCTTAGTGGATCCATCACACCAATGAGATTCATCAAATTAAAAAAAATGAAATTAAAATAAATGACATTATGAACTTTGAGCTAATATAAGTCCCCCAATGACATTCATTCAATAGTCACCCTAGGTCGGGTTTGATTTGTTGCATCCAAGAGATCACCCCAGTGATTGTCCCTTGCTTTTGATGTAAGTTTGGTATGCTTTCTCCTTAGCACAACCGTTGTACACCTAAAGGCAACCCTTTAGGTCGGATAGTTCTACCATGTGGCTGGTAGACTACCCCTTAGATTGGTAAATCTGAGATAGGTCAAGGCCGACATAGCTCCTTCTCAGTATGGTCCATCACAAACCGATAGGGTCTATCTCAAAATTTAAACTTAAACAAACAATCAACCATCATCTCCCCAGCTAGATATAATCATCCCAACCTCTCTGGTGGAGTCAATTAAATCCAACTCAAACCTACATCCCTCAGCGAGTGCACCTTCAAAAGAAATCTCATCAAATCCCTACCCCTAGCGGAGCCCCAAATTTTAACTTGAACCTGCTTCCCTAGTGAAAGGTTCATGCATCTATCCCAGGTGGATTATACATTCTAATCCCCAAAAGATCTTCTACCAAATTGTATTTTGCATCCAAATTCAAGCCTTTCATTCTCTATGGATGAGTTGAACTTGCTTCCCTAGTGGAAGGTGAACATGCTTGATCTCTTAGTGGAGCCCTTCTTCCTCCCTTATGCCCTTAGCATGAGAGGAGTTGCATTGAACTAAGATCTTGATTCCTTCTACATATTGGGTTTAGGAGTAGATCATTTTGATTAGTGTTTATGATCTTTCGGACATCGTTGGTCATCTCGGTCAACACCAATACGTGCGGTGCACCTCGTCAGTCACACCACACTTATTGGGCACCCTTTGTTGACCTCACTTTTGGAGTGAGCTCTCAAATTCTTCATCATATATCTAAGACTCTTATAGACACTAAGAGTTCCTTAGTCTTAAGAAAATTCTAGTGATTAGTGAACACTTAACCTAACCTAGAGACTTAGAAGAGTTAGCCATGGGAATAGGTTGTGCCTTAGGGATTTAGGAAGACTTGCCTACCCTATAGCCCAAACCCAATCATTGCTTCCTTCTTTCAAACCAAACCTCAAAGTCAAATTCAAATTCCAAAATCAAATCCAACCATCCAATGATGGAAATCCATCACTAAATTCAAACTCCAAATCCCTTCCTAGGCCCTTTGATTTTATCTTATGGACTTAGCCTTAACTAAATCCAAATCAACCCCAATCAAATTGATTTTTTCAATTATAAAATCCAATCTCAAATCAAATTCCAAATCATAAATCAACTGCAAACCCAAATGATTAAAACCCATGATCAAGTCCAAAATCCAAAATCTTTCGTAAGCCATATGAACCACCTTCATGTGCTTAGCCAAAACTCCTTCAAACCAACTCAAACTTGGTTGATTTCTTTATAAATCAATCATTCCTTCATTTATGTTCACAAATATAAATGAAATCCAAATTCAAAAACTTTCAAACCAAATCAAAACCCTTCTCAAGCCATAGGGACCCACCTTCATAAACATAATTAAATCTTGATCCAAATTAACTCAAACATGATTGATTTCTTTATAAGTCAATCATTCTTTTATTTATATTTATAAATATAAATGAAACTCTCCCTCCAATGACCAAAAATAAATCAAACCAAATCAAAACCCAAGTTAGCCCTTTTAATCTACATCCCTAAGCTTAATCAAATTTGCTTCCAAGTCACTCCAAACTCAAGTGATTTTTCTCATAACCCATTTATATCTTCATTTATATTCATAAATATAAATGAAATATAAATTCAAAATGACCAAAACCAAACTCAAATCAAACCAAATTCCTAATTCTAGCCTTTTTAGCTAAACTTTTGAACTTGGCTAAATGAAACCAAATCAACTCAAAACTCATGGATTTCTTCATGATTTAATCAATCCTTCAATCATTGATCCAAATATAAACATAAATCACCATTATCAAACCAAATCCAAATCAACCCAAATCAAGTCCAAGTTAACCCTTTTGACTTGAAATTATCATATGAACCAAAACTCATTTGGCTCCAAACCAATTGCAATTAGATTTATATTTCAATCCTAAGCTCATATGTAGGCTCAACTAAACTTAAATCAAACTTGATCAAGTCAATTGACTCATTTAAGCTCACTTGACCTAAAGTGACCTAAAAGACCTTTTTGACCCAAATTCTAATCCAACCCAAATTGGATTGAACTAAGCCCATATAAACCTCAATCATGATAAAAAATCACCATGAAGTGATCAACCACCTTCAATTGGGTCAAGCTAAGTCAAACCTAGCCTTTGACCAAGTCAATATTTAGCCCAAATGAAACCCAAATTAGCCAAAATCCACATATGTCAAATTGATTGAAACCATTGATCCAAACCCATTCATAATCAATGATTGAACATGACTAAGTCATCAATTGAGCCAAACCAAGCCTAATTGGCCACTTGACCTAAGTTCACCCAAATTGGCCTAAAAAGCCAAAATGAGTCAAATCATGATTTAATCCAAATTGATTGCAACCAATGGCTCAAGTTCATTCCAAATCACTTATTGAACTTGACCAAAGCCATGATTGAGCCTAAGTTGACCAATTAGTCAACTTGATCAACTAGCCAAATTGACCTAAAAGTCAAATTGACCAAAATTCAAATTAATTCCAAATTAAACCAAACCAAAGCCTACAATCATTTTCAATCAACCAATTGAACTTGACTCAACACCTAACCCAACCTAATTTGGTCAAATTGGTGAAATTGGTCAACTTGACCAATTTGACCTTTTGAATCAAGTGAGTCAAAATCAAACTTAGGCCAAACCAATCCAAATTAATTGAATCAAAACATCCCAAATCATCATATGAACCTTTGACCCAATTTGACCAATTGGTTAACCCAACCCAACCTAACCCAAATGAACCCATTTTGACCAAATGAAGCCAAATCACTCCAAACCAACTTATGGGACCTTTGGACTTAGTCAATCGACCTAAGCATGTCCCATTTCATTTCCAAATCAGCCCAAATGCCAAGTGGATCCCACCAAGGGGATTAGCCATCAAACCATAGGATTTAAACCTTAAAACCATTGGATCAAAGCTAAAGTCAACTTGCCCATCCCCATGATAGCTCATTGGCACTTCATGGAATTTTCTCCTGGCCCACCTAGCTAACCTAACTCACCCTAGGTCAGTCGATGACCCTTGGGAGGTGAGTTAACTCACCTCCAACCCAAACCGAGCACCCATTGGATCAAGACCATGGCATCCTTGCACATTGGGTCCATGGTAGCCCCCATCATTCCTCCCATCCCTGCAGCCTGAACTTGATGGAGACAACTCTGGCAGCCAGACGGCGGTGAGCCAGTGCAAAATGTGTGCACGAGCCATCCATCAATTATGGGAAATTGAGGGGTATACCCCCATAATTCGAAGATGAAAATGGACACACTTGCATCGTGAGCTCTCCTAAGTGAATTCTGAAGCCCCTCAGAGAGTTTGCAAGGATCCCCAAGCCTCTCCATTGTGCCCAACGAGCAAAGGCGAAATGAGCATCCAATTCCAGAACATACTCCCTCTTCCAAAATCAAACCCAAATTCCTCTTAGCCACACCATCACCACCCCCAAAACGAACTAATTCCCAAGCTCCCAGTGGTGGGAGGTGTGAGTTCAGATGGAGCCAAGCCTTATCGTGGATTGGTCAACCAAGCCTCCCACACAAAATCAAGCTCAAAGCTCCTCAACAAGGCCTCACCTCAATAAGGAAAAGCTATCTCCAGTGTTGCACTGTTTCCTCAAAATCATAGCTATAGGGAAATAAAGCTTGGTCCTTTATGAAGAAAATTTGAATTTTATGCAAAATTGGCCGTTGGATGTGTGCATCTCCCTTCCCCGAAGGTGTGGGAAGAATTTGGAGATAATCTGAGCTCCGGTGAGCTCAGATTGAGTGAGGGAACACGGACGACATCCGTTTTCCATCACTCATGAATAGGATAGATCACAAGCCATCCATCTCCCATGATTGAGATGAACCGCTTTGATCAAATCCCGTGATAGAGCCTTCGATTCCCTTCCTAAACTATGGATCAAATTGTGGCCGCCCAATCTTAGATTGGAAGGCCCACAGAGAAAGTGCATCCGCCGCTGGCTGAGTCAACGGGCGGATGTGACTTCTTAAATGGCCAATCCTATCACGCCATGTGGAAAGCATGCTGCGTCAGCCACCATGTGGCCCGACGGGATTAAGTCTTTAATTAGAGCTAATTAATTAGATTTTAATCCTAAAACTTCTAAAATCATAACTAATTATAAAAAATCCAAAAAAATACAAACTTAGGTTTATTTTGAAGATATTTTGAGAAGAATCTTGGAAAATTATAATTAATTGATTTTAAATAGTGATTTTAGCTTAATTAAGAGTTTATCAATAATCTAATTAGCTTAATTATATCTTAATTAAGCACTCAATAAATCTCAAATTTTTTGTGGATGTTTAGGGGGATGACCTCTGCCTCCCCTATTTTTCTGGGATTTTATTGATTGCTTAACTAGGAAATTATTTGATTAAGCCCTAATCAATCTCTTAATCCAATTAATTATAATTAAGGAATGAACAGTAACTTGATTAATCATTTAAATATAATTATTTCTATTGAACAATAAGATCACTTAGGGAATGTGATTGGGAATACCTTTCCTAATTCATTTCCTAAGTCTTCTTTATCTTTAAAAAATCAAATTAATTAATGGGTTAATGGAATGTTTAATTGATTAATTAACTGACATATCTTCAAAATAAGGAAATCAAAATCTAATTGGATGTTTGAATGATTTAAGGATTAGGATTGAGGCCTTGTCCTTGATCCTTTCCACTAAGTTAATTTCATCATTCAAATTAAAACTTAACCCAAAATGTTTAATCAGTTCATTAAAATCTTAATGAAATTAAAATTAAAAATCAACTCATCCACACCTAAGCAAACTTTAATTGATCTTGGGTAGCTCCTTGGGTGTTTAATAACCCAAGGTGAGAGATAATGAAATTATGGTTGGCTTACATATGTGAGAAATCATCAAAGTAATTAAGTGAGATCCCTTAAGCTTAATTAATTATTAATCATAAGCCCATTGCTTTAGGCCCCTTTCATTTCTTAGGAGCATTGCAAATTTACTTTTCATGTGGTTGCATATCATATTGGCTTATTATTAATTAGTTAATTAACTTAAGGTGATGTTGGTAAGGGATAATTAATTCATTTAATTCATACCTTAACCTAATCAAAACATAAAATCAACTTAAACATTCTCCATTAAACATAATTAATTCACATGGGAAAATGGGGTAGGATTAGCAAACCTCTCTCATATTTCCTAAATCAAATCAAATTCAAAGTTAAAAATGTCTTTGAAGAATTTTGGTTTATTTTAAATAGCATTATTTGATATGATTGTCCTTAGGAATTAAGTAGGAGTGAATGAAATCATGTGCTTACATTCCTTTATTTCTTTCCAATCATGTTAAATATTGCTTGTTATATGAATTTATGAATTCATTACTTTTAAAATTAACTAAATAAAATGTTTCCTTTTATGTGAAATTGCATGTGTTGACTTAAATTAAATATTTGTGGCTATTATCACTATTAAATCAAAAGCTATTTTCAAAACCTATAAATCAATTATTACAAATGAAGTAATGTTAATTATAAATACCTATAAGGTTGCATGTGATAATAGTACAAGATGTGTAATATGAAGTTCTCTTTCCCTATTTTAACATGGATTCACATAGGATTTGTAAGTGTATAGTTCATTTGAAAAGAACACAACACTTGCCTAAATCTATTCCTGTGCATCTCCATGTTAAGATTTAGAAAAAATTTCATATCACATATGTAAATTACATAACCAAACCAAACATAATTTCTAGCATGATTCCTTACTCATGTGGTTCTTTTTGTACTTTGATATGTATTTGAGAAAAGTGGTATATCAGTCTGGATATCCCGAGGCTGCGAGGCTTTAAGTAGCCATAAGTAGGTCTTGCACTTTACGCCCCTGGTGTAGAAAATAATGGTGTCACTCACTTAAAACTCTTATACATATGCATGTATGATGTGGACAATGAATAAAGAATCATAAATCAAATAAATCAAGTATGACATTTTTGCATGGATTTTTCTATCCTTATAGAAGTGGTATATTAGTCTGAACATCCTAGAGCTGCGAGGCATTAAGTAACCCAACACCCCTGGTGTAGAAAATAATGGCGTCGTACTCACTTAAAATTTTATGCATGTGAATGTGTATCTAGCTAATGGATGAAAAATCCCTCTTTTCTACATAATAAAAACATGCATTCATAATTCAATCGACAAATGAAACATTTAAATTCAAAATACATTTCTTTGCATTCATCATCAAAATATGCTAAGATTTACATTGCATGTATAGGTATGCTTAGGATTATTCATATGCATGATATACATGATGGAAAGAAATAAATGAATGTGTGTTATGTGATAGTAATCCATTCTAATTAATCTTAAGAGGCCTTTCTTATTGAATAGGGTTATTTAGAATGACCCTAAACTTAGGGTTAATTAAAACACATAATAAACCATTCAGTAAAGAAAATTCATTAATTAATATACCTCAAAATGACTTGAGTTAGGGATAAAAGAGAGACTCTCTCTCTTTCTTCTCTTTATAACACTTAGTTGCTAAGTGTAGGCTACATGAAACAAAAGAAAACATTAAGTAAAAATCTCCAAATCAGCTAAACCACTTAAAGAGAAATCAACCCTTTATAAATTAAATATCTCACACTTAGCAAGTCATAACTTTAAAGCCTAGTTAGGACATACCACACAAGCTTTAACACATGCACATTAGACTAGTCACCATTTCTAGCTTTATATAAGGGCGGTGCATGGTTTGATGAATGTTTAGTTTTGTGATGTATTATTTTAGACTAGATGTTAGGGTATGTGCGTAGCCTGAATGTTAGGCCGATATTGGCCTAATCATATTTTAAGCAGGGGTTGTGCTTAAGGGGCTTCTGTAATAAAAATATAAATGATTTTTACTGTGCAGGTAGCTTAGACCCTAAGCATAGCCCAAGTTAGGATAGATGGACTTGGTTACTCATGTGTGGGGTGCTAAGTCTAAATTATTCTTATAACTGCTTGGTTGTATGGTGTGTTTAGCTAACATTTATTTTATAGGTGTAGCTATATTTACCTTCCTTCTCTTTTAATGTAATTTTTGCATAGGATTAGCATAAGTGTTATGGGGGATTAGGGTGAGCATTGGTTATAAGATTGTGTCTTATATACCATGTGATGCCTTTAGAGCAAGCTACATCCCAATCAAACCAAGAGAAAGAAAGAAATGGAGCAAATCAAAATGAAGAAATGAAAGATGAAGAACGAAGAATGGAGGATAAAGAATGAAGGCCCCCATAACACTTATCATTTTATAATTATAATTATTCTTTCATTATACTAGGATGTATAAGGGTAGAGCTTGACTATCCATATTTCTTTTCGGGTTGTTCGACGGTACCCGAATGCACTGGCCTCTTATTCTTTTGTGATAGCTTTATAAAATTGTTTGATGTTTTGTTTAGCTTATGCATTAGAAATAGCATGCCTTTTATATAGTTTCTTTATGATTGGTGATTGTTCTGTGGCCTGGATGCGATTAGGCACTTAGGACAAAATAAATTTTCTATTCCATTAACAACTCATAACTAAAATTTTAAAATAATTCATAACCTCACATAAAAGCCTAGAAATTAAATCAAGATAATAAAATGTTTAGTAACCCCTTAGCTGGATGATTGAATGTATAATATCATGCATGTCATATTCTTCCACTCCTATTAAGAGGGCTTCCATCTGTGCTAGAGAATAAAGGCTTAACCTGTAAGAGCCTTTGATGGAAAGACACATCTTTCTATTTTGATTTGGCCCATATTCAATTTCTCATGCATTTAGGCATATAAAATCCTACAGCCTATGTCATAATAAAAAGTCCAAGAATCAAATAAAACTTGACAAAATTTGTATTAGATTTAAGTCATTATTCATGCCCTTCATGATCTAGTCTCTTAGGGAGTGAATTTAAGGACTTAGTTTCTTTTATAAATAAATAACAGCCTAACCATCTTGCAAAGCATATGACTTGCCTACATGGATTTAAAACATTGGAAGAGTTAGCTGACTACCACTTCAGGCGATAATAAGCCTAGCAATCAGGTGGTTTACTCTCTCTTGTGGAGTTAATCCATATACCCATTTTCACCTTAGATTTAGGTCGTGTTTTAGCTCACCAAAGCTTCCTAGATTTAGGAACTGAGGTCGTTGTTTCCCTTTATGGGCTACAAGCATAAATCCTCACATCTTAGGCATTTCCACACTCTTATATTATGGAATTATAAGTCTAGATTTTTAATAAAATTTCCACTCAAACAAATAAATCTCTTCAAATTTAAATATATAAAGCCCAACCAGGATAGGTTGGAGTGCTCACTAGGCTTCCTAATATCATGAGCACTCCCTACTCATCTCCCTTGGTTTTAATAAGAACTCTACCCTTTTGATCTCTCCCACTTGATTCTCTAAAAATATAACCAATCCTTTGATAGTCTTATCTTTGAATTCTTTGGAGACAATAATCTACTTTAATCGAGAGTATTCTTAAGGGACTCATTTCCTTTAAGATGTAATTAACTATGGAGGCTTATCTCTATGAGAACTTAACGAACCCAGTTTAAATAAACCCTTCTTTACTTTTCCATGTAAAGTAGGGGAAAAATCTCTAGTATATTGAAGACCCATCATGCCTTAGGGGTCCTTATTAGGTGATTAGGTCCATTATAGGGTAGTGACTTCTATCTCTCGAGATAGTATACTATTCCTTAATGTCATACCCGATCATCATAATAAGTACATCTATGGATCTGTGTGGTGTCCCCTCACATATACACATAAAGCACCCCAAACCATAAAAATAAACACCACAGTAATGAACTAGGTGGAATCTAATGTCAGGCTCCACTTCCTCCTCCAAGTCTATTTCTTGCTCCCTTTTATTTTCTTTTTCATTTTCTTTTTTTCCTTTTCTTTTTATTTTTCTTTCTCTTTTTCTTTTTCTTTTATTTTTGAACTTTGACCAAGTTTGTGAGAATAAACTTGTTGATTTTGAGGGAGGTAGAATGTCACATCCTCATATATGTCGACCTCGTGAATTGAAAATGGCTTGAGATCTCCTTTGACATAGTAGGCGATCCAACCTAATGTAAAGAGGATGGGACCATGTTATTTTATGTGTACATGGTCTCCCAAGTAAAGTATTCAAAGATGTATCTAAGTATATAACATGAAACTTAGCTTCAATCTTTCAATCATCTATCTCCAAATGCAACACTATGGAGCCTAAGGCCCTCTCGCCTTGTTCATTGAATCCTCTCAACATCATCCTTTCTTTTTGGGGTTTGGAGATGTCGATCCTCAAGTAGGCAAGGGTTCTTAGACTCACAATATTGACTGATACACCTAGATCAACCAACACTCTTGATAGCCTATATCTTCCAACATCTACTGTAATGTAAAGAGGACTGTTGTACTTTGTCATCCCTACAAGTAAGTCTTCTTCATTGAAAGTAACTCCCAAGGTGTCCTTTAAGTGGCATGCCATCCTCTTCAATGACAGTTAAGCCAAGAATATCTAAACCAAGTAAAGCCTTGATTAGAGATTCCCTCTCTCTTTGGATAAGACAAGGGCATCATATATGCTTAACTTAGCTAGAAACTTTCTAAGATGAGCTAGGACATTATATTCAACTCTGACTTGGTCCTCCACAAGCATATCCATAGGTGGAGCATCCTGTGGAGGCTATCTCTCATTAGAACCAATGACTTTCTTACCCTTATCCTGAGGTGCTAATTTAGGAGGTAGAACTTTGTCACTGTGTGAGTTGACTTCAGTGACTTCATGTGGTGGGTTAAAGGAAAGTTATACCTGCTCATCGAGCATAGCTTCAACTTCTCCTAAGGGACCCTCAGAGTCGGTTGAGTCCAAGTCAATCTCCATGGGTGAACCTGATAGATTCAGAAAAGAAAAGTCTAATTCTGAATCAGAAGAGAAGGGATCAAAATTACTAGAGCTATTATTATTTTCTAGACTAGGAGAGTTTTCAATAGGAATAAAATTAAGAGCATCAGAAGTGGACAAGATGTAAGTAGAATCTGCTTTCTTCATTGATTTCTTTTTGGGTGGAGGTACATGATAGAAATCAAGTAAAGTAAGTGGGGCAAGAGTTTTAATGCCCTTATCTGCTAATACATCACTCTTGTTGGAAGAAGAGCTAGATGAAGTGGTAGCTACAACGGTGGAGGGAATGCTAGACTTAGACAGTGGTTATGCTACTGGACCATCCCGTGCAAGTGTGGACTGTTGTTGCTGCTGTTGAGCTCCCACCTTCACCAAGTTATCTTTGGAAACTTGCAAACCTTCCTTGATGTTGAAGGTTCGAGTTGCCTCAAGCACTTGCAAAGAGAGTTTCTTGATCTTAGAAATAATCTTTTTAGAGGTTCAAGATAAGAAAATATCCCAACCTTCTTTTATCTTAAGAGGATCACAAGTATCCCCAAGGATTACTCAAACAGAACTAGATGATTGTTCTAATAAGTATTCTTTGGGGATAACTATGGTGCTTTAAAAATGTTGGTGCCTGACTGCAAGAGAATCATGGACCATCGTGCCAAATATCTGGATAGCATTGGTCGTGTCATGAGATACTGCAGTGTATTGGTTCTGGAAATCAACTTCACCTTATGAGAAAGCATATAGTGTCTTTTGGGAGGCAAAGATCAAAGCTAGGCAATGTTTCTCAATAGGTAGATAGTTCACTTCAGTAAGAATTAGATAATAGCTGAGGTAGTAGAGCACTCTCCTTCCCTTCATCATTGGCTTGGGCCAACAAAGCGCAGAGAGAGTCATCTAATGCAGCAGTTTAGATGATGAGTGGCTTACCCGGGATAAGGGCTGCTAGAACTGGAGGCTTCACCAAATACTGCTTGATATCTTTAAAGGCATGCTCGCACTTGTCATCCCAGTTGAACTTGGAGTCCTTTTTGATAAGTGTTGAGAATAGCTTGCATCTCCCCGATAGGTTGGAAATAAAGTGTCTTAGATACACCAACCATCCTTGGAAAGATCTGAGTTGAGTTAAACTCTTAGGAGGTGGCATTTCTAAGATAGATTTGATCTTTTGGGATCTATTTCTATTCCCTGTAATAATAACCCCAAGGAATTTCCTTGAAGCTACTCTGAATGCAGACTTCAGGGGATTCATTTTGAGATTATATTATCTTAACCATTCAAAAAATACTCTCAAGTCAAAGAGATGGTCTTCCTTTTCTCTACTCTTAACTACTAGATCATCAACATAGCACTCAACCTAATGATGGATGAGTTCATTGAAGATCTAAGTCATGGCCCGTTGGTATGTAGCACCAGCATTTTTAAGGCCAAAAGGCATGACCCTATAACTAGATTAGGAGTTCAAAAGTAGTGTGTCTTTCATCCTCGGGTGCCATCTTGATTTGGTTATAGCCAAATGACCCATCCATAAAGGAGAAAAATGCATGAGATGAGATGATGTCCACCATTAATTCTAGTATACAAAGAGGAAACTCATCCTTAGGACATGCCTTATTTAAGTCCTTGAATCAACACATATGCAAATTTGGCCATTCTTCTTCTTAATTGGGATGACACTGGCTAACTAGGTAGGATATTTTTCTTCTAATGAAACCAGCATCGATTAGTTTCTTGACTTCAAAAATGACCTATTATTTGATTTCTTG
The DNA here is from genome assembly GCA_021442155.1 of Cymbidium sinense. Classification (NCBI taxonomy): domain Eukaryota; kingdom Viridiplantae; phylum Streptophyta; class Magnoliopsida; order Asparagales; family Orchidaceae; genus Cymbidium; species Cymbidium sinense. The sequence continues at coordinate 66,554,888 of CM038229.1, read as the reverse complement.
CATCTAGGAGCTTGGTTGATAGGGTTAGTGCTTGGATCTATTGCTAGTTTGTGGACTGCAACATCAGGAGATAATTTGGGTAGCTCTTCATAACTCCATGCAAAGCAATCCTTAAACTCAGTCAATAGCCTAACTAAGTCATTGGTCTTTTCTTCATTCAGCAACGAACCGATGTATGTCAGGCGTGGATTTTCTTCTATCTCAAGGATGATTTCTTTAAGCTTATCAATTATTGAATCAATCTCCTCTTCAAATCCTGGCAGTGCATCTTTGGTTTAGAGATCATCTGGATCATCTGAGATTTCTACACACACATCCTCATAAGAATTGATTTGGTGTGAAAAGAACCTATCAAACTCTAGATGGTTGGTGATGACTAAGCAATAATCATCATCATCGACTGGACCCACTATATCGAATCCTAGTCCTGATCTTGATTGTGCATCCCTGTCTATGTTGTTCCATAGCTTTTTGAAGTACTCTGACCTGTGCTTAGACCATGAGTAAGGAATCAAACCCTTCTTTTCAAGATTAATAACACAAGGTGAGTAGTAATCAAAAGGTAATTCCATTAATTCTTTGAACGAATTCTCCTCAAGTTCTACATCAACTTCAGGACTTGAGGAGGATGATCCTAAAAAGAATCTCTTTGGCTTCATATCATTGGAAGACTTAGGGGCTTCCTTAACTACTAAACCTTCAACTTTTTGGGGTGAAAGTGAGGTTAGAGCTAAGGTTCCTAACTGATGTCTGATAGTTTCACATACATTTGATTCAAATACTTTGCTTTGTATGGAGGCTCAATCTTTGCCGCTATCCAGCTCGAGTTTCACCTCCAATGAAACCCGCTGAGAGGGGTTGCCTGGTATGTTAATCACATTAGACTCATCCTCTGAGCTAGATTTTAAGTCTATGTGAATAGTAAGGGTACTCCAATGAATTGAAACATAATCCCTATTGGCTGATGGCCAACCAGGGGGTCTTCCACCTCTAGAATTGCCTCTATTTCTACCTCTGCCTCTGCCTGGTGGAGGTCGAGTCATCCTACCCATATGTCCATATGATGGAATGAACTGTGGGTGGAATGTGATATGCGGCTCTATTTCTTCTTCAATTTCTCTTCTTGTTAACTTTGATTTTCATTCTTCTTTTCTTTTTCTTTTGCTTTTTCTTTTTCTTCATTTTCTTTTTCTTTTGAATTTGAATTTTGTCCAAGTTCACAAGAAAGGGTGTTTTGAGGAAGATAGTAGATTGCATCCTCATATATCTCAACCTCTCTAATTAAAAATGACTTTTCATCTCCTTTGACACAGTACTCAATTCCATCCTTCCTGAACTTGATGCACTGATGGAGGGAGGATGGAATCATCTTATTATGGTGTATCCAAGGCCTATCGAGCAAAGCAGTGAATGAAGTATTCAAATCAATGATTTAAAACTTGGCTTCAGTCTTCTAGTCACCTATCTCCAAAGGTAACAATATGGAACCTAAAGCTGCTCTCCTTATTCATTGAATCCTCTCAACATCATTCGATCTCCTCGGAGTGTGGAGATGTTGATCCTCAAATAAGGAATGGTCTTTAGACTCATAATGTTCACTGATACACCTATATCGATGAGAACTCTGGCAAGTCTTAATCTACCCATGTCAACTGTAATGTAGAGGGGACGATTGTGCTCCATGTATCCCAAAAAAAGGTCTTCATTTATGAAAGTGATCCCCTGAGCTTCTCTAGAATAATGTGCCTCCTCACCAATAGCGATCAGTTGAGCTAAGCATATCTCAGGATCAAGGAGAGCCTTGATTAGTGATTATCACATCTCTTTGGATAAGATAAGGGCATCGTATATGCTTATCTTAGATGGAAACTTTCTTAAGTGAGAGAATACATTGTAGTCCATCTTGGGCTGATCCTCCATAAGCATATCCAAGGGTGGAGCATCTTGTGGAGGGGCTTCTCGATCCTCTGAACCAATGACTTGTTTCCCTCTATCTTGAGGTGCTACCTTAGGAGGTAGAACCTTGCCACTACGGAGGTTGAATTCAGTGATCTCTTTTGGCAAGGTAATGGAAGGTTCTACCTGCATGTCAGGCTCACCTACAGCTTCTCCTATGGGACCCTCAAAATCGGTTGATTCTAAGTCTATCTCAAGAGATGAACCCATAGTATTCAAAGTATGAAAATCCAACTCTGAATCAAAAAGAGGAAGATCAAAATTATTATAGTTGTTATTTATATTTGAAGAGTTATTAAGAATAGATTCAGACATCCCATTAGAAGTGACAAAGATATAATTCAAGCTAGTTTTATTCTTCAATTTCTTAGATTTGATAAAAGGTACATAGTAGAAATCAAGTAAAGAGGGGCGAGGGATTTGATGCCCTCATATGCCGATACAAGATGTCTACTAGAAGAAGTAGAGCTAGTTGAAGTAGAGGTAGTCGCTGATGTAGTAGTCGCAATGCCGGACTGGAGGCTAGACTCGACGGTGGTTGCGCTACTAGGCTATCCCGTGCCGGCACAAGCTGTTGCTGAGCTCCCCTTTCCCTAAGTTGGCTCTGGAAACTTGCAAACTTCCTTGATGTTGGAGGTTTGAGCTGACTCAGGCACCTACAAGGAAAGTTTCTTGATCTTCGATATAATTTTCTTAGAGGTTTTGGATAAGAAAATATCCCAACCTTCTTTGGTTTTAGAAGGATCGCAAGTATCATAAAGGATTACCCTAATGGAACTAGATGGTTGTTCCACAAGGTATTCCTTCAGAATGACCATAGCACTAATCTTGAAGCTATGTTCAAGCCAGTCATTAAATTGAAGCAATCTTCCAAAATATGATCTAGCATACAGTGGTAGGGGCAAAAGTTAAGATCATGGCTTTTTCCCACTTCCTCTAGTCTCCTAGGTTTGGGTAGCTAAAATCAGGCTTCTTTTAGAGATTCTTAAAGATTTTAATGATTATCTCCCTCTTAAAAGAATAAAGCTTGTTAATTTTATCCAAAAGAGTAGGTGAACCATAACTACCTGGTGATGGGTATGTGTATCACTGCTACTGATGATGTGGTTGAGGAGGAGACGGTGTAGGCCATGGAGGCTAGGCTGGTAGGCTACCTCGGTGGTAGAGGAGGAAAGCGATGACTGTGGAGCACAGGTCTCTCAAACCGCTTCCGCCTATTTTCCTTATGCAATCGCTACCACGCCTGGTTTCTATTATATACCAGTGACTTTTATCGGTAGATCTAAAGAAGGTAACTGTTTGCCTTCTCCTTGCAAGCTAACCGCCTTGTTGATTAATTTCTCAAAAGTTTTGATGGTAAAATCTTTGAGCATGAAGACGACTGTGCCATGGATATTCTTAAGAATCTCAATGGTGTGCTATTCAGACAGCTGTGGTTCACATTTTATACTCAAATTATGCCATCTGAGAATATAATCAATGAGGGACTCATTAGGATTTTGTTGAGCCACAATGAGATCACCAACAGTGACCCTTTGCTGAGCTCCAGCAAACCTCTTGATAAATAGTTGCTCCAACTCAGCAAAAGTCTTCACTAAACTATTGGGAAGTTCAACGTACCAGTCAAATACAATACCCAGTAAGCTACTAATGAAAAGATGGAAGAGTAAAGCATCACTGCCACTAGCGTTGTAATAATTAGCTCTTAAATGCATAATGTGCTACCTCGGGTTCTCACTGCTATCAAAACTATTGAAAGAAGGTGGCACGAAACCCTTAGGATACTGGATTGCATCAAATTCCTCCGGGTAGGGTCTACCCTTTGGAACGGATGATCCTCCTAGGACTTGAGCCAATGCTTCTTTCACCTACTACTCAACCATGCTCTTGATATCATTTTTTGTATGGAGGTACTATCAACTACCTTCCTATACATGCTGGTCCTACCTTGCTCTACCAGAGGTAAAGTTTTGTCTGGTTCCAAGACATGCACCAATTTTGGCTGATTGGTCTCAGTTATGGTAGGATGGAGCTTGGTTTTAAAGTACTAAAATAGTTGCTAGCAAATCTTTGAGCCTCTTCTTCATCTTATCTATTTTTTCATCTTTCTGCTTTATCTGAAGTGGTGTTGGGTCGAGTAGGTTGTATCTTCCTGCTCTGCCTCAACACCTTCTATAGTCCGCTGCTCTCTAAGGAGGGATCCCCTGGTATCTACCATGTAAACCCCTACCGAAGTCTCCTAATAAATCATCTTCATTGGGATCAAAGCTGATCTTCTCCTCATCAGACTAGTCATATCCTAGGATCTCTTTCTTCTCCATGAAATAATGGGCTACTATATCATCTAGAGAATGTCAAACTGCACAAATGACTTTCGACATGGTGGGATCACTATCATGTATTGTGAGGCAATGGACCTCCCCTACTGCTAGAGAATCAACCCTGTGAGGGCTATACTCACTGGAAGAAATATTATCTTGACTGTCACTAAATCTACATGGGGTGACACTCCAACGAAGCTCTATCATCATAGGTGCAACTAAGCTATCACCTTCTCCCTTGGCAACAGCTGCAACCATCTCTATGTCTTGCTGCAGTGGTGGTGATGAAGGGTCGACCACTATGCTTTAAAGTCACCATTCCTTCTTCACCACTACTAGGTAGAAGGTCAAGCAAGAGAGCTCGGCCTCACCATAGTAGGCGATCTAGATAGGATGGGATCTCTCGGCCGTAGCCAGATCACCAATGGGGTCCTCTTCTCTCCCCGAGGGCTTTGGTGGAACTGAAGATGTTGGTACATGGATTGAAGATGGCAGATGGGAGGAGAGCGTTGTGGTGGAAACACCATTGACTCTCTCTGAACAGGAGCTCTCCTCCTATGATGGGTAGTCCCTGTAAGCAAAATACTATTAGTATGATCGATGCAGGTAGCACATCGATCAAAAAAATCAATGAGTGCAGAGGCCGCTGACTGCTGACTAAATCTCTACCTCTCTCGGCTAGTGATATGAACTGAGGTATGGGCCTCCCTGACCCTCTCATGTCTAAGATGCTTCCCCACACTGCAGGGGATAACAGATCTCAAATTAAATTGAGCCCCAGACTCAGATCGTCCACAAGCTTCACCAACCTAGTGTAGAATTGAACGAAGGCTAGCATATGACCTCCTACTCTGATTGACTGATGGCTAAAATAGAACCGCTGGTGGAGGTGAAGTAGAGATCCTCGTAACATCTTCTTTGTCAGACCCAGAGAGAGGATAGAATAGATTCGTTGTAACCAATGGGGAAACCAAAGTGGGCAACTGCATAGCTACCTCAATCTCCCTAGCGATGCAAGTATGGTACCACTTTATCATGTGATTCTTATTTTTCATTTGGGTCTTTATAGGGCAAGCAGAGTAAAATCTCAACCCAACCTTAAAAGCAGGGGAGACAATCCATAGGATCAGGGGAGCCTTCCCCTTGGAAGGTGCTAGTTAGTAGGTGTTAGCCCAACTGGGTAGCGAAGGCCACAGTGCTATCACCGACATTACTAGTGAGAACCGCCACCCGCCTCCGAGGAAATCTTAGAATCACGCATGTCAACCCAATGATGACACCACCACTATGCTCCTGCTAACAGTCATGAGGGGAGTGCCCTCACATGTAATCCAGACCCCCTCAAAACCTCATCCAAAATGAATGAGTTGGGCATAATCAGAGTGAGGATGGCTGGCCTGATTTAGGGTCAGATCTATCCCATGGGGAAAGTGAACACATACTTGGGTGCTGCCATTGCTATCAACTGAAATTGAAACTAAACTGTAACTTGAACTGACGCTAAATGAAAGTCTGCAATGTTGAATATAAACTTGAATCAGATTCTTTGCTTTGTTGATTTTGAATTTGAATTTAGAATTTAAACCCATACTCAACATCTTGAAAGTGTTAAGTCAGGCTCAATGATTTAGAGTAGATTTTGAGATTTGATTAGAAAGAGGAATTTTTGGATGTAGAATCCGCTTTCAACAAATTTGGATATGTTGAAAATAAGTTCAAATATTTTTGAAGAGATGCTTCCATAGGTTCAAATTTAAATTTTGATTTTGATTTTGAGGACCCTTTATTTAAAAATTTGGGTATGTTAAAGTAAAAGGTCAATTTGGTTTATGATTTGAGATTTTTGAAATTCACTCACTTAGCAAATTTAAGTATGCTAGGTGAGGAGTTTGAAAACAACTTCTTCTTTTTCTTTATTTGCTTTATTTGTGAATCATTTGTGATTTGAGAAATGGAATTCTCATTTAGCAAATTTGGGTATGCTAAGTGAGGGATCAAAGTGTGTTTTGTTTTATTTTATTTTTGAATTTTTTTTGAAAATAGGTTTCTTAGCAAATTTGAGTATGCTAGGAAAATCCTAATGTGTTTCTTTTGTTTTTAGAGATTTTGATTTTGAAAAATAGTATCCTTAACAAATTTTGGTATGCTAAGGAAATCCTAATGTGTTTCTTTTATTTTGGATTTTGATTGGAAATGGAGACTTCACTTTAGCAAATATGGTATGCTAAAATGAAGTTCCAATGTGTTTTGGATTTTGTGAAGTGCACACTTCACTTAGCAAATTTGAGTATGCTAAATGAAATTCTAAAAATATGTTACAAAATTTGTGTTTTTGATTTTGTTTTGTAAATGGAAACTTCACTTTAGCAAATATGGTATACTAAAGAATGAAGTTCCAAAAGTGTTCCTTTTTTTGGATTTTTGTTTTGAAGAATGAAGACTTCACTTTAGTAAATGTGGTATGCTAAAATGAAGTTCCAATGTGTTTTGAAATTTTGTGAGATGGGGATTTTACTTAGCAAATTTGAGTATGCTAAATGAATTCCAAAAATGTGTTTCAATTTTTTTGTGTTTTTATTGATTTTGAAAAGAGAGATTTCCATTTAACAAATTTGGTATGTAAGATGGAAATCAATTATGTTTCATTTTTTAGATGTGTATTTTCATTTGTGATTATTACTTTCTGAAAGAGGAAATTCTAACCTAATCTTATATGGAATATGTTAAGTGACATTTCAAAATAATGTTATTTCATTTGAAAATGAAATATTCATTAAATGAATTTGGGTATATTGAATGGAGATGTTCATATGTGTTTTTTGAAAGTTTATTTTTGATTTTAATTGGAAATGAAACCTCCATTCAATAAATGTGTGTATATTGAATGGAGAGGTTCATATGTGCTTTTTGAAAGTTTATCATTGATTTTGATTGGAAATGAAACATCCATTCAATAATTGTGTGTATATTGAATGGAGAGGTTCATATGTGCTTTTGAAAAGGTGAAAATTCCAACCTAACACATATAAAATGTGTTAAATAGAATTTCAAAGTTGTAATTTTGCCTTGACGATGTAACATTCATCCAACACATTTGGATGTGTTGAATGGAGAGGCTCATCTTCAAATTGTATGTTTTTTGAAAGTATGACTTGTTGGAATTTTATTTTTGAAAATTAAGTCTTTATCAAAATGAATTGAGTGAAGAAGTTCATTTATGATTTTAGAAAATATGAGTGTTGGTTTTATTTTTGAAATGATTCTGCATGTAACAATTATGGAAAATTGTTAGATGGCAGTGAAAATATTTTATTAAGAGTGTTTTGAAAAAGTGCTTTTGAAAAGCAAGACTTTTATGAAGGATTTATTTTATATTTATATATTTTTTTAAAATGAACCTTTCCTTACCACAAAGATGGAAAGGAGGAAGTCTTTGATCATTTTCTTTTTATTCAATTTTTATTTTCACCCATTAGAGAACCTAATGAGGATTTTAGGACTAACATGTGGTGAGGTCTTAAAACCTAAAGATGTTGGCTAGCTTAACTTAAGGAAGAAATAACCTAAGTACCAATGGAAAGAAAGATAGTCTTGGATTCACACAAAAGTATAAACCCACTATCAATACTTAGAGGCAATGATCATTTACCAAATATGAAGAGAGGAACTGTCCCTAGCAGAGTCGCTAGAAAAATCTGTAGTGAAATTTTTATAATCTTCCTGCCTTCATCTATCTCTTTTCCTTTTGAAAAAAGGGATAAATGAAAATAGAAATATATAAAAATACATCTTGGCAGGACACCACATAGATCCGCAGATGTTCTTTGGAGATCGATACATTGAGGAGATGTATTATCTCAAAGATAGAAGTCACCACCCTACAATGGACCTAATCACCTCAATAAGGACTCTAAGACTATGGGTCTTAAAATAGATTCTTCCCCTACTTTACATGGAAAAGTAAAGCGATTTATTTTAAACTGGCTCATTGTTTCACTGGCAAGCCCCAATAGTTAATTACATCTAAAGAACATGATTCTTTAGGAATACTATCGATTAAGGTAAATGATCATTGTCTCCAAATATTTTGAAAAGGTATGACTATTAATCGATTGGTTTATTCTAGAAAGCCAAGTGGGATTGATCAAGAAGAGGGAGTTCTTATCAAAGCTAAATTAAAATAAGTAGAAGATGCTTAAGATACTAGGAAGCCTAGTAAGCACCCCGGACTACCCTATGGTTGGGTTTTATATTTTTGAAATTGAATTTATGTGTTTGAGTTTAATTTTTATTAGAATGCTAAGACTTTTGATTCCATGACACAAGATCATAAAATTACCTAAGATGTGAGGATTTATGCTCATAGCTCGCAAAGGAAAGTAGCAACCTCTAAACTTAAATCTAGAGAGCTTTGGCGAGGGCCAAAAGCATGGCCTAAATCAAAGGAAAAAATTGGTATTTGGTTTACCTCCACAAGAGAGGATAAACCACCTGACTGTTGGATTTACAATTATCTGGGGGTGGCCGCCAACTAACTCCTATGGTTTTAAAATATGTAGGCAAGTCATATGTTTATTCAAGATATCAAGGTTTTATTTATTTAGAAAGAGACTAAGTCCTTAACAAACTCCCTAAAGAGATTAGATCATGTAGGGCATGAATTCATGACTTAAATCTAATGCAAATTTTTCATATGCTTTATTTTTATTTTAGACAATCATTTGATTCACGCTATAGGATTCTTTAAGCCTAATGCATGAGAAATAAGATTATGGGCCAAAATCAGCAAGATAAGGAGGTGTGTTTCTACCATGGCTCTCAAAGGTCAAGCCAAGTTCTTTGGCAAAGGTGGAAGCTCTCCAATCAAGAGTGAGACAATATATTTTATGCATGATGTTAGAAAAGAAAGTACACTTCTAGCTAAGGGATACTAATTCTTTTTATCTTGATTTTTAGCCTAAGCTTCATGTGAGGTTATGAGTTATTTATTTTTAATTTTAAGTTATTTAATTTGGTAGAATATTTATTTTTTCTTAAGAGCCTAATCATCATCCAAGCCATACATCAAGCAAGGAAGAAACTAAGAAAATATGTCATTTAATAAAGCTAAAATATCAAATATTTTATAAGCTAACTAAAAGAAAAAGGTCATTTGTTTGGGCTCCACCACAAACCCAAAATAAATGGGTAAATGAGCTCTACCCTTATACAACCCAAAATTACAAATGAATTACAATTAAGCAAGAATTCATGTTATCTTCATTTCTTCTTTCTTCTTTCTTCTTTTGGTTCTTTCTTTGATGGTTGGAAAGTAGATTCTCCAAAGGCTTCACATGGTACATAAGACATAGTCTTATAACCAATGCTCATCTTAATCCCCCATAATAGTCATTCCAAAATATGAATTATAAAAGTACATGAAAAGGAAAAGTAAATCTAACCAACACCTACAAAATAAAGATTAGCTAAAAAAACCATACAAATCCCAAGCATGTATATTGGACTTAGCACCCCACATATGAGTGAATAATTCCACTCCTATTTTATGCTTAGGGTATAAGCACTGCACAAGAAAAAATATTTATATTTTATTTATTACAGTTAAGCACAATCTCAGAAGATAATGATTTAGACTAAATCGTCCCACCATTCAATCTTGCGTAAGATAATGATTTAGACTAAATCGTCCTACCATTCAGTCTACGTACATACGCCTTAACATCCAAACTAAAACAAAACATCACAAAATAAAAGCAAACATTAAACCATGCATCACCCTAACCTAAAGCATTGTAAAAAAGAAATAAAGAGATGAAAGCAATGTAAACTCATTCACCCTAATTAATCCCTAAAGACAATCCTATGAAATAAAAAAGTTCAAAGTGAATCAAAGTTTGTTTAATGTGATTTTTTTTAATTTTCTTTATGTTTGAATTAGGAAATGTTAAAGAATATTTGTTGGTCCTAACCCATTTCCCCCATATGTGAGTTAATTTAGTTTGTTCTTAGAATCATTAGGTGATTTTTATATTTTGTTTAGGTGAAGGTGTGAATTAAGTGTGTTAATTACCCCTTACCTACCAACCAAATTATAGCCAATGGATGACATAAAACCACACAAGGAATTTAAATCACCAATGCACTAAGAAAGAAAGGGGTCTAATGCAATTGGCTCATGATTAATGATTAATTAAGCTAAGGGGTTTAATTTAAGTAATTTCATAACCCTTCCTACACATGTGAGTTGGATTTTGATTTCTTTAATGTACTTAGGTTATTGAACACCTAAGCACCTACCCAAGATGAATTAGTTAAGTTCTGGAAGGCTTTAGAATTTTACCAAATTAATTAGGTAGGTAATTAATGGATTAATCCTTAATTAAATTTGGATTATTAAAGAAGAAAGAGTGGGTTTAAGGAATAGCTTAAGAAAAATAATCAAAATTATGAAATAAGAAAGCTTAAAGTAAATCAAAGTTTATTTAATATGACTTTTTTATTTATAATTTGATTGAATTTTGATAATGTGAATTACGTTTGCTATTCCTAACCCATTCCCACATGTGTTTGACATTTTTGTTCAATTTTTAGATGATTAGATTCATTTTATATTTTGATTAGGTTAAGGTATGAATTAAGCATGTTAATTACCCTTTACCTACAACATCTTAGCATAGTTAATCAAATAATTATGAGCTAATGAGATGACATAAAACAACACAAGGAATTTAAATTTGTAATACACCTAGGAAGAAAGGGGACTAATGCAATTTGGCTTATGATTAATGATTAAGTAAGCTAAGGAGTTTAACTTAAGTAATTTCAAAACCACCCCTCACACATATGAGTTGAATTTTGATTTCCTTAATTGAACTTAGGCTCTTGAACATCTAAGCATCTACCCCAAGTAGACTAATTAAGTTCTAGAAAGTTTTAAAATTTTAAGAAATTAATTAAGAGGGTAATTAGTGAATTATCCCTTAATTAAGAGAAGATTAAGCAAGAAAAGGAGGTTTAAGGAATAGCTTAGGGGAAATGCCCCAAAATTATTCTCTAAAACTCCTATTCATTGAAACAGACCTTAATCAACTTCAACAAAGGGTTGAACCACTAATCAAATCTTAATTAACCTTAATTACATTAAAGGGGTAATTAGGAAATGAATTAGAAATTTCCCAATTAAGCCACAAATAAAATCCAAGAAAATTAGGAGAGGCAGAAGTCATCCCCCAAAATACACTAAAGAAGTTTGAGAATAATCAGTGGATTAATTAGGGAGTAATTAGCAAATTAAGATTTCTAATAAAACCCAAAATTAGAGAACAAAAATATTCAAAATCCATTAAAACCAATTTTAGAATGTTTTAGGTTAAATTATCTTTTAGTGGCAATTTTTCTCATATTTTCTAATTTTTCTTCAGATAGATATGAATTTTAGAAGTATGATTAGATTCATTTTCTTGTTCATTTAAACAAACCATAATTAACCCAATCAAGGGATTAAACCATTAATTACACACTTAATTAGACTTAATTACATTAGGAGAGTAATTAGGAATCAATCGAGCAATTACCCTAATTAAATCGTTAATAAATCTCAAGAAAATTAGGTGAGGTAGAATTCATCCCACTAAACACACATGAGAAGTTTGAAATTAATTAATGGAATGATTAGAGGGTAATTAGCCTAATTATATTCCCAATAAAACCCAAATTCATAAAATAACACTATTCAAAATTAATTTTATAATATTCTACATTCAATTATCTTTCATATGTAATTTATTTCATATGTTTTTTGATTACACTTATATATGAATATTTGAAGTTTCCATAATTTTTCCTTAATTAAATAGCCTGATAAAGTGGTTAATCTAGTCAGTGCCACGTGGAGGCTGATACGGCACAAGCTTTCCATGTGACACGATGGGATAGGCCTCTTAAGTTGTCACATCATAGCACCGCATCAGCGGCGGTGCTACACGATTTCTCCCCATCTGTCTGATCAAGGATCAGCGGTTGAGATCAAGCCTGCAGTTCTTAAAGGTTGACATGATGGATCTATGTGTCTTGATCATGTCCATCCATCCAAAACATGCAGATGGATGTCCCATGATCCATCCCTGATCTTTCCTATGGGAGATGGCCACCGTCAATCTTTTAGGGGAAGATCTAAGCTTGATTGAGCTCATATTGAAACAAAATTCAAACCACACCATCTAAGAATAAAGGGGATCACATCCAACGGCTACATCCTCATGGGGTGAGACTTCACTTCACAAAGGACCAAGAGGAGATGGAATTATACTCAGTTTAATGGCATACCTTGCAAGAGGCTATCACCGCTACTTGATTCCCTTGAAGTAGCTTCGTCTAGTGGAGATGAAGCCTTATTAAAGTTTTGAGGTGTTGAAATTGGATGGATCTTCCTATTGGCCAAGTTCACCTTGAAGTGGGCTCAATCTCAATTAAGAACACTCCTCCCTTGCAAGGAGAACTTGTGTGAAGGCTTGGGTGAACTCGATTGAGTTACTTGATAAAGCTTGTAAAGTGAATTGGATTGGTTTGGAGTACTGAGTGAGATGGAGTAGTGAGGGAGCTCCCCTATTTTAGTCTAAGAAAACTAAGAAATGGGAAATTCAAACTCACTCTAAGAAGCTTGGGGAGACTTGGAAAAGGTTCCTCTGGCTTCCCTTAGCTCAATCAAATTGGAGAGTCTTGAATTCAAGTGGAATTAGGGGGAATATATCTCCCCCTAGGTGAATCGGACAGTGAAGAGCTTTGCCATTTTGATCTAATACACCCTATTCAATGGGTTCTTTAGGCCATTTTGAGAGGCACGACATTCGATTTTGGCCAGAGAAGGAGTGGAGGAGCTTGCCATGTATGCTTAATTCAAGTGGAGGAAGGATCCTCATGTTCTAATTTTCATGGGGGTGGTCAGTTTTGACCTTGGGTTGGGTTGGGTTGACCCAAACCCAATGGGTTAGGTGCACCACACTCACTAGCATCCACCTGGTCCACTAAGAAGGTGTCAAGTGAACATGGAGAGAATTTGACCAAATTCCAAGTGAATTTGGCCAAAATTTACCCTTTGACCTTAGGGTAAAATGGTCATTTAGCTTGGATTTCAATTTTAATATGTTTGGTATGATTGTAAAATGGGTTGGGCCAAGTTTCAATGAATTTGGAGTTGATTTGATATGATTTGGCTCATGTTGAGCCATTTAGGTCAAAATGGGTCAACTTGGGTCAAGTTGACAAATTGGTCAAATTGGGTCAAACCAAGGGTTGGGTTAAGCTCATATGACCATTTGAAATATGTAGGCATCATTGGTTTGGTTGAATTTGATTTATATTTGAATTTGGTACATTTGATTTTATTTAGGTCAAATGGGTCAAGTTGATAAATTTGACCCATTTGACCTATTTGGGTTAGGTCATGGGTTGGTTTATATTTGGTTGGTTATTTGAAATGGATTGGTATTTTTGTTTCTAATTAATTTGGTTTATATTTGAGTTTGGCTCAGTTTGACCTTTTAGGTCAAGTTGGGTTCATGGACAACTGGGCTAGGTTAGGTCTAGTTGGCCAATTAAAGCTTTGGTCAAGTTCAACAATCATTTTGGAATGAACTTACCCCTTTGGATTCAATCAATTTGGCTTAAATCAAGTTTTGACACATTTTAACTTTTTAGGTCAAGTTGGGTCAAGTTGGGTCAAGTGGGCAATTGGGCTAGGTTAGGCTCAAATGATGACTTGGTTAAGTTCAAGCATTAGTCATGAATGAGTTTTGATCATTGGTTTCAATCAATTTGGCCTATGGTGACTTTTTGCTAGTTTAGGTTTCATTTTGGCTAAGTGTTGACTTGGTCAACCCTTAGGTTTGACTTGGTTTGACCCAATTTGAGTGATTGATTATCTTATGTTGATTGTTCCTCACAATGTGAGACTTAGTTGGGCTTAGTTCAATCCAATTTGGTCGATTAGAATTTGGCTCATAAGGGTACTTTAGGTCACTTTGGGTCAATTGAGCCTAAGTAGGTCAAATGACTTGATCAAGGCTTGATTTGAGTCTGATTAAACTCACATATGGACTTATGATTGAAATAAATCTATTTGCAATTGATTTGAAGTCAAATGGGTTTTGATCCACTTGACAATTTTAAGTTCAAAAGGGTGAACATGAGTTTGACTTAGGTTTGATTTTTGAATTTAGTTTTGGTTTGAATATTGAAGTTTATATTTTTATTTGGATTCATGATTTAAGGATTGATTGAATCATGAAGAGAAATCAAGAGGTTGGCTTGATTTGAATTTGATTTGGCTAAGTTCAAGAATTTGACTTGAAAGGCTTAAGTTGAATTTTGATTGAATTTGGATTTGAGTTTTGGATTTAGTTTGGATATTTGAATTTATATTTCATTTATATTTGTGAATATAAATGAGAATATAAATGGGTTATGAGAAAATTCCTTCAATTTGAATTGATTTGGAGTTGATTTTGGGTTAAGTCCCTAAGATGAATTCAAGATGCTTAGGAAAGATTTTTGAAATTTGAATTTGATTTTTGGATTTAGTTTGATTAATTTGAATTTATATTTCATTTATATATGTGAATATAAATGAGAATATAAATGGGTTGTGAGAAAATTTTTGAATTTGAATTGATTTAGATTTGATTTAGGCTAAGTCCATGAGAGGGAATCAAAGGACTTAGGAAATATTTTGAACTTGGAATTTCAATCATGAGCCTCAATCATTAGTTTCAATCATGGGTTTCAATCATGTGAAATTAATTTGGATTTGGAGGAAATCAATTAAGTTGGAATTTATTTTAAGCTTTGATGTTGATTTGATTTGGAGTTTGACTTGAAGGAAGGAAGTGAGAAATGTTTCAAGCTATAGGGTAGGCAAATTTTCCCAACACCCTTAAGGCATGACCTATTCCTATGGCTAACTCTTTTAAGTCTCTAGGGTTAGGTTGAGTGTCCACCTAATCACTAGATTTGTCTTAAGAGTATGAAATTCTTAAATTCAAGAGAAGTCCTATGTCTAAGATGGAGGGGGAGAGAGCTTATCCTAAAAATAAGGTCTACATGGAGGGATCTTCGAGTATTGACCATATGGATTTTTGTTGAATCCTTAAATAGGTCATGCTCGTCAGGGTCAAAATCTACTCTACCCTCTTCCTGATCTGAATGATCACTCCCAAAAAGTTATTTCTTTTCGACAAAGTAGTCTTCTAGGATATCATTTAATGAATGATCTCCTACTCTGCTTGGCTGAACCGATACAAATACCCACAATTATCGGCTGCTCATGAACCTATGTAAAATCACCATAGATTCTCTTCTCTCAGGGAGGACTAACTGCAATGAGGACTACACTGGTATCCCCTTCTTCCTCTGCTACTGTTGATGGCTATAGTGGTGGCACAACCATGACACTTTTGGGTCGCCACTCCCTCTTTACCATGGCTAAAGTGGGAGGTCGAATGGGAGAGCTCGACCTCACCTTAGTTGGTGGAATAGATGTACTGGGATCCTTAGACCATAACCGGATCACCAATGGGGATGTCCTCTCCCCGGATGCATACTTCTAGGCTTTGGTAGTGACTGTGGAAGGAGAGACTTGGACAGGTAATGGTGGATGGGGAATGAAGCCAAATGGGCGGGCGAATTGAGCTATGTGGAGACACATCACCCGCCATGGAACCCTCCTCTATAGGTGCCTATGAATATTATACTATCAGTGTGATTGACTATGGTAGCTTGCCGATCTAAAAAATCAACAAGTGCGAAGGCTGCATACTGCCTGGCATACATCCTCCTCACTCTTGCCTGCTTGGGCTACAACTCAAGCCTCAGTGGATCTCTCCCTATGGATCTGATTATTAACACGCTTGGGAATGATGGACCTCAAATCAAATAATGCGTTGGACTCTGAGTGTCCATAGGATCTGCTAACCTGGCAAGAACTATCATAAGACCGCAATAGGGCTTCCTCCGCTCCTTAGCCGGTACCTCAAAGTATGCTAGTGGTGGAGGTGATGGAGCTATCATCCTGTAGTCCTCCTCTCCATCTAAGGCTGAGAGGGGGTGCAACCTGCTGCCACTCAAGACTGGAGAGGCCTCACGAGGAGAACCCTCCTCAGCAACATGGGAGGCAGTATCAATCTCCCTGGCTGCTCGCTCATGGTGCCGCTTGATCTTCATGTTCTTATTATAGCATTGAGTGTGGGTGAGCAGGGCAGAGCGAGAGCTGGAACCTACCTCAAAAGTAGGGGAAACTATCTTGAAAGCCAAGATAGCCTTCCCCTTCAAAGGGTGGGAAACCAGTGAGGAGGTGTTAGCTCGCACCGGGGCTACAATAGACAACAATAACAATCGCCTGGGAAACATTGAAGGAGGTCATAAATGAACTGAGTTGATGCTATTGTGGGAACCTTGATAGCCTTCCTCTTTAAAGAGGAAAACTCAAACCCTGACCGCAAGTCTAAACGGAGGAGTGCCTTTTGTCCTGCCACCTCCTCTCTAGTGACAGTCGTGAGGGCTGGTCCCTCACAAGTAACCATGATGGCCTCGAAACCTTGGACAAACTGAATCAGGTGAGTGGTGGTTGTGGTGTGTATGGCCTGATCTTAGGCTAGATCCACATACACCAGGAAAGAGAAAATGAACTTGCTGGAATCCATAGTAACTGAACTGAAGATGGAGAAGGAACTGACTGTGCTGATACCTCTGCATTTGTTGAAACATAACTGAGTCAGACCCTTGCTTTGATATTTGTCTGCAAATTTTAAGTTCTGATATCAATTTGGAATTTGAACACACACTTGACAAATTTAGGTATGCTAAGTGAGGTTCATTGGAGATATTTTAGAATGTGAGGAGAGTCCTTGCCATAGAATTTGATTTTGATTTGGAACCCACATTTAATAAATTTGGGTATGTTGAGTTGGGCCCATTCATTTGGAGAGACTTTGGAGATGAATTTGTTTTGTTTTATCCTTTGTTTAAAAATTTTGATTTTGGAATCTTTTTTTAGCAAATTTAGGTATGCTAAGTGATATTCAAATGTTTGTTTGAAAATAATTTTGAAAACATTTTGTTTCTAAGAGTTGTTGTTTGTTTGATTTGATTTTGATTTGAAAATGGGGTCAAATTTAGGTATGCTAAGTAAAGCACAAATGTGTTTGATATTTTGTTGATTTGAAAAATGAAATCATTACTCAACAAATTTAAGTATGTTAAGTAGGGTTCAAGTGTGTTTAATATTTTTGTTTAGATTTGAAAAAGGAAAACTCTTATTTAACAAATGTGGGTATGTTAAATAGAGTTTAATTTATTTTATGTGTTGTTTGATGATGGAATTCCTATTTAACAAATTTGGGTATGTCAAATGGAATTCACATGTGTTTTGATTTTAATGATTTTGAAAAAGGGGAAACTATTTAACAAATTTAGGTATGTTAAATAGAGTTCAATTTATTTTTGTTTTTAAAAAAAGGAACTCTCATTTGACAAATTTGAGTATGTCAAATGGAGTTCAAATATGTTTTGATTTTGTGTGTGATATTTGCTTTTGAAAAGAGGGAACTCTCACTTAATAAATTTGGGTATGCTAGGTGAGGTTCAATGATATGTTGATTTTGAAAATGGAACTCCATTTAACAAATTTAGGCATGTTAAGTGGAGTTGATTAACTTTTGAAAAATGTGTTTGGAATATTTTGAAGATCTCTCATTTAACAAATTTGGCTATGTTAAATAGAATTTATTATTTTGAAAAATGTGCTTTTGAAAAGGGGTTTAAAAAATTTTATTTTAAGTTTGAAAAGAATCTCCATGTAATAATTGTAGGTATTGTTAAACAAGATTTGGTTATCTTTATGTCTTTTGGAAACTCATTATGAATCTTGTGCAAATCTTTCATCATGTGAATTTTGAAATGCAGTATTTTGCAAAGGATTTATTTTCTTAAGTATAGGATGAACCTTGCCTCACCAAGCTAGTGGTAAAGAGGTTCTAAATTTTTATTCATCTCCTTTCATTAGCTAATTTTATTTTTTACCTATTGGGGGACCCAATAGGAGTTTCAAGACTTACATGGAGTGAGGTCCTAAAACCTAAAGAATGTTGGCTAGCTTTGCTTAAGGATGAAATAAGCTAAGTGCCAACAGATAGAAATACAGTCTCGAGCTTATATAAAATATAAATCCACTATCGATGCTTGGAGACAACAATTATCTACTAAAGATGGAGAGATGAACCTTTCATAGCGAAGTCACCAAAAAAATATGTGGTGATTATTTTTGGATGTGGGGACACCACATAGATCTGGGGTACTTATTGAAGTAACATTAAGGTATGATGTACTATCTCAAAAGATAAAGGCGTCATCCTTCAATGGACCTAATCACTTAATAATGACTCATAAGGCATGATGGGTCTTCAAATGTACCTGAGATTTTTCTCCTGCTTTACATGGAAGAATAAAATAGGGTTTATAATTAACTGGGTTCTAAAGTTCCCTATTGAGGCAAGCCTCCATAGTTAATTACATCCTAAAGAAGGTGAATTCCTTAGGAACACTCTCGATTAAAGTAGACAATTAGGGTCTCCAAAGATTTCAAGGTTAGACTATCAAAAGATTTGTTATGTTTTGAAATCAATTAGAAAATTTCAAATGGAGAGACTTATTTTGGAAGCCAAAGGAGATGAGTAGGGAATTCTCATGATACTAGAAAACCAAGTGAGCATTCCAATCTATCCTATGATTAGGCTTTATGTGTTTGAAATTGAAGGGATTTATTTAATTATAGTAGAAATTTTATTAAATTGCTAGGGCTTATAATCCACTAACACAAGGTTGTGGAAATGCCTAAGAGGTGAGGATTTATGCTTATAGCCCGATGGAAATAGCAACCTCAGATCATAAATCTAAGGAGCTTTAGCATAAGCTAAAGCATGACCTAAATCTGAGCAAAGATAGTCATAAGGTTTACCTCCACAGGAGAGGATAAACCATCCAACTGTTGGGCTTACAATCACCCAGAGTGACTGCTAACTAACTCCCCATATGCTTTAAATCCATGTAGATAAGTCTTATGAATTTGCAAGATGGTTGGGTTATTATTTATTTAGAAAGAGACTAAAAGTCCTTAAATTCACTCCCTAAAAGGATAGAGCATGAGTAGTATGAATAATGACTTAATCTAATGCAAAAATATTTTCAAGTTTTATTTTGATTTTGACATTTCATTTTGATAAAAGTTTTAGGATTTTGATGCCTATATGCATGATGAAATAAGATTGTTGGCTAAATCAATAAGAAAGGGGTGTTTTCCACTACAAGAGATGTCCTCACAGGTCAAGCATTACCATATTATGCAAGGAAGGAAATCCCCTATTTTCAAGAATGAAATAATATGATATGCATGTTATGAAACATTCAACCATTCAGCTAAGAAGTTATTAAATTTTTTAATTATCTTATTTAATGCCTAGGCTTTATGATGAGGTTATGAGTTATTTAAAACTTTAGTTATGAGTTGTAGTTGGGTAGAAATTTATTTTATCCTAAGAGCCTAATCGTATCAACGCCACATATTAAAGCATCAAACATTTAAGAAATGAAGAAAAGCATGAAATCCTAATGCACAAACAAAGCATAACATCAAATAATTTTATAGCTACTGTGAAAGAATAACAGACCGGTGTGGTCGGCTATCGTCGTACAACCCAAAAAGAAAAGATGGGTAGCTGAGCTCTACCCTTATACAACTTGAAATTACAAAATAATAATTATAATTAATAAATAAATAAATTCTATGTCTTCATTCTTCATGTCTTCATGTTTCCATTTGATTTGATTTACTCCACCTCAAAGGCATCACATGGCCTCTGAGGACAAAGCCTTCTAGCCAATGCTCATCCTTATCCCCATAACACTAATCCTAA
Organism: Cymbidium sinense; assembly: GCA_021442155.1. NCBI lineage: Eukaryota > Viridiplantae > Streptophyta > Magnoliopsida > Asparagales > Orchidaceae > Cymbidium > Cymbidium sinense. Next base: position 66,534,649 of record CM038229.1, on the reverse strand, counting down.
TTTCTAATGCAAAATTACATTCAAAATAGGAAAATAAATAAATCTAACTACACCTGCAAAATAAGTGTTAGATAAACGCACATACAATCTCAAGCAATTATATATATGATTTGGACTTAGCACCTGCACATGGGTAACCGATCCCACCTATAATAACTTGGATTATGCTTAGGGGTTTAAGCAATCTACAAAGAGAGCATTCATATTTATTTTTAAGCACCCCATTAAGCACAATCCCCTGCAGAAAAACATGATTAGGCTAATATCAGCATAACATCTAGTCTACGAAATATACACCCTAACATCCAATCTAAAATAATACATCATAAAACAAAATATATATCATATCATGCACCATCCTAACATAAAACTAAAAGTGCTGACTTAATTCTAATGTGTGTGTTAAGGCTTGTGTGGTGTGTCTTACTAGGCATCAGAGTTGTAGTTTTCTAAGTGTAGAAAGATTTAATTTAACATGAAAGGTTGATTTCACTTTAAGTTATTTAATTGATTTGCCAATTTTAATTAGTGTTTTCTTTCATTTCATTTGATAGCAGCTTAAGTGTCATAAAGAGAAGAAAGAGGTTTGCCCTCTTTCATCCCTACCTTAAGCCACTTTCTAAAACATGTTAATTCAATTTAGCTCTCTTTAGTGAATGGCTTATTACAAATTTTTTTTAAATTAATCCTAAGTTTAGGTTCACTTTAAATAATTCTATCTAATATGAAGGGCATCTTAAGATTAATCTAATTGAATTGCTATCACATGACACATGTTAAATCATTCCTTTCCATCATATGTAGCATGCATATGATTTAATCCTAAATGTATCTACACATGCAACATGTTTTAACATACTTAAATGATGAATGTATGTGTATGTGAACTTTACATCATTTCATGTAATTGAATTATTTAATCATGTTAGTTTAAAGCTCTATATAAATTCTTATACAAAACTACATAGGGATGAAATTAAATAGCTACGTGTCATTGTTAACCAGGGAAGTGAGGTAATCAAATGACTTCCTTGGGGCTAACTAAAGCCGTGTATTCATGGGATGTCCAAACTATATACCATTTGTATTCAAACATATGTAAATTTATATACATGAATGTAAGAAAGAAAGCTCCAAATTACATGATTAATTAATCTAATGACTAAAAAATTATGGATGCATGTATTTTTGATAAAAGAAAAGGGGTTCTAATTCTATACTTAAATATACTAACACATGTATAAGATACATAAGCTAGTACATGCCATTGTTAACCAAAGAAGTGAGGTGATCAAATGACCTCCTTGGAGCTACTTAAAGCCTCTTATTCTTGGGATGTCCAGACTATATATTTTCTTTTCTAAAATACATATAGATGTATACCCATAATGTCTATAGGACCCACAATGTCGGTACCCCAACACTCAAATGGCCATGAGGCCAAAGTAAGATGCAGAATGTTCGGTGGTTGATGTAGGACCACACCATGTACCTGACACTGATGGCATCTTCTAGATATATCCATGCAATCTATGATCATTGAAGTCCAATAGTATTCTTTTCTCTTGATCTTTGCTTTCAACTTTGGACTGAATTGATGCGCTCCACATAGACCTGAATGTACCAAATCACGATCCTACTAGCTTCGTATTTGACCAAACAACATAACCACATTTGATCGAAAAGACCTATAAGGTTCCATGCATAGAGAGAGCTCTTATTTCATCGATGGGCTTGTGACTTCTCTGAGGTAGTTTTCCAAAGATCAAGTAATCTATGAAGTGCCTCCCAGCTCCTTGTCCTTATTAGAATGACAACCTCCCCTTCAAGAGAAAGTCTCTCGAGTTCAACATCATGAGGATGGGACTTGTCTATTTTGGATCCTTATTGAATGAACTCATCTTCCGTGACATGCCAACTCTTGGCAAGTTTGGACAAAGCAACTGCTACTACGTTCTCTCTTTGAGGGACTAGATGGTGACCTCAAGGATCTGGGCCAATAACTTCATGGTATACTCGTGGTAATGATGAAGCTTAGGTTTTAGAACCTTATAGGACCTGACAATCTGGTTGATGACCAACTGAGATTCCCCGTAGATGTTGATGCTCTTGACACACACTGTAATGGCTAACTCTAGACTAGCAATCAAAGCCTCATACTCTAGATCTGAGTTGAGTTAAACTTTTGAGAGGTGGCATTTCTAAGATGGCTTTGATCATTTCTAGATCTATTCCTATTCCCCGGTGTCAGATAAAGAACCCAAGGAACTTTTGTGAAGCTACTCCGAATGCACACTTCAGGGGATTCATTTTGAGGTTAAATTATCTTAACCATTCAAAAACTACTCTCAAGTCAAAAAGGTGGTCTTCCTTTTCTTTGCTCTTGACTACTAGATCATCAACATAGAACTCGACTTGATGATGAATGATTTCATTGAAAATCTGACTCATGTCCCATTGGAATGTAGTGCCAATATTTTAAGATCGAAAGGCATGACCTTATAATAATATATTCTGATCAGGGTTCAAAAAGCAGTGTTTCTTTCATCCTTGGGGGCCATCTTAATTTGGTTGTAGCCAAATGACCCATCCATGAAGGAGAAAATTGTATGAGATGAGGCAATGTCTATTGTTAATTTTAGTAGAGGAAGAGGAAACTCATCCTTAGGACATGCCTTATTTAAGTCCCTGAAATTGATGCATATGCAAATTTGGTCATTCTTCTTTTTAATTGAGATGACACTGGCTAACCAGATAGGGTATTTTTCTTTCCTGATGAAACCAGCATCGATTAGTTTCTTGACTTCAGAAATGACATATTGTTCGATTTCTAATCACATGCATCTAGGAGCTTGCTTGATAGGGTTAGTGTTGGGTCATTTGCTGGGTCGCTATGTCGTGAGATAATTTGAGCATCTCTTCATAGCTCCATGTAAAGCATCCCTTAAACTCAATCAATAGCTTAACTAACTAAGTCATTGGTTTCTTCTTCATTCAACAACGAACTGATGTATGTCGGGCATGGATTTTCTTTCATCCTGAGGTTGATTTCTTTAAGCTTGTCAATTATTGAATGGATCTCCTCTTTAAATTTTAGTGGTGCATCTTTGATTTGGAGATCATCTGGATCATCTGAAATTTCTAAACACACATCCTCATAAGAGTTAGTGCAGTTTGAAAAGAACCTATCAAACTCTAGATGATTTGGTAACAACTAAGCAGTAATCATCGTCATCGACTAGACCCACTGTACTGAATCTTAGTCTTGATCTTGACTGTGCATCCATGCCTTTGTTGTTCCATAGCTTCTCAAAGTACTCTGACCTATGCTTAGACCATATGTAAAGGAATCAAACCCTTCTTTCCAAGATTAAGAACACAAGGTGAGTACCAATTAAAAGTCAATTCCATTAATTCTTTATATGAATTATCCTCAAGTCCTACATCAGTTTATGGACTTGAAGATGATGATCCCAATATGAATCTCTTCAGCTTGACATCCCTGAAAGTTTGAGGGGCTTCCTTAACTACTAGACCTTTAACTTTTTGAGAGAAAAGTGAGGTTAGAGCTAAAGTTCCTAACTGTTGCCTGATAGTTTCACATAAACTTGATTCAAATACATTCATGCTTTGCTTGGAGGCCTAGTCTTTATCGCTATCCAGATCGAGTGTCACCTCTAATGAAAACCACTGAGAGGGGTTGGCTGGTATGCTAATTACATTAGACTCATCCTTCTACCTGGATTCCAAGTCTATGTGAATAGTAAGGGTACTCCTGTGAACTAGAACATAACCCTTGTTGGCTAGCGGCCAACCAGGGGGTCTTCCACCTATGGAACTGCCTCTATGTCTACCTCTGGTGGAGGTTGAGTCATCCTACCCATATGTCCATATGATGGAATGAACTGTGGGTGGAATGTGACATGTGGCTCTACTTCTTCCATGATATCCTTTTCTCGTTCACTTGGATTTTAATTTTTCATTTTTTTTCATTTTATGTTTCCTTTTCCTTTTCTTCTTTTTCTTTTGCATTTGAATTTTAAACAAGTTCACAAGAAAAGGTGTTTTGAGGAAGATAGTAGGTTGCATCTTCATATATCTCAACCTCTCTGACTAAAAATGGCTTTTCATCACCTTTGACACAGTATTTAATCCCATCCCTTCTAAACTTGATGCACTGATGAAGGAAGGATGGAATCATCTTGTTCTGATGTATCCAAGGCCTACCGAGCAAAGTAGTGAATAGAGTATTTAAATCAATGATATAGAACATGGCTTTAGTCTTCCAGTCACTTATCTCCAAAGGCAATACTATGGAACCTAAAGCCTGCTCTCCTTGTTCATTGAATCCTCTCAACATCATCATCTCCCGATGTGGAGATGTCGATCCTCAAACAAAGGGTCTTTCGACTCATAATGACTGATGGGCCCTGGATCAACAAGAACCCAAATGTCTAGCCCACAATAGAATGTAGGGACAATTGTGCTCCATGTCCCCAAGAAGGTCTACATCTATGAAAGTGACTTGCTCAATAATGTGCCTCCTCTAATAGCGATGTCAGCTGAAGCATATCTCTGGATCAAGAAGAGCCTTGATTAATGATTCCCTCATTTCTTTGTATAAGATAAGGGCATCATATATGCTTAACTTAGATGGAAACTTTCTCAGGTGAGAGAAGACAATGTAATCCACCTTGGGTTAATCCTCCACAAGCATATCCAAGGGTGGAGCATCCTACGGAGGGGCTTCTCGATCATATAAATCAATGACTTATTCCCCTTATTTTGAGGTGCTATCCAGGAGAACCTATTACAGGTGACTTCTGTGACCTTTGTGTGTTATGAAAGATTCTACCGCTGTGCTCCCATAGCTTCTTCTTTGGGACCCTCAAAATTAGATGATTCCAAGTCTCTCTTAAGAGGTGAACTCATAGTATTCAGAGAAGGAAAGTCCAACTCTGAATCAGAAAGAGGAAGATCAGAGTTGTTATAATTATTGTTAGACTTGGAGAGTTTTTTGTACGAGTAGAATTAGACAACCCATCAGAAGTGACACAGATGTAATTCAAACTAGCTTTATTCCTTGATTTCTTGGATTTTGAAGGAGGTACATAGTAGAAATCTAGTAAAGTAAGTGGGGTAAGGGATTTGATGCCCTCATCCACTAATACAATATGTTTACTAAAGTAAGAGCTAGCTGAAGTAAAAGTGATCACAAAGTGCATAACTTGGACTGAGGCTATGCTTCGGTGGTTTCGCCAGCTATCCCGAGTTAGCATTGGCATATCGAGCTCTACCTTCTACACAAACCCATTAGAATTGATGATCCTCCTCGAGCTTGTGCTAGCGTTTCTCTCACCTTCTAGTCAACCATGATTTTAATGTCCTTTTCTTGTACGGAGGTACTATCCACTACCTTTCTATATAAGCTGGTGTTGCCCTGCTTTATTAGAGGTGAAGTTTTGGCTTGATCCAAGACATGTAACAACTCAGGCTGACCAATTTCTACAATAGTAGGAGGCACTGTCGGGGCTTGGTTCTGAAGTGCTAAAACTGCTGGGAGCAAGTCTTCAAGCCTCTTCCCCATCCTATATATTTTTTCATCCTTTTTCTTTAATTATTATAGGAGGTGTTAGGTCAATGTATCTTCCTACTCGGCCGCAGCACCTTCCAAACTATGTTAAAGGAGGGAACCCCTAGTGTCTACCATGTGCACTCCTGCTGAATCCTCTAACAGATCATCTTCATTATGATCAAAATTGATCTTCTCATCCTATAAGTTAGACCAGGAGAATCATAGAATTTCCTTCTTCTCAACTAGATACTGGGCTACAATATCATTGAGAGAACGGTCCAATTGAATAAATACAAAAGATCATGGCTGATCGATAGTAGGATCACTATCATGAACAGAAAGACATCTAACCTCTACTGCTGCTGGAGAGCCACCCCTATGAGGATTACGCTCACTAGATGAAAGATGCTCCTGGTTGTCATTGGATCTAGGTGGAGTGGCACTCTTAGGAGGATCTATGGTCATGGGGATGACTGAACTGTCTCATCCTCCCTCTACAACTGTATCTCCATACTTTGCTGTGGTGGTGGTGGTGATGGAATGACTACTATACTCCGAGGTCACCAGTCCTTCTTCACCACAACTAGGGCAGAAGGTCGAGCAGGAGAGCTCGGCTTCACCTCAATCGGTGGTGTAGATAGAATGGGATCTCTTGGCCATAACCAGATCAGCAGTGAGGCTTTTTTATCCTGAGAGGCAGCCTTCATGGCTTTTGCTAGAATAGTGGATGATGGAACTTATATCGAAGATGGTGGGTGTAGAGTAGAGCAGTGTGGTGGAGGCACCACCAACTCTCTTTGGGCAGAAGCTTCTCTCCTATGGTAGGTAGTACCCATAAGCAGAATGCTATCAGTTTGATTAGCGCAGGTAGTACACTGATCAGGAAAGTCCATGAGGGCTAAGGCCGCTAACTGTCGAGCATACCTACGTCTCTCCCTGCTAGTAATATGTACTGATACATGGGCCTCCCTACCTCTCTCCTATCTAATATGTCTGCCAACACAACGGTGGATGATAGAGCATAAATCAAACTAAGCCCCAGACTTTGATCATCCGTAAGCTTCACCGACTCATAGAATTGATCCAAGGATGGCATACAACCTTCTCCTGTCACTGATAAGAGCCTCAAAATTATCTACTGGCAGAGGTGAAACTGAAATCCTCCTAATGTCTTCCTCTTCATCTGAACCAGAGAGGGAGTGAAACTTATTTTAAGAGGAGACACTACCATAAATTCCTCTAGTAAAACCGAGGCAACCTCTAGCTCCTTGGCTATGTGATCTTGATGCCACTTGATCTTGTGGCATTTTGAAAAGGAGGGGCGACAGAATTAGCAACCTCATGTGGGGAGACTATCTAAAGATAAAAGAAGGAGCCAACAAGTGTGTGATACTGGGTAGAGGGGAACCATAGAGTGCACTTGCACTGGAAGTGCTACTGCTATGAGAACTGCCACAACATTCCTTGAGGGAAACTCTGATGGCATCAAACTTGGATGACTAAATAAAGGATCTATGTGTGTTTCAATTTTTGATGATTTTGAAAAGAGGATCCTTAGCAAATTTAGATATGCTAAAAGAATCCAAATGTGTTTTGTTTTGATATTTTAAAGATAAGATTCTTTACTTAGCAAATTTGGGTATGTTAAATAAAGGATCCATGTGTGTCTTGATTTTATGATTTTGAAAAGATGATTCTTAGCAAATTTAAGTATGCTAAAGAAATCCAAAAGTGTTTTCTTTTAATTTTTGAAAATAAGATTCTTTACTTAGAAAATTTAGGTATGCTAAATAAAGGATCCATGTGTGTTTTGATTTGTGATGATTTTGAAAAGAGGAACCTTAGCAAATTTAGGTATGCTAAAGGAATCCAAATGTGTTTTGTTTTGATTTTTTTTAAAGATAGGATTTTTTACTTAGAAAATTTGGGTATGCTAAATAAAGGATCCTTGTGTGTCTTAATTTTTGAATGATTATGAAAAGAGGATTCTTAGCAAATTTAGGTATGTTAAAGAAATCCAAAATGTGTTTTGTTTTGATTTTTTGAAGATAGGATTCTTTACTTAGCAAATTTGGGTATGCTAAATAAAGGATCCATGTGTGTTTTTATTTTTGATGATTTTGAAAAAGTGGATTTTTAGTAAATTTAGGTTTGCTAAAGAATTCTAAATGAGTTTTGTTTTGATTTTTTGAAAAGATAATTCTTCACTTAGCAAATTTAGGTATGCTAAATAAAGGATCCAAATGTTATTCAATTTTTTATTTTGAAAAGAGGACCTTCATTTAGCAAATTTGGGTATGCTAAATGAGGGATCCAAATGTGTTTTAATTTCTTTAAAAGATGATTGTTGATTTTATTTTTGAAAAGATGATTGTTGATTTTATTTCTGAAAAGGTGATTATTGATTTTGTTTTGAAAATGAAATCTTCATTCAATAGATTGGATGAGGATGTTCATGTGTGCTTTTGAAAATATGATTGTTGATTTTATTTTTGAAAATAAAATCTTCATCAAAATGAATTGAGTGAAGATATTCATTTGTGCTTTTTGGAAATTATGATTTTGGATTTTTTTTTTTTTTGAAAATGAAATATTTATCAAAATGAACTGAGTGAACATGTTCATTTGTGCTTTTTGAAAATATGATTTTGGATTTTATTTTTGAAAAGATCCTACATATAACAATCATGAAGATTGTTAGATGAGGTTGATTTTGTTTTGAAAATGAAATCTTCATTCAATAAATTGAATGAGGATATTCATTTGTGCTTTTGGAAAAATTGATTGTTGATTTTATTTTTGAAAATGAAATCTTCATCAAAATAAATTGAGTGAAGATATTCATTTGTGCTTTTTGAAAATATGATTTTAGATTTTTGAAAATGAAATCTTCATTAAAATGAATTGAGTCAAGATGTTCATTTGTGCTTTTTAAAAAATATGATTTTGGATTTTATTTTTGAAAAGATGATTGTTGATTTTGTTTTGAAAAAGAAATCTTCATTCAATAAATTGAATGAGGATGTTCATTTCTGCTTTTGGAAAATATGATTTTGGGTTTTAGTTTTAAAAATGAAATCTTCATCAAAATAAATTAAGTGAAGATGATCATTTGTGCTTTGTGAAAATATGATTTTGGATTTTTGAAAATGAAATCAAAATGAAATGAGTGAAGATGTTCATTTGTGCTTTTTGAAAATATGATTTTGGAATTTTGAAAATGAAATCTTCATCAAAATGAATTGAATGAAATGTTCATTTGTAGTTTTTGAAAATATGATTTTGTATTTTATTTTTGAAAAGATGACTGTTGATTTTGTTTTGAAAATGAAATCCTCATTTAATAAATTGAATGAGGATGTTCATTTGTGCTTTTGGAAAATATGATTTTGGTTTTATTTTGAAAATGAAATCTTCATCAAAATAAATTGAGTGAAGATGTTCATTTATGCTTTTCAAAAATTTTATTTTGGATTTTGTTTTTGAAAATGAAATCTTCATCAAAATGAATTGAGTGAGGATGTTCATTTGTGCTTTTTAAAAATATGATTTTGGATTTTGTTTTTTGGAAAATGATGATTGTTGATTTTATTTTTGAAAAGATCCTACATATAACAATCATGAAAATTGTTAGATGAGGTTGTTTTTTTGTGCAAAATGATTTATTAAGTGCATTTTGAAAAAGTGCTTTTTGGAAATTGTTGTTTTTATAAAGGATTTATTTTTCTTTATTTTTGGGATGAACCTTACCTTACCATGGAAATGATAAGAAGGAAGTCTTTAATTATTTCTTTTGTTAAATTTTTATTTTCACCTATTGGGAAACCCAACAGGGGTTTTAAGACCTACACTGAGTGAGGTCCTAAAACCTAAAGGATGTTGGCTAGCTTAGCTTAAGGATGAAATACACTAAGTGCTAATAGAAAAGAAAGATAGTCTCAGATTCATATAAAATACAAACCCACTATTGATACTTGGAGATAACAATCATTTACCAAAGATGGAGAGAGGAACCATCCCCAACGGAGTCGCCAGAAAAATCTGTTATGAAAATTTTCATCCTTCATCTATCTTTTGAGAAAAAAATAAATGAAGGACAAAAATAACAACTTTCTTGTGTTAGACACCACATTGATCTGCAGTTGTTCTTATTATGGTGATCAAGTATAACATTGAGAAATGATGTACTATCTCAAAAAATAGAAGTCACCGTCCTACAATGGAGCTAATCACCTTAATAAGGACTCCTAAGGACTGTGGGTCTTCATATGTACCAGAGATTCTTCCCCTACTTTATATGGAAAAGTAAAGCAGGGCTTGTTTTAAACTGGGTTCGTTAAGCTCCCTATGGAGGAAAACCCCCATAGTTAAATACATCCTAAGGAATGAGATTTCTTATAAATACTCTCGATTAACGTAAATAATCATTGTCTCCAAAGATTTCAAAGATAGGAATATCAATCAATTAGTTTATTTTTAGAAGATCAAGTGGGATTGATCAAGAGGAGGGAGTTATTATCGAAACCAAAGTAAGATAAGTAGGGGATGCTTATGATACTAGGAAGCCTAGTAAGCATCTCAAACTATCCTATGGTTGGGCTTTATATTTTTTAAATTGAAGTGATTTATTTGTTTGAGTTGAATTTTTATTAAAAATCTAGGGCTTACAACTCCATGACATAAGATCGTGGAAATGCCTAAGAGGTGAGGATGTATGCTTGTATCCCACAAAGGGAAGTATCAACCTCTGAACCTAAATCTAGGGAGGTTTGGTGAGAGCCAAGGCACGACCTAAATTTAAGGAGAAAATGGGTATTTAGTTTACCTCCACAAGAGAGGATAAACCACCCAACTATTAGACTTACAACCGCCTGGGGGTGGCCTCCAACTAACTCCTCCTACAATTTTAAATACATGTAGGAAAGTCAAATGCTTTTACAATATAGCTAGGCTGTCATTTATTTAGAAAGAGACTAAGTCCTTAAACACACTCCCTAAGAGACTAGATCATGTAGGGCATGATTAGTGGCTTAAATCTAATGAAAATTTTGTTATGTTTTATTTTTATTTTTAGACAATTAATTTGAAATAAGCTATGGGATTCATATGCCAAATGCACGAGAAATTTGATTATGGGCCAAAATCAGGAAGAAGGAGGTGTATTTCCACCTTGGCTCTCAAAGGTCAAGCCAAGTTCCCTGGCAAAGGTGGAAGCCCTCCATAAGCAAGACTGAAGCAAGATGCTTTTTATGCATGATGTGAAAATATACAATCATCCAACTAAGGGGTTGATAAATCTTTTATCTTGATTTATAACCTAGGCTTTAGGTGAGGTTATGAGCTGTTAATTTTTAGTTTTGAGTTGATTAATTAGATTAAAATTTTATTTTTTTTTCTAAGAGCCTAATCACATCCAAGCCATTCATCAAAGCAAGAAAGAAACTAGGAAAAAGATGTCACCTTAATGCACAAGCTAAACAAACATCAAATAATTTATAAATCTAGTGCAAAAGAATAAGAGGCCTTTTATGGTCAGGCTTCACCACACAAACTTGAAAATAAATTGGGTAGCCGAGCTCTACCCTTATACAACCTGGCTTACAAATGAATTAATTACAATTAAAAAAGAAATTCATGTTATGGGAGACTTCATTCTTCATTTCTTCTTTCTTCATTTCTTCTTTTCTTTCTTCTTTATTCTTTCTTCTTTTGGTTGGTTGAAATGTGGTTGCTCCAAAGGCTTCACATAGTGCATAAGACATAATCTTATGGCCAATGTTCATCTTAATCTCCCATAACATTCATTCCAAATCCTAATTACAAAATTACATGAAAATAGAAAAAGTAAATCTAACTAAAACCTACAAAACATAGATTAGCTAAACAAACCACACAATCCAAGCATGTATATGAATAAATTAGACTTAGTACCCCACACATGGGTAACCAAATCCACCTAGCCTATTTTTGAATTATGCTTAGGGGTACAAGAAACCTACATAGCAAAAGTATTTCTATTTTCTTATTACAATGCCCCTCAAGCATAATCTCCTGTAGAAGATAATGGTTAAACTAAGATCGCTCTACCATTTAGTCTACACACATGCACCCTAACATCTAGACTAAAGCATCACATCACAAAATAAAATCACGCATCAAACCATGCACAACCCTAACATAGGACTAGAAATGGTGACTTAGCCTAATGTGTGTGCCATTTAAGGCTTGTGTAGCATGTCTTAGCTAGGCTTTAAGGTTAGAATTCCCTAAGTGTGAAAGGGTTCAACTTAGTGGCTAGTTTCTTTTAAATGATTTAATTGATTTGGTTAATTTTATTTGATGATTAGATTTGGTTTGAATAAATCTACACTTAATTACTAAGTGTTGTAAAGAGAGGAAAAAAGATGAGAACTTCTCTTTCCTCCCTACTTTAAGTAATTTTTAATGTAGATTCATTAATGATTTTTATTTAGTAAATGTTTTATTATGTGTTTTAATTAATCCTAAGTTTATATTTTCTCAAAATAAACCTATTCAATCAAAAGGAATTTTAGGATTAATTAAAGTGAATTATTATCACAAAACACACAACACTTTTTCTTTCCAACATGTGTATCATGCATATGAAATGATCCTAAGCATATATATACATGTAAAAGAAAATATTTAGCACACCTTAATGATGAATGCTAAGGGATGTTGCTTAAGAAAATTTGGATGTTTCATGATGCATGATTTTGTTAAGTAGAAAAGAGAGAGATTATTTTATCCAGTAATCAAATGCACATTTACATGTATGAAAGACATAAGTGAGTACGGCACCATTATTTTCTACACCAAGGGTATAAGGTACAAGACCTTCTTAGGGCTACTTAAAGCCTCGCAACCCCAGGATGTCCAGACTAACATACCACTTTTCTTAAATACATGTGCATGTACAAAAAGAGATGAATGGAAAAAGAGTCATGTAAAGGATTTTTATGTTTGATTTGGTTATGAAATTTACATCTATAAATTTGAAGATCTTTCTTAAAGGATAACATATGAATGAATAGGAATAGATTCAAGCAAGTGTTTTGTTCTTTTCAAAAGAACTATACACTTTGCAAATCTTATTCAAAATAATGTTTAAAGAGAAGAGAAGGGAAAGTCACATAATGCACATTTTATGTTATATTCACATGCAAGCTTATAAGTAATTATAAGTAGCAAACCTTTCATTTATAATCTTTGATTTATAGGTTTTGAAAATAATTTTAGGTTTAATAGTTATAATAGTCATTCATATTCTTACTTTAGCCAAAACATGCAATTTGACATAAAAAAAACATTTCATTTTAATTTGATTTTTTAAAAAGTATGAATGCATGATTTCATATGGCATACAATATTTAGCGTGCTATGAAAGAAATAAAGTGATGTAAGCATGTAATTTCATTCACCCTAATTAATTCTTAAAGGCGGTCCTATGGAATAAGATCATTTAAAGTAAATCAAAAGTTATTTAAAGAAATTTTGTTTTAATTTTGAGTTTGATTTGATTTTAGAAAATGTGAAAAGGTTTGCTGGTCCTAACCCATCTCCCACATGTGTGTATTATTTTAGTTTAATTTTTAGAGCCATTAGATTGATTTTATATTTTGCTTACGTTAAGGTGTGAATTAAGTTTATTAATTACCCCTTACCTACACCTCCTTAACATAATTATTCAGACAATTGTGAGCCAGCATATGATATGCAACCACATTGAATTTAAATCAGCAATGCACGATAGGAGGAAAGAAGCCTAATGCAATTGGCACACAATCATTGATTAATTAAGCTAAAGGATTTAATTAAGTACTTTCATAACCTTCCCACACATGTGGGTTGGAAATGATTTTATTAAATTAACCTTAGGCTTTTGAACACCTAAGGATCTACCCAGCAAAGGATTGATTAAGTTCAGATCAATTTCAAAATTTTGATTAAGATAATTAAGAAGATCATTAGTGGATTAATCCTTAATTAGGTTTGGATTATGGAAGGAAGGGGGTTTAGAGAATAACTTAGGAAAAATACTCCAAAATAATTCCATAAACCTCCTCTTCACTTAAACAATGTTTACTTACCTTAATTAAATGATTAAACCACTATTCACATGCTTAATTACACTTAATTATATTAAGAGAGTTATTAGGGATTCATTAATTGATTTCCCTAATTAACTCATTAATAAATTTCAAGAAAATTAGGGAGGCAGAGGTCATCCCCAAAATATGCCTGAGAAGTTTGAAATTAATTAATGAATTCATTAAGGAGTAATTAGGGTTATTAAGATTTTAAATAAACCTTAATTAAGGAAAAATCATTGTTCAAAATCAATTAGAAATAATTTTATATTATTCCTCGCTAAATTATCTTTAAAATGAGCCCTCATTTATATATTTTTTATTTTCTACATTTAATTATGAATATTTGAAGTTTCAGTGATTATTAGATAATTGAAAGCCTAATTAACTAACTAATCCCATCGGCGCCGCGTGGACCGTTGACGTGGTGCGTGCTTTCCACATGGCGCAACGGGATTAGTTATTTAAGTTGTCACATCCTATGCCCCGTCCGCCAGCGGTGTTGCTCACTTTCTCTTGAACTGCCCGATCAAAGATTGAACGGTCGAGATCAAGGCTGTGGTTTCTAAAGGAATTAATTATAGGATCTAATCAGATTAATCATGATCATCCATCCAAAACATGCAGGATGGATGGTCCACGATTCATCCCTGCCCTCGCCTGTAGGAGATGGAGGTCGTTCATCCTCCATGGCTTGATCCAATCTCACTTAAGCTTGGATTTGGTAGGGATTCAACCCACACCATCAATAAGTAAGAAGAACGACATCCAACGGTCAAATTCGATTGGGATTATAATTCCCTTCATAAAGGACAAAAGAAAATTCTCCCTAAACTTAATTTTGAAGCTTACCTAACTGGAGGCTATCACCGGTGCTCTCAAATGTTGAGGTAGCTTGTCTAGTGGAGACGAAGCCCTCTTGAAGGTTTGAAGGCTTAAGATGAAGTGGATCTTTCTATTGGCCAAAATGAGCTTCAAAGGCTTACTTTGGTCGAACTCCTCCTTTCCATGGCTTGAATGCTTGGGATTTGATTTTGGTGAGCTCGATTGGGTCCCTTGATGGTGCTTGCAAGAGGAATTTGGATTCTATGGAGTGATGAGTGAGTTTAGATTTCTTCCTACCTCCCATATTTTATCTTAAGGAAAATCTAGAATGGGAATTGGGAAGAGCTTGGGGATTGCTTGAGAGAGCTTGGGGAGCTTGCCTTAGGTCTCTTTGGTTCAATCGATTGCAAGTCATCTCAATTAGAATGAAATTAGGGGGAGTATATCTCCCCCTACTTGAATCAGACATGTGATCTTACATGATGTTTTGATCAAATTGATCACATTGAATGGGTTGTTAGGCTGTTAGGAGCTTCACATGGTTTGAGTTTGGCAAGGGAGTGTAGTAGAGGAGTTTGCATGTGCTAAAATGAGTGTGGGAGTGATTCCATGTGCACATTTTCCATTGGGTGGTCAATTTTGGCCTTGGGTTGGGTTTCACTAACCCAAACCCATTGGGTCATGTGCAGCACACTCAATAGTGTCCATTTGGTCCACTAAGAGGGTGTCAAGTGGTCATGAAAAGGATTTGGCCAAATTTCAAGTATAATTAGCCATAGGTTACCCTTTGACCTAGGGGTAAAATGGTCATTTGTCTTTGATTTCAATTTGGACAAATTTGGAATAATTGAAAAATTGGTTGGGCCAAATTTCAATGGATTTGGAGTTGATTTGATATCATTTGGCTCATGTTGACCCATTTAGGTCAAAATGGGTCAACTTGGGTCAAGTTGACTAATTGGTCAAATTGGGTAAAACCAAGGGTCAATTCATATGACCATTTGAAATGTTTTAGTATCATTGGTTTGATTCAATTTGATTTGTATTTGGTTTTGGTTCACTTGAGTTCACTTAGGTCAAATGGGTCAAGTTGACCAATTTGACCCATTTGACCCAATTGGGTTAGGTCATGAGTTGGTTTAGATTTGGTTGGTCATTTGAAATGTTTTGCAAGCTTTGGTTTCAATCAATTTTGGTTTGATTTGATTTTGGCTTGAATTGACCTTTTAGGTTAAGTTGGGTTCATGGTCAATTGGGTTAGGTTGGGTCTAGTTGGCCAATTGAGGCTTTAGTTAAGTTCAACAAGTGATTTAGAATGAACTTGACCCATTGGCTACAATTGATTTGGCTTAGATTAAGATTTGACCTATTTTGACTTTTTAGGACAAGTTGGGTCAACTTGGGTCAAGTGGCCAATTGGGTTAGGTTAAGCTCAAATGATGACTTGGCCAAGTTCAAACATTGATCATAAATTAGTTTTGATCAATGGTTTCAATCAATTTGGCTTATGGTGGATTTTGGCTAGTTTAGGTTTCATTTGGGTCAAATGTTGCTTAGTCAATAGCTAGGTTTGACTTGGTTTGACCCAATTTGAGTGATTGATCATCTTATGATGATTGTTGCTCATAATGTGTGGCTTAGATGGGCATAGTTTAATTCAATTTGGGTATGATTAGAATTTGGCTTAAAATGGTGCTTTAGGTCACTTTGGGTCAAGTGAGCCTAAGTGGGTCAATTGACTTGATCAAGGCTTGATTCACATCTGGTTGAACTCCCATATGGACTTATTATTGAAATATAAATTCATTTGCAAGTGGTTTAGAGTCAAATGGGTTTTGATTCATTTGACAATTTTAAGTTCAAAGGATGAATATGGGTTTTATTTAGGTTTGAGTTTTGAATTTAGTTTTGGTTAGATGATTGATGTTTATTTTTATATTTGGTTTCATGATTGAAGGATTGATTGAATCATGAAGAAAATAGGGTTTGGATTGATTTGAGGTTTATTTGACTAAGTTCAAGAATTTGACTTGAAAGAGTTTAGGTTGGATTTTGGTTAGATTTGGGTTTGAGTTTTGAATTGATTTGTTTAGATATTTGAATTTATATTTCATTTATATTTGTGAATATAAATGAGAATATAAATGGATTATGAGAAAATCTTTGGAATTTGACTTGATTTGAATTTGATTTGAGCTAAGTCTATAAGATGAAATCAAAGTGACTTAGGAAGGATTTTTGGATTTGGAATTCAATCATGGATTTCAACCATTTGGAATTGCTTCATGATTTGAGAAAATCCATTGGAATTTATTTAAGGTTTGGGAAAATCAATTAAGTTGGAATTGATTTGAGATTTGATTTAGATTTGATGTTGATTTGAGTTTGAAGTTGATTTGGGTTTGACGTTCATTTGGATTTGAGAAAATCAATTAGGTTGGATTTGATTTGAGTTTGAAGTTGATTTGAATTTTAAAATTTGACCTGATGGAAGGAAGTGAGGATTTGGTTCAAGCTATAAGGTAGGCAAATTTTCCTAACACCCCTAAGGCATGACCTATTTCTATGGCTAACTCTTCTAAGTCTCTAAGGTTAGGTTGAGTGTTTACCTAATCACTAGAAGTGTCTTAAGACCAAGGAACTCTTAATGTCTAAGAGGAGCCCTATGTCTAAGATGGAGAGGTTGAGAGCTCATTCTAAAAATGTGGTCAACAAAGGGTGCCCAATAGCTATGGTGTGACTGACAAGGTACGCATGTATGGTGTTGACCGAGATAATCAACAACACCGGATGATCACAAGCACTAACAAAAATGATCTAGTCCTAACCCAAGGTGTAGAAGGAATCTAGAGCTTAGTGCAATGTGACTCTACTCATGTCAAAGACATAAGAAAGTGGAAGAGGAATCCATTAGGGACTGAGTATGTGAACCTTCCACTAGGTGAAGAGGTTCAAGTCATCCACTGGGGGATGAGATTTGATTTGATTTGAGTCTCGCTAAGGAGAAATTTGATTTGATTTTATGATTTAGGATTTGGTGTTCCACTAGGGATGAAAAAATGAACTCTCCACTAGGGGAGCAAGTTCAAGTCATCCACTAGGGAGAAAAGGTTGTGAAATCTACTAGGGGATTAGAATTCAAGATCCGCTCGGGAACCAGAAAGACTTGCATCGCACTGAGGAGAAGCAGATGATTTGATTTGTTAGTTTAATTTACTTTAATTATTTTGATTGTTTGATGATTTGGTTTGACTCCACTGAGGGAGGTTGATTGAATTTTTTTTGACTCCACTGAGGGAGGAGTGTTGAATTTGTTTTAGATTTTTATATTTTTAGATTTTGAGATAGACCCTATTGGTTTATGATGGATCACACCAAATAGGAGCCATGTAGGCCTAGGGCTAGCTCAGATTTACCAAGCTAAAGGGAGTAATCTACCAACCACATAGTAGGACTATCCAACCAAAGGGATTGCCTATCATCGTGCAGCAGCTGTACTAGGAAGAAAGCGTAGTAGACTTATATCCTCCAAAGTAGGGATCAGTTGTTGGGGTGATCCATTGGCGAGGCAACAGATTAAACCCGACCTTAGGTTGACTATTGAGTGAATGCCATTAGGGGACTTAAATCGATAAAGTCAAGATTAATTTATTAGTTATTTTTGATGGATCCTATGGTGGATGAGCACTGAAAGTAGGCCATGTTGGTAGTCATTTACCAATCCAAAGGGTAGTCTACCAACCACAAAGTAGACTATCCAACCAAAGGGATTGTCTTTCAGCAGGTCAAGTGGGAGAAAGCGTAGTAGACTTACATCCTCCAAAGTAGGGATCAATTGTTGGGGTGATTCATTGGCAAGGCAATGGATTGAACCCAACCTTAGGCTGACTATTGAGTGAATGCCACGAGGGACTTAAATCAGCTCAAGGATAGTCAAGATTAACATCATTTCTTAGTTATTTTTATGGATCCTATCGATTTGCGATGGACTACACTGAGTAGGGGCCATGTTGGCCTTGGCGTAGCTCAGATTTACCAATCTAAATGGGTAGTCTACCAACCACAAAGTAAGACTATCCAACTAAATAGATTTCCTTTCAATTTATAATGGTCAAGTTTAAGAAGAAAGCACAGGGACTCACATCTTCCAAAATAAGGAACCACTAGGGTGAACGGTTGCTTGTGCAATAAATTAAACCCAACCTAAGGCTGACTATTGAGTGAATGTCACTAGGAGACTTATATCAACTCAAAGGTAATCAAGATTAATTTCTTTTTTAATTATTTTTGATGGATTTCATTGATTTTTGAGTGATCACACTAAGAAGGAGCTTATATCAGCCTAGACCTATCTCAAATTTTCTGAACCAAAGGGAGTAGCTTCCCGACCAAGGGAAGAACTATCCAACCAAAGGAGTGCCTTTCAGTTTGCAATGGTCAATTCAAGGGAAGAAAGCATGGGGACTCACATCTTTCACTATAAAAGGCCATTAGAGTGATCGATTGCTTGGGCAACAAATCAAACCAGACCTAGGGTTACTCATCAATTTGTGATAGTCATGCTAGAAAGAATGTGTAGTAGGCTTATATCTTCTAAAGTAATGATTATCGAGGTAACCTGCTTGTGGCAAAATAGATTAAACCTGACCTAAGGGTGACTACGGAGAGAGTGTCAACCCAAGGACTTATCTCAACTCAGGTAACCAGGCAATTCCTATAGGGATCTACTAACAATGTCCTAAAAATAGGATGCTTACTTGGAAAATGGGCCACTGGGGGCTTGAATTCTTAATCCATAAGCAAATATTTTATTTATTTTTTTTTGTTTGCTTATCGTGAACCCTGTTAGTTTGTGAGGGATCATGCTGAGAAGGAGCTTATATTATCCTAGACCTATCTCAGATTTACTGAACCAAGGGAGAATATACACATCTACTAAATAAATTATTTAACCACGAGGATGACTACTATGAAAGGGGGACTATCCAATCCAAAAGTAACCCAGGTAGTGTCTAAATGGGGTCACAAAGGATGTGATCTAAGTAGAATGCCCACAAGGAGAGGGGTCATTAAGGGCTTTATCCAAAACCCTAGAGAAGATAATATGTATATCTATTCGGTGGCCAACTCAAGGAGAAAGAGCTGGGACTCACATCTACCAAGAGTGGTGTATCCACTGAATGAGTCGCTCTCAACTTAGCGAACATCAACCAACCTAAGGTTCTCATCGATTTGCAACAACCAGCCTAGGAAGAAAGCATCAGGGACTCACATCCTCTTATAGTGGAACTGATTATTAGGATAGTCTATCTTCTGCTCGACAAATTTTATTTGACCTTGGGCAACTACTGAGTGAATGCCACTCGGGGACTTATATCAACTCAAAAATATTTAATAGGAAAGGAGCCTCTTGGGGACATAACCTAAACCTCAAATATACTCAACTTAGTTAGTTCATCATGATTAGTTCAAGAAGAAAGCTCAGGGGATTGTGGTAAAATTTTTAAGTTTCTAAAAGAGAATGTATACTTCCATCTTCACTCTATGAGGGATAAAATTAAGATAGAAATATATTTTCTTCTTTTTATGCATTTTTGACACCACGTAGATCTGCAAAGATGTTCTTATTGAGGGTGATCGGGTATGATATTAAGGAGAGGTGTACTATCTCAAAAGATAGAAATCACTACCCTACAATGCACCTGATCACCTCAATAAGGACTCCTAAGGACAATGGGTATGCATGTGTACCAAATATTCTTCCCCTCCTTTACATGGAAAAGTAAAGTAAGATTTATTTTAAATCAGGTTCATTAAGTTCCTTACAGGGGCAAGTCCCCATAGTTAATTACATCCTAAGGAATGGAATCCCTTAGGAATACTCTCGATTAAGGTAAAAGATTATTGTCTCTAAAGATTTCAACAGATGGGACTATCAATAGATTAGTTTATTTTGAAGATCAAATGGGATTGCTCAAAGATAGAGATTTATTATCAAAGTCAAAGGAAGATAAGTAGGGGATGCTCATGATGCTAGAAAACTTAGTGAACATCTCAAACTATCCAATAATTAGGCCTTACATTTTTGAAATTAAATTATTCATTTGAGTTAACTTTTTATTAAAAGTTTAGGGCTTATAATTCCACAATACAAGGTTATGAAAATACCTAAGAGGTGAGTATTTATGCTTATGGCCCATAGAAGGGAGAAGCAATCTCAGAACTTAAATCTATGAAGCTTTGGCGAGGGCCGAAAGCACAACCTAAATCTATGAAAAAAATGTGTATTTAGTTTGCCTCCACAAGAAAGGACAAACCACTCGACTGCTTGGATTTATAACTGTTTGGGGGTGGTGCCAACTAACTCCTTCTATGATTTTAAATTCATGTAGGCAAGTCATATACTTTATATAAGATAACTAGGTTGTTAGTTATTTTGAAAGATACTAAGTCATTAAACTCACTCCCTAAGAGACTAGATTGTGTAAATGACATGAGAAATGACCTAGATCTAATGCAAAACATATTACATATTATTTTATTTTTGGATAATTATTTGACTCAGGCTTATAGGATTCATATGCCTAATGCATGAGAAGATTATGGGCCAAAATCAGCAAGAAGGGAGGAGGTGTGATTCCACCATGGCTCTTACAGGTCAAGCCAAGTTTCTCTGGAAAAAGTAGAATCCCTTCAATCAAGAGTGAAACAAGATGCTTTTATGCATGATGTTATAAAATAAATACTCACCAGCTAAGGGGTTGCTAATTCTTTTATCTTAATTTGAACTTAGGCTTTAAATGAGGTTATGAGTTATTTATTTTTAATTTTGAGTTGATTAATTTGGTAAAAGATTTATTTTTCCCTAAGAGCCTAATCCACATCAAGGCCATATATCAAAGCAAGGAAAAAACTAGAAAAATATTCCATTTTAATGCACAAGCTAAACAAAATATCAAATATTTTATAAAGCTAACGCAAAAGAATAGAAGACCAATTGTGGTCAGGCACAACTGCACAAACCTGAAAATAAATTGGGTAGCCGAGCTCTACCCTTATATAACCCGGATTATAAATGAATTAATTTACAATCAAATAAGGAAATTTATGTTATGGGGGTCTTCATTTTTCATTTCTTCATTCTTCATTTTTCTTTCTTCTTTGGTTCCTTCTGTTGGATGGTTGGAATGTGGATACTCTAAAGGCTTCACATGGTACATAAGATGAGATCTTATGACCAATTCTCATCCTAATCCCCCATAATATTCATTCTAAATCCTAATTGCAAAAATTACATGAAAAGAAAAAGTAAATCTAACCAACACTTGTAAAATAGAGATTATCTAAACAAATCATATAAATCCCAAGCATGTATATTGGACTTAGCACCCCACACATGGGTAACCAAGTCCACCTGGCCTATTGGATTATGCTTAGGGGTATGAGCACCTGCCCGACAAAAGTATTTATATTTATATTTTTTACAGTGTCCCTTAAGCATAATCTCTTGCAGAAAATAATGTTTAGACTAAGATTACCCTACCATTCATTCTATGCACATACACCCTAACATCCAGACTAAAACTAAATATCACAAAATAAAAACAAACTTCAAACCATGCATCGTCCTAACCTAAAGCTAGAAGTACTGACTTAGTCTAATGTGTGTGCTTTAAGAGGTTTGTGTGGTATGCTTAGTTATGGCTTTAAGTTAGAGTTTTCTAAGTGTGAAGAGTGTTCAACTTAGAGGAGGGTTTCATTTAAGTTGTTTAGGGTTGATTTTATTTTGTTTTTTGATTAGATTTAAGTGAATATTATAATTAATTACTAAGTTTTAAAGAGAGGGAAAAGAGAAAAGAACTTCTCTTTCCTTTCCTACCTTAAGTAATTTCTAAAGTGGATTCATGTTTAGTTTTATTTAGTGAATGTTTTATTATGTGTTTTAATTAATCCTAAGTTTAGAAGACCTCTAAACAAACATATTCAAAAGAAAGGCATTTTAAGATTAAGCAAAGTGAATTAAATTCATAAAATACACATCACTTCATTTCTTTCCCAACATGCATATGAATGAATCCTAGGCATATCTCATACAAATGGAAATTTTTAGCATACTCTGATGAATGCTAAGTGAGTTACTTAAGAAAATTTGAATGCTTATGATGCATGATTTTCATTAAGTAGAAAAGGGGTTTCTTATCCACTTTTCACATGCACATATAAATGTATGAAAGGCATAAGTGAGTATGGCACCATTATTAGCACCAGGGGTGTAAGGTACAAGACTTACTTAGGGCTACTTAAAGCCTCATAATCGTGAGGTTGTCCAGACTATTATATCACTTTTCTTAAATATAAGCATATGATACAAAAGAAATGAATGGAAAAGAAAGGATGTAAAAAAAGGTTTGTATTTATACCTTTGAATTTGCTTATGTAATTTATATGTATAAATGTAAGGATACTTCTTAAGTTATAACATGGAAGGGGATAAGAGTAGATTTAAGCAAGTGTTATGTTCTTTTAAAAGAACTATACACTTTACAAATCTTATCCAAGTCCATGTTAAGAGGAAAGAAAAGAAGCAAATATAAAACACATTCTTATATTCACATGCAAGCTTTATGAATAAACTATAAGTAGCACACTTTCAATTTTGTAATTGATTCATATGTTTTGAAAATAATTTTGATTTAATAGTGATAATATCCATTCATATTTATTTTACTTTAGCCAAAACATGCAATTTGACATAAAGAAACATTTCATTTTTGAATTTGATTTTTGAAAAGAATGAATGCATGAAATTCATATGACAAAGACACTTAGCATCTAGGAAAGAACCAAAGTGATAAAAGTATGAAAATACATTTATCCTAATTAATTCTTAAAGACAATCTTATGAAATAAGAAAGCTTAAAGTAAATCAAATTATTTTTAAGAAGGTTTAATTTTGTTTTGAGTTTGATTTAATTTGAGAAATGTGAGGTGAGTTTGTTGTTCATAACCCATTCTCACATATGTTGGTTATTTTAGTTTAATTTTTAAATGATTAGATGATTTGTATTTGTTACTTAGGTTAAGGTGAGAATTAAGCATGTTAATTACCCTTACCTATAATTTAGCATAGTTAATCAAATCTAATGAGATGTCATAAAATCACACAAGGAATTTAAATTAGCAATGCACCTAGTAAGAAAAGTGCCTAATGCATTTAGCTCATGATTAATGATTAATTAAGCTAAGGAGTTTTAACTTAAGTAATTTCATAACCCCCCTCACACATGTGAGTTGAGTTTTGATTTCCTTAATGTACTTAGGCTCTTGAACACCTAAGCATCTACCCAAGATAGATTAATTGAGTTCTAAAAAGTTTTAGAATTTTATGAAATTAATTAAGTGGTAATTAGTGAATTAACCCTTATGGGATGGGGAAGAAGGGGGTTTTGGGGAACATCTTAAGGAAAGTATCCCAAAAGTATTCCCTAAACCTCAAAACTTAATTGACTCAATCAGAGGGTTAAACCACTAATTATGCCCTTAATTAAGCCTAATTACATTAAAGGAGTGATTAAGGAATGAATTAGAAATTCTCCTAATTAAGCCACCAATAAATCCCAAGAAAACTAGGGGAGGTAGGAGTCATCCCACTAGTTAAACCTAAGAAGTTTGCGATTAATCAGTGTAGTAATTAGAGAGTAATTAGCAAAATAACTTTCCCAATAAAACCCAAATTTAGAGAAAAATACTATTCAAAATCCATTCAAATTAATTTTAGAATATTTAGAATATTCTATATTCAATTATCTATCCAATGCAATTTATTTCATAGTTTATTAATTTTTCTAGGCTTAGATAGAATTTTAGAAGTTTCTATAATTAATTAGAATATTTAAATAGCTTAATTAAGTATTTAATCCTGTCGACGCTACATGGGCCGTTGACGCGACATGCGCATTCCATGTGGTGCGACGGGATTGGGTACTTAACTTGTAACATTGTAGCTCTGCATCAGCGGCGGTGCTACATGCTTTCTCCTCAACCGTCCAATCAAGGATCGGACAGTTGAGATTAAAGTTGCGGTTCTAAAGGGTGAAACGTGGGATGCTACATGTTTTAATCTCGGTCGTCCATCCAAAATGTGCAGATGGAAGGCTAGAGATTCATCCCTATAATTCTCTATGAGCAGTGGAGACCATGTTCTCTAGGTAATAAAGCTCGATTGGCCGATTGGGCTAAAATTTAGCCTTCATCATGCAACCTAGATCACATCTAATGGCTAAAATCTCATGGGATTAAACTTTCTTTCACAAAGCTCCACACCACATTGAATTTAAGCTCAAAAAAATGGCTAACCTCACTGGAGGTGATCATGCGATTCTCTTGGAGAAGCTTTGTCTAGTGGAGACGAAGCTTTGTTGAAGTTTGGAGGATTTGAAATTGAGTAGATGCTTCTAGAGACCAACTCCCCTTTGTCTTGAGCTTGGCTTTTATCTAGGGCACTCCTCCCCTACTTCAAGAGCTTGTATGAAGCTTTTGGCAAGCTCAATTGAGCTCACTAATGGAGCTTACAAAGGGAAATGGGTTGATTTGAAGTGTAGAGCAAGTTGGGTTTTAGGTGGAGCTCCCCTATTTTCAATCTGTGAAAATTGAGAAATGGGAATTTGATTTCACTCTTGAAAGCTTGGGGAGGCTGAGGAATGGCTTCTCTGACTTCCCTAGGTTCAATCAAATTGAGGGATGATGGATTCAATTCAAATTAGGGGAGTATATCTCCCATTTTGGCAATTGAACAGTCGAGCAATGCCTTGCCATTTTGATCCAATTTACCATAAGGAGTGGGTTTGTTAGGCCATTTAGGGTGTCTTTGAGTTTAGTTTGGCCAGAGGAGTGGAATGGTGAACTTCCCATGTGCTTGAATTGAGTGGAAGGAGGATTCTATGTGCTACATTTCAAGGCATGTCATCGATTTGGCCATTGGGCTAGGTTGGGCTGACCCAAACCCATTTGGTTGGGTGCACCACACTCCATATTGTTCACTTGATCCACTAAGAGAGTGTTAAGTGGTTATGAAGAGGATTTGACCAAATTCCAAGTGGGTTTGGCCAAATTTTACCCTATGGCCTAAAGGTAAAATGATCATTTAACCTTGAATTCAGTTTGGGTCTATTTGGTATGATGAGAAAATAGGTTTGGCCAAGTTTTATTGAATTTGGAGTTGGTTTGATGTGATTTGGCTCATGTTAACCCATTTAGGTCAAAATGGATAAACTTGGGTCAAGTTGACCGAATGGTCAAATTGGGTCAAACCAAGGGTTGGGCCAAGTTCATATGACCATTTGAAATATTTTGGTGGCTTTGGTTTGATTCAATTTGGTTTAGGTTTGAATTTGGTTCAACTTAGTTCATTTAGGTCAAATGGGTCAAGTTGACCAATTTGACCTATTTGACCTATTTGAGCTAGGTCATGGGTAGGTTTTGGTTTGGTTGGTCATATGAAAGGGATTGATATCTTGGTTTCCAATCAATTTTGGTTAAGTTTGAATTTGGCTCAATTTGACCCTTTAGGTCAAGTTGGGTTCATGGTCAATTGGGCTAGGTTATGTCTAATTAGCCAGTTGAGGCTTTGGTCAAGTTCAACAAGTGATTTGGAATGAACTTGACCCATTGGTTTCAATCAATTTGGCATATATCAAGTTTTGACACATTTTGACTTTTTAGGTCAAGTTGGGTCAACTTAGGTCAAGTGGCCAATTGGGCTAGGTTAGGCTCAAATGTTGACTTGGTCAAGTTCAAACATTGGTCATCAATGAACTTAGATCAATGGTTTCAAATAATTTGGCCTATGGTGGATTTTGGCAATGTTGGGTTTCATTTTGACTAAGTGTTTACTTGGTCAACCCTTAGGTTTGACTTGGTTTGACCCAATTTGAGTGATTGATCATCTCATGATGATTGTTGATCATGATGAGAGATTTAGATGGGCTTAGTTCAATCCAATTTGGTTAGGATTATAATTTGGCTCATAAGAATACTTTAGCTCACTTTGAAGTGAACCTAAGTGGGTCAAATGGCTTGGTCAAAGCTTGATTTGAGTTTGATTGAACTCACATATGGACTTATGATTGAAATATAAATCCATTTGCAAGAGGTTTGAAGTCAAATTGGTTTTGGTTCATTTGACAATTTTAAGTTCAAAGGGTGAACATTAGTTTGACTTGGGTTTGATTTTAGAATTGAGTTTTGATTTAGTGATTGAAGTTTTGTTTGTATTTGGATTCATGATTGAAGGATTGATTGAATCATGAAGAAAAATCAAGAGTTTGGCTTGATTTGAAGTTGATTTGGCTAAGTTGAGAATTTGAATTGAAAGGCTTAGGTTTGATTTTGATTGAATTTGGGTTTGATTTTTGGAGTTAGTTTTGGTTGTTTGAATTTATATTTCATTTATATATGTGAATATAAATGAGAATATAAATGGTTTATGAGAAAATTTCAAGGATTTGATGTGGTTTAAACTTGATTTAGGCTAAGTCCTTAAGAGAGAAATAAAGTGACTTAGGAAGATTTGTGAATTTGGATTTGACTTTTGGGATTAGTTTGATTGATTTAAATTTATATATCATTTATATATGTGAATATAAATGAGAATATAAATGGGTTATGAGAAAAATCATTAATTTGAATTGATTTGAAGATGATCTAGGCTAAGTCCTTAAGAGAACATCAAAGTGACTTAGGAAAGATTTTGTGAAATGAATTTTAGATTTAGTTTGATTGATTTGAATTTATATTTCATTTATATATGTGAATATAAATGAGAATATAAATGGGTTGTGAGAAAATTTCATGAGTTTGAATTGATTTGGCTAAGTCCTTAAGAGGGAGATAAAGGGCTTAGGAAAGATTTTGAACTTGGAATTGAACTTTGGATTTCAATCATAAGTTTCAATCATGGGTTTCAATCATGTGGCATTGATTATGGATTTCAATCATGTGGGATTGATTTGATTTTGGAGAAAATAAATTAGGCTGGAATTTATTTAGGTTTGATGTTGATTTGATTTGGAGTTTGACTTTAAGAAAGGAAGTAAGGAATGTTGTTCAAGCTATAGCATAGGAAAATTTCCCTAACACCCCTAAGGCATGACCTATTCCTATGGCTAACTCTTCTAAGCCTCTAGGGCTAGGTTGAGTGTCAATAACTAGATGTGTCTTAAGACTATGAAACTCCTAAAGTCTAGGAGAAGTCATATGTCTAAGATGGAGGGGTTGAGGGCTCATTCTAAAAATGAAGTAAATAGGGACTCATATCTTCTTAAACAAAATCAATAGGCTTACTGGCTACACAGCGAAGCCTACCAAACTAACAAGGCGCTCATTGGTTTGCAATGGTCAAGTTTGGAAGAAAGTATGGGGAGTCACATCTACCAGACAAATGACCACTGGGGTGACATACTAGCAAGGTAGAATATTAACCCGACCTAGAACAGCTAATGAGTGAGTGTCACATGGGGTTTGCTCCCACATCAAAGTAGCCCGAGACAAAAGATTTGTATTTATTTTTGTTTATGCTTATGTTAGAAGGAACAGAATGCCTCTCGGGTTCTCTCACACCTACCCTAAACACGCATGGGGAATTCTGATGAAATGGTGCCATGAATGGCAACTGGGATTCCCACCAAGAAAGGATGTCGCTTGGGTTCTCTTACACCCAACTCAGTTGTGCTAATCGAAATAGGATGCCTTTTGGGTTCTCTTACACATATCCTAATAGTGTTGGGAAGTTGTGTTTGATTGTGTTTATGTTGTGGAAGAGGGATAGGATGCCTCTTGGGTTCTCTTACACCTATCCTAAACACGTCATGACATATTCACAAGATAAGCAAACAACACTTTGAATGAAGAGAAGATTTTTGATGAATTGGAATGAAATTTTATTCTTTAGATGATAATCCTTTTCAAACATGTTTTTTATGGGTAATATTTTTTGAAATAGAGCCCATTAATTGGAAGCATTGAGTGTTCCCCTTTACAATCAATGAGGTGATAAGATTCTCCTTGGTAGGCCTTTTCTTTGACAAAAGGGCTTTCCCAAGTGGCTTCAAACTTGCTTCCCATCTTTTGACGGGCAATAATTGATCTCCTTAGAACTAGGACAAGCTCTCCTACTTGAAAAGTTCTAGGGTGGACCGCTTGTTGTGAGCTTGAATCATTTTAACTTTGTACAACTCGATGTTCTGGCATGGCTATAGGCGTATCTCCTTCAAATGTTCGAGCTCTTCTAACTGCAACTTGGCATTCTGCTCTGTAGTGATCATGTTACCTAATCCTATCCTTAGTGACAGGAGTTGAACTTCTAAGGGTAGAATAGCTTCGGATCCATACACTAAGAAGAACGGGGTAGATTGAGTTGGAGTTTTGTATGTGGTGTGGTAGGCCCACAAGGCTTCAACCAACTGCTCATGCCACCATCATTTGTTATCATTAAGTGTCTTCTTTAGTATCTGGATGAGAGTTTTGTTGAATGCTTCTGCTAGGCCATTCGCCCTAGCGTAGTAGATGGTGGAGTATCTCCAATCTATACCATATCTTCTGGTGAAGCTATTGATCTTGGTGCTCTTGAATGCAATATCATTATTGGATATAATTCATCGAGGCACCCCAAACTTATATACGATATGATTCCTTAAAAATTGAAGCACATGTTGAGTTGTGACCTCTCTGAGTGGGATTTCATCTACCCACTTGGAAAAGTAGTCTGTGCAGCTAGAATGAACCAATGAACCTTAGAAGAAGGAGGATTGATAAGACCCACAGTGTTGGTACCCCAACACTCAAATGGTCATGAGGCCAAAGTAAGATGTAGAATGTTGGGTGGTTGATGTAGGACCACACCGTGTACTTGACACTGATGGCATCTTGTAGATACATCCATGCAATCTATGATCATCAAATGCCAGTAGTATCCTATGTGCTCCACATAATCCTGAATGTACCTCGATCATGATCCTATGGGCTTCATGTTTGTCCAAACAGTGTAACCACATTTCATCGAAAGACTGTCGGTACAAGGTTCCATCCACGAGAGCATAGGAGAGAGCTCTCTGTTTCATCTGATGAGCTTGTGACTTCTCTTGAGGTAGTTTATCAATGTTCAAGTAATCTATGAATAGTTGCCTCCAATCCAACTCCTTATCCTTATTGGCAATGATAACCTCCCCTTCAAGAGAAAGTCTCTTGACAAGTTCAGCATCAATAAGGGATAGGACTTGTCTGTTTTGACCCTTATTGGAATGAACTCATCTTTCAGACATATTAACTCTTTGGCAAGTTTGGCCAAAGCATCTGCTACTGCTTTCTCTCCTCGAAAGACCTTGTAGATGGTGACCTCGGGGATCTTGGCCATCAGCTTCATGGTATACTCATGGTAATGATGAAGCTTAGGTCTTAGAACCTTGTAGGACCCGACAATCTGGTTGATGACCAACTGAGAGTCCCCGTAGATGTTGATGCTCTTGACACACACTATAATGGCTAACTTTAGACCAGCAATCAAAGCCTCATACTCAGCTTCATTGTTGGTGCAGGGATTGGAGAGGTAGTATGAAAATCTCATCACATTGTGGTCTGTAGTTAAGAGAACTATTTCTACCTCTGCCTTTCTTGGAAGAGTAGATCGTGGTTCTTCTCCTTTATGAAAGGAAGTCATACCATCAAATTATATCTCCCAACAATGATTATCAACCTACCCTAAGTTCATGATTTGTTTGTGAGGGAGATCATCACTAAGTGGGGAATCAGTAAATAGTGGATGTACTACAAAGAAATCTGCTAGTGCTTGTTCTTTCATCGCACGGAGGGGTACGAATATGATATCAAACTGTGAGAGAATCATGGACCAACATGCCAAATGTCCAAATAGCAATAGCCATATCATGAGATACTATAGTGGATTGGTTCTGGAAATCAAGTTCACCTTATGAGAAAGCAAATAGTGTCATAGCTTTGGGGATGCAAAGATCAAAGCTAGGTAATATTTCTCAATAGGTGGGTAGTTCGCTTCAATAGGAATTAGATGACAGCTGAGGTAGTAGAGAGCACTCTCCTTCCCTTCATCATTGGATTGGGCCAACAAAGTGTTGAGGGAGTCATCCAATGCAACAGTGTAGAGGATGAGTGACTTTCCCAGGATAGGGGCTACTAGAATTGGCAGCTTCATCAAATACTGTATGATATCCTCAAAGTCATGTTGGCACTTGTCATCTCACTTGAACTTGGCATCCTTTTGACAAGTGTTAAAAATGGCTTGCATCTTCCTGATAAGTTGGAGATAAAGTGTCTTAGATACGCCAACCTCTCTTAGAAAGATCTGAGTTGAGTTAAACTTTTGGGAGGTGGCATTTCTACGATGGCTTTGATCTTTTTTGGATTTATTTCTATTCCCCAGTGACAGACAACAAACCCAAGGAAATTCCCTGAAGCTACTCTGAATGCACACTTCAAGGGATTCATTTTGAGGTTAAAGTATCTTAACCGTTCAAAAACTACTCTCAAGTCAAAGAGATGGTCTTTCTTTTCTTTGCTCTTGACTACTAGATCATCAACACAGCACTCAACTTGATGATGAATGAGCTCATTGAAGATTTGAGTCATGGCCCGTTGGTATGTAATGCCAGTATTTTTAAGGCCGGAAGGCATGACCTTATAAAATAGATTTCAATTAGGGGAAAAAATTAGGATCATTGCCCTTGCCCACTTCTTCCAGCCTTTTAGGCTCGGGTAGCTAAAAATCAGATTTCTTTAAGAGATTCTTAAAGATTTTTAAATTACCTTCCTCTTAAATTGATAAGGTTTTTTTAGTTTATCCAAAAGAGTAGGTGGATGGTAGCTACCTGGCGGCAGGTATGTGTACCGCTATTATAATGGATATGGATGAAGAGGAGGCAGTGAAGGCCATGGAGGCTGCTATGGCGACCTATAGGATGGCCTCGGTGGTGGTAGAGGATGTGGAAGTGATGGCTGTGGAGCACGAGATCTCTCACACTGTTCCCCTTGTGTACTGTTATCACTGCCCCTGGCATCTTCTCATAAGCTTTCTGTGGCTTCGGCTTTATTGATTGATCCAGAAAAGGCAGCTGTTTGGCTTCTCCTTGTAAGCTAGCCGCCTTGTTGATTAGCTTCTCAAATGTCTTGATGGTAAAACCTTTGAACATGAAGGCGATCTTTAGTAAAATTTCAATTTCATGTTGTTCAGACAGTTGTGGTTCGCATTTCATACTCAAATTATGCCATCTGAGAATATAATCAATTGGGGACTCACCAGGGTTTTGCTGAGCCACAACGAGATCGCCTACAATTACCTTGTGCTAAGCTTCAGTAAACTTCTTAATGAAGAGTTGCTCCAACTCAGCAAAGGTCTTCACTGAATTATTGGAAAGTTCAGCATACCAATCAAAGACTATACCTACTAAGCTACTGACGAAAAGATGGAATAGTAACACATCCGGAACCGCATTGCAAGCAAAATGCGCTATGTATGTGGGTTCCCCCTGCCATCAAAGTTCTTGAAAGAAGGTAGCACGAAACCCTTAGGATACTGGATGTCATCAAATTCCTCTAGGTAGGGTCTACCCTTTATAATTGATGATCCTCCTCAGGATTGTACCAGCGCTTCTCTCACCTGTTGCTCAACCATGATTTTAATGTCCTTTTCTTATATGGAGGTACTATCCACTACCTTTCTATACAAACTGGTGCTGGACTACTCTACTGAAGGTGAAGTCTTGGCTTGATCCAACACATGTAACAACTCAGGCTGATTAGTTTCTACAAAAGTAGGAGTTGGGTCGAGTAAGCTGTATCTTCATGCTCGGCCATAACACCTTCCAAAGTCTGCTAATCACGAAGGAGGGAACCCCTGGTGTCTACAATGTGCACTCAATCTTCTAATAGATCATCTTCATTAGGATCAAAACTAACATTCTCATCCTCTAAGTTAGACCAGGTGTATCCTAGAATTTCCTTCTTCTCAACTAGATATTGAGGCTATAATATCATTGAGAGAACGATCCAACTGAATAGGTACAAAAGATCGAGGCTGACCTGTAGTAGGATCATTTTCATGAATAGAAATACATCAAATCTCTGTTGTTGTTGGAGAGCTAACCCTACGAGGGCTACTCTCACTAGAAGAAAGATGCTCCTGGCTATCACTGGATCTACGTGGAGTGGAACTCCTAGAAGAATCTATGGCCATGGGGATGATTGAACTATCTCTCTCCTCCCTCTACTACTGTTATCTCCATACTCTACTATGGTGGTGGTGGTGATGGAACAACTACTATACTCTGAGGTCATCATTCCTTCTTCACCACAATCGGGGCAGAAGGTCGAGCAGGAGTGCTCGACCTCACCATAGTCGGTGGTGTAAATAGAATGGGATCTCTTGGTCATAGCTAGATCAGCAGTGGGGCTCTTTTCTCCATGGAGGTAGCCTTCATGGCTTTTGTTAGAATAGTGGATGATGGAACTTATATTGGAGATGGTGGGCGTGGAGTAGAGTAGTGTGGTGGAGGCACCACCAACTCTCTCTAGGCAGGAGCTCCTCTCCTATGGTGGGTAGTACCCACTAGTAAAATGCTATCGGATGATCGGAGGGTAGTGCAGGTGAAAGTCACAGTGGGGCGTGCTACATCTCTCCCTGTAGTAATCTCTAGTGATACTTGGGCCTCCCTGGCCCTCTCCTGTCTGATATATCTGCCCACACTACGGGATGTGAGAATAAATCAAAGAGCCCTGACTATAATCATCAGCTTAGCTCGTAGAGATCTAAGGCGGCATGACCTTCTCCTTTCACTGATAAGAGCCTCAAAATGAACTATAGGTAGAGGTGAAACTGAAATCCTCCTAATGTCTTCCTCTCCATCTTAACCGAGATGGGGTGAAACTTGTTCTCTGTGATGAGAGGAGACACTACCCTAGGTAACTCCTCTATTGTAGACTGAGTGGCTACCTCTAGCTCCTTGGCTATGCAATCATGAAGCAACTTGATCTTGTTGCACCGATTATGGTGCTGAGTCATGCTAAGAGGGGCAGTACGGGAACTAGACCCAACCTCATAGGTGGGGGAGACTATCCCTAAAGATAGGGTAGCCTTCCCTTGGAAGGAACCAACGAGTGGATGCTAACCCGTATAGGGGTAGAAAGGGGAATCACTGAGCGCACTGGCAATGGAAGTGCAACTACTACAGGAACTGCCATAGCCTTCCTCTTCAGCGAGGGAAACTCTAAGTCAGATGGCATCTCAACCTAGATGACTGACTTATGCCCGGTCACCATGCTCCTGCTGACGGTTGTGATGGTGGTCCCCTCACAAGTGATCCTAGCCCCCTCAAAACCTCAGCCAAAATGAATGAGGTGGGTCAAGTCATACTGTAGCTGGCTGGCCCGATCTAAGGGCAAATCCATCCCGAAAGAAAATGTGAACATTTACGGTATTTGATTGAACTAAACTGGCTCTAAAATTGAAAGTCTATAATGTTAGAAAACAAACCCGAATTAGATTTCTGCTTTAATTTGTTTTTAGAATTTTGAATCCACACTCAATAATTTGAATATGATAAGTGGAGCTATTTGGATTTTAAGAAAGATTTTGAATTGATTGGAAAGGAGATTTTTGAATGTATAACCATTATTAACAAATTTGTGTATGTTGAAAAATGAGTTCAAATATTTTTGGAGAGATTGATGCTTCCATAGGTCCATATTTGAATTTGATTTTTGATTGTTTGGGGACCTTCATTTAACAAATTTGAGTATGTTAAAGTAAAGGGTCAATTGACTTTGTTTGGATTTGTGATTTTGGAATTTACTCACTTAGCAAATTTGGGTATGCTAAGTAAGATATTTGAAAACAATTTTCTTCTTTTGTTTGCTTGTTTGAGAATTATGTGTGAAATTGAAAGTAAAATCTTTACTTAGAAAATTTGGGTATGCTAAATGAAAAATCCAAATACTTTGTTGTTTTGAAAAAGGATCTTTACTTAGCAACTTTGGGTATGCTAAATAAGGAATCCTAATGTGTTTTGTTTTTGATGATTTTCAAAAGAGGATCCTTAACAAATTTAGGTATGCTAAAGAAATCCAAATGTGTTTTATTTTTGATGATTTTTGAAAAGGGAATTCTTCCATAGAAAATTTATGTATGCTAAATAAAAGAAATCCAAATGTGTTTTGATTTTTTGTTGATTTAGGAAAATAAGATTCTTAGCAAATTTAGGTATGTTAAAGAAATCCAAATGTGTTTTGTTTTGATTTTTGAAGATAGGATTCTTTACTTAGCAAATTTGGGTATGCTAAATAAAGGATCCATGTGTATTTTGATTTTTGATGATTTTGAAAAGAGGATCCTCAGCAAATTTAGATATGCTAAAAGAATCCAAATGAATTTTGTTTTGATTTTTGAAGATAGAATTCTTTACTTAGCAAATTTGGGTATGCTAAATAAAGGATCCATGCATGTCTTGATTTTGATAATTTTGAAAAGTTGATTCTTAGAAAATTTAGGAATGCTAAAGAAATCCAAATATTTTTTTGTTTTAATTTTTGAAGATAGGATTCTTTACTTAGCAAATTTGGGTATGCTAAATAAAGGATCCATGTGTGTTTTGATTTTTGATGATTTTGAAAAGAGGATCCTTAGCAAATTTAGGTATGCTAAAGAAATCCAAATGTGTTTTGTTTTAATTTTTTGAAGATAGGATTCTTTACTTACCAAATTTGGGTATGTTAAATAAAGGATCCATGTGTGTCTTGATTTTTGAATGATTTTGAAAAGAGGATTCTTAGCAAATTTAGGTATGCTAAAGAAATCCAAATGTGTTTTATTTTGATTTTTTGGATATAGATTCTTTACTTAGCAAATTTGGGTATGCTAAATAAAGGATCCATGTGTGTTTTGATTTTTGAAGATTTTGAAAAAGTGGATTCTTAGCAAATTTTGGTATGCTAAAGAAATCCAATGTGTTTTGTTTTGATTTTTTAAAAAGAGAATTCTTTACTTAGCAAATTTAGGCATGCTACATAAAGGATCCAAATGTTATTTGATTTTGATTTTGAAAAGAGGACCTTCATTTAGCAAATTTGGGTATGATAAATGAGGGATCCAAATGTGTTTTATTTTATTTTATTTTATTTTTTGAAAAGATGATTGTTGATTTTATTTTTCAAAGATGATTGTTGATTTTATTTCTGAAAAGATGATTATTGATTTTGTTTTGAAAATGAAATCTTCATTCAATAATTGAATGAGGATGTTCATGTGTGCTTTTAAAAATATGATAGTTGATTTAGTTTTTGAAAATGAAATCATCATAAAAAATGAATTGAGTAAAGATGTTCATTTATACTTTTTGGAAAATATGATTTTGGATTTTTTTTTTTTTTTAAAATGAAATCTTCATCAAAATGAATTGAGTGAAGATTTTCATTTGTGCTTTTTGAAGGTATGATTTTGGATTTATTTTTGAAAAGATCCTACATATAACAATCATGAAGATGTTAGATGAGATTGATTTCATTTTGAAAATGAAATCTTCATTCAATAAATTGAATGAGGATGTTCATTTGTGCTTTTGGAAAATATGATTTTAGGTTTTATTTTTGAAAATGAAATCTTCATCAAAATAAATTGAGTAGATGTTCATTTGTGGTTTTGAAAATATGATTTTGGATTTTGTTTTTGAAAATGAAATCTTCATCAAAATGAATTGAGTGAGGATGATCATTATGCTTTTTGAAAATATAATTTTGGATTTTATTTGAAAAAAGATGATTATTGATTTTATTTTTGAAAAGATCCTACATATAACAATCATGAAGATTATTAGATGAGGTTGATTTTTTTTGTGCAAAACATTTTATTATGTGCATTTTGAAAATGTCCTTTTGGAAATTATTATTTTATAAAGGATTTTTTTTTTTTTTGGAATGAACCTTACCTTACCATGGAAATGGTAAGAAGAAAGTCTTTAATTATTTCTTTTTGTTAAATTTTTATTTTCACATATTGGGAAACCCAACAGGGTTTTAAGACCTACACGAAGTGAGGTCCTAAAACTTAAAGGATGTTGGCTAGCTTAGCTTAAGCATGAAATAAACTAAGTGCTAATGGAAAGAAAGATAGTCTCTGATTCATATAACATACAAACCCACTATCAATACTTGGAGACAACGATCATTTACCAAGGATGGAGAGAGGAACTATCCCCAGCGGAGTCGCCAGAAAAATCTGTGATGAAAATTTTCATCCTTTGTCTATCTTTTGAGAAAAAAATAAATGAAGAACAAAAATAATAACTTTCTTGTGTTGGACACCATATAGATCTGCAGATGTTCTTATTAGGGTGATTAGGTATGACATTGAGGAATGATGTACTATCTCAAGAGATAGAAGTCACCATCATGCAATGGACCAAATCACCTTAATAAGGACTCCTAAGGACTATGGGTCTTCATATGTACCAGAGATTCTTCCCCTACATTACATGGAAAAGTAAAGTAGGGTTTATTTTAAACTGGGTTCATTAAGTTTCCTATGGAGGCAAGCACCCATAGTTAATTATATCTTAAGGAATGAGATTCCTTAAGAATATTCTCGATTAAGGTAAATGATCATTATCTTCAAAGATTTCAATGATAAGATTATCAATCAATTGGTTTATTTTTAGAAGATCAAGTGGGATTAATCAAGAGGATGGAGTTATTATCAAAACCAAAGGAAGATAAGTAGAGTATGCTTATGATACTAGGAAGCCTAGTAAGCATCCCAAACTATCCTATGGTTGGGCTTTATATTTTGGAAATTAAAGTGATTTATTTATTTTGAGTTGAATTTTTATTAAAAATCTAAGGCTTACAATTCCATGACACAAGATGGTGGAAATACCAAATATGTGAGGATTTATGCTTGTAGCCTGTAAATGGAAGTAGCAACCTATGAACCTAAATCTAGAGAGGTTTGGTGAGAGCCAAGGCTCGACTAAAATCTAAGGCAAAAATGGATATTTAGTTTACCTCCACAAAAGAGGATAAACCACCCGACTGTTGGACTTACAATCACCGGGGTGGCCTCCAACTAACTCCTCCTACAATTTTAAATACATGTAGGCAAGTCATATGCTTTTGTAAGATAGCTAGTTGTTGTTTATTTAGAAAGAGACTAAGTCCTTAAACACACTCCCTAAGAGACTAGATCATGTAGGGCATGATTAATGACTTAAATCTAATGCAAATTTTGGTTATGTTTTATTTTCATTTTTGGACAATTGATTTGACATAGGCTATGAGATTCATATGCCTAATGCATGAGAAATTTGATTATAGGCAAAATCAGCAAGAAGGTGTATTTCCACCATGGCTCTCAAAGGTCAAGCCAAGTTTCCTGACAAAGGTGGAAGCCCTCCATAAGCAAGAGTGAAGCAAGATGCTTTTTATGCATGATGTGAAAATATACAATCATCCAACTAAGGGGTTGCTAAATCTTTTATCTTGATTTATAAGCTAGGCTTTAAGTGAGGTTATGAGTTGTTAATTTTTAGTTTTGAGTTGATTGATTTGATAGAAAATTAACTTTTCTAAAGAGCCTAATCACATCCAGGCCATTCATCAAAGCAAGGAAGAAACTAAGAAAAAGATACCACCTTAATGCACAAGCTAAACAAACATCAAATAATTTATAAAGCTAGCGTAAAAGAATAAGAGGCCTTTTGTGGTCAGGCTCCACCACACAAACCCGAAAGAAAATTAGGTAGCCGAGCTCTACCCTTATACAACCTGGATTACAAATGAATTAAGTACAATTAAAAAAGGAATTCATGTTATGAGGGTCTTCATTCTTCATTTCTTTTTTTCTTTCTTCTTTCTTCTTTTGATTAGTTGGAATGTGGTTGCTCCAAAGGCTTCACATGGTACATAAGACATAGTCTCATGAACAATGTTTATCCTAATCCTCCAAAATATTCATTCTAAATCCTAATTGTAAAATTACATGAAAATGAGAAAAGTAAATCTAACTAAAACCTACAAAATAGAGATTAGCTAAAAAAATCACACAATCCCAAGTATGTTTATGAATAAATTGGACTTAACACCCCCACACATGGGTAACCAAATCCACCTAGCCTATTTTTGGATTATGCTTAGGGGTATAAGCAACTTGCACAATAAAAGTATTTATATTTTTTATTACAGTGCCCCCTTAAGCACAATCCACTGCAAAATACAATGGTTAGACAAAGATCACCCTACCATTCATTCTACGCATATACACCCTAATATCCAGACTAAAATATCACATCACAAAATAAAATCAGGCATCAAACCATGCACCGCCCTAACATAGACTAGAAATATTGACTTAGCCTAATGTGTGTGCCATTTAAAGCTTGTGTGTCATGTCTTAGCTATGATTTAAGGTTAGAATTCTCTAAGTGTGAAAGGGTTCAACTTAGAGGCTAGTTTCATTTAAGTGATTTAATTGATTTGGTTAATTTTATTTAATGATTTGATTTAGTTTGAATGAA
Organism: Cymbidium sinense; assembly: GCA_021442155.1. Lineage (NCBI taxonomy): Eukaryota > Viridiplantae > Streptophyta > Magnoliopsida > Asparagales > Orchidaceae > Cymbidium > Cymbidium sinense. The sequence continues at coordinate 66,495,554 of CM038229.1, read as the reverse complement.
CATACACTTAATTACTAATTATTGTAAAGAGAGAAAAGTCATGAGAACTTCTCTTTCCTCCCTACCTTAAGTAATTTCTAAGGTAGATTCATTAATGATTTTTATTTAGTGAATGTTTTATTATGTGTTTTAATTAATCATAAGTTTAGATTTGCTCTAAATAAATATATTCAATAAGAAAGGAATTTTAAGATTAATTAAAGTGAATTACTATCACAAAACACACAACACTTTATTTCTTTCCAACATGTGTATCACGCATATGAAATGATCCTAAGCATATCTATACATGCAAATGCAAATATTTAGCACACCTTAATGATGAATGCTAAGTGATGTTGCTTAAGAAAATTTGGATGCTTCATGATGCATGATTTTGTTAAGTAGAAAAGAGAGAGATTCTTTTATCCATTAATCAAATGCATATTTACATGTTTGAAAGACATAAGTGAGTACGATGCCATTATTTTCTAAACCAAGGGTATAAGGTACATGACCTTCTTAGGGCTACTTAAAACCTCGTAACCTCGGGATGTCCAGACTAATATATCACTTTTCTTAAATACATGCGCATGTACAAAAAGAGATTAATGGAAAAATAGTCATGTAAAAGATTTTTATGTTTGATTTGATTATGTAATTTACATGTGTAAATATGAAGATACTTCTTAAATGATAACATAGGAATGAATAGGAATAGTTTCAAGCAAGTGTTGTGTTCTTTTCAAATGAACTATACACTTCATAAATCTTATTCAAAACTATGTTAAAAGAGAAGAGAAGAGAAAGTCACATAATGCACATCTTATGTTATATTCACATGCAAGCTTATAAGTAATTATAAGTAGCATACCTTTCATTTTTAATCTTTGATTTATAAGTTTTGAAAATAATTTTGGATTTAATTGTGATAATAGTCATTCATATTCTTACTTTAGCCAAAACATGTAATTTGACATAAAGGATACATTTTATTTTAATTTGATTTTTCAAAAAGTATGAATGCATGATTTCATATGACATACAACATTTAGCATACTAAGAAAGAAATAAAGTGATGTAAGCATGAAATTTCATTTACCTAATTAATTTCTAAAGACATTCCTATAGAATAAGATCATTTAAAGTGAATCAAAAGTTGTTTAAGGAAATTTTGTTTTAATTTTAGAGTTTGATTTGATTTTAGGAAATGTGAAAAGGTTTGCTTGGTCCTAACCCATCTCCCACATGTGTGTATTATTTTTGTTTAATTTTTAGAGCCATTAGATTGATTTTATGTTTTGCTTAGGTTAAGGTGTGAATTAAGTTCATTAATTACCCCTTACCTACCTCCTTAACATAATTATTCAAACAATTATGAGCCAACATTTGATATGCAACCACATTGAATTTAAATTAGTAATGCACCTAAGAAAGAAAGGGGTCTAATGAAATTGGCTCATAATCATTGATTAATTAAGCAAAAGGGTTTAATTAAGTACTTTCATAACCTTCCCACACATGTGGGTTGGAAATGATTTCTTAAATTAACCTTAGGCTTTGAACACCTAAGGATCTACCCAGCAAAGGATTGATTAAGTTCATATTGATTTTGAAAATTTGATTAAGCTAATTAAGAAGATCATTAGTGGATTAATCCTTAATTAGGTTTGTATTAAGAAGGAAGAGGGTTTAGGGAATAACTTAGGGAAAATACTCCAAACTCATTCCATAAACTTCCTCTTCACTTAAATAATGTTTAATTACCTTAATTAAATGATTAAAACACTGTTCACATGCTTAATAACCCTTAATTACATTAAGAGAGTTATTAGGGATTCATTAATTGATTTTTTGAATTAACTCATTAATAAATTCCAAGAAAATTAGGAGAGGCGAGGTCATCCCCCAAAATATGTTTGAGAAGTTTAGAATTAATTAATGAATTTATTAGAGAGTAATTAGGTTATTAAGATTTTAAATAAACCCTAATTAAAAAAATTCACTGTTCAAAATCATTTAGAAATAATTTTATATTATTCCTCACTAAATTATCTTTAAAATGAGCCCTCATTTATATTTTTCTGATTTTTCTACATTTAATTATGAATATTTGAAAGTTTTAGTGATTATTAGATAATTAGGAAGCCTAACTAATTAACTAATCACGTCGGCACCACGTAGACCGCTGATGCAGTGCGCACTACCCACATGGCATGACAGGATTGGTTATTTAAGTTGTCACATCCTATGACGCATCAGCCGATGATGCTATGTGCTTTCTCTTGGACCGTCCATTAAGATCAAGCCCACGATTTCTAAAGGAATTAACCATAGGATCTAATCAAATTAATCCTGTCCATCAAAATACATGGGATGGACGGTCCATGATTCACCCCTGCCCTCGCCTGCAGGAGAGGGAAGTCATCCATCCTCCATGGCTTGATCTGAGCTGACTTGAGCTTAGATTGGGTAAGGATTCAACTCACACCACAAGAAGTAAGAAAGACATCCAACTATCAAATTCGAATAAGATTACAATTTCCTTCATAAAGGACCAAAGAAAATTCTCCCTAAGCTCGGTTTTGATGCATACCTCACCGGAGGCTATCACCGGTGCTCCCAAATTGAGGTAGCTTCTTCTAGTGGAGATGAAGTCTGTTGAAGGTTTGAAGGATTGAGATAAAGTGGATCTTCCTATTGGCCAAAATGAGCTTCAAACACTTGCGACTTTGGTCGAACTCCTCCTTCTCGTGGCTTGAATGCTTGGGATTTGATTTGGTGAGCTCGATTGGGTCCCTTGATGGTGCTTGCAAGAGGAATTTGGATTCTATGGAGTAATGAGTGAGTTTGGATTTCTTCCTACCTCCCCTATTTTTGGCTTAAGGAAAACCGAGAATGGGAATTAGGAAGAGCTTGGGCTTGAGAGAGCTTGGAAAGCTTGCCTTAGGTCTCTTTAGTTCAATTGATTGTGGGTCATCTCAATTGGAATGAAATTAGGGGGAGTATATCTCCCCTACTTGAATCAGACTCATGAGCTTACATGCCATTTTGATCAAATTGATCACATTGAATGGGTTTGTTAGGCTGTTAGGAGCTTCACATGGTTCAGTTTTAGCAGGGGAGTGTAGTGGAGGAGTTTCCATGTGCTAAAATGAGTGTGGGAGTGATTCCATGTGCTCATTTTCCATTGGGTGGTCAGTTTTGGCCTTGGGTTGGGTTTGACCCAAACCCATTGGGTCATGTGCACCACACTCATTAGTGTTCATTTGGTCCACTAGAAGGTGCCAAGTGGACATGAAAAGGATTTGACCAAATACCAAATGGAATTGGCCATAGGTTACCCTTTGACCATGGGCTAAAATGGTCATTTGGCTTTGATTTCAATTTGGGTAGATTTGGAATAATTGAAAAATGGGTTACACCAAATTTTAATGGATTTGGAGTTGATTTGATATCATTTGGCTCATGTTGACCCATTTAGGTCAAAATAGATCAACTTGGGACAAGTTGACCAATTGGTCAAATTGGGTCAAACTAAGGGTTGGGTCAAGTTCATATGACAATTTGAAATATTTTGGCATCATTGGTTTGGTTCAATTTGATTTGTATTTGGTTTTGGTTCACTTGAGTTCACTTAGGTCATATGGGTCAAGTTGACCAAATTTGACCCATTTGACTCAATTGGGTTATGTCATGGGTTGGTTTAAGTTTGGTTGGTCATTTGAAATATTTTGCAAGCTTTGGTTTCAATCAATTTTGATTTGATTTGATTTTGGCTTGATTTGACCTTTTATGTCAAGTTGGGTTCATGGTCAATTGGGCAGTTGACTAATTGAGGCTTTGGTCAAGTTCAACAAGTGATTTAGAATGAACTTGACCCATTGGTTACAATTGATTTGGCTTAGATCAAGATTTGACCCATTTTGACTTTTTAGGTCAACTTGGGTCAACTTGGGTCAAATTACCAATTGGGCTAGGTTAAGCTCAAATGATGAATTGGTCAAGTTCAAACATTCATCATAAACTCATTTTGATCAATAGTTTTAATCAATTTAGCCTATGGTGGATTTTGGCTAGTTTAGGTTTCATTTGGCTCAAATGTTGACTTGGTCAAAGGCTAGGTTTGACTTGGTTTGACCCAATTTGAGTGATTGATCATCTTATGATATTTGTTGCTCACAACGTGAGGCTTAGATGGGCTTAGTTCAATCCAATTTGGGTAGAATTAAAATTTGGCTCAAAAAGGTGCTTTAGGTCACTTTGGGTCAAGTGAGCCTAATTGGGTCAATTGACTTGATCAAGGCTTGATTCAAGTTTGGTTGAACTTACATATGGACTTATGATTGAAATATAAATCCATTTGCAAGTGGTTTGGAGTCAAATGGGTTTTGATTCATTTGACAATTTCAAGTTCAAAGGATGAACATGGGTTTGATTTGGGTTTGAGTTTTGAATTTAGTTTTGCTTTGATGATTGAAGTTTATGTTTATATTTGGTTTCATGATTGAAGGATTGATTGAATCATGAAGAAAATCCAAGGGTTTGTATTGATTTGAAGTTGATTTGACTAAGTTCAAGAATTCAACTTGAAAGAGTTTAGGTTGGATTTTGGTTAGATGTGGGTTTGAGTTTTGAATTGATTTTTTTGAATATTTGAATTTATATTTCATTTATATTTGTGAATATAAATGAGAATATAAATGGGTCATGAGAAAATCTTTGGAATTTGACTTGATTTGAATTTGATTTGAGTTAAGTCCATAAGATGAAATCAAAGCAACTTAGAAGGATTTTTGGATTTGGAATTCAATCATGGATTTCAATCATTTGGAATTGATTCATGATTTGAGAAAATCCATTGGGTTTGAGAAAATCAATTAAGTTGGAATTGATTTGAGATTTGATTTGGAATTTATGTTGATTTGAGTTTGAAGTTGATTTGGGTTTGAGGTTGATTTGGATTTGAGAAAATCAATTAGGTTGGAATTGATTTGAGTTTGAAGTTGATTTGAATTTTGAAATTTGACTTGAAGGAAGGAAGTGAGGATTTAGTTCAAACTATAGGGTAGGCAAATTTTCCTAACACCCCTAAGGCATGACCTATTCCTATGGCTAACTCTTCTAAATCTCTAGGGTTAGGTTGAGTGTTCACCTAATCACTAGAAGTGTCTTAAGACTAAGGAACTCTTAGTGTCTAAGAGAAGTCCTATGTCTAAGATGGAGAGGTTGAGAGCTCATTCTAAAAATGAGGTCAACAGTAATTATGAGCCAACATGATATGCATAGTAAATAACTTTGCATTAATCCAAAATGAAAGGGCCTAATGCAATTGGCTCATAATTAATAATTAATTAGGTTAAGGAACTTAATTAAATACTCTTATGATTTTTTACATATGTGGATTAACCATAATTTCCTTAAATGTCTTTAGATTATTAAACACCTAAAGATCTACCCTTCAATTAATCAAGAAAAATCAGATGTGATTTAACTTTTTAATTTAACTAATTAAGTAATTAATTAACTAATTAATGCTTAATTAAATTTTCTTGAAAAGTGAATGGAGTTTAGGGAAATAGATTAGGAAAGTGGTCCCAACCTAATTTATAAGCCTCCTCATTATTAAACAGTGGTTAATGAGACCAATTCAGTAATTAATTATTGTTCAAATGCTTAATTAATCCTTAATTAAATTAAGAAAGTAATTAAGGCTTAATTGGCTAATTTTCCTAATTAATTAACCAAAAAATCCCAAGAAAATTAGGGGAGGCAAAGGTCATCCCCTTAAAACAATCTAAAGAAGTTCGAAGTTAATTAATTAATTAATTATGGAGTAATTAGGCTAATTAAATTTTTAATTAAACCTTAATTCAGCTTAAATTACTATTCAAAATTAATTAAGGATATTTTAATAGATTCATCTGTGAAATACCTTTAAAATGAGCATTTATTTGAATTTTTTTATGATTTGTTATGATTTTATGAAGTTTCAGCCATTATTTCTAATTAATTAGCCTTAATTAATCCTAATCTCACTGGCGCCAGGTGGTGCGCTTTTCACATGGCACTGCGAGATTAGATATTTAAGTTGTCACCATCAATGCTGAGTTAGCTAGCGGCAGAACACGCTTTCTCAAGCACCGTCCGATCTAAGATCGAATAGCCATGATTAATCCTGTGGTTAATAACATATCAAACTGGCTTGATCTAATGGATCTAATCACGGTTGTCCGTTCCAATCATGTGGAATGGATGACGCATGATCTACCTTCCCATGAGCGACAAGAGAAGGAACCCGTCTGCCATTTCTTGCACTATCCAAGCTCACTCGAGTTCAGATCCACTCCAAATCGATCCCACACCTTCACGTGAAGGATCTAAGAAGATCCAATGGCTATGATTAGCACACATGAACATTCTCTTTGAAAAGCTCTATAAATTTTTCAAGGGAGCTTGGTTTTAATGGCATTACCTCACCGGAGCTAAGAGTGGCAGCTTGCATGCTTGAGGTAGTTTCATTTGGTTGAGATGAAGCTTCGTTGAGCGATAATTGAGTTGATTCCAAGTGGTTCGCTCGGAAGACCAAGATCCATCCTTTGGAGGCTCAGTCTTGATCAAAGTGGCACCTCCAGTGGGCTTGGAGCTTCGGGAAGATTCATTTGGCTTCGATGAGGTGCAGGGATGGTGTGTGCAAGAGGAATTTGGTTTTGATTGAAAGATGAGGAAGTTGGGATCGGAGAAGGATTGCCCTATTTTAGATGTGCTCAAGAAGGAGAAATCTAGCGAGGGGAAGCCTTGGGAATGCTTGGGAGCTCATAGGGACTTGGAATTGCCTTAGGAAGCTCTCATGATTTGAATCACTTAGTTTATAATGCAAATTGAGGGGGTATATCATTCAATTGGCTGTGATGGACAGATGAGATTGTCTCCCATTTTTTAGGTCCCAGGCGTCGAGTTGTCCCCATCACCTCCACGTGGCAGACTTGAGTGGAGGAAGGCTTGGGAGGTGGCTCAAGGAAGATGTGGGATGGTCTTTGTCCATGGGGTTCTCGGCTTGTGAGGGAGGTGAGTTAACTCACCTCCCTTTTGTCCATGGCAAGCCTAGCCCATGTAAGGTGGGCTAGGTGGCTAGGTCATACCACAAATTGGGTGCTTGATGGCTGCTAAGGGTGATAGGAAAGTGGACTTTGTCAAATTTGGCAAAATCCCATATGGGGAGGCAAATCCAAGAGAGATTTGCCTTAATTTTGAGTCCAATTGGGTTTGCGTTGGTTTTGAGCTGATGAGGCAAGGTGGGTTTGGGTCGGGTTTGGATGGGTTCAAAGTGGTCAATGCTTGGCTCAAAGGGGTTTGGCTCAATTTGACCCTTATAGGTCAAATTAGGCTAGGTTAGGCTAGGTTGACTGATTGGTCAATTTAGGTCAAACCAAAGCTTGGGTTATGTTCAAATAATGATTTGAAGTGTTTTGGTTTAAGTGATTTCAATCAATTTGGCCTAGGTTTGATTTTGGCTCATTTGGATTCATATAGGTCAAATGGGTTAAGTTGACCAAATTGACCAAATTGGCTAAGGTTAGTGTTGATTTATGTTCAATTGATCAATTGGAGAGGATTGTAAGCTTTGATTTGAATTAATTGGATTTAATTTGATTTTAGGCCAATTTGACCCTTTAGGTCAATTTAGGCTAGGTTGGTCAATTGGGTCCAATTGGTCAAACTGGGCTCAATTATGACTTTAGTCAAGTTCAATAATCAATTTGGAATGAACTTGAGCTATTGGTTGCAATCAATTTGAGTTGGATCATGATTTGACCTATTTTAGCCTTTTAGGTCAATTTGGGTCAACTTGGGTCAAATGGCCAATTGGGTTTAGTTTGACTCGATTAATAGTCAATTCATGTTTAATCATTGATCATGGGTTGGTTTCAATTGATTTCATGTAGGGTAGGTTTTGGCTAGTCTGGGTTTATATGGATTAAAGGGTTGACTTGGTCAAATGACCAAGTTGAGTTGGTATGACCCAATTTAAGGCAATTGATTATCCTAGGGTGATCAATGATCATGGTATGAGGTTTGGATGGGGTTGGTCAATCTAATTTGGGTTGGATTAGAACTTGGTTCAAATGAGTTCTTTAGGTCACTTTAGATCAAATGAACCTAAATGGGTCAATTAGCTTGATTTTGGTTTGATTAAGATTTAGTTGAATTTATATATGAGTTTAGGATTGAAATATAAATTCAACTCCAATCAATTTTGGCTATGATAGGTTTTGGTTCATTTGAAATTTTCAAGTTAAAATGGCTAAGTTGTGCATGAATTTGGTTTATTTCAATTTGACTTGATGATTGTAGATTTCATTTATATTTGGATAGATGATTGAAGGAATGTGGTGTTTATTTTTGAATATATGTATGGGAGACACCATGCAGGTCTGAAGGTGTACTTATTGAGGTGATTGAGTGATATCAAGGAATGGTGCACTATCTCGAAAGATATAAATCACCACCATATAATGTACCTAATCATCTAATAAGAACTCCTAAGGCATGATGATCTTTGAATATACCAGATTTTTCCTACATACATGGGTGAATAAAGTAGGGTTTATATTAAAATGAGTTCTAATTTTCCTATGGGGACAAGCCCCTATAGTTAATTACATCCTAAGGAAGGTGAATTCCTTAAGAATACTCTTAATTAAAGTAGGTAATTATTGTCTCCAAAGATTTCAAAGATAGGACTATCAATAAATTAGTTATATTTGGAAAATCAATCGGGATAGATAAAAAGGAGAGACTTATTATCGAAGCCAAAGGAGATGAGTAAGGAATGCTCATGATACTAGGAAACCTAGTGAGCATTCTAACCTATCCTATGAATGAGCTTTATATGTTTGAAATTAAGAAGAATTATATGTTTGAGTTGAATTTTTATCAGATTGCTAGAGCTTATAATCTCACAATATAAGATTATGGAAATGCCTAAGAGGTGAGGATTTATGCTTGTAGCCTGAAGGAAACAACAACCTCAAATCCTAAATCTAAGGAGCTTTAGCAAGGGCCAAAGCATGGCCTAAATCTAAGCAAAGTGGGCATATGATTTACCTCTACAAAAGAGAATAAATCACCCAACTGTTGGACATATAACTGTCTGGAGTTACAGTCAGCTAACTCCTACTCTTTAAAACCATGTAGGTAGGTCATATGATTTTGCAAGATAGTTGGGTTGTTATTATTTAGGAAGAGACTAAAGTCCTTAAACCCACTCCCTAAGAGACTAGAGCATGAGTGGTATGAGCAATGACTTAGTCTAATGCAAATCTTTTCAATTTTTTTTATTTTGGACTCTTCATTTTGGTAAAGGCCATAGAATTTTTTATATGTCTAAATGCATGATGAAATGAGGTTATTGGCTAAATTAGAGAGAAAAAGGTGTTTTCCACCATAGTGGAGACCCTCAAAGGTCAAGTCTTCCCCTATCGTTCAAGGAAAGAAACCCTCTCTTTACATAAGTGAAGCAATATGAATGCATGATGTTAGACATACAACATTCAGCTAAGGGGTTACTAAATCTTTTAATTATCTTGATTTAATTTCTAGGCTTTATATGAGGTTATGAATTATTTAGAAAATTTAGTTATGAGTTGTAGTTGGGGTAGAAAATTTATTTTTCACTAAGAACTTAATTGGATCCAAGCCACACATTAAATCACCATGTAAATAAGAAACTAAAAAGGGTCATGCTATTTCTATTGTAATTTAAACATAACATCAAACATTTTATAAATCCTATGCAAAAGAATAAAAGGCCAGTGCGATCAGGTACCATCGTACAACCCAAAAAGAAAGAAATGGGCTGCCAAGCTCTACCCTTATATAAACCGATCTATGAAAGAATAATTACAATTTTACAAATGAATAAATGCTATGGGGGTCTTCTTATCTTCATTCTTCATATATCCTTTGCTTCTTCATTTGGATTTGTTTACTTCAAAGGCATCATAGGGCCTCCCAAGATAAAGCCTTATAGCCACTACTCATTCTAATCCCCAATAATACTAATCCTAATTCCTAATGCAAAATTATATTAAAATAGAAAAAGTAAATCTAACTACATACATAAGTGTTAAATACACCATACAATCCAAGTTATATGAATAATTTGGACTTAACACCTACACATGGGTAACCAAGTCCCACTAGTTTAGATTATGCTTAGGGATTAAGCAACCTATAAAAGAGAATAGTTATATTTATTTTAAGCACCCCCTAAGCACAATCTTCTGCATAAAATATGAGTAGTCTAATCACATTTAATATCTCTATGAAGCATACACCATAACATCCGTCTAATACATCATAAAATACAAACATACATGCATACCATCCTAACATAAAGCTAGAAATGGCAACTTAATTCTAAAGTGCGTGTATTAAGCCTTATGTGGTATGCCTTAACTAGGCTATGTTATGATTTTCTAAATATTGAAGGATTTAATTATAAAGGATGATTTCACTTTAAGTGACTTGATTGATTTGCAAGTTTTACTTAATGTTTTCTTTTATTTCACTTGGTTTACACTTAACAACTAAGTGTTATAAGGAGAATAAAAGAGAGGACCACTCTCTTTTATCCCTACCTTAAGTCACATCTAAACCAAATTAATTAACCAATTCTCTTTAATGAATGGCTTATTATATATTTTAATTAATCCTAAGTTTAGGTTCACTTTAAATAATATCATTCAATAAGAAAGACATCTTAAAATTAATTGGAATTAATTGCTATCACATGACACATATTCATTCATTTCTTCCCATCATATGTAACATTCACATGATTAAACCTTAAGCATACCTATACATGCAATATGTTTTAGCACACTCAAATGATGGATGTAAATATATGTATATTTTGGAATTTAGATGTTTCATTTGGTTGAATTATTTTATCATATTAATTTAAAGCTCTATCTAAATTCTTATACAAAAATATGACCTCCTTAGGGCTAGCTAAAGTCTCGTATTCTCGGGATGTCCAAACTATATACCTGTTACATTCAAACATATGCAAATTTGCATACATGAACATAAGAAAGAGAGCTCCAAGTCATATGATTAATTAATTCAACAACTTAATCATTCATGAATGCATGAATTTTTTAATAAAAGAAAGAGGGGTTCTAATTCCATAATTAAATACACACACACATGTATAAGAGACATAAGCTAATACATGCCATTATTAACCAGGGAAGTGAGGTAATCAAATGAACTCCTTGGGGCTACTTAAAGCCTTGTATGTCCATGCTAAATATTTGCTTTTCTCAAATACATATGGATGTATACATAAATAAAGGAAAGAAAACTATGAAAAAGTTATATTTTTATTTGATTGAAACACTTACACATATGGAGTAAAGTCTTATCCAAACTTTAATATTAAAGTACATAAGAATGAAATCAAATGAAGTACGTGTCATTGTTAAATCAGGGAAGTGAGGTAATCAAATGACCTCCTTAGGGCTAACTAAAGTCTAATATTCCTAGAATGTCCATGTTATATACCCATTAACATTCTTACTTATATAAATCAATACATGAATAAAAGAAAAGAAACTTCACTTCATACACTTAAGCTATAATCACATACATCTCCTATGTGTTTACAACTAGCATTCATAGCATATATAATCATTCATTTATAAGTTTTGAAAAATAGATTTGGATTTAATAATGATAATAGCCACACATATATTAATTCAAACCAACACATGAAAGCTTGACATAAAGGAAATTATTTGATTTAATTTATTTTGGAAAAGATTAATGCATGAATCAAGTGGCATACAACATTTAATATGATTGGAAAGAAATAAAAGGACATAAGCACATGATTTCATTCAATCTAACTAATTCTTAAGGACAATAATACTAAATAAATTCATTTAAAATAAACCAAAGTTTTTTAATATCATTTTTAATTTCATATTTAATTTAATTTATGAAATGTGAGAAAGGTTTGCTGATCCTAATCCCATTCCCTATGTGTGAGTTAATTTGATTTAATGGAAAGCAAATAAGTTGATTTTATGGATTAATTAGATTAAGGTATGAATTAAATCAATTAATTAAACCCTTACCTATGTTACCTTAAGATAATTAATTAAATGATTATGAGCTAATGTAATATGCAAAAGAATTGATAAGTAAATAGCAATGCTCTTATGAAATGAAAAGAAGCTTAATGCAATTAGCTCACAATCAATAATTAATTAAGCTTAAGTGACCCACTTAATTACTTTTATAGTTATCTCACACATATGAGCTAACCATATTTTCATTAATCTCTCTTTAGGTTATTAAAAACCTAAAGCTCTACCCATGAATTAATTAAGGGAAATCAAAATAAATTACCCTTTTAATTAGGATAATCAAGATATTATTCCATTAATTCATTTCTCTTTCTTAATTACCAAATTAAATTGATTATCCTTTGAAATGAAATCAGATTAAGGGGAAAAGGTTGGGAAAGAGGTCCCAACCTAATTCCATAAGCCCCTCATTCAATGATTTGAAATGATTTTAATTTCAAATTAACCAATTAGGCCATTAATTAGTTAATTAATCCATTAATTAGCACTTTTGTTGAAAAAGAGAAGGAAACTATGGGAAAAGATTATGAGGAACGCTCCAATCCAATTCCCTAAGTCTTCTCACTATTGAGCAGTGATCCAGGCGTCCAATGTGTTGATTAATTACTGTTCAAAAGCTTAATTATCACTTAATTAAGTTAAAAGAGTCATTAAGGCTTAAACAATTAATTCTCCCAATTAATCAACCAATAAATTCCAAGAAAAATAGGGGAGGCAGAGGTCATACCCCTAGACATACTCAAAAAGTTTGAAATTGATTAGTATATTAATTAGGCAGTAATTATGCTAATTAAAATTTTAATTAAACCTTAATTAAGCTAAAATTAATGTTCAAAATTAATTAGAATAATTTAATGGATTCCCCTCTGAAATACCTTTAAAATGAGCCATTATTTATAATTTTTTTTGGAAATTTTTATAATTAGTTATGAATTATAAAAATTTCAAGATTAAAAACACATTAAATAACCTTAATTAAGCCTAATCCCGTCAGCACCACGTGACATACTTTCTACATGGCGCCACGAGATTGGCTAATTATGTATCACATCAGGCGGTGATCACGTATTGATTTCCACCATCCTATCTTAGATCGGACGGCACGGATCAAACCCACAGCATAAGGGGAGAAAAATAGATGGATCTAACGTGATTTGATTAGAGTTGTCTATTCCAATCACGCAGAATGGATGGCCCGTGATCCTTCTTCCCATGAGCAATGAACGATAACGTCCAAGTGCCATTGATCATTCGATCCGAGCTCACCTGAGCTCAAATGAACTTTTAAATCAACCCACACCATCAGGGAAGGAATTCAAACACATCTAATGGTCAAGATCAACTCACATGTAAATTTTCTTCGAAAAAGCTCCAACCAAAATTTCCTATTTCTACAATTTTGAGCAATTACCTCGCTGGAGTTCAAGACTAATGGTGGGATCGATGGAGGTAGCTTCGTCTAGTAGAGACGAGGCCCTGTTGAGTTGTACCCAAGCTAATTTCCCTTGATTTGCTCGGTGGATCAAGTTAGTCACTTTGGAGATCAATGGTGATCGAAGTCTTTCCTCCAATGTCTTAGAATCTTGGGAAATGACTTGGGTGGCTTCGACGACATGCGTGGAAGGTGTGTGTAAGAGGAATTGAAGTTTGGTGGCAAAATGAGAGAGCTTGGATCAGAATTGGAGTGCCCTATTTCAGTTTTGCATGAGGAGGAGCAATGTCGAGAGAGGGAAGCTCAGGATTGCTCTAGGAATTGCAAGGAGGCTCGAAATTGTGCTAGGAAGCTCTTATGAAAAAATTTGATGTGTTTCACATTTGAATTAAGGGGGTACACCCCTCAGTTTGTTGAGGTGGACGGACGGGATGGCTTCCCATTTTTCGGCTGGCCAACCACTATCAGATCACTTGAGGGGTCTCAATCGAGTCCACGTGGCTCGTATGGATTAGGAGAAGCCATGGCATGAGGCTCCAAGATGGATTTGGGCATATTTAGTTTTCTTTATCCTTTGGGTGCTCGACTTGTATGAGAGGTGAGTTGGCTCACCTCCCTTTGGTCCATGGCAAGTCCTACGCCCTCTAGGGTAGCCTAAGAGGCTTAGCAATCCCTCATTTGGAAGAGTGAGGGCTACTAAGGTGAAAGGAGGGTGGACTTTGCCATATTTGGCAAAATCCCACATGGGGAGAGGATCCATAGAAGATTTGCATTGGATTAGGCTCCAAATGGGTTTGGGTTAATTTTAGCTGACCTAGGTTGAGTTTGGGTTGGGTTTGGCCAGCCACCAAGGTCCCATGGGTTGGTTTTGTGGGTTTTGGCTTCATTTGGTCAAATGGGTTCTCATTGGGTTATGTTGGGTTGGGTTGACCAATTGGTAAAATTGGGTCAAACCAAGGCTTGGGTTAGGTCCAAATGATGATTTGAAGGGTTTTAGTTTAAGTGGTTTCAATCAATTTTGCCTAGGTATGATTTTGGCTCATTTGGATTCATATAGGTAAAATGGGCTAAGTTGACAAATTTGACTATATTGACCAATATGGGTTGGGTTAGTGTTGGTTCATGTTCAATTAGTTAATTGAAAATGATTGTAGGCTTTGATTTAAATTAATTTGGATTTAATTTGGATGTTGGCCAACTTGACCCCATAGGTCAATTTGGGTTATGTTGGGCCAAGTTGATCAATTGGTCAAATTGGGCTCAATTATGACTTTGGTCAAGTTCAATAATCAATTTGGAATGAACTTGAGCCATTGGTTGCAATCAATTTGGGTTAAATTATGATTTGACCCATTTTGGCCTTTTAGGCTAATTTGGGTCAACTTGGGTCAAATGACCAATTGGACTTGGTTTGGCTCAATTGAGGGTCATGTCATGTTCAATCATTGATCATGAGTTGGTGTGAATCAATGGTTTCAATCAATTTGGTGTATGGTGGGTTCTAGCTAGTTTAAGTTTCATTTGGATTGAAGGTTGACTTGGTCAAAGGACCAAGTTGACTTGGTTTGACCCAATTCAAGGTGGTTGATCATCCTAGGGTGATTGTTTATGATGATATGAGGCTTGGATGGGCTTGGTTCAATCCAATTTAGGTTGGATAAGAACTTGGCTCAAAAAGGTCATTTAGGCCACTTTGGGTCAATTGGACCTAAATGGGTCAATTGGTTAGATTTTGGCTTGATTCAAGTTTAGTTGAACTATATATGAGCTTAGATTGAAATATAAATTCAACTACAATCAATTTAGAGTCCAATAGATTTTGACTCATTTGAGATTTTCAAGCTAAAAGGGCCAACTAGGGCTTGACTTGGGTTGACTTGAGTATGGTTTGATGATTGTAGGTTTTATTTATATTTGGATAGATAATTGAATGAATGATTGATTCAAGAGAAAATCCATTAGTTTTGGCTAGAATTGGATAGGATGTGGCCAAGTCCAAGGGAATGGCTTAAAAATCTTGAACTAGGTTTTGATTTAATTTTCAATTTGGTTTTGTCTATTTAGATTTATATTTCATTTATATTTGGGAATATAAATGACGATATAAATGATTCATGAGAAAATCACTTTGGAAGAAATTTGACAAAGCTTATGGAAGTAAGTCAAAAGGGCTAAGGAGGAAATCAATTTAGTTTGGTTTATGTTTGGTCATTGGAAGGTGCATTTCATTAATATTTATGAATATAAATGAGAGAGTAATTGATTTATAAAGAAACTAATTGATTTTGGGATGATTTGGGTTAAGATTTGATTAAGCTCATGGAGGTAGGTCCATATGGCTTAAGAAGATATTTGGCTTGGTTTGATTTAGTTTGATTTGGTTTAGGTCATTTGAGTATGGATTTCATTTATATTTTTGAATATAAATGAAGGAACAATTGATTTATAAAGAAATCAATCAAGTTTAGGATGACTTAGATGGAGATTTGGCTAAGTTTATGAGAATGGGTCATATGGCTTAGGAAGGAATTTTAGAACTTGGATTTGATTTTGGGTTTGAGTCATTTGGAATTGGGTTCAAATTTGGATTTGATAAATGATTGAGAGATTGAATTGATATTTGAGAAAATCAATTGAATTGGGATTGATTTGAATTTGGTTAAGGTGAAGTTCATAAGATGGAATCAAAGTGCTTAGAAAAGATTTTTTTGATTTCAATCATAAGGTTCATGGAGAATTTTGAGCTTCAATTTGATCATGAGATTGATTATGAGTATTGAAAATTTGGTTTGGATTTGGTATGAATTTGGGGTTTAGTTTGAGAAGGAAAGCATGGATTGGGTTTAGACTATATGGTAGGCAAGTCTCCCTAAGTCCCAAAGGCATGACCTAACCCTATGGCTAACCCTGCTAAGTTTCTAGGCTTATGTTAAGTGTTCACTTAATCACTAGAAGTATCTTAAGAATAAAGAGCTCTTAGTGTCTATAAGAGTCCTATATCTATGATTAGGAAGTTAAGAACTCACTTTAAAAATGAGGTCAATAAGGAATGATTGATTCAAGAGAAAATTCATTGATTTTGTCTTGACTTAGATAAGATTTGGCTAAGTCCAAGGAATTAGCTCAAAAGTTTTAGATTGTGATTTGATTTGAATTTGTATTTGATTTTGGCCATTTGAATGTAGATTTAATTTATATTTTTGAAGATGATTGAATATATAATTGATTCATGAGAAAATCAATTGATTTTGACTTGATTTAAATGGGATCTTGGCTAAACTTATGAAAATGGATGACATGGCTTAAGGGGGATTTGGAGCTTGGATTTGATCTTGGGTTTCAATCATCTGGAGTTCAATTTGGATTTGAATTTGATAAATGATTGAGGGATTGAATTGATCTTATAGAAAATCAATTGAATTTGAATTGAATTGGATTTGGCTAGGGCTAAGTCTATGGAATTCAATCATAAGGCTTAGGAAGAGTTTTGTTCGCACTCACTCCCTTTCAAAAAAAAAAAAAATCAATACACCCAGCACTGCGACTGATAGAATATGTATTCAGCGATTCGATTCTTTCTTGAAAGTAGCTTCTAAGGATGAAAAATCTTATGAATTTCTATGAACTTCCTGGCCCCGGTCACAGACTCTAAAATGCAGGCCAATTTAGAAGAATTCATTCTTTACTTCATTCAATATTTACTTACTACTCTTTTACTCTTTACTCTTACTTACTTTGAATTAGAAAATAGCTCTTCATTTTGTATATCCATTTGTATTACCTTAATGGTTAATGGATGCAAAATCCAATTGATTTACGACTAATCATTATCAATTCTAATTAGAAGAAAATAAATGGTTATATGTAAACCCTAGAATAGAAATTTTTTATCATTGGATAGGGTCTATTTCTTATGCACATATCCCTATATAGGATCATCGTACTTGAATATTTCCTGGGGATGCCAACAAACTCTGGTGGAGAAGACGGATGGAGGAAGGCCAGCTAAGGATACCTCATAGTGAAGTCAGTCTTATCGAGCAGCTTGGATTTGAGGTTGGGATTGATTGTAGATTTTGGAAATTTGATTTTGAACTTGAATTTGGGGTTTGGTTTGAGAAGGAGAACATGGATTGGCCAAATCTAAATCTCCCTAAGTCCATAACCTACCAACTAACCCTTCTAAGTTAATTGTTCTCCCAATCACTAGTGTCTTAAGACTAAAGAGCTCAGTGTCAAATAGATCGATGAGGAGGTTAAGAAACTCCAAAAGTGAGGTCAACAGTATGTTATGCAAGTATATAAATAGGGTGGTGAGGAGATTTTAACTTTAATCATGAGGTGTTATTCACAATTGTTAGACATTGTAATGAGTGCGTTAAATGTTCATCACTTCAAAATGAATAATTTGATTTGATAAAAAGCAATGTTATCAAAAATTGATGAATGCTTTGAAACATATTATTGAAGAAAAGAACCTCCCTTAAGATGTAAATAATTTAGGAGAGGAGAAGTCCTCCAATTATAGGCTTTCAAGTATTTGCGAGCATTATTAATCTAAGCATAAGTCAATTTGTTTTGAAAAAAAGTTATCTCGCTTGGGTTACTTTATTAGGAGACAAAATAATATATATATATATATATATATATATATATATATATATATATATATATATATATATATATATATATATATATATATATATATATATATATATATATATATATATATATATATATATATATATATATATATTATGAAATGCTTAATTTTTCTTTAGTTTGGACTCCTTTCTATCTCAAACAAAGTTTTTTTCCCATAAAGGATGTCAAATGTTAATATTAAAAATTTGCATCACTCTTGAGTTAAGAGGTTATTTTTGCATCTACCTACCTATTCAAAGAAGTGTTAAGAAGAGCATTATTTTTTAGGGTTTATAAATAAATGATAAATTGGGTATGATAATTAAAAATATAATAATGTTTGTAAATAAATAATGAGATTACAAATCTTAATAAAATTAAAAAATTTCCTCTTAGATACTTTATGATTGAGGTCACATACTTTTCTTGAGAGAAGAATCTCAACAAGAGAGGAGCAAAGTCTATCTAGGTCATATTATATAATTTTATATTAAATTTTATGGTCTATAGCATTTTATGTTAGAAAGATTTACATACATACCACGAAATTCTTATGCATTTACATATCTAACACCTAAAGTTTAATATTTATATACATAACACTTTTCAATACATGAAAAAAGTGTATTTTACTTATAAGAAATTAATGATGATGATATTTTTATTGTGAATTTGAAGATCTAGATGTTATTAATGTAAATATTAAAGTTTAGGTACCAAATATATCAATATATAAAAATTGTCTCGTATGCATGTAAATCTACCTTTATGTTAAATGAGTGGTGAGGTGAGGTGTGTACTATAATGTCTTAAAAGGACCAAACCATCAAAGAAGAGATAAAATTTTTATTGATAATAAAAGAATCTTTTTCTAAGATGAAAACACACTATCTCAAGAAGAGAAAATTTTATCCCAAGAATGGAGGAAATGTGTATCAAGAAAAGAATAATATATCATGAAAGAGAAGAAATATGTCCCAAGTGGAGAATAAAGTTACCCAAGAAAAAGGATAGCTCTTATAAAGAGAAGAAATGTGTCCCGATGGAAGGAAAAATGTCAGGAAAAAAATATCTTAAGAATGAAATAATATGTCATTAGAAGAGAAGAAATACACTCCAAGAAAAGAAAAAAAATGTCCTGATAAGAGAAAATATATCACTGAGAGAGAAAAAATATTATCTCAAATGAGAATAAATATTTTCTAATAAGGTTAAAAATATACTTTAAAAAAAAGCTCTAACTCTAAAATTAAAAAGATTGGTTATAAGAAGAGAAGGATCATTTCTATCTATGAAAGCAAATAAATATATCCCAAGAAAAAAAATATATATCATTAGAAGAGAATAATTTAATTTGAGGAGGCTAATTATTTTTAAGAAGAGAAAATTTCGAGCTAATAAGAAAATAAATATCCAAGAAGAGAAAAAATTATCCTAAGAAGAAAAAATAACAAAAATAAAATATGAACTATGTCACTCATTGGAGTCGACATACAACTAAATATCGATTTGAACACTTATAAAATCTCTTTGTGTACATTCAATGAATATAGAATAAAAAAATACTTTGGAAAATTTTACTAAGAGCAAAAAATGGTGAGCACACAAATTAAAATAAATATATCAAACATATTAGGTGTACAATGAGTTTTATGCACTTCAGCTAAAATAAACTTACATCCAGAGAAAGTGATTTAATTCATAGAAGCTACATTAATCAACAAAAAATTTAAGAAAAAACTCTATTAACCCAAATAATAGGTCTCTTTTTCTTTCTTCCCAATTAATTTAAGCTCTAGTAATATATAGTTATAAGAGTTGAGGGTGAATAACAAATTCAAATTTGATTTTAATTTAGGATAGAGTTATTTAGAATAATAGTTTTCACAACTAACTTTATAATATAAAATTTATAATTATCATAAACTCATCTATTTAAAATTTTGATGTATATTGTTTAAATCATTTAGTAAAAACCCTAATGAATGGTATCAAGAAAATGAGCTCTCACCCCAATGAGTGGTTATATATATATATATATAGCCTTTGGTTAGCTAGCACTAATCACACCCATTAAAAGGCATTAAACCAACATTAATTCTATTTTCGTTATAGGCAACACAATTAAAACACCATTATGTATAGTGCATAAAAATCTAAATTACCACCACCATTGTCCATACAAATGTACGAAACACAAGGCATACAACTACTTACATGTGAAATAGAAAAAAATAGTCCAATCAACCCAATACAATATGGTTTAGATTAATAACCAATGCTTAATTCATCCCATTCTCTAATAGGACAAATAATTATAATTGCATATTTTGGGATTTTATTAGTATATTGTTATGGGTTTTTATAGTTTATAGATAGGCAGTAGGCATTAGAAGTCAATAAGTAATTAATGAGTTTAGAAGTTCTATATTTTAATAAATATTATTTAAGTAATAGGGCATGAAAAAAATTGAAGCAAGTATTCTTTTTATATATTTTAATTTGTTCTTCATCTTCCCAAATTTTTAGAGTTTCTAGCATTCTTGAATATATATATATATATATATATATCTTTTATGATGATGATACTAATAATGAAGTCATGTTAATGGTATCCTCTTTATATTCCAACAAATATAACAAATGATATCTTGAATCAAAGGGAAAAGAAGAAGAAAACTTGCTTATAATGTCAAATTGTTATATATCCTTAATTATTTTTATTTGTTTACTTTCTCACTCTAGAAGCATAAGTAATGGAGAGAGAGAGAGGGGGGGACATTAGAACTTTCAATTTTTAATAAGTTATGCAATAAAACTTACATATTCAGTCAAGTGTAATATTATAGTACACATATATAAGAACCTACTTCTATGCTTGAAATTCATAAATATTTGAATATGTTAAAAGGTTAATTTGAGCTACTAAACTAATAATTTAACTAACTACACATACACAAGTAATAGAGTGGAAGTACCACAATATCATGCTTCAACATAATTGGTTTGTGGTGGAGGTTTGAAACCTCGGTAGCTTTGCACTCAAAGTGACACTAATCCCTCCAACCTGTTAATTATAGCATAATCACTTAATTATGTTTTTAACAATATTAACAAATTGAAGTAATAATACCACACTATTCAATTATAACCCACAAAAATTTAATTTGTTGATATATTTAGTTGAAATAAATAAATAATGAAGGGAAATTTGACTTTTATACCTCATAATGGTCATTAGAGAGAATATGCTCAAAAGTATGTTTAGACTAAAATACCCTTGCTTTTTTATGAGTAAAAGTTGAAACCCTCATTAAATAATTAGTTCCCCTTCCTCTTGCTAGCACCTTCTCTTTATTTGGTTATCTGAAATGTGTGTGTTAGGGTTGAAATAAAGTTCCATGATGATGATCTCTACCATTTATTAAAGGCTAACAATATTATATGTTTGATTATTTATGTTTGAACATGTTATGTGCACTATAAATCATAAACCTAAAATGTAGTAAGGCATCACACTACTACAAATTTATTAGAATTTTTTTCGAACACCTTAAATCACCTTCAAACCATTTTTGAGTTATGATTGAACCATGATTGAATCATGCTTGAGCTATCTTTGATCTAAACCATGATCAAACTATTAACAAAATATGGTCTATCTGGCCATGTTCAAATCTCATATGAACCATCTTCAAATGTTGCTCTAGCTTTTAAACAATGGTTTAACAATATTCAAATAGGGTTATCAAAAGATTCAATCATAGTTTAAATAAAATTTGAAGAAGAAATTGATTTGATCATATTTAGAGGTGATTTGAAGGTCGTTCAAAGATGATTTGATTATAATTTGATCAAGATTTATTTTATTTTATTTTATTCTCACTCTCTTGTAGAATTTACTCATCCAGTTAATTTGTTATATATCAAGATATATATTATAATCATAACCAGTAAAGAGGTATTACAATAGTAGGGCTACTTATATAACTAGAAGTGTGATGGAGAAAGTGATAAGAAATTTTGAGGCTAATAACCTCATTATCAAAGCTAAGATATCCCCTTTAGCCAATTATTCAAATGTTCTAAATTACAGTTTTGTATAGCTTTAACTCATTAATTATTATTGAGGATAATAATGAAGATAAGAATGAGAGTAACTCCATTGTGTTTAACATTGTATGTAAGAATATTTCATATATTATTACCAAATACACACTAATCATTATTCTAGAGGTTTGGAGAATACCTATATAAAAAGAATTTAATATTGAATAGGACTAATAGGCTATTAGATAACTACCTATATGGAGATAAAATTTTTAAGAATTTAAATTTAAAGATAGCATTCTTTGAGTTTACTATGAAGGATAATTTCTTAAAGCTTAGTTTATATATATATATATATATATATATATATATATATATATATATATATATATATATATATATATATATATATATATATATATATATATATGATATCCTCCTTGACTATAATGATTTTAAAAATATTTTTCTTGAGATGCTTTGCTTGAGTAAAAATAAGGAGATACTTTTTTTTGGATGCTCATGGGGTAGGCTACCATAAAAGGGAACAATAAGAAGGTAGAAGAAGGATATGGTGTACTATAAGGATATTGCCTTGAAGAAGAATACCCTTATCTAATATATTGTAATTAGATTTGTCATATTAGTATAATATTGAACTTATGAAGCTATTTTAGATATGGGGAGAAATTGTTGTGAGTTTCTTAAAGAGTTGTCATTAAGAATATTGTGTTGGAAGAACAATAGAATACTCAAAGGAAATTGTTTTTTTATCAATATTAATAAAAAAAAATGAAAGTATATATCCTTATTATAAATTAAGAAAAATATTTTTATTTATATGATAGACTATTATTATTACCAGTTAACTCATAGCATATTTTAACATTTTTCTAATAGGTTATTGTGCATCATATATTAGCGCATAGAAGTGAAAGTAATTCTATAAGTTTATTATTCATTCTACTTATTACTCTATCTTATTTAGGAGTATAAAGAAGAAAGTGAACATCATTTATTTTAAGAAAAAGAAATGGGTCAAAAATTTGTTAGTTTCATGATAGTGGATGCCTTCAAGGAAGGCTTGATGCTACTTATTAATATTACATATGAGTTAAAGATCGAGTAATTAGCATATATTATATAATAACTAAGTAGTGTTGGAGCAAAAATTGTATGCATTGACCAATTTTTTCAAAGATTTCTATATATATATAAGAGAAGAAGTATGATGATGGGGTACTTATTATTAATTTAGTCATTCTTTTTTTTTTTAAAGTTGGAGATAAAGTGTATAAAGAGAAGGAGATGGAGTATGGGATAGAGCATGAGAAGGAGAATGATGTAGATGAGATGGGGGCCTAATCACTTATCATTATATATAAAAATAAGGGGTGGTGAAAATAGTATATGTTAGTCCATCTCTTATTGTTACAAATGAAAGTAAGGTGAAGTTATTGAATTATAAAAGAAGACAAAAAACAAAGCACTTGATTTGAGATCTTACCAATCCCTCAGAAAAAGGCACATGTCCATGAATCCATGTGCTATTGATTTCTTCTGCTTGATTGATGAAAAATAACTAGCTCTCTTCAAGTCATGGATATTAGGATTGGTAAACAACTCCAAAAATAAGAAGATACAAATGAGTAGTATAGCACAACATGATATCAATAGTTGAATGCATCGACTATATGACTAAATAGTAATATGAAAAACCTATTACTCTATTAAAGTAAATGTTTTGAATAGTTTAATACATTTCTTAATTTTTTTATAAAATTTTAATTATTTATATATATTTTTAATATAGGAACATATCTAGCACCACCTAGAGAAATATAGATTTAGTATTTATTGTGCTAAATGAACCATTTGATTGGTACTATAAATCAATGATATCCATGTATAATAAGCTAAAGAGAGAATAATTCTTCAAGTAACCTAAAAATGCCCTCATTTATATTATTGGAGAAAAGAAATTTCTAAAGTCATGAGTTAAATGTAGAACTCATATATCTTTTAGTAAACTAGGGCAAAATATAATGGATTATATGTGAGATTTTACTAATTGTAAAGACCATGATGTTGTATGACCTTAAGATGACAATTACTTGATAATAAAAATAACATTTTATTATCTAAATTTCCTTAGAAGTAGAGGAAGGTCATAATAATTGAGGTCCTTAAATCTATAACAGGGTAAGTTATTTTAAAATTTAAGTAATTTAAGTTATTCTTACATGCACAGTCTAATAAGTACTCTACATCTTATTTATAATAATGATTATAGAGTGTATACAATACAAAATATTCTACTATTGTGAGTACAGTCTGTCATGTTAAAGCTATTAGGAGTACACTCGGTTGTATTTACTATAGATAATCATGTTTGAACTATTCAAATTTTGATCAACCTTCTTATTTGAATAGGGTTCCAACCTTATTTTATGCTGATTCAAGTTTTGTTCGCACGCTATATATTTGATTTATGTTCAAACTTTGTTCGAATAGGGTTTGAACATAGTAAGAATATGTTCACATATGAATCAAAGCTTGCTCGAATGTCTTTTCATGCTGGAATATTTTTTCCAACTTTGCTTAAATCATATTCAAACCTATGACGTCTGAGATGGTCTTTAAATAAGTAGGCATCAATAAAAAACAATGATACTTTAATCTGAAATGAACTTTGTAATATATTTTTTTTCCAAGAATTCAGCAGAATAACAATATATTTAAAACTGAAAGTAGTATTTTTTGCATTACCTGCATGGTGCTGGGTTCGCTTCTCTCTTCAAATTCTGGCAAGATATCAATTAACCAGAAAGTCAAGACATGCTGCGTCGGGGTTCTGATCCTATTCTTTAGGATTATAATTACAGACATGCACGTACAGTAAATTTGTTTTCTTTCCTTTCAATTGATTAATTTTAACTTGATTGACGAATCAGCTTATGAGAGCTCGTATCTGATTAAATAAATCACATAAATATAAAAAAATATTAAATTTTAAAATTCTACAAGATTTGGTTACCCTCTTCCAAAAAAAAATCATGATTTTGTCGCCATTTTTTGCTTCGTCTCACAAAACATGTCAACTCAATGGGACTCAAACTCAGTTGGTATGAACTCACAACTCAGGCTTGGCTCAATTAATTTCTGATCATCAGCATGTGCCTATTTTAGTTTTAGAGTATCATATTTTTTAATTTAGTTTCTGATTTATAAAATTAATTTAAAATAATCTCTCGAGGACAACATGAGGTTCAATATTATATCATTATTTTTATATAAAGATCATTTCGAATCAATTTTATATAATGAGAGACTAAATTAAAAAAAATATAATACTCGAGGATAGAATTGGCCACACCCGAATAATCATAATTAGAGGACCTTCACGTGTATATATATATATATATATATATATATATATATATATATATATATATATATATATATATATATATATATATATATATATATATATATATATAAGTAAAACCTTCATTTAACATCAGTAAAATACAGAGTTCTGCTGGGTATAATACATATGAGAAAATATTACGTCCAGTCATGCGTAGCGTGACTCCAATCTGGGCGACATCGTCATTATTTTCCCCGTTTACCGATTAAGAGCGGCGAGATAACGCGGGCGGCTTTCCACGGCCCGACCCGGCCGTAGCGTCGATGGCGTATTAGCGGGCGGCGGCATACATTTCCAGACCGCCCGTTGGCGTCGTTCAAAGCGGAGAAGAAGAGCGAAACAATTCTAGGCGTTCGACATTCCTCGTCTGAGAAGGATTTTTCTCTTAGCTCGTTGTCGATCGTGCGCCGCGTCCGACGTCGCTTGTTATAACAAATCATAAATTGAGGTATTAGGTGACTACATGAGGTATTTACATGCATTCGAACTTGAATGAATTTAGGGTTTACTCTTCTTCGATTATCTGATGAAAGATTACATTTTTTATATGTTATTTTGTATCTGTCTTATCTGTACCTCTTTGGAGAGTCTGACCATTTTGACCCTTTTTTTGCCAACTCCATATGATTATGTTTAGAACATTGCATAGGAAGCATTGATGGTAGTTTGGGTGGTTTTACGTGTGGTTTAGTGCATCCCTCTGTACCTCTTTGGAGTGCAGACCATTTTGACCTTTTTTCATTTTTTTTTGCCTTATGATTATGTTTAGAACATTGCAAAGGAAGCATTTGATGGCGGTTTGGGTGGTTTGGGTGGGTATTTGCATCCTGTGTACCTCTTTGGAGAGGACCTCTTTTGATCTTTTTTTTGCCAACTCCTTATGATTATGTATTGCAAGGAAGCATTTGATGGCGGTTTGGGTGGTTTTGGGTGGGTATTTTGCATTTGTACGTACCTCTTTGGAGAATTTGACCATTTTTTCCATTTTTTTTTTCCTTATGATTATGTTTAGAACATTACAAAGGAAGCATTTGATGGCGGTTTGGGTGGTTTTGGGTGGTTTAGTGCATCGTACCAACCTCTTTGGAGAATTAGACCTCTTTTGACAGTTTTGCCAACTCCTTATGATTATGTATAGAGCATTATAATGGAAGCATTTGATGGCATTTGGGTGGTTTTGGGTGGGTATTTTGCATTTTATGCATGTACCTCTTTGGAGTGCAGACCATTTTTACCTTTTTCCATTTTTTTTACTACATATGATTATGTTTAGAACATTACAAGGAAGCATTTGATGGCGGTTTGGGTGGTTTAGTGGTTTAGTGCATCGTACCATGTACCTCTTTGGAGACTGACCTTTTAGTTTCGGCCAACTCCTTATGATTATGTATAGAGCATTATAATGGAAGCATTTGATGGCGGTTTGGGTGGTTTTGGGTGGGTATTTTGCATTTTGTACCTCTTTGGAGAATTCGACCATTTTGACCCGATTTTTTTGCCAACTACATATGATTATGTTTAGAACATTGCAAAGGAAGCATTTGATGGCGGTTTGGGTGGTTTGGGTGGTTTAGTGCATCACCACATGTACCTCTTTGGAGGGTACTCTTTTGATCTTTTTGTTTTTCAACTCCTTATGATTATGTATAGAGCATTATAATGGAAGCATTTGATGGGTTTGGGTGGTTTTGGGTGGGTATTTTGCATTTGTACCACTGTGTACCTCTTTGGAATCTGATCATTTTGATTTTTTTTTTTTGCCAACTCCTATGATTATGTTTAGAACATTGCAAAGGAAGCATTTGATGGCGGTTTGGGTGGTTTGGGTGGTTTAGTGCATCACCACCTGTACCTCTTTGGAGAATCTGAGACCTCTTTTGATCTTTTTTTCTGATTTTTTGCCAACTCCTTATGATTATGTATAGAGCATTATAATGGAAGCATTTGATGGCGGTTTGGGTGGTTTGGGTGGTATTTTGCATTTTTACCACGTGTACCTCTTTGGAGGAGACCATTTTGACATTTTTTCCCATTTTTTTTGCCAACATGATTATGTTTAGAACATTACAAAGGAAGCATTTGATGTGATTTGGGTTTATTAGTGCATCATGCCACTGTGTACCTCTTTGGAGAATCTGAGACCTCTTTTGACCTTTTTTTTTTTACAACTCCTTATGATGTATTAGAGCATTATAATGGAAGCATTTGATGGCGGTTTGGGTGGTTTTGGGTGGGTATTTTGCATTTGTACCTATGTACCTCTTTGGAGGTCTGAGACCATTTTGACCATTTTTCCATTTTTTCTACATATGATTATGTTTAGAACATTTAGGAAGCATTTGATATGTTTGGGTGGTTTGGGTGGTTTAGTGCATCATACCACTGTGTACCTCTTTGGAGATCAGACCTCTTTGATCTCTGATTTTTTACAACTCCTTATGATTATGTATAGAGCATTATAATGGAAGCATTTGATGGCGGTTTGGGTTTTGGGTTTTTATTTTGCATTTGTACCACGTGTACCTCTTTGGAGAATCTGAGACCATTTTGACCCATTTTTTTACCAACTATTATGATTATAGAACATTACAAAGGAAGCATTTGATGGTTGGGTGGTTTAGTGGTTTAGTGCATTTCTGTACCTCTTTGGAGAATCTGGACCTCTTTTGACCTTTTTTAGTTTTCCAACTCCTTATGATTATGTATAGAGCATTATAATGGAAGCATTTGATGGCGGTTTGGTGGTTTTGGGTGGGTATTTTGCATTTGTACCACTGTGTACCTCTTTGGACATTTTTTTTTTTCCATTTTTTTTTCTATGATTATGTTTAGAACATTAAAGGAAGCATTTGATTATTTGGCGGTGGTTTGCATCGCATATGCACAGGAGGTGTTGATCTTTTTGATTTTTGTTTTGATTATGAGCATTATAATGGAAGCATTTGATGGCGTTTGGGTGGTTTTTGGTGGTATTTTGCATCACATGTACCTCTTTGGAGAATTCTGAGACCTCTTTTGATAATTACTTGTCTTTAAGAACCATGCGGGAAAAGGATAACTTGAGTGACTTGTGAAATGTGTTCGATAATATTGCATGCTTCTTGGTACGACATTTTAAAGAAGATTCATCTCCATCAATTCATTAGACTCCGCATCAAGCAAGACTGGTTGCCATTACATCGATCTTCTTTGGGACATAAAAAAGCTTTCTTTGGGTGGGCATATTCCTTTCTGATGAAGTTGCATTGATGATAGGGATGCAGAGAGGAGAAGGTTGTATGGCGAAATCCCGTCATTGTCATGACTACAAATGGCTTGAGAATTGGCTCGTTACCTTGTTTGTGCGTTGTATATCGTTTTCTTACGTCAAATCTATTTTTGTATATCACAATTACAGGTGGCATCGAATTGATTGCTTCTTAGATGATATAGATAGATTCTTTGAGCTGAGATGCCATTTGGGACTTCTAGTCTCCAATTTGATGTTATTGCATCAAAGGTGAGAAGTGGCTACATGAGTGGATTTGTCACTCTTATGATGGTATGTTTTATATCTCCATTAATGTGAAATATAATGTCTTGGAGTTTACTGTTTAATATATTCATTGTAGATATGGGCGGCTGAGCACATAAGCATCATAAGCGATCATGAAAGCCAATGATGTCGCTGGGATGGGCTAAAATAGAGTTCCAAAAAATGCTTTCACTGGTTTGGGAGGACGCCAGGTGACATATAATAATATCACTTAGTTCAAATAAGAATGTATCCATTTATGTTGTATGTCTTCAAAATTTTTTATCCTTTACCACGTGCTTCTTTCATTCGAGGACTTATTGGAAGATGAGAATTGGCTCCTTCATTCAGAGTCCTCTGCCCAACAATCTAGACATGTGGAGCCCGACAAGTAGTCCCGCTTTTAAGTCACCATCAAGCTCCACTCTCCTCTATATATCTCTCCTCGATATTCTCCCCCCAAGAGTTTCTAGCCCCCTCCCCAAACAGACTTCAAGGTGGAGAGGATGTTTGAAGGTTGAAGGACCCGAGGACAAGATTGCCTTTCCATGTGACAATAACCGAGGTCGGATGGGCTTGATTTAAGGGGTTGCTATCGAGGATGTTCTATCCAGTACGGGTCCTACCACCCCAAATGCGGGAGGTTCCTACCGGGTCACCACAGAGAAACTCTTCAGAGGCTACCACGGAGCTTCCCTGCGGATGGTACCCACGGGAGACTACCACGCAAACTCCGAGGAGGGGTACAACAGAAGGTGCTGGAGGCTACCACAAGAGATTCCATCATGGAGTTGGATACTTCAAAAGGGGAAGCCCGCATGGAATTGACCGTAGAGAAGTTGTGGAGGCCACCACTACACACACGATGTCTCAAACCCGTGAATTGGCGATGATTGAAGGTGTTAAAGCTCTACAGATAAGAAAGAGGAAAATTGTTACTTCCCCTTTCACACACACTCTGTGAAGTCTCGAGCAAGAACAAATGATGTGGCTCCACGCAAGTCGCAGAGTCGCAAAAAGAGGTATTAAGATACTTTCCTTTAAATTTGAGATAATAGAAATAGTCTTTAACTAAGTTTTGTATAAGACATATGATGCAATAAAGGTCGATGACCCACATACTCTTGTGGTGGAGGAGCATAAGAGGTATTAAGTTACTTTCTTTAAATTAAATAATAGAAATAGTCTTTCACTAAATTTTTGTATATGTTAGCACGTGATGATGCAATAAAGGTCGATGACCCAGCATCTGTTGTGGTGGAGGAGCATCGAATCGAGGTATTAA
Source organism: Cymbidium sinense (assembly GCA_021442155.1). Lineage (NCBI taxonomy): Eukaryota > Viridiplantae > Streptophyta > Magnoliopsida > Asparagales > Orchidaceae > Cymbidium > Cymbidium sinense. The sequence goes on along the minus strand of CM038229.1, from coordinate 66,465,062 downwards.
GTTACTTTTTTAAATTGGAAATAATAGAAATAGTCTTTCACTAAATTTTTGTATAGGTTAGCACTGATGATGCAATAAAGGTCGATGACCCACGTGCATCGTTGTGGTGGAGGAGCATCGAATCGAGGTATTAAGTTACTTTCTTTAAATTGGAAATAATAGAAATAGTCTTTCGATCCAAAGTCATATTTAGCCTAGCTCGTCATCACTAAATTGTTTTATAGGTTAGCAAAGATGAGCCAATAGAGGTCGATGACCCACAGACTGCCATTGTCGTGGTGGAGGAGCATCAGTCGGAGGTATGCATCATATCAGTAGATCGAGTATTTATTCATAGTGAATGTATCTCTTCATCGCTAGCTTTTGTCATCACTAATTTTGTTGCAGGCATCAGAGGCACTTCATGTTGTCGAGTTCTCATCCAGGGCTATTTTGCCTAAGCGAATGCTCGATCTTATTGACACATCGTGCTCCCGGTTCAAGGACAAGTAAGTCAAGCCTCGCCAGTCCTTCATAATGAAAATAACCTACTCGCTTCGTGATCACTTTAAAATATTTATTAATTGGTGGGTGATACAAGATTCGGGCCGGAATATCATTATTGCACGAGGGCAGATCGATGAGTTGCTGACGGATCAATATCTCTCAGATGCACACATTGATGCCTTCGCCTTCCTACTAGCCGAGAAATGCTCGCTCTGCCCGGGACTGTATGAACCATATTTGTACATTTCATGCTTGCATTGGGTATGTTACCCCGCATGAATGTTCGGTATTACGATTCAGTTCTTGTTTGCTTAGATGAAAGTAATGTGTAATTGTTCTCTTCTTTCTCCGCAGAGTGCAGTGCACGCTGAAGATGGAAAGCAAGATGTTCATCGCATATCACGCTGTGGCCGTGAAGTTAATCTTAATGCCGCTTATAGATAATTAGACCTGGACACTCTTGGTTGACATATTAAATCAGAGGCCTGGTATTTTTATGACTCATTGCCCAAACCAACCCATAAGAGCATTCTTCCTGAGATTGTAAGAACTATTTTCAAATCTAGTTCATCTTAACTTTTTTTCCATCCAACTTATTGAAATTTTTTCTCGCCTATTTAGATCAAATTACTTGTTGAAGATGTCGGTGCTTTTTGAAGCCCAAGGAAATGGCCAATCGACATAGTGAGTGAGATACCACCCAAGAAAATAGTGTCAATCGGAATGTTTGTCGAAATACATGGAAGCAAAGAATCGAAACCTCCGGATGGGTAGACCACAGATTGGCCAAAGATAATGAATATATTTAGGTCGAGTTACTACGCTACATTTTGTTTGGGACTTAAAATCCGTGAAGTGAGAACAATATTATTTTGTCGATATAAGATTTTGTTTAATGCAGTTAGGTGGCTTTGAAGACGACTTTTTTTTTTTTTTTTTTTGAAGTGCATAGACACTGGATGATATTTTTTCGCTTTGTTTAACTTCTCCTCTCTCATCTCATATAGTTGATGCATGGGCACGGATGATATTTTATTCTACTTTGAAGACTCACAAGTGCATGCATCTCGATCTGAAGCTCCCAAAGCTAATTCCAATAAAGATTGATCGCCATAAAGTGTGATTCTCGATTATATATTTTCCTTCAATATGAGCATTTCCATGTCATGAATAGTGATTCATTGTATATTTTCACATATGATATGAGAAATGTATTTGATAGTGATGATTGATAATGTGTTCGCCTATGAGATGGATCTATAAAAATAACTTTTCAAAATAAATGTTTAGGTTTTTCACGGAAATGGCTCTTGTTTGTTTTATGATTAATCAATATATATCTTTAGTTGATTTGTAGTATATATCTGTGATGATGTTATTAAGTAGTGTGGTTTGTTGAATATATATATTATTTATATTTCGATTGTGAGGTTAATGTTGATTAGTAATTCTATTTACTTGATAGATTGTTGCTTAGTTGTGCTTAACATGTACTTTTTCTCACTTGAACATACTTATGAGCTCAATTTATGCTTTGTCACTTTAGAGGCTTAATTTATCGACATGTGAGTTAATTGTTTTATAATGATTATAATATATCTCTATAAAAAAGATTAAAATGGTCCCTCAAGAGGTACAGATACGATGCAAATACCCACTCAACCAACCGCCATCAAATGCTTCCTTCAATGTTCTAAACATAATCATATAGGCAAAATAAAATGGGAAAAAAGGTCAAAATGGTCTGTACTCCAAAGAGTGAGTGATGCACTAAACCACACGTAAAACCACTAAACTACCATCAATGCTTCCATGCAATGTTCTAAACATAATCATAAGAAGTTGGCAAAAAACATGTGAAAAATGTCAAAATGATCACCTCCAAAGAGGTACACATGGTGATGCAAAACACCCACCCAAAATCACCCAAACGACATCAAATGCTTCCTTTGCAATATTCTAAACATAATCCTAAGGAGTTGGAAAAAATGGAAAAAATAACAAATTGATCAGACCTCCAAAGAGGTACACAGTGTACTGATGCAAAATACCCACCCAAACCAGCCAAACGCCATCAAATGCTTCCATTATAATGTTCTAAACATAATCATAAGGAGTTGGAAAAAAAAGCATCAATGATCATTCTCCAAAGAGGTACAGAGGGTACTGATGCACTAAACCACCCAAAATCACCCAAACCGACATAAAATGCTTTTGCAATATTCTAAACATAATCATAAGGAGTTGGCAAAAAAATTGGAAAAAAGGTCATCAGATTCTCCAAAGAGGTACATAGGGTACGATGCACTAAACCATCCAAATCACCCAACCGCCATCAAATGCTTCCTTTGCAATGTTCTAAACATAATCATAAGGAGTAAAAAAAATGCAAAAGAGGTCAAAAGAGGTCCAGATTCTCCAAAGAGGTACAGTGTGATGAAAATAACACTAAAAAAAAAAGGAAAAAGGGACAAAATGGTCCACCTCCAAAGAGGTACACGATGCACTAAACCACCCGTAAATCACCCAACCGACATAAAATGCTTCCTTGCATGTTCTAAACATAATCATAAGGAGTTGGCCAAAAAATGGAAAAAATCAAAGAGTACCTCCAAAGAGGTACACAGGGTACAAATGCACTAAACCACAAATCACCCAAACTGACATCAAATGCTTCCTATGCAATGTTCTAAACATAATCATAAGGAGTTGGCAAAAAAAAAAGGATAAAAGGGTCAAAAGAGGTCTGTACCCTCCAAAGAGGTACACAGGGTACAGATGCACTAAACCATCCAGAAATCACCCAAACTGCCATCAAATGCTTCCTTTGCAATGTTCTAAACATAATCATAAGGAGTTGGCAAAAAAAAATTAAAAGAGGTCAAAAGAGGTCAGACTCCAAAGAGGTACACAGGTAGATGCACTAAACCACCAAATCACCCAAACCGCCATCAAATGCTTCCTTTGCAATGTTCAAAAACATAATCATAAGGAGTTGGCAAAAAAAATGGGAAAAAAGGGTCAAAATGGTCTCCAAAGAGGCATGTGGTACAAATGCAAAATAACACTGGAAAAGGACAAAATGGTCCAGACCTCCAAAGAGGTACAGAATGCACTAAACCACTAAAATCACCCAAACTAACATAAAATGCTTCCTTTGCATTGTTCTAAACATAATCATAAGGAGTTGGCAAAAAAAAAGGAAAAAAATGTCAAAATTGATCCAGACTCCAAAGAGGTACAGTGGTACAAATGCACTAAACCACAAATCACCCAACCGACATCAAATGCTTCCTATGCAATGTTCTAAACATAATCATAAGGAGTTGGCAAAAAAAAATTGTAAAAAAGGGTCAAAAAGAGGTCTGTACCCTCCAAAGAGGTACATAGGGTACAGATGCACTAAACCACCAAAAACCAGCCAAAATGCCATCAAATGCTTCCTATGCAATGTTCTAAACATAATCATAAGGAGTTGGAAAAAAACTGCAAAAAAAGGTCAAAAATGGTCTGTACCCTCCAAAGAGGTACAGAGGGTACAAATGCACTAAACCACCCAGAAACCACCCAAAATGCCATCAAATGCTTCCTTTGCAATGTTCTAAACATAATCATAAGGAGTTGGCCAAAAAAAATGGGAAAAAAGGGTCAAAATGGTCTCAGACCTCCAAAGAGGTACTGTGGTACAAATACACTACACCACCAAAACCACCAAACCGACATCAAATGCTTCCATTATAATGCCTAAACATAATCATAAGGAGTTGGCAATAAAAAGCGGAAAAAAAAGTCAAAATTGATCTATTATTGGTACATATTTATTGATTACAATTTCCATGTAGGGATTAACTCATTCACTATTGCTTAAAGAGCTACAAACACCATGTCAAAATCTCCTAGCTATCGAACCAACCAAAACGGATAATGTCATGTATCAAAATGTTTTCCGAGATAATATCCATCATCACTTAGTGTACCCTTCACCGATTGTTTTGTGGAGCTCGAGTTAAATTCGCATGTAGAACATCGATTAGTTGATACATTCTGAAAGATCGATATATGATATTATGTGCATACCTCTGAAAAACACTTTGGCATAGCAGAGAAAGGTGATGCAACTTGTGAGGAAGCACCTTCAGCCACGCTATCAGACTGTAGTTTGGTTTCTGCAACCAAAAAAAGTAGAAGGGTTTGAAGATTAACAGCAATATTTAAAATACCAAAAATACGCAGTAAAAATTACTCTTGGCTTTCTTGGATCTCTCCCAATATCCCTTAAGCCTTGAGTTGGAAACACCCTTTGGACGTTGCTTAACTGGATCTTTTAAGATGTCTTTTCCCTTATCTGTCGTGGTTAACTTCTTCTTCCTAACTGCTTTGTCAGTTGGAGGGGAATTCCCACTTATTATAGAGTCAACATCATCATATAGTTTTTCTAGGGATCCAAGCATGTAGTCCTCAGCTCTCTTATTGCCCTGTGCCCTGACGCTTATTTGATATGCATATCGACTTATGTGGTTCCGAAAAATAATGCCAGAAGCATTTCCATCTGTGCTTGCCACATCTCTTAATTTTTTGTATGCACTATCATTGTAAATATCCCTCTTTGCTCTAGTAGACCATCGAGAAGATACTTGTCGAATGCACAACATCTTCCTGACTAAGAACTCTGATACAATGGGCACAAAGTAATCCCATCATCTCAAATTTTTTGCAACTACAAGTCACTTCTAGGGTAGTCCTATCGAAATACACAGCCCATGTTCTGGATGCATTTTTATTCTCTAAATTTCTTACCAAATACTCCATGGTGCTGTCATCTGACTTAGTAACTGATAGACCCCCAACCCCATGCAAAAATTCCTCTTCAAACATAGTGTAAACCTTTCTTGTATAAAACATAGCAGCTTGTTTTAAGACCGTCTTAACAATGAACAATCGATGACTGGCTACACTTGAAGTCTTCGTCATGTTCATTCCGAAGCCATGTCTCCATAACCTTTTCCAACCCCAAGAAACAATCTGTGAGCGAACTTGTTGGTTTAGATATTCCATGGCATACATTGTTCGTGGACTCACTACGCTGCGTTGACAAGATGCCCATGCAGAATGAGTCCTTGCTGAATGCAGTGGACCACTTGGATCTAATCTTATAAAGCTCAGACAACCAAGCATGATCATGCAAATTGCCTTCTTCTAGCATGGCATACCAAGCCTCTTTAAACTCTTCCTCTGAGTCACACTTACTCATGCATTTATAAAATAGGCCTTGTACTATCTTATTACTATTGAAGCAATGAACCTTGGAAGGAGCTTTCTTTGAAATATGCCATTGGCACAACCTATGATGAGTATGCGGCAATACAATTTCAATGGCTCTCGCCATAGCGATCTTGATCGTGAATATTGTTATAGGATGTCTTATTCATCAACCAAGAAAAGTTTGGAATAGCCATGAGAATGACTCAATTGTCTCTTCCGAAAAAGGCTACTCCAAATAATACATTTTGCCGGATGATTCACTCCAACAAGAGGGGCACAAACGAGATTATATTTATTGAGTCGATAGCTTGTATCAAAATTATCACATCCCAAAACAATCATATTCTATTCTGACATTACAAAAAAAAAAAACTTACTAAGCAATCGACTCATCAACTTGACATCCCATGCAAACATCCCATCCGATGCTTGCCTCTCTTAAACAATGTATTAATGCATTACCATCACCATTTGCAATCCTCGATCTTTTCTCTTCAATAAAATTGAAAGCATCTCTTTTGGTGAACCCGATATTCTCTACGCCAACTTCCTCGCTTAGATAGAATGCATCGTTCTAATACGTCATTGTCTTCAACACGGACGCTTTTCATCGCTAATGCATGATCGAGAAGATGTAGGTCACAGCTCGCCAAAGAATGATTATGACTTTCAGTATGTTTTTAATCGCCCATCTCCAAATCAGAGAGAATCTAATCATGGTGGACATCCGCCAGAATCAACTTCGAATTTTGTCAAGTTTATTTAGACCGCGACTTCTTCCGACCTTTTGCACATAGAAAATCTTTTGATTTCAATTTCTTTGAGTTTGGCCAATAGCTAGTATGGTCCTTCCGAACACTGAAGCCAATTTGATGTGCATAATCGCGATGCATATGCCTGCTTTCATTCTCAACAGATGCGGGAGCTCCAAATATGGGTCATCATGCATTTACCGCGAAGATACAAAATATGTTAGAAAATATGGATGGAAAATACCCAGAAATCACCCAAGCGACATCAAATGCTTCCTTGCAATGTTCTAAACATAATCCTAAGGAGTTGGCCAAAAAAAGTAAAAGGTCAAAAGAGGTCGTTTCCAAAGAGGTACAGTACGATGATAAACCACCAAAACCACCCAAATCGTTATCAAATGCTTCCTTTGCAATGCCCTATACATAATCATAAGGAGTTGGCAAAAAAAACTGAAAAGAAGATCAAAATGGTCTCAGAAAGAGGTACAGAGGGTATGCAGAAAACCACCCAAACCACCCAAAGCATCAATGCTTCCTTGCAATGTTCTAAACATAATCATAAGGAGTTGGCAAAAAAATGAAAAGAAGATCAAAATGGTCTCTCCAAAGAGGTACACACAGATGCAAACACCCACCCAAACCACAAACCGCCATCAAATGCTTCCATTATAATGCTCTATATATAATCATAAGGAGTTGGCAAAAAAAATGGGAAAAAAATGGTCTCAGACCCTCCAAAGAGGTACAGTGGTACAAATGCACTAAACCACCCAAATCACCCAAACCGACATAAAAATGCTTCCTTTGCATTGTTCAAAACATAATCATAAGGAGTTGGCCAAAAAAATTGGAAAAAAGGATCAAAAAGAGGTCTGTACCCTCCAAAGAGGTACACAGGGTACAAATGCAAAATACCCACCCAAAACCACCCAAATCATCAAATGCTTCCATTATAATGCTATACATAATCATAAGGAGTTGACAAAAAAAAAAAAAAAAAAGGTCAAAATGGTCTCGTACCTCCAAAGAGGTACACAGGGTACAGATGCACTAAACCACCCAGAAATCACCCAACCTGACATCAAATGCTTCCTTTGCAATATTCTAAACATAATCATAAGGAGTTGGCAAAAAAAATTGTAAAAAAGGGTCAAAAAGAGGTCTGTACCCTCCAAAGACTGAGATGCAAAATACCCACCCAAAATCACCCAAACCGCCATCAAATGCTTCCATTATAATGCTCTACATAATCATAAGAGTTGAAAAAATCAGAAAAAAAGATCAAAAGAGGTCGTACCTCCAAAGAGGTACACGCTGCATTTAAACCACCAAACTACCCAAACTACCATCAATGCTTCTATTATAATGCTCCATACATAATCATGGAGTTGGAAAAAAAAGGTCAAAATTGATCAGACTCCAAAGAGGTACAGTGGTACAAATGCAAAATACCCAAAACCATTAAACGCCATAAAATGCTTCCATTATAATGCTCTATACATAATCATAAGGAGTTGGCAAAAAAATGGGAAAAAAAGGTCAAAAAATCAGAATTCTCCAAAGAGGTACACAGGGTACAAATGCACTAAACCACCCAGAAATCACCCAAACTGCCATCAAATGCTTCCATTATAATGCTCTATACATAATCATAAGGAGTTGGCAAAAAAATGGGAAAAAAATGGTCAGAATTCTCCAAAGAGGTACACAGGGTACAGATGCACTAAACCACCCAGAAATCACCCAAACTGACATAAAATGCTTCCTTTGCAATATTCTAAACATAATCATAAGGAGTTGGCAAAAAAAATTGTAAAAAGGGTCAAAAAGAGGTCTGTACCCTCCAAAGAGGTACACAGGATACAGATGCAAAATACCCACCCAAAATCACCCAAACTGCCATCAAATGCTTCCATTATAATGCTCTATACATAATCATAAGGAGTTGGCAAAAAGCGAAAAAGATCAAAAGATCAGACCTCCAAAGAGGTACACTGGAATGCAGTAAACCACCCAGAAATCACCCAAACTGCCATCAAATGCTTCCTTTGCAATGTTCTAAACATAATCATAAGGAGTTGGCAAAAAAAAACTGGAAAAGAAGATCAAAAATGGTCTGTACCCTCCAAAGAGGTACACGGTACAGATGCAAAACACCCACCCAAAACTAGCCAAACTGCCATCAAATGCTTCCATTATAATGCTCTATACATAATCATAAGGAGTTGGCAAAAAAAAAATGGGAAAAAGGTCAAAATGGTCTCAGAATTCTCCAAAGAGGCATGAGTGAGCTAAACCACCCGTAAATCACCCAACCGACATCAAATGCTTCCTATGCAATGTTCTAAACATAATCATATGGAGTTGGCAAAAAAAATTGGCAAAAGAGGTCAAAAGAGGTCCACTCAAAGACACAGATGTGATGCAAAATAACATTCAAAATTAAATATTAGACAAAAAACATCCAAATTACTTAATTGGAAGAAATGAACATATTATTTTCGATAGAACAAGAATATCACTAATAAACCAGAAAAAATGCACATTACCGATGGATTTAATACATCCTCCTAAAATGGTTGTTTTTCTTCAACGCTTCCATCTTCTCTTTTGTAAAAGGAAATGAGATTTTCAGATCTCTTCTCGTTTGCTGGAAAAAACTAACCAACCCTAAATGTTTATATATTTTTTAAATTCCTCCCGCGTTTTTGAACGACGCTAACGGCTCGCCGGGGAGAAATGTATTTACCGTCAACACGCCATCGACGCTTCGCCCGGTCGTCGGCCCCATATCTCGCCGTTAATCGGTAAACGGGGAAAATTACAGATGATGTCGTCTGGATTGAGTCCGACGTAAAGCTATGGACTCCGTTTCAAAATTAAAATTTTCATAAAGATTTTCTAATAAAAAAAGGGTGAAAAATAAAACTCTAAGCCACTTACCATTCATATGAGATTTGGCTCCATTTCTTCTTCTTCTTCTGACGCCCTCAAACAGGCAGATAATCCATCGCTTCAGTTCATCCATGAACTTAGCCATGCCGCGAGTTCAACAGTTTATCTTCCACAGAGTTATCTCCAGCTTCAGTTCCAGTTCTTCCTTCTTCACTCTTCCTTCATTCCCACTGTAAGCTTTCATCTTCTTATATATTTAATTGTTCAGACGACAGGTGGTTACTGAAGAAAGCAAAGGCCATGTGCACGTTGCTCTTTGTAGAAAGATGACAGATTTCTTCACTTTTTTTTTTTTTTTTGGTGGTACTTGAGAGCTGATAAATTAAATTAAATGGCTAAAAATAATAATATCAAGATCGACAAAATGCTTTAACGGTGTCTTAAAAATTGTCATAATTATAAATAGTGTAATCATCTTAAATAAATCATAAATCTGAAAATAAAACATAGCTTCTTCAAGGGATAAAGTGAAATTATAAAAGGATACTTTTAACATAAATTTATATAATAATAATAATTATTAGATAATTATTTGTTAGTATAAATAATAGTTTATTGTTGATTAAGCGATTATATTTATTATTTTATAATTTAAATAACATTAATTATAAGTTTTTAAATTTTTATTATAAATAAATAAACTCTTGATGTAATTTTTCTGCATGATACCTTACACGGATTCCGAGTCTTTTGATTTCGTGGCGCGTGATGGGCTTGGTCCGGATACAGTGCACAGGATCGCCCGTGATTAGTCAACAACTAGTAAAATTATATATTTTACTAGTTGTTGACTAATAAAATTATCCATCATCTTCTAGCTCAATTGATGGGCGCGTAAATTACCGGTCAGTTCAAATCCTTTCAGGATGGAGCCTATAAAGATAGGAAAAAATAAGTGGAGACCTAATATACTAATAAATGCTAAATTCGAGATTAGTGATACATCCCCACCATGATTGTTGTTGAAAAAAAAAAAAAACAACTAGTAAAATTTTAAAATATTTATACTTTTATAAACATCTTATTCTTAATAAATATTAGAATATTTATAGTAATAAAATATTTAACATAAACATTTATACATAAAAATTTTAAATATAAAAAATATGAGTACTTACTAAGATAAAATGATTAATTATATAAATAAAGATTATATAATTCTTTTTCTTATCTGAGAAAATAATATTATAAAAATTAAAACACTAATCCATCTTATAATCATAATTTAGAATATTAGAGATGTTTTGAAACATAGTAATAATAGTCACACAATATTAATCAGGTATTTAAAGTAGGTGATAATTATAGTTAGATAATAATGAGCACGTGATAATGATAGAATATGATGATTTATTGATGATAGATAGGCTATGATAGTTATTAGTGTGATTGTGATCAATATGTATGATAGAGTGGTGATTATGATTAGTTGATAGTAATTGATAGAGGGAAGGAAGTGATCATAATCAGATAATAATAACTGATAATAATGAAAATGATTTGTTGTGATTATTGACATCAAACATTAGGTAGAGCTTTAAAGTTTTTTAAATTTCTAAATTATCTCTAATTTCAAGTTTTGCTCCAAGCCTACTTAAATTTTGAGTTGTATTGTGCTTTTATAATTTTGCTAAAATCCCTCAAATAATTTATATTAATTTCTTTGATCATAGATTATTTTTTAAAATTTTAATTATGTTAGAATTGAAAGATTTTACTCTCGTTTGATTCATCTTGTCAAGCACAATATTCATGCTTTTTCTAATCATGTAATAGATCTCCAACTTACTAATTAATTTCTCATAATAATATATTTTATTTAAAATTGAATGCTTCTCAATTTTTGGTTTAACAATGTACATATATTCATTAGAATTGAAAAAGTTCATTACTATAACAAAAATATAAATTTAATGTAAATAAAATATAATCTAAATTTTTTATCTATCAAACTTATAAGAATTCACAAGCTCATAATGTTTGTTGCTGGTATTCAGGGTAGGTCTAAACAAGATGGTGTGTAAGGTGAGAGAAATTATTAAGTGTGAAGTTTGAATGTAGCTCTATATTAGGACTTTAATAGTATTGCACCATATGACTGTGTGCACATCACGTGTACATAATCCAGATGGACACATGCTATGTACATACTAGTTGGTATAATGCTATTGGAATCCAGACATAGAGTTTTGTCCCGACTCTACATGTAATAATTTCTCATGAGAAAACAAAAGTTTATATATAGATTTCATTAGGAAAGGCAACAATTGGATTGACAACGTGTAAGAAGAAGAGGAGTTTGAGTACCAAATAGTTGATGAAGGCATAATCAAGCTGTTATAAAGCGTTAACTAATGTTTAAATTTGAATTGATATTTCTCAAATATTATATATATATATAATATGTGAATATTTGATTAATTAAGTGTATTATTGTGCATCACTTTTCGAGAGATTTATACACTTAAAATCATGAAAATTTGATTTGAGAGATCCAAAACAATATGTTTAATAAAAGTAACCAAGAAGCAAGATCATAAAGACACAAAATTTGATATGAAAAAAACTTGAGAAAGAGAAAAACTCATGGAGACACGGCACAACAAGAAATTCACTATAAAGAAAATAAGAAGAAAAGTATGAATTATACTTATATCAAGCCTTTCCACACTTCTACACTCTAATGCACACACTCTCTACTTACACTCACAAAATAATAGAGAAAAATGCCAAGCAATTTTTAAAAAATTGCAAAGAACTACCTAAATACAAACTTTCCCATTTCGTAGTGTAGTGATGCCGCTATCTTTCAGGCTTTTCTGCATGAGTTATAGCATCGTGGTGCTGGCCCATCTATCATGAGTCTTTAGTGCCCCAATCCTAGCACTGTGATGTTGTTTGTTGTAGTGCCAAGATGCCATCTACTCTAATTTTCTGGCATAAACCCACGGATCCTGGTGTCGTGGTGCTGTCCTTCTAGCACCTGAGCCAAGGCGTTGCCTTCTCTGTCTCTGAACCAAGATCTCTATGTCATAGTGCCAAGGCGCTATACAAATGAAATTTTTTTTCTCGAGGATGTTGTTCCGAAGCCCACTCGTAGGGGATGCGGTGCTCTCCTGCAACCCTCCAATGAACTCACCGCCAAGCTCAACTTATGAATGTAAGGCCTGAGTTGACAATATATTTCTGATTGATGCTCACAATTAAAGTGCACATATAACAACTCCAAGGTTGGAAGCTAGGCACTTTTCCGCAGCGCATTAAAAAAAATATAAGTGTATTATTAGGTATATGAAGCCAAATTATATTTCATCGAGGGTTGTTTTTAATGGAGTGGGTGTGGCTGCAGATGGACCAACTCCTGCTTGTTTCCTATTGTCGTTCCAATTCTTCATCTTGGTCGCCCTGGAGGTGAGCGCTAGTTTTTTATATTTTAGAAATAAAAATAATGCTCAGTCAATATAAAGAAAAATTATTATTTTGACTTGATGTGAAGAGAATTGCAATTTTGCATTTAACCAGAAAATTTATTAGTTAAAAAAAGTGATCCATAATTCCTAAGAAATAAACCTGGAAAGCGAAAAATCAAGGTCACCAAGAATTTTATATATATATATATATATATATATATATATATATATATATATATATATATATATATATATATATATATATATATATAAAGAGTTTTTAGTATTTTCTATTTGATATTTTAAGGATATATTTAGATGCTTATAAGTGTTTAATATCATTAACATCATTTCGTGATGCATGGACATTCTGAATTAACAATGAAGCAAATATATCTGATGCATGCAAGTCATAAAAATTTTCCTTACATTTGTCTAATAAAAGAGCATACTACACTATTTATATGTCAAATTAAAAGAAATAAAAAATTAACACACACACACACATATATATATATATATATATATATATATATATATATATATATATATATATATATATATATATATATATATATATATATATATATATATACTTGTTCTTGAATCATCTGTAGTCTCAACCATCTAGGCAAGAGCTCAAAGAGAGAGATAATGAAATTCTCATAGAGCCAAGAATCTATTTGCGAGAAAGATAATTTGAACATAATCCTTTGACCCATTGGTTGCCTCTCTGATTTATAGGTTTAGACTAATTCAAGGATGTTACATGATTGACTATACAATGGAATGGAAATACGGTATAAAAATTACAATGGTGTAATTGAACTATTTTGATCTTTAGTAGAAAGTTTAAATCATTGGAAATTGGTTATATGTATGATTGAGTTATGAAATGTTCCTTATTTTTGTTGACCTTCATGCATGCATCATAAGTCGAGTCGAGCTCACAAGACAAAGTCGATCGACTTCGGATGCAACAGCTTACAAATCGAGGCTGAAATGCACCAGACATCGCAAAAATAAGTTGAAACGATCTCCAATAGATGAACGGACTTCGACATCACATTTAGAATGTCAAAATTGATCATAATATACATCATGCACAATCCGACAGTCGACCGATCAAGAAGGATGGTCGTCGAAACGCTAATGCACATATCAGAGTTAGGACATTGTGATGATGCCCAAATGACCTCTGTTCGTGAAATTAGTCATGTCATTAGCTTTAAAATATCAAAATCTAACAAATGAGACTATCCGCGCTTAATTCGGACAAGTCTGAACGAATATTGGATACAACAATGCGCAAATTGGAGCCAAAATGCACTAGACATCGCCGAAATTAGTCGAAATGACCTCCAATCGATGAACGGACTTCGCCATCGCATTTTGAACGGAAAAGTTGATCAAAATATATATATATATATTGCACAATTCGACGGTCGATCGATCAAGAAGAAGTTCCATCGACACGCCTATACACATATTGAGGTCGGGATGCCGCGATGATGCCAAAATGACCTTCGTTTGTGAAATTGACTGTGTCGTTATCATCAAAATGTCAAAACCTTTCAAATGAGATTATTCGCGCTCCGTTTGGAGGAGTCTGCGTGAATATCAAGCGATTGAAAATGATAACACGCAATTTTGAACTGATATTGACCCGATTCGGCGTCAACTCAAACCAAACAGACTATGCCGTTGTGTCCGGAACATCAGAATAACATAAGATCAATATATATATATATATATATATATATATATATATATAAATACCCTCTTATCTAACACTAATAAATACTCCTCACAGTCCAAAAACTACCATTGCCACCCCTAGACCTCATCTTGTGTTCCCTCGCACGCAGTAGCCTCCCATTCATCCCTCTCGCGTGTGTAGCAGCTCCCCTTCCGGCCGTCCGTCTGCCTCGCTCCCGCAGTCACGTGAGCATAGTGACCGAGCTCCGTTTGTCCATCTCCCACGCGAGCACAATGTTTTAAGTGATCGCTCTCCCGTGACCGCGCGTCGCACCCTCCCGCGTGCGTGCGGTCAGTGTCCATGCACACCTGCAGCCATGCGCGTAGCCATCTATCCTCCTCTGGCAAGCCGCACGACCGAAGTTCCCTGCCCGTCCGCTCCTTTCCTGCATGTATAAAATGCTCAAGTGTGAATGTCCCTAAAATCTAGCATGTGATGCGTTTAGCGTGACAAGTGGAACCCGTATGTACTCTTTGTAGCAATGGCGGTAGCGTAGGCCATTTGGTAAACCCATATCGATTTCTTAGGGTGCGCCTGATAGGGCAAAAAGCTATTTGTTAGCTAAGGTGGACTTAAACTTGTCTCCTTAGATAAACACCACCCTAAGTCTATAAGGTTTTCTTGGACGACACAACCTATGACTGTTGGTAAGAATCCTTCGGTCAGGTTGGGTTGACTACCTCCTCTGACTAAGTAGATTAAGACCACAACAGCCCGGGATGACGGAACCATGGGATCTTGATCGGGTGATTCATCATTCCCCCCAACCATCTGCTTCAAGTTAAAGGATGTTAATTTCATAAATTCATAATTTCATACTCCACATGCTACTATACGCTATGCATTTAGTGATCTAACGACTAGCCTTAATCGAAAGTTCTCTCTCAATATTGAGAGGGGTAATTAACTAATGGGTCTTGTGCCTTTAGGAAACTTGGAACAAGATCTAAACTCCTCACAAAATGAGGGTGAAATCTTTGGGTAATGTCTTATCTACTATTCCATCTTCCTTCTAAAAGTTTGACTAACATTTAATTAACTATCTTAATTGAGAGGTCGATGGCAAATTTTCGGAGGCCACAGATTTATGACGACTCCGCTAGGGAAAGGTTTCTTTTTCCATTTTTGGCTAGTTGAATCTAATCTATAGTAATAATGGAGTATAATAAAAAAGTTAAATTAAAAAGAACCAATTATCAATGAAACTAAATCTAAGCTAATCATGTATTATGACTAATCTGCTTATTCTCTTTATGGATCTTCATAACACACTATTCATCTTGCAGCTAAGTCGCGGAGTTAACATCCGTCTGGCTAAAGTTGTAATCAATATCGGAGATGCTGGAGCTATCATCCAACTTGATAGCATAAATTTCTCAACTATTGCCACTGTAAACAATCCTCCACCTGAAGCACCTATATATTGTACATACCAACATGTGCAGAGAAGGAGAACGTCTAGAATAATCACTACTACTATTGAGGTTCCTCAAAAGAGTGCCTCTGTATTCAAAAGATTGGGTCATTCTAAGGCACCAGTCATGAAGAGAACCATCATTGGACAGAAAGTTTCAATCATGCCTGTGAATGCAACTACTCTGCCAACTAAACTTTTTACAATAGAAATGCATAATGCTGAAGCCTCCTTTTTTTGGAAGAAACTTAAGTAGAAGGCAAAGAAGAAGAAGAAATGTTGAATTATGAGCTCAACAGTTATTGCCTGAATCGCTAGCCATGCGACCAGACTTGATATTAAAAGCGAGTCTTCCCATTCACAACAAGTTTGAAAATCTCAAGTGGGTGAAAAGGAATAGCTCTACTGGTAATATCAAATAATCATTTTGGGAGCAGCAGTATAAAGCTTCAATCCTGCAATGGAAGCATCTCAAGACTCTGTCCTCCAGAGTGCATAGGGTGTTGAAAGTTGTCAAGGAGAAGGGACTTATGAAGAAAAAAGTATCAAGGCCTAATTATCAGAGAAAATGAGAAGACTTCTGTTGACCTCACTTTTGGAGTGAGCTCTCAACCTCCTTCTCTCAGACTTAAGACTCTTTTAAATAGTAAGAGTTTCTTAGTCATAAGACACTTCTAGTGATTAGGTGAACACTTAACCTAATCCTAGAGACTTAGAAGGGTTGATCATAAGATTGGGTCATGCCTTAGGACTTAAGGAAATCACCTACCCTATAGCCTAAACCCAATCTATATGCACCTTCTCAAATCAAATCATATTCAAATCTCAAACCAAACCTTAAATTCAAATTCAAATTCCAAATTTAATTCTAAATTTGACTCCAAATGATTGAAACCTAAATTCAAATTCAAATCCTAAGACTCTTCCTAAGCCATATGAATCACCTTTATAAGCTTAGCCAAAACCCCCTTTAAGTTAAATCAAATTTAGATGATTTTTTTATAAATCAATTATTCCTTCATTTATATTCACAAATATAAATGAAATCTGTATCTAAATGATCAAAACTAAATCAAACTAAATCAAAGAACCAAAACCCCTTTTAAGCTAGATGGACCCACCTCCATGTGCTTAACCAAATTAGCCTTTAAACCAATATAAACTCAATCAATTTTCTTATAAATCAATTATTCCTTCATTTATATTCACAAATATAAATGAAATCCAAATTCAAATGACCAAAACTATATCCAAAATTAAATCTAAACCCAATTTAAGCCCTTTGAGCTAATTCTTTGGACTTAGCCAAATCCTATCCAAATCAACTCAAAACTAATGATGTTTCTCTTGAATCAATCATTAATTCAATTATCTACTCAAATATAAATGAAACCTACAATCATCAAATCAAATCGAAGCCAACCAAAGTCAAACCCAACCTAGCCCTTTTGACTTGAAAATTTCAAATGAGCCAAAATTCCTTTAGACTCTAAATTTATTGCTCTTGAATTTATATTTCAATCCAGGGCTCATATATAAGTTCAACTAAACTCGAATCAAATCAAAACCTAACCAATTAATCTACTTAGGTCCACTTGACCCAAAGTAATCTAAAGGACCCATTTGAGCTAACTTTCAATCCAACCCAAATTAGGATTAAACCAAGATCACCTAAATCTTTAACCATTATTGTTGATCCCTAGGATGATCAATTACAATCAATTGGGTCAAACCAAGTCAACTTAGTCATTTGACCAAGTCAACTCTTTGCCCAAATGAACCAAAACTAGCCAAAACTCATCATATATCAAATTGATTGAAGCCAATGATTTGAATCAACCCAAAATCAATATTTAAATATGACTTGACCACCAATTGAGCAAAACCAAGCCTAATTGGCCATTCGATTCAAGTTGACCCAAATTAGCCTAAAGGACCAAATTGGCTCAAATCATGATCTAACTTAAATTGATTACAATCAATGGCTCAAGTTCATTCCAAATTGATTATTGAACTTGACCAAAGCCATAATTGAACCGAATTTGATCAATCGAGCCTATTGAGCCATTTAGCCCAAATTGGCCTAAAGGGTCAATTTATTCTAAATCTAAATTAAATCCAAATTGATTTGAACCAAAGACCAGGTTCATCTTCAATTAGCCATTTGAATATGAATTAACACATTGCCTAAGGCAATTTGGCCAATTTTGATCAAATTGGTCAACTTGACCCATTTGACCCATTTGATTTCAAATGAGCCAAAATCAATTCTAAGACAAATTAAATCAAATTGATCATACCAAAACTCTTCAAATCATCATTTAAACCTAAGCTTTGGTTTGACCCAATTTGACCAATTGGTCAACCTAATCCAACTTGACCCAATATGACCCATATGACCCAAATTGAGCGAACCCATTTGAATCAAGTCAAAATACATTATAATCTAGTCCAACCCATCCTAAACTCACGTGGGATCAACCCAAGATCAACCCAACCCAATAAAATCCCTCATGGAGCCTCCCTCACATAGGATTCCACCTAATGTCTTTCAATTCTCCCCCATCACTTGCATTCAAACCTCCCCACCACTTGCACTCAATGAAGCTGATCCTATGGAAGCAAATGAAGACTTTGGGAGCTAAATCCAAAGTACCTAATCAACCATTACCTCCCAACCATCTCCCCATCACACTTAATGATGGATTTTGATCCATCCACTTAAAGAGAAGAGAGAGGGGCTAAAAGTTGAGCATATTCTCCTCATTCCACTCTCTTGGAACCCCCAAGCCATGAGCAACAACTTCCCTACTTTTCTTAAGCTAAAAATATCAAAAATGGGTGGATCCCGATGAGAAAATGGTAAGCACATGAAGATACATCATTCCGAAGTGAAGGCGAAGGTCTAGGCTTCCAAAGTTTCTTCTTCCACTTAAGAGCATGCTTGATCATCACCGTCGTCGGAAACCATCCCCGGTGAGGTAATTTTTAAGAAAAATTATAGCCAGCCATAGGATCTATTGTTTGTAATGATTTTTAGTTGATCTTAGAAATTTTTCTTAGATAAATCTTACAATTTTAATTTTTCGTTAATCCTAATACAAAATAGAAGTTTTTTAGTGAAGATCGCAAAAATAAGCTCATTTGGGCGAGATTTCATCCCAATTTTACAAAAATTGCAAATATCAAGCTTCGGTTACTGCTTACCTGGGATCGGGTGAGTAACCGTCCGATCTCCCATTCAGGGAGATCAGACGGCTTAGATCGCATGATCTGAACCCGCCTCACGCAGAAATTACGCAGATCATATAGCTTGGACTAAGGATCAGATCTAGACGTCTGATCCACGATCGGATGGTCCAATCACACCTGCACGTCCCTTTCCATTTCCGCCCATTAGCTAATGCAGCGCCACACCGACCAATCAGCGGCCGTGTGATGCCGCATGCCATCGAGTCCGCGACGCCCAATCACGCGGTGCCACATGGCACTGCATCACCACGTTAGCATCGTTTGCAATGTTGACTGGGTTAAGTGGGCAATTCGGGTTTCGCTTTTAAAAATTAATTAAATTAGCTAAAACTTCAAAAATTCATAGAAAATAAAATACCCAACAAAAAATTACAAATAAGGGCTCGTTGGATTCATCTTCTCGAGATGAATCCAGTAAAATTAAAATCATGAATTTCCACTGAGTGGATTAAAATATACCTACCATAAAAATTTCAAGATAAAATGATGGCTAGATTGGAAGATATTAAATTTAGAAGTTCAAATGATCTATTTTAATAAAAATAAATCAATATACTTCATAAAATTTGGTTAGATTAGTTGAAACTTCAAAATTTTTTAACAAATTGTAGAAAAATTTAAAAATACAAATAAATACCCATTTTGAAGGTATTTCAGAGGGGAATCCATTAAAATTATTCTTAATTAATTTTGAATAGTGATTTTAGCTTAATTAAGATTTAATGAAAAAAGTAATTAGGTTAATTACTCATTAATTAGTCACCCAATTAATTTCAAACTTTTTGATGATGTTTAGGGGAATGACCTCTACCTCCCCTTTTTTTTGGAATTTGTTTGTTGATTAATTAGGTGAATTAATTGATTATGCCTTAACCACTCTTCTAACTTAATTAAGAAATAGTTAAGCACATAAGTAAATAAATAAATAATTAATTGGACCCATTTAACATCGATTGACAGTGAGGAGGCTTAGGGAAAGTGATTGGGATATTTTTCTTAATTCATTCCCTAATTTTCCTTTACTTTACAAGGAAATTAATTAAGAGATTAATTAACTAATTATTCATTTAATTAGCTTAATTAATTTTTTAAAAAATGGATCTGATTTCCCCTAATTGACTCATGGGTATGTCAGTAAGTGTTTAATAACCTAAGATAACTCTAAGGAAATTATAACTAGCCTACATATGTGGGAAGGTTATGAAAGTACTTAATCAATTGCACTCCAATTATTTAAACAAGTTAATCTTATTAAACATAAGCTTAATCAAACACAAATATGAACTTAATTAAGTCACAATTAAATGACAATTAAACCTCAAATCAAACCTAACTTGTCAAATCATTAATTTAAACAAACATGAAATCAAGTTAAAAGTTTCAACAAACAAATAATCTAAATCAAATCAAATTAAGTTAAATTAAGAAAGACTCTCATCAATTTAATATGTAATCAAATCAAATCTCATTCAACCTACTTAAATAAGATGAACTAATTACCTAACCAATGTATGAAATCAAAATACAAACCAAACTTTGATAAACATGATAAATGGATGAGATTAAAAATAAAATTCTAATTATAAAGAATCAAACTCAATTAAAATCAAAATAAAATCTCAATTAATCTAGTCAATCAAGCTACAAGTAAATGAACCATAATCAAATCAAATAAACACAAAATTAAATCACATAACTATAATAAAAAAAGGAAATTATATATTATTTAAAAGGATATTGAATTATCAAAATTTAATTGAATCAAAACATATAATTAAAAATTAATCAATTAAATTACATGAAGATAAAAATACAAAACAAATGTAATAAACACTAATCAATTCAACTAAATCATTCAAATAAATCATTCAAATAAATCAAATCAAATAAAACCTTAAATACAAACAATCAAATTAAGGGTTCCTCTTTATATATTTAACAACATTAAGACCCTTTAAGGAAATTATGATTAACCCATAAGTATGGTAGAATCATAAAAGTACTTAATGAGATTCTTTAACTTAATTAATCCTTAATTATGAGCCAATTACATTAGGTTCTTTAAGAGCATTGAAATTTTATTTCCTCACATGTTCATGTCATTTATGGCTTATAATTAAGTGGTTAATCAAATTAAAGAAGCATAAGTAAGGGTAATTAATTGATTAAATTAAGGATCCAACTTAATTAATTCATAAAAATTCACTTAATTATTTCTTATTAAACCAAATTAAATTACGAACATGGGGCATGGAATAGGAGTAGCAAACCTCTTTTTATATTTCTTGAATCAAATCAATCATGAAACCAAAATGACATTAAGAAGCTTTAGTTTATCTTAAATGATCCTATTTAATATGATTGCCCTTAGGATTTAATTAGATTGAATGAGATCATGTGCTTATGTTCTTTTATTTCTTTCCAATCATATTAAATGATGTTTTCCATATATGATCATGCATTCATCTCTTTTGAAAATTAATTAAACAAAATGATTTCTTTTATGCCAAATTGCATGTGTTGACTTAAATTAAAAATAGGCATAGATATTATCACTATTAAATCAAAAAAATTACTTTCAAAAGTGTATAAACCAATTATAATATATAGAGTGATGCTAATTATGAAACATTTATGAGTTTGAATGTGTTTATCATCTAAGATACATAGTACAAAGTCTTCTCTCTTTACTTTGCATGGGCTTACATAGATTTATAAATTTATAGTTCATTTGAAAAGAACACAACATTTGTCCAAATCCATTCCCATGTATGTCCATGCTAAGGCTTAGAAAGAATTTCATATCACACATGTAAATCATATGATCGAATCAAACACAACATTTTGCATGACTTCTTCTTCTGGTTAATTGTACATTCATTTGTATATAAGAAGAGTGATATATTAGTCTAGACATCCCAGGGATGCACGGCTTTAAGTAGCCCTAATGAGGTCTTTACCTCACTCCCCGGGTGTAAAATAATGGCATCATACTCGCTTAAAACTTTTATACATTTGAGTGTACATGTAGCTAATGGATTGAAGTCTCCTTTTTCTATTGAAAGACATGCATTCATATTAATCCAATTAAAGACATTCATTCATTACATTCATCATCTAAGTGTGCTAAGACATATTATATGTGTAGGTATACTTAGGATCCAATCATGTGCATGTTACTTGTAATGAAAGAAATGAATGAACATGTGTCATGTGTCACATTGAATAAGGTTATTTAAGGTGAACCCAAACCTAGTACTAATTAAAACATGTAATAAGCCATTTACTAAAGGAAACTAAGTCATAATAACATGCTTTAAAAATGACTTAAGGTAGGGATGAAAGATGGAAATCCTCTTTCTTCTCTTGATAACACATAGATGTTAAATGTAGGGTCTTATGGAATCAAATTAATCACAAATTACAACTTGCAAAATCAACTAAACAACTTAAAGTAAAACCAACATTTTATGTTAAATTGAATTCTTTTACACTTAGAAAACTTCAACATTAATGCATAATTAAGACATACCACACAAGCCTTAAGCACACAGTTTAGAATAATAAGTCACCACTTTTAGTGCTAAGTTAGGGCAGTGTATGTGTGATGGATGTTATGTTTTGTGATGTAATATTTTAGACTAGATGTTAGGGTGTATGGCTCGAAGACTAGATGGTATGCCGTGATTAGCTTAATCATATTTTCTGCAGGGGATTATGCTTAAAGGGCCACTGTAATAAAAATATAAATGCCTTCTTTACAGGTTTCTTAAACCCCTAAGCATAGTCCAAGTTAGAATAGGTGGGCTTGGTTACCCATGTGCATGGTGCTAAGCCCAAATTCTAAATATAATTATTTGGGTGAAATGTATGTTTAGCTAACCTCTGCTATGCAGGTGTAGCTAGATTTACTTTTCTTATTTTTAATATAATTTTACATTAGAAATTAGGATTAGTCTATAAGGAATTAGGATGACCAGTGGCTAGAAGGCTTAGTCCCTAGGGTGCCCTGTGATGTCTTTGAAGAAAATAAAATCAAAGAAGGGAAGGAGGACATGAAGAAATGAAGAAAAAAAGACCCCCATAGCATGTATTATTTTTGTAATCCGGGTTGTATAAGGGTAGAGCTTGGCTACCCATTTTTCTTTTGGGGTTGTATGGTGGTACCCAACCATACTAGCCTTTTATTCTTTTACAATAGCTTTATAAAATTATTTGATGTTTTGTTTAGCTTGTGCATTAGAAATAACATGCTTTCCATAGTTTCTTATATGATTGATGTTTGAATGTATGGCCAGGATACGATTAGGCTCCTAGGATAAAAATAAATTTTTTATCCCTCTAAAAACTCATAACTAAATTCTAAAATAACTCATAACTTCATATAAAAGCCTAGGAATTAAATCAAAAAAATATTTAGCAACCCTTAGCTGGATGATTGTATGCATAACATCATGCATGTCATATTCTTCCACTCTTGTTAAGAGGGGGCTTCCATCTATGCCAGAGAATAAAGGCTTAACCCATGAGAGTCTTTAATGGAAGAACACCCCTTCGTCTTTTGATTTGGCACATAATCAAGTTCTCATGCATTTAGGCATACAAAATTCCATAGCCTGTGTCAAAATAAAGAGTCCAAAAGAACTAGATAAATTTGATAAAATTTGCATTAGATTAAGTCATGAATTCATACCATTCATGCTCTAGTCTCTTAGAGAGTGAGTTTAAGGACTTAGTCTCTTTCTAAATAATAACTACTCTAGCCATCTTGTAATACATAAGACTTGGCCACATGGATTTAAAGCATAGAAGGTGTTAGTTGGCGGCCACTCCAAATGGTTGTAAGTCCAACAGTCGGAAGGTCTATCCTCTCTTGTGGAGGTAGACCATTATGTCCATTTTTTTTGCTTAGATTTAGGATGTTCTTGTAGTTTAAACCAAAGCTCTCTAGCTTAGGATCCAAGGTAGCTATTTCTTTTGGGCTATAAGCATAAATCCTCACCTCTTAGGCATTTTCATAATCTTGTGTTGATGGATTATATGCCCTAATAATCTAATAAAATTTTAACTCAAACAAATAAATATCTTCAATTTCAAACATATAAAGCCCAACCATAGGATAGATTGGAATGCCCACTAAGCTTTCTAGTATTGTGAGCATTCCCTACTCATTTTCTTTAGCTTCGATATTAAGTCTTCTCCTTGACCTATCCCATTTGATTTTCTAAAATAGCCAATCCTTTGATAGTCTTAGCCTTGAAATCTTTGGAGACTTTAATTCCTACTTTAATCGAGTGTATTCCTAAGGAATTTCATTCCTTAGGATGTAATTAACTATGGGGGCTTGCCTCCATAGGAAACTTAACAAACTCGGCTTAAAATAAACCTTACTATACTTTTTCATGTAAAGTAGGGAAAATATCTCTGGTACATTCGAAGACCCATGCCTTAGAGTCCTTATTATGATTAGGTCCATTATAGAGTGGTGATTTCTATCTTTTGAGATAATACATCATTCCTTAATATTATACCTGATCACTTCAATAAGTACCCCTTAAGATCTGCATGGTGTCCCACATCTCAAAAATAAACATCACAACTTCACTAAAAAAGCTACAATCAGTGGGTAATGCTCAAGACTGTCCTAAGTAATTCTTACATGGTGAACATCAGGGCGTGACACCTAAATCGTATGTTCAGGAAACTGCTCCCGAAAGGTCCCAATAGAAAGAAATATAAATATGGAGGCCGAAGCTTCAAGAAGTAGTGGTGATGAAGAAGCTTCTTCATATGGAAGCAAGCTAACCTAGAGGTAGCGAGGAAAGAGAAATGCTAAATTGCATGCTCAACAACCATTATTCAAGAAGAAAATTATACAACCAGCTGTAGAATCAAAAGTGAGTGTTCCAACCCATAATAGGTTTGACAGCCTAAGATGGGTAAAGCGGAATGGCTCTACTGGTCAAATCAAACAGTCTTTCTGGACCTGACAACATCCGGTTCCAACTTCTCAAGTGGGGAAACTCAAAACTATATATATAAAAGTGCACTAGGTCCTTAAAGTTGTTAAGGAGAAATGCCTATGAAAAGAAAATATCAAGGTCCTATCATCAAGGCTAGAGTTGCTCCTCCAAAGAGACCACCTCCTATAACCCCAGCAAGATGTCAACCAATTCAAGTCCTACATAGTGAGCATCAAGGCATGACACTTGGACCACAGGTCTAAGAATCCACCGTCAAAAGGTCCTAGTAAAAAGGTAAGCAAATTTGGAGGCCAAAGTCTCAAAGTGAAACTGCCTTAAAGAAAGATAGCGGTGTGACATCTGGACTATACTCCTAGAGATCCATCATAAATAAAACTTATCAACAATGGGTACCTAAGAAAAAGGTCATATGTGATGAAATTTCTGAGGTTCGACACCTTAGAGAGTTATCCAGGGATCCCATCGCCAACCAGCTCCATATCTTCGAGAGGAGGTCGGTTTGATCACAATCCTCCGATTAAATAAATACCTATTCCACACTCTTAGCCAAAAATTCATTGGAGGTATCGATTAAAGATTCAAAACTAATAGGAAGAAGCTGATGAAGAATGATACTCCTTTTAAATAAGATAGAATGTGAAGAGGCTTTTTGACAGTATTAAGAGTATCTGTTGAACCTGGCTATTCTCGTAACACCAATCCCAAGTTAGCCCCTCATCTTATTCATAGTGGAACTAGAAGAACCTATAGGTTCATTGTTTGCACAATATAATGAAGAGGAAAAGGATAACGCCCTATACTACATCAATCAAAGGTTAATAGGAGCAAAAATGCAATATTCTTCTATTGAGAAGCATTGCTTGTCGTTAATCTTTGTTGTCCAAAAGCTCCACCATTACATGTTATCTCATAAAATTACTCTAATCTCAAGGATCAATCCTAAAATTCTTGTTGAAAAGACTAGTGTTTACAGGTCTCTCACGATGAGCTATTCTTCTACTATAATTTGATATCACATATATTCCCAGAAAGCAGTGAAGGGACAAATTCTAGCAGATTTCCTATCTTGATAGATTCAGTGCTAAATGATCTTCCCGATGAGCAGATCATGCATATATATAAAAAAGAAAAGCAACAAATATTAGAACTGTATTTTGATGGAGCTTCATCCATAAAATACAGTCAACCCTCAAACCTCCCAAAAGCTCGAGCTGGCATCAGTCTCATATTGATCACGCCAGAAGGTGGTATAATGAGGCACTCCAATAGATTAACTGAGCCCCGAACCATCAACGAATGAGAGTATGAAGCATTGGTGGTAGATTTGGAGGAAGCCATTTCCATGGGAGTCCAAAATCTACAAGTTTATGGTATTTCTTAGCTCGCTATTAAACAAGTGTTGGGCCTTTAAAAAATTAACAAGCATAAATTGGCCAACTATCACAGGCGAGTTCTTGAGCTTATGAAGCAAATCTC
Organism: Cymbidium sinense; assembly: GCA_021442155.1. Lineage (NCBI taxonomy): Eukaryota > Viridiplantae > Streptophyta > Magnoliopsida > Asparagales > Orchidaceae > Cymbidium > Cymbidium sinense. The sequence continues at coordinate 66,438,312 of CM038229.1, read as the reverse complement.
ATATGTCCTTATGACTCGAGTCTCCAGAGCTAAGAATAACAAAGCATACTGTTTAGCTAACTTAGCTAAAGAAATGATGAGTATGGATGATGATGATTACATACTAATTAGCATTTGCACTCATCGGTTCCTAGAGCCAATAAATCTAAAATCCCCATTGGAAGATGGGTCATCAAATGCAAGCCAGCAAGATGCAACTCACATTGCTCCTCACACTCCCTTACAAATTGCTCGTCTAAAATAACAAGATGAGGCTCAGACTATTTAGAAGGCAAGACCTCAATCTGAGGAAACTCCAAAGCCATGAAATGAAATCCTTACAGTAGAAGAGGAAGAAGATTAGAGAAAACCCTTCATCAACTATTTTAAGGAAGACAAGCTATCAAGCAATAAGTCAACGGCTGCACAACTCGAAAAAAGGCTTTGACTATATGCTTATGTTGGCAATACCCTCTATCATAGATCCTTTGAGCAAATGTGGCTATGATGCTTGGGAATAGAAGAAGCCAACAAAGTGATTACTGAGATCCATGAAGGACTCTATGGTGCACACCAATTAGTCCCAAAATGGCTTTTAAAATCAAAAGAATGGGATACTACTGGCCATTTATGGTAAAAAATTGTATCGATCATGCCAAGAGATGCCATAAATGTTAGGTCCATGATAACATCATTCATCAGCCTCCAAATCTATTGCACCCAATGATAGCATCTTGGCTATTTGAGTGCTCAGAAATGGATGTAATTGGACCAATTGATCCACCATCATTAGCTGGCCATCACTTCATCCTAGCAGCCACAGATTATTTCTTCAAGTGGGCTAAATCCATCTCATTCAAGGAAGTCATAGTTGAGAATGTGACTAACTTCTTCACCCACAATATTGTCTATAGATTTGGTGTACCGTGCCAAATTATCTCAGATAATGGTCCAGCTTTCAAGAGCACTAAAATTTATGAATTTGCTGATCAACATAAGATTGATTGGATACTCATCGATTTATAATCTGAGAGAAAATGGCTTGGCCGAGGCTTTCAATAAAATACTAGTCAAGCTAGTTAGAAAGATCCTCATAAGAAATAAAAGGGAGTGGTATACCAAGCTTGTGGAGGCTTTATGGGCTTACCGCACCACAAGACTCCCATAAAATCCACTCTTATGCATTAGTATTTGGGGCTGAAGTAGTCTATTGAAGTTGAACTACCTTCACTCCGAGTAGCCATTCAACACGATCTTACCCAATATGAGAATGCCTGTCTAAGATAGAAGAGCTTGATGAGCTTGATGAAGTTAGGCTCCAAGCTCAGCAAAATTTAGAAGTTTGCCGAGCGAGGATACGGGCTATGGTTATGATTAAGATTAGGGGGCTAAAGCACCCCACACATGGGTAACTAAGCCCACTTGTCCTAACTTTGGTTATGCTTAGGGGCTAAGCAACCTGCATAGCAAAAGTATTTATATTTTTATTACAACGGCCCCTTAAGCACAACCCCCTACAGAAAATATGATTAGGCTAATATCAGCCTAATAACCAAACTATGCACATACACCCTAACATCGAGTCTACAATAATACATCACAAAATGAGCATACATCAAATCATACACTACCCTAACATAAAGCTAGAAATTATGACTTAGTCTAATGTGTTTGAATTAAAGCTTGTGTGGTATGTCCTAACTAGGCTTTAAAGTTATAATTCACTAAGTGTAAGGGATTTAATTTATAAAGGGTTGATTTCTCTTTAAGTGATTTAATTGATTTGAAGATTTTACTTAATAGTTTCTTTTATTTCATATGGTCTACACTTAATAACTAAGTGTTATAAAAAGAGAAGAGAAGGAATCTCTATTTCATCCTTACCTTAAGTCACTTCTAAAGCAAGTTAATTAATTAATTTCTTTTAGTGAATGGCTTATTATATGTTTTAATCTATCCTAAGTTTAGGTTCACTCTAAATGACCTTATTCAATAAGAAAGACATCTTAAGATTAATTAGAATAAATCACTATCATATAACACATGTTTATTCATTTCTCTCCATCATGTATATCATGCATATGATTAAATCCCAAACATACCTATACATACAATGTATGGCTTAGCACACTTAAATGATGAATGCAAAGAAGTGTGTTTGGAATTTAAATATTTCATTTGATTGAATTATGAATGCATATCTTTTTAATAGAAAAGAGGGATTTTTCCTTCATTAGCTAGGTACACATTCACATGTATAAAAGTTTTAAGTGAGTACAACTTCATTATTCTACACCAAGGGCATAAAGTACAAGACCTACTTAGGGCTACTTAAAGCATCATAGCCCTGAGGTGTCTAGAATAATATACCACTTTTCTTAGATACATATAGATGTATAAACAACTACAAGATAGAAAAAACTCATGCAAAAGTTGTATTTGATTTATTTGATTATGATTTTTATTCATTGGTCACATCATACATATATATGTATAAGAGTTTTAAGTGAGTACGATGCCATTATTCTATACTAGGGGCATAAGGTACAAAACCTACTTAAGGCTACTTAAAGCCTCGTAGCCTCGGAGTATCCAGACTAATATACCACTTTTCTCAGATATATGTCAATGTACAAAAGAATCGAAAGAACGAGAAGCCATGCAAGAAGTCATATTTGATTTGATTATATGATTTACATATGTGATATAAAATTTTTTCTAAGTCTTAACATGGAGATGTATATGAGTAGATTTACACAAATGTTGTGTTCTTTTCAAATGAACTATACATTTATAAATCTCATGCAAATCCATATAAGATAAGAAAAGAGAGCTTCATATTGCATATCTAATATTATCAACGCATGCAAACTTATAGATTCTTGTAATTAACACCATTCCATCTATTATAATTGATTTATGGGCTATTTAAAAATAACTTTTGATTTAATAGTAATAATAGCCACTCTATTTTTTATTTAAATACATGCAATTTGGCATAAAAGAAACTATTTCATTTAGCTAAATTTAAAAGAAATGAATACATGATTACATATGGCAAGCAACATTTAACATGATTGGAAAGAAATAAAGGAACATAAGCACATGATATCATTAATTCTAATTAATTCGTAAGAACAATCATACTAAATAAGGCTAGTTAAAAATAAACCAAAGTTCTTAAATGACATTTTCAGTTTTGAGTTTGATTTGATTTAGGAAATGAAAGACGTTTGCTGATCCTAATCCCATTTCCCATGTGTAAATTAATTTGGTTTAATAAAGAAGTAATTAAGTTGATTTTATGGTTTAATTAAGTTAATCATGAATTAAATCAATTAATTAACTATTACCTATGTCACCTTAAGGTAATTAATTAAACAAGTATGGGCTTATCTGATATGCAACCACATAGAAAAGTAAATAGCAATGCTCCTATGAAATGAAAGGGGCTTAATGCAATTAGCTCATAATTAATTAAACTTAAGGAGCTCACTTAATTACTCTTATGGTTTTCTCACACATATAAGCTAACTATAATTTTATTAGCTCTCTCTTTAGGTTATTGAACACCCAAAGAGCTATCCAAGAAACTTAATTAGAAAAGTTTTGGAATGATTATGATTTTAATTAAATTAATTAATCCATTTAATTAATGAAATAGACCATTAGTTAATCCCAAATTAATTGATTTCAAGTCAAGTGAAATGAACTTAGGGAAAGAATGGGAAAGAGATCCCAATCTCATTCCCCATCTCCATGCACTGTCTCATAATGATTATCAAGCTTAATTAATAATTTTTCTTACTATTTAGCATGTTAATTAATCACCTAATTAATTAAGAAAGTAATTAAGGCTAAGACAACCAATTTCTCTAATTAACCAAGCAATAAATCCCTAAAAAATTATGGGAGGTAGAGTCATCCCATTAATCAACCTAAAAAAGTTTGAAATTCTTGGGTAATTAAATAATTAAGTTAGTAAACTATTAAAATTAATTAGAATTAATTTTACGTTAATCTCCTCTGAAATACTTTAAAATGAGTATTTATTTGTTTTTTCTGGATTTTTCTATAATTAGTTATAATTTTTTAAAGTTTTAGTTTATTAAGATAATTTTCATGAAGTTTGTTAATTTATTTTATTAAAATAAATCATTTGAACTTCAAAATTCAATATCTTTCAATCCAGAAGTGATTTTAATTTGAAATTTTTATGGTATGTAGATTTCAGCTTCAGTTTCAATCTTTAAAAATTTCAACTAAATGTGATATATATTTTTAATTTAATTAATGAAATTTAATTTTTATCAAAACTTAAATTAAGCTCAAATATCCAACAAAATTTCAGGAATTTGGGTTTATTGAATTCCTCTCGGAAAGATGAATCTAACGAGCCCTTATTTGTTATTTTTCATTAAGTATTTTATTTTCTATCAATTTTTGAAGTTTTAGGTGATTTAAATAATTTTTAAAATGACAAAATCTAGATTTTCCACTTAACCTTAGCGCAGCTGGCGTGCGCGGAATATCGTGTAATGTGATTGGACGCGTGGCATGCGATTTAATTGGCGGCACATCACGCATCACATGCAGTGAAACACAGGAATAGTAATATCGATGTAAGGATCGATCAACGTCGATCCGATTGATTCGATCGATCGTGGATCCGATGGATCGCATGATCGGTCAAAGATGAGTAGACTAAAGTTAAATAGGCGGTCGGCATGCATTTATCGACATCATGCGGCATCTGAAAACGATGACCAAGATGCGGATGATCCTTTGTTTTGTGGATGACGATCCAAATCATCCATGGATTGATGGCGGATCACAGGGGTCAAAAGATGATGCTCCAACATGATGCGAGCCATCCCATCTCGATGGGATGACATTTCGCTCTCCGTGAAATCGACGGGAAAAATGCAGAAAACAAAATGTGAAATGAGGTCCGATTGGGTTCATTTTCATGTCAATCTTCAGGAAAAATTTATTTCATATTAGGATCAAATAAAATAAAAATTGTGAGGTTTATCTAAGGGAAATTTCTAAAATCATAAGAAAATCATCATAAAATGTAAGAAAACCTAAGGCCAGCAACAAGTTTTTGAAGATTACCTCATCGGGGATGATTTCTGATGGCAGTGATAATCTGAGCATGCTTTTGAGTGGGGGAAGAAGCCTTGAATGAGCCTAGAACTCTTGCCTTTCTTCGGAACAATGCCTTCTCCAATTGTGGCTACTTTCTTGCTAAAATTCACTTGCATTTTTGGTATTTTTCACCCCAAAATCAAGTGGGAATGATTGTTGGTTGGTTTGGGAGCTCTAAGGATGGAAAAGAGAGTGGAAAGAGAAGTTCATCAGCCTCTAATGCCTTGTATTTGATTTTGGCCAAAAATCCTTCTTTTTTTTTTATTTTTGGCTCCAAAATATTGTCATTTGGTTTGGAGTGGTTGGGAATGAAAGGGAATCATCCTAGGTGGCTCATTTTAGTTGGTTAAGGCATGAAAAGTGGCTACCATGAAGGACAAATGGGTGTCTTAACAAGGGGAGGTGGGAGTCCTTCATGCCAAGTGTTCTATAGGAGAGGTGAGGTGAATTCACCTCCCCATGAGTCATGGCTATCCCACCCACCTCTTGGGTCGATAATGTCATTATCCTTGATATGGACCAATGGATGATTGTCAGTGGCAAGAAGAGAAATGACCACTTGGGCAAGTGTCTTTTCTCATGGGATGCCCTTGACCTAAGGGCAAAGTGGTCATTTAATATTGGACTTGATTTGAGCAGATTTAAAATGAGTCAAAAGTGAGTTTGACCAAATTTCATGTCATTTGGAGTTCATTTGGTTTAATTTGGGTCAATTTGACCCATCAAAATGGGTTAGGTTGACCAATTGGTCAAATTAGGTCAAACCACAGGTTGGGTCAAGTTTAAATGATCATTTGGAGTATATTGGCTCAATTAGTTTCAATCAATTTTGTTTAATTTGGATTTAATTTTGATTTTGGCCAATTTGACCCTTTAGGCCAATTTGGGCTAAGTTGACCAATTTGACCCAATTGACCAAATTGCTTGAATCATGGCTTAGTTTGGGTTTGGTTGATCATTTGGAATATATTATAGGCTTTGGTTAAGTTCAATTTAGATTTGATTTGGGTTTTAGGTTGATTTGACCCTTAAGGTCAAATTGGACTAAGTTGGGTTAAGTTGATCAATTGGTCAAATTAGGCTCAATTGAGAGTTTGGTCAAGTTCAATAATCAATTTGGAGTGAATTTGAGCCATTGGTTGCAATCAATTTAGTTTAGGTTACAATTTGGTTAGTTTGGGTTCATATGGGTTAAGGGGTTGACTTGTTCAACGGGCTAGGTTGACTTGGTTTGCCCCAATTCATGATAATTGATTAACCTAAGATGATCAACAATCATGACATGAAGTTATGATTGCCTAATTCACTTTGATTTGAATTGAATTTGATTTTGGTTCTTGTAGGTTAAATTGGTCACTTTGGGTCAAGTGAGCCAATTGAGTTTAGTTGGCTTGATTTTGAGTTGGGCTTGATTTGGTTGAGTTTATATATGGATTTGAGCTCGATGTATAAATTCAATTATAATTGGTTTGGGTTCAAATGAGTTTCAGTTCATTTGAATATTTTAAGTAAAATGGGCGAGGTTGGGTTTAACTTGAGTTGACTTGGATTTGGTTTGATAATTATAGTTTATGTTTATATTTGGAATAATGATTGAATGAGTGATTGAATCATGAAGAAATCCATGGGTTTTGAGTTGATTTGGGTATCATTTAGCTAAGTTCAATAATTTGGTTAAAAGGGCTAAAATCAAAAATTTGATTTGATTTGGGTTTGATTTTAGCCTTTTAAATTTATATTTCATTTATATTTGTGAATATAAATGAAGATATATATGGGTTATGAGAAAATCACTTGAGTTTGGAGTGATTTGGTAGTAAATTTGACCAAATCTAAGGATGTAGGTCAAAGGGGCTTCAGAATTGATTTGATTTGGGTTTCAATCATTTGGATTTAATTTATGATTTTGAATTTGATTTGAGATTGAATTTGATAATTAAGAAAACCAATTGAGGATTGATTTGAATTTTGTTAAAGCTAAGTCCATAAGATAAAATTAAAAGGCTTAGGAAGGGATTTTGAGTTTGAATTTGATCATAGGTTTCAATCATTTGATAGTTGGATTTGATTTTGAAATTTGGATTTAAATTTGAGATTTGATTTGGAAAAAGGAAGCAGGAATTTGGTTTGGGCTATAGGGTAGGCAAGTCTTCCTAAATTCTTAAGGCACAACCTATCCCTATGGCTAACTCTTCTAAGTCTATAGGGTTAGGTTAAGTGTTCACCTAATCACTAGAAGTGTCTTAAGACTAAGGAACTCTTAGTGTCTATAAGAGTCCTAGATATATGACGAGGAAGTTGAGAACTCACTCCAAAAGAAAGGTCAACAACATGTTCAAATTATGTATTCAAAGTTCTCAAGTCTCAAAGTCTTATTGGCCAAAAGAGAAATTTTCAAGTTTACAAACTTTAAAAAATCATGTTAGAAACACATCATCAAATATAGGGCTCAAGTTGATTAATAAAGTCAACTCAACAAGCACAAATATGCTTGAGTGGCGAGAGATCCCCATCTTAGCAGTGATGAAATCCTCCATCAATTGCTTAAGTCCAAGTGGGTGCATAAAAAACTCAACACACCCAAATATGGTTGACTCGCTGACAGGTTCACTTACTCAATACGCCATAAAGGCTATAGTAAGAGATCCTCCTACTTCATTAGTTCAAATATGAGAGCATTCAAATCTCCAAATCCCTCCAACTTGGTGAGTTCAAGTGGGTCAGACTGGGATATCATCCCTATTGGTCGTAAGATCAACTTTCAAAATCTAACAAAAAAATCCTTACTCAAGAAGGCATTAAGCCGAGTTTAGTATCGATATAAAATGTGAAATCTGAATTCTTTCAACAAGTCTGTTAAGCAAAAAGTAAATACTGAAGGAAACTCTTCTTCAGCAAGTCCAACCAGACAGAAGCAAAGGACCAAAGAAGTCATCCCAATGTTCATATAATGCTAGAGGTTGAACTAAGGGCATTATATCATCAACATGTCTATTACATGTAAAGTGTAGGAGTGATGATTCTTTTCCATTGACTCAACATAAGCTCTAAGGACTAGGTTGTTGGCAATAATCATTCTACAAGCCCACAAAAGTACTAGGGTAGAAGACAAGTTTGTATCACCTGACAAGTCTTCAAGGCCATTCAGGGAATTTCCTCTGTAAAATTCATCAAGGCATGAAGCCAGGATAGAAGAAAATATAAGGTACAAATCCTTGAGATGAAATCTTCAACAAGTTCATCAAAGTACAAAGCATAGAATGAAGATGTTCTCATCTCACCAGCAAGTCATCAACTCCATCAAGTCCACTAAGGTACAAAGCCAGGACAGGAGGAAAATATAAATTTCAGATTTCGAGATTGAATCTTCAATAAGTCCAACACAAAGCATAGGACCAAAGACATTCCAAATTCTCTCAATAGTTATTGTGAAAGCTCCCTAGGCAGAGGCATTTTTAAATATTTATCTAAGTCGATATCTATGCTTTAAATCGAGATCTTAGATGTATACATATTATGTTTGAAAATATATCATGTCGATTTTGCAGTAAAGAAAATAAAACTTTGTAATATATTTTTGAACTCGTTTCAATCCCCCTAATAGACAGGGGCATTTTTCTTACGATCAAAGTTATTTAATCCTCTCCTGAAACATGATATCTTCTTGTATATATATCCAGGATGACATCAAGCTTTATGTCAAAATCCCTGAATATATCTATAATAATTATCATTAAAGTTACAAGCTCTTTTAGGAACAAAAGAATCCACTTCCATGCTAAAAAAGACAGTTTTAAATACCAAAAGTTTGTCTCCCAAATTTATCAAATCCTGAAGATTGAGTTAAATGAACTCCCAATTTCAAAAGCTTTAATCAAATAAGTTGGAAAAACATCAACCTCCATCTTCAAATCTAGGACATGAATGTGTTTTAAATGTTGAACTCAATAAGCCCATGAATGGTTGAGTTCTTTGTCTTCACTCAACAAGTAAAGAAAAGGCCATAGTGAAAGAGCACTCATTTGTTAGTTTGATGGCCAAACCACCAAGCCATCATAGCTTAAGTCAAAGACTTCGGTAGGTTCTAAAGGTCAAACTCAAAACTACAAATGGTGCTTGCTCTCTCACTCAATAAGCTATAAGAAAAAGTTGTAGTGAAAGAGCCATTGCTCGCATTCTAATAATGATAGTTGTTCAATCTCAAACCAAATTTAACTTAGTGATTACAAGTAGCTATAATCCAAGAGATCTTCCTACTTGATCGATGGACCAAGACAATCTGAGGAGATAACTCTCAATTCAGAGCGCCTCAAATCAATCTTTATATTGCTTGCAAAGTTTGTGGGCTCCAAAAATTCACCACCGACTCTCGATTAAGAGAGAGGATTATGTGTCAGTCCAATTTTTAGAAGGCAGATGGAATAGTAGATAAGGAACTACCCAAAGATTTCACCCTCATTTTATGAGGACTTTAGATCTGGTTCCAGGTTTCCTATAAGCATTGTGGTGAATATTTATATATTTTTACCTTCATCAATCTTTGGAATAGATGAAAATAAAAATATCAAAATAAACTTATTGGTGGACACCACGCAGATCCACAGATGTACTTATTAGGGTGATAAATTATATATTGAGAAGAGGTGTACTATCTCAGAGACCATCCATACAATGGATCTAATCACCTAATAAATACTCATAAGGATAATGAGTCTTCTAATGTACTAGAGATTCTTCCCCTACTTTACATGAAAATGTAAAGTAGGATTTATTTTGAATCGAGTTTGTTAAGTTCCTTATGGGGGCAAGCCCCCATAGTTAATTACATCCTAAGGAATGAGATTCCTTAAGAATACTCTTAATTAAGGTAAATGATCATTATCTACAAAGATTTCAAAGATAGAACTATCAATATATTAGTTTTTTTAGAAGATCAAATGGGATTGATCAAAAGGAGAGAGTTATTATCAAAACCAAAGGAAGATGAGTAGGGGATGCTCATGATAATAACAAGCCTAATAGTCATCCCAAACTATCCTATGGTTGGGCTTTATATTTTGAAATTGAAGTGATTTACTTATTTGAGTTGGATTTTTATTAGAAATCTAAAGCTTATAATTCCATAATACAAGATCATGGAAATGCCTAAGAGGTGAGGATTTATGCTTGTATCCCGTAGAGGGAAGAAGCAACCTCGGATCCTAAATCTATGGGGCTTTAGCGAGGGCCAAAGCACAACCTAAATCTAAGACAAAAATGGGGATATGATTTACCTCCACAAGAGAGGATAAACCACCCGACTGTTGGACTTACAATCGCCTAGAGGTGGCCACCAACTAACTCCTCCAACATTTTTAAATACATGTAGGCAAGTCTTATGCTTTTGCAAGATAGCTAAGCTGTTGTTTATTTAGAAAAAAAGACTAAGTCCTTAAACACACTCGCTAAGAGACTAGATTATGAAGGGTATGAGTAATGACTTAATCTAATGCAAATTTTTGTTAAGTTTCATTTTAATTTTTGGACAATTTATTTGACATAGACTATGGGATTCATATGCCTAATGCATGAGAAATTGGTTATGGGCCAAAATTAGTAAAAAGGAGGTGTGTTTTCACCATGGCTCTCAAAGGTCAAGCCATATTCTTTGGCAAAGGGGGAAGCCCTCCATAAGCAAGAGTGAAGCAAGATGATTTTATGCATGATGTGAAATATATAATATGTAGCTAAGGGTTGCTAAATCTTTTATCTTGATTTATTTCCTAGGCTTTAGGTGAGGTTATGAGTTGTTTAATTTTAATTTTGAGTTGAATAATTGGATAGAAAAATTATTTTTCCCTAAGAGCCTAATCATGCCATCTTAATGCATAAGCTAAACAAACATCAAATAATTTTATAAAGCTAGCACAAAAGAATAAAAGGCCTTTGTGGTCGGGCACCACCGCATAAACTTGAAAAAAAAAGGGTAGCCGAGCTCTACCCTTATACAAACTGGATTACAAATGAATAATTATAACTTAGTTGGAATTTATGTTATGAAGATCTTCAGTTTTCATTCTTCATTCTTCTTTCTTCATTTCTTCATTTTTTTTCTTTACTTCTTTTGGTTAGTTAGAATGTGGCTTGCTCCAAGGCATCATATGGTGCATAAGACTTAGTCTTATGACCAATGTTCATTCTAATTCCCCCATAACATTCATTCAAATCTTAATTGTAAAAGTACATGAAAATGGGAAAAGTAAACTAACTAAAACCTACAAAATAGAGATTAGCTAAACATACCACACAACCAAGCATGCATATGAATAATTTGAACTTAACTTACCACACATGGGTAACCAAGTCCACATGTCCTAATTTGGATTATGCTTAGAGGTATAAGCAACTTGCACAGTAAAAGCATTTATATTTTTTATTTCAATGCCCCTTAAGCACAATCTCTTAGAAGACATGGTTAGGCTAATATCGTATACCATTTATCACGTCTACACTAACATCATCTAAACATTACATCATAAAATAAAATTAGGCATCAAACCATGCATTGCCCTAACATAGAGCTAGAAATGGTGACTTAGCCTAATGAGTGTTCCATGTAAGGCCTATGTGGTATGTCTTAGCTAGGCTTTAATATTAGAGTTTTCTAAGTGTGAGAGATTCAACTTAGAGGAGTCGTTTCATTTTAAGTGATTTAGTTTATTTATCAATTTTATTTGACGCTTTGATTTAGTTTGAATGAACCTACACTTAGTTACTAAGTGTTGTAAAGAGAAGAAAAGAGAACTTCTCTTTCTCCCTACGTTATGTAATTTCTAAGGTAGATTCATAAATGATTTTTCTTCAGTGAATGTTTTATGATGTGTTTTAGTTGACCCTAAGTTTAGATTTACTCTAAATAAACCCATTCAATAAGAAATACATCTTAAGATTAATTAAGGTGAATTACTACCACATAACACACAATCATTTATTTCTTTTCAACATGTATACCATGCATATGAATGATCCTAAGCATACCTATAAATGTAATGCAAAACTTTAGCACACTTTGATGATCAATGCTAAGAGATGTTATTTAGGAATATTTTGGATGTTTCATGAATGCATGATTTTGTTTAAGTAGAAAGAGGGACTCTTTTATCCATTAATCAAATGCACATTTACATGTATGGAAGACATAAGTGAGTATGATGCCATTATTTTCTACACCAAGGGTGTAAGGTACAAGACCTACTACTTAAAGCCTCGAACCGATGTCAGACTAATATACCACTTTTCTTAAATACATGTGCATGTACAAAGAAATAAATGAATGAAGAATCATGCAAAAGATTTTTGTATTTGATTTGGTTATGCAATTTATATGTGTAAATGTGAAGATCCTTCTTAAGTCATAACATAGAAGTGCATAGGAATGGATTTAAGCAAGTGTTATGTTTTTTTTTCAAATGAACTATACACTTTACAAACCCTATCCAAATCCATGTTAAGAGAAGAGAAGGACAATCACAAGAAGCACATCTTATATTATAATCACATGCAAACTTATAAGTACTTATAAGTACTTATAAGTAGCATACCTTCATTTATAATATTTGATTTATAGATTCTGAAATCATATGCTTATAAGTAGCATACCTTCATTGATATTAGCCACTCATATTCTTACTTCAGCCAAAACATGCAATTTGTCATAAAGAAAACATTCCTTTTAATTTGATTTTAAAAGATGTGAATGCATGAATTTATATGGCAAATAATCGTTTAACATGCTTGGAAAGAAATAAAGTGATGTAATCATATGATTTCATTTATCCTAATTAATTCCTAAGGACAATCCTATAAGATAAGATTATTGAAAGTGAATCAAAATTGCTTAAAGAGACTTTTATTTTATTTTGAATTTGATTTGATTTGGGATTTTTTAAAAGGGTTTGCTTGTCCTAACCCATTTCCCACATGTGTAAGTTGGTTTAGTTTAATTTTATAACCATTAGATTGATTTTTATATTTTGTTTAGGTTAAGGTATAAATTAGCTTTACACATGGCGTGATGGGATTGGTTATTTAAGTTTTCAAATTATATCCATGCCACATACGCTTTCCTGTCAATCAAGGATCGTACGGTCAAGATTAAACCTGTAGTTATAAAGGGATTAAATCAACAGATATACACAGATTATCAGGACCGTCCATCCAAAACATGTGGGATGGACGGTCCATGATTCATCTCTACCTTTGCATGTGGGAGACAGAGATCATCCATCCTCCATGGCTTGATACGAGCTCACTTGAGCTCGGATAAGGCTGGGATTCAACCCACACCATCTAGAAGTATAGAGAAGAAGATTAAATAGTGAAATTTCAATGGGATTATAATTCCCTTCACAAAGGACCAAAAAATTTTCAACTTAAGCTCAGTTTTTAAGTGTACCTCGCCAAAGGCTATCACCAGTGCTTCCAATGGTGGATGTAGCTTTGTCTAGTGGAGACGAAGCCTTGTTGAAGTTTACAAGCCTTGAGATGAAGTGGATCTTCCAATTGACCAAGCCCCCTCTAATAGCTTGCAACTTCGATCGAATTCTCCCTTACGGTGGCTTGGATGCTTGAGATTTGCTTCGGATGAACTCGACTTAGTCCCTTGATGGTGCTTGCAAGAGCAATTTAAATTTGATTGAGAATTGAGGGAAGTGGAACTCTCCCTCACCTCCCCTATTTTGGCTTTGAAGAAATCCCAGAAGGGGAAGTTGGAATGAGCTTAGGAATGATTAGGGAAGCTTGTGGGTGCTTTCCTTTGATCCTCTGAGCTCAATCGAATGCAATAGACTTGGTTTGAGTGGAAATGAGGGGGAGTATATCTCCCCCTACTTAGATCAGATGGTTGAGAGTCTCTTTGTCATTTTGATCAAATTGAAAAGATTTATTTGGTTGTTTTGGTTGTTAGGAGTGCCATGTGCTTTGGTTTTGGCAGAGGAGTTGAAATGTGGAGGTCCACATGTGTAAAATGAGTGTAGGAGGTATTCCAAGTGGAGAATTTTGAGTAGAGTGGTGAGTTTTGGCCTTGGGTTGGGTTTGGATGACATAAACCCCATTGGGTCATGTGCACCACCTCCCTTGGTGTCTAAATGGACCACTAGGAGGATGCCAAGTGGTCTTGAGTTGGAATATAATCAAATTCTAAGTGAATTTGATCATAGGTTACCCTTTGACCTAGGGGTAAATTGGTCATTTGGCTTTGATTTTGATTTGGGAAAATTTGCAATGATTGGAAAATAGGTTGTACCAATTTTCAATGAATTTGGAGTTTAGTTGTTATGATTTGGCTCAAGTTGACCCATTTAGGTCAAAATGGGTCAACTTAGTCAAGTTGACCAATTGGTCAAATTGGGTCAAACCAAGGGTTAGGTCAAGTTCATATGACCATTTGAAATGTTTTGGTATCATTGGTTTGGTTCAATTTAATTTATATTTTATTTTGGTTCATTTGAGTTCACTTAGGTCAAATGGGCTAAATTGATCAATTTGACCTATTTGACCCAATTAGGTTAAATCATGGGTTCGTTTAGGTTTGGTTGGTCATTTGAAATGTATTGTAAGCTTTGGTTTTAATCAATTTTGGTTTTGTTTGATATGACCTTTTAGGTCAAGTTGGGCTCATAGTCAATTGGGCTAAGTTGGTCTAGTTAGACTATTGAGGCTTTGGCCAAGTTCAACAAGTGATTTAGAATGAATTTGATCCATTGGTTGTGATCAATTTGGCTTAGATCAAGATTTGACCCATTTTGGCTTTTTAAGTCAAGTTGGGTCAAGTTGGGTCAAGTGGCCAATTTGGCTTGGTTTGACTCAATTGATGGCTTGATCATGTTTAATCATTGATGATGGATTGTTTTAGATCAATGGTTTCAATCAATTTGGCCAATAGTGGATTTTGGCTAGTTTGGGTTTCATTTTGGTTAATTGTTGACTTGGTCAATGACTAGGTTTGATTGGTTTGACCCAATTTGGGTGATTGATCATCCCATGATGATTGTTGCTCAATGAGGCTTAGGTGGGCTTAGTTCAATCCAATTTGGTTGGATTAGAATTTGGCTCAAAAAGGTGTTTTAGGTCACTTTGGGTTAAGTGAGCCTAAGTTGGCCAATTGACTTGATCAAGGCATGATTCTGGTTTGGCTGAACTCACATATGGACTTATGATTGAGATATAAATCCAATTGCAAGTGATTTGGAGTCAAATGGGTTTTGGTTCGTTTGATAATTTCAAGTCAAAAGGGTGAACATGGGTTTGAATTGGGTTGGTTTGATTTTGGTTTGGTGATTGAGTTTGTGTTTATATTTGTATTCATGATTGAAGGATTGATTGAATCATGAAGAAAATCCAAGGATTTGGATTGATTTGAGTTTGATTTGACTAAGTTCAATAATTTGACTTGAAAAAGCATAGGTTGGATTTGGATTTGAGTTTTGAATTTGGCTTTGGTTATATGGATTCATATTCCATTTATATTTGTAAAATATAAATGAAAATATAAATGGGTTATGAGAAAATCTTTTGAGCTTGAAGTGATTTGGATTTGATTTGAGCTAAGTTCATAAGATGTAATCAAAGTGACTTAGGAAAGATTTTTGGATTTGGTCTTGAGTTTTGGATTTAGTTTTGGTTATTTGAATTTATATTTCATTTATATGTGAGAGTATAAATGAGCCTATTTTTGGGTTGTGAGAAAATCTTTTGAATTTGATGTGATTTGGATTTTTGGAATTGATTTGAATGATTTGAGAAAAATCATTTAAGTTGGAATTTGATTTGAATTTTGATTTGGAATTGATTTTGGTTTGAAATTGATTTGAGAAAAGGAAGTAAGGATTTGGTTCAATCTATAGGGTAGACATGTCATCCTATTACCTTTAAGGCCTAACATATTCCTATGGCTAACTCTTCTAAGTCTCTAAGGTTAGGTCAAGTGTTCACCTAATCCTAGAATAGCATCTAGAGGTCTATGTCTAAGATGGAGAAGTTGAGGAAGCTCACTCCAAAGTGAGGTCAACAACAGAAACCCAATGGGTGTGGTGTGGTGATAAGGTACACGTGGTAGTGACCGAAATGATCAACAATCCGCAAAAGCGTAAGAAATGAACTACTCCTAACTTCTAGAATCAAGAGCTTAATGCCATGCAACTCTACTTATATCTAGACATAAGAGAGTGAAGGAGGAATCCTTTGGGATTGAGTGTGTGAACCTTCCAGGAAAGAAAGGTTCAAGTCATCCATTGAGGATGAGATTTGATTTGATTTACTTGAGGAGAAATTGATTTGATTTGTTTGTTTAGATTTGGTGCTCCCAGGAATGAAAATGAACTCTCTACTTGGGGGCAAGTTCAAGTCATCATGAGAGAGGTTGTGAAATCCGTGAGGGTTTAGAATTCATGATCTTTCGGGATGAAATGTGAACTCTCCACTAGAACAAGTTCAGTTGGATTAAGATTGGTTTTCATGGGGAAGGCTGGGAAGATTTGCATCTCACTCAGGAGAAGCAGGTTGATTTGTTTATTTGGTTGACTCCATTGAGGGAGGTTGATTGGATTTGTTTTGTTTGTTTAGTTGACTCCACTGAGGGAGGAGGGTTGATTTTATTTCAGATTTTAAGTTTTAGATTTTTTGAGATGGACCTTGTCGGTTTATGATGGATCATACTGAGAAGGAGCTTATATCAGCCTAGACCTATCTCAGATTTATCAATCCAAATGGGTAGTCTACCAACCACATAGTAGGACTATCTAACCAAAGGGGTTGCCTTTCAATTTGCAACGATTAATTCAGGGAAGAAAGCACGAGGACTCACATCTTCCTCAATAAAAGATCGCTAGGGTGACACATTAGCGAGGTAGCATGTTAACCTGACCTAAGGCTGACTACTGAGTGAATGCTACTAGGGGACCTAAATTAGCTCAAAGATAGTCAAAGTTAATTTTATTTTTGATTATATTTGATGAATCCCTTTGATTAGTGATGGACTGCACTGAGTAGGGTTCGTGTTGGCCTTTGCCTAACCTCAGATTTACCTATCCAAAGGGAGTAGTTTCTCGAATGAGGAGAAAACTATCCAACCAAATGGGTGCCTTTCAATTTACAATGGTTAATTCAGGGAAGAAATCATAGGGACTCACATCTTTCTGAATAAAATACCATTAGGGTGACATATTAGCAAGGTAACATGTCAGCTAGAACTTGATTTTAGTCATGCTAGAAAAAGAATGTATGAGCAGGGCTATTGTGGAAAATAGATTGAACTCGACCTAAGGAGATTCAGAGGGCACGGGGACTTATCTCTTGAGAGAATTCTGTTTTACATTGCCCTAAAGATAGGATGCCTGCTTGGAAAAGGGGCCACTAGGGGCTTGAGTTCCTAATCCACAAATGAATTAAATTATTTTATTTTGTTTGTTTGTTTATCATGGACTCTGTTGGTTTGCGAGGGATCCTACTGAGAAGGAGCTTATATTAGCCGAGACCTATCTTAGATTTACTGAACCAAGGAAAAATCTGTGCATCCGTTGAACAAATTCTCTAACCACAGAGGTGGTTACTAGGAAAGGGGGACTGTCTAATCCAAGAGTAACCTGGGTAATGTTTAAATGGGGTCACAAAGGACGTGATCTAAGTAGAGTGACTACAGGTAATATGGCCACTAAGGGCTTTATCTTCCTATAGCAAAATTGATTGTTAGGGTAGTCTATCTTCGACTCGATAGGTGCCATCCGACCTAGGAAGACTGCTGAGTGAATGCCACTGGGGGACTTATCCTAGACCTCAAATATACGTAACCTAGTTAGTGCATGGTGGCTAGTTCAAGAAGAAAGCATGTAGGCTTACATCTTCTTAGAAAAAGTCAAGATGGGGTAGCTTACTGGCTGCGCAGTGAAGTCTACCAAACTAATAAGGCGCTCTTCGATTTGCAAAGGTCAAGTCAGAAAGAAAGCATGGGGACTCACATCCTCCGGACAAGTGAATATTGGGGTGACAGACTAGCAAGGTAGCATGTTAGCCTGACATAGAGCAGCTAATGAGTGAGTGCCACAGGGGGCTTGCTCCCACATCAAAATTACTCGAGACAAAAGATATGGGTTTATTTTGGTTTGTGCTTGTGTTAGAGGGAATAGGATGCCTCTCAGGTTCTCTTACACTTACCCTAAACATGCTGGGAAATTTTGATGAAATGGTTCCATGAATGGCAGTTGAAATCCCACTAAGAAAGGTTGTAGGTTCTCTCACTAACTAAATTGTGCTAGTCAAAATAAGATGCCTCTTGGGTTCTCTTACACCTATTCTAGTAGCTCTAGGGAATCATGTGTAATTTGTGTTTGTGTTGTGAAAGAAAGATATGGTGCCTCTTAGGTTGTCTCACACCTATCCTAAACATGTAGTGGCAGATTTACAAGCAAGCAAACAATGCTTCGAAAGAAGAGAATATCTTGATGAATTGGAATGAAATTTTTTATGATAGAATTATTTTTAAACATGATTTTATGGGTAATAGTTTTTCAAATAGAGCCCATTAATTAGAAGCATCGAGCATTCCTGTTTACAATCAATAAGCTAATAAGATCCTCCCTAGTAGGCCTTCTTTATGATGTAAGGGCCTTTCCAAGTGGGTTCAAACTCGCCTCTCATCTTTCGATGTGCTACAATTAGTCTCCTTAGAACTAAAACAAGCTCTCCTACTTGAAAAGCTAGAGGGCGGACCAGCTTGTTGTGAGCTTGAATCATTTTGGCTTTGTACAACTCGAGGTTCATGCTATAGTCTCTCTCCAAACCTTGAGCTCTTCTAGACTTGGCATTCTACTGTAGTGATTTTTTACCTTATCATCTTAGTGATGGGGCTAGACTTCCAATGGTAGAACGACTTCGGACCCATACTAAGGAGAAAGGGGTAGAATGAGTTGGAGTTTTGTATGTGGTGTAGTATGCCCACAAGGCTTCAACTAACTGCTCATGCCACTATCGTTTGTTGTCATCAAGTGTCTTCTTTAGTATTTGAATGAGAGTTTTGTTGAATGCTTCTACTAGGCCATTTGCCCTGGGGTAGTAGATGGTGGAGTATCTCCAATCTATACTGTGTCTTCTGGCGAAGTTGTTGATCTTGGTGCTCTTGAATGCAGTACCATTATCGAATATAATTCATCAAGGCACCCCAAACCTATATGTAATATGGTTCCGAATTGGAGCACATCTTGAGCTGTGACCTCTCTAAGTGGGATTGCCTCACCCACTTGGAAAGTAGCTAAGATGAATGACCCCTTGGAAGAAGGAGGATCGATTGATATGTCTCAATACCACTCAACACCAAATAGGGTGTAGAATGTTGGGTGGTTGATGTAGGATCGCACCATGTGCCTGACACTAGTGGAATCTCCTAGCCACATTCATGTAGTCTATAATCATCGAAAGCTTGTAGTATCCTAGTCTCTTGATCTTTGCTTTCATCTTCGGACCAGATTGGTGTGCTCCACATAGACCTCAATGTACCCCAGTTATAATCTTACGGGCTTCATGTTTTTCTAAACAACGTAACCATTTGATCGAATGACCATTGGTACAAGGTTGCATCTACGAGAGCATAGGAGAGTGCTCTCTGCTTCATCTGATGGGCTTATGACTTCTCTTGAGGTAGTTTTCCTCTAGTCAAGTAATCCATGAATGGTTACCTCCAATCCAGCTCCTCATCCTTTTCGACAATGATAACCTCCCCTTCAAGAGAAAGTCTCGACGAGTTTAACGTCAATAAGGGATAGGACTTGTTTATTTTGGACCCTTATTGGAATGGACTCATCTTCGACATGAAATTTTGGAAAGCTTTGGCCAAGCATTCTCTCCTCGAGGGACCTTGTAGATGGTGACCTCAAAGATTTGGGCCAACATCTTCATGGTGTACTCATGGTAGTGACAAAGCTTAAATTTTAGAACTTTATAGGATATAGCAATCTGGTTGATGACCTGCTGAGAATCCCTGTAGATATTGATGCTTTTGACACAAAAAGTAATGGCTAACTCCAGACCAGCAATCAAAGCCTCATACTCAGTTTTGTTGATGGTGCATGGATTGGAGAGATTGTATGAGAATCTCATCACATCACTGTCTGGAGTTAAGAGAACTATTCCTATCCCTGCCATTCCTAGAAGAGTAGATCATGGTTCTTCTCCTTTTTGAAAGAAAGTCACACCATAAAAATACATCACCCAACATCGATTGTTGGCCTCCCCTAAGTTCATGATTTGTTCGTCA
Organism: Cymbidium sinense; assembly: GCA_021442155.1. Classification (NCBI taxonomy): domain Eukaryota; kingdom Viridiplantae; phylum Streptophyta; class Magnoliopsida; order Asparagales; family Orchidaceae; genus Cymbidium; species Cymbidium sinense. Next base: position 66,417,899 of record CM038229.1, on the reverse strand, counting down.
GGGAGAGCATCATTAAGTGAGGAATCAGTAGGAAGTGGGTGTGTTGCCAAGAAATCCTTTAATGCTTGTCCTTTCACCGCATTGAGGGGTACAAATGTGATATTGAACTATGAGAGAATCATGGACCATAGTGCTAAATATCTGAATAACATCGGCCGTGTCATGAGATACTGTAGTGGATTGATTCTTGAAATCAAGTCCACCTTATGAGAAAGCATGCAGTGTCGTAGCTTTTGAGATGCAAAGATTAAAGCTAGGTAATGTTTCTCAATAGTTGGGTAGTTTGCTTCAGTTGGGATCAAATGATGGCTAAGGTAGTAGAGAGCATTCTCCTTCCCTTTTTCATTGGCTTGGGTCAACAAAGAGCCAAGGGAGTCGTCAATGTAGCAGTGTAGAGGATCAACGGCTTGCCCGGTATAGAGGCTGCTAGAACTGATAGCTTCACCAAATATCGCTTAATGTATTCAAAGGCATGCTGACACTTATCATCCCACTTGAACTTGGCATCCTTCTTGACAAGTGCTGAAAATGGCTTACATCTCCCCGATATATTGGAGATAAAGCACCTTAGATACTCCAACCGCCCTGACCCTTGGAATGATCTGAGTTGTGTTAGGCTTTTAGGGGTGGCATTTCTAAGATGGCTTTGATCTTGTTTGGGTCTATTTCTATTCCCTGGTGTCGGACAACAAATCCAAGGAACTTCCCCGAAGCTACTCGGAATGCACACTTCAAAGGGTTCATTTTGAGGTTGAATTTCCTTAACCATTCAAAAACTACTCTCTAATCAAAGAGATGTCTTCCTTTTCTTTACTTTTGACCACTAGATCATCAACATTACATTCAACTTAATGATGAATGAGTTCATTGAAGATTTTAGTCATGGGCTGTTGGTATGTAGCACCAATATTTTTAAGACCAAAGGCATGACCTTATAATAATAGATTCTGATCGAGGTTCAAAAAATAGTGTTTCTTTCATCCTCTAGGGCCATCTTGATTTGGGTGTAGCAGACCCATCCATGCAGGAGAATACTGCATGAGATGAGACGATGTCCACCATTAATTCTGGTATAGGAAGAGAAAACTCATCCTTAGGACATGCCTTCTTTAAGTCCCTAAAATCGACACATATGCGAATTTGGCCATTCTTCTTCTTAACTGGCATAACACTGGCTAACAAGGTAGGGTATTTTTCCTCCCTGATGAAGCCAACATCGATCAGTTTCTTGACTTTAGAAATTACATGTTGTTTGATTTTTAATCGCATGCATCTAGGAGCTTGCTTAATAGGTTAGTGCTATGGTCTATTGCAAGTTTGTGTACTGCCACGTTAAGAGAAAATTCAGGAATTTCTTCATAACTCCATGCAAAGTAATCCTTAAACTCAGTCAATAGCCTAACTAAGTCACTGGTTTCTTCTTCGTTCAATAGGAAACTAATGTATGTCGCATGAATTTTCTTCCATCCTGAGGTTGATTTCATTAAGCTTGTCGATTGTTGAATGGATTCTTCTTCAAATTTTGGAGGTGCATCTTTGATTTGAAGATCATCTAGATCATCTAAAGTTTCTAAACACACATTCTCATAAGAGTTAGTGTGATTTGAGAAGAACCTATCAGGCTCTTAATGATTAGTGACAACTAAGCAGTAATCATCATCGTCAGCTGGACCCACTGTATCGAATCCTAGTCCTGATCTCGATTTTGTATTCCTGCCCTTGTTGCTCCATAGCTTTTTAAAATATTCTAACCTGTGCTTGGATCATGTTTAAGGAATCAAACCTTTCTTTGTAAGATTAAGAACACAAGATGAGTACCAATCAAAAGATAATTTCATTAAATCTTTATATGAATTATCCTTAAGTTCTACATCTGCTTCTGGACTTGAGGATGATGATCCCAATAGAATCTCTTTGGATTAACATCCATAGAAGACATGGGGGCTTACTTAACTATTAAACCTTCAGCTTTTTGAGAGGAAAGTGAGTTTAGAGCTAAAGTTCCCAATTGCTACCTGATGGTTTTACTTAATTGTGCTTCGAATATATTCATGCTTTGCTTGGAGGCCTGGTCTTCATCACTATATGGCTCGAGTGCCACCTCTAATGAAACCCATTGAGAGGGGTTTCCTAGTATGCTAATCACATGAGACTCATCCTCCGAGCTGGATTCCAAGTCTATGTGAATAGTAGAGTACTCTGTGAACTGGAACATAGCCCCTGTTGACTGGCGGCCAACCAAGGGGTCTTCCGCATTTGGAATTGCTTCTATGTCTGCCTCTACCTCTGCCTAGTGGAGGCTGGGTCATTCTACCCATTTGTCCATATGGTGGGACAAACTGTGGATGGAATGTGACATGCGGCTCTACTTCTTCCTTGGTGTCCCTTTCTTGCGCACTTGGACTTTCCTTTTTCTTTTCTTTTTATTTTTCTTATTTCTTTTTCTTTTTCTTTTTCTTCTGTTTCTTTTTCTTTTATATTTGAATTTTGATCAAGTTCATGAGAATAGATATTTTTGTTTTGAGGAAGATATTAGGTCACATCTTCATATATCTCAACCTCTCTAATTGAAAATGTCTTTTCATCTCCTTTGACATAGTATTCAATTCCATCCTTCAAACTTGATGCACTGATGAAGGGAGGATGGAATTGTCTTGTTCTAGTGTATCCAAGGCCTACCAAGAAAAGTAATGAATGAAGTATTTGAATCAATTATATAGAACTTGGCTTTAGTCTTCTAATCACCTATTTCCAAAGGTAAAACACTATGGAGCCTGAAGCCCTCTCGCCTTGTCCATTGAATCCTCTCAACATCATCCAATCTCCTTGGAGTGTAAAGATGTCAATCTTCAAATAAGTAAGAGTCTTTAGACTCATAATTTTCATCGATACACCTAGATCAACCAAAACCCTAGAGAGTCTGAATCTGCCTATATCTAATGTGATGTAGAGGGGATGGTTGTGTTCCATGTCCTCCAAAAGAAGGTCTTCGTCTGTGAATGTGACTCCTTGAACTTCTCTTGCATAATGTGTCTCCTCTCCAATAGTGGTTGGCTGAGCTAAGCATATCTCTAGATCAAGAAGAGCCTTGATTAATGATTCTCTCATCTCTTTGGATAAGACAAGGGCATCATACATGCTTAACATAGCTGGCTTTCTTAGGTGAGCGAGGACATTATAATAAACTTTAGGTTGATCCTCCATAAGCATATCCATGGGTGGAGCATCCTGTGGAGGGGCTTCTTGCTTACTGGTACCAATGACTTATTTTCCCTTATCTTGAGGTGTTGCCCTAGGAGGTAGAATGTTGCCACTATGGAGGTTGACTTCGGTGATCTCTTATGGCAGTTTAATGGCAGATTCTACCTGCTCATCAGGCTCACCTAAACTTCTCCTATAGGACCCTCAGAATCGGATGATTCCAGGTCTTTCTCAAGAGGGGAACGTGTTATTCAGAGAAGGAAAGTCCATCTTTGAATCAGAAAAGAAAGATCAGAGTTATTATAATTATTATTTAGACTTGAAGAGTTTTCTATGAGAGTAAAATTGGACAACTCATCAGAAGTGATATATATGTAATTCAAACTAGCTTTATTCCTTGATTTCTTGGATTTCGAAGGAGGTACATAGGAAAAATCTAGCAAAGTAAGTGGGGTGAGGGATTTGATGCCCTCATCCACCGATACAAGATGTCTACTAGAAGAAGAGCTAGCTGAAGTAGAAGTGTCGATTGAAATAGTAGCTACAACGGTGGAATGAAGGCTAGGCTCGGTCGGTGGTTGTGCTACTTGGCTATCCAGGGCTGGCATGGGCTGCTGCTACTGTTACTGAGCTCCCACTTTCCCTAAGTTGTCTATTGTAACTTACGAACCTTCCTTGATGTTGGTGGTTCGAGCTACCTCAGGCACTTACAAGGAAAGTTTCTAGATTTTTAATACAATATTTTTAGAGGTTTGAGATAAGGTAATATCACAACCTTCTTTGGTTTTGAGAGGATCATAAGTATTCCCAAAGATTATCCTAACAGAACTAGATGGTTATTCCACAAGGTATTTCTTTGGGATAACTATGGCACTGTCTTATAGCTATGCTCAAGCCAATCCTTGAATATAAAGCAATCCTCCAAAACATGGCCTAGCATGTGGTGGTAGGAGCAAAAGTTAGGATCATTACTCTTGCCAACTTTCTCCAGCTTTCTAGGCTCGGGTAACTGAAAATCAGGTTTCTTTAAGAGGTTCTTAAAGATTTTCCTGACTTCCTCTCTCTTAAATGAATAAGGTTTGTTTAGTTTATCCAAAAGAGTAGGTGGATGGTAGCTACATGGTGGTGGGTATGTGTACCGCTACTGAGGGTGTGGCTATGGAGGAGGTTGTGAAGGCAGTGGGACTGCTGTGGCGGCTATAGGATGGCCTAGGCGATGGTAGAGAAGGTGGAAGTGACGATTGTGGAGCATGAGTTCTCTCATATTTCTCTCTGGTCGACTGCTTCCCCTTGTCCACTATTGTTACCACCTCAAGCTTCTTCTCATATGTCTTCTACGGCTTTGGCTTTGATGGTTGATCCTGAAAAGGTAACTATTTGGCCTCTCCTTATAGACTAGCCTTTTTGTTGATTAGTTTTTCAAATGTCTTGATGGTAAAACCTTTGAGCATGAAGGCGACCGGGCCATGAATATTCTTTAGTAGAATTTCAATGGCATGCTGTTCAGACAGCTGTGATTTGCATTTCATACTCAAATTGTGCCATCTGAGAATATAGTCAATAAGGGACTCATCGGGGTGTTGTTGGGCTACAACGAGATCACCCACACCCTTACTGAGCTCTGACAAACCTCTTAATGAAGAGTTGCTCCAACTCAGCAAAAGTTTTCAATGAACTGTTGGGGAGTTCAACATACCAATCAAAGGCTATACGTGCTAAGCTACTAACAAAAAGATGAAATAGTAACGCATCATTGCCACCAATTGCATAGCCCAAATGCGCTATATATGTGTGGGTTCTTTCCATCAAAGCACTTGAAAGAAGGTCGCACAAAACCCTTAGTATATTGGATGACATCAAATTTCTTTGGGTCGGGTCTACCCTTTGGAACCGATGATCCTCCTCGGGCTTGCGCCAATGCTTCTCTCACCTACTGCTCAACCATGAGTTTAATATCATTTTCTTGTATGGAGGTACTATCTACTACCTTCCTATACAAGTTGGTGCTCCCCTGCTCCACTGGAGGAAAAGTCTTGGCTTGATCCAAGACATGCAACAACTCAGGCTGACCGATCTCTGCAATAGTAGGATGCACTGCTGGGGCTTTATTCTGAATTTCCAAAACTACTACTAGCAAATCTTCAAGCCTCTTTCCCATTTTGTCAATTTATTCATCCTTTTATTTTAGTTACTGAAGGAGGTGTTTGGTTGAGTAGGCTGTATCATCCTGCTCGGTCACAACACCTTCCAAACTCTGCTGATCTCGAAGAAGGAAGCACCTAGTGTCAACCATATGCACCTCTTGAATCCTCCAACATGTCATCTTCATTAGGATCAAAGCTAACTTTTTCTTCCTCTAAGTTAAACTAGGCATACCTTAGAATCTCCTTCTTCTCCATCGAGATACTGGGATACAATATCATCTGAATGGTCCAACTACGTTGGGCAAATGATCACAGCTGATCGGTGGTGGGATAGCTTTCATGAACAGAGAGACATCTAACCTCCCCTTCTGATGGAGAACAAATTTTGTGAGGTACACTCCTTGAGAGGATAATGCTTACGATGTCACTGATGCAGGTGAGTGGTACTCTTGGGAGGATTATAGCCATAGGGATAATGGTACTGTCTTCTTTCCCCTCTGATGTTGTTGATATTTCCACTATTTGTTGCGATGGTAGTGGTGATGGCATGAATACTATGCTCTGAGATCACCATTCCCTCTTCACCATAACTTGGGTAGGAGGTCGAGTAGGAGAGCTCAACCCCACCTCAGTCAGCAGTGTAGATGAAAAGGGATCTCTTGGTATAGGATCACCATAGGGGCTCTTTTTTCTCTGGATGCCACCTTCATGGCCTTTGATGGAACTATGGATGATGGAACTTGTATTGGAGATGGTGGTCATGGAGTAGAGTGGTGTGGTGGAGGCACCACCAACTCTTTCTGTGTAGGAGCTCCTCTCCTATGGTAAGTAGTACCTGTCGATACAATACTGTTAGTATGACCAGCATGGGTAGCACGTCGATCGGGAAAATCTACGCCTTTATACCTCCGCCTCTCTCGGTTAGTAACCTGTACTGATACATGGGCTTCCTTAGCCCTCTCCTGTCTGATGTGCTCGCCTACACTATGAGGGATGACAGATCGTACATTAAATTGGGCCCCAGACTTTGACCATCTGTAAGCCCCACCAACTTGATGTAGAATTGATCTAAAGCCGGCATATGACCTCCTCTTATCTCTGATAGGAGCCTCATAATGTACTGTAGGGGGAGGTGACACTATAAACCTGTTTAGATCTTCCTCTCCATCAGATCTGGAGAGAGGATTGAACTTTTCTATATGATTAGAGGAGAAACCATCCTGGGAAACTCCTCTATTGTAGCCTACGAAACTGCCTCCAAATGCTTAGTTATGTGTTCATGATGTCGCTTGATCTTGTGGCATCGGTTGCGGTGCTGGGTCATGGTGGGAGGAGCATCATGTGAACTAGACCCTATCTCAAAGGCGGGGAGACTACCCCTGAAGACAGGATAGCCTTCCTTTTGGAAGGATCCAGTGAGCGGGTATTAGCCCGTGTTGGGGTAGTAACAGGAACCATAGAATGCACTGGTGCTAAAGCAACAACTGCTGTAGAAACTAGCACAGCCTTCTTCTTCAGTGAGACAAACTATGAATCCAACGACATCTCAACATGAATGGCCGATTTTTTTCATCTATGGTTGTGAGGGATGATGAGTAGGTGGAAATCAGCGATCAAGGCCAAATTAATTCTAAAAAATGTGAAGACATGCTTCAGCTTCCATTTGAATCGAACCGAACTTGAGAGAAATTGGTAGCGAGTTGGAATTCTGCATTTTTGGAAAATAAACTCGAATCAAATTTATGTTTTTGCTAACTTTTTTGAATTTTGATTTAGAATTTGAACCCACGCTCAATAATTTGAATATGTTAAATGGGGCTCATTGATTTTGAGAGATATTTTTGAATGGATTGGAAAAGAGATTTTTGAGTTTAGAACCCATTTTCAACAAATTTGAGTATGTTAAAAATGGGTACAAAACTATTTTGAAGTATGCTTCCATTGGTTCATATTTGAATTTGATTCTTTTATGTTTGGATACCTTTCATTTAATAAATTTGAGCATGTTAAATAGAGGGTCAATTGATTTTGTTTTGATTTATGATTTTAGAATTTACTCACCCAGCAAATTTGGGTATGATTGATGAGGTGTTTGAAAAGAATTTTCTTCTTTTGGTTGTTTGCTCATGATGTGAATCATGTGTGAATTTGGAAGTGAAATCTTTACTTAGAAAATTTGTTATACTAAATGAAGTCCAAATCTAATTTGATTTTAATTTTAAAAATGGGATCTTTACTTAACAAATTTGGGTATGCTAAATAAAGCCCCAAATGTGTTTGGTTTAGTTTTGATTTTTGAAAAGAGATCTCTACTTAGCAAATTTGTGTATGCTAAATAGGAGAATCCAAATGTTATTTGTTTTATTTTTGATTTGAAAAGAGAATCTTTACTTAGCAAATTTAGGTATGCTAAATAAAGTCCATGTGTTTTGTTTTTGTTTGGATTTTTGAAAAAGAGGATCTTTACTTAGCAAATTTGTGTATGCTAAATAAGTAAATCCAAATGTGTTTAATTTTTTTGATTTTGAAAAGAGGATCTTTACATAGAAAATTTGGGTATGCTAAATAAGAGAATCCAAATGTGTTTATTTTTTGTGATTTTGAAAATAGGATCTTTACTTAGCAAATTTGGATATGATAAATAAAGAATCCAAATGTGTTTAAATTTTGTATTTTTGAAAAGAGGATCTTTACTTAGCAAATTTGGGTATGCTAAATAAAAATCCAAATGTGCTTAATTTTTGTGTTTTTGAAAAGAGGATCTTTACTTAGCAAATTTTGGTATGCTAAATAAGAGAATCCAAGTGTGTTTAATTTTTGTGATTTTGAAAAGAGGATCTTTACTTAGCAAATTTGGGTAGGCTAAATAAGAGAATCCAAGTGTGTTTTGTTTGGTTTTAATTTGAAAGAGGATCTTTACTTAGAAAATTTGGGTATGCTAAATAAAAGAATCCAAGTGTGTTATGTATTAGTTTTGATTTGAAAAGAGGATCTTTACTTAGAAAATTTGGGTATGCTAAATAAAGGATCCAAATGTGTTTCATTTTTGTGAATTTGAAAAGAGAATCTTTACTTAGTAAATTTGAGAATGCTAAATAAAGAATCCAAATATGTTTGATTTTTGAAAAGATGATCTTTACTTAGCAATTTTGGGTATGCTAAATAAAGAATCCAAATGTGTTTGATTTTTGTGATTTTGAAAAGAGGATCCTTACTTAGCAAATTTGGGTATGGTAAATAAGAGAATCCAAGTGTGTTTGGTTTTGGTTTTGATTTGAAAAGAAGATCTTTACTTAATAAATTTGGGTATGCTAAATAAAAGAATCCAAACGTGTTTGATTTTTGTGATTTTGAAAAGAGGATCTTTACTTAGCAAATTTGGGCATGCTAAATAAAGAATCCAAATGTGTTTGATTTTGTGTTTTAATTTTTTAAAAGAGGAGTTTCTGTTTGAAAAATGTGGTATTTTAAATAGAATCCATATTATTTTTCTTTTTGAAAAGTGAAACTCTCATTTGACAAATTTGAGTGTGTCAAATAGAATTCTGATGTATTTTGATTTTTATGATATTTGCAAAGTAGATTTTCATTTAACAAATTTGGGTATGTAAAAAAATGGAAGTCAATTTTATTTCATCCTTCAAAGATGAAGTCTTTTGTGTGTGACTTACTACTTTTTGAAAGGATGAAAAATTCTGCTTAACACATGTAGAATGTGTTGAGTGGAGTTTCAAATGGTGTGAATTTGCTTGAAGGTAAAGCCTTCATTCAATAAGTTTGGGTATATTGAATGAAGAGGCTTATCTTCAAGTTTGTAATTTTTGAAAAGGGGAGAAACTCTAACTTCAACATATGTAAGATATATTGAAATAGAGTTTTAATTTTACGATGTGATTTTATTTGGGAATGAAATCTTCATTCAATAAATTTGGATATATTAAATGAGGATATTCATTTTCAAATATGTGCTTTTTGAAAAGATGATTCTGATTTTATCTTGGAAATGAAATCTTTATTTAATAAATTTAGGTATATTGAATGAGGATGTTCACTTGTGATTTTTGAAAGTTGATTTTGGTTTTATTTGGAAATGAAATCTTCATTCAATAATTTAAGTATATTGAATGAGCATGTTCATAAGTGCTTTTTGAAAGGATGATTTTGATTTTTATTGGAAATGAAATCTTCATTCAGTAAATTTGGGTATATTGAATGGAGATGTTCATAAGTGCTTTTTGAAAGGATGGTTTTGATTTTATTGGAAATGAAATCTTCATTCAATAAAATTGGGTATATTGAATAGAGATGTTCAATAGTGCTTTTTGAAAAGATGATTCTGATTTTTTTTTGAAAGATCCTACATGTAACAATCTTGAAGATTGTTACATGAGGTTAAGTTACATGTGTTTTGTGAAACTTTTTGTGTAAATATTTTTATTGTGTGAATTTTGGAAATGTTCTTTCGAAAAAGCTATATTTTTATGAAGGATTTTTTTTTATCTTTGGAATAAACTTTACCTCACCATAGAGATGGTAAGGAAAAGGACTTTAATTGTTCATTTTTATTAAATTTTATTTTCACCTATTAGGAGACCCAACTGGGGTTTTAAGACCTACATGGAGTGAGGTCCTAAAACCTAAAAGATGTTGGCTAGCTTAGCTAAAGAATGAAATAAACTAAGTGCCAACAGAAAAGAAGAATAGTCTTGGATTCATATGAAATACAAACCCACTATCGATACTTGGAAATAACGATCATTTACTAAAGATGGAGAGAGGAACCGTCCCTAGTGGAGTCGCCAAAAAAAATCTGTGAAGAATATTTATTTATTTTTACCTTCATCCATCTTTGGAATAGATGAAAATAAAAATGTACAAATAAATTTATTGGTGGACACTACGCAGATCCACAGATGTACTTATTAGGGTGTCATGTACTACACTAAGGAGAGGTGTACTATCTCGAGAGACATAAGTCACCATCCTTCAATAGACCTAATCACCTAATAAAGACTCCTAAGGACAATGGGTCTTCGAATGTACCAAAGATTCTTCCCCTACTTTATATGGAAAAGTAAAGTAGGGTTTATTTTAAACCAAGTTCGTTAAGTTCCCTATAGAGGCAAGCCCCCATAGTTAATTACATCATAAGGAATGAGATTTCTTAAGAATACTCTTGATTAAGGTAAATGATCATTATCTCCAAAGATTTCAAAGATAGGACTATCAATCAATTAGTTCTTTTTTGGAAGATCAAATGGGATTGATCAAAAGGAGGGAGTTATTATCGAAACCAAAGGAAGATGAGTAAGGGATGCTCATGATACTAGGAAGCCTAGTAATCATCCCAAACTATCTTATGATTGAGCTTTATATTTTTAAAATCGAAGTGATTTATTTGTTTGAGTTAGATTTTTATTATAAATCTAGAGCTTACAATTTTACAATACAAGGTCATGGAAATTCCTAAGAGGTGAGGATTTATGCTTGTAGCCCGCAAAGGGAAGAAGCAATCTCAGATACTAAATCTAGGGAGCTTTAGCGAGGGCCAAAGCATAGCCTAAATCTAAGGAGAAAATGGGCATATGATTTACCTCCATAAGAGAAGATAAATCACCTGATTGTTGGACTTACAACTGCCTGAGGTGGCCCCAACTAACTCCTCCTATATTTTTAAATACATGTAAGCAATTCTTATGCTTTTCTAAGATAGCTAAGTTGTTGTTTATTTAGAAAGAAGACTAAGTCCTTCAACACAGTAACTAAGAGACTAGATTATGAAGGGTATGAGTGATGACTTAATCTAATGCAAATTTTTGTTAAGTTTTATTTTGATTTTTGGACAATTTATTTGATACAGGTTATGAGATTCATATGCTTAATGCATGAGAAATTAGTTATTGGCTAAAATCAGCAAGAAGGAGGTGTATTTCCACCATGGCTCTCAAAGGTCAAGCCATATTCTCTGGCAAAGGTGGAAGCCTTCCATAAGCAAGAGAGAAGCAAGATGATTTTATGCATGATGTGAAACATATAACATCCAGCTAAGGGGTTGCTAAATATTTTATCTTGATTTATGTCCTAGGCTTTAGGTGAGGTTATAAGTTGTTTAATTTTAATTTTGAGATAATTAATTGGGTAAATTTATTTTTTCATAAGAGCCTAATCGCATCCAAGCCATTCATCAAACAATGAAGAAATTAGAGAAAATCATGCCATCTTAATGCACAAGCTAAATAAACATCAAACAATTTTATAAAGCTAGCGCAAAAGAATAAAAAGCCTTTGTGGTCGGGCTCCACCGCACAAACCCAAAAAAAAGGGTAGCCGAGCTCTAACCTTATACAACCCGAATTACAAATGAATAATTATAATTTAGAAGGAATTTATGTTATGGAAGGCTTCATTCTTCAGTCTGCTTTCTTCATTTCTTCATTTATTTCTTTTTTCTTTTGGTTGGTTGGGATGTGGCTTGCTCTAAGGCTTCATATGGTGCATAAGACTTAGTCTTATGACCAATGTTCATCCTAATTCCCCCATAACATTCATTCCAAATCTTAATTACAAAATTACATGAAAATGGAAAAAGTAAATTTAACTAAAACCTGTAAAATAGAGATTAGCTAAACATACCACACAACCCAAGCATGTATATGAATAATTTGGACTTAGCACCCCACACATGGGTAACCAAGTCCACCTGTCCTAATTTGGATTATGCTTAGGGGTATAAGCAACCTGCATAGCAAAAGCATTTGTATGTTTTTATTACATTGCCCTTTAAGCACAATCCCCTGTAGAAGACATGATTAGGCTAATATCATCCAATCTACGCACATACACCCTAACATCCAATCTAAAACATTACATCACAAAATAAAATTAGACATTAAACCATGCATCGCCCTAACATAGAGCTAGAAATGGTGACTTAGCATAATGTGTGTGCCATGTAAGGCCTATGTGGTATGTCTTAGCTAGGCTTTAAGGTTAGAGTTTTCTAAGTGTGAGAGATTCGACTTAGAGGGGTAGTTTCATTTTAAGTGATTTAGTTGATTTGTCAATTTTATTTGGTGCTTTAATTTAGTTTGAATGAACCTACACTTAGTTATTAAGTGTTGTAAAGAGAAGAAAGGAGAAGAGATCTTCTCTTTCACTCCTACCTTAAGTAATTTCTAAGGTAGATTCATTAGTGATTTTTCTTTATTGAATGTTTTATTATGTGTTTTAGTTGACCCTATGTTTAGATTTACTCTTATATAAACTCATTCAATAAGAAAGACATCTTAGGATTAATTAGGGTGAATTACTTTCACATAACACACATCCATTTATTTCTTTTCAACATGTATACCATGCATATGAATGATCCTAAGCATACCAATATGTGTAATGCAAGACTTTAAAACACTTTGATGATGAATGCTAAGAGGTGTTGTTTAGGAAAATTTTTGATGTTTCATGAATGCTTGATTTTGTTTAAGTAGAAAGAGGGACTCTTTTATCCATTAATCAAATACACATTTACATGTATAAAAGACATAAGTGAGTATGACACCATTATTTTCTACACCAGGGGTGTAAGGTACAAGACCTACTTGGGGCTACTTAAAGCCTCGCAACCTCGGGATGCCTAGACTAATATACCACTTTTCTTAAATACATGTGCATGTACAAAGAAATAAATGAATGAAGAATTATGCAAAAGATTTTTGTATTTGATTTGGTTATGCAATTTATATGTGTAAATGTGAAGATCCTTCTTAAGTCATAACATAAAAGTGTATAGGAATGGATTTAAGCAAGTGTTAATGAACTATACACTTTGCAAATCCTATCCAAATCCATGTTAAGAGAAGAGAAGTAAAGTCACATGAAGCACATCTTATATTATAATCACATGCAAACTTATAAGTACTTATAAGTAGCATACCTTCATTTATAATCTTTGATTTGTTGGTTTTGAAAATAATTTTTTATTTAATAGTGATAATATCCACTCATATTTTTACTTTAGCCAAAAATATGCAATTTGACATAAAGAAAACATTCCTTTTAATTTGATTTTTCAAAAGATATGAATGCATGATTTCATATGAAAACAATCATTTAATATGCTTGGAAAGAAATAAAGTGATGTAAACATATGATTTCATTCATGCTAATTAATTTAAGACGATCCTATAAGATCAGATTATTAAAAGTGAATGAAAATTTCTTAAACAAACTTTTATTTTGTTTTAAATTTGATTTGATTTGGGATTTGTGAAAAGGGTTTGCTGGTCCTAATCCATTTCCCACATGTGTAAGTTAGTTTAGTTTAATTTTAAAACCATTAGATTGATTTTTATGATTTGTTTGGATTAAGGTGTAAATTAAATCCATTAATTACCCTTTACCTACACCACTTTAACATAATTAATCTAACAATTATGAGCCAACATATTGTATGCAACCACATGGAATTTAAATCAGTAATGCTCATAAGAAAGAAAAGGGCCTAATGTAATTGTCTAACAATTATTGATTAATTAAGATATGGGTTTGATTAAGTACTTTCATAACCCTTCCCACACATGTGAGTTGGATTTGATTTCCTTGAACTTACTTTAGGCTTTTGAATGCCTAAGGATCTACCCAAGAGATTGATTAAGTTTCTGGATTAATTTTTTTTTTTGAGTTGGGTTAATTAAGCTATTTAGTGAAGTGATTAAATCATTAATCAATTTGCAAATTAATTAAGTCTTTATCCAAATGAAATATACTTAGGGGAAAATATTTGGAAAAGAATCCTAATCTCATTCCTTATGTCTATCTACTATTTCAAGATGATTAATAAGCTTAATTAATGAATTTATCACCCTTTAATAGGTTAATTAATCATTTAATTGATTAAGAGAGTGATTAGAGATGAAATAAGCAATTACCAAGATTAATACAATAATAAATTCTAATAAAATCATGGGAGGCAGAGGTCATCCACTGAACATGTTTGAGAAACTTGGAATTAATTAATGAAGTAATTAGAGAGTAATCAAGATTATTAAGTTTTCAACTAAACCCTAATTAAGCAAAATCCATTATTTAAAATCAACTAGAAATAATTTTATTGGATTCCCCTTCGAATTATCTTTGAAATGAAGTTGAGTTTGCATTTTTTTTTTTCTACATTTAATTATAAATTTATGAAGTTTTTATGATTAATAGGCCATTAAATACCTTAATTAATTAACTAATCGACACCACCACGTGCTAATGTGATTATGATGGGATTAGTTATTTAAGATATCAAATCTAATGCTAGCAAGGCGCTTCAGGCCTCCATCAAGATCGATGGTGATTAAACCTATGAGTATAAAGAGATTAAATCAATGGATCTACGTGGATTAATCAGGACAGTCCATCCAAAATGTGAGGGATGGACGGTCCATGATACATCCCTGCCTTTGCCTACGGGAGACGGAGACCGTCCGTCCTCCATGGCTTGATCCGAGCTCACTTGAGCTCGGATAAGGTTAGGATTCAACCCGCGCCATCTAAAAGCATAGAGAAGAAAATCCAACGATAAAATTTCAATGGGATTACAATTCCCTTCATAAAGGGCCAAGGAATTTTCAACTTAAGCTCAATTTTGAAGCATACCTCACCGAAGGATATCACTGGCGCTTCCAATGGTAGAGGTAGCTTCATCTAGTGGAGATGAAGCCCTTTTGAAGGTTTCAAGCCTTGAGATGAAGTGGATCTTCCAATTAACCAAGGTCCCCTCTAATGGCTTACGACTTTGATTAAACTCCCCCTTCCCGTGGCTTGGTTGCTTAGATTTGCTTTGGGTGAACTCGACTTTGTCCCTTGATGGTGCTTACAAGAGCAATTGAAGTTTCATTGAGAATTGAGCAAAGTGGAACTCTCCCTCACCTCCCCTATTTCAGCTTTGAAGAAATCCAAGAAGGCGAAAATGGAATGAGCTTAGGAATGCTTAGGGAAGCTTGAAGGTGCTTTCATTTGATCCTCTGAGCTCAATCGAATGCAATAGACTTGGTTTGAGTGGAAATGATGGGGATTATATCTCCCCCTACTTGGATCGGATGGCCGAGAGCCTCTTTGCCATTTTGATTAAATTGAGGAGATTGATTGATTTTTGGTTGTAAGGAGTGCCATGTGGAAGGTGGAAGTGTGGAGGTGCACATGTGTTAAATGAGTGTAGAGGGATTCTATGTGGAGAATTTTGAGTGGAGTGGTCGCCCATTGACCCAAACCCATAATGTGTACCTTTGGTGTCCAAATGGAATGATTAAATTCCAAGTGAATTTGATCATAGGTTACCCTTTAATCTAGGGGTAAAATGGTCATTTAGTTTTGATTTTGATTTGGGGAGATTTGGAATTATTGAAAAATGGGTTGTACCAATTTTCAATGAATTTGGAGTTTATTTGATATGATTTGTCTCAAGTTGACCCATTTAGGTCAAAATGGGTCAACTTGGGTCAAGTTGATCAATTGGTCAAATTGAGTCAAACTAAAGGTTAGGTCAAGTTCATATGACCATTTGAAATATTTTGGTATTATTGGTTTGGTTCAATTTGATTTATATTTGGTTTTGATTCATTTTAGTTCACTTAGGTCAAATGGGCCAAATTGACCAATTTGACCTATTTGACCCAATTAGGTTAAATCATTGGTTTAGGTTTGGTTGGTCATTTGAAATGTATTGCAAGCTTTGGTTTCAATCAATTTTGATTTGGTTTGATTTCAAGTTGATTTGATCTTTTAGGTCAAGTTGGGTTCATGATCAATTAGGCTAGGTTGGGTCTAGTTAGCCAATTGAGGCTTTGATCAAGTTCAACAAGTAATTTAGAATGAATTTGACCCATTGGTTGTGATCAATTTGGCTTAGATTAAGATTTGACCCATTTTGGCTTTTTAGGTCAGGTTGGGTCAAGTTGGGTCAAGTGGCCAATTTGGCTTGGTTTGGCTCAATTGATGGTTTGATCATGTTCAATCATTGATGATGGACTTGTTTAGATCAATGGTTTCAATCAATTTGGTCAATAGTGGATTTTGGCTAGTTTGAATTTCATTTTGGTTAAGTATTGACTTGGTAAACGGCTAGGTTTGACCCAATTTGGGTGATTAATCATCCCATGATGATTGTTGCTCATAATGTGAAGCTTAGGTGGGCTTAGTTCAATCAAATTTGGGTTGGATTAGAATTTGGCTCAAAAAGGTTCTTTAGGTCATTTTGGGTTAAATGAGCAAGCAATTGACCGAGCTTGATTCAAGTTTGGTTGAACTCACATATGGACTTATGATTGAGATATAAATCCAATTGCAAGTGATTTGGAGTCAAATGAATTTTGATTCATTTGAAAAGTGAAAACATGGGTTTGACTTGGGTTGGTTTGATTTTGGTTTGGTAATTGAAATTTGTGTTTATATTTGTATTCATAATTGAAGGATTGATTGAATCATAAAGAAAATCCAAGGGTTTGGATTGATTTGAGTTTGATTTGGCTAAGTTCAAGAATTTGACTCAAAAAAGCATAGGTTGGATTGTGGTTGGATTTGGATTTGAGTTTTGAATTTGGCTTTGGTTATATGAATTCATATTTTATTTATATTTGTGAATATAAATGAAAATATAAATGGGTTATGAGAAAGTCTCTTAAGCTTGAAGTGATTTGGATATGATTTGAGCTAAGTTCCTAAGATGCAATCAAAGTGACTTAGGAAAGATTTTGGATTTGGTATTGAGTTTTGGATTTAGTTTTGGTTAATTGAATTTATATTTGTGAATATAAATGAGAATATAAATGGGTTGTGAAAAAAATCTTTTGATTTTGAAGTAATTTGGATTTTTGGAATTGATTTGAATGATTTGAGAAAGATCATTTAAGTTGGAAATTAGTTTGAATGATTTGAGAAAAATCATTTAAGTTGGAATTTGATTTGAATTTTGATTTAGAATTGATTTGGGTTTGAAGTTGATTTGAATTTGAAGTTGATTTGAGAAAAGGAAGTGACGATTTGGTTCAAGCTATAGGAAAGTCATCCTAATACCCCTAAGGCATAACCTATTCTTATGGCTAACTCTTCTAAGTCTCTATGGTTAGGTCAAGTGTTCACCTAATCCCTAGAAGTGTCTTACGACTAAGGAACTCTTAGCATCTAGAGGAGTCATATGTCTAAGATGGAGAATTTGAGAGCTCACTCCAAAAGTGAGGTCAATAGACGCAAGCACCTATAGTTAATTACCCCTCTCTGCTGAGAGAAAACTTTCGATTAAGGTTAGTCGTTAGATTGCTAAATGCATAACATATAGTAATAGTATGTGGAGTTTTAAAATTTAGAATTTATGGAACTCATCATTTTTTTTACTTAAAGCGGATGGTTAGGGGAACGATGATGCACCCGATCAAGATCCCATGGTTCCATCATCTCAGACTATTGTGGTCCCTAGTCTACTTTGTCAGAGGAGGTTAACCCAACTAACGAAGGATCTTGTCAAGTCATCGCCCAAGTAATCCTTATAGACTAGGGTTGTGTTTGTCAAAGAGACAAAATTTAAAGCATTGTAGAGTAGATTTTGCCTTATTAAGTGCACCCTATGATTCACATCTCAAAGAGCAGAGCCAATGGGGAATATATTGGCAACAATCATGATCATAATATATGGTATCATTTGGTGATAACCACGATCAAAGGACTTTGGTGGTAACCACATCATATGGAGAGGCTACTGGCCAAACCACATGGTCAGAGGACACAGACCACATCCTTACTACATGAGATTGATTGAGAGTTAACATAGTTGTGTACTTGATTTGACATTAGCTCCTTTGTGAGCTAGAGTTTTCTTAATTTGTAACCTTCAACAAACAATTATGGAAGGTGAGTTGAATTTTTTGCTTTAATTTTTTAGAGATTGAATTTTATTTAGACATTTATAGCTTAATAACACATTAGATTTTGCATTTAAGTTGACTCTTGATTTAAGTTAATTTGAGCTGAGCTTGTGAATATATTTTGATAAAAGTATCCCCTCCAGTTGAAATCTCCATTCAACATAGCCATCATTAGGGTGATTTATTATTTCAGATTCTATCAACTCTATTAATTTAATAATAGAGGATCAGATCATCCATATGATAGAATTATCTTCTCAGATGTCTTATTGAGTTAGAATCCTTAGAATAATATTATTAGATTTTTAGATTTTATTAACCTGGACCCAGTCCTAAGACCTAATGGTGAATCAACCCATGCAACATCCTCAGACACTAAGTTTAAGCATTCAGCATAGTGTCGGGGCCCATGCAGGTTATTCAATTTAATATTGATTTAACTTTAAGAGATTTAAATATTATTGCTTATTTTGATTGAGTTGCATTACAAGTTTAAGATTTTAAATAAAATTTTTACAATATTTCGATAGCCTCCTGGCGTCGTCCCCACATAGGGGGCCACATTGGGGGCTAAGCTTGCCTACCATGCCAAAAAA
Organism: Cymbidium sinense; assembly: GCA_021442155.1. NCBI lineage: Eukaryota > Viridiplantae > Streptophyta > Magnoliopsida > Asparagales > Orchidaceae > Cymbidium > Cymbidium sinense. Next base: position 66,399,056 of record CM038229.1, on the reverse strand, counting down.
GGCATGTATAGGTGGTGCAAATACCACGGCTGAATGTGTCATCCTATCATGCCAAGAAAGGCATGTATGAGTCTCTAAAGCACCTGCATGTAACACATATTTCTCTGCCACACCAAGAAAGGAGTGTACAGGTACTTATATAATTGCAATGTCAAGTTAAAAATCAAAATTATAATTATGGTTGCATTTATATTAAATTATATAGGCCTCTTGTTGATGTAAAATTTTGGTAGCATTTCGACAGCATCCCGATGTCGTCCCCGTGTAGGTGCTAGTATGCTGGGCCTGCCCACCATGCCAAGAAAGGCATGTATGGGGCTCTGAAGTACCGTGAAACAAATTTTCCCGCCACTTCAAGAAAGGTGTGTACCGGTACTTATACACCTACGATGTCAGTTTAAACATCAATTTTATAATTATGGCTGAATTTATTTTAAGATGTTTAGGTCCCCCTATTGGTATGAAGTTTGGCAGCATTTCGGCAACATCCCAACATTGTCCCCATAGGTCAGTATTGCTCCATGCTAAGAAATCATGTGTATGAATCATCATGAATATGTCATCCCACCATGCCAAGAGAGGCATTTATAGGGCTCTAAGGTACTTGCGTGAAACACATATTTCCCCGCCACACCAAGAATGGAGTGCACGGGTACTTATATACTCGCAAACAAGCACAACTTTCCTCATCACATCAATGATGCACGAGCAATTACTTATATTTTAGCAGACTGGGCACGGCTGCAGACACTGCACCCAGAACACGAGATGCACACGGCGCGTCTAGGACCTGGAGGCCGGCTCACTTGCAGGAGCGGGACAAATGGCAGGGTGGCTCACGCCGGAGGCGGACGACATGAGGGAAATCACGCCGCTATTCAATCCAAAGGAAATCGAACGAAGGGAATGATGCAGCTTTGGGGAGAATGGAAATTATGGTTAGATGAGGAGGGTATTTATAGGGGTTTTTATTTAATTATTTAATTAACTTTAATTTTGATTTTCACATCGATATTATTATATAGGTAATATATGTCGATCTTAGATTATTCTAATATTCCGGACATAACGGCACAGTTCATTTCCTGATAGGAGGCCGTTTGTTTCAACTGGACGTCGAATCTAGTCAAATTTAGTTCAAAATTGCAAGTCATCACTTCCGATCGCTCGATAATCACATAGACTCATCCGAATTGAGCATGAATAATCTCATTTAATATGTTTCAATATTTTGACACTAATAGTGTGATCAATTTCATGAATGGATGTCATTTGGATTTCGTCGTGGCTTCCTGATCTCGATATGTGCACCGGTGCATCGACGTCCCTCCTTCTTGATCGATCCACCATCAAATTACACAAAATATATATTATAATCAAATTTGATATTCTAAATGCAATGGTGAAGTCCATTCGTCGATCAGAGGTCATTTTATTTGATTTCGGTGATGTCCAGTGCATTTCAACTTTGATTTGTGCTCAAAAGCTCGTTGAACTAATCATGTGAGTTTTACTTGACTTATGGCGCATGAATGGATGTCAACAGTGATATTCCAAACTTTTATGATTAAGCACAAAGCATAAATCAAAGCCAGTTTCTTCACATAGTCTGTCAAAGCAGTAAGCACAGGACTTAGGGCGTACGTACACATCCTGACAAGTCAATATAGACAAATCAAGTCTATCATTCATCAAGTCTGCTAAGCTTAAAGCTAGGATAGAAGGAATTTCAAATTTTAAAGAAAACAAATAAATTTCTCCATCCAACTCGGTCAAGCATGAAGCTAGGGTCGAAAAAAATTCAAATCTATAAAGACACTAAAAAAGAAATATTTAGCGAACCCATTGAAGCAGAGGGTAGTTGGTGGAAAAAGCTCTCATCCATCCGACAAGTCAATCAAGACAAATCGATCAATCATGTCATTTAGCTCGTCCAAATACAAGGCATTGTACTAATGACATATTTCGTCAAAACTCTATAAGCTATTGAAATCAAAACTGAAGTGATTCAAGATCCATGGCCAACCCAATGGGTAAATCAGTTTTCAATAAATATGACTCACTCCATGCACAAATTACATTTGTTGGGGTCCATTTGTTGACCTCCATGCATGTGCCATAAGTCGAGGCGAGCTCATATAACAAAGTCAATCGACTTCGGATGCAACAACTCACAAATAAAGGCTGAAATGCATCAGACATCGCCAAAATTAGTTGAAACGATCTCCAATCTATGAACATACTTCGCCATCACATTCATAATATCAAAATTGATCAGAATATACATCCTACACAATCCAACGGTCGACCGATCAAGAAGAATAATCATCGAAGCGCCAACACGTATATCAAAGTTAGGATGTTACGATGATGCTCAAATGACCTTCGTTCATAAAATTGGTCATGTTGTTAGATTCAAAACATCAAAATCTATCAAATGAGACTATCCGCACTCAATTCAGAGGAGTCTATGTGAATATCAAGCGATCAGATACAATAATGCGTAAATCGGAGCTGAAATACACTAGGCATCGCCAAAATCAATCGAAATGACCTCCGATAAATGAACAGATTTCGCCAACACATTCAGAATGTTTAAATTGATAAGAACATACATATTACAAAATTTGAAGGTCGACCGATCAAGAAAAAGATCTGTTGACACTCCTACGCGTATATCTAGGTCGAGAAGCCGTGATGATACCCAAATGACCTCCGTTCGTGAAATTGATTGCGCCGTTAGCATCAAAATATCAAAGCCTTTCCAATGACACTATATGCGCTCAATTCAAACTAGTCTGCATGAATATTGAGTGATTGGAAATGACAATGTGCAATTTTGAACTGAAATTGACCCGATTCGACGCCGACTCAAACCAAAAGGCCTCCGATAGTGAAACAGACTGCGTCGTTACATTTGGAATATCAGAATAATATAAGATCGATATATATATATTCCCTATGTAATAATGTCACCGCCAAAATCTGAATTACGGATAATTAAATAATTAATTAAATAAAATCCTATAAATACCCTCTTACCTAACCCTAATAAGTACTACGCACAGCCCAAAAACTCCCATAGTTGGCCCTAGCCCTCGTCTTGAGCTCCCTCGCATGCAATAGCCTCCCTGCCCCTCTGCGCAATCCTCTTTCATCCTCTTCTTCGTCCCTCTCCTCGCTGCGAGTGACCGAAGCTTCATCCTCTAGATGAGCTCTCGACACCTGCGGCGCCATCATGCCGGACTCACGCTGCGATCCAAGCTCACCTGCTGGCCGACGCTATGAAGCCCTCTCACCTCCACATGCATGCATTCCAGCATGAGTCTGTCTCCTCCAGATGACCAAGTCCTCCCTCTTTCTTACATGTATAAAATGCTTAAGCATGGATGTCCCTCAAACCCAGCATGCAATGCATTTGGCGCGACAAGTGGAACTTATAAGTACTTTTTGTAGCACATCGTGCAAAATAGGTAGGCGATGCTCGCGCCACAGCTGGTAAACCCCATACACACCTTTCTTAGTGTGGTGGAGAAGAATACTTTTGGCCAACAAATTAAGTACCCGTACACATTTTTCTTGGCGTGATAGAAAAATTTGTGTTTTATGTAGGTACTTTAGAGCCTCATACATGCCTTTCTTGGCATGGTGAGATACCGTATTCTGTGATATTTACACCACCCATACATGCCTTTCTAGGCATGGTGGGCATGCCCAACATACCCGAGGCAACCCCCTACATGGGGATGATGTCGTCATGCCAAAATGCTGTCAAATTTTTATAATAACAGGAGATCTAAGAAGCCTGATATAAAGTCAACCTCTAAGATTAAATCAACTCTTTAAACTGACATTGCAGGTATATAAGTATCCGTACACACCTTTCTTGGCATGATGAAGAAATCTGTGTTACATATAGGTGCTTCAAACACTCATACATACATTTCTTGGCATGGTGGGATGACACATTCAGCCGTGGTGTTTACACCACCCATACATGCCTTTCTTGGCATGGTTGGTGGCTTAGCATATACAGAACTACATCTGAAGTCGCTGAAATGAAAATTTTATCTAAAATCTTAAACTTGTAATAAAATTCAATCAAAATAAATAACACTATTTAAATCCTTTAAACTTAAATATCTTGAATTGAATAACTGACATAATTTTTGAATGTTTAAACTTAGCATTCGAGGGTGTTGCGCATGTTGATTCCTGGTTGGGTCTTAGGATCGGGTCCGGGTTAGCAAAACCTAAAAATTCAAGAATAATATTATAAGAATTCCAACTTAATAGATATTTGAGAAGCTAATTTTATCATATGACAATAGATCTGATTCTTTATTATTAAATTAATAAAGTCGACAGAATCCATAACACCAAAATAATACATCCACCTTGATGATGATTGTGTTGAATAAATATTTCAATAGGAGGAGATACTTTCATCAAAATGTGATTGCAATTTCAAATCAAATTAATATAAATTAAATAGCAATCCAAATGAAAAATCTACTGAATTATTAAGCTCAAAATAACTAAATAAAAATCATCAACCTAAAAAGCTTAAAGTAAAATTCAATTCATCCACCTTCAATTATTTATCGTGGCAAATTAAAATTAAGAAAAGGCTGTCAAGTTAAGTATATTTCTATATTCACTCTCAATCAATCTCATGCCAGTAAGGATGTGACATGTGTTCTCTAACTGTGTGATTTTCCAGTAGGCTCTACATATTATGTGGTTATGACCAGAGTCCTCTGATCGGGTGATTGCTGCCAAATGATACTATTATATTACAGTCACGATTGTAGCCCGTATGTTTCCCAATGGCTCTGCCCTTTAAGATGTGAATCATAGGGTACGCCTGATAAGGCAAAAATATTTATGTTAGCTAAGGTGAACTTAAACTTATCTCCTTAAACAAATACTACTCCAAGTCTACAAGATTTTCTTGGACGATGCAACCCATGAGTGCTGACAACGATCCTTCGGTAAAGTTGGGTCGACTATCACCTCTAACTAAGTAGACTAGGGACCACGATAGTCCGGGATGACGGAACCAAGGGATCTTGATCGGGCACATCATCGTTCCCCCAACCATCCGCTTCAAGTTAATGGATGATGAATTTCATAAATTCATAATTTTATACTCCATATGTTGTTATTATACGCTACATATTTAGCAATCTAATGACTAGCCTTAATCGAAAGTTATCTCTTAGCATTGAGAGGGGTAATTAAATATAAGTGCTTGTGCCTATAGGAAACTTAAAATCAGATCTAACGTCCTCACAAAATGAGGGCGAAATCTCTGGGTAGTGTTTTATCTATTATTCCATCTGCTTTTTGAAAGTTTGACCGACATTTAATCTATTCTCTTAATCGAGAGGTCGGTGATGAATTTTAGGAGCTCACAATTTTCTAACTTGTATGGATGGTGAGATTTTGTATTTTGCATGTTATATAAATCCAAAATACAACTGATTACTAAGAGATATACAAATGGCCAAATCAAGTTCAACTTGGCAATCAATTTTGACTTCAATATATAGGACTAAGTTCAAGATAGGGGTAGGCGCCTTAGAATAGGTCTAAGATAATGGTTACAGCTTAGTAAGAATAATCCATGAATATAATGTTTAAGCTTAATAAATTGCAACCATCATAACATAATGGAATGAGTTAACTTGTGTTGATTTTGTTCCATCGAAAGTGCTAAACAACTTGTTTAACGCGCGTGAGCAATCATCTGTTCTTTATACTCCCATCAATGCCATGATACCGCAGAACAAAGAGAATACATGTTTATACATATAAAATAGACGCATGGCCGTGTTTAAAATATGAAATATACACATGCTTTCAAACAATATAGAAAATGTCAGTATATATTTTGTTATCTATCTAAAAAAAAGCGTTTATAATTCTGTCATTTTGTAGTTAGGTTGATGTTTAATAAATATAAAGCTATCTTCTAGATTCAAATATTGTTGTTTTTCCAGTTTCAGAGCTAATTTCTTTAATAAAAATTTTGATATTTATTATTAAAATTTAAAAATTAAATTTCATCCAGTAAAGTTATTGAAGTCACTGCGTACTGGTTAGGTGTTTGTAATAAATAAATGGGAGTGCTGGGCGATCACCCAAATAAATACGTGCTGAAAGAAACTATAGCTAAGCGGTGAAGAGTCAGTCAAGTAGATATAGGAATAATAATAAACTAGTGAGCTGTGAGCAGGTAATTAAGGAGCAAGGGAAGAAGGAATGAATGTGAAAGAGAGTGAAGGAGATAATTTTTGCCTTGAAGAGCATGAGATGGAGACCAATAATACTGCTATTATTCTTCATCCCTGTTCTTTATTTCAGCTCCTCGTAAGAACTTGTCTCCGTTGCTTGGGCATGTTGGATCCTTCTATGGATCCTAGCACTGATCCTCCTGTGGAAGAAGATGGGGTAAGAACGCCACTCCTCTCTCTCTCTCTCTCTCTCTCTCTCTCTGAGCGTGTCTGTGTGCTCTTAGCAAACTCTTTACCGTGTTCTCCCTAGCTTTTTTTTTGCATTGTTTCTCTCTCTCTCTTTTTTGGGAAAGCTATTTCAACACTTGAGAAGTATCAAGCAACTGAACTTTGGCTCAGAGCGTAAACTTTATGTTTTAAATTCAAAGCTTATATATATTATGTCTTGAAGTTTGATAGACTCAAATATCCCAAAAAACACTTGAGAAGTAAGCAGTCTCGTTTCAAGCATATTAGATTAATAGAAGGCCACTTTTTTCTCATAAATAAAAAAGAGATTTATATGCATATGATATATATATATATATATATATATATATATATATATATATATATATATATATATATATATATATATATATAGTAGAATGTTCCATAAATAAATAAATTTAATTATTAAATTTATAAATATATATAAATTTAGGGGTTGCTCGGTATCCTGGAGTTAAGCAAGATCTAAAATAAATATTAGCAAATGGTCATATTTGCCTGGAGTCTTCTAGGCTTCAGCCTGGTTTTTTTCTCTTGCCCTTCTCTGTTTTTTGATTTTTACATTGTAATTCCCTGTTTTTCTCTTTTGGATATATAAATTTGGGCTAAGCCCTCAATTTCTCCAAAAAAAGTGCTGGGCGATCACCGAAATAAATACATGCTGAAAGAAACTATAGCTAAGCGGTGAAGAGTCACTCAAGTAGATATAGGAATAATAATAAACTAGTGAGCTGTGAGCAGGTAAGGAGCAAGGGAAGAAGGAATGAATGTGAAAGAGAGTGAAGGAGATAATTTTTGCCTTGAAGAGCATGAGATGGAGACAATAATACTGCTATTATTCTTCATCCCTGTTCTTTATTTCAGCTCCTCGTAAGAACTTGTCTCCGTTGCTTGGGCATGTTGGATCCTTCTATGGATCCTAGCACTGATCCTCCTGTGGAAGAAGATGGGGTAAGAACGGCACTCCTCTCTCTCGCTCTCTCTCTCTCTCTCTCTCTCTCTCTGTGCGTGTCTGTGTGCTCTTAGCAAACTCTTTACCGTGTTCTCCCTAGCTTTTTTTTGCATTGTTTCTCTCTCTCTCTCTCTTTTTTGGGAAGGCTATTTCAACACTTGAGAAGTATCAAGCAACTGAACTTTGGCTCAGAGCGTAAACTTTAAGTTTTAAATTCAAAGCTTATATATATTATGTCTTGAAGTTTGATAGACTCAAATATCCCAAAAAAAACACTTGAGAAGTAAGCAGTCTCGTTTCAAGCATATTAGATTAATAGAAGGCCACTTTTTTCTCATAAATAAAAAAGAGATTTATATGCATATGATTTTCATATATATATATATATATATATATATATATATATATATATATATATATAGTAGAATATTCTATAAATAAATAAATTTAATTATTAAATTTGTAAATATATATAAATTTAGGGGTTGCTCGGTATCCTGCAGTTAAGCAAGATCTAAAATAAATATTAACAAATGGTCATATTTGATAAATATAAATTCATTGTTGTTTTAAATCCCTTTTCACTGTAGATTTCGAATTTACGAAAGACAAGAATTGTGCACGGATGGGGAGAGCAATAGAAGAGTTGCATATTTGACATTTAATATTTTAAAAATATTAAAAATATGAAATTTTATTAAAATTTATTAATTTTTAAAATTAGAAATACCTACAAGATAGCCACAAGTTATGATGGATGTGGAACCCAAAAGACAGCACCCGAGAAATGAGTTTTGGAAAATTTTATTTTTCCGTTGGATTTAAAAGTCATATTATAATTTTTTCGTTCAATCAAGTCATGCATGTGAATGCATACATTTTTTTTTCTTGATATACTTTCTAGTAAAATATTCTTTTAACTTATAATTTCTGAGCTTGGTCATGAAATATCTGCTATTAAAGTTAGATTTTTTTTGGCAATATAAAATTCAAGTAAATAAAGTTTTCATAGGATATAAATTATTATATTTGTTGCGTGCTAGAAAACCAGCTGCGGTAGAGTGAAAGTTTACGTCTTAGCCTTATTTGTGAAATCCAGCACACACACATGTATTTTAAAAAGTGAACAAGAAAACTCCAGAAATTTTAACGTGAAAAATCTCGAAAAGAGGGAAAACCACGGGCTGCCAAAAGCTTCCATATATTTATTTTGGTTTTTCGATAATAGGATTACATTGATAATATGAGAAAGAGTGACAATGGGAATCTTAGACAACAACAACTATATAGTCCGCTCAGTTGTCACGATTCTAGTGGTAGCGATGATGGTGAACAACGGAAACAACCATCGACAATGAAGGTCGTATGATGGTGACCGAATTAAGATTGACGACAAAGATCGGGCGGTGACGGTGTCGCTGTGACAACCGCCGATTCAGTTGTCACGCTGCTAGTAGTAGATGAACAATGGAAACAACCACTGACAATGAAGGTCGTCATGATGGTGACCGACGAAGATTGACGACGGCAAGGATCAGCGGCGGTGGTTGACAACCGTCGAGTGGTAGCACGATTGTGCTTGGAGGATTTTCAAGCTTTAGAGCTCTCTCCTCTCTCTTACTTGGCCTCTTATCGGCTGATGTTTGACCACGACTTGGGTCGTCCACTTGAGCAACCTGCTTTATTTTTTATTGCTAGAAATACAACAGTATGATCCTGATATGAGTTCATATCCTCAAACCAACAACAGAAACCAAAGAAACAGAAGAGGGCCGAATTGGCTAAGGGATTTCACAAGTATGGAGATATTAGAAAACAGAGAATTAATTGCAACCTCTAAGCAGAGGAATAAAGAAAAACAAAATAATGCTTTAGAACAATAAAAGCTCCTAAAGGCCAGAGAAATTACATCAAACAAGATGAACTTCAAGAATATACAAGAGAAATTGCTCAACATAGACAAGGGGAACAACTCATCCAATCCATACGAAATAACGCCGTGAAAAGAACAAAAGAACGTAAGGCGATAGCGAAATCAAGAAACCCAATACATGACGAGGCAAGAACTATAACAAAGAAATAGTTAGAGACATAGCAGAGGAACATAAAGAAAACTATAAATAGAGGAAGACAGACAACCAGAGGGAATGATCAAGAATTTTACAGAAAGAAACTTAGCTCTTCAGTCTTTCCCCTTTCTTCTCTTCTTCCTGCTCAGGTTCTTCTAGTTTCCCCTCGTCGGAAACCACCGCCTTCCATCGAAGAAACCTCAGTTTCTCCTCCAATCCCAGTCGCAGCCATCTTTCCTCTCGTGAGCTCTCGACGGCTCGAACAGTCGAAACAAACTGAAACAAACAAGTTATCAGGTTAGATATCTCAAACGATTCATCCAATGGCCAAGAAGCAGCCACGCAATATCATCCAACAGTTCAGATCAGATCTCAGGATCAAACGCGCAGAAGACAACAGGTGTATTCCACTAATCCCTGTAAACAAAACATAACCGCTTGATCAAAGATCAGATCCAAGGGGCAGAAAGAATTCAAAGCAATCCGACGGTTCAAGGAGCAATTCAAGAAGCACTCAATCCAAGTGACTAGATCCAACGGCTGAGCAAAAAGGCGCTAATCCAACGGATCAGAAAGCACCCGCACAACCCTCCCAACTCTCTCAACTCAGCCGGGTTCAGGTTCACTCAGTGAGCCAACTCAATTAAACCACTCAAGCCAAGCCGGATCAGATCAAACAGGGAAATCGAAACCAAACAGAACCCGAATTGACTCAGAACAGAAATATTCACCACCAGCCAACTCAATAACCAGAACATAGTTCCTATCATTGGTGCTCTTGTTGAGTCACACCTACAACACTCAGAAAATGGCAGAAGGAACCAGAAACACTTCAAAAACACTTGAAGAATGTGTTACCAAATTAAACAAAACAGAAGAGCAAATGACCTCAGTCACTATGGTATTGACTGAAATATCAAAAAGATTGACTGCAATAGAAAACAGATTGAAAAACAACCTCAAATCCAGGTATGTGATGCATCCCCTTGAATCCTATTCTCCAAAGCACCACATACACACACACACCATGGCAATACGTCAAAATAGATATGCCCGATTTAATGGAGAAAATCTAGAGGTTGGTTCTTTAAATGAGAAATTCTTTCGGTTTATAACACATCGGATGGCGAAATTTTTAATATCCTCCATATACATGGATGGACGCTTTGGTGGTATCGATGGATGCAAATAAACAATTGGCCACAGTTCAAAGAACAAATTATGCAAAGATTTGGCCCTTCCCTCTACACAGATTTAAGAGGAGAACTAGCTAAACTTCAACAGCAAACCACAGTGCAACATTTTTACAATGAATTTGAAAACCTAGCTAACCAAATTTGACATTCCACATGAATTGCTACAAAGCCGCTTTGAATCGGGCTTAGAAAATTAAAAGGGAAATAAGAGCTCTGCCTTCTTCCCAATAGGCATTTCAACTAGCTAATGGAAGATTGTCGATGTAAAGAAATGCATAGAAATAGCAAATCAGACACTCGAATTAAACAGCAAGATCAGAATGCTCCAACCACCTTACTACAGCCTCCCACAAATGCCACTCAACACAGTCAACATAAACAGCAAATATCCATTCAGAATTTAACAACAACTCAAATAGAAGACAGAAAAAGAAGAGGCTTATGCTTCAATTGTAATGAGAAGTACCATAAAGAGCATATCTGTAAGTCCAAGTTATTGGCATTAATAGCAGTCAATGATGACCAGCAACATCAACTGCCATATGATAATCAGCCCAACAACCAATGGGTACAAGAAGAAACAGTAGCAACAAGCTTCATGTATCAGCCATTCAATCCAGGTTAAGACAGAGGACATATAATTGTCTAATTATAAAATAGTCTAAATAAGTTCTCAATAATTCTGACCTTTGACTTAGCCTAGAATTATAATTCAGATATAGCCAAATCCATAAATCCCCATCAGACATAGTGCATATAAGAAATGCCAGAGTTATAAGTAAAGTTGAGGCACAGCAAGCTTTCCAATTTCATATAAATGGTCACAAAGAATTCCCACAGAGTACAGTAAACCATACTGCCACATTACAAGAGTAATAGAGTGGTAGAAGCAGAATTACAATAAGGAACAGAAACTACAGCTACATCGAGAACGTAAAAAATCATTACCAAGGTAATCTGAGAAATTGGGAATGAGCTATAAAGTGAGGATCAAGATATGAATTGTGAATCGGAGCGGTCTTGATGGTGACCTGAGGGCAAGGTCGGAGAGAGGGGAGTAATGATATGAGTTCATATCCTCAAACCAACAACAGAAATCAAAGAAACAGAAGAGGGCCGGATTGGCTAAGGGATTTCACAAGTATGGAGATATTAGAAAACAGAGAATAAATTGCAACCTTAGAACAGAGAGGAATAAAGAAAAACAAAATAGAAATTAACATTTTTTCCAGCTAGAATAATAAAAGCTCCCAAAGACTGACAGAGAAATTACATCAAACAGTACAGAACTTCCCAGTAACAATATACAACAGAGAAATTGCTCAACATAGACAAGGGGAACAACTCATCCAATCCATACGAAATAACGGAAAGAACAAAAGAACGAAGAGATAGCAGAAATCAAGAAACCCAAATACACATGAGGCAAGAACTATAACAGGAAATAACAGAAATTTGTTACCAGAGACATAGCAGAGGAACATTCTAGAAGAGCAAGCCAAAAACTATAAATAGAGGAAGACAGACAACCAGAGGGGATGATCAAGAATTTTACAGAAAGAAACTTAGCTTTCCCCTTTTCTTTCTTCTTCTTCGCTTCTAGTTCTTCTAGTTTTCGAAACCACCGCCTTCATCGGAGAAACCGCCCTCGATCCCAGCCAACCATCTTTCCTCTGGAGCTCGACGGCTCGAGCAAATAAACAAACCGAAATAAACAAGTTATCGGGTTAGATATCTCAAGCGATTCATCCAGCGGCCAAGAAGCGCAATATCATCCAACGTGATCGGATCTGATCAAACGCGAAGGCAGGGTGTATTCCTGTATTCCATAATCACAAACAAAACATAGCAACGATCAAAGATGGATCAGGTAGAAAAATTCAAAATCAGAGCGGTTCAAGGAGCAATTCAAGAAGCACTCAATCAAGTGACTAGATTCAGCTGAGCAAAAGGTCAGCGGATCGAGCAGCCGCGCAACCCTCCCAACTCTCTCAAGCTTCAGTAGGGTTGGTTCACTAAGTGAGCCAACTCAATTAAACCACTCAAGCCAAGCCGGATCAGATCAAACAGGGAAATCGAAACCAAACAGAACCCGAATTGACTCAGAACAGAAATATTCACCACCGGCTGCTTTATTTTTTATTGCTAGAAATACAACAGTACGATCCTATAGAACAATATTGTAAAAGAAAAATCTTACGATCACATAAACTGTTATATATTTAGCTGCACTTTGCACTTAATATTGCAGAAGATTTTTTTATAACATATTGGTTTTGCCGCTTGTTAGATTTACAGTCTATTTTGGGCCTTTGCTCATAAATGTTTCTATAAAATTATAGCAATTTCTTATACGATTTTGACAACTAATTTTTCAACGTTATTTTATAATTTGAAACTTATTTAACAAAATATTGTATGGTTTAATTGACTTGTCTCTCTGCTTATAACTTGTTGGAAAAATTATTACGTGTAGAGTCTGAATATAGTGACATAATGTGTTCATCAGTATACATTTATTATATATTGATTATGAATTATTATGCATTATTATATATTAATGTGTGTATAGAAGTTGTGTATTAATGTACAATTAATATTATATTAATATATAATATTTTATAATTAATATATAATAATTATATATTGATTGATCATCAAATACATTATCCTATTAAATTAAACTCGACATAATACTTTTTCAACTTATTTTATATTTTGTTGATTAATTATTTTCTAATTAGTTTGTTATTGTACCTTTCATACAGGAAAATGGATCCACTTACCTGAATACCATTTTTTCCAGAAGACCTAAAAGAAGACGACCAAACCCTGGAAATGGTGGCCAAATAGATAATGTGCCAACTTAATTAGCTCTAAGAACAGCAGGAAAGCACATTAGACCTACTGAATCAAGGGCTTTGATGGATCTGACGTGAATCTAGATGGTGTCATCTGTAATGCTGAGTGTGTTGTATCGCATGTACGTACGTACTTCATGTCTTGCATGGTATCTTCCTAGGATAAGATTTCTGTAGAGAAATCACGTTATGTATATTTTAATGGAGATCTAGGTTTAGTTTTGTGAGGTAGAGGGTTCAACTCTTACCTAATCTGAAACTGTTGTCTATGGAGGTTGCAGCATGATATTTCTACAAACTAAGTTGTTTGTTTTGCTAGACATATTTTAAATTTTGAAAACTGTTTTTTTTTTATCTTATAAAATTATTATCTATAAATGTCCTGCATTCTAAATTAATTTTATTTTAGAATAATCTTTAATTTTTCTTGGAGAATTACACACATTCTTCTTAAATTATGTATATTTATAAATTGAATGGTCATTCTTTATCCATACTTCGGGTGATGTAATCTCACCATTTTTTTTTTTGTTTACAGATGTAAAAAGACTATTTTTTTTTGACAAAATATACCAATTTGCACATCATGCATACATTTAAATTTACAAACTAAATTAAAAACTGAAAATCCATTATAAATAAAAAAATAAACTGAATACATAAAGTACGAAGTGGTTAGTTGTTTTGATCACCATTAACTGTTGATCAACCACCTAATAAGAAAAAGGAAAGATATAAGAGACAGAAGTTGGTTAACTAATCCACACAAGTAAATTCACTTATTAAACCACGTGTTTTGATCACTCCTACTTTTGACACATATACAAGAAGTAATCATGCAATAACAATAATAAAGATAAACTAATAAAGTTGCAAAGACACCGACGCATTATTATAGACATTAGAAATTACTACAATCATAGTTAATTTTAGTTGGGGTGACAATACCCTTAAATTGGATGGTCTTCTTGAAAAGGTGCCTATCTCTTGATTAACTTAAACAAAAAGACAATAGCCTAGTTTGATTTGTGGTTAACAAGGCTAGTTTCATAAAAATAACTAACAAAGGCCATACTAATTTTACATTTTATTCTAAATCAATTACTTGAAGGATATTTTATATATACTAATTTTGATTGTATCCACCTTGTCCATCTAAATGATAAAATTATATGTATCCATTAAAATGTGATATTCAAATATATCGCTAAGAGCACGACTTTTAATTTAGACACCTTATCAAAAAAGATTATAAAATAAAAATAACTCTTAATAAGTATTTCTGAGGATCACATCAAAAGGACACTATCATCCTTATCATTATAGGATTCTCTAATATTCAATTTGGACTGTCCTAAAAGAGATTTGACCTAAGAGGATATTGCAACACACATATTGGAATCAGTTCGTTGTCTCTAGTCACAATCTCCCCCCCTACCCTCTTTTCTATTATCATTCCCTCATTTTGATCATGACTTTGCCAAACAATCACTACCTCTCCTTTATCATGAGTGTCATCCGTTGGTCTTGTACTCCCATCACTAGTTATTATATATCTCTCTATTCTTACCTTTGTTGTTTCTTCCACCACCATTGTAGCTCATGCTTATTTACTTCCATACTTAGTTATGGTTTGTTAACCCCCATTATGCATGCTATGGTCACCTATGAAGTATATATCTATTTTGAACAAAGTTTAGGTAGAACCTTCTAAACGTCATCACCTACTAGTGTTGATATCCTTCCAATCAAGAACTCCATATGGTCCTTTTCGGATCTCCTCAAGAGCCTTCTTTCAGAGCTCATCTAGTCCATTCTATCTCTGATATTGATCTCCTACCGTCAATTTCCTCTTCTCAAAACTTGTTGGTGCTTGGTTTAATGATTTTGTCTAATAGTCTTCTTCTCATTTGATTTTCTTAGTTTACATTCTTCTTACTTTCAAGGAAGCTAATGCCTCTGTTGACTTGTACATTAGCTCCATAAGTTGAGTTAAGCAAATAACAACGAAAGCAAATGCATATAAATCGAAGCGAAAATCACTTTGAGCATTGTCGAAATTGCTCAAATAATGAATGTTCTTGAAATGACTACACTAATACGAACAAGATGTTGGAATTTATCGATAGAGATCTTTGCACCCAATTTGATCAAGTATAGTGACAACGACAAAATATGGATGATCATCATGAAAGTTGATTCGAAGTCGTTTCAATCATTATCGAAGCCACTTGAACATCACCCGTTTGCAAAAATCGCCAAAGCACTAAAATGCATTAAGAAAAGCCTCTTGCAATCAATCAAATTTAATAGAAGGGAAACGATGAACTACAAACAAGCCTACTGTAAATTTGGCCAAAGTTATCTCGATCATCACCAAAGATATTCAAATGGTGTTTATCGGCAAAATGACATGTCCACATTCGAAACTCAAGAATTACGTGCATTCTGGGTTGAAGGCATGTTTCAACAAATAAGAATAATGAGATATTGCAAGAAAAAACTAATCTGGTTTAAGTGAAATTTCAATCTAAAATAAATCTAAATTAAACAAAATTAAGTCAAGATAATTAAAATAAGTATAACTAGAATTATATATATATATATATATATATATATATATATATATATATATATATATATATATATATATATATATATATATATATATATATATATATATATATATATATATATATAATTATTAATTCATAAAATAAATACATATAATAGTTATGATAATAAAGATTAGATAAAAATTAAATTAATTTTTTTTCTAACTATTGAAAGTTATAATATATCTATTTTCATTTTATAAAATGTTAAAGCAATTATATAAAAAAAATTCCCGTGCTTTCAATCAATTGGGATCACTCTACCAACCTCCTCTTCCACTAAGAATAAGCTACGTTACTCTCACCGTACCCACTTCTTGTCCTTGCTTGGGGGAAACAAATAAAAATAAAATGATTCACTACTGCAAAGCATCTTAGCGAGATCTTGGGTTGATTTTTATACGTTGAGTGTATGAATTTATTATTAAATTCGCTCAAATGTCTCAAAAGCATTTTTTTTATTCACTGCTAACTCCTCTTGGGCTTATTACGGATATTTCAAGAAATCAACAGCACCAGAAACTCCCTATTCTATGTTCCTCTCCTTCTCTCAGTCTCGATTCACACAGCCGGCAACTTCGATCATCTCCTACCTAGCCGATTATTTCGACTCCATCTCTCATCTACTTCCTCGATCATAGAAGCAGCAGTTGGCATCTCCCCAACTCACTGTCCTCTCTATTCGAAACTCTCTCTATTTTTTTCTGGTTGTTACCAGAACACTCCACGACACTCTCCATTTGGTCTCAGTGGCCGATCAACACAAATCCCTCACTCGACGGTCTTCCATCTCGCTTTGTGACAACCTAATAGTCGTTGACTCCTCCTCATTCCCAGCACCACACTAACCTTCCCTTTCTGCAACCTAGAGTATAACCGTAGGCAACTCTACCATCAAGCAGGTTCCTCTCGACAACCACTCTCACAACCCAGCTGCTAGGCCTTTCTCTTCATCTCTTTACCGTCAATCCAACAAGTCTTCTTACACATGTAAGAAATACACACATGAAACTCTCTTACTCATAGTTCCCAGCTCAAATAACGCATTAGCCCTAAGTCCAACCGAGTGGCTCAAACTCCTCAGACATCTTTTTCTAGTGCCGAACTCCCATCTCGAGCTCCTAAGTCCTGCTCAGTTCCTCTCTCTATTCTTCTTCTAGGCATCACTCATTTAATCATTTAATTTACGCTTCAAGCCCATGTTCTCTCTTGGTTTTTATTCTGCATCACAAAATCTCTGCATCCCACGACTTTCCCTTTCTCAACATCTCCATAACCTGATGTGGTGTTTAATTTTAGATGTAGGGGGGACACCACGCAGATCGTAGAGGGTACTTATTGAAGTGATTGTATGATGTACATCACTTTTAATGGATCACTTAAATTAGGACTCCTAAGGCATGATGGGTCTTCAAATATACTAGAGATTTCTCCCCTATGTTACATGAATGAATAAACTAGGGTTTATATTAAAACAGATTCTAAAGTTTTCTAAGATAGCAAGCCTCCATAGTTAATTACATCCTAAAGAAGGTTAATTCCTTAGGAATACTCTCGATTAAAGTAGACAATTAGGTCTCTAAAGATTTCAAGATTATCCTATCAAAGGATTGACTATATTTGGAAAATCAATTGAGATAGATCAAATGTAGAGACTAATTTTAGAAGCCAAAGGAGATGAGTAGGGAATTCTCATGATACCAGGAAACCTTGTGAGCATTCCAATCTATCATATAGTTGGGCTTTATGTATTTGAAGTTGAAGAGAATTACTTTGTTTGAGTTAAAATTTTATTAGATTACTAGGACTTATAATCCATCAACACAAGGTTGTGGAGATGCTTAAGAGGCGAGGATTTATGCTTGTAGCCCGAAGAAAATAACTACATTGAATCATAAATCTAGGGAGCTTTAGCATAAGCTAAAGCACAACCTAAATCTAAGCGAAGATGGGCATAAGTTTACCTCTACAAGAGAGGATAAACCACCTGACTGCTGGGCTTATAACTGCTTGGAGTGGCCGCCAGCTAACTCCTCTTATGATTCAAATCCATGTGGTATGACCATATGAAATTTCAAGATAATTGGGCTACTATTAATTTAAAAAGAGACTAAGGTCCTTAAACCAACTCCCTAAGAGACTTGAGCATGAGTGGAATGAATAATGACTTAATATAATGCAAAATATTTTCAAATTTTATTTAAATTTGGACACTTCATTTTGACAAAGGCTATAGGATTTCTTATGCCTAAATGCATGATGAAAATAGGTTATGGGCTAAATCAGCTTGAGGAAGGTGTTCTCCACCACAAGGGATATCCTCACAGGTCAAGCATTCCCCTATCATGCAAGGATAGAGATCCTTCATATTTAAGAGAGAAAGAATATGCATGCGTGGTGTGAAACATTCAACCATTCAGCGAAGGGGTTGCTAAATCTTTTAGTTATCTTATTTAAGACCTAGGCTTTATGGTGAGGTTATGAGTTGTAGAAAATTTTAGTTATGAGTGATTAGTTGGGTAGAAAATTTATTTTTTAAGAGCCTAATTATATCAAGGTCACACATTAAAGCATCAATCATAAAAAACTATGAAAAACATTTCTAATGTGCAATTTAAACATAACATCAATCAATTTTATAAACTACCGCAAAAGAATAAGAGGCTAGTGTGATCGAGTACCTCCGTACAACCCGAAAAGAGAAAAGATGGGTAGCCGAGCTCTACCATTATATAACCCGGAATATGAAAGAATAATTACAATTTCATCAAATGCTATGGGGGTTTCCTCCATTTATTCATATCTTCTTTCTTCCTTCTCTTGATTTGGATGTGCTTGCTTCAAAGGCATCACAGGGCACCCCAAGATAAAGCCTTCTAGCCACTGGTCACCCAAATTCCCCATAGCATTCCTAATTCATATTAAAAAATAATATTTAAAAATAAGAAAAGTAAATCTAACAACATCTATAAATATAGGTTAGCTAAGCATACACATTACAAGCAATTATATTTATAATTTGGACTTAGCACCCTACACATGGGTAACCAAGCTGACATGTTCTAACTCGAATTATGCTTAGGGATTTAAGCTACCTGTAAAGAGAGTATTTATATTTACTTTTGAGCAACCCCTTAACCACAATCCCCTAAAAAAAATAATATTAGGCTAACAACAGCCTAACATCTAATCTATGAAGCATACACTCTAACATCTAGTCTAAAATAATACATCACATCATGCACCATCTAACTTAGCACTAGAAGTAGTGGCTTAATTCTAATATGTGTGTTAAGGCTTGTGTGGTATGTCTCACTAAGCACTGGAGTTATGAATTTCTAAGTTTGGAAGGATCTAATTTAACATAAAGAGTTGGTTTCACTTTAAGTTGTTTTAATTGATTTGAGAATTTTAATTTGTGTTTTCTTTTGTTTAATATATTTTTACTTAGTAACTAAGTGTTATGAAGAGAAGAAAGAGGACTACCCCCTTTCATCCCTACCTTAAACCACGTCTAAAGCATGTTACCATAATTTAGTTCTCATTAGTGAATGGCTTATTAAATGATTTAATTAATCTTAAGTTTAGGTTCACCTTAAATGATCCTATTTAATATGGAAGGCTTCTTAAGATTAATTTAATTGAATTACTACCATATGACATATATTAAATCATTCCTTTCCATCTCATGTAACACACATATGATTTAATCCTAAGTGTATCTATACATGTAACGCATTTGAACACACTTAAATGATGATGGTATGTGTATGTTTAGAATTTATATTTTTATTTGATTGAATTATTTAACATATTAATTTAAAGTTTATCCAAATTCTTATACAAAAAGACATAAGAATGAAATTAAATAGGCACGTACCGTTGTTAAACCAGGGAGATGAGGTAATCAAATTACTTCCTTAGGGCTAGCTAAAGCCTCGTATTCCCGGGACGTCTAAACTATATACCCATCTACATTCAAATATATGTAAAGTCATATACATGAACATAGGAAGTATACTCCATATCATATGGCTAATTAATTCAACCACTTAGTCAATTATGAATGCATGCAATTTTAATATAAAAAGGGGATATTCATTCATTAATCACATATACATACACATGTATAAAGACATAAACAAGTACGTGTTGTTGTTAAACTAGTGAAGTGAGGTAATCAAATGACCTCCTTGGGGATAGCTAAAGCCTCGTGTTCCCGGGATATCCAAACTATATACTCATTACATTCAAACATATGTAAGTTTATACACATGAACATAAGAAAGAAGACTTTAAACCATGTGATCAATTAATTCAATCACTTGAACAAATATGAATGCACGTCTTTCTTAATAGAAAAGGGGATTATCATTCATTAGCTAAATGCACATATAAGTGTATAAAATATTTAAGCAGATACTTCATCATTGTTAAACCGGTGAGGTAAAGACCTCCTTGGGGCTACTTAAAACCTTGCGTCCCGAATATCCGACAATATATACCCACTACTCTTAAATACACATGAATGCACAAATAACTACAAGAATGGAAAAATCATGCTAAAGTTGCATTTGATTTAATTGGATCATTTATACATGTGAGCTAAAGTTCTATCTAGGTTCTAACATAGAGGTGCATAAGAATGAATCCAAACAAGTGCTATGTCCATTTCAAATGCACTATACACTTGTTAACATTCAAACTTTATGTAAATCTATGAAGGTTGAAGAAAGAGAACCTCATATCACATGTTCTAAGCTATAGGCACAAGCAAGCTTATGAATATTTGTAATTGTCATCACTCCATATATTATAATTGATTTGTTTCCTTTTGAAAATAATTTAAATTTAATAGTGATAATAACCACACATATTTTTATTCAAATCAACAAATGCAAGCTTGACATAAAGAAAATCATTTCATTTAATTAATTTTTGAAAAAGATGTATGCATGACTACAAGTGACATACAATATTTAATATGATTGGAGAGAAATAAAGTGACATAAGCACATGATTTCATTCAATCCAATCAATTCCTAAGGACAATCATACTAAATAAACTCATTTAAAATAAACCAAAACTTCTTAATATCATTTTTAATTTCAAGTTTGATTTGATTTAAGAAATATAAGAATAGGTTTGCTAATCCTAATCTCATTTCCCATGTGTGAGTTAATTTGATTTAATGAAAAGTAATTAGATTGATTTTATGGATTAATTAGGTTAAGGTATTAATTAAATCAATTAATTAAACCCTTACCTATGTTATTTTAAAATAATTAATCAAATGATTATGAGCTAATGTGATATGCAAATGAATTGAGAAATATAGCAATGCTCCTATGAAATGAAAGAGACCTAATATAATTAGCTCACAATCATTGATTAATTAAGCTTAAGGAACTTACTTAATTTCTTTTATGATTTCTCACACATGTGAGCTAACCATAATTTTATTAAATCTCTTTAGGCTATTGAACATCTAAAGGCCTACCCCTAAATTAAGGAAAATCAAATCCAATTTAAATCATTAATTAAGCTAATTAAGTAATTAATTAGTTAATTAAATCTTAATTAAATCTTGAAAAGTAAAGGAAATTTAGGGAAAAGATTAGGAAAAATTTCCCAATCACATTCTCAAAACCTCCCTACTATTAATCAGTGCCAAATGAGTCTAATTAATTAGTTAATTTACTCTTCCCATGCTTAATTAATCCATAATTAAGTTAAGAAGGTAATTAGAGCTTAATCAATTGATTTCCCCAATTAGTCAGCCAATAAATTCCAAAAAAAATGTGGGAGGTAGAGGTCATCCTTCTATACAATCTCAAAAATTTTGAAACCAATTGGGTGATTAGAGAGTAATTAAGTTAATTAAGATTTTTAATCAAACCCTAATTAAGCCAAAATTACTGTTCAAAATTAATTAAGGGTAATTTTAATGGACTGACATCTAAAATACCTTTAAAATAAGCCCTCATTTATATTTTTTGGATTTTTTTTTAATTAGTTATGAAGTATAGAAATTTCAGCCATAAAAACTAATTAAATAACCTAATTAAGCCTTAATCCTCGTACTTTCACGCGTTGACGTGACACGCTTTCCACGTGGCACCACGGGATTGGATATTAAAGTTATCACATCCACAGATGACTCAGATGGTGGTGGGATACACTTTTGAGCCGTCTATTCTAAGATCGGACGGCGATGATCAAACCCGGTAATGAGGATTAAACAAATGATATAGTGTGATTTGATCAGAGCCATTCGTTCCAATCACGCGGAATGGATAGTCTATGATTTCTCTTCCTATGAGCGATGAACGATGGATCCCATCCTCCATGGATCGCTTCGATTCGAGGTTACCTGAGCTCAGATTCATTCTAAAATTAACCCGCACATTTGCACGATGGATCCACAAAGATCCAACGGTTAGGATCAGCTCACATGCAACTTTTCTTCAAAAAGCTGCAACCCATTTTAAGGTAAAACTTAGATTTAATTGAAATACCACACCAGAGTTAAGACTGGCAGTTCGCACGCTTGAGGAAGCTTTGTTTAGTAGAGACGATGCCCTGTTGAGCAACAATTGGATTGCTTCCACCCAAATTGCTCGGAAGGCCAAATATCAAGCTTTGGAGCCTCGATCTTGATCGAAGCCTATCCTTCAGTTGATTTGAAGCTCAATAAATGGCTTGGGTAGCTTTGATGAGGTATGTGGAAGGTGTGTGTAAGAGGAATTGAAGTTTGGTTGAGAGAGGAAGAAGTTTGGATCGAGATTGAGCTCCCCTATTTTAGCTACCCACGATAGGAGAAAATCTGAAGTGGGGAGGCCTTGGGAAAGCACTAAGGAGTTCTAGGGTATTTTGTTTCACTCTTGGGAGCTCAGACGAATCGAATGCATGTGAAATCTAGTTTGAATTGAGGGGGTATATCCCTCAGTTTGTTGAGGTTGATAGACGAGATTGTCTTCCATTTTTTGGCTGACCAACCATCATCAGAACACCAGAGTGGTTGTCATCATATCCACATGGCTTGGTTTGGTTGGAGGAGTGCTTGGGAGGTGGCTCAAGGTTTGATATTGGTTGATCTCCTTGCATGGATCCAATGGGTGCTCAATTTGTAAGGGAGGTAAGTTAACTCACCTCCTTTTGGTTCATGACAAGTCCTAGCCCTCTTGGGGTGGGCTAGGAGGTTAGGTCAGACCCCAAATGGGGTGAGTGAGGGTTGCCAAGTGATGGGAGAGTGGACTTTACCATTTATGGGTGGAATCTTATGTAAAGAGGGCTTGACCATTGTACAATGGCTTAGATTGGGTTCACTTGGCTTTTGGGCTGACTTTAGGCCGACTAAAGATGGATTTGGGTCGAGTTTGGTCAGCCTCTAATAGTTCATGGGTTGGTTTCATGGGTTTGGCCCAATTTGGTCATATGGGTTCAATTTATGTCATGTTGGGTTAGGTTGACCAATTGATTAAATTGGGTCAAACCAAGGCTTGGGTTAGGTTCAAATGATAATTTGAAGTATTTTGGTTCAAGTGGATTTAATCAATTTGGCCTAGGTTTGATTTCGGCTTATTTGAATTCATATAGGTCAAATGGGCTAAGGGTTGACTTGGTTTGACCCAATTCAAGGTGATTGATCATCCTAGGGTGATTGTTGATCATGATATGAGGCTTGGATGGGCTTGGTTCAATCCAAATTAGGTTGTATTAGAACTTGGCTCAAAAAGGTCTTTTATGCTACTTTGGGTCAAGTGGACCTAAATGAGTCAATTGGCTTGGTTTTGGCATGATTCAGTTTAGTTGGATTTATATACGAGCTAAGTGAAATATAAATTCAACTATAATCAATTTGGAGTCCAATGAACTTTGGCTCATTTGAAGTTTTCAAGTTAAAAATGGCTAACTTGGGCTTGACTTGGGTTGACTTGAGTTTTGTTTGATGATTATAGGTTTCATTTACTTTTGGATAAATAATTGAAGGAATGATTGATTCAAGAGAAAATCCATTAGTTTTGACATGATTTGGATAGGATTTGGCTAAGTCTATGGAAATGGCTTAAAAGGTTTGAATTGGGTTTTGATTTGATATTGGATTTAGTTTTGGCTATTTGAATTTATATTTCATTTATATTTGGAAATATAAATGAATATATAAATGATTCATAAGAAAATCACTTGAGTTTGGAGTGATTTGGAAGCAAATTTGACTAAGCTCATGGAGGTAGGTCAAAAAGAGCTTAAATAAGAAATTGATTTAATTTGATTTAATTTTGGTCACTAGAATGTGGGTTTCATTTACATTTGTGAATATAAATAAAAATATAATTTATTTATAAAGAAACCAATTGATTTTGGGTTGATTTGAATGAGATTTAGCCAAGCTTAAGAAGGTAGGTCCACATGGCTTAGGAAGGGTCTTGGTTGGATTTGGATTTAGTTTGGCTTAGTTTTGGTCATTTGGGTTCATATTTCATTTATATTTGTGAATATAAATTAAGATATAAATGATTCATGAAGGGATCTATCAAATTTGGATTGAATTAGGTGAGGATTTGGCTAAGTCTATGGAATTCAACCATAAGATTTATGAAGAATTTTGGACTTAAATTTGATCATGGGATTGAATAATTTGAAGTTGAATTTTAATTGTAATTTAATAGTTTAATTGAAGGATTGAATTGATATTTGAGAAAATAAAATAAATTGGGATTGATTTGAATTTGGCTAAGTAAGATGAAATCAAAGGGCTTAGGAAGGGATTTGAATTTGAGTTTGATCGTGGATTTCAATCAAATGTTTTGGAATTTAGATTTGGAATTGGAATTTGAATTGGGATTTGAGGATTGGTTTGAGATTTGAATTTGGATTGTATTTGAGAAGGTGCATATGGATTTGGTTTAAGCCATAGGGTGGATGATTCCCTTAAGTCTTAAGGCATGCCTAACCCTATGATTAACCCTTCTAAGTCTCTAGGCTTAGGTTAAGTGTCCACCTAATCTCTCAAAGTGTCTTGAGACTAAGGAACTCTTAGTGTCTATAAGAGTCCTAGATCAATGCTGAGGAGGTTGAAGACTCACTCTAAAAGTGGTCAACAAAAGGACCCCCAATAAGTATGGTGTGACTGACAAGGCACATCGCATGTATTGGCATTGATCGAGATGATCAAGAATGTCCAAAGGATTGCAAGTGCTAATAAAAATGATCTACACTTAAACCTGAGATGTACATCATGATCTTAGTACAATGCAACTCAACTTATGCCAAGGGCATAAGAGAGCAAAGAAGATTTGGTTGGAATTTTATGTCAAGGACATGAAGGAAGATTCGCTAGGGGATCACACATGCATTGGACATGACATGTGAGAGGTTTATGTCGAGGGCATAAAATTAGGAATCTGCTCGGGATTGAGTATATGAAGCTTACACTAGGGAAGCAAGTTCAAGGTATCCGTTGGGGATGAGAATTTGATTTAATTTAATTTATGATCATGGGGTTCCACTCGAGAGAGGATATGATTTTGTTTAATGTGAAGTCGAGAGCATATCTACTGGAGATATGAGATCAGATCCGCTGGGGAATAAGATGGATTTAATATATGGGTTTCTTTGGTTTGCTTGAGGAAGTATTCATTGGGGATAAAAGTTAATTTAATATATGTGTGATAGATCTATTGAAGGGGATATATCGGTCTTGGCCTATCTTAGATTTAAAATCTAAAGAGAAAGTCTACCGACCATAAAGTAGGACTAACCAAGCTAAGGGTGACAAGAGAGGTATAGGGACTTACCTCAACTAAAGAGTAGTCAAGATTAATTTTATTTTAATTTAATGGACCCTATTGATGTGCGATGGATTCACTAAGAAGGGGCTATATCAACCTTGGCATATCTTAGATTTACAAATCCAAAGTAAAAGTCTACTAGCCGCGAGGTAGAGCTAACCAACCTAAGAGGTGCCTTTCGGTGTGCAACGGCTATGCTAAGAAGAAAGCGTGTAGACTTACATCTTTTGAAGTGAGGAGCAACCATTGAGGTGATCAGTTGGTAGAACAAATCGAACCTGACCTAAGGCTGCTCGTCAGTGTGCAACAGTCGAGTTGAAGAGAATGCATATAGACTTATATCTTCCAAAGTAAGGACGACTATCAGGGTGACCTATTGGAGGCTCAACAAGTTGAACCCAGCCTAAGGGTGACTACTGAGAGAGTGTCGTTGGGGACTTATATCCACTCAAGTGTAGTTAACGATTTCTATGGAGGTTATCACACCCAAAGATAGGATGCACCTTGGGAAAGGTGCCAGCGTCCTCCTAATCCATAAGCAAAAAATATATTTTTTGTTTATATGTTTACATGGACCCTGTTGGTGTATGGTGACCGAGAAGGGGCTCATATCAGCATAGTCCTATCTCAGACTTATTGGATTCACAAGATAAGTTCTCTAACCAAAGGGGTGGCTACTAGGAAAAGGGGATTGTCTAATCCAAGAGTAATCCAGGTAATGTCTAAATGGGGTTGCTAAGGATGAGATCCAAATAGAGTACCAATAGGGGAGGTGCTACTAGGGACTTTATCTTGGACCCTGTAAAAGAAAGCCTATAGGTGTATAGTGGTCAACTCATGGACAAAGCTTGTAGGCTTACATCATTAAGTGATGTATCCACGGTGGGTGTCCATAGCGAGAACCAATCAACCTAAGGTGCCCATCAGTGAGCAACAATCAATCTGAGAAGAAGGCTTGTATACTTACATCTTTATAGATGAAAATGATCACCGGGATAGTCTGTCCTTGATGGGATAGATCCTATCTGACCTAGGGTGACTACTAAGTGGGGAGTCCCATATGAGCACTAGACCTAGACTTGAAATAGTTAGGAGGAAAGGAGTCACTAGAGGACTTACCCTAAGCCTCAAATATACTCGACCCAGTCAATGCATGATGGCTAGTTTAAGAAGAAAGCCTATAGATTTACATCTTCTTAAATAAAGTCAATATGAGGTAGCTTACTAGCTGCGCAGTATGGCTTACCAAACCAATAAGGCCCTCATAAGTTTGCAATGATAAAGTCAGAAAGAAAGCTTGTAGACTTACATCCTCCAAAATAAGAAACCACTGGGGTGACACACTAGTAAGATAGCATGTCAGCCTGACCTAGAGTAGTTAATGAGTGAGTGCTGCTCAAGGCTTTATCTCATATCAAAGTAGCCTGAAATAAAAGACGTGTGTTTGTTTTATATATGGTTGTCTGCAGTTTGTGTTTTTGTTGTGTTGATTAAGGATAGGATGCTGCTCGGATTCCTTATACCTATCCTAAACACATCGTGGCAGATTTGCAAACAAAGATGTTTACCAATATAGAAAAGATGAAATTTGATATGAAAGGAAGTTTTATTGATAATTATTTTTGGACAAGATTCATGGATAGTATTTATTTAGGTAGAGTCCATTGATTGGAAGCATCAAACACTCTCTCTTATGGTTATGAGCTGATAAGATCCTCCTTGGTAGGCCTTTCATGGCAAAGGGTCTTTCAAGTGGGTTCAAACTTGCCTCCCATATTATGATGGGTAATAATGGTCTCCTTAGAATTAAAATAAGCTCTCCTACTTGAAAGGATTTAGGATAGACCAACTTGTTATGAGCTTGAACTATTTTGGCTTTATACAACTCGAGGTTATATGGCATGCCCATAGGTGTCTCTCCTTTAAACATTGAGCTCTTTAACTTAGCATTACGTTATTGTAATCTTCCACCCTCAACTATCCTTAGTGATGGGAGTTGGTCTTCTAATGGGAGAACAACTTGGACCCTTACACTAAGGAGAAAGGGTGATTAAGTTGAGTTTTGTATGTAGTGCGGTAAGCCCACTTTATGGGTTTGAAAAATTTTTATCTTTATCAAAATGAATAAATAAAAATAAAACCTTTATGCTAGGTAGGACACCACACAGATTCGCAGATGTTCTTATTAAGGTGATCAGGTACGACATTGAGGAAATGTGTATTATCTCGAAAGATAGAAGTCACCACCCTATAATGGACCTAATCACCTAATAAGAACTCATAAGGATGATGGGTCTTCAGTTGTACTAGAGATTCTTCCCCTATTTTACAATGAAAAGTAAAGTAGGGTTCATTTTAAATTGGGTTCGCTAAGTTTCCTATTGAGGAAAGCCTCTATAGTTAATTACATCATAAGGAATGAAATTCTTTAAGAATACTCTCTATTAAGGTAAATGATCATTATCTCCAAAGATTTCAAAGATAGGACTATTCAATTGGTTATTTTGGAAGATCAAGTGATTGATCAAAAGGAGGGAGTTATTATGAAATTAAATGGAGATAAGTAGAATGCTCATGATACTAGGAAACTAGTGAGCACCATCCTATGGTTGGGCTTTACATTTTTTGAAGTTGAGGGAACTATTAGTTTGAGTTGAATTTTTCTGAGAAATCTAGGGCTTACAATTTCACAACACAAGATCATGGAAATGCATAAGAGGTGAGGATTTATGCTTGTAGCTCGCAAAGGAAAACAACAACCTCTGATCCTAAATCTAGGGAGTTTTGGCGAGGGCCAAAGCATGACCTAAATCTAAGGCAATAATGGGTATATGATTTTCCTCCATAAGAGAGGATAAACCACTCAGTTGTTGGACTTATAATTGCCTAGGGGTGGCTGCCAACTAACTCCTCCTACAATTTTAAATATGTGTAAGCAAGTCTTATATTTTTGCAAGATAGCTAGGTTATTGTTTATTTAGAAAGAAGACTAAGTCCTTAAACACACTCCCTAAAAGACTAGATCATGTAAGGCATGAGTAATGACTTAAATCTAATGCAAATTTTGTTAAGTTTATTTTCAATTTTGGACAATTAATTTGACATAGGCTATAGGATTCATATGCCTAATGCATGAGAAATTAGTTATGGGCTCAAATCAGTAAGAAGGAGTGTGTTTCCACCATGTCTCTCAAAGGTCAAGCCATTTTCTTTGGAAAAGGTGGAAGCCCTCCATAAGCAAGAGTGAAGTTAGATGCTTTTATACATGATGTGAGACATACAACATCCAGCTAAAGAATTGCTAAATCTTTTATTTTCTTGATTTATATCTTATGCTTTAGGTGAGGTTATGAGTTGTTAATTTTTAATTTTGAGTTTATTGATTAGATAGAAAATTTATTTTTTCCTTAGAGCCTAATTGCATCCGGGACATTCATCAATTAATGAAAAATTAGGAAAATTATACCATCTTAATGCATCAAACATCAAATAATTTTATAAAGTTAGAGCAAAAAAATAAAACGATGTGGTTGGGCCACGCAAGAAAGAAAGGAAGGTGTCACCTTTTACAACTTCATTATAAATGAATAATTATAACTTAGAAGGAATTCATGTTATGAGGGTCTTCATTCTTCTTTCTTCTTTCTTCTTTTCTTCTTTTCTTCTTTTCTTCTTTTCTTCATTTCTTCTTTTGGTTGGTTGGGATGTAGTTTGCTCCAAGGCTTCACATGGTGCATAAGACTTGGTCTTATGACCAATGTTCATCCTAATACCCCATAACATTTCTTGCAAAATTACATGAAAATGAGAAAAGTAAATCTAATTAAACCTACAAAATAGAGATTAGCTAAACATACCACACAATCCCAAGCATATATGAATAAGTTTGGACTTATCACATGGGTAAACAAGTCCACTTATCCTATTTTAGATTATGCTTAGGGGTATAAGCAACATGAAAATATTTTTATATTTTTATTATAGTGCCTCTTAAGCACAATCCCTATAAAGATATGATTAGGCTAATAAGCCTAACATAACACATCCCAAATATTACATCAAAAAAAATAAAATCAAGCATCAAACCATGCACCGTCATAATATAGAGCTAAAAATGGTGACATAGCTTAATGTGTGTGCCATTTAAGGCTTGTGTGTCATGTCTTAGCTAGGCTTTAAGGTTAGATTTTTCTAAGTGTGAGAGATTCAATTTATATGAGTGGTTTTAATTTAAGTGGTTTAGTTGATTTGTTAATTTTATTTGATGATTTGATTTAGTTTGCATGAACCTACACTTAATTACTAAGTGTTATAAACAGAAGAAAAAAGAAGAGAACTTCTCTTTCATCCCTACCTTAAGTAATTTCTAAGGTAGATTCATTAGTAATTTTTCTTTAGTGACTATTTTATTATGTGTTTTAATTAATCCTATGTTTATATTTACTCTAAATAAACCTATTCAATAAGAAAGGCATCTTAGGATTAATTAAGGTGAATTACTATCACATAACACACAACCATTTATTTCTTTCCAACTTGTATACCATGCATATGAATGATCCTAAGCATAGCTATGCATACAATGCAAACACTTTAGCACACTTTGATGATGAATGCTAAGAGATGTTGTTTTAGGAAAGTCTTGGATATTTTATGAATGCATGATTTTCTTAAGTAGAAAAGAGAGACTATTTTATCCATTACTTATATGCACATTCACATGTATAAAAGACATAAGTGAGTACGACACCATTGTTTTCTATACCGGGGGTGTAAGGTACATGACCTACTTGGGGCTACTTAAAGCCAGCAACCACAGGATGTTCATAATATCCTACTTTTCTTAGATGCATGTGCATGTACAAAAAGAAATGAATGGAAGAAAAGTCATGCAAAAGATTTTGTGTTTGATTTGTTTATGCAATTTACATGTGTACATATGAAAATCCTTCTTAAGTCATAACATGGAAGTGGATAGGAATGGATTTAAGAAAGTGTTATGTTCTTTTCAAATGAACTATATACTTTGCAAATCCTATACAAGTCCATATTAAGAAAAGAGAAGAAAACAACACAACATATAAATCTTATGCTATAATCAAATGCAAGCTTATAAGCATTTATAAGTAGCATACCTTCATTTATATTATTTGATTTATAGATTTTGAAAATAATTTTTTATTTAATAGTGATAATAGCCACTCATACTCTTACTTTAGCCAAAACATGCAATTTGACATAAAGGAAACATTTCTTTTAATTTGATTTTTCAAAAGACATGAATGCATGATTTCATATGACATACAATATTTAACATGCTTAGAAAAAGATAAAGTAATGTAATCATATGATTTCATTCATCCTAATTAATTCTTAAGGACAATCCAATAAGATAATACTATTCAAAGTGAATCAAAGTTGCATAAAGAGACTTATTTTTAGTTTTGAATTTGATTTGATTTTGATTTGATTTAGGAAATGTGAAAAGTGTTTGCTAGTCCTAACCCATTTCCCCCATGTGTGAATTAGTTTAGTTTAATTTTAGAATCATTAGATTGATTTTATATTTTGTTTAGGTTAAGGTGTAAATTAAATCCATTAATTACCTTATCACACCACTTTAACATAATTAACCAAAAAAAAGCCAACATGATGCAACCACATGGAATTTAAATCAGCAAAGCACCTTGGAAAGAAAGGGGCCTAATGAAATTGGCTCACAATGATTAATTAAGCTAAAGGGTTTAATTAAGTACTTACATAACCACCACACATGTAGGTTAGATTATGATTTCTTTAATCTTGCCTTGGGCTCTTGAACACCAAGGATCTGCAGAAAGAGATTGATTAAGTTTAGATTGATTTTGAAAGTTTTAGTAGTTATTTAAAAAGATCATTAATGGATTAATCCTTAATTAGGTTTGGACTAAGGAAGAAAGGGGGTTTAAGGAATAACTTCAGGAAAATACCTCAAACCCATTCCATAAACCTCCTCTTCACTTAAATAATATTAAATTATTTCAATTAAGTGATTAAATTATTATTCACATGCTTAATTTCTCTTAATTTCATTAAGGGATAATTAGGGATTTATTAATTACTTTTTTTAATTAACTCATTAATAAATTCTAAGAAAATTGGGGGAGGCAAAAGTCATCCCCCCAAACATTTCTAAGAAGTTTGGAATTGATTAATGAAATAATTAAGGAGTAATTAGGATTATTAAGTTTCTAATTAAACCTTAATTAAGGAAAATCCATTGATCAAAATAAATTAGAAATAGTTTTATTGGATTCCCCTCTGAATTATCTTTAAAATGAAGTTGAGTTTGCATTTTTTGGGATTTTCTATATTTAGTTATGATTTTAGGAAGTTTTCATGATTAATTGGTAATTAAATAGCCCTAATTATATAACTAATCTTGTTGGCGCCATGTGGGCTACTGATGCGTGCTCTTTCCACGCATGACATGATGGGATTGGTTATTTAAGTTGTCAAATTGGCTATCGTGTCAACCGGTGGCACTACGTGCTTTCTTCTGTTCCATCCGATCAAATATCGGATAGTCAGGATTAAGCCCGGGGTTATGAATGAATTAATTAGTGGATCTAGCGCATTTAATCAGGACTGTCCATCCAAAACATGCGGGATGGACGATCCATGATTTATCCCTGCCTTTTCCTGTGGGAGACTAAGACCTTCCATCCTCCATGGCTTGATTTGAGCTCACTTGAGCTTGAATTAGGCTAGGATTCAACCCACACCATCAAGAGGTGTGGGGAAGAACATCCAATGGTCAAACTCGATTAGGATGATAATTCCCTTCATAAAAGACCAAAGAATTTTTAACCTAAGCTTGGTTTTGATTCATACCTCACCGGAGGCTATCACTGATGCTTCCAATAGTGGAGGTAGCTTCATCTAGTGTAGGTGAAGCCCTGTTGAAGGTTTGAAGGTTCAATTTGTAGTGGATCCTTCAATTGACCAAATATTACTTTAATAGCTTATTGATCTGATTTTATTTAGGTTGGATTTGGATTTGAGTTTTGAATTTAGTTTGATTATTTGAATTTATATTTTATATTTGTGAATATAAATGAGAATATAAATGGGATATGAAAATTTTTTTGAGTTTGAGGTTATTTTGAGCTAAGTCCATGAGATGAAATCAAAGGGGTTAGGAAAGATTTTGGGATTTGAATTGATCATGGATTTCAATCATTTAGAATTGATTCATGATTTGGATTTTGGAATTCTTTTGAATGATTTGAGAAAAATCAACTGAGTTGGAATTGATTAAAGATTTGATTTGGAATTGATTTGAGCTTGAAGTTGAATTGAATTTGAGGTTGATTTGAATTTGAAGTTAGTTTTAATTTGAGGTTGATTTGATTTTGAGGTTGGTTTGAATTTGAAGTTGGTTTGAATTGAAGTGGTTTGGATTTGAAGTTTGACTTGAAAGAAGGAAGTAAGGATTGGGTTTAAGCTGTGGTGCAAGTTTTCCTAACACCTCTAAGGCATAACCTATTCCTATGGCTAACTCTTTTAAGTCTCTAGGGTTAGGTTAAGTGTTCACCTAATCACTAGAAGTGTCTTAAGTCTAAGGAACTCTTAATGTATATAGGTGTCCTATGTCTAAGATGGAGAAGTTGAAAGCTCACTCTAAAAGTGAGGTCAACAGCCTTCAACCAACTACTCATGCTACTGTCGCTTGTTGTCGTCGAGTGTCTTCTTTAATATCTAGATTAGAGTTTTGTTAAAGGCTTCTGCTAAACCATTTGCCCTCGAGTAATAGATGGTGGAATATCTTTAATATATGAAGTGTCTCTGGGCAAAGCTGTTAATTTTGGTGCTCTTGAATGTAGTGTCATTATCAGATATAATTCATCGAGACACCCGAACCTATATACAATATGGCTTTTAAAAAATTGGAGCACATGTTGAGTCGGACTAAGTGGGATCGCTTCTACCCACTTAGGAAAATAGTCTATAACAGCTAAGATAAACGATGACCCTTGGAAGAAGGAGGATCAATCGGACCCACTATGTCGGTACCCCAACACTCAAATGGCCATGAGGCCAATGTAGGGTGTAGAATATTAGGTGGTTGGTGTAATACCACACTGTGCAATTGACATTGGTGGCATCTCCCAGCTATGTCCATGTAGTCTATAATCTTCAAAGGCCAGTAGTATCCTAGTCTTTTGATCTTCTCTTTCATCTTTGGACCAGAATAAAGAGCTCCACTTAAACTTAAGTTTACCTCAGTCATGATCTTATGGACTTCGTGTCCAAATAACGTAACCACATATGATTGAAGGACCGTAGGTACAAGGTGTCATCCATGATAGCATAGGAAATGGCTTTCTGCTTCACCTGATGTGCTAGGGACTTCCTCTTGAGGTAGGTTTCCTATATTTAGATAATCCATTAATGGTTTCCTCCAATCTGACTCATCACTCATTTTGGCAATGGCAACCTCCCTTTTAAGAGAGAGTCTCTCGATGAGTTCATCATCAATATGGGATAAGACTTGTATATTTTGAACCCTTATTGGTATGGACTCATCTTCCAGACATGCCAACTCTTTGGCAAGCTTAGCTATAACATCTGCTACGATGTTTTCCCCTTGAGGAATCTTGTAAAGGGTAAAATCTAGGATTTGGGATAATAACTGCATAATGTACTTATGGTAGTGATGGAGCTTAGGCTTTAGAACTTTATAAGACTCAACAATTTGGTTGATGACTAATTGAGAATCCCTAAAGATGTTGATATCCTGGATGCATATCATAATGGATAACTCCAGACTGGCAATCAAAGCCTCATATTTGGCTTCATTGTTGGTGCATGGATTAGACAGATGATATGAGAATCTCATCACATCGCAGTCCAAAGTTAGAAGAACTATTCCTACCCCTTCCTTCCCAAGGATAGTAGATCATGGTTCTTCTCCCTTTTGAGAAGAAGTCGCACCATCAAAATACATCTCCCATTAGTGAATGCTAGTCTCCTCTAAGTTCATGATATGTTCATCAGGGAGGCCATCCCTAAGCAAAGATTTAGTAAGAAGTGGGTGTGCTGCTAAGAAATCCACAAGTGCTTGTCCTTTCACTGCATGGAGGAGTGCAAAAATGATGTCAAACTGTGACAAAATCATGGACCAACATGCCAACCGTCCGGGTAACATCGGTCGTGTCATGAGATATTGCAGTGGATTGATCTTAGAGATCATTCACCTTATGAGAAAATATGTAATGCCATAACTTTTGGGGTGCAAAGATTAAATCTAGGCAGTACTTTCAATGGGTGGATAATTTGCCTCAGTAAGGATTAGACAATGATTGAGATAGAAGAGTGCATTCTCTTTTCCTTCATCATTAGCCTGAGCTAACAAAGTGTCAAGTGAGTCATCTAATGCAACAGTATATAGTATCAATGGCTTGCCTAGGATAGGGGCTACTAGAATTGGCGGTGCCATCAGGTAGTGCTTGATATCTTCGAAGGCATGTTGACACTTACCATCCCACTTGAACTTGGTATCCTTTTTGACAAGTGCTAAAAATGGTTGGCATCTTCCTGGTTGGTTGGAAATGAAATGTCTTAGATACACCAACCGCCCTTAGAATGATCTGAGTTGAGTTAGACTTTTAGGGGGTGGCATTTCTAATATCACTTTGATCTTCTCTGGATTGATTTCTATTCCACAGTGCAGGACAACAAACCTAAGGAATTTCCCTGAAGCTACTCCTAATGCACACTTCAGAGGATTCATTTTGAGGTTAAATTATCTTAACAATTTGAAAACTACTCTCAAGTTAAATAGATTGTCTCCCTTTTCTTTACTTTTGGCCACAAGATCATCAACATAGCACTTGACTTGATGATGAATGAGTTCATCAAAGATCCAAGTCATAGCCCTCTGGTAGGTAGCACTGACATTTTTAAGGATGAAAGGCATGACCCTATAGCAATAGATTTTGATCAAGGTTCAAAAAATAGTGTTACTTTCATCCTCAAGGGCCATCTTTATTTGGTTATATTTAGATGAGCCATCCATGAAAGAGAAGACTGCATGAGATGAGGCAATGTCCACCATCAATTTCAGGATTGGTAGTAAAAATTCATCTTTTGGACATGCCTTATTTAAATCATTAAAAACCGATGCATATGCGAATTTGACCATTCTTTTTCTTAACTGGGATGACATTGGCCAACCAGATAGGATATTTATCTTCTCTAATGAAGGCTGATCGATCGCTTTTTTGATTTCAAAATGACGATGTTCAATGTCTAATCGCATGCGTCTAGGAGCTTGCTTAATAGGGTTAGTACTAGGCTCTATTGCTAGTTTGTGGACTGCTATGTCAGGAGATAAACTGTGCATCTCTTCGTAACTCCATGCAAAGTAGTATTTAAACTCAGTCAACAGCCTAACTAAGTCATTGGATTCAATATTATTCAATAAAGAACTGATGTATATCGGACATGGATTATTTTCAGTTCCTAAGTTGATTTCCTTGAGCTCATCGATGGTTAATCTGATCTCCTCTTTGAACTCTGGTGGTGCATCTTTGACTTTAAAGTTATTTGGATCATCTAAAGTTTCTAAACACATCTACTCATATGAGTTAACATGATTTAAAAAGAACCTTTCAGATTCCAAATGATTGGTGATGACTAGGCAATAATCATCATCATCGACTGGACCTACTATATCAAATTATAGTCTTGGTCTTGATTGAGAGCTTTTGCATTCACTCTTCCATATCCTTTCAAAATAGTCTAACCTGTGTTTTGACCAAGTATGTGGGATTAATCCTTTCTTTGCTAGATTAAGAACACAAGGCGAGTAGAAATCAAAAGATAATTGTATTAAATATTTATATGAATCATCCTCAAGTTCTACAATAGCTTCCTGACTTGAGGATGATGATCCTTAAAAGAATCTCTGAGTCTTCCCATATGTAGATGACTTAGGTGCTTCCTTAACTACCAAACCCTAAACTTTTTATGAAGAAAGTAGGGTTAGAGCTAAGGTTCCCAACTAGTGTGATTATTTCATACGACTTGGATACATTTATGCTTTTCTTTAGAGCTTGGTCTTCATCACTATCCTGCTCAAGTATCACCTTGAAAGGGATCTACTGCTGAGAAGAGCTGGCTTGGTGTGCTAATCACATAAGACTTATCCTCTGAACTAGATTTTAAGTCTAGGTGGATAGTAGGTGTACTCTTGGAGGCTGGGACATACCTCTTATTGGGTGGCCAATATGGAGGCTTTCCATCTCAAGGCTACCTCTGAACTGTCCTCTATCTTTTCCTGGTGAAGGTCGGGTCATCCTACCCATATGTTCGAATGGAGTAATGAATTGTGGGTGGAATCTAATGTTAGGCTCTATATCTTTCCCTGAGTCCATGTCTTGCTCTCTTTCATTTTATTTTTCTCTCTTTTTCTTTTCTTTTTTTATTTGTTTTTCTTTTCTTTCTTTATGTCCCTCATGGGGATCTTGACTAGATTCACGAGGATGGACTTTTTGGTTTTGGGGGAGAAAATATGTTGCATTATTATATATCCGAACCTCATAAACTATGAATGGTTTGAGATCTCCTTTGACGCAGTACCCAATCCCACCTCTCATGAACTTCATGCACTGATATAGAAGGATGGAACTATGTTATTTTCATGTATCCATGGTCTCCCGCATAGTTGAAAGATGTATTCAGTCTATGTTATAAAACTTGGCTTCAAGATTCTAATATCTATCTCCAATGGAAACACTATGGAGCCCAAGGTCCTCTG
The DNA here is from genome assembly GCA_021442155.1 of Cymbidium sinense. Classification (NCBI taxonomy): domain Eukaryota; kingdom Viridiplantae; phylum Streptophyta; class Magnoliopsida; order Asparagales; family Orchidaceae; genus Cymbidium; species Cymbidium sinense. Next base: position 66,361,256 of record CM038229.1, on the reverse strand, counting down.
TTCTCATTGAATCCTCTTAACATCATCCTCGAGATGTCAATCCTCAAATAGGCAAGGATTCTTAGACTCATAATGTTGATTGATGCACCTTAGTTAACCAAAACTCTTGATAACCTGTATCTGCTAACCTCCACTGTAATGTAAAGAGGGCAGTTGTGCTTGGTCATCCCTAGAAGCAAGTCTTCATCAATAAATGTAACTCCTAAGATGTCCTTTGAGTCGTGGTGCCTCCTCTTTCAGAGTGGTCACCGAAGCATATCTCTAGATCAAGAAGAGCCTTGATTAGAGATTCTCTCATCTCTTTGGATAAGACAAGGCCATCATATATGCTTAACTTAGCTGACAACTTTCTAATATGAGCTAGAATGTTGTAATCAAATCTAACTTGGTCCTCCACAAGCATATCCATAGGTGGAGCATCTTAAGAAGGGGTTATCTACTCACTAGAATCAATGACTTGTTTACCCTTATCTTGGGGTGCTACCCTAGAGGTAGAACTTTTCACTGCATAGGTTGACTTTATGACTTCTTAAAATAATCAACTTGTTATAAGTTCTACCTTCTCATCAGGTATACCTACAACTTCTCCTATGAGATCCTCAGAGTCAATTAACTCTGAGTCAATCTCAAGAGGTGAACTTGATTGATTCAAAAAAGAAAAGTTTGATTCTAAATCAAAAGAGAGGGAATCGAAATGACTAGAGCTATTTTTTTTTTTTTTTGACTTGGAGTGTTTTTAAGAGGGATAAAATCAAGAGTATTAGAAGTGGAAAAGATGTAAGTAAAAGCTTTTTTCATTGATTCCTTTTTGGGTGGATGTACATGATAGAAATCCAACAAAGTAAGCAGATTAAGAGATTTAATTCCCTTGTTCACTGATACAAGGCTTCTATTGATAGAAGAGGAGCTAGTAGAAGAAGAAGTAGGAGCTACAACTGTGGATGTAGTACTGAACTCGGACGGTGGTTGCACTACTAAACTATCTTGGGCAAGTAAGGTGAGCTACTGCTGCTGCTGCTGGGCTGTCACCTTCTTCAAGTTATCTTTGGCAACTTGCAAACCATCCTTAATTTTGGAGATTTGAGTTGTCTTAGGCACCTATAAAGAGAGTTTCTTGATCTTAGAAATCACTTTTTTAGAGGTTTTGGATAAGGCAATATCCCAACCTTCTTTTATCTTAAGAGGATCGCAATTATCCCTACGAATTACCCTAATATAATTGGATGGTTATTCTAATAAGTATTCTTCTGGGATAACTATGGTGCTTGACTTGTAGCTACGCTCAACCCAGTCCTTAAAATTTATATAATCCTCTAAGACATGGCTAATCATGCGATGGTAGGGGAAATAGTTAGGATCATTACTTTTGCCCACTTCCTCTGACCTCTTGGGCTCTGAAAACTGAAAGTCAGGTTTCTTTAAGAGATTCTTAAAAATTTTCCTAACTACCTCCCTCTTGAATGAATATGGCTTATTTAATCTATCAGTAAGAGTAGATGGGTAATAGCCCCGGCTGAATAGAAGTACAACCATCAAGATTATTGAGGTGGAAATGGTGTGTCCCGAGCATGACGGTGGTGGAAGAGGTGATGGAAAAGGAGGCTACTGAGCTCGTGGTCTCTCATACTAGACTTTGGCTGGTTGCTTCCCTCTATCCACTAACACAACTATCCCTAGCTTCTTCTCAAACACCTTCTACAGCTTGGGCCGAGATGATTGGTCGGGAAAGGGCAACTATTTGGCTTCCTTTTGCAGGCTAGCCTCATTGTTGATTAGTTTCTCAAATATCTTGTTGGAAAAGCCCATAAGCATGAAGGTGACCATGCCATGGATATTCTTAAGAAGAATTTAAATGGCATGTTCACAACATGTCGATTTCATGCTCGTGTTACCACCGAGAATTTTAATCAATAAGGACTCATTGGGAACTTCTTGGCTACAATAAGGTCAACTATAGTCACACTTTACTGAGCTCTAATAAACCTCTTGACAAAGAGGTGCTCCAACTCACCAAAAGTCCTCACCGAACTTTTGAATAGTTCAGCATACCAATCAAATGCAACCAAGGCTGCTGACAAAAAGTATGAACAAGGGTGTGTCGCTGCCACTAGCATTGCAACAGACGGCCCTAAATTATGAAATATGCTGATTCAAGTTCCCACTAGTATCAAAGATCTTGAATGAAGGGGGCACAAAACCCTTAGGGTATTGAACTATATCTAATTCCTCCGGCTATGGTCTACCCTTTGGAATGGATGAGCCGCCCCATCACTTCCTCACCATGTGCTTGATATCCTTTTCATGCATGGAGGTGCCATATGTTACTTTCCTATGAAAGCTACGAGCATCATCCTCTATGGGAGTGCACCTAGGATGATCTAAAGTATGTGCCAACTCTGGTTTGTCGGCTACAATAGGTGAAGGCTGTAAAACTAGGGAAGAGGTCTGCAATGCTAAAACCACTTCCATCAACTCCTCTACTTTATTCTCCATCTTGTCAATGTGATCATCCTTCTGCCTGAGTTAGTGGAGGAGGTGCTGAGTTGAGTGAGAAGTGTCACCTTCCTACACGACACCTTCCTAGCTAAGTAGATCCCACTGTAAGGATCCCCGTGTGTCAACCATGTGGACCTCACCGTCCATCCAACATGTCATCCTCGTTAAGATCGAAGCTCACTCTATCCTCCTCCTGATCTGAATGGTCACTCCCAGGAATTCATCTTTTCTCGCCAAAGTAGTCTGTTAATATGTCAGCTAGTAATCGATCTACTAGGTTGGACCTGCACAACACCACCGATGGATAATTGTAGAGTGCTCATCTTCTATAATACCCACGATAAGAGTTCCTCACCGGAGAATTATGTGGACTATGCCGTGTCACATCCTCTCTCCTGGTGGAGGTGGTGAAGTGATGACACTCTTGGGTCACCACTCCTTCTAGACCACAGTTGAAGTAGGGGATCGAGCAGGGGAGCTCGATCTCACTTCAGTAGGTGGAATGGATGGAGTGGGATCCTTAGGCCATAGCTGAATCACTAGTGGCGATGGTCTTTCCCCGGATGGGGGATTCTAAAGCTTGGCGAGGGTGGAAGATGTGTATGTTGGATGGTGAGTTGAGTGGTGTGCAGCACACGCCTCTCTGGAGATCTCCTCATCAAGAATAATACTTAAATGATTGGCTAACGGGATGAAAAAAATCCATCGCAGAGACGCCCGCCACCTCTCTCTCTCTCTCTCTTACCTGCATGGGCTGATACTCATGCCTCCATGGCTCTCTCTCCTATTATATCTGACCTCTAACGCTCCTAGAGATCACAGACCTCAAGTCAAATAATACATCAAACTCTAAGCATCCATAAGCTCTGCCGACATGGTGAAGAACAGTCCTAAGACTAGCATAGGGCCTCTTATGCTCCCTAGCCAGTGTCTCAAAGTGTGCTAGTGGTGGAGGCGATGCAGCGATCCTCTTGTAATCCTCCTCTCCATCTGAGGCTGAGAGAGGCTGAAACCTACTGCTACTAAGAGTGGAAACGTCTCATGGGGAGAACCCTCCTCGGTGATACGAAAAGCAGCTTCTATCTCTCTGGCTGTCCACTCATGATGCCACTTGACCTTCCAATTTTTTTTATGGCATTGGGTGCGCATGAGTAAAGTGGAACGAGAGCTAGAACCTACCTCAAAGGTAGAGGAGACTATCACGAAAGCCAAGATAGCCTTCCCCTTTGGACTGACCAAAGAGGTGGTAGTAGCTCTCACTAGTACAATAGGTAAACTAATGAACCCAGAAGTCGGCACAAAGAACACAATTAGAGTGCGGAACTGATGGCCTTCCTATTCAATGAGGGGAACTGAGTCGAAATGTCAAAGTAGATAAGTGGTGTATGTCCCTCCATCTCCTCCCTACTAACAGTTGTGAGGGTTGTCCCCTCATAAGTAACTCACTTTCAAAACCACGGCTAAAATAAATCAGATGTGTGGTAGTAGTTGTGGTGAGATTGGCCTGATCTAAGGCCAGATCTACACCATAGTGGAAGGAGAAAACAAACTTGCCGGAAACCATAATAACTGCACTGACTGAAGGCTAAAAAGACTGATTGTGCTGAAATCTCTACATTTGTTCAAACATAATTAAGTCAGATGCTTGCTTTGATATTTATCTTCAATCATTGATTTCTAAATTTGATTTGGAATTTGAACCCACACTTAACAAATTTAGATATGCTAAGTGGGGGTTCATTGAATTTTGGAGAGATTTTTGATAATTGGAGGAGAGACTTTACCATATGATTTTAATTTAGAACATACTCAATAATTTTAAGTATGTTGAGCGGGGTTCAAATTTTTGGAGAGACGTTTGGAGATATATATATATATATATATATATATATATATATATATATATATATATATATATATATATATATATATATATATATATATATATATATATATATATGTCTTATTTGTATATGATATGTGTTGTATGTTTGTTTTAGAGATTTGATTTGGAAAACATTTACTTAGCAAATTTGGTATGCTAAATAAAAAATATTTTCCATCTTTGCTTGTGATGCGTGATAGATGTTGATTTGATTTGAAAAATGGGGCCTTTACTTAACAAATTTGGCATGTTAAGTGGAGGCCAAATGTGTTATGATATGTGTTGATTTGAAAATGAGGCTCTTACTAAACAAATTTGTTATTTAAAGTAGAAGGACAAATGTGTTGTGATATGTGTTAATTTGAAAATGAGGTACTTACTTAACAAATTTGGTATGTTAAATAGGAGGCCAAATGTGTTGTGATCTGTATTGATTTAAAAATGAGGCTCTTAATTAACAAATTTGGTATGTTTGGGAGGAGGCCAAATGTGTTGTGATTTGTGTTAATTTAAAAATGAGACTCTTACTTAACAAATTTGGTATGTTAAGTAAGGCAAAATATGTTGTGATATGTTAATTTGATTTATCTTTTTAAAAAAGAGGGGAACTCTTTATTTGACAAATATGGTATGTCAAATAGAGTTCAAATGTGTTATGATTTTGAAAGATGGAAATTTATTTAACAAATTCGAGTATGTTAAATAGAGTTCAATTTATTTTTGTGATTTCAAAAATGGGGCTCTCATTTGAAAATTTTGGGTATGTTAAATGGAGTCTAAATGTGTTTTGATGTTCAAGACTTTGGAAAAGAGGAATTATATTTAACAAATGTAAGTGTGTTAAATAGAATTGAATTTGATTTGATTTTCCCAAAAAGAAAGGGAACTGTCATTTGACAAATTTGGGTATATCAAATGGGGGTTCAAATATGCATTGATTTCATGTGTAATTTTTTGCTTTTGAAAAGAGAGAAACTCCAATTCTAGCACATATGGAATATGCTAAGTGGAGTTTTAATTTTATATCATGATTTTATTTGAAATTAGAATCTTTATTCAACAAATCTAGGTATGTTAAAATAGAGGTAGCCATTTTCAAAAATGTGCTTTTGGAAAAGGGGTTTTAAAATTATTTGATTTTGATTTTGAAAAGGAACCTTTATGTAACAATTATAGGAATTGCTAAATGCGGTATGGCTATTATTATGCTTTTGAAAACTTCTTATGAATTTTGTGCAAAATCTTTTGTTATGTGAATTTTTAAAAGTTCTTTTGAAAAGAAGTGTTATTTTGCAAAAGGGATTTATTTTCTTAAGTATAAGATGAACCTTGCCTCACCAAGCTAGTGGAAAGGAGGTTCTAAATTTAGCCATTGCATTTCATTAGTTAATTTTATCTTTTACTTATTGGGAGACCCAATAGGCATTTTAGGACCTACATGGGTTCCCTAAGGGATGTTGGCTAGCTTTGTTTAAGAATGAAATAAGCTAAGTGCCATTGAAAAAAAGATATATGAAATATAAGCCACTATCGATGCTTGGAGATAATAATTTTCTATTAGAGATAGAGAGAGGAACAATCACTAGCGAAGTCACCAGAAAAATCTGTGGTATTTATTTTTGATACGTATATGGGGGATACCACATAGATCTGAGGATAATTATTGAAGTGATCGGGTATGGCATTGAGGTATGATGTACTATCTTGAAATATAAAGGCATCACCCTTCAATGGATCTAAGGACTCACTCACGAGTCTTTGAATATACTAGAGATTTTTCCCCACTTTCTATGGATGAATAAAGCAAGATTTATATTAAACCGGTTCTAAGCCCCATAGTTACATTCTAAGGAAGATGAGTTCCTTAAAAACACTCTCAATTAAAGTAGACAATTATTATCTCCAAAGATTTCAAAGGTAAAACTATTAATGAATTGGCTTTGTTTGGAAAATCAATGGGATAGATCAAAAATAGAGACTTATTATAAGCCAAAGGAGATGGGTAATACTCATGATACTAGAAAACTAAGTGAGCATTCCAATATATCCATTATATATTTAAAATTGAGAAGAATTATTTATTCGAGTTGAAATTTTATTAGATCGCTAGGGCTTATAATCCAACAATACAAGGTTATGGAAATGCCTAAGAGGTAAGAATTTATGCTTGTAGCCCGAAGTAATAGCCACCTCGAATCCTAAATCTAGGGAGCTTTAGTAAGAGCTAAAGCATGACCTAAATCTAAACAAAAGTGGGTATATGGTTTACCTCCACAAGAGAGAATAAACCACCCGACTGCTGAACTTATAACCACCTAGAGTGGTAGCTAACTAACTCCTCCTACGCTTTAAATCCATGTGGTCCAGTCATATGAAATTACAATATTAGTTAGGCTGGTATTTACTTAGAAAGAGACTAAATTTTCTTAAACCCACCCTAAGAGACTAGAGCATGAGTGGTATGAGTAATGACTTAGTTTAATGCAAATCTTCTCAAAAAATTTTTAATTTTTGAAACTTCATTTTGACAAAGGCTTTGGGATTTCTTATGCCTAAATGCATGATGAAATGAGATTATGGGCTAAATCAGAGAGAAAGAGGTATTGTCCACCACAAAGGAGGCCCTCAAAAGTCATGTCTTCCCCTATTGTGAAAGGATGGAAACCCTCTCTTAGCAAGAGCGAAGCAACGTGGATGCATGATGTTAAACATCTAACATTCAGCTATGGGATTTCAAAATCTTTTAATTATCTTGATTTAATGCTTAGGCTTTATATGAGGTTATGAATTATTTAAAATTTTAGTTATGAGTTATAATTGGGGTTAAAAATTAATTTTTCCCTGAGTGTCTATTCAGATCCAAGCCACACATTAAATCATCACTCATAAAGAAACTATAAAAATGAATGCAATTTCTATTATGCAATTAAATATAACATCAAATATTTTATAAATCTAACATAAAAGAATAACAGCGGTCGAAAAGTACCACCATACCCGAAAAGAGGAAATGGGTAGTGACTTTACCCTTATAAAACCTAGAATATGAAAGAATAATTGCAATTTAGAAATGATAAATGCCATGGGGGTCTTCTAATCTTCAAGTCTTCATATCACCTTCATTTCTTCATTTGATTTGATTTTCTTCAAATGCATCATAGGGCCTCCAAGGATAACGGCTTCTAGCCACTGCTCATCCTAATCCACCAAAACAACGATCCTAATTCCTAATGCAAAATTACAATAAAAATAGGAAGAGTAAATCTAACTACACCTGCAAAATAAGTGTTAGCTAAAGACACCATACAACCCAAACACTTATATGTATAATTTGGACTTAGAACCCTACACATGGCTAACAAAGGCAACCTATCCTAACTTGGATTATACTTAGGGGATTTAAGCAACCTACAAAGAGAGCATTTATATTTATTTTAAGCACCCCTTAAGCACAATCCCCTGTAGAAAATATGATTAGGCTAAAAATGGCATAACATCCAGTCTACGAAGCATACACCCTAACATATAGTCTAAAATAATACATCACAAAATAAACATCATACCATGCACCATCATAACATAAAGCTAGAAGTAGTGACAGTCTGATGTATGTGTATTGAGGCTTATGTGGCATGTCCTAACTAGCCATTAAGGTTATGATTTTCTAAATGTGAATGAAATTCAATTTAAAGGGTGGTTTCACTTCAAGTACTTTAATTTCTTTACAAGTTTTAATTTGTGTTTTATTTGGTTTCATATGACCTACACTTAGCAACTAAGTATTATAAAGAGAGGAAAGAGAATTGCTCTCTTTCATCCCTACCCTTCTAAAGCATGCTAACTAAGTTCTCTTTAGTGGATGACTTATTACATATTTTAAATTAATCCTAGGTTTAGGTTCACTTTAAGTGACCTCATTTAATAAGAGAGACATATTAAGATTGATTGGAATGAATTACTATCACATGACATGTGCATTCATTTCCTTCCATCATATGTAATAAGCAAATGATTAAATCTTAAGTGTACCTACACATACAATATGTCTTAGCACACTTAAATAATGGATGTAAGCATATACATTTGGAATTTGGATGTTTCATTTGATTGAATTATTTTATAATATTAATTTAAAGCTCTATCTAAATTCTTATATAAAAATAGATAGGAATGAAATTAAATAGGTACGTGTCATTGTTAACCAGAGAAGTGAGGTAATCAAATGACCTCCTTGGGGCTAGCTAATACCTCGTGTTATGAGAATGTCCAAACTATATACCCTTTACATTCAAACATATGTAATTTTGTGCACATGAACATAAGAAAGAAGACTTTAAACCATGTGATCAATTGATTCAATCATTTGAACAAATATGAATGCATGTCTTTCTTAATAGAAAATGGATTTTCTTTCATTAGCTAAATGCACATATAAGTGTATAAAAGTTTTATACGAATACTTTTCCATTGTTAAACCAGGGGAGTGAGGTAAAGACCTCCTTGGGACTACTTAAAGCCTTGCATTCCAAGAATGTCCATACTAGATATACCTACTACTCTTAAATACACATGAATGTACAAATAGCTACAAGAATGGAAAAATCATACAAAAGTTGCATTTGATTTAATTTGATTATTTATACATGTGAGCTAAAGTTCTATCTAGGTTCTAACATAGAGGCACATAGGAATTAATCCAAACAAGTGTTATGTCCTTTTCAAATGCACTATACACTTATTAACATTCAAACTTTATGTAAATCTATGAAGGTTGAAGAAAGAGAACCCCATATCACATGTTCTAAGTTATAGGCACATGCAAGCTTATGAATATTTATAATTATTATCACTCCATATATTATAATTCACTTGTATGCTTTTGAAAATAATTTTTAATTTAATAGTGATAATAACCACACATATTTTTATTCAATCAACACATGCAAGCTTGACATAAAGGAAATCATTTCATTTAATTGATTTTTGAAAAAGATGTATGCATAACTACAAGTGATGTACAATATTTAATATGATTGGAGAGAAATAAAGGGACCTAAGCACATGATTTCATTCAATCCAATCAATTCTTAAGAATAACCATACTAAATAAACTCATTTAAAATAAACCAAAGATTCTTAATGTCATTTTTAATTTCATGTTTGATTTGATTTAAGAAATATGAGAAGAGATTTGCTAATCCTAATCCCATTCCCCATGTGTGAGTTAATTAGATTTAATGAAAGTTAATTAGATTGATTTTATAGATTAATTAGGTTAAGATATGAATTAAATCAATTAACTAAACCGTTACCTATGTTACCTTAAGAAAATTAATCAAATAAGTATGAGCTAATATAATATGCAATTGAATTGAGAAATAAATAGCAATGTTCCTATGAAATGAAAGGGGCCTAATGTAGTTAGCTCACAATCATTGATTAATTAAGCTTAAGGAATTTATTTGCTTATATGAATTTCTCACACATGTGAGCTAGCCATAATTTTATTAAATCTATTTAAGCTATTGAACACCTAAAGGCCTACCCTTGAATTAATTAAGGAAAATCAAATCTATTTTAAAACATGAATTAAGCTAATTAAGTAATTAATTAATTACTTAAATCCTAATTAATTTCTCTTGAAAAGTAAAAAAATTTAGGGAAAAGATTAGAAAAAATTCCCCAATCACACTCCCTAAACCTCCCTACTGTTAATCAGTGTCAAATGAGTTCAATTAATTTGTTAATTTATTATTCTCATTCTTAATTAATCATTAATTAAGTTAAGAAGGTAAATAGGGCTTAATCAATTGATTTTCCCAATTAATCAGCCAATAAATTTTGAAAAATAATGGGGAAGACAGAGGTCACCCCCCTAAGAAACCTCAAAAAATTTGAAACCAATTGGGTAATTAATTAGGAATAATTAGATTAATTAAGTTTTCAATCAAACCATAATTAAGCTAAAACTACTATTCAAAATTAATTAAGAATAATTTTAATGGACTCCCCTCTGAAGTACCTTTAAAATGAGCCCTCATTTATATTTTTTTTGGAATTTTCTACAATGAGTTATGAATTATAAATGTTTTAGCCTTAAAAAACCAATTAAATAACCTAAGTAAGCCTTAATCTCGTTGGTGCCATGTGGCGCGCCGACGCGACGTACTTTCCATATGTCATCGTGGGATTGGATATTAAAGTTGTCACATCTGCGACTGACTCGGATGGATGTGGGATGCGCTTTCCCGTGGGCCATCCGATCTAAGATCAGACATCCGCGATCAAACCCTCAGCTAAGGAGAGATTAAATAGCAAATCTAACATGATTTGATTCGAGTCATACATTCCAATCACACAGAACGGATAGCCCATGATCTCTCTTCATATGAGCGATGAACAATGGAGTCTGTCCTACATAGATCGCTCAATCCAAGCTCACCCAAGCTCAGATTCATTCTAAAATCAAACCACACCTTCGCGAGGGATCCATGAAGATCCAACGGCTAGGATTGGATCACAAGCAACTTTTCTTCAAAAAGCTCCAACACATTTTAATCTAAAGCTCAAATTTAATGAAAATACATTACTAGAGCTAAGACCGGCAGTTCGCATGCTTGAGAAAACTTCTTCTAGTAGAGACGAGTTCTTGTTGAGTTACAATTAGATTGATTCCACCCGGATTGCTTGGAAGGCCAAGGATCAAGCTTTAGAGCCTTGATCTTGATCGAGGTCCATCCTCAAGTTGATTTGAAGCTCGAGAAATGGCTTGGGTAGCTTCAATGAGGTATGTGGAAGGTGTGTGTAAGAAGAATTGAAGTTTGGTTGAGAGAGGAAGAATTTTGGATCAGGATTGGGCTCCCCAATTTCAACAGCACACGGGAGGAGAAAATTCAAAGTGGGGAGGCCTTGAGAAAGCTCCGAGGAGTGGTAGGGCATTTCATTTCACTCTTGGTAGCTCAGACGAATCGAATGCATATGCAATCCGGTTTGAATTGAGGGGCTATATCCCTCAATTTGTTAAGGTGGATGGACATGATTGTCTCCCATTTTTCAGACAGCCAACCACTGTCAGGGCATGGAGTGACCTCCATCATATCCACATGGCTCGGTTTGGTTGGAGGAGTGCTTGGGAGGTGGCTCAAGGTTTGATATGGGCTGATCTCTTTGCTTGGATCCAATGGGTGCTCGGTTTGTAAGAGAGGTGAGTTAACTCACTGCCCTTTGGTCCATGGCAAGTCCTAGCCCTCTTAGGGTGGGCTAGGAAGTTAGGTCAGACCCCAAATGGGGTGAGTGAGGGCTTCCAAATGATGGGAGAGTGGACTTTGCCATTTATGGATGGAAGCTTATTTAAAGAGGGCTTGACCAATGGGCAATGGCTTGGATTGGGTTCACTTGGCTTTTAGGCTCACTTTAGGTTGACCCAAGATGGATTTGAGTCAGGTTTGGTCAACCTCCAATGGGTCATGGGTTGGTTTCATGGGTTTTGGCCCAATTTGGTCATATGGGTTCAATTTAGGTTATGTTGGGTTAGGTTGACCAATTGGTCAAATTGCATCAAATCAAGGCTTAGGTTCGATTCAAATGATGATTTGAAGTATTTTGGTTCAAGTGGTTTCAATTAATTTGGCCTAAATTTGATTTCGGCTCATTTGGATTCACGTATGTCAAATGAGCTAAGGGTTGACTTGGTCAAATGAAGAAGTTGACTTGGTTTGACCTAATTCAAGGTGATTGATCATTCTAGAGTGATTGTTGATCATGATATGAGGCTTAGATGGGCTTTGTTCAATCCAATTTGGGTTGGATTAGAACTTGGCTCAAAAAGGTCTTTTCGGTCACTTTGGGTCAAGTGGACCTAAATGGGTCAATTGGCTTGGTTTTAGCTTGATTCAAGCTTAGTTCGATTTATATACGAGCCTCGGACTAAAATATAAATTTAATTGTAATCAATTTGGAGTCCAATGGAGTTTGACTCATTTCAAGTTTTCAAGTTAAAAAAGGCTAACTTGGGCTTGACTTGGGTTGACTTGACTTTAATTTTATGATTATAGGTTTCATTTATATTTGGATAGATGATTAAAGGAATGATTAATTCAAGAGAAAATCTATTTATTTTAACTTGATTTAGATAGGATTTGATTAAGTCTATAGAAATGGCTTAAAAGGCTTGAATTGGGTTTTAATTTTATTTTGGATTTGGTTTTGGCTATTTGAATTTATATTTCATTTATTTTTGTTAATATAAATGAAGATATAAATGATTCATAAGAAAATCACTTAAGTTTATAGTGATTTGGATGCAAATTTGACTAAGCTCATGGAAGTAGGTCAAATGGGCTTAAGTAAGAAATTGATTTTGTTTGATTTAATTTAAGTCATTCGAATGTGGGTTTCATTTATATTTGTAAATATAGATGAAAATGTAATTGATTTATAAAGAAACAATTGATTTTGGGTTGATTTGAATGGGATTTAGCCAAGCTTAAGGAGGTAGGTCCATATGGCTTAAGAAGGGTCTTGGTTGGATTTGGATTTAGTTTGGTTTAGTTTTGGTCATTTGGGTTTATATTTTATTTATATTTGTAAATTTAAATGAAGATACAAATGATTCATGAGGAGATCAATCAAATTTGGGTTGAATTGGGTGGAGATTTGGCTAAGTCTATGGAATTCAATCATAAGGTTTATGAAGAATTTTGGATTTGGATTTGATCATGGGATTGAATCATTTGAAGTTGGATTTGAATTGGAATTTATAGTTTGATTGAAGGATTGAATTGATATTTGATAAAATCAAATAAATTGGGATTGATTTGAATTTGGCTAAGGCTAAGTCCATAAGATGAAATCAAAGGGCTCAGGAAGGGTTTTGAATTTTAATTTGATCATGGATTTCAATCAAATGTTTTGGAATTTTGATTTGGATTTGGAATTTGAATTGGGATTTAAGGTTTGGTTTGAAATTTAAATTTTGATTGGATTTGAGATTTGAATTAGGTTTATTCCATAGGGTGGATGATTCCCTTAAGTCTTAAGGCATGGCCTAACCCTATGATTAACCCTTTAAGTCTCTAGGCTTAAGTTAAGTGTCCACTTAATCACTAGAAGTATCTTGAGACTAAGGAACTCTTAGTGTCTATAGGAGTCCTAGATCTATGCTAAGGAGGTTGAATGCTCATTCTAAAAGTGAGGTCAACATGGTGTCATTAGTTTGGTTTGATTTGCTTTGGATTTGATTTTAGCTCATTTGAGTTCATTTGGGTCAAATGGGTCAAGTTGATCAATTTTATCCATTTGACAAAATTGGCTTGGGTCATGGCTTGGTTTGGATTTGGTTGATCATTTGGAATATGTTGTAGGCTTTGGTTGAGTTTAATTTGAATTTGATTTTGGTTTTAAGTTGGTTTGACCCTTTAAGTCAAGTTAAGTTCAATAGGTCATTTGGGTTTAGTGTGTCAATTGGGCTCAATTGAGGCTTTGGTCAAGTTCAACAATCAATTTATAATGAACTTGAGCCATTGGTTGCAATCAATTTGGATTGTATCAAGAGTTGACCCATTTTGGCCATGTAGGTCAAATTGGGTCAAGAGGGCCAACTGGGTTAGGTTTTGCTCAATTGTAGGTCAAGTCATGTTCAAATGTTAGTTTTGGATAGGTATGGGTCATTGGTTTCAATTAATTTGGCTTAGATTATAATTTGGCTAGTTTGGGTTCATATGGGTTAAGGGGTTGACCTGATTAAAGGACCAAGTTGACTTGGTTTGACCCAATTTATGATAATTAATCAACCTAGGGTGATCAACAGTCATGATAGGAGGTTTAGGTAGGCTTGGTTCAATCTAATTTGGGTAGGACTGGAACTTAGCTCAAATAAGTCAAATTAGCCACTTTGGGTCAAGTGGACCAATTGGGTTTAAGTTGGCTTGGTTTTGGTTTGAGTTTGATTTAGTTGAGTTTATATATGGATTTGGGATTGATATATAAATCCAATTGCAATTGATTTGGGTTTAGACAAATTTTGGTTCATTTGGATAATTCAAGTCAAAAGGGTTAAGTTGGTTTGACTTGGATTAGTTTTGGTTTGGCTTGATGATTGTAGATTTCATTTATATTTATAAATATGATTGAAGGTATGATTGATTCATAAGAAAAATCATTTGAATTTGGGTTTGTATTTTTCTCATGAATCAATCATGAAGGAATTTGGCTAAGTCCATAGAGTTGAGTAATGTGGCTTAGGTTTGGATTTTGATTTAGTATGATTTAGTTATGATGATTAAAATGTATATTTCATTTATATTTGTGAAGATAATTGAAGATACGATTTATTCATGCTAAAATCAATTGAGTTTGAAGTGATTTGAAAGAAAATTTGGCTAAGCTCATGAAGGTTGATTCATATGGCTTAGGAAGGATCTTGATTTGATTGTAGATTTTGGAAAATTGGATTTGGAATTGAGTTTGATTGTAAGATGATAGATTGATTGAAGAGTTGAATTGATATCTAAGAAAATCACTTGAGTTTGGATTGATTTGAATTTGGCTAAGGCTACGTCCATAAGATAAAATCATAGGGCTTAGGTTGATTTTGAGTTTGGATTTGATCATGGGTTTCAATCATTTGGCTTGGAATTTGAATTTGGATTTGGACTTGGTATTTGAATTGAATTTGAGGTTTGGTTATGGCTTAAGAAGGTGAACATGGATTGGGTTTAGGCTATAGGATAGGTGGATCTCCTTAAGTCCTAAGGCATAGCCAAATCTTATGATTAACCCTTCTAAATCTCTAGGCTTAGGTTAAGTGCTCACCTAAGTGCTAGAAGTGTCATATGACTAAGGAAGTTTTAGTGTCTAGAAGACTCTTAAGTATAAGAAGAGGGGGATGAGAACTCACTCCAAATTTAGGTCAACACCTCATGGTTTAATTCCTACTGAAGAACATTCCATTTCTCTCAAACATTCTTCCTTCTCTCGTCATCTTTTGTAGACCCCAGTTGCCTTCACTCATTATGTAGTTTCGAAGGAGGCTACATAGTGGGTAGCTTTTGCATATGCTGAGAATCCAATTTGGGCTGCATTTTAATCTTTCCCTCTGGTGCCTCTAGCGATCTCTATAACACCGACAATAATCTTCAAATCATCAAAAACCAACAACTTCCTTTAATCCTCAACAAACCATTATCTCCCTTGCCTCTAAATAAGAGAGAGAGAGAGAGAGAGAGAGAGAGAGAGAGAGAGAGAGAGAGAGGGAGAGAGAGATAATATTGCTAATCTTTACTTTGCAAACTTGATTGCTTTGCCATCTCTCACTATCATACATTTTGAAGGTAGAATAATATGATGAATGGATATATATATATATATATATATATATATATATATATATATATATATATATATATATATATATATATATATATATATATATATATATAATTTTATTCTATGCACATAATTAAAGATCCTATTATGCTCACCAGGGTGTAATAGGATTAAAGATCAACCAACCTGTTTCACAAACTATCATGCTCATCAGGGCGTGACGGGTAGACCAAAATAGTTCTGATGTAGCTCCCTTTATGGGGACGACGTCGGAATATTATCAAAATTTCATAAAATTTTTTGGGCTTAAACTAAAAAAAATGATTTGACACTAAGTTAAATATAAAATATAAAGTCTTAAAAAATAAATTTATAATTAAATTTGAATTAGCTCAATAAGTATTAATATCATATAAGAGTGAATTAAGCGAAAATGAGCTCATTCACTTAATTCATCACCAAAATGAAGGTTGAGTCTATTGTTTTATATATTGAAATAAATGAAGATACTATGAATGAGACTTGAGGAGGCTAATACTAAACTCATAAGAGAGTTACAATAAATTTGAAGTCTAGTTTTTCAAATAAAAATGGAACTTGATGTGGAGTAAAAAGATAGGGTAAGATTGGGTTTAATAACTCATATACGAGCAAGAAAATAACTTGAATGCTCACCATTGAGCATCATCATGGTTTATTCAATAAGCATTGGAGTTACGATATTTTATTCTAAGTGAATTAAAAATAATTTCAATTGAGCACAATCAAGCTTACATAATGAATTTGAAGCTTGATAGCCCATCTATGAGCAAACATGGATTTTAATATTGCATCAACTAACGTGAACAAGATTTATCATTGATTATTCTATATGTCAAATTTTTGAACAATAACAAGCATTACAGAGCTCCTCGATTAACAAAAGAATTATATTTTAATTCACACTGAGCAAGATGAAAGAGAGTTGACAAAATTTAAATGAGGCTCACAAATAATTTGGTAGCTCATTAATAGCTCAAATGTACTCCTTGCAATATTCAATTACAAAATTAGGATGTGAATAGAGTGGTGGGAGTGAACCGAGTTGCTCAAATCTCACCAGCCCCCCACCACCACTCCTCCACTCTGACTTCATCTTAGCTTCCTCGCTTCCTCGCCTCGCTTCACCTGCTTCCTCTCACGCTCGCCTCCACTCTTTACCTTCACTCTTCACCTCCACTCTTCACCTCCACTCTTCACCTTTACTTCTGCCTCTGCTCCGCTCCATCTCCACCAAATCTATAACTGTTCATACAATAGAAAAAATGTGATACTAAATTAAATTCTACACAAATTATAGAGCTTCCTTCAATCCAAAAAATTAAAAAAAAATTACATTCTAGTTATGATTTTTAAAATCAATAAATTCATTAATTGGATCAAATTATCTAAACTAAAAATGCATGCATGTGCTCGGACATAAGGGTTTATAGTGTAAATTTCAATATCTGAGAAGGCTGCGCAGGCTAAGTTGGGATTAAATAAAGATATGAAATTAATCTTATAATTTAGAAATAAAATTATCTAAATTATTAAATACATGCATGGGCCCCGACACGATGTTGATTCTTTAAATTTAGGTGTCTCAGGATATTGTATGGGTTAAAAATGGGTTCATCTAAATATCTTATACTGAGAATTATGCAATTATTTTGAAAGAGAAACAATCATTTTGAAAACATGTGCATATTTTTAAAATTCAATATTCTAAATATATACTTATATATATATTTTAACGAATCAATACATTCATATGATAAAAGTTTAAGTCATATTTGAGCAGTTAAAATCCTCCTCCCCATAGGGAATGGAGTTGATAAAATTGATTATTTCAATATAAAATTAAATAATTAATCTTAGCAAGGTTGCATATAAAAATTAATATAAAATGATACCTTCTAATTGATCACATTAAATCCACTCTTTCTTCTTTCGTAAAAGCCTTTAATAATTTTAATATGGCTATTTCATGTTTAAAAATTCAAATATTTAATTTCAAAAATATTAAAATATAATTATAGGATTCAATCCATAGATCCAATCCTCCTCTTGCCAGAGTAGAGTTGACAAGATCTAATGTGATATAATGAGATTTCAAAATTATAGACCCGACCCTCTATGAGCAAAGAGTAAAGTCGACAACATCTACTTCGATGATGACTGTATTGATTGATAATATCAACCGAAGGGGTCTACTATTATCAAAATTTCTTAAACCTTCAATGTTAAGCGAGATTCTTATTAACTATCAAATTTTCAAGAAAATTTTAAAATAAGAGAATCGATTAAATAAAGATTCATCATAATAATAATAATAAATAAAATAAAAATAAATTCAATGCTAACCCAATTATTTGTCAGGGGTGGGAGTGACAAATTCAATGTTAACCCAAGCTTACAAAGGAGCCAAATGGCATATTATGTATACTACTATATTCACACTCAAAACGTTCTACATCAGTAAGGACGTGACCCGTGTCCTCTATCCATGTGGTTTGGCCAATATGCTCCACATATGAAGCGAGTATGACTAGAGCCCTCTGACCGGGTAGTTTGGCTAGTAAGCTCTATTATATTACAGTCACGGCTATAGCCCGTATGTTCCCCAATGGTTTTCTACCCCTTTGAATTGAAAATCATAGGGTATACCTAATAGGGCACAAAACTTTATGCCAGCTAAGGTGGACTTAAGATTATCCTTTTAGACAAATATCAACCATAGTCTATAAGGTTTTCTTGAATGATGCAACCCATGGCTGCTGATAAGGATCCTTCGGTTAGGTTGGGTCGACCACCTCCTCTTATTAAGTAGATCGGGACCACAACAACCCGATGATGGAACCAAGGGATCCTGATCGGGCGCATCATCATTTCCCTAACTATATGCTCTAAGCAAAAAATGAATGATGAATTCCATTAAATTTCAATTATGAATTATTACTACTATACGCTAAGTAATTAATGACATATGACTAACCTTAAACGAAAGTTTTCACTCATTTATTAGGGAGGGATAATTAACTATAGGTGCCTGGGCCTATAAAAAACGTGTAACCGGATCCAAAGTCCTCACCAAATGAAGGCGAAATCTCTGGGTATTGCCTCATTTATCCGCTACAAACAATCATATGCCTTCTGAAAATTTCGTTTGGCACAAATCTAAACTCCCATTTCATAGAGAGGCCATAAGCAAATTTTCGAAGCCCACAACCTCTTCAAGTGTTCTTTCACTAAAATCATATTAATGCAAATATTGTGGATGTGGGTATAATCAATTATCCCTTCTCTAATTAAGAGAAAGCCCATCTCCTAATCACGACTCTACAATAAGAAATACTCTTGAAATTGAAGTCTCATATGCTAAAGTAACTCTTAATTTCATATCCATAAATATTAGATTGAAAGAAGATTTTAAATGGGTTTTTAGATTATTTTAAGGAACTTTTATAGAATCATAAAGGCTAAAACAAGAAATATTATGAGAAGGCATCTCACTTTATAAGTGCTTCATTAATTCTTTGAAAGCTAAGTTTTAGGTTATTTTAATAGCAAACTAACTACAATTAGTTTCTTAAATTGAGCATATTTAAGGTATTATTTGTTGATCATTTTTTTCTTTTTATAAATTCTTGCTTAGGATTTGATGGTCATATAGGAGATACATAGGCAACTTCTACTTTTGGTGTGAAGGAGTTCAACTTTTTGAAATTTTTATTTAAGCTAAGAAATATTATATTTTGCCTTAAAAAATAGAACAATAAACATAATCAATTTAAATTACCACCACAAAAGTATTAATCTCTACCTTCCACCCATCCATACAGACAAATTAAATTTAATTCAAATTATTCAACCAATCTTTCCAAAATATCCAACTTTAATAATTTGGTGCCTTTAAAAAATTAAAGTAAAATTCTAAATATTCACTGAAATATCTATTGAATTTGTTTTTTTTTTAGCGAATGAGTGAATTCCATCTTAAAATCTTACAAAAAATTTTTAAAATCTTTACTACACTACATGGATGCATCCACAGTGGAGCTCCATGAGATACATTACTCAATTAGTCGACCCCCACCTTTTGGCGCTTCTTCTCGGGACCATTGGAACTTAAATTTATTGGCAACTTGAGATTGCCTCGGGCTCAATCGTGCTCAACTCGTCGTTTTCTTCTTGCTTTAGGGAAACAATATGCCGGGTTCTCTGTAGCCACAGGGAAAGCACAACTCAATCAATAATAGAGATGGAAGGCACACAATAGAATAATAAACCAAAGTAATTAAAAAGAAAAACGTATTTGAAATGCGCAACCCAAAAGAATTTCTCAGGGAAGAGCATGCGGCTAGGGTTTCTCTGGTTCTTTGGTTCTCGTCTTGCTCCTTTTTCTTCGCTCTTTTGGACTTTGTTTGGCGGTTTGGGTCTCCTCCCTGCCTCCTTACTCTTTTATTTCCTTTGACCTCCGGCTTTGTGCCGGAGGTCAGGGGCGTTGTCTTTGTTTTTTTCCCTTTCTATGGATCCCGCGGCTTTTCCTCCGCTTTCCTCTCATTCTCCTTCTTCTTGACTGGGGTACTGCCTGATGGCCCTCACAGTCTTTGTAACTGGAAGGAGTTACTGTTAGCTCAAAATGACAAAAGCAGGGAGTTTCCCCTTTCCTTCGTCCCCTCCGATTCCTCTGAGGTGTCCTTCACAGAGGAAGATTTAATTGAAGGACAGAAGGAGTGGAACTTGTCCTTGGTTGGCCATGCAATTGGTAAGCCCTTATTATGGATCTCTTCTAGCCGCGGTGAAGAAGAAATGGAGATTCAAAGGTACCCTTGAGCTGCTTTCTCTGGAAGGGGATTTCTTCCTTTTCAGATTTTCCTGTCATGAGGATTACAATGCCGTGCTGAATGATGGTCCCTGTTTCTTAAACGGTAGGCCATTTGTTTTCCAAAAATGGGCCTGGGATTTTCGGCCATCTAAAGAGCAGGTTCATGAGATACCTCTATGGATCAAATTGCCAAACTTCCCTCTGTGTTGCTGGAACAAAACGGGATTTTTGAAGATTGCAAGCAAAATTGGAGTTCCTCTTGCTGTTGATAACCTTACGGCTTCAAAAGCCAGGATCACCTTTGCTCAATCAGGTGCGATCACACGCCCTCTACTCTTCCAGACTCGATCCCAATCAATATGAACGGTTTGAAATTTGATCAACCTATCGTGTATGATTGGAAGCCATCGGTATGTTCTCACTGCCAAACATTCTCTCACGACGATAAATCGTGTCCTCGGGTCCAAGCTAAACGACCACAAATCAACACAAACCGTTTACCTAATCGGGGGAGGAGCAGCAGTAGACAACCGGTTAATGGTATACAGCTTAACAACAACTTCAATGTTTTGGCAGATCATTCTACACTGGAGGAAGGCGAATTGGCCGTGGATGTCGCTGAAAATGAAACGTTGCCTCATAACATTCTTTCTACTGATCTTAATCAGTTTCCCATCCCCTCTCCGCAATCAGATGAAACTTCCGTTCAGGAGGCCGATCCGGTTACACTAGAGGTACTTAATCCTAATGAAACTTCTCCTAATTCCTTGAGCGATCACCATAGGCCGGGAGTTATGACTAGATCTGCGGCCCTTTCACCCACGCGAGTCGGACAACAGAGAGATAAGGAGAAGATTCTGAAACTCCGAAGAAATCAGCCCAGAAAACGAAATTGTGAAATCCAATCCAAGTGCTACCCCTTCCAATCAAAAAGGCAAGAATAAGAAGGGTAAAAGCCCTTAACTTCCTCTTCTCAATGATTCTTCCCAACCTAAGTGTGTGGAATGTTCGTGGGTTAGCGGCAGAGGGCTGTAAGCTTGACTGCCAATGATTAATCAAGGAATTTCATCTTGATCTGATTTGTCTTCTGGAAACAAAGATAAGCTATGAGGCTTCTCTAAATCCTTTCTTTCTTAAAAAATTCTCTCTTTTTCCTTTGAAAACAGCTGTTCTAACTTTGACATTGTGGATGGTGGCCGTATATGGATTAAGTGGAGTGCTGACAGAGTTGCATTCCATCCTTTAGTGATTTCTGCTCAGTTCATCCATGGTATGGTTTCCATAAATGGAAATGAAATTTTTCTTATGACATGTATTTATGCAGAAAATGACTCTCATGCTCGTACTACTCTTTGGAGTTCTCAGATCTGGCTCAGTATATTACTTCTCCCTGGGTTCTGATGGGAGATTTTAATTGTTGTCTCTCTAGCAAGGAAAAATCTGGTGGTAACCCTCTTTCCTTAAACAATTCCCTTGCTTTCAATTCCTGCATCAATGATTGTGAGCTATTGGATATTCCTAGCATTGGACTCTTTCACACTTGGTCTAACCAACAGATAAACAATCCCATCTTTTCAAAACTGGATAGAGTCTTATGTAATTCTGGATGGCTGGATCAGTTCCCTCTTTCTTATTACAAAGTCCCTCCTCCCTTATCATCAGATCACTCCCCTTTAATTACTTTTTTGCATCATCCGAGAATGACTGTTCACCGTTTCATGTTTCGTAATTATTGGGTGCTTACACAGGATTTCCAAGAGATAACCAAAAGAGCTTGGGCTGGATATGTTAGTGGTGATCCTTTATTTGTTTTTGCTAACAAGCTAAATTTAGTTAAAAAAGCCTTCAAGGCTTCTATGATGAACTATTCATCATTACAGCTTCAAATTGAAAATGTTAAGAAGGACCAACTGGAAATACTTGGTAAGTTTTGATATATTTCAATGATACTCACTCCTAGATGCCAAGGATATTAAAGAAACTTACTTGAATTTGCTTCAAAAAGAGAGTGCTTGGGTTAAGCAACGTGCTAAAGTACATTGGCTTTCTTCTTCAGATGATGACTTAAAATTTCTATATTTCTCTATTAAGGAAAGGAAAAGCACTAACCTCATAAGGGAACTTCAAACAGATAACGGTCTACTTACTGATCAAGATTCAATTGCTGTGGAGATCTGCAGGTATTACTCAGAATTGCTAAATAGTTGTCCAGCTGATTTATTTCCTTTGCAGGATCTCCCTGTGGGGAATACTCTCTCAGCCGAGCATGCTAAAGAGCTGGAGGTGAATTTTACTGATCAGGAAATTATTTCTGCTCTTAAAAGTATAAATGAAAATAAGTCCCCGGGGCCGGATGGATTTAATTCCAACTTCTTTATATCATCTTGGGAAATTATTGGGTCTCACTTTCTAAATGCCGCTCATTATTTCTTCAAAACTCAGAAGTTTCCTAGCCATATCAAACATTCTCTGATTTCCTTAATTCCTAAAGTCAAACATTCCAATTCAATTATGGATTTTCGGCCTATTTCTCTTTGTAACACCTTTTATAAGGTAATTGCTAAAATGCTTGCTTCCAGGCTCAAAAAGGTACTTCCTTTCCTCATAAATCCGGTGCAATCAGCTTTCATTATGGGTAGGGACATAGCCGATAACATTGCAATGGCTCATGAAATTTGCTATGAAATGTCTCAAAACAGTAGCCAGAACAGCTTCTTAGCCAAGTTAGATCTCAAAAAGGCTTTTGACTTAATAAATAGAGATGCTTTAATTCACAGACTGAGGTCCAAAGGATTTCCTCCACGTTTTGTCAATTGGGTGAAAGCATGTATTCTTGACATTCCCTTCTCTGTGGTGCTAAATGGAGAAATAAAAGGGTTTTTTTCCACAAAAAATGGATTGCGACAAGGTTGCCCCCTTTCCCCGTTTCTGTTCACTCTAGCTATTGATACATTCTCATGCTTGATTGAAAAAGAAGTTAATCTATTCAAATATAATCCTTTCATTGCTGGCTCTTGCAACATCTCTCATCTGCTCTTTGCAGATGACTTACTTGTGACTGGATTAGCAAATCATTCAACTCTGGATTCACTTAAACAAAATCTGGAAAGTTTAAAGAATTACCTTGGATTAGAATTGAATTGTGACAAATCACTTATATACTTCTCCAAAGGTGTTCAAGGGGTGAATTATTTGAGCAGTTTCCTAAATATTAAGCAATGCTCTTTTCCTATCAAATATCTTGGTATACCTTTAACTTTGGGACCCCCCAAACTTGTGCATTTTAACAGTTTGTTTGATAAACTAAATGGTCGATTAGCTGGTTGGAAAAGCAAATTTCTTTCCTTAGGGGGAAGATTACAACTCATTAGATCTTCGGTGAACAATTTACTTTTATATTGGTTTAGATCAATGGTTATTCCTAAAGGTGTGATCAAGCAAATTACCTCACTTACTTCGAATTTCTTTTATCATAACGGGGAGACAAAGAAGCTGTTTACTATTTCATGGGAAAAAACTACCCGTCCCAAGGATAAGGGGGGAACAGGTATTCTCTCTGCCATCTCTCTCAACTCTTTATGTAAAATCAAAACATTATGGAAGGCTTTGAAGAGGGATACTATCTTTGCTAATTGGTGTGATTATAAATATGGATCAATTTGGTGTAATACAATCTATAAGGTTTCCCCTTTGTGGAAAGAATTGAAGCTTTATGCTGACGCGGGATAAAGCTTTTATCATATAGGGAATGGGAATTCTTTCTCTCTATTGCAGGACCCTTGGTGCGAAGGGAATAAAACACTGTTGGAATTAACGGGAATATCTGGATCAAATGCTCTTGGTTTCTCTAGTGATGCAAAACTTAATTCCTTAATCTGCTTGGGGAAATGGTTGTTGCCTCATAATTTTTCTGCTGAATTCTCTTGGTTGCAGGTTCTTATTGATAGAATTAGTATTAATGGTGGTGAGGATTGGATTTCTTGGGGCACTAATCGTAGTCCCTCAAATCAGGACTTTAAAAAGGCCCTATTTGAGCACCTTCCTAGTGTTAACTGGCATCAGGGGATTTGGTTTAAAGGCTGTGCAATAAATTATGCTGTTTACTGTTGGTTAGCTTACTTGGGTGGATTGAAAGCGTCGATGTTCTTTCTAAACGGGGTACTACTTCTCCTTGCTTTTGTTTAAGTGAACTGAATCCCATCGACCTCTTCTTTGAATGTCCTTTTCGATGAACTAGGAAGTTTTACCAAATGGAAAGTTTTTTTGTGCCTTCTACTTTACAGAGAATGTGGATTTTCATGAGCATAAAATGATTAGAAGGCTTCATTATCTTATTACTTCTGTTTTGGTTTATTGCATTTGGAGAGAAAGGAATAATCGCACTATCACTTCTTCTCCTTCTCCTCTGACTGTTTTTGTTGAGCAGATTAAAAATCGCATTGCTTTCAAATCTGCTAGATGGAGTATAAAAGAAAATTGGCCTGATAAGGTGCTACAAGCATTGATGGAATGGAGGAAAATGGTTACTCTTTAGCTTTCTTCTCCCCCTCCCTCCTTCTTTCCTGGATCCAAAGTCTTTTCAGGTTTTTTTTTGCTACTGGACGATGATGACAAGCAGTGTTCTTGCAAAGATTTTGCATAATTTCTGGGAATTTTTGCGGCCTGGATGTTCTTCACAAAAACCTTGGCTGAAGTTTTGTTTTCCCTTTCTCCAACTGGATGGCTGTGAAGAGAACCGCTGCAGGGTGTGCTTGCGACGGATATTTGAAGTTTTGACTTCAAGCTATTTTGAGTCTGAGTCCAGTTTATTTTGATAGCTTATTCGACAATTCTGTGACTGGTATATTTAATTTTTTTTTTCAGTTGTTGAGGTAGCTATTCTGTCCAGGGCTATAGCTTGTTCTTTCTGTTTTAGTTTTTCTATCTTTCTTTTCATGTAATCAGTGTCATACCATGTATTTTTGTATTTGATTACTTTTTGGAATGAATTGGGCAATGCCCTCAAATTTTCTCCAAAAAAAAAACAATAGAGATGAAGAAAGATATAAAATAATACATATAATTCTGCAAGCATTCGACTGATCAGAAAGAGAGAGAGAGAGATGAAAGATAATATAATATATTACCATTTCTGTATCCACTAAGAAGATCGTGCTGTGGAAATAAAGCTTCAAGAGTGACAGAAGCGAAGCCAGCAAAGAATATGGATGAAGAGGACGGTTCAATGAAGCTTTTTTCATATCTGCACTGTTTTTCATCTTCTTCTTCAACTCCTCTCTCCCTCTCTATCAATCTCTTCCGATCTCTTTGTGTGATTTCTTTCCTTGAGTAAACTTAGCTACATATGAGCTTTATATTATTATGAGATTAGACAAGTCAAATGTTGTTGGTAACTGTGCTTCAAAATTCGCGCTTTACTTTGTTGAAAGTTAAAACGAGAGTCATGCTGGCCGTGTTGCTGACCATGAACGATTCCTATGGCTCGCTATTATATGTTAAAGTCATGCACTTATTAAAACTGCTAAAGGGTCTAATCATGTAATATTTAATTAAATATTTTGCATTATATCATCATATAAAAAAACGTTTTTTTAGTGACTTGTGATTGGATTGAAATCATCATTAATTATCATAATAATAATAATTACAGAGATGAATTTGGATTCATATGATTTAGTTTTGTTTGCTAGAATTTAAATTTTTTAAATTTATTCAAAGATTTAAATATAAAAACTTCAATTACATGAAAAATAATATTATCGCTAATTTCTTAAAGTGAAAAGTATATTTTTATATATAGATAAAATATTATATTTATAAATATCAAATTTTAGATATTATATATATAAATATATAATAATTATGTATTATGAATGTAAATTTTCCTAAATTCAATTGTGAGATAATTCAATGATATATCTATAATTTTTTATTGAAAAAAATCAAGATATGCTAATCAAATTTTTTGTTCATAATGATTCTCAATATTATTGATTTACTCCTCTCTCTCTCTCTCTCTCTCTCTCTCTCTCTCTCTCTCTCTCTCTCTCTCTCTATATATATATATCACGGTAGAATGCCCTTCCACTTTAGAAAATATAGATCGGACAATTCTAATACGGGCTTTGGAAATTTCAGTGAGTGATCTATTCAAGCCGGAACTCTAATATAGGTTGACCAATTTCTCTGAACTTCAATATTATTCATCAACTCTTAATTTCAAAGAAGTCCTTCTCATTGGGTTCAAGTTCTCTTGTTATATTCATAATGATTCTCAAAATTGAAATGAAGTAATGTAGAAATTTTCAAGTAAATGGAGAGAGAGAGAGAGATAAAGAGATAGAGAGAGAGATGATAATTCATAAATTTCAGAAAAGATGCTGGAGTAGAAAATGTTGCAATAGTACACTGAATATGGACTAGTACCTCATCATTGTACAAAATTTATTCAAAAGTATAGGATTATTTTCCAACACTCTTGCACTACAAAACGATATTGTAGAGAGAATAAAATGAACTTTATCAAATATGATGCATACCATACTTAGCCATTTCATTCTTTGTAGATTCTTGTGGTTTGTAGCACTAAAGTTAATTGTGTACGTATTAGATTGAGTTCTAGCCAATGTTGTCCAAAAGACATTATCTTAATTATAAAAAAAGTTGAAAATTCAGTTTGAAAAATATGCATGTTCTACGCTGTTTGTCTGTAGTGATAATATATAAACCACAAGATAAGATGAAAATAGTCCCAAGGATTATTAGTTGGTATTTTGTTATATTCTAAAATCAAGAAATGATGAGTTTCTTGAGAATAACGTAATCTTCAAGAACAATCAACTCAAGAATATAATTTTTGAATATGATCATATTATATCAAAACCATTCACCTCAAGTGATACATTGGTCATTGTTTGTAAAGCTTCTCATGTATAAATAGGTGTTAAACAACTAATCATTAAGGTTCCGCATGTTGTTAATAAGATTCCTCTGGTCAAATAGTTTAGAAAGTACTAGAAGCTTCTAAACAATTATTTGAATCACAAATTCCTTAGGGAGATGATGGTATAGCATTAACATCTACTTGAGATAAAAAAAATTGGCAATTCTTAGAGATTATGTAGTGTATCTACAAGAGTCCGATTATAATATTGGAGTCAAAAATTATCTTAAAGTCCTTTTATAGGCTATGAATTATATAGAGTAAATTTATAGCAAGATGTCATAAAGGAAGAGATGCATTATATAAAAAGAAATTATGCATGAGATTTCATAGATGTTTTTTAAATGGAGTGAAGGTCACTGTAAATGGGCTTTTAAGGTCATTAAGAAAGATTTGTTATGAAATATAATAAAATACAAGACATGACTCATTCCTAAAGGGTTACCTCAAAAAAGGGAATCAATTATAAATAGATATTTTCTTTTATATCTAATAAATATTATATTTATATTATTTTTGTCATTAGTTGCTCATTTTGATCTTGTGCTGCAACTAGAAGTGAAAATGCCATTTCTTAATAAAGATCTAGAGGGAGAGATTTTTAACAAATCATATGAAACTTTCTTCTCTAATGATGGCAAGCACTTAGTATGTAAGCTTAAGAAATCCATATTCTAAATAAAATCCGCTTCTCATTAATAATCTTTTAAATTTCACTTAGTAATTTCATTGTTTATATTTGTTAAAAATCTCATAGATCAATATATACCAAAATGTCACTAAAGATAAGATTTTTTTTTTTTTTTACTTTTTATGGGATAATATTTTACTTGCAACCAATGATAAGAGATTCTCATTGAGAGTTTCAACATGAAAGATGAGATATTTTATTTTATTGATAATAAGATTTACAAAGACAAACCACGAGATATTTTAGGTCTACCATAGAAAACTTATAAAAAAAGATTTTAGATTAGATATTTTTGATGCAAGATTGTTAATCAATCGTTGCTCCCATTGTGAAGGGGTTTAGGTTCAAGTTAAACAAATGCCCAAAGAATGATGATGAGAAGGAATTAATGAAGAATATCGAATATACGTTGTTGGAATCCTTATGTATATTCAAGTTTGTAATGTACCTGATATTTTACTTGTCATAGACAATACAAATAACCCAAATTTAAACCACGAAAGGCCTATAAAGAAAGTTACGAGGTATCTTCAATAAACTAAAAATTATATGCTTAGGTATAAAGAAAGATCAATCTAGATGTGATTGGCTATTAAAATTTAAACTTTACTGGTTGTGTTGATTCATGTAACATAATCTTATGATATATTTATGATGGCTGCTAGAGCTATTTCATGAAGTGTCAAATAGTCTGGTTATAATATTGGAGTCAAAAATTATCTTAAAGTCCTTTTATACGCTATGAATTATAAAGAGTAAATTTATAGCAAGATGTCATAAAGGAAGAGATGCATTATATAAAAAGAAATTATGCATGAGATTTCATAGATCTTTTTTTAAAATGGAGTGAAGGTCACTGTAAATGGGCTTTTAAGGCCAATTAAGAAAGATTTGTTTTGAAATATAATAAAATACAAGACATGACTCATTGCTAAAGGATTACCTCAAAAAAGGGAATCAATTATAAATAGATATTTTCTTTTATATCTAATAAATATTATATTTATATTATTTTTGTCATTAGTTGCTCATTTTGATCTTGTGCTGCAACTAGAAGTGAAAATGCCATTTCTTAATAAAGATCTAGAGGGGAAGATTTTTATGAAATCATATGAAACCTTCTTCTTTAATGATGGCAAGCACTTTGTATGTAAGCCTAAGAAATTCATATTCTAAATAAAATTTGCTTCTCATTAATAGTCTTTTAAATTTCACTTAGTCATTTCATTGATTATATTTGTTAAAAATCTCATAGATCAATATATACCAAAATGTCAGTAAAGATAAGATTAATTTTTTTACTTTTTATGGAATGACATTTTACTTGCAACTAATGATAAGAATTTCTTGCATGAGGTTAAACGAGATTATCATTGAGAGTTTCAACATGAAAGATATGTATGAGATATCTTATTTTATTGATAACAAGATTTACAAAGACAAACCTCGAGACATTTTAGGTATACCATAGAAAACTAATAAAAAAAAGATTTTAGGTTAGATAATTTTGATGCAAGATTGTTAATCAAGTGTTGTTCTAATGCGAAGGGTTTTAGATTCATGTTAAATGAATGACCAAAGAATGACGATGATACACAATTAATTAAGAATGTCAAATATAGTTCTATTGTTGGAATCCTTATGTATATTCAAGTTTGTACTAGACCTGATATTTTACTTGTCATAGACAATATCAAGTAACCCAAATATAAACCACGAAAGGCCTATAAAGAAAGTTATGAGGTATCTTCAATAAACTAAAAATTATATGCTTAGGTATAAACAAAGATCAATCTAGATGTGATTGGCTATTAAAATTTAAACTTTACTAGTTGTGTTGATTCATGTAACATAATTGTATGATATATTTATGATGGCTGGTAGAGCTAATTCATGAAGTGTCAAATAGCCTTAACCAACACTTCTACTATTGAAGCAAAGCTTGTCTCCTATTTTAAGGATACTATACATCATGCATGGTTTAATTTCTAAACTTAAAGTGATGAATTCTATTTTTAAGCCATTAATTTTTTTTTGCAATAATTCAACTACTATTCTTATGGCAAAAAAAAAAAAAAAAAATAGGGAATCAAAATAAATACATCAACATTAACTAATTAGTAACAAGAGAATGAGTTAAAGACTGAAAATAATCATTGTGCTTATTACATGGAATTGATCAACACAAATCTTTTGACCAAAGGCATTCCACCAATAAAAATTAAGAATCATTAAGAGAAAATTAGACTTCGTTCTACTCTAAAATTATATACATAAATTTTATTAATGAAGCTCTTATAGATTATTATATTTCTATTATTCATGTGCACCTTAATTTATTTTGAGAAAGTATTTTTATATTTGTCCAAGAATAAACATAACATTTACTCATTAAATTTTATTACGACATTATGAAAAATACTTAAGAAACTAAATACACCATTATATATATATATAGAGAGAGAGAGAGAGAGAGAGAGAGAGAGAGAGAGCGAGCGAGAACTTGTCGTCCTAAGTTGTCTATTTTTTTTCATGAAAAAGATAATTAAAGGGATTACGTCAAATCAGTAGGTTAAACAGAAGGTATTGTAATATATTTATAATAATTTATATGCTTATTATGATAATATATTATAACAAGAGTATTTTTAATCATATTAAAATTAAAATATTTTTTACAATAAAAATGACAATTTTCTTTTATTTATATCTTTATCTAAACATTTAAATTCATTTGCTAATGAATTTTGGAGTTATCGAAACACTAATCAACATATTATTGTAATCAATTCGCCCAACAACAAGGGCAAGATGATGATAGGTAGGATTTGAAAAAAAAAATTAGGTGTTGTTTGGTTGCGTGCATTTAGAGTATAAAGTAAATCAATGCATGGAATCTAATTTTTTTCGTGTTTAGTATGGTTCAAACTAAAATTGTAATGCATTTGTAGTATATTTGAAATGCATTAGAATAATCATTTTTGGTGTATTTGGAATTCCGATTTTTAATTCCAAATACACCGCCGTTGTAAGTGTTTTATCGCGCACCCTCCTCACCGGTCGCCTACACAACCTCAAAAATAATTTATATTACATTTATTTTACCAAACAAAAAAAAAAATGTATTTATAGAGTTCTCAACCAAACAACTCTAAAGTAATCTAAATACACTATTTTTTTACACTATATTCATTTTACAATGTATTCCTTTTTCAAACAATCAAACAGTCAATATAATAGAACTCGCCCAATGGTTAGGTGAGAGTTCCTTTAACTAGAAAAAAATTCAACCACTAAAGGGCTAGGTGTTCCTTATTAATTTTTCTATTTAAGTCTTCTAATGCTTCTTATAACAATTTTGTGTCTCAAAATCATTGCAATTATTTATAAGATAAATATAATATAAATTTATTATATATTACACTCATCTTAAGGAATTTAATAACATTTAGATTTATCATTATAAAATATATATATTACACTCATCAGAATATTTTATAAAAAATAGCCAAGTTTTTTTTCAAGCAAAATGTAGGATTTTTGAAAAAAAAAAAAAAAAAGCATCCATCCTCTTCATCAAGACATGTATTTGACCATTCCAATGCTTACAATAGCAATTTAATACAAAATTGTAGTTTTTAATAAACTACCGTCATATATATATATATATATATATATATATATATATATAAAGTCTAAACAAGGAAAAACACAAACATCTAAATAAGCGATATTAATGTTAAATAAATGAATTATGGGTTCGCTTGTCATAAAAATGTACCTCTACAAGTATAATGATAATTAAAAAAAAGATTTACATAATTACCACTCAATTCTTTTTTATTTATTATTTACATATCTAATATCTAAAGTTTAATATATACTTAATTCTTTTTTATTTACATATCTAATATCTAATATTTAATATTTATATATACAACATTTTTTTATACATAAAACGTTATATTTTATTTTAAAATTAATGAGATATATATATATATATATATATATATATATATATATATATATATATATATAATGATTATTATTTAACTACACCATTTAGCATTATTTATAAGTATACCTTAAATTTATAATATATATAAATGACCAATGCAAAAGCACTCAAACTAGCAATTAACTGTGGGAATACTTCATGGTCAAAACACGGATTTGACTTGAACATAACCCATGATATAAAGCTTATATGTAATGTAGCTACTCTAAGTTTAATCGAAAGAAGAAACCAAAGATAGATAGATAGAGAGAGAGAAGAGAAACCAGAGAGAGAGAGAGAGAGAGAGAAGAGAAACCAGAGAGAGAGAGATGAATAGCGAGATAAAAGAAAGCCAGATCGAAGAAGGCTCTATTAATTACAATATTAAGAATCTCTGGTTTTGGTTTCAGTCCCTCTTCACACCCTGCCTCCGCTGCTTAGGTTTGCTGCAAGCCAAACGCCCACAGCCAGCAGGGGTTCGTATTCTCTCTCTCTCTCTTTCGCTCCCCCCATCTCAAGAGAAATTATTACATGTACGTTTTGACTGTCCAGATTTTTTGCATTAATTATGTATATATTATATATTGAGTATATAATAACTATGTATTAAGTGTGTATACTGCTAATATAAAGTTATATACTCTATGCACAATATGTATACATAATAATCCGAAATCTGGACTTACACTAATAATTATTTACTCCTCTCTCCCCTTCTGTCTTTTTTAGCTTTCTGTTTGCTTTTGAGTACTTATATAACATTTATTTCATTATTTGATCCAGAGATCAACGGCGCCAATAAAGCAACAGCCAGGTGGGGGCAAAGATCAACACAACTGATCCAAGTCACCTCTTCAATTTCTGATCGCAGTCTTAATGATGGAAAGAACAGATTGTTGAGTTTAAATAAATTGTTAAAATTTTCCGTATATAATACTTAGATTGTTCGATCTATAATATATTCAAATTCTACTGCATACTTTAGAACACTAAACAATGTTTTTTTTTTCCCATCGACATTATATTTTCATTATCGATAAACAATTTATTTCTAATTTCGTTCAAGCGTTCTACGATACTGTAAGTGAGATTTGCAGAATGCTGGGGCCGTATAAAATGATGATTATGACTTTAAAATCTATAAAATTTGATATCGAACTTCTTAAATTATTGATTATATATATGTGTGTCAGTGCGTGTGTATAGAGAGAGATCACATATTAGTGGCTTCAGTTTCCACCTAACTCGATCAGCTGAAAGACGACTTTGAAAGAGAAAAAAATATTACGTGCGGACTCCGGAGTCCGCTGAGATATAAGAAAGTTAAGTTGTGATGCGAACTCCGCACCGTGTGGAGTCCGCATGTAATATTCTCTCTTGAAAGAGAGGACTGAGGATATAAAATATTAATAAGTTGTCCTTGTTATTATTCAGATAGTCAGACAAAAAGATTCTATCTATTCTCAATTGAAAGAAAATATTAATAAGATGGTATTTTTAATTAGGTAGCAGATTTTTTTTTCCCTCTTCCTTTCTTATCAAATCTGCTCCCAGTTCAATGTTGAATATTTCAGCTCAAAAGATGCGTCAGATGAAGATGTAGTTAGATCCCTAAAGTTATAATACGCAATTAATAACATCATTTCTACTTATTTTATTTATTTTATATTACTAAGTTTATTATCAAAATAGACACAGAAAGACGAGGAAACTATTAAGCACTTGCAGGAATCTTGAGCTTTACTAAGATATGCACGCTTAGCAAAGAAGAAGAAGAAGAAACGAAGGATATTTTCTCATCAAGGAAACACTAAAAATTGAAGAAATAAATTTTTAAAACAATAATAATAATCATTAATTAGAATGATAATTAAAAAAGGAGGCAAATAATCAAATAAAAAGAGAAGTTTTTTTTAAATAAGTATCTTATTAATCATAATTAACTATCTAAGTATGTTTAATAAAATAATTTAAAAATAGGTACAGTCGCCTATTTAATGAGCAACTGGCTAACCACCTCATCGCTGAGGTGGCTAGCCGTCTATTAAATGGGAGGCCAAAACAAATCGGTTATTATTTAGCAGACGACTTAAGGCATAAGGCTATCTGTCAAGCAGACTTCAGCGTGTTAAACGCACTGATTGATTCCATTTTTGTAAAAAAAAAAAAATTGCAGCTCTTAGCCCTAAATTATAACATGTTTGAACTTGTAAAAAATTATCAATATGAAATAACATGAAAACATAATGAGAACAGAGCTTCACGGTTTATGATTTCTCAAAACTTATTAGAACAAACTTAAGTGCATAATAAATGTGACCCTTATCTACTTTGCAAACTGTTTAATTTATTAAACAAGGGGCAATGTTTAGCATTAGAGAAATACTAGAATAAAAATTCAATGGTCAATATTCATTTTAAGAAAGGGATAAAGTATTACAATCAGCTAAAACTCCTCATTCCTGTATACATAGATCAAGATTACAAATACAATAGAAGTATCAAAATAAGCATACACCCTCGAACTATCGCCTGTGGCAACGTTTATATGCAATTGCAGCACTACCAGGAGTGTAGTGCACAAATGGCTGCAATGGACGATCACGTAGTTGATGGGAGACTTCATGTGGTCCCTAATCCTGTCCTCCAATAGCTGAACCCAGTTCTAGTTGTGATTCTCCTAGAGGCATCCAATTTGGTGGAGAAATAACATGTGGTGAAGGTGCAACTTCTGTATAGGGTTGAGACTGAGAGCTTTGCTGAAAAGTTGAAGGCCCTGGATCATCACAAGTAAATGGCCATGCACCCATATCTGATTCCTATGCAGGTGGAGCTGAAGCGTACTTATGAGACATATGCTCTGCTGCGACGTGGTGGAAGCGATGGTCACTAATGTGCATGTGTAATCTCATATCACGGCATATCTTCTCATACCTATTGTGGGCTCCAAAAATTCGCCACCGACCTCTTGTAAATGAAGAGAGTATGATTTAAGTGTCAGTGTAATTTTTAGAAGGCAGATGGAATAGTAGATAAGACACTATCCAGAGATTTCATCCTCATTCTGTGAGGACTTTAGATCTGGTTCCAGGTTTCTTATAGGCATAAGCACCTATAGTTTGGCTTTGGCTCCTTTGTGAGCTAAAGTTTTATTAATTTGTCACCTTCAATAAACTATAGTAGAAGGTAGACTAAGTTAGATTTTGCTTTTAAGTTTTTAAAGATTAAATCTCATTTAAGCAGTTTTTAGATTGATACTTAATTTGAGTTAATTTGATTTTAAATTAGAGTCATATTTTGATGGAAGTATCCCCTCCGGTTGAAATTTTCGTTCAACACAGCTATCATTGAGATTTATTGATTTCTTAATCATTTAATTTATTATTTTAAACCATGTTAACTCTATTAGTTTAATAATAAAGGATCACATATACTATCATATGACAGAATTAGCTTCTAAGATATTTTAGTGAATTGAGATTCTTATAATAATTAGATTTTTAAGATTTGTTAACCCGGACCCACTCTTAAGACCAAACCGAGAAGCAACCCGCGCAGTATCCTCAGATTCTAAATTTAGGCATTTAGCATAGTGTCGGGGCCCATGTGGGTGTATTTTTAGATTGCTTGCATAATTTTAAGGTATTGAATTTGAGTTTTAATCATGCTTTATAATGTGTACAAGAGTTCAATTTAAGTCTTACTTAATATCTTATGTTCTCTTGTACGATGTGTTGCAAATCCAGTGCCATTAGTTGTATGTTTCATTCATATCCAACTTTAAATCTTTTGAATATTTCATTGCACAGTATATTTTTTATTCATTCAAATATTTTGCTTGCATTGGATAAACACTGACTTGTTGTAGACTATTGTCAGTCAGATAATTGAAAGTTCAATTTTGTCTCAACAGCTTAGTCATTGTATTTAGTTCAATTATTGACCTTATTACTCATTTAAGATTTAAATATTATTCTTTAACTATTCATTTTCATTAATATCAATTTTTATTTTTGATGAAATTTTGGCAGCCTCCCGGCGTCGTCCCCACATTTTCAGAGTGTCGAGCTTTCCTGCTTAAGAAAGCATGCATAGTCAGTGTCTTGCGACACTATGGCTTAAAGAGTCTTCTAAACCCAGCACGCTTAAGAAAGCATGCATAAGCCTTCAATATCTGTGTTTGAAATGAAATTCAGCAACCTCCTCGCGTCATCCCCGTGTAGGGAGATACATCGGGAGTGCTGAAGCCTTCCCACTACATTTATAAAAAGTGTGCATGGTAGGTGTCTTGCGACACTGCGACTGAGTGATTTTATTGCATTTATCTTGTTCATGAAAAGCGTTGCATAGGTCTTCAAACATGTGCTTAAAAATACATGTAATAAACATATAAAAGTCAAGTCATCAAATTGGATTCATGCCAACAAGAGTTCAAATGTCTCCTCTCCCCTACCATACAATCTCAAAATAAGAGTTTGTTATATTCCACAAGTCAGCATCCCTTATCATACTTACATATTAATGTATTTTTCCATCTATGAAAGCCAAGAGTTTGTTAGGCATCATTGAGGTGTAGTAGGCTCTTAGCATGACTTAGGCTTACACATGTAAAGCATCGTAATGGAAACTTTGAATGTTACAGGATTTAATCCTTACATAGTCTTTATTTTACCATAGTATTAAAATAAATTAATAGTTGTAAGGAAGATTAGGAATAGCATTTAACTCATTTTAGTATTAGGAATGCCATTTTTTTTTTAATGTACCTAAATCTGAAGTCTAACACATCTTCTATTTTACCCTAATATTAACTTAAAGAAGGTTGGCAAAATTAGGTAAAAGAATAAAAGAAGAATGCTAGCTGCTTAATTGGAACCTGAGACAAGCTTAGATCACATGCTAAACTATGACCAAGTAGCATACGTGGAATGGGGCAAAAAGGAAAGAGACTTCAGGTAGTAGCTTACGTAATGGAAGGAAAAAAATCAGATGAGAATCTTGCCTAGTGAACATGAGAGGTTAGACAGGAGGGAACGAGAGAGTTTGCCGACTACTTTCGAAGAAGAGGGCGGTAGTCGGTTGCTCCGTTCAGTTTGGATGCTCGGGATCGTGTGTTGCTCAGGACTGGTGAGACGTGCAGCTGGATGCTCGACTAGAGGGAGGAGTCGAGCGAGTTGCGTCTGGCTCGATTTCTCGTCTAACGAAAAATGAGAGTGGGAGGGAGAAGAGAGGAAGATGAGCCCGGAAGGAAGGAGGCGTCTTGTATCATGAGGCCTCGAGAGGGGAAAGAGAATGAGAGATGGAGGCGACCACTGATTTTGGAAGGTTGAAGAGAGCTCTTGTGCTGGAAATTGGTTTAGAAGTAGGGAGTGTTGTTTTTTGTTTTAGGTTGGGTATAAAGTGTATTTATATGGGATTTTTATTTAACTAATTAATTAATTTGAAATTTTATGATGACATAATCATATAATTAATATATATATACATATATACATATATATATATATATATATATATATATATATATATATATATATATATATATATATATATATATATATATATATATATATATATATAGGTTATTTATATATGCTTTTCACGATGAGGCTTTGGTTCATGCTTGGCATCGAATCGGAGTCAATTTTAGTTTAAATTTGTGCATCATCACTTCCAATGGCTCGATATTCATGCAGACTCATCCGAATTGAGTGTGAACAGTCTCATTTGATAAGTTTTGTTATTTTGATACTAACGGCGTGATCAATTTTATGAACGGATGTCGTTTGGACAATGTCACTGCTTCTCGACCTCGATATGTGCATCAACGCATCGAAAAATTTTCTTCTTGATCGATTAATTGTCGAATTGTGCAGTATATATATTCTGATTAGTTTCAACATTTTAAATACGATAGAGAAGTCCATTCATCAATCGAAGATCATTTTTACTAATTTTCATCATCGTTGAGTGTATTTTTGCTCTAATTTATGTACTATTGCATCCGAAGCCGATCGGCTTCATCTTGTGAACTCGACTCGACTGGTTTGACATACATGGGGGTCAACACCTATTTACATCCATCTGTAAGTTTGAGTCACCGGGACGTCCAAAGAAAGGCTGGAAGATATCTTCAATTACTAAGAAATGTTCCGCCTATATTAACCAACCGAGTAGATGTTAAAATCAAATATTTATACATAGGTACTTAAGAAAATTTGCAGTAGCTCATATTAACTTACATAGGCTCGCTCAGCAGGTGCTCTGGGATAGTATTTTGTTGGCAAATCAGTTTGGGCTTTCAGCAAGTACAGCGATGCCCATGACCTAACCATGACATGTAATGGTTTATGGCTTGATGTCTATCCTCATCATCATCTTCGACATGGATAATGTGATCTCTTCTGCTCTCCCAAATAACTATGTGCACCTGATGGTACTGAACCCAGTCAGTATTAGCTTTCCTGTGGCCATTGACTCTTTTAAAGTTGGGATCCATTGGCACTACATCTATGCGTAGTAAGTGTCCGAACTGATGAAGAACTATGTTAGGAAGGTACCACTCTACCCTCTTCTAGCTGATAATGGGAAGATGTACTAGCCATATGGTCTCACCAACAAGACAAATATCTGATAAGCGAGATCTGATCAAAATATCATATGGCTCCCATATAACCTACAAGTAGGAGAAGTTACTGGTCAACCATCAGTTAACATTTCTAAAAAAAGACTTTACAATTTTTTTAATACCTCTATAGTCCTCAACTCATCTCGATATAGCTGATCGCACATCCATCATTGCTTCATTCTATCTAATCAAATGGGTATTTATAAGTCAACCAAATTAAGAAAGCATCAGTATATTAAACCAATTGAAAAATGCTTTAAGTTTTACCTAAAACCAATGCTCAAACCATCAAGCTCCTAAAGATAGGGAACATGTAATGGTGGTCTTCAACATGAAGTCACTCCCAAGACCAAATCTAATGTAGATGCAGACAACCAGCCATGTTGGCTCTCTTGAGCCTAGTGGATTCATGCAACTCTCTATATAAATGGGCCAACACTACTCCTCTAACTAAGAAAGTGATAAATGTATCCAGATCTTCTGGTAGAGGTAGATCGCAAGTGTACCCTCCGGAAGTATCGGTGAAACTTCCCAAGATGAACGATCGTGGTGTTTATTTTAGAGGTGAGGGGACATTACGCAGATCATGGGGATACTTATTAAAGTGATTGGGTACGACATTGAGGTATGATGTACTATCTTGAAAGATAGGGACATCACCCTTCAATGGATCTAATTACCTAATAAGCACTCCTAAAGCATGATGGGTCTTTCAATATACCAGATATTTTTTCATTGCTTTACATGGATGAATAAAGCAGGGTTTATATTAAACTCGATTCTAAAGTTCCTTATGGAGGCTAACCTTCATAGTTAATTATATCCTAAGGAAGGTGAATTCTTTCGGAATACTCTCAATTAAAGTAGATAATTAGGGTCTCCAAAGATTTCATAGTTAGATTATCAAAGGATTAGTGATATTTAGAAAATCAATCGAGATAGATCAAATGGAGAGACTTATTTGGGAATCCAAAGGAGATGAGTAGGGAATGCTCATGATACTAAGAATCTTAGTGAGCATCCGAATCTATCCTATAATTGGGCTTTATATATTTGAAAGTGAAGAGACTTATATATTTTTAGTTAAAATTTTATTAGATTGTTAGGGCTTATAATTTACTAATACAAGGTTATGAAAATGCCTAAGAGATGAGGATTTATGCTTGAAGCCCGAAAAAAATAGCAACCTCGTATCCTAAATCTAAGGAGCTTTAGCATAAGCTAAAGCATGACCTAAATCTAAGTGAAGATGAGTATGTGGTTTACCTCCTCAATGGAGGATAAACTGTCCGATTGTTGGGCTTATAACCTCTAGTGACCACCATCTAACTCCTCCTATGATTTTAAAATCATGTAGTCTGGACTTATGAATTGCAAGATAGTTGGGCTATTATTTATTTAGAAAAGAGACTAAATCCCTAAACTCACTCCCTGAGAGACTAGAACATGAGTGATATGAGTAATTACTTAATCTAATGCAAAAATCTTTTCAAGTTTTATTCCAGTTTTGACACTTTATTTTAATAAAGGTTTTAGGATTTTGATGCCTATATGCATGATGAAATAAGATTCTTGGCTAAATCAGTGAGAAATGGGTATTTTCCACCACAAGGGATGCCCTCACAGGTCAAGCATTCCCCTATCGTGCAATGATGAAAATCCCCTATTTTCAAGAGCAAAATAACATGATATGCATATTGTGAAACATTCATACATTAAACTAAAGGATTGCTAAATCTTTTAATTATCTTATTTAATGCCTTGGCTTTATGGTGAGGTTATGAATTATTAAAACTTTAGTTATGAGTTGTAGTTGGGTAGAAATTTTATTTTTATCCTAAGAGCTTAATCTCATCCAGGCCACACATTAAAGCATCAATCATAAGAAACTATGAAAAACATGTTGTTCTAATACATAAACTAAACAAATCATCAAATATTTGTATAGCTACTACAAAAGAATAACAGGCCGGTGTAGTCGGGTACCATCGTACAACCCGAAAAGGGAAAAGGTGGGTAGCCGAGCTCTACCCTTATACAACCCAAAATATGAAAAAATAATTATAATTATACAAATGAATAAGCACTATGGGGAGTCTTCATTCTTCACTCTTAATGTCTTCAATTCTTTCCACCTTGCTTCTTTGATTTGGTAGGTTTCAAGGCATCACATGGCATCCCAAGGCAAAGCCTTCTGGCCAATGTTTATCATAAATCCCCATAGCACTAATCCTAATTTCTAATACAAAATTACATTAAAAGTAGAAAAAGTAAATCTAACTATACCTACAAATTAAAAGTTAGCTAAACATACATACAATCTCAAATAGTTATATTTATAATTTGGACTTAGCATCCTACACATGAGTAACCAAGTCCACCTGTCCTAACTTGGATTATGCTTAGGAGTTTAAGCAACCTGCAAAGAGAGCATTTACATTTATTTTTAAGCATCCCCTTAAGCACAATCCCTTACAGAAAATATGATTAAAATAACATCCACGGTCTACAATAATACATCACAAATAAACATACATCATACCATGCACTGTCCTAACATAAAGCTAAAAGTGGTGACTTCATTCTAATATTGGTGTTAAAGCTTGTGTGGTATGTCTCAACTAAGCATTAGTGTTGTATTTTCTAAGTGTAGAAAGATTCAATTTAACACAAAGGTTGGTTTCACTTGAAGTTGTTTAATTGATTTGAGAATTTTAATTTGTGCCTTCTTTTGTTTCATTTGATTGCACTTAACAACTAAGTATTGTAAAGAGAAGAAAAGAGGACTGCCCTCTTTCATCCCTACCTTAAGCCACTTTTTAAAGTATGTTACTTTGATTTAGTTCTCTTTAGTGAATAGCTTGTTACATATTTTAAATTAATCCTAAGTTTAGGTTCACTTTAAATAATTATATCCAATATGAAAGGCATCCTCAGATTAATTTAATTGAATTACTATCACATGACACATGCTAAGTCATTCCTTTTGATCACATGTAACAGAATATGATTTAATTCTAAGTGTATCTATACATATAATATATTTTAGCACACTTAAATGATGAATGTATGTGTTGACCTCACTTTTGGAGTGAGCTCTGAACTTATCCATCTTTGACATAGGACTCCTCTAGACACTAAGAGTTCCTTAGTCTTGAGACACTTCTAGTGATTAGGTGAACACTTAACCAAACCCTAGAGACTTAGAAGGGTTTATCATAGGATTAGGCTATGCATTAGGAATTTAAGGCAACCGCTCACCCTATACCTCAAATCTAGCCCATGTACACTCCTTCAAACCAATCCAAATTAAATCTCGAATCAATTCAAACTCAATTGGTTTTATCAAATCTCAAATCAATCCCAACTCAATTGAGTTTCTCAAATCCAAAATCAACTCCAAATTAAATTCCAATCCCAAATGATTCAAATCCAAAATCAATTCCAAATTCAACTCCAATTTCACATGATTGAAACCCATGATCAATTCCAAATCCAAAACCTTCCTAAGCTTTATGAATCACATCCATAAGCTTAGCCAAAACCCTTCAAATCAACACAAAGCCAAGTGATTTCTTTATAAATCACTTATTTCATCATTTGTATTCACAACTATAAATAAAATTGGCATCCATATCATCCAAATCAAATGAATATAAATCAAAC
Organism: Cymbidium sinense; assembly: GCA_021442155.1. Classification (NCBI taxonomy): domain Eukaryota; kingdom Viridiplantae; phylum Streptophyta; class Magnoliopsida; order Asparagales; family Orchidaceae; genus Cymbidium; species Cymbidium sinense. The sequence goes on along the minus strand of CM038229.1, from coordinate 66,318,776 downwards.
CAAATCAAAACCCCTTTTTCAAACTTTTTGACCTACCTTAGCCAAATTCACAATCAAATCACTCCTAATTCACATGATTCTCTCATGGATCATTTATGTTCTCATTTATCTTCACAAATATAAATGAAATACAAATTCAAATGGCCAAAATCAAATCAATATAAGTTTGAAACTCAACTCTAAATCTAATTTATATCCTTTAAGCTAATTTCTTGGATTTAGCCAAATCATTCTCAAATCAATCCAAACCCTTGGATTTTCTCTTCAAACATTCACTCCTTCAATCACATGCCCAAATATAAACTTGAACTACAATCACCAAGCCAAAATCAAACTAACCTAAGTTAAACCCATGTTCATCCTTTTGACTTGAAATTATCAAATGAACCAAAACCCATTTGACTCCAAGCCACTTGCAATTGGATTTATATTTCTATCATAAGTTCATATGTGAGTTCAACCAAACTTAAATCAAGCCATGATCAAGCTAATTCTCCCTTTTAGGTCCACTTCACCCAAAGTAGCCTAAAGACCCTTTTTTTGAACCAAATTCTAATCCAACCCGAATTGGGTTGAACCAAGGTCACCCAAGCCTCACATTATGATCAACAATCATCCTAGAATGGCCAATCACTCAAATTGGGTCAAACCAAGTCAAATCTATCTTTTGACCAAGTCAACACTTAGCCCAAATGAGACATAAATAAGCCAAAATTCACTATGAGTCAAATTGATTGAAACCATTAATCTAAACCAATCCATAATCAATTATTAAATATGACCAAGCCCTCACTTGAGCTAGACCAAACCTAATTGGCCCTTTAGCCCAAGTTGACCCAAATTGACCTAAAAAAGCCAAAATGGATCAAATCTTGATCTAAGCCAAATTAATTGCAAGAAATGGGTCAAATTCATTCCAAATTGATTATTGAACTTTTTATTTTTAATTGATTGTTGAATTTAATTGACCAATTAGACCCAACCTAGCCCAATTGACCATGAACTCAACTTGACCCAAAAGGTCAAATCAATTTGAAATCAAACCAAATTAAAATTGATTGAAACCAAAATTTGTAATACATTTTAAATGATCAACCAAGCCCAAACTAACCCATGACCTAACCTAATTGAGTCAAATGGGTCAAATTGGTCAACTTGACCCATTTGACCCAAATGAACCTAAATGAACTAAAACTAAATCTAAACCAAATTAAACCAAACCAATGATACTCATAGGCTCCAAATGATCATTTGAACTTGACCTAACCCATGGTTGACCCAATTTGACCAATTGGTCAACCTAACCCAATTTGACCCAAATGGGTCAAATTGAGCTAAATCAAATCAAATGAATTCCAAATCATTTGAAATTTTTAAACTCATTTCAAATCATTTCAAATCTTTTCAAATATTTTCAAATCTTTTCAAATCTATCCAAATCAAACTCATAACCAAATGACCACTTTGCCCTTGGGTCAAACGGTATCCCATGACAAAATTCACTTGGAATTTGGTCATTCCTTTCCCAAGGCCACTTGGCACCCATCTATTGGTTCACATGGGCACCAAGGAGAGTGGTGAACATGACCCAAAGATCTTGGGTCATGACCTGAGGGAGGCCAAACCTCCCTAATCACCCTTGGACACTTATCTCACCAAATTCACTACCCAATCACATGGGCAGCCACTCTCCCTCACTCCTCCACCCAAAATGACCCATGTGGGATATTTTCTAGCTCAAACCGATTAGTCAATCCAAGCCATTGAATTAAAATAGTAAATCAGCCATCCACCAGTTCGAGGGAGATATACATTCTCACTCAAAAAAAATTCATTCCTCAGAACTCTAGAAGTCAAATCAAACCTCCCAAGCTTTTTGTAGCCATTCCCAAGCTTCCTTACTTCCCATTTTTTAGTTTTACTAAAAATCAGAATAGAGGAGATCAATCCAAAGCTCAACTCACTAAATCATCAACCAAAGTGCAATTAACCTTGCACACACCATCCTTTGACCAAGGTGAGTCAAAATGAGTCAAATCCTGAGCTTCCCGATGACCAGAGCTAGGAGTTTGATCAAAGCCGATCACCTACATGCCATGGATTGGTCTTCCAAGCTAACTACATCGAATCAAAGCTCGTGCAGCTTCACGGGGATTCGTTTCATCCAAACAAAGCTTCCTCAATCGTTGGAACTGCTGGTCATAAGCTTCGGTGAGGTATGCCATTGAAACCGACCTTAGAGTAAATTTTCTTGGTCTTTTGTGAAAGAAATTGTTATGTCATGTGATCTCCAACCTTAGATGTGTTTCTTGTGCTTCCCCGAAGGTGTGGATGAATTTGAGCTCCATTCGAGCTCGGGTGAGCTTGGATTGAGCGACGATCGACGGACAGCATCCGTCTCTCACCACTTGGGAGGAGATAGATCCGCATAGATTACGCATGATCTCGGGATCGATCAAATCACACTTTAGATCTCTCTGATTTCCTCATTAATCACAAATTAAATTGTGACAGTCCGATCTTAGATCAGATGGTCCACGAGAAAGCGCGTCTGCCGCCAACTAACTCAGCCGATGGATGTGATAACTTAAATAATCAAACCCATCGCGCTTCATGGAAAGCATGTCACGTTAGCTGCCATGTGGTCCGACGGAATTAGGAATTTAATTATGCTTAATTAATCAGATTTTAATGGTGAAACTTTCAAAATTCATAACTAATTATAAAAAAATCCAAAATATATAAATAAATACTCATTTTAAAGGTAATTCAGAGGAGAATAATAAAAAATTAAAATCAATTAATTTTGAATAGTGATTTTGACTCAATTTGGGTTTTATTGAAAATATAATTAAGCTAATTACTCTCTAATTACTCCGACAATTAATTCCAAACTTTCTGAGATTGATTAGTGGAATGACCTCTATACCTCTTATAATTTTCTTAGAATTTATTGCTTGATTAATTAGGGGAATTACTTATTTCATTCTTAATCTCTCTCTTAATTAATTAAATGATTAATTAGCATGTTAAATAGTAATGAATTCATCAATTAAGTTGGATAATCATTTTGAAATAGTGAATGGACATAGGTAATGAGATTAGGACCTCTTTTCTAATATTTTCCCCTAAGTTTACTTCATTTGGATAACACTTAATCAATTTGCAATAAATTAATGGCTTAATCAACCTCATTAAATTATTTAATTAATCAAACTCAAAACCAAATCATTCCAGAACTCAATCATTCAATTCTTGGATAGATTCTTAGGTGTTTAATAATCTAAGAGAATTCCAAAGGAAATTATAATCAAACTACTTGTGTAGGAGGGTTATAAAAGTACTTAATCAAATCCTTTTAACTTAAATAACCAATAATTGTGAGCCAATTGCATTAGGCCCCTTCATTTCTTAGGTGCATTACTGATTTAATTTTCATGTGATTGCATATCATATGTTAGCTCATAATTACTTGGAATGGTAGTGTAGGAAAGGGGTAATTGATGGATTTAATTTATACAACAATTTAATCAAATCATAAAATCAACTTAATTATCTTTGCATTAAACCAAATTGAATCACAAACATGGGAATGGTTTAGGACCAGCAAACATATTCTCATATTTTATATATAAAGAATTCAAACATACATACTCACATGCATCATTTAAGTGTGACCAAAATAGATTGTATGTGTAGGTATATTTAGGGCTTAATCATGTGCATGTTACATGTGTTGAAAAGGAATAAATCAATATGTGTTATGTGATAGTATTTCAATTGAATTAATCTTAAGAATTATTTCACATTAAATGGAATCATTTAAAAGAGAACCTAAACTTAGGACCAATTAAAACACATAATAAATCATTCATTAAAGAGAATTTAATTAATGAATCTACCTTAGAAATGCTTTAAGGTAGGGATGAAAGAGAGCTCTCTTCTCTTTTTTTTTTCTTCACAACACTTAGCCATTAAGTGTAGGTTCATTCAAACTAAATCAAATCACCAACTAAAATTGACAAGTCAACTAAATCACTTAAAATGAAACCACCATCTAAATTGAATCTTTCACACTTGGAAAAATTTTAACCTTAAAGCCTAGATAAGACATGTCACACAAATCTTAAATGGCACACACATTAGGCTAAGTCACCACTTCTAGCTCTATGTTAGGGTGGTGCATGGTTTGATGCATGATTTTATTTTATGGTGTAATATTTTAGACTTGATGTTAGGGTGTATATGCGTAGACTGGATGATATGGCGATCTTAGCCTAATCATGTCATCTATAGGGGATTGTGCATAAGGGGCCACTATAATAAAAATAAAAATAATATAAATTCTTTTGTTATGCAGGTTGCCACACCTAAAGCCTAAGATATAAATCAAGATAATAAAAAAGTTAGCAACCCCTTAGCTAGATGTTGTATGCCTCATATTATTCATAAATCATATTGTCTCACTCTTGCCAATGGAGGGCTTCCACCTTTGTCAAAGAAAATGGCTTGACCTTTGAGAGCCGTGGTGGAAACACACCTCCTTCTTTCTGACTTTGGCCCATAACTGATTTTCTCATGCATTAGACATATAAAATCCCATACCCTATGTAAAATAAAAATATCCAAAAATCAAAATAAAACTTGACAAAATTTGCATTAGATTTAGGTCATTATTCATGCCCTTCATGATCTAGTCTATTAGGGGGTGAGTTTAAGAACTTAGTTTCTCTTCTAAGTAAATAACAACCTAACCATCTTGCAAAGCATATGACTTGCCTGCATGTATTTAAAATTGTAGGAGGAGTTAGTTGGCGGCCACCCCAGACGGTTGTAAGTCCAAGAGTCGAGTGATTTATCCACTCTTGCAGAAGTAAACCATACGCCCATTTTATCACTTAAATTTAAGTCACGCTTTGGATTATACTGAAGCTCCCTAGATTTAGGATCTGAGGTTACTATTTTCCTTTGGGGCTACAAGCATAAATCCTCACATCTTAGGCATTTCTATAATCTTGTATTGTAGAATTGTAAGCCTTAGATTTCTAATAAAAAATAAACTCAAACATATAATTCTCCTCAATTTCAAAAATATAAAGCCCAATCATAGGATAATTTAGGATGCTCACTAGGTTTTCTAGTATTATGAGCATCCTCTACTCATCTCCTATTAGTTTCAATAATAACTCTCTCCTTTTGATCAATCCCACTTGATTTTTTAAAAATAATCAATTGATTGGCATTCCTATCTTTAAATTTTTTTAGAGATAATGAACATTTATCTTAATCGAGAGTATTACTAATGAACCTCATTCGTTAGGATGTAATTAACTATAGGAGCTTGCCTTCATAAGGAACTTAACAAACTCGGCTTAAAATAAACCCTACTTTACTTTTTCATGTAAAGTATGGGAAAGATCTCTGGTATATTCGAAGATCCATTGACCTTAGGAAATCCTTATTAGGTGATTAGGTCTATTGTAGATAGTAACTTCTGTCTCTCGAGATAGTACATCATTTCTCAATGTTGTACCCGATCATCTCAATAAGTATCCCCCTAAGATCTACGTGGTGTCCCCTATCTCAAAAATAAACACCACAGTATGTATATGTAAAGTTTATATCATTTTATGATTGAATTATTTAATCATATTAGTTTACAGCTCTATCTAAATTCTCATAAAAAAATACATAGGGATGAAATTAAATAGGTACATGTCATTGTTAAACAGGGAAGTGAGGTAATCAAATGACCTCCTTGTGGCTAACTAAAGCCTCATATTCCTTGGATGTCCAAACTATATACCTATTTGCATTCAAACATATGTAAATTTGTATGCATGAACGTAAGAAAGAAAGCTCTAAATCTCATGACCAACTAATTTAATCACTTAACCAATTATGAATGCATGTATCCTTGATAAAAGAAAAGGGGTTCTAATTCCATAATTAAATACATAGACACATGTATAAGAGACATAAGCTAGTGCATGCCATTGTTAACAAGGAAGTAAGGAAATCAAATGACCTCCTTGGGGCTACTTAAAGCTGTGTATTCCCAGGATGTCCAAACTAAACACTTGCTTTTCTCAAATACATATGGATGTATACATAAATGAAGGAAGAAAATTCATACAAAGATTGTATTTTCTATTTGATTGAAACATTTATGCATGTGAATTAAAGTTCTATCCAAATTTTAATGTCGAAACACATGTGAATGAAATTAAATAAGTAAATGTCGATGTTAACCAGGGAATTGAGATAATCAAATGACCTCCTTAGGCCTAACTAAAGACACGTGTTCGCGGGATGTCCGGACTATATATTTATTAACAATCAAATACATGTAAAACTACATATGAATTAAGGCAAGGAAATCTTTACTACACATATATAAGCTATAAGCACATGCAAACTTATATATGTTCATAACTACTATCACTCTAATCAATGTAATTGATTCATAAACTTTGAAAAAATAATTTGAATTTATTAGTGATGATAGCCACACATATTATAAGTGCATCTGTCCTACCACCTCCTCCCTACTAATAATTACGAGGGCTGTTAACTCACAAGTAACTTAGGCTCCCTCAAAACCATAGCTAAAGTAAATCAGATGTGTTGTGGCAGTCATTGTGAGATTGGCTTGATCTAAGGCCATATCTACACGAGAGAGGAAAGAGAAAATAAACTTGTCAAAAATCATAATAAGCACCAAGGCTAAAAAAGGCGTTGTCGAAATCCTTTTGTTGAAACATAATTGAGTCAAACCCTTACTTTGATATTTTTCTTCAATCATTGACTTCTAAATTTGATTTAGAATTTGAACCAACACTTAATAAATTTAGGTATGCTAAGTGGGGTTCATTGAATTTTGGAGAGATTTTTTATAATTGGAGGAGATACTTTACCATATGATTTTGATTTAGAACACAAACTCAATAATTTTAAGTATGTTGAGCGGGGTTCAAATTTTTGCAATGATTTTTGGATATATATATATATATATATATATATATATATATATATATATATATGTCTTGTTTGAAAATTTTATTTGGATATGTGTTGTATGTTTTGCTTAGAGATTTGATTTGGAAAACCTTTACTTAGCAAATTTGGTATGCTAAAAAAAAAGGTTTTCCATTATATGTTTAAAATTTTATGAAAACATCTTTTCTTATGATGAATGTGTGTGATATATGTTGATTTGATTTTAAAAATAGGGTCTTTTCTTAACAAATTTGGTATGTTAAGTGGAGGCCAAATGTGTTGTGATATGTGTTGATTTGAAAATGAGGCTCTTACTTAACAAATTTGGTATGTTAAGTAGGAGGCCAAATGTGTTGTGATATGTGTTAATTTGAAAATGAGGTTCTTACTTAACAAATTTGGTATGTTAAGTAGGAGGCCAAATGTGTTATGATATGTGTTGACTTGAAAATGAGGCTCTTAACAAATTTGGTATGTTAAGTAGGAGACCAAATGTGTTATGATATGTGTTGATTTGAAAATGAGGCTCTTACTCAACAAATTTGGTATATTAAGTAGGAGGCAAAATGTGTTGTGATATGTGTTGATTTGATTTCTCTTTTTGAAAAAGAGGGGAACTCTTTATTTTACAAATATGGTATGTCAAATAGAGTTTAAATGTGTCATGATTTTGAAAAAGAGAAATCTATTTAACAAATTCGAGTATGTTAAATAAAGTTCAATTTGTTTTTGTGATTTTTGAAAATGGGACTCTCATTTGACAAATTTGGGTATGTCAAATGGAGTCCAAATGTGTTTTGATGTTCAAGACTTTGGAAAAGAGGAATTCTATTTAACAAATGTAAGTGTGTTAAATAGAATTCAATTTGTTTTGATTTTCCCAAAAAGAAAGGGAACTCTCATTTGACAAATTTGGGTATGTCAAATGGGGGTTCAAATATGCCTTGATTTCATGTGTGATTTTTTGCTTTTGAAAGGAGGGAAACTCTAATTCTAGCACATATGAAATATGCTAAGTGGAGTTTCAATTTTATGTCATGATTTTATTTGAAAATAGAATCTTTATTCAACAAATCTAGATATGTTAAAGTAGAGATACCTATTTTCAAAAATGTGCTTTTGGAAAAGGGGTTTCAAAATTATTTGATTTTGCTTTTGATTTTGAAAAGGAACCTTTATGTATCAATTGTAAGAATTATTAAATGAGGTTTGGTTATTATTATGCTTTTTGAAAACTTCTTATGAATTTTGTGCAAAATCTTTTGTTATGTGAATTTTGAAAAATGCTTTTGAAATGATGTGTTATTTTGCAAAAGAGATTTTTTTTCTTAAGTATAAGATGAACCTTGCCTCACCAAACTAGTGGTAAGGAGGTTCTAAATTTAGTCATCTCCTTTCATTAGTTAATTTTATCTTTCACCTATTGGGGGACCCAATAGGGGTTTCAAGACCTACATGGAGTGAGGTCCTAAAACCTAAGGGATGTTGGCTAGCTTTGCTTAAGAATGAAAAAACTAAGTGCCAACGGAAAGAAAGATAGTCTTGGGTTTATATGAAATATAAGCCCACTATCAATGCTTGGAGATAATAATTTCCTACTAATGATGGACAAGGAACAATCACCAGCGAAGTCACCAAAAAAATATGTGGTGTTTATTTTTGATATATATATGTGGGACACTGCACAGATCTGAGGATATACTTATTGAAGTGATCGGGTATGACATTGAGATATGATGCACTATCTCGAAAGATAGAGGCATCAGTCACCCTTCAACGGACCTAATCCCCTAATAAGAACTCCTAAGGCATGATGGGTCTTTGAATATACTAAAGATTTTTTCCCCTAATATACATGGATGAATAAAGTAGTGTTTAAATTAAACTGGATTCTAAAATTCCCTATGGGGCAAGCCCCCATAGTTAATTACATTCTAAGGAAGGTGAGTTCCTTAGAAACACTCTCGATTAAAGTAGGTAATTATTTTCTCCAAAGATTTCAAAGGTAAGACTATCAATGAATTGGCTATATTTAGAAAATCAATCGGGATAGATCAAAAGGAGAGACTTATTAATGAAGCCAAAGGAGATGAGTAAGGAATGCTCATGATATTAGGAAACCTAGTGAGCATTCCAATATATCCTATAGTTGGGCATTATATGTTTAAAATTGAGGATAATTATTTATTCGAGTTGAAATTTTATTAAATCGTTAGGACTTATAATCCAATAATACAAGATTATAAAAATGTCTAAGAGGTGAGGATTTATGCTTGCAGCCCAAAATAGCCACCTCGGATCCTAAATTTAGGGAGCTTTTAGTAAGAGCTAAAGTACAACCTAAATCTATATGAAAGTGGGTATATAGTTTACCTCCACAATAGAGAATAAATCACTCCACTGTTAGACATATAACTACCTGGAGTGGTAGCTAGCTAACTCCTATGCTTTAAATCCATGTGGTCTGGTCATTTACTTAGAAAGAGACTAAAATCTTTAAAGTCACTTCCTAAGAGACTAGAGCATGAGTGGTATGAGTAATGACTTAGTCTAATGTGAATCTTCTCAAATTTTATTTGATTTTTGATACTTCCTTTTGACAAAGGCTTTGGAATTTCTTATGCCTAAATGCATGATGAAATGAGATTATGAGCTAAATCAGAGAGAAAGAGGTGTTGTCCACCATAGAGGAGACCCTCAAAGGTCAAGTCTTTCCTATCGTGCAAGGATGGAAACCCTCCCATAGTAAGAGCGAAGCAACATGAATGCATGATGTTAAACATATAACAATCAGCTAAGGGGTAGCTAAATCTTTTAATTATCTTGATTTAATGCCTAGGCTTTATATGAGATTATAAATTATTTAAAACTTTAGTTATGAGTTGTAGCTGGAGTAAAAAAAATAATTTTTTTCCTAAGAGCCTAATTGGATCAAGGCCACATATTAAATCATCACTCAAAAGAAACTATAAAAAGGCATGCAATTCTATTGTGTAATTAAACATAACATCAAATATTTTATAAATCTAACATAAAAGAATAACAGGCCAGTGCGGTCGGGTTCCACCATACAACCCGAAAAGAGGAAATGGTAGCCGAGCTTTACCATTATACAACCCAGAATATGAAAGAATAATTATAATTTACAATGATAAATGCCATGGGGGTCTTCTAATCTTCAAGTCTTCATATCTCCTTCATTTTTTTTATTTGATTTGATTTGCTTCAAAGGCATCATAGGGCCTCCCAAGACAAAGCCTTCTAGCCACTGCTTATCCTAATCTACCAAAACACTAATCCTAATTCCTAATGCAAAATTATATTAAAAATAGGAAGAGTAAATCTAACAACACATAAAATAAGTGTTAGCTAAACACACCATACAACCCAAGCAGTTATATGTATAATTTGGACTTAGAACCCTACATGGGTAACTAAGGCCACCTATCCTAACTTAGATTATACTTAGGTGGTTTAAGCAACCTACAAAGAGAGCATTTATATTTATTTTAAGCCCCCCTTAAGTATAATCTCCTGTATAAAAATATGATTAGGCTAAACACAGCCTAACATCCAGTCTGAAGCATACACCCTAACATCTTGTCTAAAATAGTACATCACAAAATAAAATTTACATCATACCATACACCATCCTAACCTAAAGCTAGAAATAGTGACTTAGTCTGATGTGTGTGTATTAAGGCTTATATGGCATGTCCAAACTAGGCATTAAGGTTTTATTTTTCTAAATGTGAAAGGAATTCAATTTAAAGGGAGGTTTCACTTCAAGTGCTTTAATTGATATGCAAGTTTTAATTTGTGTTTTATTTGGTTTCATGTGATCTACACTTAGCAACTAAGTATTATAAAGAGAGGAAAGAGAATTGCTCTCTTTCATCCCTACCCTTCTAAAGCATGTTAATTAATAAGTTCTCTTTAGTGAATGGCTTATTACATATTTCAAATTAATCTTAAGTTTAGGTTCACTTTAAGTGAACTCATTCAATAAGAGAGGCATCTTAAGATTGATTGGAATGAATTACTATCACATGATATATGTGCATTCATTTCCTTCCATCATATGTAACAAGCAAATGATTAAATCCTAAGTATACCTACACATACAATATGTCTTAGCACACTTAAATGATGAATGTAAGCATATACATTTGGAATTTGGATGTTTCATTTGATTGAATTATTTTATAATATTAATTTAAAGCTTTATCTAAATTTTTATATAAAAATACATAGAAATGAAATTAAATAGGTATGTGCCATTGTTAACCAGGGAAGTTAGGTAATCAAATGACCTCCTTGGGGCTAGCTAATGCCTCGTGTTCCCAGGATGTCCAAACTATATGCCAATTACATTCAAATATATGTAAGTTTGTACAATGAACATAAGAAATATGACTTTAAACCATGTGATCAATTGATTCAATCACTTCAACAAATATGAAGGCATATCTTTCTTAATATAAAATGGGATTTTCATTCATTAACTAAATCCACATATAAGTGTATATAATTTTTAAGCGGATACTTCGCTATTGTTAAACTAGAGAAGTGAGGTAAAGACCACCTTGAAGAAACTTAAAGTCTTGCATCCCCGGAATGTCCAGACTAGATATACCCACTTCTCTTAAATACACATGAACGTACAAATAACTACAAGAATGGACAAATCATGCAACAGTTGCATTTGATTTAATTTGATCATTTATGCATGTAAGCTAAAGTTCTATCTAGGTTCTAACATAGAGGTACATAGGAATGAATCCAAACAAGAATTATGTCCTTTTCAAATGCACTATACACTTGTTGACATTCAAACTTTATGTAAATCTATGAAGGTTGAAGAAAGAGAACCTCATATCGCATGTTCTAAGCTATAGGCACATGCAAGATTATGAATATTCATAATTTTCATCACTCCATATATTATGTTTGACTTGTATGCTTTTGAAAATAATTTTTAATTTAATTGTGAGAATAGCCACACATATTTTTATTCAAATCAACACATGCAAGCTTGACATAAAGGAAATCATTTTATTTAACTGATTTTTAAGAAGATGTATGCTTGACTACAAGTGGAATACAACATTTAATATGATTAGAGAGAAATAAAGAGACATAAGCACATAATTTCATTCAATCCAATAAATTCCTAAACGCAATCATACTAAATAAACTCATTTAAAATAAACCAAAGCTTCTTAATATCATTTTTAATTTCATGCTTGATTTGATTTAAGAAATATAAGAAGAGGTTTGCTAATCCTAATCCCATTCCCCATGTGTGAGTTAATTTGATTTAATGAAAAGTAATTAGATTGATTTTATGGGTTAATTAGGTTAAGGTATGAATTAAATCAATTAATTAAACCCTTACCTATGTTTCCTTAAGATAATTAATCAAATGATTATGAGGCAATACAATATGCAAATGTATTGAGAAATAAATAGCAATTCTCCTATGAAATGAAAGGGGTCTAATGCAATTAGCTCACAATCATTGATTAATTAAGCTTAAAGAACTTACTTAATTATTTTTATGGTTTTCTCACACATATGAGCTAGCCATAATTTCATTAAACCTCTTTAGGCTATTGAAAACCTATTGGCCTACCCTTAAATTAATTAAAGAAAATCAAATCCATTTTAAGGCATTAATTAAGCTAATTAAGTAATTAATTAATTAATTAATTAAATCATAATTAATTTCTCTTGAAAAGTAAAAAACATTTAGGAAAAAGATTAGGAAAAATTCCCAAACACATTCCCTAAACCTCCCTACTATTAATCAGTGCCAGATGAGTCTAATTAATTAGTTAATTTACTATTACCATGCTTAATTAATCATTAAGTAAGTTTGGAAGATAATTAGGACTTAATCAATTGATTTCCCCAATTAATCAACCAATAAATTTCAAAAAAATGGTGGAGGCAGAGGTCATCTCCCTAAGAAGCCTCAAAAAATTTGAAACTAATTAGGTGATTAATTAGGGAGTAATTAGGTTAATTAAGTTTTTAATCAAACCATAATTAAGCTGAAATTACTATTTAAAAGTAATTAAGGATAATTTTAATGGACTCACCTCTGAAATACCTTTAAAATGTGCCCTCATTTATATTTTTTTTGGATTTTTCTACAATTAGTTATGAATTATAGATGTTTCAGCCTTAAAAAACTAATTAAATAACTTAATTAAGCCTTAATCTCGTCGGCACCAAGTGGCGCGCTGACGCAACGTGCTTTCCACGTAGCACTGTGGGATTGGCTATTAAAGTTGTCACATCTGGCTAAGGAGGGATAAAATAGCGAATCTAGTGTGATTTGATCAAAGTAATTCATTCCAATCACGCGGAACAGATGGCCCATGATCTCTCTTCCTATGAGCGATGAACGATGGAACCCGTCCGCCATGGATCGCTTGTTCTGAGCTCGCCCAAGCTCGAATTCATTCCAAAATCAACCCACACCTTAGCGCGAGGGATCCATGAAGATCTAACGACTAGGATAGGCTCACATGCAACTTTTCTTCAAAAAGTGCCAACCCATTTTAAGCTAAAGCTCAAATTTAATGGAAATACCTCACTGGAGCAAAGACTGGTGGTTTGCATGCATAAGGAAGCTTCATCTAGTAGAGACGAGGCCCTATTGAGCAGCAATAGGGTTGGTTGCACCCAGATTGCTTGGAAGGACAAGGATCAAGCTTTGGAGCCTCGATCTTGATTGAAGTCCATCTTTTGATTGATTTGAAACTCGAGAAATGGCTTGGGTAGCTTCAACAAGGTAAGTGGAAGGTTTGTGTAAGAGGAATTGAAGTTTGGTTGAGAGAGGAAGAAGTTTGGATAGGGATTGAACTCCCCGATTTCAACTGTGCACTGGAGGAGAAAATTAGAAGTGGGGAGGCCTTGGGAAAGCTCTAAGAAGTAGGGCATTTTGTTTCACTCTTAGGAGCCCAAATGAATCGAATGCATGTGAAATCTGGTTTGAATTGAGGGGGTATATCCCTCAATTTGTTGAGGTGGATGGACATGATTGTCTCTCATTTTTTGGATGGTCAGCCACCGTCAGGGCGCCGAAATGGTTGCCATCATGTCCACGTGGCTCGGTTTGGTTGGAGGAGTGCTTGGGAGGTGGCTCAAGGTTTGATATGGGCTGATCTCCTTGCTTAGATCTAATAGGTGCTCAGTTTGTAAGAGAGGTGAGTTAACTCACCTCCCTTTGGTCCATGGCAAGTCCTAATCCTCTTATGGTTGGGTAGAAGGTTAGGTCAGACCCCAAATGGGGTGAGTGAGGGCTTCCAAGTGATGGAAGAGTAGACTTTACCATTTATGGGTGGAATCCTAAGTAAATAGGGCTTGACCAATGACAATGTCATGGATTGGGTTCACTTAGCTTTTGGGCTAATTTTAGGTTGAGCCAAGATGGATTTGAGTTGGGATTTGGTCTACCTCCAATGGGTCATGGGTTGGTTTCATGGGTTTTGGCCTAATTTGGTAATATGAGTTCAATTTGGGTCATGTTGGGTTAGGTTGACCAATTAGGTCAAACCAAAGCTTAGGTTAGGTTCAAATGATGATTTAAAGTATTTTGGTTCAAATGGTTTCAATCAATTTGTCCTAGGTTTGCTTTCTACTCATTTCAATTCATATAGGTCAAATGGGCTAAGGGCTGGCTTGGTCAAATGATGAAGTTGACTTGGTTTGACCCAATTCAAAGCGATTGATCATCCTAGGGTGATTGTTGATCATGATAGGAGGCTTGGATGGGGTTGGTTCAATCTAATTTGGGTTGGATTAGAACTTGGCTCAAAAAGATCCTTTAGACCACTTTGGGTCAAGTGGACCTAAATGGGTCAATTGGCTTGGTTTTGGATTGATTAAAGTTTGGAATATAAATTCAATTGGACTTGGGTTGACTTGGAGTTTTGTTGATGATGATTATAAGTTTCATTTATATTTGGATACATGATTAAAGGAATGATTGATTCAAGAGAAAATCTATTAATTTTGACTTGATTTGGATAGGATTTAGCTAAGTCTATAGAAATGGATTAAAAGGCTTGAATTAGGTTTTGATTAGATTTTGGATTTGGTTTTGGCTATTTGAATTTATATTTCATTTATATTTGGGAATATAATTGAAAATATAAATGATTCATGAGAAAATCACTTGAATTTAGAGTGATTTGGAAGCAAATTTGACTAACCTCATGGAGGTAGGTCAAAAAGGCTTAAGTAAGAAACTGATTTAATTTTTGTCATTGGAATATGGGTTTCATTTATATTTGTGAATATAAATGAAAATTTAATTGATTTATAAATAAATTAATTGATTTTTGATTGATTTGAATGGGATTTAGCCAAGCTTAAGAAGGTAGATCCATATGGCTTAGGAAGGGTCTTGGTTGTATTTGGATTTAGTTTGGTTTAGTTTTATTCATTTGGGTTCATATTTCATTTATATTTATAAATATAAATGAAGATATAAATGATTCATGAAGAGACCAATCAAATTTGGGTTGAATTGGGTGGAGATTTGGCTAAGTCTATGGAATTCAATCATAAGATTTATGAAGAATTTTGGACTTGAATTTGATCATGGGATTGAATCATTTGAAGTTGTATTTGAATTGGAGTTTAATAGTTTGATTGAAGGATTAAATTGATATTTTAGAAAATCAAATAAATTGGGATTGATTTGAATTTGGCTAAGGCTAAGTCCATAAGATGATATCAAAGGGCTTATGAAGGGTTTTGAATTTGAGTTTGATCATGGATATCAATCAAATGTTTTGGAATTTAGATTTGGAATTGGAATTTGAATTTGGATTTGAAGTTTAGTTTGAGTTTTGAATTTGAATTAGATTTAAGAAGGTGCATATGGATTAGGTTTAAGCCATAGGGTGGATGATTCCCTTAAGTCTTAAGGCATGGCCTAACCCTATGATTAACCCTTCTATGTCTTTAGGCTTAGGTTATCCACCTAATCACTAGAAGTGTCTTGAGACTAAGGAACACTTATTGTCTATAAGAGTCCTAGATCTATGCTCAGGAGATTGAAGACTCACTCTAAAAGTGAGGTCAACATGGTGTCATTGGTTTGGTTTGATTTGCTTTGGATTTGTTTTTGGCTCATTTGGGTCAAATGGGTCAAGTTGACCAATTTGATCCAATTTACCAAATTGTCTTGAGTCATGGCTTGGTTTGGGTTTGGTTGATCAATTTGCATATGGTGTAGGCTTTGGTTGAGTTTAATTTTAACTTGATTTGGTTTTAAGTTGGTTTGACCCTTTAGGTTAAGTTAGGTTCAATAGGTCATTTGCGTCTAGTGGGTAAATTGGGCTCAATTGAGGCTTCGGTCAAGCTCAACAATTAATTTGTAAAGAACTAGAGCCATTGGTTGCATTCAATTTGGATTATATCAAGAGTTAGCCCATTTTGGCCATGTAGGTCAAATTGGGTCAAGAGGGCCAATTAGGTTATGTTTGGCTCAATTGAAGATCAAGTCATGTTCAAATGTTAGTTTTGGATGGGTATGGATCATTATTTTCAATTAATTTGTCTTAGATTGCAATTTGGCTAGTTTGGGTTCATATGGGTTAAGGGGTTGACTTGATCAAAGGACTAAGTTGACTTGGTTTGGCCCAATTTAGGAAAATTGATCAACCTACGGTGATTAATAATCATGATATAAGGTTTAGGTAGGCTTGGTTCAATCCAATTCGGGTAGGATTCGAACTTGGCTCAAATAGGTCAAATTGACCACTTTGGGTCAAGTGGACTAATTGGCTTTAGTTGGCTTGGTTTTGGGTTGAGTTTGATTTAGTTGAGTTTATATATATATATATGGGATATATATATATATATATATATATATATATATATATATATATGGATGAGTTTTGGTTCATTTGGATAATTCAAGTCAAATGGGTTAAGTTGGGTTTGACTTGGATTAGTTTTGGTTTGGCTTGATGATTGTTTTTATTTATATTTATGAACATGATTGAAGGTATGATTGATTCATGAGAAAAATCATTTGAAGTTGGGTTATGGAATGAAGGAATTTGGCTAAGTCCATGGAGATGAGCAATGTGGCTTAGGTTTAAATTTTGATTTAGTTTGATTTAGTTATGATGATTTAAATGTATATTTCATTTATATTTGTGAAGATAATTGAAGATATTATTGATTCATGAGAAAATCAATTGAGTTTGAAGTGATTTGAAGAAAAATTTGGCTATACTCATGAAGGATTGATTCATATGGCTTAGGAAGGATCTTGATTTGATTGTAGATTTTGGCAAATTGGATTTGGAATTGAGTTTGATTGTAAGTTTGATAGATTGATTGAAGGGTTGAATTGATATTTGAGAAAATCACTAGAGTTTGGATTGATTTGAATTTGGCTAAGGCTAAGTCCATAAGATAAAATCATAGGGCTTAGGTTGATTTTGAGTTTGGATTGGATCTCGAGTTTCAATCATTTAGCTTAGAATTTGGATTTGGATTTGGATTTGGTATTTGAATTGAATTTTAGGTTTGGTTATGGCTTAAGAAGGTGAACATGGATTGGGTTTAGCCTATAGGGTAGGTGGATCTCCCTAAGTCCTAAGGCATAGCCAAATCTTATGATTAACCCTTCTAAATCTCTATGCTTAGGTTAAGTGCTCACCTAAGTGCTAAAAGTGTCATATGACTAAGGAAGTCTTAGTGTCTAGAAGACTCCTAAGTCTAAGAAGAGTGGGATGAGAACTCACTCCAAAAGTGAGGTCAACACCTGATGGTTTAATTTCTACTGAAGAACATTCCATTTCTCTCAAATGTTCTTCCTTCTCGTCGCTTTGTAGACTTCTTACTCATTATGTAGTTTCGAAGGAGGCTATATAGCGGGTAGCTTTTGCATATGCTGAGAGTCCAATTTGGGCTGCATTTTTATCTTTCCCTCTAGTGCCTCTGATGATCTCTATAACATTGACAATAATCTTCAAATCATCAAAAACCAACAACTTCCTCTAATCCTCAACAAACCACTAGCTCCATTCTCTCTTTGCCTCTCTAAATAAGAGAGAGAGAGAGAGAGAGAGAGAGAGAGAGAGAGAGATTATTGCTAATGTTTACTTTGCAAACTTGATTGCTTTGCTATCTCTGACTGCCATACATTGTTAAGGTAGAATAATAAGAAAATAATGATGATGAATGGTGAATATATATTATATGCAGGTAATTGAAGACCCTGTCATGCTCATCAAGGTGTAATGGGATTAAAGATCGGCCAAGGTGTTTTAAAACATAAACCGTCAAGCTCATCAAAGCGTGATGAGTAGGTCAAAATAGTTTTGATGTAGCTCCTTATATGGGGACGATGCTGAAATACTGTTAAAATATTGTCAAAATTTCATCAAATTTTTGGGACTTAAACTAAAAAAAATGATTTGACACTAAGTTAAATGTAAAATATAAAGTCCTAATAAATAAATTTATAATTAAATTTGAATGAGCTCAATAAGTATTAATATCATATAAGAGTGAATTAACTAAAAATGAGTTTATTCACTTAATTCATCACAAAAATGAAGGTTGAGTCTTTTTTTTATATATTGAAATAAATGAAGATACTATGAATGAGACTTGAGGAGGCTAATACCAAACTTATAAGAGAGTTACAATAAATTTGAAGTCTAGTTTTTCAAATAAAAATGGAACTTGATGTGGAGTAAAAGATAGGGTAAGATTGGGTTTAATAACTCATATACGAGCAAGAACATAACTTGAATGCTCACAATTGAGCATGATCATGATTTTTTCAATAAATGTTGGAGTTATAATATTTTATTCTAAGTGAATTAAAAATAATTTCAATTGAGCACAATAAAGCTTACATAATGAATATGAAGCTTTATAGCCCACCTATGAGCAAACGTGGATTTTGATATTTCATCAACTAACGTGAACAAGATTTATCATTGATTATTCTATATGTCAAATTTTTGAACAACCACTCTGACTTCACCTCCGCGTCCACCTTTGCTCTACTCTGCCTCCGCCTTCGCCTATGCTCTTGACCTTTGCTCTTCACCTCCACTCTTCACCTTTGCTTCAGCCTCCGCTCCACTCCATCTCCACCGAATCTTCAACTCTCCATACAAGTAGAAAAAATGCAATACTAAATTAAATTCTTCTCGAATTATGGAGCTTCCTTCAATCCAAAAATTAAAAAAAAATTACATCCTAATTATGATTTTCAAAATCAATAAATTCATTAATTGGATCAAATTACCTAAGCTAAAAATGCATATATGTGCTCGGACATAAGGGTTTAAGTGTAAATTTCAATATCTAAAAAGGTTGCGCAGACTAAGTTGAGATTAAATAAATATATGAAATTAATCTTACAATTTAGAAATAAAATTATCTAAATTATTAAATACACGCATGGGCCCTGATATAATGTTGATTCTTTAAATTTAGGTGTATGAGGATGCTGCACGGGTTAAAAATGTGCTCATCTAAATATCTTATACTGAGAATTATGCAATTATTTTGAAAGACAAACAGTCATTTTGAAAACCTTTGCATATTTTAAAAATTCATAAGAAGGATGTGACCCATGTTATCTTTCTACGTGGTTTGGCCAATATGCTCCACATATGAAGCCAGTATGACCAGAGCCCTCTAACTGGTTGGTTTGTCCAATAAGCTCCATTATATTATAGTCACGGTTATATCATATATGTTCCCCAATAGTTTTCTACACCTTTGAATTGTAAATCATAGGGTATACCTAATAGGGCACAAAACCCTATGCCAGCTAAGGTACAAGATTATCCCTTTAGACAAATATCAATCATAGTCTATAAGGTTTTCTTGAATGATGCAACTCATGGCTGCTGATAAAGATCCTTCGATTAGGTCGAGTCGACCACCTCCTCTGATTAAGTAAATCGGGGACCACAACAACCCGAGATGACGGAACCAAGGGATCTTGATTGGTCGCATCATCATTTTCCCAACTATATTCTCCAAGCAAAAAAAATGATGAATTTCATTAAATTTCAATTCTGAATTAATGCTACTATAAAATAATTACATGACTAATCAAAAGGTTCCTCTCACTGATTGTGGAGTGGTAATTAACTATAGGTGTTTGCGCCTATAGGAAACGTGTAACCAGATCTAAAGTCCTCACCAAATGAAGGCGAAATCTCTGGGTATTGCCTCATTTATCCACTACAACAATCACCGCCTTCTCGAAAATTCGGCACAAATCTAAACTCTCATTTCATCGAGAAGAGAATTTTCTGCAACCTCTTCAAGTTTGAATCTCGCTCTTTCACTAAAATCATATTAATGCTAATGTTGTGGATGTGGGTACAATCAATTATCCCTTCTCTAATTAAGAGAAAGCCCATCTCCTAATCACGACTCTACAATAAGAAATACACTTGAAATTGAAGTCTCATATGCTAAAGTAACTCTTAATTTCATATCCAGAAATATTAGATTAAATGAAGATTTTAAATGGAATTTTAGATTATTTTAAGGAACTTTTATAGAAACTTAAAGGCAAAAGCAAGAAATATCATGAGAAGGCATCTCACTTTATAAGTACTTCATTAAATGTTTGAAAGCTAAGTTTTAGGTTATTTTAAACTAACTACAATTAGTTTCTTAAATTGAGCATATTTTAGGTATTATTTTTTTATCATTTTTTTCTTTTTATAAATTCTTGCTTAGGATTTGATGGCCATATAGGAGATACATTGGCAACTTCTATTTTTGGTGTGAAGGAGTTCATCTTTTTGAAATTTTTATTTAAGCTAATAAATATTTTATTTTGTCTTAAAAAATAGAACAATAAACATAATCAATTTAAATTACCACCACAAAAGTATTAATCTCTACCTTCCACCCATCCATACACAGACAGTATTAAATTTAATTCGAATTATTCAACCAATCTTTCCAAAAAAAAAAGCTCAGCTTAAAATATCCAACTTTAATAATTGGCTGCCTTTAAAAAATTTAAGTAGAAATTCTAGATATTCACTGAAATATCTATTGCATTTTTTTTTTTTTAATTGAATGGGTACCGATAATAATTCCATCTTAAAATCTTTATCATCTACACTACATGGATGCATCCACAGTGGAGCTCCATGAGAGATACATTACTGCATCCACAGTGGAGCTCCATGAGAGATACATTACTCAATTAGTCTGACCGCCCCCACCTTTAGGCGGCTCCTTCTCAGGACCATTGGAACTTAAATTTATTCTGGCATCTTGAGATTGCCTCAGGGGCTCTGAATCGTGTTCAGAACTCTCGTCCTTTTCTTCTTGCTTTCGGGCAACAATATGCCGGGTTCTCTGTAGCCGCAGGGAAAGCACAATTCAATCAATAATAAAGATGAAGAAAGATCTAAAATAATACGTATAATTCTGCAAGCATTCGACTGATCAGAAAGAGAGAGAGAGTGAGAGAGATGAACGATGATATAATATATTACCATTTCTGTATCCACTAAGAAGCTCGTGCTGTGGAAATAAAGCTTCAAGAGTGACAGAAGCGAAGCCAGCAAAGAATATGGATGAAGAGGACAGTTCAATGAAGCTATTTTCATATCTGCAATGTTTTTCATCTTCTTCTTCCACTCCTCTCTCTCCCTCTCTATCTATCTCTTCCGATCTCTTTGTGTGATTTCTTTCCTTGAGTAAACTTAGCTACATATGAGCTTTATATTATTATGAGTTTAGACAAGTCAAATGTGGTTGGTAACTGTGCTTCAAAATTCGCGCTTTACTTTGTTGAAAGTTAAAGCGAGAGTCATGCTGGCCGTGTTGCTGACCATGAACGATTCCTATGGCTCGCTATTATATGTTAAAGTCATGCACTTATTAAAACTGCTAAAGGGTCTAATCATGTAATATTTAATTAAATATTTTGCATTATATCATCGTATAAAAAACCTTTTGATCGAAATTCAACGTTCTTTAATTTATTTTTTAATTTACTATGATTCTATAACGTTTTGTAAATTTTTTTAATGGCTTGTGATGGGATTGAAATCATCATTAATTATCATAATAATAATAATTACAGAGATGAATTTGGATCCATATAATTTAGCTTTGCTTGCTAGAATTTAAATTTTTTTAAATTTATTCAAGGATTTAAATCTAAAAACTCCAATTACATAAAAAATAATACTATCATTAATTTTTTAAAGTGAAAAGCATATTTTCATGCATAGATAAAATATCATATTTATAAATATCAAAATTTAGGTGTTACATATGTAAATGCATAATAATTATGTGCTTTGAATGTAAATCTTCCTAAATTAAATTGAGAGATAATTCAATGATATATCTATAATTTTTTATCGAAAAAAAATCAAGACATGTTAATCAAATTTTTAGATATATATATATATATATAATAGATTGGACAATTCTAATACGGGCTTTGAAAATTTCAACGAGTGATCTATTCAAGTCGGAACTCTAATATAGGTTGACCAATTTGTCTGGTCTTCAATATTACTCATCAACACTTAATTTCAAAGAAGTCCTTCTCTCATAATTTTTATAATAATAGAAATAATTAAATACATATCATTGAATTAACTATTCAAGATTAGTTTGGTTAGCAACACGGATACCATATGACTCGCTCTAAGTTGAAACGAAGTAATGCACGAGTTTTGAAGCACATTTACCAAACACAATTGACTTGATCAACACTCATAATGATATAAAGCTAATTATATGTAGCTACCATAAGTTTAATCAAGAAGAGAAACCAAATAGAGAGAGAGATGATAATTCATAAATTTCAGAAAAGATGCACCAGTGAAGTAGAAATGTTACAATAGTACATTGAATATGGACTACTGCCTCATCATTTTACAAATTTATTCAACAATATGGGATTATTTTCTAATACTCTTGCAGAACAAAATGATATTGTAGAGAGAACAAGATGAACTTTATCGGATGTGATGCATACCATGCTTAGCCATTCCAGTCTTTGTAGATTTTTGTGGTTTGTAGCACTAAAGATGGTTGTATACATATTAAATTGAGTTCTAACCAATGTTGTCCCAAAAAAACTATTTGAATTATAAAAAGGTTGAAAATTGAGTTTGCAAAACATGCATGCTTAGGGTTGTTCATCTGAAGTGAGAATATATAAACCACGAGATAAGAAGACAATAGTCCCAAGGATTATTAGTGGGTATTTTTTTTTAGATTGTGAAATCAAGAAATGATGGGTTTCTTGAGAATAACGTAATCTTCAAGAACAATCAACTCAAGAATGTAATTTTTGAATATGATCATATTATATCAAAACTATTCACCTCAAGTGATAAATTGGTCATCGTTCGTAAAACTTCTCATATATAAACAGGTGTTGAACAACTAATCATTAAGGTTCTGCATGCTGTTGATAAGATTCCTTTGGATCAAATAGTTTAAAAAGTAATAGAAGCTTCTAAACAATTATTTGAATCACAAGTTCCTTAGGGAGATGATGGTATAGCATTAACATCTACTTGAGATAAAAAAAAAATTAAAATTTTTGGCAATTTTTAGAGATTATTTAGTGTATCTACAGGAGTCTGGTTATAATATTGGAGCCAAAAATTACCTTAAAGTCCTTTTATAGGCTATGAATTATAAAGAGTAGATTTATAGCAAGATGTCATAAAGGAAGAGATGCATTGTATAAAAAGAAATTATGCATGAGATTTCATAGATTTTTTTTTATAATGGTGTGAAGGCCACTGTAAATGGGCTTTTAAGGCCAATAAAGAAAGATCTATTATGAAATATAACAAAATACAAGACATGACTCATTGCTAAAGGATTACCTCAAAAGGGAATCAATTATAAAGAGATATTTTCTTTTATATCTAATAAATATTATATTTATATTATTTTTGATATTAGTTGCTCATTTTGATCTTGTGCTCCAACAAGAAGTGAAAATGGCATTTCTTAATAAAGATCTAGAGAGAGAGATTTTTATGAAATCATATGAAACTTTCTTCTCTAATGATGGCAAGCACTTAGTATGTAAGCTTAAGAAATCCATATTCTACATAAAATCCACTTCTCATTAATAATCTTTTAAATTTCACTTAGTAATTTCATTGTTTATATTTGTTAAAAATCTCATAGAACAATATATACCAAAATGTCACTAAAGATAAGATTTTTTTTTAACTTTTTATGGGATGATATTTTACTTGCAACCAATGATAAGAGTTTCCTACATGAGGTGAATAAGAGATTCTCATTGAGAGTTTCAACATGAAAGATGAGATATTTTATTTTATTGATAATAAGATTTACAAAGACAAACCTCAAGACATTTTAGGTCTACCATAGAAAACTTTAAAAAAAAATATTTTAGATTAGATATTTTTGATGCAAGATTGTTAATCAATCGTTGCTCCCATTGTGTTGGGGTTTAGGTTCAGGTTAAACAAATGCCCAAAGAATGATGATGAGAAGGAATTAATGAAGAATATCGAATATACTTCTGTTTGGAATCCTTATGTATATTCAAGTTTGTACTACTGATATTTTACTTGTCATAGACAATACAAATAACTCAAATATAAACCACGAAAGGCCTATAAAGAAAGTTACGAGGTATCTCCAATAAAGTAAATATTATATGCTTATGTATAAACAAAGATCAATCTAAATGTGAGTAGCTTTTAAAATTTAAACTTTACTGATTGTGTTGATTCATGTAACATAATAGTATGGTATATTTTTGATGGCTGGTAGAGCTATTTCATGAAGTGTCAAATAGCCTTAACCAACACTTCTACTATAGAAGCAAAGCTTGTCTCCTATTTTAAGGATACTATATATCATGTATGGTCAGAGAGTTTCATTTCTAAACTTAAAGTGACGATTCTAATTTTAGGCCATTAAATTTTTTTAGCAATAATTCAACTACTATTCTTATGGCAAAAAATGATAAAAAGTAGGAGTCAAAATAAATACATCAACACCAACTACTTAGTCACAAGAGAATGTGTTAACGACTGAAAATAATCATTGTGCTTGTTACACTGAATTGATCAACACAAATCTTTTGACCAAAGGCATTCCACCAATAAAATTTAAGAATCGTTAAGAGAAAATTAGACTTCGTTCTACTCTATAATTGTATACATAAATTTTATTAATGGAGCTCTTATAGATTATGATATTTCTATTATTCATGTGCACCTTAATTTATTTTGAGAAATATTTTTATATTGGTCCAAGAATAAACATAACATTTACTCATTAAATTTTATTACTCATTAAATACTTAAGAAACTAAATACACATTATATATATATATATATATATATATAAATATATATATATATATATATATATATATATATAGAGAGAGAGAGAGAGAGAGAGAGAGAGAGAGAGAGAGAGAGAGAGAGAGAGAGAGAGAGAGGACTTGTCGTCCTAAGTTGTCTATTTATTTCATGAAAAAGATAATTAAAGGTATTACGTCAAATCAGCAGGTTAAACAAAGGGTATTATAATATTTTATAATAATTTATATGCTTATTATGAGTATATATTATAAAAAGTATTTTTTAATGATATTAAAATTAAAACATTATTTACAATAAAAATGACAATTTTCTTTTATCTATATCTTTATCTAAACATTTAAATTCATTTTCCAAAGAATTTTGGAGTTATCGAAACATTAATCGACATATTATTGTAATCAATTCGCCCAACAACAAGAGTAGGATTTGAAAAACAAATTAATATAATGGAACTCACCCAATGGTTAGGTTCTCCTTTTTACTTCTTTTTTTATTTAAGTCTTATAATGCTTCTTATAAGAATTTTGTGTCTCAAAATC
The DNA here is from genome assembly GCA_021442155.1 of Cymbidium sinense. Lineage (NCBI taxonomy): Eukaryota > Viridiplantae > Streptophyta > Magnoliopsida > Asparagales > Orchidaceae > Cymbidium > Cymbidium sinense. The sequence goes on along the minus strand of CM038229.1, from coordinate 66,292,855 downwards.
ATTACAATTATTTTTAAGATAAATATAATATAAATTTATTATATATTACACTCATCTTACGAAAATTTAATAACATTTAAATTTATCATTATAAAAAATAAGTGATATTAATATTAAATAAAAGAATTATGGGATCGCTTGTCATAAAATGCACCTCTACAAGTATAATTACAAATATAATGATAAAAAAGAAGATTTACATAATTATCACTCAATTCTTCTTTATTTACATATCTAATATCTAAAATTTAATATTTATATATAGATCATTTTTCTATATATGAAACGTTATATTTCATTTTAAAATTTTAATAAAAATAATATTTTTGATGTGATATTAAAAATTGAAATATATTTATGTGAATATTAAAAATATATAATAATTGTGTAAATTCCTCTAATTAAAAGATTAGAATCTCATCACAACTATAAGAAATTACAAACACTTTATAAGCAGAATAATTTAAGTAAATGAATTTAAGAATGTCTATCAACCTTTTTTTAACGATGATATATATATATATATATATATATATATATATATATAAAGATTACTATTTAACTACACCATTTAGCATTATTTATAAGCATACCTTAAATTTATAATATATAATAATGACCAAATGCAAAAGTACTCAAACTAGCAAGGCAAAATTTTTAAAATAAGCATAATTATAAACGTAATTAGCGGATTAGACACTTTTAAAAAAAATTTAGAAATAGATCATTTATCATACCATGTATTTTGTAATGGCCGGCCACCATTCTAATCGGCGATCAGATGACAGTATATTTCACCGCCCCTAACGCTTAAATCAATTTAAAAAAAAAAAAAAATGGCCGCGAACCGAGGGATCGGGATCCCGATCTCTCGCTTCTCGCTCGTTTTCTCCCTGCGGAAATCTCTGCTCTCTCCGCACGCCGACCATCACGCCAAGGTCGACCTCCCCACACCGCCGATCCCGCCGCCCCCGACTGAGCCCTTTGGCGGAAAAAGGTTTTTTGTGTTTTTTTTGTTTTTTCAAAACAAACGGGTAATATGCATATGTGACATGCATTTGTTGTACTTAATGATGTTTGTAGGCACATATATTATAGATCTAACTTATTTTAGTATTTTTTAGGTATAATATTCGTGTGAAATGATTATCGCACCGTTATGTTGTGTAATGTGGAGATTGAGTGTGAGTTATAGGGTATTTCAAATTATGTCTTTGTGCTATATCATTCATGTTGATGGGAAGGATCAAGTCATGCATGGATTAAGGTAATGAAGGTTCATGTAAGCATTTTATAATTAAATATAGTTTAATTTCAAAGAGAAAATAATTATTAAGTTTAAAATGTATTTGTGCTGTAAGACAATTAATTTAAAAAACTATGTTCATAAGTATATGCCTTATGTATGTGATGTCGCTAACACACACACAAACTATTTTCATATGATACCAACACCCGAATCAAATATCTAATCTTTATCTTTTTAAATCCTACTTCGTTGCTTGTAATAATTAAAGTTTAACTTTCTTTTTCTATTAATTTTTTCTTAGGATGCATTTCAGAGTGTATTTTATCTGCAGTGCAATTCAAATCACACCACTCAGACGTTTAGAGAATAGCGATAAAACTACAGTAAGTCTGTATTTTGAAGAATCTGTTATAAAAAAAATGATATTTTTCATCCTAAATTAACTGTAATGACGATCAGAAAACTATAATTTGATATGTCTCATTTATATTTATTTATTTTATCCAAACTTCTACCTGGCTACATTAATAATCCCTTAGCAGTAAGGATGCCTCCTCACACTTTCCTTAACTCATCTAATAATAAAAACAATTCCAACTATACCACAAAAATAGTGTAATAATCCTTCAGTAAGGATGTCTCCTTACACTTTCCTCAACTTATCTAATAATAAAAAACAATTCCAACTATGCTAAAATGGTGTATTTTTTAAAACAATCTAGCAGTAATATTATGATTCTAGAAGAATAATGGTAGAGCATAGTTGGATAAAAATAAAATCTTTATCTTTATCATCAATTTGAATCAATAAAGGAAAATCTGAAATGACTCAAGAAAGTACCTAAACGCTTATGCGGTGTACTAAATACATACAAAAGGCAAATTATTATTGTTTCAAAGATAATTTAAGAGCACTTTCATCATATGGAGGGTCTTACTTTGCATACATATCATTTATTTTGATCTAACACAATCCAAACAAAATCTTTTTTTTTAATTAAAGAAAATTGAATTGAGGTTTTCTTTTCATCTATGATAACAAGAGATTCCATCACATTTAAAACATTAAACAATTTATCTTTTGACAAAATTCTATCATCTTCATTTCACAATATTGAAATTATTGCTTATAATAAACTTTTTCAACTTATAATTAGTGCCACCCAACAACTTTGATCTAGAGAATGCCTAATCACTTAGTAAACTATAAGAGGTTGGATCAACTGAGAAGGAATTATGTATAGCAACAACAAAATCAAAGAAAAAAAAATAAAGCAATACATGAAAATAAAAGACCAACACTTATATCCTTCTACCAAAATAATTTTTAAAATCCAAATGCTAACAAGAAGTCCACTATCAAATTATATTAGGAGTGTATAAATCAAAGAGTCGCCTTAAATGGTTTGATCACATAAAACATCAGCCATCCAATGACCTAATTAAAAGAGTAGATGTATCATATTCGTCTTATGTTTGTTATTTGTGTTTTATAAGATAACGATTAATTTAGCTAATTTAAATAGGGCTCTTCAGCATTTCCACCGATTTGATTCGAAAATGAGTTCAAGCACAGTATGTCTAGTGCTATATTATGGCGGCAAACTTAGTGTCAGTGACGATTTCTTCCCTACGTATATTGGCGAAAAAAATCATTCTATATTAATTTCTCGTAATTTTTTAACAAGATCAATCATGCGGTCACTAAGCGGTGATTCACACGGTTCGAGATTAATCTCATATGTAGGTTCCCTGTTGGTGCCAGTTTCATTGCTACACCACTAAATGATGACGAAGTTTGCATTAGTCATCAATCGATCGCAACTTGTTGTCGAAATGAAACAAACTGTCGATTCCGAAGCGCATGATTATAATGCAAATGAATTCGAAGCAATTGAAACTTCTCAACACCACTTACCGCCACAAGGACCACATCATAGGTAATTTGTTTGAACTGCTTGTTTGTGTTCAAATTTTCACATTAACCTAAAACACTACATTCATATGTGTAGCAGTGAAGATGTAGACATATCTGCATCTCCTATTTGTGCTAATCATATGACTTCAACTTTCGTAAATATTGATGAGTACCATTGTGATGAGGTGGCTCCTCCGAATGGGGATGAGGATTACAACTGCCCGGTGTGAGTTCGAACACGATGATAGCGAAGGTGAGATGGGGGAACAACATTATCCAAACAATGCAACCAGTTAGATATTAAGAGATTACTCTAACAAAATAGCGACCTTTGAGGAGAACATGTTTAGTAACGATAGAATCGTTGCTTCGATTGACCCAAGAATGGGATGAAGAAATAAACTGATGCTCTCCCAACAAATTCTATTTTCCTAGAAGATAATTTTATTCCAACAGACTTAACTGAGGGAATGTGCTTCCATGACAAAAGACACCTCAAGTTTACCATCCAGGGTTGGTCAATCACAAATAATGTGGAATATGTCACATGTGATTCTAATAAAATGAGGTTCATGATACGTTGCATTCATAGCAATAATCCTAACAGTTCATATATGTTGCATTCATAGAAATTGAGTGGTACCTCCCTGATCGCGTTCTCAGATAGTTCGGGCTATCACCTAGAGTCGACATAGATCCTATAGATTCTTCATTTCAAAAGCCGATGACTGGGAGAATCACCGATTACCAAAGCCATATTATTAGTGGGAGGCCGACACTATGCCATTGTTGTGGGTGTAGTTCCACCTGCAGCTTGACCAAGGTGAGTCGCATATGAGGTGGTATCGATCCTGGGCCTCCTTATGCATGCTTAGGGCTCTGACCATACCGCCGACCACCTACTATCCTCGTGCTCCTGGAGAGAGATTGATGGTAAGTGCTAAAAAAATTTTATGCTATTCAAAAATTTATATTTTTAACAGACAACATAATTTATTTGTCTCCACAGAGGGAACATATCTTGGACACGTAGGATATATTCCTGGCTTATTTTGGGAGAGATCTGGACACCGATTTTCGATTCAATCAATACTTATGAGGAGTTATGCAGAAACTTAGGAAGGACATGCACATATCGAGAATAGAGATAGATGCGCAAAGCCGCCAGCTCCTATGCAAAGATCACGCCTCTTGTTAGCTACATGCTTCAGGATTTGATGCGTTCATCGTCCCATGCCGATGTCACCCATACACTTACCCATATGGCACACCCAGACTCAACCAGAAGACATGTTCACCCATTTCAGCCCCGGCAGGTAGGCTCTTCCATGTATCCTCACGCATCCGCCTACATGCCATGTGATGCATGCAAGGTACTACGCTCTTTCGCCGGGACCATCGCAGAGATACCGATGTTACACCTCTTGATGACACTGAGCACACCATCGACCGTTGGAGATGATGTGCATCAAGAAAGATCACTTATGCTGACCGCCCCGACGCCGCACATTATACTCCAGGGAGTGACGTACTTCCACCATGCAGGCACCAGCCATTAGATGTACTCTAGCATAATATGTAATTGTAGATCATATGATAGCTTGATGTACGTTGTTCTAGCACTATTTTATATTTTCTATGTACATTGCACTGCATGATACCATTTATCCATGTAACATATTTCCAGTTTAAGTAAATTGCTTCTTCCAAGCGGAGTAACAGAAATATCCTCTTAACCATAAACTGTCAGACTATTTAACTTTTAGAGAATTTCGTGCCGATTTTTTAAATTTTCTAAATTGCAACTAAAATTTTTAACAGAAACATCAAAATTTCTTATGCAAGGCATTACAATCTCAATTCCTGGTTAACATAAAAGTCGTGAAAAATTTAGAGATAATTCCAACGATACCAAGTTCGCTGAATTCTGATAACAAACAACTTTGATACGATCAAAATACCGCAGCTAGTCAGAATTTTTTTTAATTTATTTTATTTTTAGACGGCGATCTGACCGGGTAATACGGTCTAAACGACGATTTATTTCTAAATTTTTTTTAAGCGTGCCTAATTCGCTAATTAAGTTTATAATTATGCTTATTTTAAAAATTTTGCCAACTAGCAATTAAGTGTGGGAATACTTCATGGTCAAAACACGGCTACCAAGACTGTCTAAAGCACGAGTTTGAAGCTCACTTATCAAACACATTTGACTTGATCATAACCCATGATATAAAACTTATATTAGGCAAAAAATTTAATTTAAGTATTATTTAAAATATAATTAGTAATTTAAGTACCTTTAAAAAAAATTTAGATATAGATATAGTCATCCATTTAGTGGGCGACTAGCTTGCCACATGGCCACCACGTGGCAAGGCAGCACCATGTAGTAGCAAAAGATAGTCGTCCACTTAGTGGTCTACTAGATTCAATTCTAGAGCTAGTCGCCCACTTAGTCGTTGACTAGCCCAGGTCACAAATAGGGTCGATCAACTGATCAGCCCCATTCACGAGCAGACCTTCCTTCCGCGATGAGCTCTCCCTAGAGCCGCCACCGCCTCTCCCTTCCGAGCACGAGCACCTTCCTCTCCAACCGTCTCCCCACCTTTTGACAGTCGCCGACCTTGCTCCAACCACCGGCATTGCTCCGCTTGATGCATATTGCTGGATCGCCGATGATTTGTTGCCCGACAGCCACATCCGCTTTGTTCGATGTCTTTCCTCTCCAACTGACAACCCTTGGAACTCAACATTGGCTTCCGGCGACAATTCCGACGGCTCCGTTCCTTTCAGGGAAATTTCCTGCAACGGATTACGTAGTTCTTAGCGCACATTGTCATCGTTCTTCGTAAACAAACGGTAAATCCTTAATGTTTCTCATTTATAATTAATTAGATTGTGTGTATTTGGGGAATTTGGTTCAGGATTTCAGTTTAGGGCTTAGAGTTGTGGTTAAGGGATTTTATTTATAATTTTGGGTGATAATACAGTTTTTAACATTTAATATACGTCGGGTCTATTATTGAAAATGATTGTGAAATAGTTTGAGATGATATTAGTAAGATTTGAGTCATTACAGTTGCCTATAAGATTAGAGCTAGTGACCTTTAGAGCAAGTCATTTTATTTATGTAATCTATACTACAAATAAATTTGGAAGTGCGATATTTTTCTAAATTTAGGGAATACTGATATGATTGGTTATTTTTCAGTTATTTGAGGAATGAGTAGAGAGTTTGTTTCGTTGATCCTATTCTATGGAGGCGAAATAAGTGTCGATGAGCAGTTCATTCCAAGTTAAGCGGGTTGTCAAAATCATCCAGTTAAGGTTCTGCAGTACAACACCTTATTGGAATTGAAACAAAGAATTATGAGATCCTTACACATTAATTCAGAGCGTCACACAGTCAGCCTTACATGTCATTATCCGGTGAGTAACAGATTTTTAGCGCCTGCTATTTCTGATGATGAAGTTTGTGACATTATACTGAATGAAGCTTCTCGTTAGATATTAATATTGTATATGGAAGTCGAGGATGCTAATATTGCATACACATCAGCTGATCCAGTGTTAAGATCAGCAGATATACCATCGAAGCATATACAAGATTTCATCGCACCTGCTCCTCTGGCGACACAAAGCAGCTTTGACGAATTGATTTTCATGTAATATCTTGTTTATCTTTCCCTGCTTATACTATTAATATTTAATAGCAATGTGTGTCGTGGTACTTATGAGTGTCGTGGCAGCGATGATGTTATTTATCGATCATAGGAACCATATGTGCCTCAGAGTGCTACAGGTGATGATGTGTATGAGACTATGAGCGGTGAAATAGTGAGTAAGCGGGGATATCGGATGATGATTGTTCACTTGGGTGAGAAGTTATGGTTAAAAATGTAGCCAATCAGGATCTTAAAGAATCATTCATTCTAGAATATTGATAGTGAATGCCAAATGTTGTCTACTAACGAGTATGTCCGGATGTGTCAAACTATGAGAGAGTGGGACAATGATATTTACTTTGACGGTCCATCTGATGAAAATGTCCAAACAAATGATGTTGAAATCCCAGGTGATCTTGTAGAAGGAATGTATTTCACAAGTAAAAGGAATATTCAGTTTGCTGTATTGGATGGTGTATAGTTAATAATATTCAATTACAAATAGTTACCTCAAACCAAAAGAACTATACTGCGATATGTGTACATCACAATAGTCCTAACAGAGCATGTAATTGGCATCTGCATTATAGGAGCAGCAGACGTCTAGGGCTGCCTGGAGAATCTCCAGAGTTAGGGATCACCACAGATGTATTAATGTAGTGACTACTAGTGGTCATTGATAGTGCAGTTCCAAATTCATATCATCTTTCATTATACTTGTAATCAGGCATCAAATTGATCTGAAACTTAGAGAGATTATAGGTAGAATGGCACATGCGTGCCTATATTTTATTTCTTATTTGATGCTTCCTACTACCAGACACATTAGGATCTGAGGTTCATCTACAGTATCTTTCACAACTTGAGGACCTAGATGCATTCAGTACACTATCTATAGAAGGAGCAGTTCTGGCGCACCTGTACAGGGAGTTGTACGAGTTTACTAGACCTAGTAGGGCCAATATAGCTAGCTGCATACACCTTCTATAGATATGGTCTTGGAAGCATCTTCATGTGGAGAGGCCGACCTTGCATGAGCCATATTCGAGTGATCTCGACGGGCTCAGCATTTTATTGAGGTATATTTTAATTTCTACAATTTCAAATTTTTTCTTATATGTTTGTTTATAATGTGTTGTATGCACAGGTGGAATGAGCGATATGTTCACCAGATGCCAATGGCAAATGTGACATTATACATGAATGAGCTGGATGATTTGCTGCATACACAGGTATGACTTGTAGAGTACATATTCATTCTATTTTCTATAATGTCTATACCAATTTAATATAATTTTTAATATGTGCAAGTGATTTAGAGCCGTGAAGCGGATCCGCAACACCTGTGAGGTACATGCTCAGCAGATTCTGATATGTGGTTGGCACGAGTCTCGCTCATCAGCTGGAAGAGGGTGGAGTGGCACTTACCTAATCGAGTGTTGAGACAGTTTGGACTCATATCCAGAGTTGATGTGGTACCAATAGACCCTACTTTTAAAAGGGTCGTTGGTCGAGGTAAAGCAGATGTAGACTGGGTTGATTACCATCAAGTGCACATTGCCGCTTGGGAGAGGCGGAGGGATTATATAGTTGAGGGCTTGGACGAAGATGAGGATAGGTGGCCTATCAATTAGTACATGTGCTCGTTCAGATCTTGTGCTTATCTCTATTTACTGGCTACCCAAATATCCTCCCACTACTGACTATCCCAGAGCACCTGTAAAGTGCATATATGTAAATATTAACATAAGTATTCGGTTAAATTCAATATATTACATACCTACTTGAGGCTAATTTCTAACGCTATTTTTTCATGTAGTCAGAGCACATCTTGGCGACTCAGGACATCTTTCAGTCATACTTCGGCTGTACAGATGAGCACAAGTTACAGGGAGTTCTAGATAGGTATGAGGTGTTATGCAGAGACATGAGGTTGCGGGTACATATCAGCGACCCACATTATGGATCAGAGCCTACAGAGGATGTCCCACACCATGACTGGGGCACAGGACCATCTACATATATTGATCTAGGTCCTTATACATACCAGCCTACCTATAAGTCACAGCCATCTTTCTTCCCATCACAGGACTATCTTACGCAGACTTCTGAAGATCTTGCATTTGAAGGCCACCATCAACTACATGATCGTCCACCATGTGCACCGATCGATACACACAGGGGTGGTGCGATTCCCATAGATGTTAGCTATTTAGGATAGTGTGTGTATCATATATTACATTGGTTCATGTATGTTTTATTTTTCTTTTTGGATTATGCTATAATAGATGTTCCATTTCTTTGTATATATCTCAGAACTTTATTGTATTGCATTATTTTGGTAATCTTCACTGTGTTTAGATACAAGTAATTTCCTCTTTTCTCTTTTACTACTATTTCACCATCATTTTGAACAATAGAGCCTAAATATCTGAATCACTCACTCTTTTTAATGACTTGTTCACCTAATGTCACAACATTAACACTATAACTTCTATAGCTAAAATTACACTCAATATAATTAGTTTTAGATCTACTTAAATGAAGACCTTTAGACTCTAAGGTTGACCTCCATAATTCAAGCTTCTCTTGGACTCACTCAATAGTCTTATCAACAAGAAGAATGACATTACCAAAAAGCATACACTAAGGTAAAAAATTGTCAATCTTTGATGTAAATGACTTGAATATGCCTAATATTCAAGTCATTTACATCAATGATCGATAAAAAATTATTGATCCTCAATATTCTTCCTATAAATGCCTAGTAAGAACATCCATATTTAAAGAAAAAAGATAAGGGCTTAAAGCAGCTCCTTGATGTAATAGCTCTATTGTACATATCATTAATGACTTCAATATGCATAATATTAATTCACCTAAATGAACAAAAAAATATATCAATAGTTTAATTGCATTAACCAATTACAGAGAAGCCAGTTAATGGGTGAGTAGCCTGCAGACGTTACAAAGCTAGTCTCCCATTAACTGGGCGACTAGCTACTGTATCACACAAACCAGCTACTTTGCCACATCGAATTTGACGTGGCACACTAGTCGCCCACTAAATGAGCGACTATACTTATGTCTAAATTTTTTTTAATAATACTTAAATTACCAATTACATTTTAAAGCATACTTAAATTAAAAATAAACCTGCTTATATTATATGTAGCTCCTGTAAGTTAAATCGAAAAGAGAAACAAAAGATAGATAGATAGGGAAAGAGAAGACAAACCAAAGATAGAGAGATAGAGAGAGAGAGAGAGAGATGAATAGTAAGATAGAAGAAAGCCAAATTGAATATGACTCTATTAAGGGTAAAATTTTAAAATAAGTATTGTTTAAAATGTAATTAGTAATTTAAGTATCATTAAAAAAATTTAGAAATAGGTACAGTCGTCCACTAAGTGGTTGACTAGTATACCACATCAAATCCGACATGACATGACAGCTAATCATTTGTGTAGAATAATAGCTAGTCACCCAGTTAATGGATGACTAGCTCTATAACGTCTCCAACCTAGTCACCCGAATGGCGGCAACTAAGTCAACTAGCACGCACCACCCCATTACTAGCCTGACAATATTTTTTTTATTTCAATTGGGTTACACCAAGTCATTAAGCATATTCAAGTCGTTAAGGTGAATTAATATTACCCATATTGAAGGAATTAAGGATATGAACAGTAGAGCTATTACATCAAGGATCGGCTTTAAGCCCTTATCTTTTTGCTTTAGATATGGATGTTCTTACTAGGCATTTATAGGAAGACTATTGAGGATTGGCAATTTTTTCTTGAATGTTGATGTAAATGACTTGAATATTAGGATCAGCAATTAAGAATATTTAAGTCATTTACATCAAGGATCGGTAATTTTTTATCTTAGTGTATGCTTTTTGCTAATGTAATTCTTCTTGTTTATAAGACTATTGACTCAGAAGCTTGAATTATGGAGGTCAACCTTACAATCTAAAGGTTTTCATTTCAGTAGATCTAAAACTAAATATATGGAGTGTAATTTGAGTTGTAGAAGTTATAGTGTTAGTGTTGTGACATTAGGTGAATAAGTCATTAAAAAGAGTGAGCGATTTAGATATTTAGGCTATATTGTTCAATTTGATGGTGAAATAGGTAGTAAAAGAGAAACGTGAAAATTACTTGTATCCAAACACATAGAAGATTACCAAAATAATGTAATATAATAAAGTTCCAAGATATATACAAAGAAATGGAACATCTACTATAGCACAATCCAAAAAAAAACATAGATGAACCAATGTAAATTAGTGCAGCCACTATCCTAAAGCCTAACACCTCCGTCATAATCACTCCATAGTGTATACTAATCAAGTGCACGTGGTGGGCGATCATGCGATGGTGGTGATGCAAGATCTTCGGTCTGAAGGATAGTCCGTGATGGGAAGAAAGGCAGATTCATAGGTAGGCTAGTATGTAGAAGGACTGATTGTAGATGATCCGCCTATTCATGCCGTGGGACATACTGGGCTCGATCCATAATGAGTCGCAGATATGTACCCGCTCTCAAGTCTCTCACTCATACCTATCTATCTTCTCCACTGCAGTCCTCATCATGCGGGCAGTCTGAAAGATGTGTCCAAGATGTGCTCATAAAAATAGTGTTTGAAATTAACTCAAGTATATATTGAATTTAACAAAAAACTTTATGTTTTTACATATATGCACACGGGGAGTAAGTGGTGGGAGGATCTATCGGGACAGTGAGTAAATAAAGAGAAGCCCAAGATCCGTACTAATTGTCCTCATCTTCATCCAAAGACAGCCCTCTGCCTCTCCCAAGAGGCAATGTGCACCTGGTGGTAATCAACCTAGTCTACATCTACATTACCTCGACCATCGACCCTTTTGAAAGTAGGGTCTACTACATCATGTATGGGTATGAGACTATCGCGCACTCCATCTCTTCATTTTTTCTGAGCGTACTAATAAATTGGTGATATTGATTGGTGTATATCAATTTATTACATATTACATTATATTACATTATAGAAATTATAATCAAAAGGTACTCTACACGTCATACTTGTGTATGAAAAAAACCATCCAGCTCATTCCTATATAATGTCACATTCACCATTGGCATCTGGGAAATATATCGCTCGTTCCACCTATGCACACAACTTATTATAAACAAACATATAAGCAAAAAAATTTGAAGTTGCAGAAATTAAAATATACCTCAATCCAATGATGAGCCCGTCGAGATCACTCATGCACAGGTCGCCTCCCACATGAAGATGCCCAAGATCATATCTCGTAGAAGGTGTAGGAAGCCGACCATATTATCTGGCTCTATTGGGCATAACTCCCTCAAGCAGAATCTCCTCTTATAAATAATATATTGAATGAATCTAGGACCTCAAATGGAAGATCGCGGATCAAATCTGGCGTCTAGTAGAAGCACCCAATAAGAAATAAAATATAAGCACGCAAGTGCCTGCTGTACTCCTCAATGCTTAGATACGCATAAGACTCTTTGTAGAACGACCACCTAAGCCACCTCGGCACGTATGCAGCTTATGCGACCTATCTCGAAGGTCGATGTGATGTGTGTGGTGATGTCATGATACACTACATGCAGTGCGGGATGTCACCCAACTCACTCATCAGTCCGGCCAACTATGCCACCTCTTTCCCTCACCAATCATAATTGGTCCAATAATAGGAGGCTCATTAATGCATAAACCAAGAATCATCGCCACGTCCTGAAGTGTCACTGTTTTCTCACCAATGGCAAGGTGGAAGGCATTGGTCTGTGGAGACCATCTCTCAACCAGGGCAGTAAGTAGATGATGATTCAAGCGAATAAAATGTAGCAGACTAGCACACTATAGGCTTACTGCTTCCAGGCCACTGATGAATCTCCTACAAGTGATGGGCCACTCCTTTAGCATAAGCAAAAGGGAAGTGGCATCTAGAACAGTGCTCTGTAATAAAAAAAAGGATCAACCATTAGTCAAACCAGTGCTCATGTGCATGTGTAACATAGAAACTAAAATTAAATAACACTTACATTATATGGATGGGCGGCTCTATGCTGACCACGTAGGGAGGCTATGCTTGGGTGGACCTCTGTAGGAGGCTGCTCTGACTGTGGGGTGTCCTCCCTAGCATGGCCCCGACGCCTACGTCTAATAGGTGGGGGGTGCTCCTCGGCCATCGTACTTGTTGAAAAAAATATATGTAGTAGTCAATGTCAGGCAATTATAAATTTTAAATGAAAAACTATACCGTAAAGTAAACCAAAAAAGAGTACTACAACCTACATAAAAAATCTAACAAGGACCATAGAACATATAAACGAGTTGCTATTGTAACTATAATATACCTTCTACTGTTGATATTGTGTGGGCACGATGACCTATAGTGGCCAACTATCTTTCATAAACTATAGGTTCTGCTACTACTAGCTCTATTTTCATTCATTGTATTTTTGAACCTAGTGATACGAGGTCTACCTGACCTCCTATGAAAATTGGGTGACAATAATTATATTAAACTTTGCTCAGCACTATAAGCTGGCCAATCAGAACGGTCAAGCAAAGTGTGGAACTCAGTTGAATATGTGAGCTTATATAGATGCAAAGTGTAATACTGTGAAACACACGTCATGTGGTTTAATCTTCTGAACCCCAACACAGCAATAACATGCGGGCATGGCCAATGATATATAATGGTCTTATTACAGTTGCACCTATAGTGACCATTATCTAATAAATCAACTCTAAAAGATCGGCTTGACCTATCAAACACCTGCATCTCTCGAGGGTTGATGTTCACCGATTTTGGGAAATTTCTAGCTTCCCTTTCAGTACGCTGTAATATGGTTGATACCCTTTGAGTGAACAAAGATAAATTGGCCTCCTGTTGCTGAGTTGTAGTGGCAAGTCTTTTCATGAACAGTGCAACTAAATTGTAATAAATAACAGTGATTAGCGCTTGAATTGGCAAACCACATGCATGTTTAAGAATACCATTTAAACATTCAGATGCATTTGTCGTCATTGTACCATAACGCATTCCACCATCATGCACTAGTGATCATTTAATTGGGTCTCGCTCCACAAGCCATTTGTGAGCTTCTTCTTTCATAATTTTTATATTTGTCAGATATTGATTAAACTCACGAATGTCATCAGTGTTTCCAGTCATATACATTTTCTGGCAAAGAAATTTAACATCACCAATTCTCAATCTACGGATCACCTTTTTGAAATTCTCATGCAGATGATGTAAACAATGCCTATGAGCAGCCCATAGAAAAATATCTCTACACCCATGCAATAAGTCAGCATGCTTATCAGATATTTTGCACAAATTGCATCTAGTTGACTCCACAGGCAGTATATCATGTAAAAATATTAAGAACCACAGCCAAGAATCAGTCGACTCAGACTCAACGACAGCAAAGGCAACAGGAAACAAATCATTATTTCCATCTATTCCAACAGCATTAAGTAATTTACCACGGTACATGCCTAACAAAATATACCATCTAAACTGAGAACAGGGCAGCAACTGCCCCAACCCAAAATAGATGGACTAAATGTCCAGAAAAGTCTCTAGAATCCGTGTACTCTAGGACGTATATTGTACCGTAAAGTAGTACAAAATGCTTCCATGAAAAGTGAGAGTCCTATAAGACTCTTCTCAACTACTAAAAATTATTTTTATTGCGTTACGCCTAGCATCTCAGGCCTTCATATATGAAACTTTTACATTAAACTTTGATTCCATTCTACCTATAATCTCCCTAGGTTTCAGATCAATTTGATGTCTGATTACAGGTATAATGAAATAAACTATGAATTTGGAACTGCACTGTCGATGACCACCAGTACTCACTACATTGATACATTTGAAATGATCCCCAACTCGAAATTCACCCCTAGACATCTGTATAATGTAGATTACATGTTTTGTTAGGACTATCGTGATGTATACATATCACAGTATAGTTCTTCTAGTTTGAGGCTACTGTTTGGAATTGAACATTATTAACTATACACCATCTAATAACAGCAAACTGAATGCTCCTTTTATTTGTAAAACACATTCCTTCTACAAGATCACCTGGGATTTCAACATCATATGTTAGGACATTTTTATCAGATGGACCGTCAAAGTAAATATCATTGTCTCACTCTCTCTGGTTTGACACATCCATATTTCGTTAGTAGACAATATTTGACTTTCACTATCAATATTCTGAGAATTGAATTTTTAAAAGATGATCGTCTACATTTTCATCCAAAGTAGCTTCTAACCCAGGTGAATAACCATCATCAGTGATATCCTACAAATAGTCACTACTTGTGCCACTGCTCATAGTCTCATACACATCATCGCCTATAGCACTCTAAGGCACATATGATTCCTCTGATTGATAAATAACATCATCGCTGCCACGACACTTATAAGTACAACGACACACATTGCTATTAAATAATACATATAGGAAATATAAAGAAGGTATTTCCTGATCAATTCATCAAAGCTGCTATGTGTGGCCAGAGGAGCAAGTGCGATGAAATACTGTATATGCGTCGATGGTATATCTGTTGACCTTAACATTGGATCAACTGATGTGGATGAAACATTAGCATCCTCGACTTCCACATACAACACTAATATCTAACGAGAAGCTTCATCCAGTGTAACGTCGCAAACTTCATCATCAGAAATAGCAGACGCTATAAATCCGTTACCCACTGGATAACGACATGTAAGACTGATTATGTGACGCTCTGAATCAATGTGCAAGGATCTCATAATTCTTTGTTTTAATTCCAATAAGGTGTTGTGCTGCAGAACCTTAACTAGATGATTTCGACCACCCACATAACTTGGAATGAATGAGCATCATATAAGTTCATCTCCATAGAATAAAATCAATGAAATAAACTCTACTCATTCCGAAATAAAAATAACCAATCATATCATGATTCCCTAAATTTAGAAAAATATCACGCTTATTTGTAGTACATCATAAATAACACTATTTAACTCAATTGGCACGTTATGCGAACAAATCATCTAAGGTGACTTGCTCTAAAGGTCAATGGCTCTAATCTTATAGGCCAACTGCAACGACTCAAATCCTACTCATATCATCCCTAAATATTTTACAATCATTTTTAATAATATACCCGATATATATTAAACGTTAAAGACTATATTATCACCCAAAATTACAAATCAAATCCCTTAACCACAACTCTAAGCCCTAAACTGAAGTCCTAAACCAAATTTCCCTAATACACACAATCTAATTAATTAAAAATGAGAAAAATTAGGGATGTACCAAATTTAAAAGTAGGTACAGTCAACCATTTAACGAACAACTTGCTAACCACCTCATCTTAATGGTCACCTAAAGCGGGTGACCCTTTTCATAAAGTCGCCTAGCGGTCATTAACAAGGTATAAGGCCGGTCGTTAAATGAGCATCTACCTTCAATTTTTTTTTAAAAAAATTGTAGCTCTTAGGCCTAAATTCTAGCATGTTTGAACATGTATGAAATTATCAATATGAAATAACATGAAAACATAATGAGAACAGAGCTTCACGGTTTATGATTTCTCAAAACTTATTAGAACACACTTAAGTGCATAATAAATGTGAGCCTTATCTACCTTGCAAAGTGTTTTACATATTAAACAATGGGCAATGTTTAGCATGAGAGAAATATTAGAATAAAAATTCAATGGTCAATATTCATTTTAAGATAGGGATAAAGTATTACAATCAGCTATGACTCCTCATTCATGTATACATAGATCAAGATTACAAATACAATAGAAATATCAAAATAAGCATACACGCTTGAACTATCACCTATGGCGACATTTATATGCGATTGCAGCACTACCAGGAGTGTAGTGCATAGGGGGCTGCAACGAACGATCACACAGTTGATGGAGACTCCATGTGGTCCCTGATCCTGCCCTCTAACATTTTAACCTAGTTGCATTCTCCTAGAAGCATCCAATTTGGTGGAGAAATAACATATGGTGAAGGTGCAACTTATGTATGGGGCTGAGACTAAGAGCTCTGCTGATAAATTGATGGTCCTGGATCATCATAAGTAAATGGCCATGCACCCATATCTGATGCCTGTGTAGTCGGAGTTGAACCATACTCAGGAGACATATGCTTTGCTGCCACGTGGTGGAAGCGGTGGTCACTAATGTGCATGTGTGATCTCATATCACGACATATCTTCTCATTCCTATTTACATCCATTTGTAAGTCTGAGTCACCGGGACGTCCAAAGAAAGGTTGGAAGATATCTTCAATTGCTAAGAAATACTCCACCTATATTAACCAACTGAGTAGATGTTAAAATCAAATATTTATATGTAGGTACTTAAGAAAATTTGTAGTAGCTAATATTAACTTACATAGGCTTGCTTGGCAGGTGCTTTGGGATAGTATGTTGTTGGCAGATCAGTTGGGGCTTTCAGCAAGTACAGCGATGCCCATGACTTAACCATGACATGTAGCGGTTTAGGGCTTGTTGTGTATCCTCATCATCATCATCGATATGGATAATGTGATCTCTTTTACTCTCCCAAATAGCTATGCGCTTGATGGTACTTGAACCCAATCAATATCAACTTTCCTGTGGCCATCGACTCTTTTAAAGCTGGGATCCATCGGCACTACATCTATGCGTAGTAAGTGTCCGAACTGACGAATAACTCTATCAAGAAGGTACCACTCCACCTCTTCTAGCTGATAATGGGAAGATGTACTAGCCATATGGCCTCACTAGCAAGGCAAATATCTAATAAGCGAGATCTGATCAAAATATCATACAGCTCCCATATAACCTATAGATAGGAGAAGCTATTGGTCAACCTTTAGTTAACATTTCTAAAAAGACTTTACAATTTATGTTTAATACATGGCTCTATAGTAGTTTGTCAAACTCATCTCGATATAGCCTGACATTGCCAACAGGCATCTCGCGCACATAGTATTCATTCCATCTAATCAAATGGGTATTTATAAGTCAACCAATTAAGAAAGCATCAATATATTAAACCAATTGAAAAATACTTTAAGTTTCTTACCTAAAACCAATGCTCAAACCATCAAGCTCCTAAAGATAGGGAACATGTAATGTTGGTCTTCCAACATGAAGTCTCTCCCAAGATCAAATCTAGAATATATGTAGACAACCAGCCATGTTGGCCCTCTTGGGCTTAGTGGATTCATGCAACTCTCTATATAAATGGGCCAGCACTGCTCCTCTGACTAAGAAAGTGCTAAATGTATCTAGATCTTCTAGTAGAGGTAGATACTGCAAGTGCACCTCAGATCCAAAAGTATAAGGTAGCAAGAAATTCCCAAGATGAACAGTACTATGGTGTTTATTTTTAGATGTGGGGAGACACCATGCAAATTGTAGGGGTACTTATTGAAGTGATCGGTTACAACATTGAGGTATGATGTACTATCTCGAAAGATAGGGGCAACACCCTTCAATGGACCTAAACACCTAATGATTACTCCTAAGGCATGTTGGGTCTTTGAATATACCAGAGATTTTTTTCCTATTTTACATGGATGAATAAAGCAGGGTTTATATTAAACCGGGTTCTAAAGTTTCCTATGGAGGTAAGCTCCATAGTTAATTACATCTTAAGGAA
The DNA here is from genome assembly GCA_021442155.1 of Cymbidium sinense. Classification (NCBI taxonomy): domain Eukaryota; kingdom Viridiplantae; phylum Streptophyta; class Magnoliopsida; order Asparagales; family Orchidaceae; genus Cymbidium; species Cymbidium sinense. The sequence continues at coordinate 66,274,319 of CM038229.1, read as the reverse complement.
GGTGAATTCCTTTGAAATACTCTCAATTAAAGTAGACAATTAGGGTCTCTAAAGAATTTAAAGTTAGACTATCAAATGATTAATTATATTTAGAAAATCAATGGGATAGATCAAATGGAGAGACTTATTTTGGAAGCCAAAGGAGATGAGTAAGGGGCTCATGATACTTGGAAGCCTAGTGAGCATCCCAATCTATCCTATAATTGGCTTTATATATTTGAAAGTGAAGAGACTTATATGTTTTGAGTTTATATTTTATTAGATTGCTAGGGCTTATAATCCACTAACACATAGAAATGCCTAAGAAGTGAGGATTTATGCTTGTATCCCAAAAAAAATAGTAACTTCAGATCTTGAATCTAGGGAGCTTTAGCATAAGCTAAAGCACGACCTAAATCTAAGTGAAGATGGGCATGAGGTTTACCTCCACAAGAAAGGATAAACTGCCCGACTGCTGGGTTATAATCGCCTAGAGTGGCCACCAGCTAACTCTCCTATGATTGTAAAATCATGTAGTCTGGTCTTATGAATTGCAAGATAGTTGGGTCATTATTTATTTAGAAAAGAGACTAAATCTTTAAACACACTCCCTAAGAGACTAGGGCATGAGTGATATGAGTAATGACTTAATCTAATGCAAAAATATTTTCAAGTTTTATTCCAATTTTGACACTTCATTTTAACAAAGGCTTTGGGATTTTGATGCCTATATGCATGATGAAATAAGATTGTTGGCTAAATTAGCGAGAAAGGGTGTTTTCCACCACAAGGGATGCCCTCATAGGTCAAGCATTCCTCTATCGTGCAAGGATAGAAATTGCCTATTTTCAAGAGTGAAATAACATGATATGCATGTTGTGAGACATTCAACCATTCAGCTAAGGGGCTGCTAAATCTTTTAATTATCTTATTTAATGCCTAGGCTTTATAGTGAGGTTATGGATTATTTAAAACTTTAGTTATGAGTTGTAGTTGGAATTTATTTTTATCCTAAGAGCCTAATCTCATCCAGGCCACATATTAAAGCATTAATCATAAGAAACTATGAAAAGCATGTTGTTTCTAATGCACAAACTAAATAAATCATCAAACATTTTTATAGTTATAGCAAAAGAATAACAAGCTGGTGCGATCGGGTACCACCATACAACTCAAAAAGAGAAAAGGTGGGTAGCTGAGTTCTACCCTTATACAACATGGAATATGAAAGAATAATTATAATTTTACAAATGAATAAGCGCTATGGGGAGTCTTCATTTCTTTCCTCCTTGCTTTTTTGATTTGGTAGGTTTCATGGCATCACATGACACCCCAAGGCAAACACTTTCGGCCAATGCTCATTCTAAATCCCCATAGCACTAATCCTAATTTCTAATACAAAATTACATTGAAAGTAGAAAAAGTAAATCGAATTACACCTGCAAAATAGAGGCTAGCTAAACATACATACATTCCCAAGCAGTTATATTATAATTTGAACTTAGCACATGGGTCACAAACCCACTAAGTTGGATTATGCTTAGGGGTTTAAGTAACCTGCAAAGAGAGCATTTACATTTACTTTTAAGCATCCTTAAGCATAATCCCTTACAGAAAATATGATTAGACTAAGAACAACCTAACATCTAGTCTATGAGGCATACACCATAACATCTCTAATACATCACAAAATAAAATATACATCATACCATGCACTGTCCTAACATAAAGCTAGAAGTGGTGACTTAATTCTAATATTGGTGTTAAGGCTTGTGTGATATGTCTCAACTAAGCATTAATGTTGTATTTTTAAGTGTATAAAGATTCAATTTAACAAAAAAGGTTGGTTTCACTTGAAGTTGTTTAATTGCTTTGAGAATTTTAATTTGTGTTTTCTTTTGTTTCATTTGATTACACTTAACAATTAAGTGTTATAAAGAGAAAAAATGAGGATTGCCCTCTTTCATCCCTACCTTAAGCCACTTTCTAAAGTATGTTACTTTGATTTAGTTCTCTTTAGTGAATAGCTTATTACACATTTTTAAATTAATCCTAAGTTTAGGTTCACTTTAAATAATTCTATCCAATATGAAATGCATCTTAAGATTAATTTAATTGAATTACTATCACATGACACATGCTAAATCATTCCTTTTCATCACATGTAACATGCATATGATTTAATTCTAAATGTATCTATACATACAATATATTTTAGCACACTTAAATGATGAATGTATGTGTATGTGAAGTTTATATCAGTTTGTGTGATTGAATTATTTAATCATATTAGTTTAAAACTCTATCTAAATTCTTATAAGAAAATACATAAAGATGAAATTAAATTGGTATGTGTCATTGTTAATCAGGGAAGTGAGGTAATCAAATGACCTTCTTGGGGCTAACTAAAGCCTCATATTCCTGGCATGTCCAAACTATATACCGATTTGCATTCAAATATATGTAAATTTGTATGCATGAATCGTAAGAAAGAAAACTCCAAATCTCATGACCAACTAATTCCATCACTTAGCCAATTATGAATGCATGTATCCTTGATAAAAGAAAAGGGGTTCTAATTCCATAATTAAATATACACACACATGTATAAGTGATATAAGCTAGTACATTCCATTCTTAACTAGGAAAGTGAGGTAATCAAATAACCTCTTTGGGGCTACTTAAAGTCACGTATTCTCGAGATATCCAGACTAAACACTTGCTTTTCTCAAATACATATGGTTGTATACATAAATGAGTGAAGAAAAACCATGCGTAGTTTGTAATTTTTATTTGATTGAAACATTTATGTGTGAATTAAAGTTTTATCCAAATTCTAATGTAGAAACACATGTGAATGAAATCAAATAAGTACATGTCGTTGTTAACAAGGGAAGTGAGATAATCAAATGACCTCCTTGGGGATAACTAAAGCCTTGTGCTCTTGAGATGTCCAAACTATATACTTATTAACATTCAAATACATGTAAAACTTCATATGAATTAAGGAAAGAAAAGCTTTACTCACATATATAAGCTATAAGCACATGCAAACCTATATATGTTCATAACTACTATCACTCTAATCAATGTAATTGATTCATAAACTTTAGAAAACTAATTTGAATTTATTAGTGATAATAACCACACATATTATAATTTAATCCAACACATGCAAGCTTGTACAAAGGAAAATCATTTGATTCAATTAACTTTGAAAAGATGAATGCATGATTTCAAATGATATACAACATTTAACATGATTAAAAAAAGAATAAATAAATATATAACACATGATTTCATTCAATCATATTAATTCCTAAGGACAATCATATCAAATAAAATTATTTAAAATAAACCAAAGTTTCTTTAATGTTATTTTTAGCTTCATATTTGATTTGAGTTAAGGGATGTGAGAAGAAGTTTGCTAATCCTAAACCATTCCCATGCTTATAAATTAATTTGGCTTAATGAAATATGATTAAGTTGATTTTATGGATTAATTAGGTTATGATATGTATTAAATTCATTAATTAATCCTTACCTATGTTACCTTAACATAATTATCCAAATAATTGTGAGCCAATATGATATGCAATTGAGTTGTAAAGTAAAGTAGCAATGGTCCTAGGAAATGAAAGATCCTAATGCAATTAGCTCATAATTAATGATTAATTAGATTAAGGAACTTAATTAAGTACTCTTATGGTTTTCCACACATATGGATTAACCATAATTTCATTAATTTCTTTAGGTTATTAAACACCTAAAGATTTACCCCACAATAATTAATTAAGATCAAATGTGGTTTAAAATTTAATTTAACTAATTAAGTAATTAATTAATCGATTAATCTTTAATTAATTTTTCTTCAAAAGTGGAAAGAACTTAAGGAAATAGATTAGGAAAGAGGTCCTAATCCTTTTCCATAAGTCCCCTCACTGTTAGATAATGATTAATGAGTTCAATTAATTAACTAGTTACTCTTCATGTGATTAATTAACCCTTAATTAAATTAAGAAAGTAATTCATGCTTAATTAACTAATTTTCCTAATTAATTAACCAATAACTCTCAAAAAAATTAGGGGAGGCAGAGGTCATCCCCTTAAACAATCTCAAAAAATTTAGGGTTAATTAACTATTTATTTAGGGAGTAATTAAGCTAATTAATTTTTTATTTATACCTTAATTAATCCCTATTATTATTCAAAATTAATTAAAGATATTTTTAATAAATTCCTCTCTAAAATACCTTTAAAATGAGTATTTATTTGTAATTTTTGAATTTTTCTATGATTTGTTATAAATATTTGAAGTTTCAGACATTAACATTGATTATTTAAGCCTAATCTCGGGGGTGCCACGTGGCGCGCTGACACGACGCGCTTTCCACGTGGCACCATGAGATTGGCTATTAAAGTGTGTCCGAGTTAGCGCTGAGGTGGCTAACGGTGGTCGAGCTTTCGATCTTTGCTGTCTGATCTCGGATCAGACGGTGTAGATCAATCTCGCTGTTAATAAAAGATTAAAATGGCTCGATCTAACATATATAATCACGATCATCCATTTCGATCATGCAGAACAGACGGCTCGTGATCTATCATTCCACGGGCGATGAAGGATGGAAGCCATCCGCCCATTGCCAGCATGATCCAAGCTCACGAGCTTGGATCCACTCCAAATGGATCCCACACCTTCACGACAACGATCAATTTTTAAAGCATCAATCATAAGTGATTAGTTGGGTAGAAAGATTAACTTTTCCTAAGAGCCTAATCGCATCCAAGCCACACATTAAAGCATCAATCATAAGAAACTATGAAAAGCATGTTGTTTCTAAGGCACAAGCTAAACATAACATTAAAAAAATTTATAACTACCTCAAAAATAATAAGAGGTGCGGTCGGGTACCGCCGTACAACCCAAAAAAGAAAGATAGATAGTCGAGCTCTACCCTTATACAACCTAGAATATGAAAGAATAATTATAATTTATAAATGAAAATGTGCTATGGGGATCTTCAAGTCTTTATGTCTTCATGTCTTCTTCATTTCTTCTTCCTTGCTTCTTTGAGTTGGTAGGCTTCAAGGCATCACATGGCATCCCAGGATAAAGCCTTTTGGCAAATGCTCATCCTAAACTCCCATAACACTAATCCTAATTCCTAATGCAAATTTATATTAAAAATAGAAAAATTAAATCTAACTACATCTATAAAATAAGTGTTAGCTAAACACACATACAATCCTAAGCAGTTATACAAAATTTGGACTTAGCACCCGCACATGGGTAACCAAGCCCACGTCCTAACTTGGATTATGCTTAGAGATTTAAGCAACCTACAAAGAGAGTATTTATATTTATTTTAAGCACCCCTTAAGTATAATCCCCTGTAGAAAATATGATTAGGCTAATATCGGCCTAACATCCAGTCAACGAAGCATACACCCTAACATCTAGTCTATAATAATACATCATGAAACAAAACATACATCATACCAAGCACTGCCCTAACATAAAGCTAGAAGTGGTGACTTAATTCTAATGTGTGTGTTAAGGCTTGTGTGGCGTGTCTTCTAGGCATTAGAGTTGTAGTTCTCTAAGTATAGAAAGATTTAATTTAACATGAAGGGTTTATTTCACTTGAAGTTATTTAATTGATTTGAGAATTTTAATTTTTGTTTTCTTTTGTTTCATATGACTTATACTTAGCAACTAAGTATTATAAATAGAGGGAAGAGGATTGCCCTCTTTCATCTCTACTTTAAGACACTTCTAAAGCGTATTAATTTGATTTAGTTCTCTTTAGTGAATGGCTTATTACACATTTTAAATTAATCCTATATTTAGGTCCACTTTAAATAATCCCATTCAATATGAAAGGCATCTTAAAAGTAATTTCATTGAATTACTATCACATGACATATGTTAAATTATTCCTTTCCATTACATGTAACATTCATATGATTAAATCTTAAGTATACTTGCACATACAATATGTTTTAGCACACATAAATGATGGATGTTAACATGCATATTTAAAGTTTATATTTTTCATTTGATTGAATTATTTAATCATATTGATTTTAAAGCTCTATCCAAATTCTTATACAAAAATACATAAGGATCAAATTAAATAGGTACATGTCATTGTTAGCCAGGGAAGTGAGGTAATCAAATGACCTACTTGGGACTTGTTAAAGCCTCATAATCCCAGGATGTCCAGACTATATACCCACTTGCATTCAAACATATGTAAATTTTCATACATGAATATAAGAAAGAGAACTCCCAATCACATGATTAATTAATTCAACAACTTAAACAACTATGAATGTTGTATTTTTGATAGAAAAAAGGATTGTCATTATCTAATTAAGCATACACATACATGTATAAAAGACATAAGCAAGTACGTGTCTTTGTTAACTAGAAAAGTGAGGTAATTAAATGACCTCCTTGGGGCTAATTAAAGCCTCATATTCCCGGGATGTCCAGACTATATACCCATTTTTCCTAAATACATACACATATATTCATAATTAAAAGGATGAAAATCATGCAAGAAATTATATTTTCTTTAATTGAATTATTTATACATATTAATTAAAGCTTTATACAAATTCTAGTGTTGAAATACATAAGAATGAAATCAAATGAGTGCGTGCCTTTATTAACCAGAGAAGTGAGGTAATTAAATGACCTCCTTGGGACTAGCTAAAGCCTCGTATTCTTGGGATGCCCAGACTTTATAACCATTAGCTTTAACACTTATATAAATCAACTCATGAATAAAGGAAAGAAAGCTTCACTTCATACACTTAAGTTATAATCACATACATCTAGATGTATTTATAACTAGCATCTTAACATATGTTATGATTTATTTATAAGCTTTTGGAAAATACATTTTGATTTAATAGTGATAGTAGCAACATATATATTAAATTAAATCAACATATGCAAACTTAACATAAAAAAAGAAACCTCATTTGATTTAATTAATTTTGAAAATAGATGGATGTATGGATTAAATGACATGCAATACTTAATATGATTGGAAAGTAATAAGTGAACATAAACACATGATTTCATTCAATGAAATTAATTCCTAAGGACAATCATATCAAATAAAATCATTTAAAGTAAACCAAAGCTTGTTAATGTCATTTTTAATTTCATGTTTAATTTGATTTAAGGAATGTGAGAAGAAATTTTATAATCCTAATCTCATCCCCATGCTTGTGAGTTAATTTGGTTTAATGAAATATGATTAAATTGATTTTGTGAGTTAATTAAGTTATGATATGAATTAAGTTCATTAATTAACCCTTACCTATATTACCTTAAAGTAATTAACTAAATATTTATGAGCCAATATGATATGCAAATAAATTGTAAAGTAAATTAGCAATGGTCTTAGGAAATGAAAGGGACTAATGCAATTAGCTCATAATTAATAGTTAATTAGATTAAGGAACTTAATTAAGTATACTTATGATTTTCCCTCACATGTGAGCTAACCATAATTTTCTTAAATGTCTTTATATTATTGAACACCTAAAGATCTACCACTCAATTAATTATTTAGGATCTAATGTATCAGTCCTTAATTAATTTTTCCTGAAAAGTGAAGTGAACTTAAGAAAAAGATTAGAAAAGGAGTCCCATTTTATTGTTTTAGCTCTCTGATGTCAATTGAAGTATTTTAAAATCATTTTGATAAATTTTCATAATTTTTGTAAATTTATTAATTTATTTTACTAAAATAGACACTTTGAAGTTCAAATTTAATATCTCCCAATCCAGAGGTCATTTTGACTTGAAATTTTTAGGGTGGGTAGATTTTAACCTCAATTTTGATCCCTAAAAATTTAAAATCAATCCAATTTGTATTTTTAGTTTAAATAATGAAAATTTATTTTTACTAAAACCTAAATTAAGCTTAGAATACTCAATAAAAATTAGGAATTTTGAGTTTGTTGGATTCCTCCATAAAAGATAAATCTAATGAGCCATTGTAATTTTTTTGTTAAGTATTTTATTTTCAATGAATTTTTAAAGTTTCAGGTGATTTAATTAATTTTAAAAATAGAAAAATCCTTAATTTCTTACTTAAACGGTCGATTACACAATCTTGGCGAGATAGCTTCATGTCGCGTGATTGGGTTATATGCATGTGCGGTGCCTCATGGCATAATTGGGCTTGCCGAGCCATTTGAGCGACGCATTTTGATCAGACGGTCTAATCGCAAATTGAATGGTCTAGATCAAATCTATGATCAAGTGGGCCAAAATTGTGCATATCTACTTTCAATCATAACCATCCGTCCCTATTAAAGTAGGATCAGACAGCTGCTACATTATCCTCTTCCTAGGTGACGAAAGTGATGCCTGAAATTATGAAATTGAGTGGACGAACGGGAAACCAAACATAGATGATCCATTTTGAGCTCGATTTCATGGTGATTCTTCGAAAAACTTCTATTTTTGCTAGGATTGTTCAAAATGAAATATGCAATGGATATCTAAGAGAAATTCCTAAAATTGAACGAGCATTATCATAAACAAAAGAACCTATGGCAGATAAAAGGTTTAAAAATTACCTCATCGGGGATGGTTTTTGTTGTGTTGATCCGAGCACACTCTTGGATGCAAGACGAAGCCTTGGGATGAATCTAGACCCTTGCCTCCCCTTGAATGTTGTATCCACCAATGGCCTGCATCCTAGAATTTGCTCGATTTTGGTGTTTTTCAGCCCAAAAAAAGTGGGGAAAGGGGTCTTGTTGCTTGGAGGAGCTCCTGGAGTGTGTGTAATGGCATAATAGGTGCTTTGGAGGTCTCTCTTTTCCTCTTCATAATGGTGGCTGAAAATCCCCATTAAAGTGATGGGAGGTGGATAGTCTTACCCACTTAGAGTGGGCTAAGAGACTAGGTAGAACTCTATTTAGGGTGTTTGATGGCTGCCAAAGGTGATGGGAGAGTGGACTTTGCCAAAAATGGGTAGAATCCTATGTGGGGTGGCATATCCAATGGAGATCTCATTGGGTTTGAGCTAATTTTGGGCTGACCCAAGATGGGTTTAGGTCGAGTTTGGTCAGGTTCCAAGTGGCTAAAGCTTGGGTTCAAGGGATTTGGCTCAATTTAGGTCATTGGCTCACTTTGGGTCATGTTGGGTTAGATTGAGCAATTGGTCAAATTAGATCAAACCAAATCTTGGGTTAAGTTCAAATGATGATTTGAAGTATTTTGGTTCAATTGGATTCAATCAATTTGGCCTAGGTTTGATTTGGCTCATTTGGACAAGTTGACCAATTTGACCAAATTGACCAAATTGACCAAATTGGCTTGGGTTAGGTGTTAGTTTAAGTTCAATTGATCAATTCGATAGGATTGTAGGCTTTGGTTTGAATCAATTTAGATTTAATTTGGTTTTAGGCTAATTTGACCCTTTAGGTCAATTTGGGCTAAGTTGGTCATTGGGTCTAATTTGTCAAACTAGGCTCAATTATGACTTTGGTTAGGTTCAATAATCAATTTGGAATGAACTTGAGCCATTGGTTGCAATTAATTTGGGTTGGATCATGATTTGACCTATTTTGGCCTTTTAGGTCAATTCAGGTCAACGTGGGTCAAATGATCAATTGGGTTTGGTTTGGCTCAATTGATGGTCAAGTCATATTCAATCATTGATTATGGGTTGATGCAAATCAATGGTTTCAATTGATTTGGTGTAAGGTAAGTTTTGGCTAGTTTGGGTTCTTATGGGTTAAAGGGTTGACTTTGTCAAATGACCAAGTTGACTTAGTTTGACCCAATTTAAGGCAATTGATCATCTTAGGGTGATCAATGGTCATGGCATGAGGTTTGGATGAGCTTGGTTTAATATAATTTGGGTTGAATTAGAACTTGGTTCAAATGGATTCTTTAGATCACTTTGGGTCAAGTGAACCTAAATGGGTCAATTAGCATGATTTTGGTTTGATTAAGGATTAGTTGAATTTATATATAAGTTTAGGATTAAAATATAAATTCAATTGTAATCAATTTGGGCTATGATAGGTTTTGGTTCATTTGAAATTTTGAAGTCAAAAGGGCTAAGTTGGGCTTGACCTGGGTTGACTTCAATTTGGCTTAATGATTGTAGGTTTTATTTATATTTGGATAGATGATTCAAGAGAAAATCCATTGATTTTGACTTGATTTAAATAAGATTTAGCTAATTCCAAGGAATTAGTTCAAAGAGTTTAGATTGTGATTTTATTTGATTTTGGATTTGGTTTGGTCATTTGGATGTATATTTAGTTTATATTTGGGAATATTATTGAAGGAATGATTGCTTCAAGAGAAAATCAAATAAATTTGAAGTGATTTGAAGACAAATTTGACTAAGCTCGTGGAGGTAGGTCTAAAGGGCTTAGGGGGGGAATTTGATTTATTTTGACGTTCAGTTACATGTGCTCACTTTATATTTGTGACGTGATTGAATATATAGTAGTTCATGAAAATGAACTAATTTTGGGTTGATTTGGGTTAAGATTTGGCTAAGCTCATGGAGGTATGTCCATATGGCTTAGCTTGGGATTTGCTTGGATTTGAATTTAGTTTGCTTTAGTTTTGGTTATTTGAATTTATATTTTATTTATATTTGTGAGAAAGATTGAAGATATGATTGATTCATGAAGAGATCATTCAAGTTTGGATTGAATTGGGTGGAGATTTGGCTAAGTCCATGGAATTCAATCATAAGGCTTAGGAAGATTTAAGAGTTTGAATTTGATCTTTGGTTTCAATCATTTGGAATTGAGTTTGGATTTGAATTTGGTACATTGGTTGATGGATTCAATTAATCTTAGAGAAAATCAATTGAATTTGGATTGATTTCAATTTGGTTAAGGGCTAAGTCCATAAGATAAAATCATAGGGCTTAGGCAAGGTTTTGATTTTGGATTTGATCATGGGTTTTAATCATTTGATTTAGAATTTGGAATTAGATTTGGTGAATTAAATTTGAGGTTTGGTTTGGGAAGGTGATCATGGATTGGGTTTATGCTATAGGGTAAGTGATTTCCCTAAATCTCTAAGGCATAACCTAATCCTATGATTAACCCTTCTAAGTCTCTAGGCTTAGGTTAAGTGCTCACCTAATCACTAGAAGTGTCTTAAGACTAAGAACTCTTAGTATCTATAAGAGTCCTAGATCTATGATGAGGAGATGGAGAACTCACTCCAAAAGTGAGGTCAACAAGAGCGTTCTCATAATCTACAAGCAAATATATATATTATTTTGTTTGTTATCATGGATCCTGTTGGTGTGCGAGGGACCATATTGAGAAGGGGCTATGTCAGCCTTGACTTATCTCATATTCACTGGACCAAGGGAGGATCTGTGCATTCATGGAACAGAATATCCAACCATAGGAGTGGCTACTAGGAAAGGGGGACTATCCAATCCAGGAGTAACCTGGGTAGTGTCTAAATGGGGTCGCAAAAGACGTGATCCAACTAGAGTGTCCCCAGGGGAGGTGCCACTAGGGGCATTATCCTGGACCCAGTAAATAAGAGCCTATAGGTGTACGATGGCCAACTCAAGGAGAAACCGTAGCCTGCTTACATCTGCCATGAGTTGTGTATCCACTAGTTGAGTCATTGTTAGCATAGCGAACACCAACTAATCTAAGGCACTGTCGATGTGCAATGATCATTTTAGAAAGAAGGCGTGTAGACTTATATCTCTAAAATAGAATTGTTCATCGGGATAGTCTGTGGTCGGCTCGACAAGTGCTATCAGACCTAGGGTTTCCCGTCGTTGTGCAATGGTTATACTAGGAAGAAAGTGTAACAAACTTACATCTTCTAAAGCGAGGAACAACCACTGGGGTGACCCATTATTGGCATAACAGATCGACCTGACCTAAAGGTGACTACTAAGTAGGAAGTCACAAAGAAGGACTGGACCCATACTTGAAGTAGCCAAGAGGAAATGAGTCACTGGAGGACTTGCCCTAAACCTCAAATATACTCAACCCAGCTAATGAATGATGGCTAGTTAAGAAGAAAGAGTAGCAGAGTTATATCTTCTTAAATAAAATCATCATGGGGTAGCTTATCGACTATGAAGTAAGGCCTACCAAACTAACAGGCTTTGTGTGTAGTAATCAAATCAGAAACTTACATCCTCAACAAGGGGCTGAGGTGATGCAATAGCAGGTATGTCCAAACCTAGAGCTACTAAGTGGGCTGGGGATGTTATCCCAACTCAAAGTAGCCCAAAATAAAAGATATGTGTAATTTTATGTTTGTTTCATATTGATGAAGAATAAGATGCCACTTGGGTTCTCTTACACCCACCCTAAACACGTTATGCCGAATTCATGAACAAAATATTTTCAATTTGGAAGAGATTGAATTTGACACAAAATTTTATTAATGATAATTATTTTTAACATGATATCATGGATAATATTTCTTTAAATAAAGCCCGTTGATTGGAAGCATCGGGCGCTCTCCCTTACGATTAATAAGCTGATAAGATCCTCATCGATAGGCCTTCTCTATGGAAAAAGGGCCTTCCCAAGTGGGTTCAAACTTATCTCCTGTGGTGTTTATTTTTGAGATGTGGGACACCATACATATTTTAGGGGGTACTTATTGAAGTGATTGGGTATGACATTAAAGAATGATGTACTATCTCAAAAGATAGAAATCAGCACCCTATAATGGACCTAATCACCTAATAAGGACTAAGGTATGATGGAACTTCAAATATACTCCTACTTTACATGGAAATGTAAAGTAGGGTTTATTTTAATCCAAGTTCATTAAGTTCCCTATGGAGGAAAGCCCCCATAGTTAATTACATTCTAAGGAATGGGAATTCTTTAAGAATACTCTCGATTAAAGTAGACAATTAGGGTCTCTAAAGATTTCAAGGTTAAGACTATCAAATGATTGGCTATTTTATAAAATCAAATGGGATAGATCAAGGAGAAGACTTATTTTTGGAATCTAAAAGGAGAAAGTAGGAAATGCTCATGATACTATGAAGTCTAGTGAGCATTCTAATCTACCCTATAATTGGGCTTTATATTTTTGACATTGAAGAGAGTTAATTATTTGAGTTGACATTTTATTAAATTACTAGAGCTTATAATTTCATAACATAAGATTATGGATATGCCTAAGAGGTGAGAATTTATGCTTGTAGCCCATAAAGGGAAATAACAACCTCATATCTTAAATCTAGGGACCTTTGGCGAGGGCCAAAGCACGACCTAAATCTAAGGTGAAAATAGGTATATGGTGTACCTCCATAAGAGAGAATAAACCACCCGACTACTAGACTTATTATCGCCTGGAGTGGCAGCCAGCTAACTCCTCTATGCTTTAAATCTATGTAGGCAAGTCTTATGCTTTGCAAGATGGCTGACTTGTTATTTATTTAGAGAGAAAACTAAGTCCTTAAACTCACTCCCTAAGCGACTAGAGCATGAGTGGTATGAATTCATGACTTAATCTAATACATAATCAAATTTATTTGATTCTTTTTTGAACTTTTGACACAGTATGATTTTGTATGCCTAAATGCATGAGAACTTGATTATGGGTCAAATCAAGAGAGAAAGAGGTGTTCTTCCATCAAAGGAGCCTTCATTCTCTAGCAAATATGGAAACCCCCTCTTAACAAGAGTGGAAGAATATGACATGCATGACATTATACATTCATTCATCCAGCTAAAGGGTTGTTAAAAATTTTATTATCTTGATTTAATTCCTAGGCTTTTATGTGAGGTTATGAGTTGTTATTTTAAAAGTTATGAGTTATTAATTGGGGTAGAAAAATTAATTTCATCCTAAGAGCCTACTGCATCTAGGCCACACATTCAAGCATCAATCATAAAGAAACTATGAAAAGCATGCTATTCTAATGCACAATCTAAACACAACATCAAATAATTTTATATACTACTCTAAAAGAATAAAAGACCAGTGCGATCGAGTTTTACCGTACACCTCAAAAAGAGAAAAAGAGATGGGTAGCTGAGCTCTACCCTTATACAACCCAGATTACAAAAATAATATATGCTATGGGGGTCTTTTTTTCTTCATTTCTTCCTTCTCTTCCTTTTTATTTTGATTTGCTCCAAAGGCATCACAGGGCACCTCAGCGACTAAGCCTTCTAGCCATTGCTCATCCTAATCCTTTATAGTACTAATCATAATTCATAATGCAAAACTACATTAAAAATAGGAAAAGTAAGTCTAGCTACATCTGTAAAATAAATGTTAGCTAAACACACCATACAACCTAAGTAGTTATATAAATAATTTAGACTTAGCACCCCACACATGGGTAACCAAGCTCACCTGTTCTAACACGCATTTTGCTTAGGGGATAGGCAACCTGCACAGCAAATACATTTATATTTTTATTACAGTGACCCCTTAAGCACAACCCCCTATAGAAAATATGATTAGACTAATCAGGGCCTACCATCTAGTCTACGAAACATACATCCTAACATCCAATCTAAAATATTACATCACAAAATAAAACACAATATCATACATACAATGCCTTAACTTATCACTAGAAGTAGTGACTTAGTATTCTAATATGTATGCTTAAGGCTTGTGTGGCAAGGATTTACTAGGCTTCTTTAGTTTAAGTTTCAATTTAAAGTTTGAATTTATTTAAATTTTACTTTTGGGTGATTTCAATTTAAATGATTTAATGATTTACTTTTCATTTTTATTTCACTTTTATTTGGTTAAAGTGATGTTTAAGTTTTCAAAAATGAAGAGTAGAATGGATTCCATTTGTAGATAAAACTCACCCTATTCTACATCCTAACTCCTAAAGAGTCTAACTAAGATCCGTAAGTATCTTAATTAGCTCATTTGAATTTATATAATTCATTTAATTTGATTTATTTAATTTGATTTAGATTTTAGAATTTGAGTTTGTTTAATCTTCATGTATTGATTGATTAATTTTGGATTAAATGTATTGATTTAATTAAATCTTGATAATTCAATATCCTTAATATCTAATGAAGTTTAAGTTTGTTTAAATTCATGTGTTATTGATTGATTAATTTCATATTAAATATTTTGGTTTAATTAAATCTTGATAATTCAATATCCTCGATCTTTAATAAAGTTTAAGTTTGCTTAAATTCATGTGTTTCTGATTGATTAATTTCAGATTAGATGTTTTGGTTTAATTAATCTTGATAATTCAACATCCTTTTAAATTAATATTTAATTCTTTGATTATGGTTATGTGACTTAATTTTATGCTTATTTGATTTGATTGTGGTTCATTTATTTCTAGTTTGATCGGATTAGATCAATTGAGATTTTATTTTGGTTTTAATTAGGTTTAATTATATGTAATTAGGATTTTATTTTTAATCTCATCCATTTGTCATGTTCATCAAAGTTTGGTTTGTATTTTGATTTCATACATTGGATAGTTAATTAGTTTATCTTTTTTAAGTAGGTTGAATGAGATTTGATTTGATTACATATTAAATTGATGAGAGTCTTTCTTAATTTAATTTAATTTGATTTAATTGATTTGATTAGCTTTATTAGTTTATGGGTTTGCTTAGGTTCAATGGGATTATGTGATTAGTTTAATTAAGAAGTGTATTTATGTTAATTATAAAAGTTTGTTTAATTTTCAATTTGATTTCATATTTGTTTAAGTTAATGATGCAATTAATGACTTAATAATTTAGGTTTAATTTAGGTTTTGATTAGTATTTATTGTATTTATGTTTGATTAAATTTAAGTTTAATATAATTAATTTGATTGACTTAATTAGCTTATTTAAGAAGTGTGATCAAATTAATTAGTAGATTAATTAAGTGTTTGATTTGAATTTGATTTTAAAAGTTAATTTGGTTCATTAAGATGATGGATTAATTCATTGGGCTTGCATTAATTAGGTGTTTATTCAATTGGATTAGCTTAAGGGTAATTAATTTAATTAACAAGTGTGTTTAAGTTAATTATTCAATTAAATAAAGATTTATTAATTTTTAATTTGGTTTTATATTTATTTAGATTAATGATGTAATTAATGACTTAATGATTTATGTTTAATTTAGGATTTTATTATTGCATTTATGTTTGATTAAGCTTAGGTTTAATATGATTAATTTGATTAACTTAATTAGTTTGAGAGGGGTGATTAATTATTAAATTAAATAAAGATTTGCTTAATTTTTAATTTGATTTCATATTTATTTAGGTTAATGATTTAATTAATGACTTAATGATTTAAGTTTAAATCTAGATTTGATTAGCATTTAATTGTATTTTGTGTTTGATTAAACTTAAGTTTAATATGATTAATTTGATTAACTTAATTAGTCTATTTAAGAGGTGTGATTAAATTAATTAGTAGATTAATTAAGTGTTTGATTTGAATTAATTTTTAATGTGATTTATAAAATTAATTTGGTTCATTAAGATGATAGATTAATTTATTAAGTTTGCATTAATTAAATAAATAAATAATTAAGTTTAATTAAGGGTAATTAAACTTTTTTTAAATCATTCGATTAATCAAATATTTATTTAATTAATGACTTAATTTCTCATGTGAGTGATTTGATTTACTTAAGTGTTTTACTTAAGTTTGATTTGATTAAAGGATTATTGTTATTGTCATTTGATTAGATTAAGTGATTTAATTGTTTATTTTTATTTTGATTAAACTTGATTATTCATAATCATAGTTAGGTTTGATTTTCTTCATTTATTATGTTCATTAGATTTCATTCATGTTTTATTTAGTTATTAGGTTTAATGGCTAATTAATTATCTTATTCCAACTGGATGTGATTTAATCATATGTTAATTAAGTTTACTTTAACTTTATTTGGTTTTATTTGATTAATATCAAATGATTATGTTGAATTGGTTTATTAATCAATCTGATTTTTAGTTTATTTAATGATTAATAAATTTCAATTTATTTATATTTATTAAGAAGTTTCATATGATTAAGACTTCATGTTTAGTGTAGGTTTAGTTATACTAGTTTGACCCATATTAAAGTTTCCTAGATTTGTTGAATTTCAAGTTTAATTTAAGATTTAATCATTTAATTGAGTTTTATTGATTTAAATAGGTTTAATCATATTTAATTTAAATCCTTAGGAGGATGATATTTTTCTAATTTGAGGTTTGATTAATGATTGCTTAAGTGTTATTTTATTTTTGATTTTGATTTTGATATTTAAATTATTTTTAGATTATATTTTGATTAAGTCCTAAGTTGATTAAACTTTAATCTTAAGTGTTTGTTTGGGGTTCATTAGGATTCATAAAATCACATTATATTCTTAAGAGTCCTAGATGTTAATTGAAGTGATTTAAGCCATTTTGAAGATTTTTGCAATTTTATGAATTTTTATTTGATTTATTTTATTAAAATAGATAATCTAAACTTCAAAATTCAATTTCTCTCAATCTAGAAGTCCTTTTTGCTTGAGATTTTTATGGAAGGTATGTTTTAACTTTAGTTTCAATCATTAAAAATTTCAACTTAATCTAACATGTATTTTTAGTTTTATTAATAAAATTTAATTTTTATTAAACTCAAATTAAGCTCAAAATACTTAGTGAAATTTGGATTTTAAGTTTGTTAGATTTCTCTTAGAAAGATGAATCCAACAAGCCTTTGTTTGCAATTTTTGGTTAAGTATTTTATTTTATGAATTTTTGAAGTTTTAGGTGATTTAAATTACTTTTTTAAATCAGAAAATCCGTGCGGTTCAATACGAACCGTCCGATCGGGGATCGGACAGTCCAAATCTCTGCTAGATCAAAGAGTGGATCATGTGTTTCAATGGTCAGAAGGACGTGGGGTTTGACGCGATCTGAGCCGTTCGATCCACTGAACGTGGATTGATCGGTTGCTGCTCACCGATAGGCAAAACTGGCAGAAAAAATACATAAAAAATGCAAAATGAGGTTCAATTGAGCTCATTTTTGTGTCAATTTTCTCCATAAAATTTTACTTTGTATTAGGATCAAATAAAATGTAAAATACAGGGTTTCTCTAAGGGAAATTCCTAAAATCGTAAGAAAATTAACATAAAAGCGAGAAATCCTAAGGCCGGCAAAAGTTTGGCAAAATTTATCTCACCGGAGATGGTTTTTGGGGGTAGTGAAGATCCGAGCAAACTCCTAGGTATGTGAGGAAGCGTTGAAATGACTTTTAACCTTTGCCTCCCTCTGGAACATCGTCTTCTCTAATGTTCACCGTTGCCTCACCGGAAAAGCTTCTATTTGTATTTTTGAGCTCAAAAATGGCTCAAAGAGGTGGGGGATGGGTTCCTTTTTTGCTGTGGGGAGCTCTTGGGGGCTGAATGGTGGTAGGAGGAAGAGGGATGAAGCCTCATTTCCCTCTCCTTTTATAATGGCAAAAAATCCACCCTTTTTTAAATTTGTTGGCTCCAAAATATTATTATCTTGCTTAGGGTGGTTGGGATAGATGATGGATTGATTGAGGACTTTGGATTTTTGCTCCAAAGTCCTTTCTTACTGCCATATGACCAACTCTATTCAATATAAATGTTGGGGAGGAGTTAAGTGCATGTGATGGGGGAGAATTAAATGAGGTTTGGTGGATTCCTAAGTGGGGGATGATCCATGAGGGATTTAAATGGGTTGGGTTGATTTTAGGATGATCCCAAATGGGTCGGGTCGGGTTTAATCAGCCCTCAATGGGCCATGGCTTGGTTTGAAGGGGTTTGGCTCAATTTGGGTCATATGGGTCATATTAGGTCAAGTTGACCAATTTGACCAAAATTGGCCAAATTTGCTTGGGTTATGGGTTGATTCATGTTTAATTGGATAATTGAAGATGAATGTGGTCTTTGGATTGAATTATTTTAGATTTAATTTGGATTTAGGCCAAATTGACCCTTTAGGCTAATTTGGGCTAGGTTGGGTCAAGTTGACCAATTGGTCAAATTAGGCTCAATTATGGCTTTGGTCAAGTTAAATATTCAATTTGGAATGAACTTGAGCCATTGTTTGTAATCAAATTGGGTTAGATTATGATTTGACCCAATTTGGTCTTTTAGGCCAATTGGGTTAACTTGGATCAAATGGCCAATTGGGCTTGGTTTGGCTCAATTGGTGATCAAGTCATATTTAAATATTAATTTTGGCTTGATTCAAATCATTGAATTTAATAAATTTGGTGTAGATGAGTTTTGGCTAATTTTGGTTCATTTGGTCTAAGGGTTGACTTGGTCAAATGATTAACTTGACTTGGTTTGACCCAATTTATTACAATTGATCATTCTAGGGTGATCAGCAATCATGGTGGACAATTTTGGTGAGCTTGGTTCAATCAAATTTGAGTTGGATTGGAAGTTGGCTCAAATGGGTCCTTTAGGTCACTTTGGGTCAAGTGCACCAAAGTGGGTCAATTGATTTGGTTTTGGTTTCATTCGAGTTTAGTTGAACTTATATATGAGCCTTAGATTGAAATATAAATTCAACAACAATCAATTTGGAGTCTAAGGGATTTTGGCTCATTTGAAATTTTCAAGTCAAAAGGGATAGGTTGGGTTTGACTTGGGTTGGCTTTGATTTGATTTGATGATTGTAGGTTTCATTTATATTTGGGTAGATAATTGAATGAATGATTGATTCAAGAGAAAATTCAATAGTTTTGACTTGATCTAGATAGAATTTGGCCAAGTCCAAAGAATTGGCTTAAAGGGCTTAGATTGAGTATGGATTTAATTTTCGATATAGTTTTGGTCATTTGAATTTGGATTTCATTTATATTTGGGAATATAAATGAAGGAATAATTGATTTATAAGGAAATCAATTAAGTTTGATTTGATCTAAAGGGAGTTTTGGCTAAGCCTACGAATGTGGTTCATATGGCTTAGGAAGGGTCTTAGGATTTGAATTTGATTTTAAGTTTCAATCATTTCGAGTCAAATTTCAAATTAGATTCAAAAATTGAATTTGAATTTGAGATTTGGTTTGAGAATTGAATCTGGGTTTGATTTGAGATAAGTGTATCTGATTGGGTTTAGGCTATAGGATTGGTAATTTCCTTAAGCCCCAAGGCATAGCCTAACCTTATGATTAACACTTCTAAGTCTCTAGGCTTAGGTTAAGTGTTCACCTAATCACTAGAAGTCTCTTATGACTAAGGAGTTCTTAGTGTCTAGAAGAGTCCTAAGTCTAAGGAGAGGAGGTTAAGAGCTCACTCCAAAAGTGAGATCAACATCTCCCATCTTGCGACGGACAACGTTTGGTCTCCTTAGAACTAAAACAAGTTCTCCTACTTAAAAGCTTTAGGATGGACCTACTTACTATGAGCTTGAATTATTTTATCTTTGTACAACTCAAGGTTCTGGCATGCCTGTAGGTCTCTCCTCCAAACCTTCAAGCTCTTCTACTCACAACTTAGCATTTAGCTCCGTTTTGATCTTGCTACCCACAATTATCCTTAGTGATAGGAGTTGGACTTCTAATGGTATAATGACTTCAAACCCATACACTAAGGAGAAAGGGGTAGATTGAGTTAGAGTTTTATATGTGGTGTGGTATGCCCACAAGGCTTCAACCAATTCCTCATGCCACTACCACTTGTTGTCGTTAAGTATCTTCTTTAGTATTTGGATGAGAGTTATATTGAAGACTTCTACCAAGCCATTTGCTCTCAGGTAGTAGATGGTAGAGTATCTCTAATTTATGCTATGTCTTTGGGCAAAATTATTGATCTTGGTGCTCTTGAATGCAATTCAATTATTAGATATAATTCATCAAGGCACCCCAAACCTATATACGATATGATCCCTAAAAAACTAGAGCACATATTGAGTTGTAACCTCTCTAAGCAGAATCGCCTCTGACCCCTTGGAAAAGTTTCGGTAGTAGCTAGGATGAACCGATGATCCTTAGAAGAAGCAGGGCAATCGAACCCACTATATCGATACCCCAACACTCGAATGGCCATGAGGCCAATGTTGGGTGTAGATTGTTGGGTGGTTGGTGTAGGACCATACTGTGTACCTAACACTGGTGGCTAGCTACATCCATGTAATCTATGATCATTTACAACCAATAATATCCTAGTCTTTTGATCTTGGCTTTTATCTTTGAACTAAATTGGTGTGCTCTGTATAATCTTGAGTGTACCTCTCTCACAATCTTATGGGCTTTGTGTTTATCCAAACAGTGTAACTACATATGATCGAAGGACCACCAGTACAAGGTTCCATCCATGAGAGTGTAGGAAAGGGCTCTCTACATCACCTGATGTGCTAGTAACTTCTCTTGAGGTAGTTTTCCTATATTTAAGTAATCCATGAATGGTTGCCTCCAATCTAACTTCTCATCCTTTTTGACAATGGCAACTTCCCCTTCAAGAGAGTATCTTTTGATGAGTTCAACATCAATAAGGGATAATAATTATCTATTATGGACCCTTATTGATATAGACTCATCTTCCAAATATGCCAACTCTTAGCAAGTTTGGCTATCTGCTACGACATTTTCTCCTTGAGGAATCTTGTAAAAGGAAACATCTAGGATTCAGACCAACAACTCCATGTTGTACTTGGGTAGTGATGGAGCATAGGCTTTAGAACCTTGTAGGACCTAGTGATCTGATTGATGACTAACTGAGAATCCCTGAAGATGTCAATGTTATGGATGCTTAGAGTAATGACTAACTCTAGACTAGCAATCAAAGCCTCATATTTAGCTTCATTATTGGTGCAAGAATTGGATAGGTGATATGAGAATCTTGTTGATCTCATTTTTGGATGAGGTTAATTTGGCATTTAAGAGATCCTGATCAAAAAAATGGTTTTCTTAATTCAATGTTTAGGACACCTCACCTAGTGTCCTAGAAAATATATTTGAGTTTATTCTAACGTATTTGATATAGGTAGAATCAATTCAAATTTTCAATTTGGATTAACTCAAATATCAAATTAAAACCAAATTAAAATGAATAAAAGAAAACCCATTTCATTTGAATTTAAATTGATCATTGGAACTCACTTGAAATCATACCTAACCCATTTAAGCCAAATGAGTAAAATGAAATCAAATTTAAAATCAATTCAAATTAAATGGTTTAAATCAAATCATAATGTAATTGATCATCAATTGCATTATGGTAAAAAAAAACTAAATCCAAAGGGTAAAATTAAATCCAAATACTTTGCATCAAAGCATTTGATTGGATTTAAATTCCCTAAGAAAATTCAAATGGAATTAAATCTGATCTCAAATCCATTTTGAGATTAATTTGGGCAGATCATACTTTAATCCAAACTAAGATGATAATGCCATATTGCATGGAAATAATAAAAGCTAAACAAATTCCCCATACAAAAATCCTTTCTTCCCACCTCATGCACTCCAAGACAAAAGCCACCTCTTAAGAGGTGGCTACCTTCAAGTGAAGATAATGGTTGCCTTCAAGGCCAAGGAAAACCTCCAAAAGCTTGCCTAAAGCTTAGCCAACCAAGGGAAGAAGAGAGAGATAAGAAGGGAAGATGAAAATGAAAAAAGAAGAAGAGGAAGAATAGTGTTCGACCATGCATGAAAAATGTGGTCAAAATGGCTTTAAAAAAATTTTCCATAAGGAGCTTTCGGCCAAGCATAGAAAACAGGGTAGGAGAGACTTTCACCTCCCTATTTTCATTCCAAAAGTAGTACCAAGGAGAGTGATAAAGTTTCCAACCATCACCGGACCTTCTCACCACTGGCAAGCCGGAATCTGGGTATGTAATTTCTCCCTCCCCCTATGCATTCAATTTTGGAGTTTTATGGAGAAAGTTGGATACTCAAATGGATCCAACCATATGGATTGACTCTAATTCGATCCCTGATCATTTTGGGATCCAAATCTTGGCTTTATTCGCCGTGAGATCGATTGGCGAAGAAAGACTGATTTGTCGTCGGGTTTTAATCCCGCTCGATCCTTCTCTTAGGATCGGACGGTTTCAATTTAGTTAGACAGACTGAATTAAACCCCTTAAGGACCGCAGGGGTGATCCATACCATCTTATCCACGATCTGACGGTCCAGGATCGTCCCGCATTTTGCCTGCACATGACACGCATTCTCATCCCAACGCGTGACACATTTTCATCCATGCATGACACGCGCACGTGCACCGCGTGACATGCGGTCTGATCCCGCGGGACCGCGAGATCAGTATGGACCGTCTGATCTTTGATCGGACAATCCATAAATGATCCCGCTCATTTCAACTCTGCCGCGTGGGACCCTCCCCACTTAAAACCGTTAAGATTGTTAATTAATAGTTTAATTAATTAATTAAAACCTAAAAACTTCAAAAAATCATATAAAATCAAAGGAAAATCCAAAATTATAAATAAGAGCTCTATGGATTCGTCTAGATGATAAGAATCCATAGAAATTAAAATACCCAATTTATATTGGGTAATTTTCCTTTAATTTGAGTTTAATTGAAAAATATTAAACTCTGATTACCCTCAAATTAATAATCTAATTAATTTGAAACTTTGGGAAAATGAAATTAAGCATAAAACATACCTTAGGTAAATTTTTGGGGATTTAATTCAATTCAAGGAAATTTTAATTTCATGTGTTTAACCTTTAAATTAATTAAATTAATTACCCTTTAATGAAATAATTAGAAAACTTTAATCTAATTACCTTAAATCAACATAATAAATATTAATGGATATTAGAATACTAATTAAACCTAATCAAACCTATATAAACCTAATAGATCACTAATTAACTCAATTTAGTAATTAAAAGAATTAAATAATTCAATTAAATGACTTGAACTTAATTAAATCATAATAAATCAATCAATTAAACAACAATTATTAATAAGACCTCATTGGAAAGGTATTTTAGTGAAGAATAAGTGAAAAATAAAATATCTTAATGAATCTTAATAAATTAGGCTTAATTTTGGTTTTAATAAAATAATTAAAACCTTAATTACACCCTAATTACATCTCTAATCAAGTTGAAACTTTAGAAACATAAAATTGGCATGTAAATCCATTGCCATAATTATCTCAAACCCAATTAGTCTATAAATTTAGTATTCATAATTTTCCAAATCTCTAAGTCAATATGAACTAAATAATAATTAAGAAGAATCATTAATTCATTGAATCAACAAATAAACTGAACTAATTTGAAATAAACATCAGAAATACTTAGGGTAATTCATCAAAACTTCCTAAGTCAAAGAATTTAATCAAATATCAAGATTGTAGGAATATCAATACTTAATGAAATTCAAACATAATTAAACAACTTAACTTAAGTTTAATGAAACCACTCATCCTTAATGAATTTAAATAATGAATCTAAAACCTAGGTTAATTAAATCAGATTAAGAATAATCTATGAACAAACCTAAGGTATTAATTCATATCAATGGACTTAAAACTTAAGCTTATAAATTCATGATTTAATAACTTAAGAAATCAAATTTAAATCAAACTCCATAAAATAACATAAGCCAAATCAAATGAAATCCATAAAACTTAATTCAAAATGAAATAAATCAAATAAGTTAAATCAAACAAAGCAATTCAAATAAATGAAATAACAAAAATCAAATCTAAACATAAATCAAATCTAAACATAAATAAAATCAAAAGGATTAATTAAAATACTTAAGGATTTTGGTTAGACTTTTGGAAACATCCTTAGGATTTAGGATGTTGAATGGAAAGAGCTCCATCCAAAAATGGAATCATTCCATTCTTCATTCTTGAAAAACTATACAACTTTAACCAAATAAAATGAATATAAAAATGGGAATTAAGTCATTAAATCATTTGAATTGAAACCAACCAATGGTAAAAATTAAACTAATTGAAATTTCAAACTTCAAACTTAAACTTAAAGGCCTAACGAAGACCTACCACACAAACCCCACTTCTACACACACTAGATTACTTAGGTCAAGGACCCTAGATCTAGGTTAGATCATTCTGTGATTTTCTTTTAAACTACTGTGATATATTGTGTTGTGCTTCACATGTCTGTGTGGTGTATTGCTTTAGACTGGATGCCTAGGCTTGTTTGTTAGTTAGACTGGATGTTAGGGCGTTCTTTCTAGATTTAATATTATTTTCTACAGAGGACTGTGTTAAAGGGATCATTGTAATAAATAAATCATAAAATTATTGTTTGCTTGCAAGTGCTAAAAATCCCTTAACATAGTCCATGACAGGTGGGCTTGGCAAGCAACTAATGTTAAGCCCGTATGTTTGTCAAATATAAACTGTTTTGTGTGTTGTGTGTATTTCTTAACATCTGTTTTGCAGGGCTTGGGATTTCCTTTGAATTTTAAATGAAAAATTGAGCTTAGAATTAGGTTAGGATCTATGGGAGTATAAGATTAGCAGGAGCTAACCCAACTAGGAGGTGGTGCGGTGGTCCCCTATGGAGCCCGATTGGTGTCCCTGAAAAAGGAGACTTTCCTGGAAAGAAGACCCATACATATGAACTTGTAGTTCTAGGCCAGGTTGTATAAGGGCGAACTTCATTCCATTTTCTTCTTCTGGGTTGCATGCGCATTGTCCTTTTTCTTATATAATTTAATCTATCTTGATTTATTTTGGGTGCGTAATAGAAATAACATGCTTTTCTTAGATTACTTTCTGTACTATATTTGTGCTGTGATGAATGCCTTGACGTAAGCTCATATGATAAACTAAATTCTCTACCCAACTAAATCAATTAAAACATAAAAATAAATACAACTCATAATCTTCATATAAAAGCCTCGGTATTAAAGCAAGATAAAATATGTAGCAACCCCTTAGCTGGATGTTTTAATATCATGCATAAATTATATTGTTTCACTCTTGATTAATGAAGGACTTCCATCCTTGCCAAAGAACTTGGGCTTGACCTTTGAGAGCCTATGGTGAAAGTACACCTTCTTCTATTCTGATTTGGCCCATAATCTTTTTCTAATTGCATGTATTAGGCATAAATTGCATTCCTATGACCTAAGTGAATCTTGAGTCTAAGTGATAAAAATCCTAAAAATATGCATTAGTTAGGTACATATTCATACCCTACATAATCATAGGGGTTAGGGAGTAAGTCTAGGTTCATAGATTTCTTTCCTAAAACTATAATAGCCCAGCCATCTTGCATTCATATGACTTAGCCTCATTATTTTAAAATGCACTTAGGTGGTGTTAGCTGACAGCCTTCTCCGGGCAAGTTGTAAGGCCAGAAGAGTCAGGGATAGGTTAATTCTCTCAAGTGAGGAGAATGACCAATGATTCCTAAGGATAAAATTAGGTCGAGCATTTGACATGTATCAGAAGCACCTATAGACAAGGTTCTGAAGCATCCTTTTAAGAATAAGTCTTCAACCCTAGGCATTTTTGTAGTTTTGTGCTACTAAAATCTAAGCCCTAGATTTCTAAGAAAATGAAAACTTAAAATCTAAAATTAAATCCCAAATTTGAAGCCCAATCATAGGATAGATGAAATGTCTACTAGGCATCCCAGTATCAATAGGCATTTCCTACTCTTTTCCATTTGACTCTTAAAAATAACTCTCTCCAATTTGAACCTCTCCTAATGGATTTCTCAAAATAAATCCTTTGAAAGCTACCTTAGTAGTCTTTAGGAATAACCACTTATTTCTTTAATCAAGAGTATTCTTAGGAAGAGACCCTTCTTAAGATGTAATTAACTATAGAGGCTTGCCTTTATAGGGAACCATGATCCCAGGATAAAATAGACCCTGTTCTACTTTCCATGTAGTTCAGGGGAAAATACTCTGGTACACAAAAGACTCATTAGCCTTAGGAGCTTTTTATTGAAATGATCAAATCCATTACAGGAGAGCATGTTTATCTTTCGAGATAATATGCTTATTCTTTAATGTCGTATTTGGTCATCTAAATAAAATATTCCTAAACTCTATGTGGTGTCATTTCTTTTCTCTATTCTAGAGAAAAGAACCAATATATTTTCTGGTGACTCCTCTGGGGATCCTCTCTCCATCTTTAGAAATAGGTGGTTATTTATATATTTCGGTAGTGTACTAGTGTCACTCACCAGTCAGGACTGCCTTTCTTTTTGTTGGATACCTCTCCATTTCATTCTTGGTTAAGCCTATCCAACATCTTGAATAGAGGTTCTAGAACTCTTCGTTTGTCATAGTTAAACGATTGGGTCCTAGAACCAAATCACAAAATAAAATGAGAGGTGAGAGAAATAAATAAAAATCAAGTCATCTTTGTTATGACCCAAATCTCGTCAAGATAGATTTGAAACCATTCCAATATGGAAAATAGATATTAAATTTAAAAAAGCATGAAGAGTACTTCAAGATTTGAAAAGAAAATCTCCAAAAAAAAAGTCTCAAAATTAAACTTATCCTTGATCTTACTTTGGTTTTGTACTAGAGCTAAAGAGAATTAGGACAG
Organism: Cymbidium sinense; assembly: GCA_021442155.1. Taxonomy (NCBI): domain Eukaryota; kingdom Viridiplantae; phylum Streptophyta; class Magnoliopsida; order Asparagales; family Orchidaceae; genus Cymbidium; species Cymbidium sinense. The sequence continues at coordinate 66,246,852 of CM038229.1, read as the reverse complement.
GGTCCTTGAATGAACAACCTTTGTTCTACTGCATTCAAAAGGTGTCAAAACACCTAAGGATATAAATTGAGATTAAGGAGTTCCTTCAAACCCTGAAGAAACTTAAATCAAAAGGAGGCATAGTTGTACCTATTGCTCCTTTTCCCACCATGATTGAAGTTCAAATTGCATTTAGAAAAGAAGAATAAAAATAAAATCATCCCAAAAAGAGAATGCCTTATTGACCTTAGGCAGAGGTTGATTAAGGAACTCAATAAAAATCTTCTATTCTTATAGAAGAAAATTATACATGAATGTAAATTAGCTTTAATCTTAATTTCCACAAGCCCAATAGAATATTGGAAAACTGACTACTCAAGTTGATTGGCCAATTCTAAGGAGTGACTTGGAGGTAACCTTCTTTTAGACCTTTCTAAAATCTTAAATTCTTAAGAGTTTGCGAGAGAGTCAAAAGAGGAAGATGACATGACATAAACAAAAATAAAGTGACAAGATTCACTTTTGCTTCTAATCAATAGAATAAAAGAGAGGGTAGAAAAAGAGAATTATGATTCTCTTGATAAAGTTGAAATGAATGAAATTTAAATCAACTTTCTTAATGGGAGTTTTCTCCCATTGAATGAAATGATATTCCATGATTGGCTTTAATTAACTTTAAGGACAAATCAAGAAAAGAAAATAAATGAAGAATTTAATCCTTTTAAAGAAATCATGACCTTAGGATTGGGTCCTAAGGGTGATACATCTATCGCTTAGAGTGAAAGTATGAAATTCCTATCTCTGAAAAGTTGATAGATAAATCACTTAGGACTTTGTTAGTCCAAATGAATGAAAAATGCCTTAATTTTCAAGACTAAGGTATTATATGCTTTCAATACAAAATGAATCTAAGGAGAATTCTTTGCAATATCTTATGACATATTTGACATTGTCTTAATGTTAAGTATGTTGGTCAAAGTTTCAATTGCAAGCTGAGATTACCTTTATTCTTATATGTGTTATAAAATAAAATACAAGTCAAACTTAACTTTTTAATAGCATATCATCTACCCCAGAGGGTCCTCTTTTAAATGATGATCCCTTAAATGAATAGACATGAGATCTATTGATCTATTGAGGATAGAGTTAGACCTATTTTTCCTTCATATAAAAAGGGAAATTCTTGAACTCAAATTCAAAATGGGAGAGTCATACCACCTCAAATGACATTGAAAAGAAATGGCAAATAAATCATCTTCAAAATGTGATGTTTTGCCCATCTTAGAGAAGTTGCTTGCAAAATCAAGCATCATAATGCTCTATTATAAAATAAAATAAAATAAAAAAATGAAGAAATTATTGAAAGTAAAGCAAGGCATTACATAATCATGTAATTTTCCCTAATTAACTATAAGAAACTTCCTAATGTGGAATTCCACTATAAAGAAGTTCTAGGGTTATCTTCTATAATGAAGATAGACTACTAAGAACTTATTAACATCTTAGTCGATGTGGAAAATTTAAAAGAAGAAAATCTCCAAAATATATGTTGATCCGGGTGCATCTATCAACATCAAATATAAACATGTGAGTGAATTTATATAGGCTCAATTCTAATCAAGCTTTGATAAGATGATGCCATATAAATTCAATCAAATAAAGAAAGAAGTTTTTAGCTTCATGAAAATTCAATCTTAAAAACTCAATCGAGAGAAAGAACTTGATTTCAATCACATTGTTGGTTGAAGCCAAAAATCAAACATAAAAAGAATAATTTAGGAATTAATGAAACATCTTTAAATGCTCTTGGATGGTCCTATCCAATCCCAAATAAAAAAAAGAGAATAAAAAGGAATCAAAAAGAAAATGAAGAAACATATTGATTATTGAAGGATGTTCATATTCATCCTAAAGTGTTGAGTCTTTAGGAATATCATTCAGCTATTCCTAAATGACCTCACTAAATAATTGATTCCAATAAGAAATTCTGATTCAGAAGTGTTAAGTTTTCAAGGAAGTTATTATGCCAATCTTAAATGACTCACTCCACTAAATAATTTTGAATTTAGAAGTGTAACATCCTTAGAAAGTCATTTTTACCAATCTTAAAAGGCTTTACTAGATTTGTTGTTTCATGAAAAGATGAAAAAGAAATAGAAATGTTGGATCATATTATAGATCAATCAAGCAAAGACTTGAATCATATCAAAAATTCAATCAATAAAATGTTGTATTTGGACAAAAGGTCAAATACATCAAATTTCCTTACAAATCATTTAGTGGAGTCATTTCATAAAGAATGAAATGATATGGAAATGAGTCAAATACATTTATCTTCTTAGTGAATCTTGTAACTAGGAAAATTACCAAGTGTATCCTTTCATGAAGAAATGAAATCAGAATATTACCAAAAGAAAGAAAGAAAAGTAAAGGAATGGAAGGACTATATCCAAGAGGAAAAGGATGAAGTCTAAAATTTCTAAGCATATGGACATTTTAACTTTAAACTCCTCCACAACAAAATAAAGTGGTAGGGTTAGAAGTTAACAAATTGTCCCTAGCTAAATAATAATAATCAGTTATCTCATGCTTTATCATTTTTAGCCTTTGCCATGATTGGGTGAGCTCTCTTGGTAGGTTAAATAAAAAGATAGTGGATCTTCTTTTTCAAGAAACCATATCTTTTGAATGACAAAGATTCTATTGAATATATTTTGATTTTAAATGAAGCAAAGACACCCAATGTAAATGGACATTTTAACTTCGAACTTCTCCACATCAAAATGAAGTGGTAGGGTTAGAAGTCAAAAATTATCCCTACTTGAACAAAAATAAGCAGTTATCTCATACTTTATCATTTTAGCCTTTGCCATGATTGGGTGAGCTCATTTGGTAAGTTAAAAGAAAAGATAGTGGATCTTCTTTTCCAGGGGTCCATATCCTTTATATGGCAAAGATCTCATTGAGTATACTCTGATTCGATTGCAAGTGGTCTATAACCATAAACAAGAAAATTATGGAATTATAGAGTTATTGCAAGTTAAAAAGCTTAAGTAGTTTGGGTCCTAACTTTCTTTTCAAAAGGCACTCTAGCACATTGCATCAATGTTGTTTAGATGTGTCTAGAGATTTATATAGTCTTCAAGTTCGGGATACACCCTTAGAATTTGAAGAAAAATCCAATTCCACAATTGACAAGATGATATCAATGATCTAATTCTTTAATGAGTTAGCTATCAATGATTTGATCAAGCTGTCTTTTGGGTTTAAAGACTACTTCATCTGGAAATAAAATTGAAATGATCTCCAGATGTAGCCGGCCATAAACTTAAGCTTGATGCCATTTCAATAAACTAAGTCCCTTGATGACTGTGGTCAAATTCCAAAAGAAAAGCAAAATTGTGCTAAATTAAAAGTTAGAAAATGATGGATATACATAAGAAGAAAAGATTCTTCTTGGTTAGCTAACATCATTATATGACCGACATCTTGGGACTAAGGTAGAATGTTTACCTTGAAAATGAGTTCATATTACCCATATTTTATTTTAAAAACAAAAAGGCTTTCATGCATAAGATTATCCTTCTTAAGGATAACTTATCTGAAAATTGTCAAATTAAAATAATTCTAGAAAAGAAGAATTAAAAGCATATGATATGACATTTTGAATTCTTATAAGAATGTTCTGTTATAAAGTCATATCATTTAGTCTCAACATATTGGGGCAATTTAGCAAAAAGGGTCATGATCAATATTTCTTATAATCCCACTTTCAATTAGGTAGAGGGTTATATTGAAAATCTTGCCAAAGAAGAAAAGAAAATAAAAGAAACTTCAATATGACTTGAAGGACAGTCCTATTACTATATATAGAGTCTTGAAATTTACTTTTGAAGTAATTTCAAAGAACTTATAGTAAAATGTAGAAGGATAAAAAATGCAAAAAAAAAGAAATTAATCAAAGACAATTATGAGATTTCGTTTCCTATAATAATAAATCAACTGAAGAAATTCAATTTCAAACTTATCAGGAGAATCTAAATTTCTCTAATAAGTTAATCCTTTCAATTCCCTTATTGATTAGGGATAAGAATTTTATGTCTTTATGAGAATCCAAAAGATTATCTTGATTCTCATTCACATTAGAAAGCTTTAAGGGAATCTCTTGATCTTCATTGAATCAAAGAGAATGCCTTATAAGTTGTTGATTCATGTCAACAAAGTAAAAATAACATACATGTCCAAACAAAAAGAAAATGAAATTCCATTTGAGAAGCGTTGGTTGGCTTTGGTTCTTACTACCTAAAGAATTATACAGTCACATGCAAGCTCAAAAAGATAGAATTCTCAGGTGAGTACCCTATGACATCTTGCCTTCAATGACATAGACATCTAGCATGGTTCATTATAACTTTGAGATATAAAAACAAAAATGATGAACTTCTATGCTCATGGCATACTAAAGCATTGGGTCTAAAATATACCCAAGTCTTCCTTCAAAAATAAATTCCAACTCTTTGAAACCTCCTTCACTAAACTTCTTCATGTGTAAGGAGTATTAGTGAAATCAAGAAATGGAAGCAAACCTTCCTTCGCCCTTTCATCAAGTTAGACTAATCAAGTAAGGATTAAATCCTTGAGACTCTTTCTTATTAGCTAAACCCTTTGAGGATTAGGAATAAGTTACTTTCCCCTTTTCCTCATCCATATCACCTATAGGATAGAACAAGCCCTTTGTGGCACCTTTCCTATACATGACTTGAGATGGGAGCAAGCCCTCCGTGGCACCTTTCTCATGTCTTTCTGGGTTTGGAGCAAACCCTTTGTGGCACCATTCCTACCTTTGTGTACATGATTGTATCAAGCCATCAAGGCCCCTTTCATGTTACACAGGCGAGTTAGATTGGATTAAGTCTTTATGACCCCTTTCTAATAGCCAGAAAGATATAAGTCTCTAGTCGGCCTTCTTTCTAATCATATAGGAGTAAGTCCCCGGTCGACATCCTACTTTTGTGTACATGATTGGATCAAGCCATCAAGGCCCCTTTCATGTTACATAGGCAAGTTAGATTAGATCAAGTCTTTATGACCCCTTTCTAATAGCCAGAAAGATATAAGTCCCTTAGTTGGCATTCTTTATAATCATATAAGAGTAAGTCCCTAGTTGGCATCCTATTTTAAGGATTGGATCATGTCTTTAAGAACCCCTCTCCTCTTTCCAGTTAATTAGGATGGATCATGCCCTTAACAGCCCCATCTTATTAGCTAATCATAAAGGGATAAGTCCCTAGTTGGCATCCTATTTTGAGGATTGGATCATGTCTTTAAGGACCCATTTCCTCTTTTCAGCTAATTAGGATGGATCATGCCCTTAACGACCCCATCTTATTAGCTAATCATATAGGAGTAAGTCCCTAGTTGGCATTCTATTTTGAGGATTGGATCATGTCTTTGAGGACCCCTCCTCTTTCTCATAATTAGGATGGATCATGCCCTTAACGACCCCATCTTATTATCTAATAATATAGGAGTAAGTCCCAGTTGGCATCCTATTATGAGGATTGTATCATGTCTTTAAGGACCCTTCTCCTCTTTTCAGCTAATTAAGATGGATTATACCCTTAACGATCCCATCTTATTAGCTAATCACATTGGAGTAAGTCCCTTTTCTATTCAAACTTCTAAGGAATGGAATCAAGCCATTGAAGGCCCCATTTCTTTGAACTACTTAAATAGGATCAAGTCCATGTGACCCTTATTTAGTAGTCTAAGTGCAGATCAAGCATCTCAAGCCTCTTCTCCCCAGCATAGCTTTGAGGATTGGATCATGTCTTTAAAGACCCCTCTCCTCTCTTTAGCTAACTAGGATGGATCACGCCCTTAACAGCCCCATCTTATTAGATAATCACATGAATCAAACTCCAAAGCAAATATAGGTATACATATACCTATCTTCCACAATAAAAATCAAAATAAAATTCAAATCAAAAATCAAAGTCATGAATTGGAACCCCAAGCTTATACTTGTATGTTGATCAATTGTCAATATGTATTCTAGTTAATCCACTACACATATTGGGGGTCCATTTGTTGACCTCATTTTTAGATGAGGTTAATTTGGCATTTAAGAGATCCTAATCTCAAATATGATTTTCTTAATTCAATGTTTAGGACACCTCACCTAGTATCCTATAAAATCTTTTTGAGTTTATTCTAACCTATTTGATAGGTAGAATCAATCCAAAATTTTAATTTGGATTAACTCAAATAAATCAAATTAAAACAAAATTAAAATGAATAAAACAAAACCCATTTCATTTGAATTTAAATTGATCATTTGAACTCATTTGAAATCATACCTAACCCATTTAAGCCAAATGAGTCAAAATGAAATCAAATTTAAAATCAATTCAAATTAAATGGTTTAAATCAAACCATAATGTAATTGATCATCAATTGAATTATAGTAAAAAAAACTAAATCCAAAGGGTAAAATTAAATCCAAATACTTTGCATCAAAGCATTTGATTGGATTTAAATTCCCTAAGAAAATTCAAATGGAATTAAATCTAATCTCAAACCCATTTTGAGATTAATTTGGGCATATCATACTTTAATCCAAACTAAGATGATAATGCCATATTACATGGAAATAATAAAGCTAAATAAATTCCCCATGCAAAAAATCCTTTCTTCCCACCTCATGCACTCCAAGATAAAAGCCACCTCTTAAGAGGTGGCTGCCTTCAAGTGAAGATAATGGTTGCTTCCAAGGCCAAGGCAAACCTCCAAAAGCTTGCCTAATGCTTAGCCAACCAAGGGAAGAAGAGAGAGATAAGAAGGGAAGAAGAAAATGAAAAAGAAGAAGAGGAAGAATAGCGTTTGGCCATGCATGAAAAAGTAGCAAGGAAGCTCCTTCCCTCTGAGATGAAGATTCCATTATGTTCACAAGACCAAGGGAGGTTGATCCCCCACCTTGACAGGCCATGCCGCTGCCGGTGGTCAAAAAATGGCTTTCAAAAAATTTTCCATAAGGAGCTTTCGGCCAAGCATAGAAAATGGGGTAGGAGAGACTTTCACCTCCCTATTTTCATTCCAAAAGAATCTCCAAGAAGAGTGATAAAGTTTCCAACCATCCCTGGACCTTCTCATGGCCGGCAAGTTAGATTTCGAGTATGTAATTTCTCCCTCCTCCTATGCATTCAGTTTTGGAGTTTTGTGAAGAAAGTTGGATCCTCAAATGGATCCAACCGTATGGATTGACCCTAATTCGATCCCTGATCATTTTTGGATCAAAATCTTGGCTTTATTCACCAACGATCACCAGCGATTGGCACGAAATCACGGATGGTGTCCGTGATTCACCGGCAAGCCTCAGGATTTAATCCTGATCGTTTGATCCTTCTCTTAGGATTGGACGATTCTGATTTAGGCAGACAGACTGAATTAAACCCCTTAAGGATCGCGGGGGTAATCTAGACCGTCCAATTTGCAATCCGACGGTCCAGGATCATCCCGCATTTTTGCCAGCATGCGACACGCGTTCTCATCCCAGCGCGTGACACGCATTTTCATCCATGCATGACATGAGGCCCTCACACCGTGTGACACGCGATCTGATCCCGCAGGACTACGGGATCAGTATGGACCATCCGATCTTTGATCGGACGATCCGTAAATGATCCCGCTCATTTCAACTCCATTGCGTGAGACTCTCCCCACTTAAAATCGTTAAGATTTGTTAATTAATGGTTTAATTAATTAATTAAAAACCAAAAAACTTCAAAAAATCATATAAAATTAAAGAAAAATCCAAAAATTACAAATAAGAGCTCTATGGATTCATCTTGACGATAGGAATCCATAAAAATTAAAATAAACAATTTAAATTAAGTAATTTTTCTTTAATTTGGGTTTCATTGAAAAATATTAAACTCTAATTACCCTCAAATTAATAATCTAATTAATTTGAAACTTTGGGAAAATGAAATTAAGCATAAAACATACCTTAGGTAAATTTTTGGGGATTTAATTCTCTGAATTCAAGGGAAATTGTAATTTCATGTGTTTAACCTTTAAATTAATTAAATTAATTACCCTTTAATGAAATAATTAGAAAACTTTAATCTAATAACCTTAAATCAACATAATAAATATTAATGGATATTAGAATACTAATTAAACCTAATCAAACCTATATAAACCTAATAGATCACTAATTAACTCAATCAAGTAATTAAAAGAATTAAATAATTCAATTAAATGACCTAAACTTAATTAAATAATAATAAATCAACCAGTTAAACAAAAATTATGAATAAAACTCATTGGAAAGGTATTTTAGTGAAGAATAAGTGAAAAATAAAATCTCTTAATGAATCTTAATAAATTAGGCTTAATTTAAGTTTTAATAAAAAAATTAAAATCTTAATTACACCTTAATTATATCTTTAATCAAGTTGAAACTTTAGAAACATAAAATTGGCATGTAACCTCACTCGGCATAATTATATCAAACCCAATTGGTCTATAAATTTGGAATTTTTAATTTTCCAAATCTCTAGGTCAATATGAACTAAATAATAATTAAGAAGAATCGTTAATTCATTGAATCAACAAATAAATTGAACTAATCTAAAATAAACATTAGAAATACTTAGGGTAATTCATCAAAACTTCCTATGACAAAGAATTTAATCAAATATCAAGATTGTAGGAAAATCATTACTTAATGAAATTCAAACATAATTAAACAACTTAAGTTAAGTTTAATGAAACCACTCATCCTTAATGAATTTAAATAATGAATCTAAAACCTAGGTTAATTAAATTAGATTAAGAATAATCTATGAACAAACCTAAGGTATTAATTCATATTAATGGACTTAAAACTTAACCTTACAAATTCATGATTTAATACCTTAAGAAATCAAATTTAAATCAAACTCCATAAAATAACATAAGCCAAATCAAATGAAATCCATAAAACTTAATTCAAAATGAAATAAATCAAACAAGTTAAATCAAACAAAGCAATTTAAATAAATGAAATAACATAAATCAAATCTAAACATAAATAAAATCAAAAGGATTAATTAAAATACTTAGGATTTTGGTTAGACTTTTGGAAACTTCATTAGGATTTAGGATGTTGAATGGAAAGATCTTCATCCAAAAATGGAATCATTGCATTCTTCATTCTTGAAAACCTATACAACTTTAACCAAATAAAATGAACATAAAAATGGGAATTAAATCATTAAATCATTTAAATTGAAACCAACCAATGGTAAAAATTAAACTAATTGAAATTTCAAACATCAAACTTAAACTTAAAGGCTTAGCGAAGACCTACCACACAAACTCCACTTCTACACACACTAGATTACTTAGGTCAAGGACCCTAGATCTAGGTTAGATCATTCTGTGATTTTCTTTTAAACTCCTGTGATATATTGTGTTGTGCTTCACATGTTTGTGTGGTGTATTACTTTAGACTGGATGCCTAGGCTTGTTTGTTCGTTAGACTAGATGTTAGGGCATTCTGTCTAGATTTAACATTATTTTTTGCAGGGGACTGTGTTAAAGGGATCGCTGTAATAAATAAATCATAAAATTATTATTTTCTTGTAAGTGCTAAAATTCTCTTAACATAGTCCATAGGACAAGTGGCTTTGGTAAGCAACTAATGCTAAGCCAGTATGTTTATGAAATATAAATTGCTTTGTGTGCTGTGTATTTCCTAACATAGTCCATAGGATAGGATTTCCTTTGAATTTTAAATGTAAATTTGAGCTTAGAATTAGGTTATGATCTATGGGGTCTAGGATTAGCAGGAGGTTACCCAACCAGGAGATGGTGTGGTGGTCCCCTGTGGAGCCCAATGGATGTCCCTGAAAAAGGAGACTTTCCTGGAAAGAAGACCCATAGATCTGAGCTTGTAGTTCTAGGTCGGGTTGTATAAGGGCAGAACTCAGCTGCCCATTTTTTTTCTTCCAGGGTGTACAGTAGTACCCGACTGCATTGTCCTTTTTCTTATATAATTTAATCTAACTTGATTTATTTTGGGTGCGTAATAGAAACAACATACTTTTCTTAGGTTTCTTTTCATGTTATGTTTATGCTGTGATGAATGCTTGGACATAAGCTCATATGATAAACTAAATTTTCTACCCAACTAAATCAATTGAAACATAAAAATAATACAACTCATAATATTCATATAAAAGACTAGGTACTAAAGCAAGATAAAATATGTAGCAACCCCTTAGCTGAATATTTTAATATCATGCATAAATCATATTATTTCACTCTTGATTAATGAAGGACTTCCATCCTTGCCAGAGAACTTGGGCTTGACCTTTGAGAGCCTATGGTGGAAGTACACCTTCTCCTATTCTGATTTGGCCCATAATCTTTTTCTAATTGCATGCATTGGGCATAAATTGCATTCCTATGACCTAAGTGAATCTTGAGTCAAAATTATAAATATCCTAAAAATATGCATTAGTTAGGTACATATTCACCCTACATAATTGTAGGGGTTAGGGAGTAAGTCTAGGTTCATAGATTTCTTTCCTAAAACTATAATAGCCCAGCCATCTTGCATTCATATGACTTAGCCTCATTGTTTTAAAATATGCTTAGGTGGTGTTAGCTGACACCTTCTCCATGCAAGTTGTAAGTCCAGAAGAGTCAGGGATAGGTTAATTCTCTCAAGTGAGGAGAATGACCAATGATTCCCAAGGATAGAATTAAGTTGAGCATCTGACATGTATCAGAAGCACCTGTAGACAAGGTTCTGAAGAATCATTTTAGGAATAAGTTGTCAACCCTAAGCATTTCTGTAGTCTTGTGCTACTAGAATCTAAGCCTTAGATTTCTAAGAAAATGATAACTTGAAATCTAAAATTAAATCCCAAATTTGAAGCCCAATCATAGGATAGATGAAATGTCTACTGGGCATCCCAACATCAATAGGAATTTCTTACTCTTTTCCATTTGACTCTTAAAAATAACTCTCTCTAATTTGAACCTCTCCTAATTGAATTTCTCAAAATCAATCCTTTGAAAGCTACCTTAGTAGTCTTTAGGAAAAACTACTTATTTCTTTAATCGAGACTATTCTTAGGAAGAGACCCTTCCTAAAATGTAATTAACTATAGATGCTTACCTTTATAAGGAACCATGATCCCAGGATAAAATAGAACCTATTCTACTTTCCATGTAGTTCAACAAAAAACACTCTGGTACATAAAGACTCATTAGCCTTAAGAGTCTTTTATTGAAATGATCGAATCCATTACAGGAGAGCATGTTTATCTTTTGAGATAATATGCTTATTCTTTAATGTCGTATTTGGTCATCTAAATAAAATATTCCTAAACTCTATGTGGTGTCATTTCTTTTCTCTATTCTAGAGAAAAGAACCAACAAATCTCATCACATCATGATCTAGAGTTAGGAGGACTATTCCTACCCCTGCCTTCTTTAGGATAGTAAATCATGGTTCTTCTCCTCTTTGAGCAAAAGCCACACCATCAAAGTACATCTTACATCGGTGAATGCTAGCATCCCCTAAGTTTATGATTTGTTCATCTCGGAGGTCATCACTAAGCAAAGAGTCAGCAGGAAGTGGGTGTGTTGCTAAAAAATCTGCTAGTGCTTATCCTTTCACCGCACGGAGGGGTATGAAAGTAATGTCAAACTGCGACAAAATCATGGACCATCATGCCAACTATCTAGATAGTGTCGGCCGTGTCATGAGATATTATAGTGGATTGATCCTAGAGATCAAGTTCACCTTATGAGAAAGCATGTAATGTCATAGCTTTTGTGAAGCAAAGATTAAAGCTAAATAATGCTTCTCGATGGGTAGATTGTTTGCTTCAATAGGGATTAGATGATGGCTAAAATAGTAGAGAGCATTCTCTTTCCCTTCATCATTAGTTTGGGCCAACAAAGCACCAAGGGACTTGTCTAGTGTAGTAATGTAGAGGATGAGCGGCTTGTCCGGGATAGGGGCTGCTAGAACTATTGGCATTATCAGGTAGTGCTTGATGTATTTGAAGGCATATTGGCACTTGTCATCCCACTTAAACTTGACATCTTTTTTGACAAGTGCTAAGAATGGCTGGCACCTTCCTGATAGGTTAGATATAAAGCATCTTAGATATGCCAACCACCTTTGGAATGATCTGAGTTGAGTTAAACTTTTAGGGGGTGGCATTTCAAATATTGCCTTGATCTTCTTCAGATTGATTTTGATTCCATGGTGTCGGACAACAAACCCAAGGAATTTTATTGAAGCTACTCCAAATGCACACTTCAGGAGGTTCATTTTGAGGTTAATTATCTTAACTGTTCGAAAACTACTCCCAAGTCAAAGATATGGTCTTCTTTTTTTTACTTTTGACTACAAGATCATCGATGTAACATTTGACTTGATGATGAATGAGTTCATCGAAGATTTGAGTCATGGCCGGTAGGTAGCACCGGCATTTTTAAGGCCAAAAGGCATGACCCTATAGAAATAGATTCTCGATCAGGATTCAAAAAGCATAATTTTTCTCATCTTTAAGGGCATCTTAATTTGGTTGTACCTAAATGAGCCATCCATGAAGGAGAAGACTATATGAGTTGAGGCAATGTCTACCACTAGTTCTAGTATTGGTAGTGAAAATTCATCTTTTAAACATGCCTTATTTAAGTCCCTAAAATTGATGTATATGTGCATTTGGCCATTCTTCTTCTTAACTGGGATGACACTGGAGAACCAGGAAGGATATTTTTCTTCCCCGATGAAACCAACATCAATCAGTTTCTTGACTTCAAAATGACATATTGTTCAATATCTAATTGCATGCATCTAAGAGCTTGCTTGATAGGGTTAATACTAGGCTCTATTGCTAGTTTGTGGTCTGCTACATCAGGAGATAAACTAGGCATCTCTTCATAACTCCATGTGAAGTAGTCCTTAAACTCAATCAATAGCCTCATTAAGACATTGGTTTTAGTTTCATTCAACAAGAAACTGATGTATGTCCGGCTTGGATTATCTTCAGTCCCTAAGTTGATTTCTTTGAGCTCATCGATGGTTGACTTGATCTCTTCTTTGAACTCTAGTGGTGCATCTTTGACTTCAAAATCATCTAGACCATCTGAAGTTTCTAAGCACACCTCCTCATATGAGTTAATGTGATTTGATAAGAACCTACCAGATTCCAAATGATTGGTGATAACTAAGCATTACTCGTCATCATTGAGTGGACCTAATGTACCAAATCATAGACCCGGTCTTAATTGGAAGCTTTTGCATTTGTTCTTCCATATTATTTCAAAGTAGTCTGACCTGTGCTTTGACTAAATATGTGGGATTAATCCTTTCTTTACTACATTATGAATGCATGACGAGTACCAATCAAAAGATAATTCTATTAAATCTTTATATGAATCATCCTCAAGTTTTACATCAACTTCCTGACTTGTGGATGATGCTCCCATAAAGAACCTTTGAGTCTTCACATCTATGGATGACTTAGGGCTTCCTTAACCACCAAAATCTCAACTTTTTATGAGGAAAGTGGGGTTAGAGCTAAAGTTCTCAATTGATGCCTGATTATTTCACATATAGACTTGGATACACTCATGCTTTGCTTTATAGCCTGGTCTTCATCGTTATCTAGCTCAAGTGTCACCTCCAAGGGAATCTAATGCTAAGAAGAGCTAGCTGGTGTGCTAATCATATATGACTCATCCTATAAACTAGATTCTAAGTCTATATGGATAGCAGGTGTACTCTTGGTAGTTGGGACATATCTCCTATTAGGTGGCCAATAAGGAGGTTTTCCACCCATAGGACTACCTCTGAACTGACCTCTTCCTCTACTTGGGGGAGGTTGGGTAATCCAACCCATGTGTTTGAATGGAGTAACAAACTGTGGGTGGAATGTAATGTTAGGCTCCACTTCCTCCTCCAAGTCTATTTCTCGCTCCTTTTTATTTTTTTCTCATTTTCTTTTTTCCTTTTCTTTTTCTTTTTCTTTCTCTTTTTTTCTTTTATTTTTGAACTTTGACCAAGTTCGCGACAATAGACTTGTTGATTTTGAGGGAGGTAGTAGGACGCATCCTCATATATGCCGATCTCATGAACTGAAAATGGCTTGAGATCTCCTTTGACATAGTAGGCGATTCCACCTCTCACAAACTTCATACATTGATGTAGAGAGGATGGGACCGTGTTATTTTAATGTATCCACAATCTCCCAAGAAAAGTATTGAAAGATGAATCTGAGTCTATAATATGAAACTTAACTTCAATCTTCCAATCATCTATCTCCAAAGGCAACACTATGGAGCCTAAGGCCCTCTTGCATTATTCATTGAATCCTCTCAACATCATCCTTTCTTTTTGGAGTTTGGAGATGTTGATCCTTAAGTAGGCAAGGGTTCTTAGACTCATAATGTTGATTGATGCACCTAGATCAACCAACACTCTCGATAGCCTGTATCTGCCAACATCCATTATAATGTAAAGAGGACAGTTGTGCTCAATTGTCCCTAGAAGTAAGTCTTCATCACTGAAAGTAACTCCCAAGGTGTCCTTCGAGTGACATGCCTCCTCTTCAGTAGTGGCCAGCTGAGCCAAGCATATCTCTAGGTCAAGTAAAGCCTTGATTAGAGATTCTCTCATCTCTTTGGATAAGACAAGGGCGTCATAAATGCTTAACTTAGCTTGCAACTTTCTAAGATGAGCTAGGATGTTATAATTAACTCTGGCTTGGTCCTCCACAAGCATATCCATAGGTGGAGCATCCTATGGATGGGCTATCTGCTCACTAGAACCAATGACTTGCTTACCCTTATCTTGAGGTGCTACCCTCAGAGGTGGAACTTTTCACTATGTAGGTTGACTTCAGTGACTTCATGTGGCAAGTTGGAAGAAAGTTCTACTTGCTCATTGGGCATACCTTCAACTTCTCCTAAGGGACCCTCAAAGTTGGTTGACTCCAAGTCAATCTCAATGGGTGAACTTGATTGATTCAGAAAAGGAAAGTCGATTTTGAATCAAAGAGAAGGGATCAAAATTACTAGAGTTACTATTATTTTTAGACTTGGAGAGTTTTCAATAGAAATAAAATCAAAAGCATCAGAAGTGGACAAGATGTAAGTAGAATTTGCTTTCTTAATTGATTTCTTTTTGGGTGGAAGTACATAATAGAAATCAAGTAAAGTAAGCAGGGCAAGGGTTTTAGTATCCACTGATACAACACTCATGTTGGAAGAAGAGCTGGATGAAGTGGTAGCGTGGAGGGAATGCTAGACTTGGACGGTGGTTGTGCTATTGGACCATCCCATGCAAGTGTGGACTACTACTGCTGCTGTTGAGTTCTCACCTTCCCCAAGTTATCTTTGGCAACTTGCGAATATTCCTTGATGTTGGAGGTTTGAGCTTCCTCAGGCACCTGCAATGAGAGTTTTTTTATCTTATAAATAATCTTTTTAGAGGTTCAGGATAAGAAAATATCACAACCATCTTTTGTCATAAGAGGATCATAAGTATCCCCAAGGATTACTCTAACAGAACTAGATGGTTATTCTAATAGGAATTCCTTGGGGATAACTATGGTGCCTAACTTGTAGCTGTGCTCAAGCCAGTACTTGAAGGTGATGCAGTCCTCTAAGACATGGCCTAACATGTGGTGGTAGGGGCAATAGCTAGGATCATCACTCTTGCCCACTTCCTCTGGCCTCTTAGGCTCTGGTAGCTAAAAATCAGGTTTCTTTATGAGATTTTTAAAAATTTTCCTGATTACCTCCCTCTTGAATGAATAAGGCTTATTTAGTTTATCCAGAAGAGCAAGGGATAATAGCTACCTGGTAGGGATATGAGTACCACTGCTATGTGTACTACTAAGGAGGTGGTGGTAATGGTCATTGAGGTGGTAGTGGTCGGTAGGATGGCCTAGGTGGTGGTAAAGGATGTGGCAGTAGAGGCTGCTGAGCTTGGGGTATCTCAAATTGGACTATGGCTGGTTGCTTCCCCTTATCTGCTGACACCACTACCCCTAGCTTCATTTCAAATACCTTCTACAGCTTTAGTTTGGATGACTAGTCTTGGAAAGGTAACTGTTTGGCTTCCTCTTGTAGACTAACTGCTTTATTGATTAACTTCTCAAAGGTTTTAATTGTAAAACTCTTGAACATGAAAGCAATTGGGCCATGAATATTCTTAAGTTCTATGGCAAGCTATTCAAATACATGTGATTCATATTTCATACTCAAGTTATGTCACTTAAGAATATAATCAATGAGGGACTCATTGGGATTTTACTTTGCTACAATGAGGTCACCCACAGTCACCCTCTGCTGGGCTCCAACAAACCTCTTGATAAAGAGTTACTCCAACTCAACAAATATCTTCACTGAACCATTGGGCAGTTCGATGTACCAGTCAAATGCAACCCTTGCTAGACTCTTGATAAAGAGGCAAAAAAGAAGCGCATTACTACCACTAGTGTTGCAACAGCCATCTATGAAATGTGTCATGTGTTTTCCGTGGGTTCCCACTACCATAAAAAATATTGATGGAATGTGTCATGAACCCCTTGGGTGTATACTACATCAAATTCCTCTAGGTAAGGTTTACCCTTTAGAATAGATGAACTACCACGAGCTTGCACCAACATTCCTCTCACTTATTCTTCCACCATCTGCTTGATGTATTTTTCATGCATGAGGTAATGTATGACCTACTTATACAAACTACCACTATCCTGATCCATAGGAGAGGTACTCTTGGGAGGATCCAAGACATGCTGCTCGCCACTCGGCCTCCATGAAACTAGGCTATGTGCTGAGTTTAGCCACAGTACTATAACTAACTAACAAATCTTCCACCCTCTTCTCCATCCTGTGGATATGATCATCCTCTGCTAAAGTAGGTGTTGGGTTGAATGAACAACATTGTCTTCCTCAACCACAATACCTTCCTAACTTTGATGGTCTTAGTGGAGGGATCCTCAAGTATCGACAATATAAATTTCTGCTGAATCTTCAAATAGATCTGTCAAAATATACTCTACCCTCTTTCGATCTAAATGATCACTCCCAAGAAGTTGTTTCTTCTCAGCAAAGTAGTCTTCTAGGATATCATCTAATCAATGATCTCCTATTTTGCTTGGATGAACCGGCACAAATACCTGCTGGCAACTGATTGTAGGATTCTGCTTATCTAAACTTATGTATCAGACATTGCCTACTGATAGGATTCTCTCACTGGGAGGATTAACTACCATGAGATCTGCACTGGTATCCTCTCTTTCCTCTACTATTGCTGATGGTTGTAGTGGTGGCACGGCCATGACACTTTTGAGTTGCCACTCCTTCTTTACCACGATTGAAGTGAGAGGTCGAATGGGAGAGCTCAAGCTCACCTTAGTTGGTGGATTAGATGGAGTGGGATCCATAGGCCATAGCGGATCACTAATGGGGATGTACTCTCCCCGGATGCAGACTTTTGGGCTTTAGTAGGGAATGTGGAAGGAGGGACTTGGACGGGTGATGGTGGATGGGGAAAGGGTGTGGCTGTGGGCGAAGAGGCGATGTAGCTATGGAGACACTGACTGCCCTCCCATCGTAACCCTCCTATTGTGGTTAGTGGTGCTTATCAATACTATACTATCGGTGTGATTAGCTCTGGTAGCTCACTAATCTGAAAAATCAACAAGTGCTAAGGCTGCCAATTGCCTGACATACCTCCTCCTCCCCTTTCTTGCCTGCAACTTGAGCCTCAGTGGCTCTCTCCCTACATATCTGATCACTAACACTCTTGGAAATCATGGACCTCAAATTAAATAATGTGCCAGACTCTGAGCATCCATAGGATCTCCCAACCTGGCGAAGAACTATCCTAAGACTGGCATAGGGCTTCATCCGCTCCCTAGTCGATACCTTAAAGTGTGCTTGTGGTGGAGGCAATGTAGTAATCCTCTTATAGTCCTCCTCTCCATTTGAGGTTGAGAGGGGGTGGAACCTGCTATCACTTAAGAGTGGAGAGGTCTCACGAGGAGAACCCTCCTCAGTGATATGGGAGGTAGCATCAATCACCCTGCTGCTCACTCATGGTGCCGCTTGATCTTCCTATTCATGTTATGGAATTGAGTGCGAGTGAGCAGGGCAGAGCGAGAGTTGGAACCTACCTCAAAGGTAGGGGAAACTATGTTAGAGTCCAAGATAGCCTACCCCTTCAAAGGGGGGAAACTAGTGAGGAGGTGCTAGCTCACACTGGGGATACAATAGGGACAATAAAAAACTAAACTGGCCTGAGAACTGCTAACACTGACACTGATGAGGTTGTAGCTGGCTAAATTGGAACTATTGCCATTGTGAAAACTTGGCATCCTTTCTCTTCAGAGAGGAGAATTCAGACTCCTGACTACATATCAAAATGGAGGAGTGGCTTTTGTCTTGCCACCTCCTCTCTACTGACAGTTGTGAGGGCTAGTCCCTCACAAGTAACCATGACGACCTCGAAACCATGGACAAACTGAATCAGGTGAGTGGTGGTCATGGTGTGTATGGCTAGATCCACACCTGGCAAGAAAGATAAAATGAACTTGTTGGAAGCCATATTAATTGAACTGAAGATGGAGAAGGAACTGACTTTACTGATACCTCTGCATTTGTTGAAACATAGCAACATCAAACCATTGCTTTGATATTTGTCTTCAAATATTAAGTTCTGATATCGATTTGGAATTTGAACCCACACTTAACAAATTTAGGTATGCTAAGTGGGGTAATTGGAGAGACTTTAGAATGTGATGAGAGACTTGTCATAGAATTTGATTTTGATTTGGAACCCTTCATTCAACAAATTTAGGTATGTTGAGTGGGGTTTGTCCATTTGGAGAGACTTTGGAGATGAATTTATTTTGTTTTATCCTTTGTTTGAAGATTTTGATTTTGGAATCTTTTTTTAGCAAATTTAGATATGCTAAATTAAATTCAAATATATGTTTGAAAATAAATTTGAAAACATTTTGTTTGTAAGAGTTGTTGTTGTTTGTTTGATATGTTTGATTTGATTTTGATTTAAAAATGGGATATTTACTTAACAAATTGAGGTATGCTAAGTAAAGCCCAAATGTGTTTGATATTTTGTTGATTTGAAAAATGATACCCATAATAAATTTAGGTATGTTAAGTATGGTTCAAGTGTGTTTAATATTTTTATTTTGATTTGAAAAAGGAAAACACTTATTCAACAAATGTGGGCATGTTAAATAGAGTTTAATTTGTTTTATGTGTTATTTGATGATGGAATTCGTATTTGACAAATTTGAGCATGTCAAATGGAATTCACATGTATTTTGATTTTTATGATTTTGAAAAAGGGGAACCTATTTAACAAATTTAGATATGTTAAATAGAGTTCAATTTATTTTTGTTTTCAAAAAAAGGGAACTCTCATTTGACGAATTTGAGTATGCCAAATAGAGTTCAAATATGTTTTGATTTTGTGTGTGATATTTGCTTTTGAAAAGAGCGAACTCTTACTTAACACATTTGGGTATGTTAGGTGAGGTTCAATAATATGTTGATTTTGATTTTGTTTTGATTTTGAAAATAGAACTCTATTTAACAAATTTAGGCATGATAAGTGGAGTTGGTTAATTTTTGAAAAATGTGTTTGGAATATTTTGCAGATCTCTCATTTAACAAATTTGGCTATGTTAAATAGAATTTATTATTTTGGAAATGTGCTTTTTGAAAAAGGGATTTTAAAAATTTTTATTTTATTTTGAAAACAACCTCCATGTAACAATTGTAGGTATTGTTAAATGAGATTTGGTTATCTTAATTTCTTTTGAAAACTCCTTATGAATCTTGTGAAAATATTTTGTCATGTGAATTTTGAAAAGTTCTTTTGGAAAGCAATATTTTGCAAAGGATTTATTTTCTTAAGTATAGGATGAGCCTTGCCTCACTAAGCAAGTGGTAAAGAGGTTATAAATTTTTTATCATCTCCTTCCATTAGTTAATTTTATTTTCTACCTATTGGGGGACCCAATAGGGGTTTCAAGACCAACATGGAGTGAGATCCTAAAACCTAAAGGATGTTGGCTAGCTTTGCTTAAGGATGAAATAAGCTAAGTGTCAATGAAAAGAAAGACATTCTCGGGCTTATATAAAATATAAGTCCACTATTAATTCTTAGAGATAATAATTGTCTACTAAAGATGGAGAGAGGAACCTTCTACAGTGGAGTCACTAGAAAAATCTATGGTGTTTATTTTTAGATGTGGGGATACCACATAGATCGTAGGTGTTACTTATTGAAGTGATCAGGTACAATATTAAGATATGACATACTATCTCAAAAGATAAATGCATCACCCTTCAATGGAACTAATCACTTAATAAGGACTCCTAAGGCATGATGGGTCTTCGAATATACTAGAGATTTTTCTCCTACTTTACATGGATGAATAAAATAGAGTTTATATTAAACTAGTTCTAAAGTTCCCTATGGAGGAAAGCCTCCATAGTTAATTGCATCCTAAAGAAGGTGAATTCCTTAGGAACACTCTCGACTAAAGTAGACAATTAGGGTCTCCAAAAATTTCAAGGTTAGACTATCAAAGGATTGGTTATGTTTAGGAAATCAATTAGGAAATTTTAAATTGAGTGACTTATTTTGGAAACCAAAGGAGATGAGTAAGGAATGCTCATGATACTAGAAAACCTAGTTAGCATTCCAATCTATCCTATGATTAGGCTTTATATGTTTGAAATTGAAGGGATTTATTTTGTTAGAGTAAAAATTTTATTAGATTGTTAGGGCTTATAATCCACCAACACAAGGTTGTCAAAATACCGAAGAGGTGAGGATTTATGCTTGTATCAAGAAAATAGCAACCTCAGATCCTAAATCTAGGGACCTTTAGCATAAGCTAAAGTACGACCTAAATCTAAGCGAAGATGGGCATAAGGTTTACCTCCACAAGAGAGGATAAATCACCCGACTGTTAGGCTTACAACGGCCTGGAGTGGCCAATTAACTCCCCCTACGCTTTAAATCCATGTAGATAAGTCTTATGATTTTGAAATATTGTTGGGCTATTATTTATTTAAAAAGAGACTAAAAGTCCTTAAATCCACTCTCTAAGAGACTAGAGCACGAGTGGTATGAATAATGACTTAATCTAATACAAAAATCTTTTCAAGTTTTATTTCAATTTTGACACTTCATTTTGATAAAGGCTTTAGGATTTTGATGTATATATGCATGATGAAATAAGATTGTTGGCTAAATCAATGAGAAAGTGGCATTTTCACCACAAGAGATGCCCTCATGAGTCATGCATTCCCATATCATGCGGATGAAAATCCCCATTTTCAAGAATAAATAATATGATATGCATTATGTGAAACATTCAACCATTCAACTAAGGGGTTGCTAAATATTTTAATTATCTTATTTAATATCTTGGCTTTATGGTGAGGTTATGAGTTGATTAAAACTTTAGTTATGAGTTGTAGTTGGGTATAAAATTTATTTTATCTTAAGAGCCTATTCACATCCATGCCACACATTAAAGTATCAAATATTTAAGAAATTAAGAAAAGCATGTCATCCTAATGCACAAACTAAACATAACATCAAAACTATTTTATATCTACCGCAAAAGAATAATAGGCCAGTGTGATCGAGTGCCGCCATATAACCCGAAAAGATGGTTAGCCAAGCTCTACCCTTATACAACCCAAAATTACAAAATAATAATTATAATTTAACAATGAATAAATACTATGGGGGGTCTTCATTCTTCATTCTTCATGTCTTCATCTTCATGTCTCCATTTTATTTGATTTACTCCACTTCAAACGAATCACATGGCCTCCCAGGACAAAGCCTTCTAGACAATGCTCATCCTTATCCCCATGACAGTAATCCTAATTTCTAATACAAAATTACATTGAAAATAGAAAAAATAAATCTAACTACACCTGCAAAATAAGCGTTAGCTAAGCACATATACAATCCTAAGCAGGTATATATATGATTTGGACTTAGCACCCCGCACATGGGTAACCAAGCCCACCTATCCTAACTTGGATTATGCTTAGGGGTTTAAGAAACTTGCAAAGAGAGCATTCATATTTATTTTAAAGTACCCCCTTAAGCACAATCCCTTGTAGAAAAATATGATTAGGCTAATATCAGCCTAACCTCCAGTCTATGAAACATACACCCTAACATCCAGTCTAAAATAACACATCATAAAATAAAATATACATCACCATACACCATCCTAACATAAAGCTAGAAGTGGTGACTTAATTCTAATGTGTGTGTTAAGGCTTGTGTGTGTCTTATTAGGCATTAGAGTTGTAGTTTTCTAAGTGTAGAAAGATTTAATTTAACATGAAGGGTTGATTTCACTTAAAGTTATTTAATTTATTTGCGAATTTAAATTTGTGTTTTTGTTTGTTTCATTTTATTACACTTAGCAGCTAAGTGTTGTAAAGAGAAGAAAGAGGTTTTCCCTCTTTCATCCATACCTTAAGCCACTTTCTAAAACATGTTAATTTGATTTAGTTCTCTTTAGTAAATGGCTTATTATACATTTTTTTAAATTAATCCTAAGTTTAGATTCACTTTAAATAATTATATCCAATATGAAAGGCATCTTAGGATTAATCTAATTGAATTGCTATCACATGATACATGTTAAATCATTCCTTTCCATGACATTTAGCATGCATAAAATTTAATCCTAAATGTATCTATACATGCAACATGTTTTAACATACTTAAATGATGAATGTATGTGTATTTGAAGTGTATATCATTTTTTGTGATTGAATTATTTAATCATACTAGTTTAAAGCTATTTCTAAATTCTTATACAAAAATACATAAGGATGAAATTAAATAGGTATGCGTCATTGTTAACCAGGGAAGTGAGGAAATCAAATGACCTCCTTAGGGCTAACTAAAGCCTCGTATTCCCGAGATGTCCAAATTATATACCCATTTGCATTCAAACATATGTAAATTTGTATGCATGAATGTAAGAAAGAAAGCTCCAAAGTACATGATTAATTAATTCAATGACTAAATAATTATGAATGCGTGTATTTTTAATAAAATAAAAGGGTTTCTAATTCCATATTTAAATATACACACACATGTATATGAGACATAAGCTAGTATATGTCATTGTTAACCAGGGAAGTGAGGTAATCAAATGAACTCCTTAGGGCTACTTAAAGCCTCGTATTCTAGGGATGTCCAGGCTAAATATTTGGTTTTTTCAAATACATATGGATGTCTACATAAATAATGGAAGGAAAATCATGCAAAGATTGTATTTCTTTTGATGGAGTTATTTAGGTACATGATTTAAAGCTCTATCTAAATTCTTATGTTAAAGATACATAAGAATGAAACCAAATGAGTGTGTGCCATTGTTTAAACTAGAGAAGTGAGACAATCAAATGACCTCCTTGGAGATACTTAAAGCCTCATATTCCCTGGATGTCTAGGCTATATACTTAATACATTCATACTTATGTAAATCAATGTGTGAATAAAGGAAAGAGACTTTTGGAGTGAGCTCTAAATTTCTCATCACAGATCTAGGACTTTTGTAGACACTAAGAGTTCCTTAGCCTTAAGATACTTCTAGTGATTAGATGAACACTTAACATAAACCTAGAGACTTATAAGAGTTAGCCATAGGAATAGGTTGTGCTTTAGAGATTTAGGAGGACTTTCCTATCCTATAGCCTAAACCCAATCCTTGCTTCCTTCTTTCAAATGAAACCTTAAATTTAAATCCCAATCCAAATTCTAAATCAGATCCAAATTCAATGATTGAAACCCATGACCAACTTCAAATTCTGAATCCCTTCCTAAGCCCTTTGATTTTATCTTATGGACTTAGCCTTAACCAAATTCAAATCAACCCCAATCCAATTGATTTTCTCAATTATCAAGTTCAATCTCAAATCAAATCCCAACTCAATTCCAAATTAAATCCAACAACCAAATAATTGAAACCCATAATCAAATTCAGACTCCAAAATCTCTTTTAAATCATATGAATCACCTTCATATGCTTAGCCAAAACCTCCTTTAAACCAAATTAAACTTGGTTGATTTCTTTATAAATCAATCATTCCTTCTTTTATATTCACAAATATAAATGAAATCCACCCTCCAATGACCAAAACTAAACCAAACCAAATCAATTCCCTACTTAAGCCCTTTTGACCTACATCCATCAATTTAGTCAAATTTGCTTCCAAATCACTCCAAACCCAAGAGATTTTCTCATGAATCATTTATATCTTCATTTATGATCACAAATATAAATGAAATATAAATCCAAATTGCCAAAACCAAACCCAAATCAAATAAAATTTTCAATTTTATCCTTTTTAACTAATTTCTTGAACTTGGTTAAATGATATCAAAATCAACTCAAAACCCATGGATTTCTTCATGATTCAATCATTCCTTCAATCATTGTTCCAAATATAAACACAAACTCCAATTATCAAGCCAAAGCCAAGTCAACTCAAGTCAAGCCCATGTTGACCTCTTTTGACTTGAAATTGCCATATGAACCAAAATTCTTTTGACTCCAAACCACTTGCAATTGGATTTATATTGCCATCCTAAGTCCATATGTGAGTTCAATTAAACTTGAACCAAGCCATGATCAAGCCAATTTACCCTTTTAGATCCACTTGACCCAAAGTGACCTAAAAATCTTCTTGAATCAAGTTCTAATACAACCCAAATTAGATTGAACTAAGCCCATATAAACCTTATATCATGATGAACAATCATCCTAGGGTGATCAGCTACCTTGAATTGGGTCAAACTAAGTCAACTTGATCTTTGACCAAGTCAACCCTTAGCCCAAATGAAAACCAAACTAGCCAAAACCTATCATATGCCAAATTAATTGAAACAATTAACTCAAACCTAGTCATGATCAATGATTGAACATAACCAAATCATCAATTGAGCTAAACCAAGTACAATTGGCCATTTGACCCAAGTCGACCCAAATTGGCCTAAAAAGTCAAAATAGGTCAAATCATGATTTGATCCCAATTTATTGCAACCAATGGCTCAAGTTCATTCCAAATCACTTATTGAACTTGGCCAAAGCCATGATTGAGCTTAATTTGACCAATTGGTCAACTTGACCCAACTTAGCCCAAATTGACCTAAAGGGTCAAATTGGTCAAAATTCAAATTAAATCCAAATTAAACCAAACCAAAACTTACAACCATTTTCAATCAACCAATTGAACTTGACTCAATAGCTAACCCAACCCAATTTGGTCAAACAGGTCAAATTAGTCAACTTGACCCATTTGACATTTTGAATCCAAATGAGTTAAATTCAAACCTAAGTCAAATTAATCAAAACCAATTGAGCCAAAATACTTCAAATCATCATTTGAATCTAATCCAAGCCTTAATTGACCCAATTTGACCAATTGGTCAACTCAACCTGACCTAGCCCAATTTGACCTATATAGGTCAAGTTGAGTCAAGCCCATTTAAATCAAGCCAAAGCTCATTGCAACCTGACCCAACCCATCCTAAACCCACTTGGGATCATCCCAAAATCAACCCAAACCCATTTGGATCTAAACCCAAGGTGACCCCTCTTGGAAATGCCATCATACATGTGATCTTACCCAAAAGAGAGCCAAGTCCACTCACCTTTGGCAGCCATCTATCACCTCAATAGGGACCTACCTAGCTTCTTAGCCCACTCTATGGAGGCTAGGGCTGACCAATCCCATCATTAGTTTTGAAAAATTCGGCCATCCTCTTGAAATGAGAGAAAGAAGCCTCATTTCATGCAATCCTGAGTTGATTCAGCTTTCAAGAGCTTCCCCAAGCAAAGAACATCCCTTCCCCACCTTTTTTGAGTGAGTTTTGAGCTAAAAATACATAAAATTGAAGCTTTTCCAATGAGGAGGCAGCAACCATTGGTGAAGATGATGTTCCAAAGGACAGGAAGGGTTCAAACTCATTCCAAAGCTTCCTCTCACACCTAGGAGTTCACTTGGATCTTCATCGCCGCCAGAAACCATCCCCGACGAGGTAATTTTTTTAAACTTTAGCCACCCGTAAGAACTTTTGTTTTATCAAATGTGTGCATAATTTTAAGAATTATCCTTAGATTCCTCCTATATTTTTCATCTTACATCATCCCCACACATTTTTGGACATTTTGAAAGATCGCTAGAAAATCGAGCCCAAATAGCCCAAATTAGGCAGTTTATAGCTTTTTTTTTACTATTTTCATGCTCTCATTTAAGGAATTTAGAGAAGAAGAGCAGCCACCATCTGATCTCGTGTTCAAGGGATCAGACGGTCTATTTTTTGCATCAAAATTGTGTGATTTCAACCCTTAGATCATCGATCTGAACTGTCCGATCGTGTGATCGAACTGTCAGATCTTGCGTTCGCTCATTACAGGACGTTCCCACTCATTTTTACCATGGGGCTAATGGGCACGTGCCACATCATGTTGCATGCCACGTGGCACAGTGAACCATGCGACAACACGCTGGCCAATTACGTAGTGCCACGTGGCATCACATTGTCACGTCAGCACCGCGCACGATGCTAACTGTGTTAAGTGGAAAATTCAGGATTTTTGGATTTTAAAAATTATTTAAACTTCTTGAAAATTTGAAAATTCATAGAAAATAAAATTCTCATAAAATTACAAATAATGGCTTGTAGAATTCATCTTTCTAAGAGGAATACAATGAACCAAAAATCCCTAATTTTGGTTTTAGTAAAAATCAAATTTCATTAATTACTCTAAAAATACAAATTGGATTGAGGTGAAATTTTCAAGGATTAAAATTAGGCTTAAAATCTACTTATCATGAAAGTTTCAAGCCAAAATGATGGCTGGATTGAACGATATTGAATTTAGAAGTTCAAATGGTCTATTCTAATTAAACAAATCAATATACCTTATAAAATTAGGTTAAATCAGCTGAAACTATGGAAATTCATAACTAATCCTATAAAAATCCAAAAAAAAACAATTGATGGCTCATTTTAAAGGTATTTTAGAGGAGAAACTGAGAAAATTATTATTTATTAATTTTGAATAATAATTTCTACGTAATTAAGGTTTAATTAAAATTTTAATTAGCCCAATTACTCTATGATTAATTATCCAATTAATTTAAAAATGTTTAGAGATGTTTAGGAGGATAACGTCCACTTCCCCTATTTTTCTTGGAATTTATTGGATAGTTAATTAGGGAAATTGATTGATTAAGCCTTAATTATTCTCTTATCTTAATAAATGATAATTAAGCAAATGAACAGTAACTTAATCTACTAATTAAGCTTATTGCCCTCTATTAACAGTGAAGAGTCTTAGGGAAATTGTTTGGGCTCCTTTCTTGTGACCATTTCGTTAAGCCTCTTCATTTAATTTTAGTAAATTAAGAATTAAGTAATGATTAATTATCCAATTACTTCCAAAATTTTTAGAGATGTTTAAGGGGATAACCTCTACCTCCCCTATTTTTCTTGGAATTTATTGGAAAGTTAATTAGGTAAATTGATTGATTAAGCCTTAATTACTCCCTTATCTTAATTAATGATAATTAAGTAAATGAACAGTAAATTAATCCACTAATTAAGCGTATTGCCCACTATTAACAGTGAAGAGTCTTAGGGAAATGGTTTGGGTTCATTTCTTGTGACCATTTCATTAAGCCTCTTCATTTAATTTCAATTAATTAAGGATTAACTAATTAATAAACCTTTTGATTAACTAACTTAATTAAGATGTGAGCTATTTCAAAGCTTAATTAATTAGAAGGAATTAGTGATTGGGATTGAGACCTCCATCTTGATCTTCCTCTCTAAGTTAATTTCACCATCTTAATTAAAGATATTCAAGGGTTTTAATTAATCAATTAGTGGCAACTTAAAATTAAATTATTTTAAAATCCAAATCACCTTTAAATAGCCTAATCAATTTTAGGTAGCCCTTTAGATTTTAATAGTCTAAAGTGTTGGCTTAATGAGCCACATGTTCAATTCGATCAATTTTGATGATAATCGAATACTTGGATGTTCTAATGTATGTTATATGTGTTTCAGATATATTAATTGCTAATTACATATCCAATACATCTCACAATATGTTTGAAGAAATTGTAAGAATAGAAGAATGAAAGATAGATCAAAATGGATAATATGAAGCTTAAGATACAATATTTTAGGTTATATGTATTTATAACTATCTTAGAAATTCATATGAGTTCATTGGCATGAATCAATTTGCTCACAACTTAACATATTATTTTTATTTATTTTAAATAATGATAATGAGGTTAATTTATATAAATCTCTATCTAATTAACATTCAATTATATGTTTCATACATAGCATTTGAATTGTCAAAATAATAAATGATAATAAATTATAACTATTAAGTGTAATTAGTTTATATACTTAATATAATTAAATATTTTAATTTAATTTTAAGGTTATATGATAACTAACATATGTATGATTATATATAAATTATATCATAATATTTAAATGTCATATTTCAAAATTAACAAAAATATGTGAAATTCTATATTTTAGCCCAAGTCATTTCATAATTAAGGAATTTATATCTGATTTCATCTCCAATGGATTCTTTGGAACTTTTTCCTTTAATTTGATAGGTTACATGACCCATGTTGGTTAAAATTGAATTTATTATGACTTTATAAACATTAGCTGATTTTAATAATGAATGCATGCTACATACTTTGAATATATTAAGAGCCATATTTGATTATTTTTGACTTGCTCATGTGAATAGCCAAATTTTAGCTATTTGAATTTAATATTTATTTAATATAAATTATATTTTTATTGAATATTAAATTATTATATGATAAAATGATATTAGAATAATATATTTTTTGAAATAATTCAAAATGACATTCTTGCTTATAAATAGCCCTCATTCTCTTAATGAAAGTATTCCTCATTCAAATTCAAAATCCCTCCAACAAATCTAAGAGAAAATTTTCTAGATTTTCCTTCCAAGTGTTCTCCAAATATTGCAAGATCAAATCCTTAGTTTGGAAGCTTTAACATCTTCAATTAAGCAGGCTTTCTCAAATTACTTGAGTTTATTTTCTTGATCTTAATCCCTTTTTAGTTGCTCATACTATTTTCTCAAATTACTTGAGTTTGTTTTCTTGATCTCAATCCCTTTTTAGTTGCTCATACTATTTTCACCATCTATTTATTCTTTCTAATTTATAGTTTTTGGTGGATTAGTCTTTGGACATAAAAGTCTAAGTTTTTCGCATCAAAGTTTCTTCAATTATTTTTTTGTGAAAAACTCATGTGATAGTTTATAGGATTTATTTCAACTTGTTGAAATTTTTATCTTCCTACAAATTTCTTTTGGTTTATTGAAATATTTCTTCATTAGTCTTATTTAAAAGATCATTTATTCTTAGATCTATTTTAGAAGTATATTTTAAGCATTTTGAATTAATTTATTATGCTGAAATTATTTTCATATTTGCTAGATCTCTCATTCTAATTAAAAGCATAATAGTTTACTTAGATCTATCATATACTAATTTTATTTAAGTATTTTATGATCATTTACATTAATTGAAAGTATCTTTTTGGTTAAAATAAAATAAATTATTCCTTGCTGAAATTTATTTTTTTGCGCAAAAGAATATTGTGAATTTATTTTGAAATCATTTTTATATTAGTTTACAAATTGTAATAACATAAACATTTTAGTAAGATCACTTAAAGATATTTATTTTATTAATTTTTATCAATATTAAGTGAGAATTTTATCTTGCCAAAATTTTAAGTTGTAAAGTGATCGTTTATAAGTTATGTGATCACTTTTTGAATTAGATTGCTTGGTATATTTGTGAGAGATATATTTTATCAAAATTTATTATTTTTGTAATTTTCTTTTCACGCTGTAAAATTTATATTGGATTTATACTTGCCCCTTTGTAGGAGAGTACATATTGTTGTAGGGGTTGTACTCGCCCCATTTTAGGAGAGTACTATTAGTAAGCTATTTTGTATTTAGTGGATTCCTTGCCTTACAGCATGGACAATGATTTTAGGGTTTGGCCAGAACCATTAAGAATTGTATCTTATCATTATAAAATCAAAATTAATTTGCTAAAACTTAAAATTTAAGATTTAACTTTTAAAATTTTTAATATAGCCTAATTCATCCTTGGGTGCTATAGTGACTCACATAAAGGAATTTAATGAAATTATGGTTAGCTTACATGTGTAACAAAACCATAAAAGGTAATTAATTCAATCCCCTAATTAACTATTAATCATGAGCCAATTGCATTAGACCCCTTTCATTTCTTAGGAGCATTGCTAATTTACTTTCATGTGGTTGCATCTCATATTGGCTCATCATTACTTAGTTAATCAACTTAAGGTGATGTAGGTAAGGGTTAATTAATTCACTTAATCCATACCTTAACCTAAGTAAAGACATAAAATCAACCTAAATATTCTTCATTAAACTAAATTAACTCACACATGGGGAATGGGATTAGGAATAGCAAACCTCTTTCATTTCCTAAATCAAATCAAACTCAAAAAATTAAAAATATCATTAAAGAACTTTGGTTTATTTTAAATAGCCTTATTTAGTATGATTGTCCTTAGGAATTAATTGGAATGAATGAGATCATGTGCATCCTTTATATCTTTCCAATCAAGTTAAATGTTGCTTGCCATTTGTAACCATGCATTCATTTCTTTTAAAATTTACTAAATGAAATGGTTTCTTTTATGTCAAAGTGCATGTGTTGACTTAAATTAAAAATAGGTGTGACTATTTTTACTATTAAATGAAAAATTATCTTCAAAAGCCCATAAATCAATTATAATATATGGAGTGATGTTAATTACAAGTATCTATAAGTTTGCATGTGTTGATAATATAAGGTATGCAATATGAAGCTCTCTTTCCTTATCTTACATGTATTCACATAGGATTTACAAATGTATAGTTCATTTGAAAAGAACATAACATTTGTCTAACTCTATTCCCATGTATCTTCATGTTAAGACTTAGGAAGAATTTCATATCACATATGTAAATCATATAATCAAATCAAATATGACTTATTGCATGACTTCTCATTCTTGTGGTTCTTTTTGTACATTCATATGTATATAAGAAAAGTGGTATATTAGTCTGGACATCCCAGGGCTATGAGGCTTTAAGTAGCCCTAAGTAGGTCTTGTATCTTATGCCCCTAGTGTAGAATAATGATGTCATACCCACTTAAAACTCTTATACATGTGTACATATGATATGACTAATGAATAAGAATCATAAATCAAATAAAATAAATACAACTTTTGCATGGGTTTTCATATTCTTATAGTTGCTTATACATTCATATGTATATAAAAAAAGTGGTATATTATGACATCCCGGTCAGAGACTTTAAGTAGCCTAAGTAGGTCTTACGCCTCTAGTAGAACAATGGTGACCTCACTTAAAATTTTATACATGTGAATGTGTACTTAGCTAATGGATGAAAATCCATTTTTTTATTAAAAAGACATGCATTCATAATTCAATCAAATGAAATATTTAAATTCTAAACACACTTCTTTGCATTCATCATTTAAGTGTGCTAAACATACATTATATGTATAGGTATGCTTAGAATTTGATCATATGCATGATATACATTATGGAAAGAAATGAATAAACATGTGTTATGTGATAGTAATCCATTCTAAATAAACTTAAGATGTTTTTCTTATTGAATGAGTTTATTTAAAGTGAACCTAAACTTAAGGCTAATTAAAACATGTAATAAACCATTCATTAAAGAGAATTGATTAACTTGCTTTAGAAATGACTTAAGGTGGGGATGAAAGAAAGGTCCCCTCTCTTTTCTCTTTATAACACTTAGTTGTTACATGTAAGCCATATGAAATAAGAAAATACTAAGTAAAATCTTCAAACCAATTAAATCACTTAAAAAGAAATCAACCCTTTATAAATTAAATCTTTCACACTTAGCAAAATTACAACTCTAAAGCCTAGTTATGACATACCACACAAGCCTTAACACAAACACATTAGATTAAGTCACCACTTCTAGCTTTATGTTAGGGCGGTCCATGGTTTAATGTATGGTTATTTTATGATGTATTGTTGTATACTAGACATTATGATGTATGTGCGTAGTCTGGATGTTAGGCCGATATTAGCCTAATCATGTTTTCTATAGGGGATTGTGCTTAAGGGGCCGCTGTAATAAAAATATAAATACTTTTTACTGTGCAGGTTGCTTATACCCCTAAGAATAATCCAAGTAAGGATAGGTGGGCTTGGTTACCCATGTGCGAGATGCTAAGCCCAAATTATTCATATAATTATTTGGGTTGTATGGTGTGTTTCGCTAACATTTATTATGTAGGTGTAGCTAGATTTACTTTCCTTCTTTTAATATAATTTTGCATTAGGATTAGGATAAGTGTTATGGGAGATTAGGATGAGCATTGGTTAAAAGACCAAGTCTTATGTACCTACCATGTGATGTCATTGAAGCAAGCATATCTAAATCACATCAAAAATGAAGAAAGAAAGAAAGGAATGAAGAATGAAGACCCCCATAACATTTTTCAACTGTAATTGTTACTATTCTTTTGTAATCCAAGTTGTATAAGGGTAGAGCTCGACTACCCACATTTCCTTTCGGGTTGTACGGTGGTACCCGACCGCACCGGCCCTTCATTCTTTTGTGTTAACTTTATGAAATTGTTTGATATTTTTTAGCTTGTGCATTAGAAAAAGCATCCCTTTTCATAATTTATTTATGATTGGTGATTGTTGTATGGCCTGGATGCGATTAGGCTCCTAGGATAGACATTAATTTTTTACCCAAACTAACAACTCATAACCAAATTTCCTAAAACAACTCATAACCTCACCTAAAATTTTAGGCATTAAATCAAGATAATAAATGTTTAGCAACCCGTTAGTTGGATATTGTATGTTTAATATCATGCATAATCATCTTATTTCACTCTTATTAAGAGAGGGCTTCCATCTTTGCCAAATAGTAAGGGTTTAACCTTTGAGAGCCTATGATAGAAGAATACATCTTTCTCTTTTGATTTGGCCCATAATCAATTTTTTCATGCATTTAGGCATATAAAATCCTATAGCCTGTGTCAAAATAAAGAGTCCAAATTGAAATAAAATTTGATAAAAATTAGCATTAGATTAAGTCATTATTCATGCCACTCATGCTCTAGTATCTTAGGAGTGGGTTTAAAGACTTAGTTTCTTTTCTAAATAATAATAATCTAGCCATCTTGTAAAGCATAAGACTTGCCTACATGTATTTAAAGCGTAGGAGGAGTTAGTTGGCTGCCACTCCAAGCAGTAATAAGTCCAGCAGTCGGGTGGTTTACTCTCACTATGGAGGTAAACAATATACCTATTTTCATCTTAGGTTTAGGTTGTACTTTGGCCCTTGCCAAAGCTCCCTAGATTTGGGATCTGAGATTGATGTTTTCCCTCGAGCTACAAGCATAAATCCTCACCTCTTAGGATCCTAACAATCTTCTATTTTTAGAGTATAAGTCCTAGCTTTCTAATGAAATGTTAACTCAAACAGATAAAATTTTTTCAATTTCAAAAATATAAATCCCAACCATATGATAGATTGGAATGTTCACTAGGCTTCCTAGTATCATGAACATTCCCTACTTACCTCCTTTGCTTCGATAATAAGCCTCTCCTCTTGATCCATCACACTTAACTTTTTAAAATATAATAGTCTTATCTTTGAATTTTTTGGTGACAATAATCATCTACTTTAATCGAGAGTATTCTTAAGAAATTCACTTTTTTTAAGATGTAATTAACTATGGGGGCTTAGCCCCATATGAAACTTTAGAACCCCATTTAAATAAACCCTACTTTATTCATCCATGTAATGTAGGGGAAAAATATCTGGTATATTCAAAGACCCATCAAGCCTTAGGGGTCCTTATTAGGTGATCAGGTCCATTGTAAGGTAGTGATTTCTATCTTACGAGATAGTATGCTATGCCTCAATGTCATACCCAATCACCTCAATAAGTACATCCTCAGATATGCATGGTGTCCCCCCATATACAAACCTCCTAACATAACCAACTGAAAATAAACACCAAAGATTTTTCTAGCGACTCCGCTAGGGATGGTTCTTCTCTCCATCTCTAGTAGATGATTATTGTCTTTAAGCATCAATAGTGGACTTGCAATTTATGTGAGTCCGAGACTATCTTTCCTTCCATTGGCACTTAGCTTATTTCATTCTTAAGCAAAGTTAGCCAACACCCTTTAGGTTTTAGGACCTCACTAATCACTCTGTGTAGGTCTTGAAACCCCTATTGGGTTCCCCAATAGGTAAAAAAACAAAATTTATCAATGAAGGGAGAGATAATAAAAATTTAAAACCTCCCTACTATTGGCTTGGTGAGGCAAGGTTCATCATAAATTTAAGAAAATAAATTCTTTCACAAAATGACACTTTCCAAAAGCACATTTCTTTTGAAAGTAGCCACCTTCATTCAACATACTCAAATTTGTTGAAAGAAGATCCTATTTTCAAATCATGGCATAAGAGTGAAATTCCACTCAACATATCTCACATATGTTGGAGTTGAAGTATCTCTCTTTTCAAAATCAAGAAATCACTTACATGACATCAAAACATATCATTGAAATCTATTTAACATACTAAAAATTTGTTAAATAAATTTCCCTCTTTTAAGATCACAAAATATATTTTGGAATCTTATTTGACATGCCACATTTGTTAAACAAAGAATTCCCCTCTCTTTCCAAAAAAGAAAGAGAGCATATCAAATACATTTGATTCCAACATAACATGTTAAAGTTTGTTAAGTGAGAATCTCATTTCATATACATTTGATTCCCACTTAACATATCAAAATTGTTAAGTGAGAATCTTATTTTCATGTCACATTTAATTCCACTTAACATATCAAAATTGTTAAGTGAAAATATTATTTTTATATACATTTGATTCCAACTTAGCATATCAAAGTTGTTAAGTGAGAATCTTATTTTTATGTGACATTTGATTCCCACTTAACATATCAAAGTTGCTAAGTGAGAATCTTATTTTCATGTCACATTTGATTCCCACTTAACATATCAAAATTGTTAAGTTAGAATCTTATTTTCATGTCACATTTGATTCCACTTTAACATATCAAAGTTGTTAAGTGAGAATCTTATTTTCATGTCATGTTTGATTCCCACTTAACATACCAAAGTTGTTAAGTGAGAATCTCAAATTCATAACATATTTTTCACTTAACATATCAAAGTTGTTAAGTGAAAAATCCCAAATTCATACCATATTTGATTCCACTTAACATACAAAATTCATTAAGTGAGAGTCTCATTTTCATACTATAGTTGACTTTCGCTTAACATACCAAATTTGCTAAGTGAAAGTCTCATTTTTATACCATATTTGATTCCACTTAACACACCAAATTGGTTAAGTGAGAATCTCATCTTCATGACATGTTTGACTCCCCACCTAACATACCAAATTTGTTAAGTGAGGGTCTCATTTTCATGTCACATTTGACTTTCACTTAACATACCAAATTTGTTAAGTGGGAGTCCCATTTTCAAAATATATATCAATCTCATTTGACATTCACTTAACATATCAAATTTGTTAAGTGAGAGTCTCATTTTCAATACACATTTGATTCCTACTTATCATACCAAATTTGTTAAGTAAGAACCTCATTTTCAAATCATATCACATTTGGGCTTTCACTTAACATACCAAATTTGTTAAGCGAGAGTTCCATTTTCAAAGAAAAGCAAAACATATATCAATCACATTTGGCTTTCATTTAATATACCAAATTTGTTAAGTGAAAGTCTCATTGTCAAACATAAATCAAAACACATGGCCTCTACTTATCATGCCAAATTTGTTAAGTAAGAAGCCCCATTTTCAAATCAACATATCACACAATCAATCATCACAAGCAAATATATTCCAAAAAAAAATTTCAAACGCACAATCACAACCTCTTCTTAGCATACTCAAATTTGCTAAGTAAAGGTTCTTTCAAATCATCAATATTTTCAAACAAGATACACAAAATACAAATATCTCCAAAAATCTCTCCTCAAATTTTTGAACCCCACCCAACCTACCTAAATTGGTTGAGTATGGGTTCTAAATCAAAATCAAATGACAAAGACTCTCCTCCAAACATCCTAAATCTCTCCAATAGAACCCAATTTAGCATACCAAAATTTGTTAAATGAGGGTTCTAATTCAAGAGGATAAATCAAAATCAATAATTCAAGTCAACATCAAGGCAGAAGCTTCCCCTCCAATTCTACAAATCTCTCCATGCAATTTGAACCCCATTCAACATAACCAAAATTGTTGAAATATGGGTTCTGACTCAAGATCAAAAGATGAAATCCAACAACAACAATTGATGCGATCAAAGGAAAGGGATGCCACACAGCTCTTAAGACAAAGGAAGGTTGGGATATCTCCTATCTCGAACCTCCAAGAAAATCATTTCTAAGATCAGGAAATTACCCTTGCAAGTGCCAAAAGTAGCTCAAACTTCCAACTCTAAGGATGTATTGCAAGTTGCTAAGGATAACTTGAGGGAGGTAGAAGCCCAGCAGTAGCAGCGACAACCTCCACTTGCCTGGGATAGCACAATAGCGCAACCACCGACAGATTCTAGCATTCCTTCCACAATTGCACTCCTCCAGCCTTTTCTTCTAGCATATATTATATGGAGGGGTGCCAAATCCTCCACCACTTTACTTAATTTTATTTTGTACCTTCATCAAAATCTAACAAATTAATGAAGAAAGCTAATTATGGTTACATCTATATCACTTCTGATGATCTTTCTGAGTTTATTCCTTTAGATAGCTCTCCAAGTCTAATCAATAATAACTTCAGTTCTGATCACTCTTCTTCTGATTTGGAAATGGATTATCCACTCCTAAATCACCTAGGTTCACCCATTGAGATTGATTTGGAGTCATCTAACTCCAATGATCCTATAGGTGAAGCTATAGGTGAACCTAATGAACAGGTAGAACTTTCTACAAAACCATCTCATGAAGTCACTGAAGTCAACCTCCATAGTGGCAAAGTTCTACCTCTTATGATAGCACCTTAGGATAAGGGTAAATAAGTCATTTTTTTTAATGATCAAGAAGCCCCTCCACAGGATGCTCCACCTATGGATTTGCTTGTGGAGAACTAGCCTAGAGTTGACTACAATGTCCTCGCTCACCTAAGAAAGTTGTCAGCTAAACTAAGCATATATGATTCCCTTATCTTATCCAAAGAGATGAGGGAGTCATTGATCAAAGCTCTTCTTGATCCAAAAATATGCTTAGCTTCGCTGACCACTATTGGAGAGGAGGCATTTTATTCAAGAGAAGCCCGTGGAGTTACATTCATAGATGAAGACCTTCTTTTGGGGACAATAGAACACAACCGTCCCCTTTACATCACAGTGGACATGGGCAGATTCAGACTCTCCTGGGTGTTAGTTGATCTAGGTGCATTAGTGAACATTATGAGTCTAAATTCTCTTGCCTCCTTGAGGATCAACATCTCCAAACTCTGAGGAGATCAGATGATGTTGAGAGGATTCATTGAGCAAGGAGTGAGGGCTCTAGGCTCCATAGTGTTACCACTAGAGATATATGACTGGAAGACGAAGCCAAGTTCTACATAATTGATTTAGATACATCTTTCCCAACTTTGCTCGGTAGGCCTTGGATACATGAAAGCAATAGGGTTCCATACTCTTTCCATCAGTGCATCAAATTCAGAAGAGGTGGAATCGAGTATTGTGTCAAAGGAGACTTGAAGCCATTTTCAGTTAGAGAGGTCGAGATATATGATGATGCAGCCTACTATCTTCCTCCAAATCAAAAAGTATATTTCAAGAACTTAGTCTATAAAAAATAAATGAAAAAGAGAAAGAAGAAAAATAAAAAAAAAAGAAAAAGAAAAAGAAAATAAAAGTACAAGTGAGCGAGAATCAGACACCGAGGAAGAAGTAGAGCCTAATATTAGATTCTGCCCACTGTTCATTTCTCCATACAAACACTTGGGTAGGATGACTCGACCCCCACCTGGTAGAGGCAGAGGCAAATTTAGAAGTAGTTCCAAAGGTGGAAGACCTCCTTGCTGGTGGCCAACTGGTAGGAGCAATGTTCTAGGTCACAGGAGTACCCCCACTATCCACATAGAGTTAGAGTCCAGTTCAGAGGATGAGTCTCATGTGGTTAGCACACCGACCAACCCCTCTCAGCAAGTCCCTTTGGAGGTAGCATTAGAGCCAGACAATGATGAAGACCAGGCCTCCAAGCAAAGCATGAATGTATCTAAATAATCATTATGTAGAACATTTAGGAAGCAGTTAGGAACTTTAGCTATAACCTCACTTTCTTCCTAGAAATTCAAAGGTTTGGTAGTTAAGGTGGCCCCCAAGTCATCAACAGATGTCAGGCCAAAGAAGTTTTTGTTGGGAGCATCATCCTCAAGTCAGGAAGCTGATGTGAAACTTGAGGATGATTCTTATAAAGATTTAATACAATTTCCTTTTGATTGGTATTACATTGTGTTATTAATTTAGCAAAGAAGGGTTTAATACCACATACATGGTCTAAACACAGGTCAGATTATTTTGAAATGCTATGGGACAACCAAAACAAATATTCTCAATCAAGACCAGAACTAGGATTTGGCACAGTGGGTCCAATCGATGATGATAACCATTGCTTATTCATCAATAATTATTTGGAGTCTGATAGGTTCTTTTCAAATCATTCGATCTCGTATGAGGAGGTGTGTTTAAAACTTCATATAACCCAAATGACTTGAAGTCAAAGATGCACTACAAGAGTTTGAAGAAGAAGATAGGCCAACCATTGATGAACTCAAATAAATCAACTTAGAAATGAAAGAAGATTCATGCCCGACATACATCAGTTCCTTGTTGAATGAAGAAGAAACCAATGACTTAGTTAGGCTATTAGATGAGTTTAAGGACTGCATTGCATGGAGTTATGAAGAAATGCTCAGTTTATCTTCTGACATGGCAGTCCAAAAGCTAGCAATAGATCCCAATACTAACCCTATCAACCAGGCTTCTAGACGCATGCGATTAGACATTGAGCACCAGGTCATTTCTGAAATCAAGAAACTGATTGATGCTGGCTTTATAAGAGAAGAAAAATATTCTACCTGGTTGGCCAGTGTCATCCTAGTTAAGAAAAATAATGGCCAAATTCTCATATGCATCGATTTTAGGGATTTGAATAAGGCATGTCCTAAAGATGAATTTTCACTTCCTATACTGGAATTGATGGTGGACATTACGTCATCTCATGCAGTATTCTACTTTATGGATGGGTCATCTGGCTACAACCAAATTAAGATGGCCCCTGATGATGAAAGAGACACTACTTTTTAAACCCCGATCAAAATCTATTATTATAAGTTCATGCCTTTCGGCCTTAAAAATGCTGGCACTACATACCAGCAGGCCATGACTCAAATCTTTGATGAACTCATTCAACTTCAAGTCGAGTGCTACGTTGATGATCTAGTAGTTAAAAGCAAAGAAAAGGAAGACCATCTCTTTGACCTGAGGGTAGTTTTGAATGATTAAGATAATTTAACCTTAAAATGATTCCCCTGAAGTGTGCATTTGGAGTAATTTAAGAAAATTTCCTTAGGTTTGTTGTCTGACACTGGGGAATAGAGATTGATCGAGAAGATTAATGCTATCTTAGAAATGCCACCCCCAAAAAGTTTAACTCAACTCAGATCATTTCAAGGGTGGTTGGCGTATCTAAGATGTTTCATTTTGAACCTATCAGGAAGATGCCATCCATTTTCAGCACTTATCAAAAAGGATGCCAAGTTCAAGTGGGATGACAAGGGCCAACATGCTTTTGAAGACATCAAGCACTACATGATGATACCACCAGTTCTAGTAGCCCCTATCTCAGGCAAGCTACTGATACTATACACCACTACATTAAATGACTCCCTTGGTGTTTTATTGGCCCAAGCCAATGATAAAGGGAAATAAAATGCACTCTACTATCTTAGTGGTCGTCTAATCCCTGCTGAGGAAAACTACCCACTTATTAAAAAGCACTGCCTAGCTTAAATTTTTGCATCCCAAAAGCTACGGCATTACATGCATTCTCATAAGGTGAATCTGATCTCTAGGATCAGTCCACTGTAACATCTCATGACATGATCAACATTATCCGGACATTTGGCACGATGGTCCATGATTTTATTGCAGTTTGATATCATATTCATACCCCTCTATGCAGTGAAAGGGAGAGCACTAGCAGATTTCTTAGAGCACGCCAACTTCCTGCTGATTCCCCACTTAGTGGTGACCTCCCTGATGATCAAATCATGAACATAGAGGACACTAGCATTCATCATTGGAAGATGTATTTTGATGGTGCGACTTCCTTTAAAAAAGGAGAAGAACCATAATTTACTCTTTCGGGAATGACAGGGGTAGGAATAGTCCTTCTAACTCTGGACCGTGATATGATGAGATTCTTATATCATCTGTCCAATCCATGCACCAACAATGAAGTCGAATATGAGGCTCTAATTACCGGTCTGGAGTTATTCATTGCACTATGTGTCTAGAGCATCAACATTTAAGAGGTTCTCAACTAGTTATCAACCAAGTCACTGGGTCCTACAAGATTCTGAAGCTCCATCATTACCATAGTATACCATGGAGTTGTTATCCCAAATCCTTGAGGTTACCATCTACAAGATCCCCCGAGGAGAAAACGCAGTAGCAGGTGCATTGGCCAAGCTTGCCAAGGAATTGCCAAGTTCTATATAATTTATTCAAATACATCATTCACTACTTTGCTCGATTGGCCTTGGATACACCAAAATAAGATGGTTCCATCCTCTCTTCATTAGTTCATCAAGTTTCAAAAAGATGGAATCGAATGCTGCATCAATGGAGATGAAAAGCCATTCTCAGTTAGAGAGGTTGAGATATATGAGAACGTGACCTACTATCTTCCTCAAAATCAAAACATCTATTCTCATGAATTAGGCCAAAATTAAAATACAAAAGAAAAAGAAAAAAAGAAAATGAAAAAGAAACATAAAAAGAAAAAGAAAAAGAAAAAGAAGAGAAGAAAGAAAGTACAAATGAGCAAGAAAGGGACACCGAGGAAGAGGTAGAGCCGCATGTTACATTATATCCATAGTTAGTTTCACCATACAAATATATGGGTAGGATGACTCGACCTCCACCAAGTAGAGGCAGAGGTAGATATAGAGGCAGCTCGAGAGGTGGAAGACATTATGGTTGGCGGCCAGCCAATAGGAGCTATGTTCTAGTTCACAGGAGTACTTCTGCTATTCACATAGACTTAGAATCTAGCTCAGAGGATGGGTCTCATATGATTAGCACACCAGCCAACCCCTCTCAATAGGTCTTATTGGAGGTGACACTTGAGCCAGAAAGTGTTGAAGACTAGGCCTCCAAACAAAGCATAAATGTATTCAAATCAGGATTATGTAAAACTACTAGGCAATAGTTGAGAACCTTAGCTCTAACCCACTTTCTTCTCAAAAAATTAAGAGTTTGGTAGTTAAGGAAGCCCCTAGATCTTCCATGGATGTCAAGCTGAAGAGATACCTATTGGGATCATCATCCTCAAATCAAGAAGTAGATATATAACTTGAGAATGATTCATATAAAGATTTAATGGAATTACCTTTTGATTGGTACTCGCCTTGTGTTCATAATCTTGCAAAGAAAGGTTTTATTCCTTACACATGGTCCAGATATAGATCAGAGTATTTTGAAAAGCTATGGGACAATAAAGGCAGGGATGCACAATCAAGAGTAGGACTAGGATTCGGTATAGTTGATCTAGTCGACGATAATGATTTCTGTTTAGTTGTCACCAATCATATGGAATCTGATAGGATCTTCTCAGACCACACTAACTCTTATGAGGAAATGTGTTTAGAAACTTCAGATGATCGTGATGATCTTCAAATCAAAAATGCGCCTCCAAAATTTGAAGAATAAATCAATTCAACCATCACAAGCTTAAAGAAATCAACCTCAAGATAGAAGAATATCTACACCCCATGTACATCAATTCTTTATTGAATGAAGAAGAAACCAATGACTTGGTTAGGCTATTGACTAAGTTTAAGGACTACTTTACATAGAGCTATGAAGAGATGCCTGGATTATCTCCTAATGTAGCAGACCACAAACTAGTAATAGACCCTAATGCTAACCCTATCAAGCAAGCTCCTAGACACATGCGATTAGAAATTGAATAACAGGTCATTTCTGAAGTCAAAAAACTAATCGATGATAGTTTTATTAGGGAAGAAAAATACCCTACCTGGTTAGCTAGTGTCATCCCAGTTAAGAAGAAGAATGGCCAAATTTGCATATGCGTCAATTTCAGAGACTTAAATAAGGCATGTCCTAAGGATGAATTTCCACTTCCTATACCAGAGTTAATGGTGGACATTACCTCGTTTCATGTAATATTCTCCTTCATGGATGAGTTATCTGGCTACAACTAAATTAAGATGGCCCCCGAGGATAAGACGAATACTACTTTTTGAACCCTGATCAGAATCTATTATTATAAGGTCATGCCCTTCGACCTTAAAAATGTTGCTTTTTGATGAACTCATTCATCATCAAGTAGAATGCTACATCGATGATTTAGTTGTCAAAAGTAAAGAAAAGAAAGACCATCTTTTTGACTTGAGAGTAGTTTTCAAACGGTTAAGACAATTCAATCTCAAAATGAATCCCCTAAAGTGTACATTCGGAGTAGCTTCAAGGAAGTTCTTTGGGTTTGTTGTTTGGCATCAGAGAATATAGATAGGGCTAGAAAAGAATAGAGTTATCTTAGAAATGACACCCCCTAAAAGTCTAACTCAACTTAGATCATTCTAAGGGTGGTTGGCATATCAAAGACGCTTTATCTCCAATCTATTAGAAAGATGCAAGCCATTTTCAGCACTTGTCAAAAAGGATGCAAAGTTCAAGTGAGATGATAGGTGCCAATATATCTTTTGAAGACATCAAACAGTATTTAATGAAGCCGCCAATTCTAGTAGCCCCTATCTTAGGCAAGCCACTTATCCTTTATACTACTGCATTAGACGACTCCCTCGGTGCTTTGTTGGCCCAAACCAACGACGAAGGGAAGGAGAATGCTCTCTACTACCTCAGCCATCATCTGATCCCTGCTGAAGTAAACTACCCACCTATTGATTAATATTGCCTAGCTCTCATCTTCGCATCCCA
The DNA here is from genome assembly GCA_021442155.1 of Cymbidium sinense. Classification (NCBI taxonomy): domain Eukaryota; kingdom Viridiplantae; phylum Streptophyta; class Magnoliopsida; order Asparagales; family Orchidaceae; genus Cymbidium; species Cymbidium sinense. Next base: position 66,203,354 of record CM038229.1, on the reverse strand, counting down.
AAAGCTATGGAATTACATGCTCTCTCATATGATAAACTTGATCTCAAGAATCAATCCACTGCAGTATCTCATGACACGATCGATGTTATCCGGATGGTTGGCACATTGGTCCATGATTCTCTCGTAGTTCGACATTACATCCATAGCCCTCTGTGCGATGAAAGGATTGGCACTAGTAGATTTCTTAGTAGCTCACCAACTTTCTGCTGATTCCCCACTTAGTGATGACCTCCCTAATGAACAAATCATGATCTTAGGGGACACTAGCATTCACCCCTGTGAGATGTATTTTGATGGTACGACTTCTTTTCAAAAAGGAGAAGAACCATGATCTACTCTTCCAAGAAAGGTAGGGGTAGGAATCATCTTTTTAACTCCAGACCATGATGTGATGAGATTCTCAAACCATCTCTCCAGTCCATGCACCAACAATGAAGCCATGTATGAGGCTTTGATTGCCAGTCTGGAGTTAGCTATTACAGTGTGTCAAAAGTATCAACATCTATGGGGATTCTTAGCTAGTCATCAACCAGATTGCTAAATCCTATAAGGTTCTAAAACTTAAGCTTCATCACTACCATGAGTACACCATGATGCTGTTGGCCTAGATCCTTAAGGTTATCATCTACAAGATTTCTTAAGGATAGAACACAATTGTAGATGCTTTTGCCAAACTCTCCAAGGAGTTGGCATGTCCTGAAGATGAGTCCATTCTAATAAGGGTCCAAAATAGACAAGTTTTATCCCTTATTGATGCTGAACTCATCGAGAGACTCTCACTTGAAGGGGAGGTTGTTGCTGCCAAGAAGACAAGGAGTTAGATTGGAGGCAACCATTCATAGATTACTTGATTAGAGGCAAACTACCTCAAGAGAAGTCACAAGCCCATCAGATGAAGCAGAGAGCTCTCTCTCATGCTCTTGTGGATGGCACCTTGTACCGACGGTCTTTCAATCAAATGTGGTTACATTGTTTAGACAAACATAAAACCCGTAAGATCATGACCAAGGTACATTCAGATCTATGTGGAGCACATCAATTCAGTCTGAAGATGAAGGTAAAGATCAAGAGACTAGGATACTAATGGCCTTCCATGATTACAAACTACATAGATGGAGCTAGAATATGGCATTAGTGTCAGATACATGGTTTATTCTAACACCAATCACCCAACATTCTCCACCCTACATTGGCCTCATGAACATTTGAGTGTTGGGGAACTGACATAGTGGGTCTGATTGATCCTCCTTCTTCTAAGGGTCATCAGTTAATCCTAGCTGCCATCGACTACTTTCCTAAGTGGGTGGTGGCAATCCCACTCAGAGAGGTCACAGCTCAGCAGGTGCACCAATGTTTTAGTAACCATATCGTATATAGGTTTAGGGTGCCTCGACAAATTATATTCGATAATGGTACTGCATTCAAAAGCACCAAGATCAACAGCTTCACCAAGAGGCATGGTATAGATTGGAGATACTCTACTATCTACTATCCCAGGGCGAATGGCTTAGTAGAAGTATTCAACAAAACTCTCATCCAGATACTAAAAAAGACACTCAATGACAACAAGCGATAGTGGCATGAGCAACTACTTGAAGCCTTGTGGGCATACCACACCACATACAGAACTCCAATCCAATGTACCTCATTCTCCTTAGTGTATGGGTCCAAAGCCATTCTACCATTAAAAGTCCAAATCTCATCACTAAGGATAGTAATGGGTAGTAAAATCACTATAGAGTAGAACACCAGGTTGCGTTTAGAAGAGCTCGAAGGTCTGGAGGAGAGACGCCTATGAGCATGCCACAACCTTGAGTTGTACAAAGTGAAGATGATTCAAGCTCATAACAAGCCGGTTCGCCCTAGAGCTTTTCAAGTAGGAGAGCTTATTTTAGTTCTAAGGAGAGTGTTGTTGAAAGATGGGAGGTAAGTTTGAACCCACTTGGGAAGGCCCTTTTGTCATAAAAATAGCCTACCAAGGAGGATCTTACTAACTTATTAATTGTAAAGGGGAACATCTGATGCTTCCAATCAATGGGCACTATTTGAAGAAATACTATCCATAAAATCATGTTTGAAACTAATTATCTTCAAAAATTCCATTCCAATTCATCAAAATATTCTCTTCATTCAAAACATTGTTTGCTTGTTTGCAAATCTACCACGACGTGTTTAGAGAAGGTGTAAGAGAACCAAAGAGGCATCTTATCCTTCTTTCACAACACGAACACAAATTAAACATGATTCCCTAGTGCTACTAGAGTAGGTGTAAGAGAACCCAAGAGGCATCCTATTCGACTATCACAACTAAGTTAGATGTAAGAGAACCCAAGTAGCATCCTTTCTTAGTGGGATCACAACTTCCATTCATGGCACAACTTCATCAACTTTTAAGTGTATTTTAGGATAGGTGTAAAAGAACCCAAGCGGCATCCTATCCTCTTTTAACACAAATACAAACATAAACACATATCTTTTGTCTCATGCTATTTTGATATGGGAGCAAGCCCCCTATGACACTCACTCATTAGCTACTCTAGGTTAGGCTAATATGCTACCTTGCAAGTGTGTCAGCCTAATGGTCACTTTTTTGGCAGATCTGAGTCCCCTCGCTTTCTTCCTAACTTGACCATTGCAAACTGATGAGCACATTATTTGTTTGGTAGGCCTTACTGTGCAGCAAGTAAGCTACCTCATGTTGACTTTGTTTAAGAAGATGTAAGCCTACACGCCTTCTTATTAACTAGCCATCATGCACTAACTAGGTCGAGTATATTTGACGCTTAGGATAAGTCCCCTCATGGCTCCTTTCCTCTCGACTACTTTTTGAGTTGACATAAGTCCCCTAGTGGCATTCACTCAATAGTCACCCTAGGTCGGATAGCACCTATTGAGCCGAAGATAGACTATCCTGACAATCAGTTTCACTATAGGAGGATGTGAGTCCCTGATGCTTTCTTCCTAGATTGATTATCACAAACCAACAGGCACCTTAGGCTGGTTGATGTTCGCTATGCTAACAACAACTCACCCAGTGGATACACCACTCTTCATAGATATGAGTCCCCATGCTTTCTCCTTGAGTTGGCCATTGAATACCCATAGACTTTATCTTCTTCAAGGATCAGGATAAAGCCCTTAGTGGCTCCTCCCCTGTAGGCACTTTATTTGGATCACGTCCTTTGTGACCCCATTTAGACATTACCCGGGCTACTCTTGGATTAGACAGTCCCCCTTTCCTAGTAACCACCCATATGGTTGGAGAATTTGTTCACCGGATGCATAGATTTTCCCTTGGACGAGTAAATTTGAGATAAGTCTAAGCTGATATAAGCTCCTTCTCAGTGTGATGCCTCATAAACTAACAGGGTCCATGATAAATAAACAAACTAACACATTTATTCACTTGTGGATTAAGAATTCAATCCCCTAACGACCCTTTTCCCAAGCAAGCATCCTATCTTTAGGGCAGTTCCAGCAAAACTCTGTATAGGAATTGCCTAACTACACTTGAGTTGAGATAAGTCCCCGGGTCAGCACTCTCTTAGTAGTCGCCCTTAGGTCGGGTTCAATCTATTTTGCTAGAAATTGGTTACCCCGATAGCCATTTCGCTATGGAAGATGTAAGTCTACTATGCATTCTTTCTAGCATGACTGTCATAAATTGACAGGCAGCCCTAGGTCGGGTTGATATGGTACCTTGCTAATGTGTCACCCTAGTGGTCTTTTGTTCAGGAAGATGTGAGTCCCCATGCTTTCTTCCCGGAGTTGGCCATTGCAAATCAAAAGGAATCCCTTTGGTTGGATAGTTCTCCCCTTCAGCCAGAAAACTACCTCCTTTGGATCGATAAATCTGAAGTAGGCCAAGGCCGACATGGCCCTTACTCAGTGTGATCCATCACAAACTGATGGGATCCATCAAATCTAATTAAAATGAAATTAATTTTGACTATCTTTGAGCTGATTTAAGTCCTCCAGCAGCATTCACTCAGTAACAAGCCTAATGTTGGGTTCAATTCATTGTGTCACAAAGGGATAACCCCAGCGACTGATCTTTACTTTGGAGGATGTACGTCTACTATGCCTTCTTCCTAGTACAGTGGCTGCACATCGAAAGGCAACCCATTTGGTTGGATAGTCTTACCATGTGGTTGATAGACTACCCCTTTGGATTGGTAAATCTGAAGTAGGATAAGGTTGACGTGGCCCTACTTAGTGCAGTCCATCATAAATCAACAGGGTCCATCTCAAAATTTAAAATTTAAAATCTGAAAAAAAACCAACCAACCTCTCTAGTGGAGTCAGATTAAACAGTCAAATCGATCAGCTTCTCCTTAGTGAGATGCAAATCTTTCCAATTTTCCCAGTGGATTCTAAATTCTAATCCACAGTGAATTTCACAACCACTTATCCCTAGTGGATAACTTGAACCTTTTCCCCTAATGGAAGGCTCAAATACTTAATCCCTAGTGGATTCCTTATTCACTCTCTTATGTCTGTGACATAAGTAGAGTTGCATTGCACTAAGATATTGATTCCTTCTGCACCCTGAGTTTAGGAGTAGATCATTTCTGTTAGTGCTTATGATCATTTGAACGTTGTTGATCATCTCGGTCAACACCAATACATGCAGTATGCCTTATCAGTCACACCACACCTATTGCGCGCCCCTTGTTGACCTCACTTTTGGAGTGAGTTCTCAACTTCTCCGTCTTATACATAGGACTCCTCTTGCAGGCACTAAGAGTTCCTTAGTCATAAGACACTTCTAGTGATTAGGTAAATACTTAACCTAACCCTAGAGACTTAGATGGGTTTATCATAGGATTAGGCTATGCATTATAGATTTAAGGCAACCATTTACCTTATAGCTCAAACCCAACCCATGTACACTCCTTCAAACCAATCCAAATCAAATCTAAAATCAATTCCAACTAAATTGATTTTCTCAAATCTCAAATCAATCCCAACTCAATTGAGTTTCTCAAATCCAAAATCAACTCCAAATTCAATTCCAATCCTAAATGATTCAAATACAAAATCAATTCCAAATCCAACTCCATTTCTAGATGATTGAAATCCATGATGAATTTTAAATCCAAAACCTTCATAAGTCTTATGAATCACATCCATAAGCTTAGCCAAACCTTTCAAATCAACCCAAAGCTAGATGATTTCTTTATAAATCACTTATTCCATCATTTATATTCACAACTATAATGAAATTGGCATCCAAATCATCCAAATCAAATGAATATAAATCAAACTAAATCAAAACCCATTTTTCAAACTTTTTGACCTAACTTAGCCAAATTCACAATCAAATGACTCCTAATTCACATGATTCTCTCATGGATCATTTATATTCTCTTTTATCTTCACAAATATAAATGAAATATAAATTCAAATGGCCAAAATCAAATCAATATAAATTTGTGGTAAAAAATTTCTAATATGGGGAGTCACCTTCAAATCTGTTGGGAGAAATGAAGAGGAGACCAGCATATAGAAATTCATCTTTTTAGGACACCACGCAGATCTGCAGATGTACTTATTTAGGTGATCAAGTATGTCATCAAGAAAATAATGTACTATCTCGAGAGATAGAAGTCACTACTCTTTAATGGACCTAATCACCTCAATAATGACTCCTAAGGACTATGGATCTTCGGTGTGTACTAGAGATTCTTCCCCTACTTTATATGAAAGGTAAAGCAGGGCTTATTTTAAACTAGGTTCATTAAGTTCCCTATAGAGGCAAGCCCTCATAGTTAATTACATCCTGAGGAATGGGGATTCCTAAGAAAAACTCTCAATTAAGGTAAATGATCGTTGTCTTCAAAGATTTCAATAGGAAAGGATTAACTATCAATTAGTTCATTTTTGAAGATAAAATGGGATTAATCAATGAAGGAGTTATTATCGAAGCTAAAATAGAAGATAAGTACGAGATGCCCATGATGCTAGGAAACCTAGCGAGCATCTCAAACTATCCTATAGTTAGGCTTTACATTTTTGAAATTGATTTAGTTTGTTTGAGTTACATTTTTCATTAGAAATTTAAGGCTTATGATTCCGTAACACAAGATTAAAGAAATGCCTAAGAGGTAAGGAATTATGCTTATGGCCCACAAAGGAGAGAAGCAACTTCAGAATCTAAATCTAGGGACCTTTGGTGAGGGTTGAAAGCACAATAATAAATATAAGGCAAAAAATGGGTATTTGGTTTACCTCCACAAGAGAGGACAAACCACCCGACAACTAACTCCTCCTACGATTTTAAATACATGTAGGCAATTCATTATGCTTATGCAAGATAGCTAGGCTGTTATTTATTTAGAAAGAGACTAAGTCCTTAAACTCACTCCCTAAAAAGACTAGATCATGTAAGGACATGCTTCAAATAACCTAAATCTAATGAAATTCAGATTTCATTTTATTTTCATTTTTGGACAAGTATTTTTGACTCAGGCTAATAGGATTCATATGCCTAATGCATGAGAAATGGAGTTATTAGCCAAAATTAGCGAGAAGGGAGGAGGTGAGTTTCCACCATGGCTCTCAAAGGTCAAGCCAAGTTTCTCTAGCAAAGGTGGAAGCCCTCTAATTCAAAAGTGAAATAAGATGCATTTGTACATGATATTGTAAAAGAAGTACTCATCTAGCTAAGGGGTTACTAATTCTTTTATCTTGATTTTAAACCTAAGCTTTAGGTGAGATTATGAATTCGTTATTTTTAATTTGAGTTGATAGATTTGGTAAAAGATTTATTTTTCCCTAAAGAGCCTAGTTCACATCCAGGCCATATATAAAGCAAAGAAGAAACTACAAAAAACATGCCACTTAATGCGTAAGATAAACAAATCATCAATCAATTTATAAAGCTAATCATAAAAAGAATAAAAGGCCATTGTGGTCGGGCACCACCGCACAAACTCGAAAATAGCAAATTGGATAGCTGAGCTCCACCCTTAAACAACCTGGATTATAAATAAATTAAATTACAATTAAGCGAGAAATTCATTATTATGGGGGTCTTCAAGCTCCATTTCTTCTTTCTTCTTTTCTTCTTTCTTCTTCTTTCCTTCTTTCTTCTTTGGTTCCTTCTTTTGGATGGTTGAAAGGTAGATGCTCCAAGGCTTCACATGGTGATTAAGATAGAATATTTTGACCAATGTTCATCCTAATCCCCATAACAATCATTCAAAAATCCTAATTGCACAAATTTACATGAAAAGGAAAAGAATGGAACTCTAACTAACACCTGCAAAATAGAGATTAGCTAAAATAAACCACACAAATCCCAAGCATGTATATTGGACTTATCACCCCACACATGGGTGACTAAGTCCACATTAATATTGGATTATGCTTAGGGGTATAAAGCACCTGCAAGCAAAAGCATTTATATTTTTATTTATCATAGTGCCCCTTAAGCACAATCCCCTGCAGAAAACAACGGTTAGACTAAGAGTGTCCTACCATTCATTCCACGAGCATACACCCTAACATCCATTCTAAAATATAAATCATAAAACTAAATAAAATATCAAACTATGCACCATTCTAACCTAAAGCTAGAAGTGGCGACTTAGGCTAATGTGTGTGCTTTGAAGGTTTGTGTGGTATGCTTAGCTATGGCTTTAGGTTCAAATTTTCTAAGTGTGAAAACTTGTTCAACTTAGAGGAGGGTTTCATTTAAGTTATTTAATTATTTTGGGTTAATTTTATTTCATGTTTTGGTTTGGTTCAACTGAATCCTACAATTAACTACTAAGTTATAAAGAGAGAGAAAGAGAAGAGAACTTCTCTTTCCTTCCCTAACCTAAGTAATTTCTAAAGTGACTTCTCTTTCCTTCTATCCATAAAAATTTATTTCATATTTTTCTGAATTTTATTGAGAGAGAAATGATTTTTAGAAGATCAGAAGATTAATTAGCATTTAATTAAATACCCTAAACTAATCCCTTAGCTCACAGAGAGACGTGTGGTGGCGACGATCAGCGTGCTTTACACACATCGTGCAGTCAGCATCCCACTTAAATGTCCCATCAGGTGGCAGCATGACGGTGGGATGCACTTTGATCTATGCCATCCTATCAAAGATCAAACGACCAGGGATTCCCCGGTTTATAAAAGGATAATTCATTTTCTAAATGTGGGAATAATCTCAACCGTCCAACCAAAATGTGTGAATGGATGGCTAGGATCTTCCCAGTTCTTCGCCTAGGATCAATAGAGACCGTCCATGATCTAGGGGAAGATCCGAGCTCGATTGAGCTCAGATTGAAATAAAACTTTGCCCACACCATCTAAAGCTAATAAGGAACACATCCAATGGTGGATCTTGCATTACTTGAAAATTCCCTTCACGAAAGACCAACACCTCCTATACTAGGTGGTCGAAAAATTCCATACCTCGTCGGAGGTGATCACCGACGCTCGAGATCAATGAGGTAGCTTCATCTAGTGGAGACGAAGCCCTGTTGAAATTCTTCGACCTTAGGGTTGAGTGGATATTCTATAGACCAACACCACTTGAAGTCCCTTGCGGCTTTGATCCAATTCCTTCTCTCCTTGCTGTGGGAACTCAAATGGATGCTTGGGTGCACTCAAATTGGTCCTCATAGGAAGTGTGCAAGAGGGATTGAAGTGATTTTGAGTGTGGAGAAAGTTGAAAGTTCAAGTGAGCTCCCTTATTTTTCAATGGAGAAATACTGAGAAATCTCAAATTCAAATCCCTCGTAGACTGCTTAGGAAGGCTCTCTGATCTTTCCTAACACTCTCTAGGGCTTAATTGAATTGAGGAATGATGGATTTGAATTGAATTAGGGGGAGTATATCCCCCTTGAAGGATCGGATGGTCGTAAGCTCTTTTGCCATTTTCATCCAATTAACTATAATGGGAAGGTTGTTTTGGCTATTAACTGTTTGCACATGGTTAGTTTGAGGCCTTAAGTGGATTTCCAACCTCCCATGTGCATCAAATTAGGTGGAGGAGGGATTTTGAATTAGCCAATTTGACCCATGGGGCCAATTGGGCTGACCCAAACCCATTGGGTTGGGTGCACCACTCTTCATTAGGTCCCCTTGAGGTATTAGGAAGGTATCAAGTGGATATGAAGAGGGCATGATCAAATTACCCATGGATTAGGCCAAAATTTGTTCTATGGCCAAGGGGTAGAATGGTCATTTTGCTAATTTTTAAATTTTGATATGTTGGGTGTGTGGAGAAACTACGTTTGGCCAAGTTTCATGAGATTTGGAATTTATTTGATAAGGTTTGGCTCATGTTGACCCATTTAGGTCAAAATGGGGGAAACTTGGGTCAAGTTGACTAATTGGTCAAATTGGGTCAAACCAAGGTTGGGTCAAGTTCATATGACCATTTGAAATGTTTTGGTGGCTTTGGTTTGATTCAATTTTGGATAATTTTGAATTTGGCTCATATTACTTCATTTAGGTCAAATGGGTCAAGTTGACCTATTTGATTGATTTGACCTATTTGAGGTAGGTCAAGGGTAGGTTTGGTTAGTCATATGGAGTGGATTTGTATCTTTATTTCCAATCAATTTTGGTTATGTTCAAATTTGGCTCAACATGACCCCTTTAGGTCAAGTTAGGTCTAAGGTCAATTGGGCTAGGTTGGGTCTAGTTGGCCAATTGAGGCTTTAGTCAAGTTCAACAAGTGATTTGGAATGAACTTGGCCCATTGGTTTCATCAATTTGGCTTAGATCAAGTTTTGAGATATTTTGACTTTTTAGGTCAAGTTGGGTCAACTTGGGTCAAGTGGCCAATTGGGCTAGGTTAGGCTCAAATGTTGACTTGGTCAAGTTCAAACATGGCTCATGAATGAACCTATATCATTTGTTTCAAACAATTTGGCCTATGGTGGAATTTGGCTCTGTTAGGTTTCATTTTGGACTAAGTGTTGACTTGGTCAACCCTTATGTTTGACCTAATTTGGTTGATTGATCTTCCCAAGATGATTGGTGATCATGATGAGAGGTATAGGTGAGTTTGGTTCAATCCAATTTGGTTAGGATTAGAATTTGGCTCATAAGGGTACTTTAGGTCACTTAGAGTCAAGTGGGCCTAAGTGGGTCAAATGGCTTGGTCAAAGCTTGATTTGAGTTTGATTGAACTTGTATATGGACTTATGATTGAAATATAAATCCATTTACAAATGGTTTGAAGTCAAAGGGGTTTTGATTCATTTATCAATTTCATATTCAAGGAAGAATATGAATGGATTTGGGGTTTAATTTTTGAATTGGATTTTGGTTAAGTGATTGAGGTTTGCATTTATATATGAATTCATGATTGTATAATTGATTGAATCGTGAAGAGAAATCAAGAGTTTGTTGATTTGACTAAGTTCAGGATTTTGACTTGAAAGGCTTAGGTTGGATTTTGAATGGATTTGAGTTTGATTTTTGGAATTGGTTTTGATTGTTTGAATCTATATTTTATTTATATATGTGATTATAAATGAGAATATAAATGGATTATTAGAAAATTTCAAGGGTGTGAAGTGATTTGATCATGACTTAGGCTAAGTCCATTATGAAGGATTTAAGGGACTTAAGAAAGTTTTGGAGTAGGGATTTGAATTCTTGAATTTGGTTTGATTGATTTATATTTATATTTCATTTATATATGTGAATATAAATGAGAATATAAATGAGTTATGAGAAAATCCCATGAATTTGAATTGATTTAATCATGATTTTGGCTAAGTCATTTAAGGGAAATTAAAGACTTAAGAAGGATTTTAAATTTGGAATTTAATTTTTGGATTTGATTTGATTGATTTATATTTATATTTCTTTATATATGTGAATATAAATGAGAATATAAATTGATCATGAAAAAAATTCAAGAGTTTGAATTGGTTTAGATCATGATTTTGGCTGTCCTTCAGAGAGAAATTAAGGACATAAGAAAGATTTTAACTTAGGAATTTCATTCATTGGGTTTCAATCATGGATTTCAATCACATAGATTTGATTTGAGTTTGGAGAAAATCAAACAAGATTAATTGGAAGTTTGACTTGAAGGAAGGTGAGAAATGGTTTAAGCTAAAGGTAGGAAAATTTCCTAACACCCTTAAGGCATGACCTATTCTTATGGCTAACTCTTCTAGGTCTCTAAGGCTAGGTTGAGTGTCCACCTAATCATTAGATGTGCCTTAATACTAAAGAAACTCTTAAAGTCTAAGAGGAGTCCTATGCCTAAGATGGAGGGGTTGAGAGCTCATTCTAAAAATGAGGTCAACAAAGGGCGCCCAATGGGTGTGGTGTGACTGATGAGGAACACCGCACATATTGATGTTGATCGAAACAATCAACAAAACTGAGAGGTCACAAGCACTAATAGACACAATCTATCCCTAAACCAAGGTGTCGAAATAATCTAGAACTTAGTGCAATGTGGCTCTACTTATGTCCAAGACATAAGAGAGAGAAGGAAAAATCCATTAAGGGATAGAGTATGAGCCTTCCACTAGGGAAGTAGGTTCAAGTCATCCATAGGGGATGAGAAGTTTGATTTGATTTGATTTGAATCTCATTAAGGAGAGATCTCCACTTGGGGAGAGGGTTGAATTTGTTTTAATTTTTAGATTTGGATTTTTGAGATGAACTTTGTTGGTTTACGATGGACTGCATTGAGTAGGAGCCATGGAGGCCAAGACCTAACTTAGATTTACCAATCCAAAGGGGTAGTCTACTAAACATGTAGTAGGACTAGCCAACCAAGAGGAATGCCTTTCAGTATGCAGTAGTTGTACTAGGAAGAAAGCACAGTAGACTTACATCCTCCAAAGTAGAGACCAGTTGCTAGGGTAATCTATTGGCAAGACAATAGATTGAACCCAACTTAGGGCCGACTATTGAGTAAATGCCACTTGGGGACTTAGATCAACTCAAAGATAGTCAAGATTAATTTTTATTTTTTAGATTTATTTATTTTGATGGATTCCATTAGTTTGTGATGGATCAAATTGAGAAGGAGCTTATAGAAGCCTAGACCTATCTGATTCTTGAACCAAAGGGAGTAGCCACGATGGGAGAACTATCCAAAAAGAGTGCCTTTCAATTTACAATGATCAATTCAAGGGAAGAAAGCTGGGACTCACATCTTACTAGAAAAGACCACGGGTGATCGGTTACTTTGGGCAACAAATCGAACCCGACCTAAGGCTTCCTGTCTGTTTGCGATAATCATGCTAGAAAGAATGCATCATAGTCTTACATATTTCAAAGTAAAATGATTGTCGGGGTAACCTGCTTATGGAAAAATAGATTGAACCCGATCTAAGAGCGACTACGGAGTGAGTACCAACCTGTGGATTTATCTCAGCTCAGGTAGTCAGGCAATCCATATAGGGAGTTCCGCCGACACAGCCCTAAATATAGGATGCTTGCTTGGGAAAAGGGGCCCTTTGGGGGCTTGAATTCTTAATCCACAAGCAAATTAAATTTGTTTATTTTGTTTGGTTATCATGGACCCTGTTAGTTTGCGATGGATTAAACTGATAAGAAGCTTATATCAGCCTAGACCTATCTCAGATTTACTGAACTAAGGGAGAATTTGCGCATCCATTGAATAAATTTTTCAACCACAGGGGTGGCTACTAGGAAAGGAGGAATGTCCAATCCAAACGTAACCTGGGTAGTGTCTAAATGGGGTCACGAAGGACTTGATCCAAATAGAATGCTCACAGGGGAAGGGACCGCTAAGGGCTTAGTCCAACACCCTTGAGAAGATGACATGGTTAGTCATAAATCCAATAGGTATTTAGTTTCTAACTCAAGGAGAAAGCTCAAGGACTCATATCTACCAAGAGTGGTGCACTCACTAGGTGAGTCGCTGTTAGCATAGCAAACATCAACCAACCTAAGATGCTCGTTGGTTTGCAACAATTAGCATAGGAAGAAAGCTCGGGGTCTCACATCCTCCTATAACATAATTGATTGTTGGGATAGTCTGTCTTCGGCTCGATAGGTGCTATCCGACCTAGGGCGACTACTGAGTGAATGCCAGTGGGGGACTTACATCAACTCAAACATAGTCAAGAGGAAAGGAACCTCTAGGGGACTTATCCTAAGCCTCAAATATACTTGACCTAGTTAGTGCATGATGGCTTATTTCAAGAAGAAAGCACGGGGACTCACATCTTCTTAAATAAAGTCAACATGAGGTAGCTTACTGGCTGGGTAGTGAAGACTACCATACTAACAAGGCGCTCTTTGGTTTGCAATGATCAAGTTAGGAAGAAAGAGCGGGGACTCACATCCTCCAACAAGTGACCACTGGTGTGATATACCAACGAGGTAGCATGTAGATCAGACCTAGAGCAGCTAATTAATGAGTGCCACAGGGGGCTTGTTCCCACATCAAAATAGCTCAAGACAAAATATTTGTGTTTGTTTTGTGCATGTTTTAAAAGGAATAGGATGCCTCCATGGGATCCTTCCACCTACCTTAAACACACAAGAGATTTGATGAAATGATGCCACGGATGGCAAATAGGATTCCCACAAAGAAAGGATGTTACTAGGGTTCTTTCACACCTAACTTAGTTGTGCTAATTGAAATAGAATGCCTCTCGGGTTCTCTTACACCTATTCTAAAAGCAACGGGAGATTGTGTTTGTATTGTGGAAAAAAAGGATAGGATGCCACTGGGGGACTTATACACCTACCCTAGACACGTCATGGTGGATTCACAAGATAAGGAAACAACGCTTCAAAAGAAGAGAAGATTTGATGAATGGAATCAAATTTTTATTATTTTTATTAATGATTATTTTCAAACATGATTTATTTCATGGATAATATTTCTTTAGATAGAGCCCATTAATTGGAAGCATCGGGTGTTCCCCTTTATAATCAATAAGCTGATAAGATCCTCCTTGGTAAGCCTTCCCTTTGACATAGAGGCCTTCCCAAGTGGGTTCAAACTTGCCTCCCATCTTTTGATGGGCAACAATTGGTCTCCTTAGGACTAACACAAGTTCTCCTACTCGGAAAGACCTAGGGTAGACCAACTTGTTGTGAGCTTGAATCATTTTGGCCTTGTACAACTCGAGGTTCTGGCACGCCCATAGGTGACTCTCCTCCAAACCTTTGAGCTCTTCTAACCATAACTTTGCATTATGCTCTATAGTGATTTTGTTACCTAATGCTATCCTTAGTGATGTTAGCTGAACTTCTAAAGGTAGAACAGCTTCAGACCCATACACTAAGGAAACTAAGGTAGACTGAGTTGGAGTCCAGTATGTGGTGCGATAGGCCCACAAGGCTTCAACCAACTGCTCATTCAACTGGCGTTTGTTGTCATCAAGAGTCTTCTTCAATATCTGGATGAGAGTTTTTTTTTTGAATGCTTCTGCTAGGCCATTTGCTCTAGGATAGTAGATGGTGGAGTATCTCCAATCTATACCATGTCTTCTGGCAAAGCTATTGATCTTCGTGCTTTTAAATGCAGTATCATTATCAGATATAATTCATAAAGGCACCCTAAACCTATATGTGATATGGTTCCTGAAAAATTAAAGCACATGGTGAGCTGTGACCTCTCTAAGTGGGATGGCTTCCACCCACTTAGAAAAGTAGTTGGTGGTAGCTAAGATGAATCGATGCCCCTTGGAAGAAAGAGGATCGATCGGACCTACAATGTCAGTATCCCCAACACTCAAATGGCCATGAGGCCAATGTAGGTTGTAAAATATTGGGTGGTTGGTGGAGGACCACACCATGCACCTGACACTAATGGTATCTCCAAGCTACATCCATGTAGTTTGTAATCATCAAAGGCCAGTAGTATCCTAGTCTCTTGATCTTCATCTTCATCTTTGAACTAGATTGATGTGCTTTGCATAGACCAGAATGTACCTCGATTATAATGTCATGGGCTTCGTGTTTATCTAAATAGCATAACCACATTTGGTCAAAGGACTGGTGGTACAAGGTGCCATCAACAAGATCTTAGCAGAGAGCTCTCTGTTTCATCTGATGGGCTTGTGACCTTTCTTGAGGTAGTTTTCCGGTGTTCAAGTAATCTATGAACGGTTGCACTCTTTGTCTATTTTGGCAATGACATCCTCCCCCTCAAGAGAAAGTCTCTCGATGAGTTCAACATCAATAAGGGATAGGACTTGTCAATTTTGGACCCTTATTGAAATGGACTCATCTTCCAGACATTCCAACTCTTCGGCAAGTTTGGCCAAAGCATCTACTACTGCATTCTCTGCTCGGGGAACCTTGTAGATGGTGACTTTGAGAATCTGGGCCAACAGCTTCATGGTATACTCATAGTAATGGCAAAGCTTAGGTTTGAGGACCTGGTTGGACCCGACAATCTGGTTGATGATGAACAGAGAATCCCCAAAGATGTTGATGCTCTTGACACTGATAGTGATGGCTAACTCCAGATTGGTAATCAAAGCCTCATACTCAGCTTCGTTGTTGGTGCAAGGGTTGGAAAGATAGTAAGAGAATCTCATCACATCAAGATTTAGAGTAAGAAGAACTACTCCTACCCCTACCTTTCCTGGGAGAATAGATCGTGGTGCTTCACCTTTGAGAAAAGAAGCAGCACCATCAAAATACATCTCCCAATGGTGGTTGTCGACCTCCCCAAATTTTTTGATTTGCTCATCGGGGAGATCATTACTAAGTGAATCAGCAGGAAGTGGGTGTGCTGCTAAGAAATTTGCTAGTGCCTGTCCTTTTACCGCATGGAGGGATACAAATGTGATATCGAACTATGAGAGTATGATGGATCAACAATTCAAACATCCAGATAGCATTGGCCATGTCATGAGGTACTACAATGGATTTGTTCAGGAGATCAAGTTTACCCTATGAGAAAGCATATAGTGTCGTAGCTTTTGGGAAGCAAAGATCAAAGCTAGGCAATGTTTCTCAATAGGTGGGTAGTTTGCTTCAATAGGAATCAGATGACGGCTAAGGTATTAGAGAGCGGTTTCCTTCCCTTCATCATTGGCTTAGGCCAACAGAGTGCCAAGAGAGTCTTCTAATGCAGCATTGTAGAGAATGAGTGGCCTGCTCGGGATAGGGGCTACTAGAACTGGCAGCTTCACTAAATACTCTTTGATGTCTTCGAAGGCATACTGACACTTGCCATCTCACTTGAACTTGGCATCCTTTTTGACAAGTGCTAAAAATAGCTTGCATCTCCCCGATAGGTTAGAGATAAAGCATCTTAGATATGCCAACCATCCTTGAAAGGATCTGAGTTGAGTTAAACTCTTAGGAGGTGGAATTTCTAAGATAGCTTTGATCTTTTCTAGATCTATTTCTATTCCCTAATGTCAGACAACAAACCCAAGGAATTTCCTCAAAGCAACTCCAAATGCTCACTTCAGGGGATTCATTTTCGGGTTATATTATCTTAACCGTTCGAAAACTACTCTCAAGTCAAAGAGATGGTCTTCCTTTTCTAAACTCTTGACTATTAGATCATCAACATAGCACTCAACCTGATGATGGATGAGTTCATTGGAGATCTGAGTGATGGCCCGTTGGTATGTAGCACCTATTTTAAAAGAAAGGCATGACCTTATAGAAGATTCATCAGGGTTTGAAAAGCAGTGTTTCTTTCATCTTCAGGAGACATCTTGAATTGGTTATAGCCATATGACCCATCCATGAAAGAGAAGATTGCATGAGATGAGGCAATGTCCACCATTAATTCTAGTATAGGAAGAGGAAACTCATCCTTAAGACATGCCTTGTTTAAGTCCCTAAAATTAATGCACATGCAAATTTGGCCATTCTTCTTCTAACTAGGATGACACTAGCTAACCAAGTAGGATATTTTTCTTCCCTGATGAAATCATCATCGATCAGTTTCTTGACTTTAGAAATGACCTGTTGTTCAATTTCTAATTGCATGCGTCTAGGAGCTTACTTAATTGGGGTAATGTTAGGGTCTATTGCTAGCTTGTGGACTACTACGTCAGGAGATAATCTAGGCATTTCTTCATAACTCCATGCGAAGAAGTCTTTAAACTTTGTCAATAGTCTAACTAAGTCGTTGGTTTCTTCTTCATTCAGCAACGAACTGATGTATGTTGGGTGTGGATTTTTCTTCTATCCCGAGGTTGATTTCTTTAAGCTTATCAATTATTGAATGAATCTCCTCTTCAAATTCTGGCAGTGCCTTGGAGATCATCTAGATCATCTGAGATTTCTAAACACACATTCTCATAATAGTTGGGGATGTGTGAGAAGAAACTATTAGACTCCAAATCATTGGTAACAATTAAGCAGTAATCTTCGTCATCAACCAGACCCACTATGTTGAATCCTAGTCCTGCTCTTGATTGTGCTTCCCTGCCTATGTTGCTCCATAGCTTTTCGAAGTATTCTGTCTTGTGCTTGGACCATGTGTGAGGAACTAAACCTTTATGTATAAGATTTTGAACACAGGGTGAGTAAAAGTCAAAAGGTAATTCTATTAATTCTTTAAAAGTATCCTCCTCAAGCTCTCCATCAACTTCAGGGCTTGCGGATGATGATCCCAAAAAGAACTTTTTCTACTTCATGTCACTTGAAGACTTAGGGACTTCCTTAACTACTAAACCTTCAACTTTCTGAGACGTAAGTGAGGTAAGAGCTAAGGTTCCCAACTACTACCAAATAGTTTCACATAAACCAGATTCGAATAATTTTCTTTGCTTGGAGGCCTGGTCTTCATCTTTGTTTGGATCAAAAGTCACCTCTAATGGAACCTGTTGAGAGAGGTTGGCTGGTATACTAATCACATCAGACTCATCCTCTGAGCTGGATTCCAAGTCTATGTGAATAGTAGGGGTACTCCTATGAACTAGAACACGACCTCTGTTGAAGGCCAACTTCTCCCCTGAGCGCCTCTGTTACGCCTCACCACTTTGGTGGAGGTTGAGCCATTCTACCCACATGTTCATATGATGGAATAAACTGTGGGTGGAATGTGATATGCAGATCTACTTTTTCTTCAATTCCCCTTTCTTGTTTACTTGACTTTCATTTTTATTTTCCTTTTCTTTTATCTTTTCTTTTGCTTCATTTTCTTTTTCTTTTGTGTTTGCATTTGAATTTTGTCCAAGTTCATGAGAAAGGGTGTTTTGAGGAAGATAGTAGGTCGCATCCTCATAAATCTCATCCTCTCTAACTGAAAATGGCTTTTCATCTCTGTTGATACGGTATTCAATCCCTTTTTTTTTTTTTTGAACTTAATGCATTGATGAAGGGAGGATGGAACGATCTTGTTCTGATGTATCCAAGGCCAACCAAGCAAAGCAGTGAACGAAGTATTCAAATCAATGATGTAGAACTTGGCTTCAGTCTTCCAATCACCTATCTCTAAAGGTAACACTATAGAACCTAAAGCCCGCTCACCTTGGTCATCGATGCACCTACATCCATGAGAACAGTGGTGAGTCTGAACCTATGCATGTCGACTGTGATGTAGAGAGGATGGTTGTGCTTTAAATTCCCCAGAAGAAGGTATTCATCTATGAAGGTGATCCCTTGGGCTTCTTTTGCATAATGTGCTTCCTCACCTATAGTAGTCACCTGAGCTAAGCATATTCCAGGATCAAGAAGGGCCTTGATTAGTGAATCCCTCATCTCTTTGGATAAGGCAAAGGCATTGTATATGCTTAACTTAGATGGACACTTTCTTAGATGAGAAAGGATGTTGTAGTCCACCTTCGGTTGGTCCTCCACAAGCATATCCAATGGTGGAGCATCATGTGGAGAGGCTTCTCGATCTTCTATACCAATGACTTGTTTCTCTCTATCTAGCAGTGTTGCCCTAGGAGGTAGAACCTTGCCACTATGGAGGTTAACTTCAGTGATCTCTTATGATAGGGTAATGGAAGATTCTTCCTACACATCAAGCTCACCTACAACTTTTCCTATGGGACCCTCCGAATCAGATGATTCCAAGTCTATCTTAAGAGGTGAACCCATAGTATTCAAAGTTGGAAGATCCAACTCTGAATTAGAAAGAGGAAGATCAGAATTATCATAGTTATTTTGACTTGAAGAGTTATCATTAGGAATAGAAGAAGACAACCCATCAAAAGTGACACAGATGTAATTCAAACTAACTTTATTCTTCAATTTCTTGGAATTATTTGGAGGTACAAAGTAGAAATCAAGTAAAGTGAGTGGGGTAAGGGATTTGATGCCCTTAGCCATGGATACAAGAGTTCTACTAGTAGAAGAAACAAAAGAGCTAGCTGAAGTGGAACGAGCTTCCAGTGTGGAAGCTGCAATTGAAGGTGAGGCTTACAGTTGGTGGTGCTAAAAGGGGCTATCCCAGTGACACATCTTCTTTCTTGAGCTCCCCTTTCTAGTTGGCAGCAACCTTCCTTGGTGTTGGAGGTTTGAGGCGACTCAAGCACGCAGGAAAACTTCTTGATCTTACGGATGATCTTCTTAGAGATTTTGGATAGAAATATCCCTTCTTTAGTTTTGGTAGGATCACATGTATCCCCAAGGATTACCCTAATGGAACTGGAAGGTTGTTCCACAAGGTATTCCTTTGGGATAACTACAACACCAATCTTGAAATTGTGTTCAAGCCAGTCTTTGAATATGAAGCAATCCTCCAAAATGTGGTCTAGCATGCGGTGATAAGGACAAAAGTTTGGATCATGACTTTTGCCAACTTCCTCCAGTCTCCTAGGCTCAGGTAGCTGAAAATTAGGTTTCTTTAAGAGATTATTAAAGATTTTCTTGATTAGTCCCTCTTAAAAGAATAAGGTTTGTTTAACTTATCTAAAAGAGTAAGTGGACCATAGTTACATGGCAGCAGATATGCATGCCGCTGGTGGTGGTGATATGGCTGAGGCGGTGGTTGTGCTGGCCATGGAGGCTGCGGTGGAGGCCGATAGGGCTGCCTCGGTGGTGGCAAAGGAGGTGGAGGCTGCTGAGGTCATGGTCTCTCAGACTGATCTCTAGCTGGCTGCTTCCCCTTATCAACCGCTGTGACTGCTTCTGGCTTCTTTTCATAGACCTTTTGTGACTTCTGCTTAGGCAACTGACCTTGAAAGGCAATTGTTTGGCTTCTCCTTGTAGACTAGCCACCTTGTTGATTAGCTTCTCAAATATCTTGATAGTGAAGCCCTTAAGCATGAAGGCGATAGGGCCATGGATATTCTTCAAGAGAATCTTAATGGAATGTTGTTCAGACAGTTACGGTTTGCACTTCATACTCAAGTTACTCCATCAAAGAATATAATCAACAAGGGACTCATCGGAGTGTTGTTGTGCTACAATGAAATCATCTACAGTAACCCTTTGCTGAGCTCCAGCAAATCTCTTGATGAAGAGTTGCTCTAACTCAGAAAATGTTTTTACTGAACCATTTGGCAGTTCAGCATACCAATCAAAAGCAATACTCGTTAGGCTACTAACAAAAAGGCAAAAAAAAGCAAGTTCTTTTGCAATAAGTAGCCTTGAAATGTTATGTCTTGATTTTCTTTTCATCAAAGCTTTTGAAGGAAGGAGGCACAAAACCCTTGGGATATTGGATAGCATCGAATTCCTCTTGATAGGGTCTACCTTTTGGAATTGATGATCCTCCACGGGCTTGAGCCAAAGCTTCCTTCACTTGCTGCTCAACCAAGGATTTTATGTCTTTTTCTTGTATGGAGGTACTTTCCACTACCTTCCTATAGATGCTAGTGCTACCTTGCTCGACGGGAGGTAAAGTCTTGACTAGGTCCAAGATATGCACTAACTCAGGCTGATTGATGTCAACTATAGTAAGATGAGCTAAAGGGGCTTGTTTCTGAAGCACTGAAATTGCTGCTAATAAGTCCTCTAACTATCATGCCATCTTATCAATCTACTCATCCTTCTACCTCAATTGATGTCGGAGGTGCTGGGCTGATGCTGTGGTGTCTTCCTAATCAACCTCATCACCTTCCATGGCTTGTTATTCCCTAAGAAGAGATCCTCTAGTGTCTACCATACAAACTCCAACTGAGTCTCCCAATAAGTCATCTTAGTTGGGATCGAAGCTAACTTTCTCTTCATCTGACCAGTCGTACCCCAAGATTTCCTTCTTCTCCATGAAATAATATGTCACTATCTCATCTAAAGAACGGTCCATCTAAGCAGGTACAAATAGTCTAGGCTGATCGGTGTGATCATTATCGTGCACTAAGAGGCACTAGACCTCACCTTTCACTGGAGAGTCAATCCTATGTGGACTGTACTCACTAGATGAATGACACTCCTGATTGTTATTGGCTATGAGAGGGGTAACAATCCAAGGATGTTCCACTATCACTGGTGCAGCTGGACTATCATCTACAATATTTAAAATGACTATCACCATCTCCACATCCTGCTATATAGGAGGAGTTGGTGAAGGAAAGACCACGATGCTTCAGGGTCGCCACTCCTTCCACACCACTACTGGGGCAGAAGGTCAAGCAGGAGAGCTTAGCCTTGCAATAATGGGTTGTGTAGAAGGGGTAGGATCCCTCGACCATAGTCGGATCACCAATAGGGTGCGCTTCTCCCCGGATATGGCCTTCATGGCCTTAGATGGAACAGGAGATGTTGTAACTGGCTGATGATGGCGACAAGGTGGGGGAGGTGGAGACATCACCGACTCTCTATGCACAGGAGCTACCCTCTTATGATGACTAGTCCCAATAAGAAGGATGCTATTATGGTGCATAGGTAGGCCGAAAATCAGAGTGGATCTTTGACGGCAGTAAACCTATGCTCTCCTCACATATGTGATGTATGGGCCTCTCAAGCCCTCTCCTGATGTATATGCTTCCCCACACTATGGGGGATGATGGATCAAAGGTCAAACGTGTCGACTTAGTGTATGTATGCTCTACGGCATAACCAGTTAATGATGACCTCTACTCACAAGCTAGCTGCACTGCAGAGGAGGTAATGAGAGAATCATCCTAACATCCTCTCTATCTGACCTAGAGAGAGGATGTAACTGGTTTTCTATAACCAGTGGTCAAGTAATAACATGAAACTCATCCATAGCTAAACAGGCTGCTGCCTCTAACTCCCTAGCGATCCTGGTGTGGTACCACTTGATCATGCAGTTCATATTACTACACTGTGTCTTGGTAGGATGGGAGGAGTGAGAGCTAGACCCATACTCAAATGTAAGGGAGGCAAACCCTGAGACCAGGGTAGCCTTACCTTTAGAGTACAGTAGATAAGATGGTGTAACCCTCTAGGCGACATGAGAAACTCCGGGTGTGCTCAGGGGTGTCTCTACAGTGCCTGGTCTCACTATCTGGGCTGTGGGACTATCACCGCTTTCTCTTCAATGAGGAGACATCAGAGTCGAAGGGTAAGTTAATCCTGATGACCAGCTTCTGCCCGGTCATCGTGGTCCTACTAACTGTAGTGAGGGGAGTGCCCTCATAAGTAATCCTGGCACCCTTGAATCCTCTACCAAAGTAAATCAGATGCATGTGGTCCAGTCGGGGGAAGTTGGCTTGATCCAAAGCCAGATCCATACCATGGGGGAAGGTGAAAATGAACTTATGAACCATATCTCGAATAACGTAAAGATTGAAAAGCGAAGCGCATGCTATAAGAATCTACAATGAGAAATGAGTCTGTATTAGATTTCTATCTTCATAGATTTATTTGAATTTTTTTTAATTAAAAATTTGAACCCATATCTAATTGGAAGTGTTAAGTGAGGTTCAAATAGATTTGAGAAGATTTGATTGAAAGAGGAATTTGAATATTAATCCAATTTCAATAAATTTAGGTATGTTGAGATATGAATTCAAAATTTTGGATAAGGATGCTTCCATAGGTTCATGTTTGTTTGAATTTGGATTTTCATTTGATTTGAGGACCCTTTCTTTTAACAAATTTGGGTATGTTAAAGTAAAGGTCAATTGATTTTATTTTTGTTTGATTGATTTTGGAATTTCACTCACTTAGCAAATTTGGGTATGCTAAGTGAAGTGTTTGAGAAAGTGATTGTTTCTTTCTATTATTTTTGTTTTGATTTTGGAAATTTGGAATTCCCACTTAGCAAATTTAGGTATGCTAAGTGAAGAATCCAAGTGTATTTTGTTTGATTTTTGAAAATAAGATTCTTATCAAATTTAGGTATGCTAAGAAAATCCCAAGTGTTTCATTTTTGTTTTGATGTTTTGATTTTCAAAAAAGGTAAGATCCCTAGAAAATTTGGTATGCTAAGGGAATCCTAAGTGTTTCATTTTGTGTTTTGATTTGATTGAAAGTGGAGATTTTACTTTAGCAAATATGGTATGCTAAGAATGAAATCCCACTTAGTTTTGTGAAATGAAAATTTCACTAAGCAAATTTGAGTATGCTAAATGAAATTCTAAAAGATGTGTTCAAGAATTTTTTTTGGTTTTGAAAATAGAAACTTCTCCTTAGCAAATTTGGTATGCTAAGGAAGGGAGTTTCAAAGGTGTTTTGAGAACTTTGGTTTTGACTTTTTCACTTAGTAAATTTAAGTATGGTAGGTGAAGTTCCAAAAATATGTTTTGAAAATTTTAAAATATGATTGTTGATTTTTGATTTTGGATTTGGAAACTTTACTTTGCAAATTTGCGTATGCTAAATGAAGTTCCAAAATGTGTTTGAAAATTTTGGTTTTGGATCTAGAGACTTCACTTAACAAATTTAAGTATGCTAGGTGAAGTTCCACAGTGTTGTTTAAAAAATTTTGATTTTGGATTTGGAGACTTCACTTAACAAATTTAAGTATGCTAGGTGATGTTCCAAAGTGTTGATTGAAAATTTTTGATTTTGGATTTGGAGACTTCACTTAACAAATTTGGGTATGTCAAATGAAGTTCCAAAATGTGTTTGATTTTTGATTTTGGATTTGGAAACTTCACTTAGCAAGTTTGAGTATGCTAAATGAAGTTCCAAAATATGTTTAGAAGATTTTTGGATTTCGAATTTGGAGACTTCACTTAACAAATTTGGGTATATTAAATGAAATTCCAAATGTGTTTTTGAAAATTTTGAGTTTTCAACTTGGAGACTTCACTTAACAAATTTGGGTATGTTAAATGGAGTTCTAAATGTGTTTTGAATTTTGAAAGTATGATTGTTTAAGTTTTAATTTTTTTTAAAGAGAGGACTTCCATTCAACACATTTGGGTATATAGAATGGAGATCAATCTTACTTTTAAAATGTGAAATTTTGTTTTGTGTGTGATTGTTGCTTTTTGAAAGAGAGGAATTCCAACTTGAACATATGTGAGATATGTTTAAGTGGGATTTCCTAAATGATATTTATTTTTAGATGGGAATGAAATCTTCATTTAATAAATTTGAGTATATTAAATGAAGATGTTCATATGTGCTATTGAAAAGTTCAATTTTATTTGAGAATGAAACTTCCATTCAATATGTATGAGTGGATTGACTAGAAAGATCCATGTGTAAGATGCATTAGTGCATGATATTGAAAAAGAAATACTCATCCAGCTAAGGGGCTGCTAATTCTTTTATCCAGATTTTAAACCTAAGCTTTAGGTGAGGTTATGAATTCTTTATTTTTAGTTTGAGTTGTTAGATTTGGTAAATGATTTATTTTTTCCTAAAGAGCCTAATCCACATCCAGGACATACATAAAGAAAAGAAGAAACTAGGAAAAACATGCCACTTAATGCACAAGCTAAACAAATCATCAATCAATTTATAAAGCTAATCACAAAAAGAATAAAAGGCCATTGTGGTCGGGCACTACCACATAAACCCAAAAATAGCAAATTGGGTAACCGAGCTCTACCCTTATATAACCCAGATTACAAATGAATTAAATTACAACTAAGCAAGGAATTCATTTTTATGGGGGTCTTCAAGCTTCATTTCTTCTTTCTTCTTCTTTCCTTCTTTCTTCTATGTTCTTTGGTTCCTTCTTTTGGATGGTTGGAAGGTAGATGATCCAAGGCTTCACATGGTGCATAAGATAGGATCTTATGACCAATGCTCATCCTAATCCCCATAGCAATCATTCCAAAATCCTAATTGCATAAACTTACATGAAAAGGAAAAGAATGGAAATCTAACTAACACCTACAAAATAGAGATTAGCTAAAACAAACCACTTAAATCCCAAGCATAGATATTGGACTTATCACCCCATACATGGGTGACTAAGTCCACTTGGCCTATTGGATTATGCTTAGGGGTATAAAGCACCTACAAGCAAAATCATTTATATTTTTATTTATGATAGTGCCCCTTAAGCACAATCTCTTACAGAAAATAATGGTTAGACTAAGAGCATCCTACCAATCATTCCATGAGCATAGACCCTAACATACAGTCTAAAATATGTATCACAAAATAAAACAAAACATCAAACCATGCACCGTCCTAACCTAAAGCTAGAATTGGTGACTTAGGCTAATGTGTGTGCTGTGAAAGTTTGTGTGGTATGCTTAGCTATGGCTTCAGGTTATTTAATTATTTTGGGTTGATTTTATTTCATGTTTTGGTTTGGTTCAATTGAATCCTACAATTATTTACTAAAGTATAAAGAGAGGGAAAGAGAAGAGAACTTCTCTTTTCTTCCTTAACCTAAGTAATTTCTAAAGTATGTTCACATTTTAGTTTTGTTTAGTGAATGTTTTGATTAAATATTTTATTTAATACTAAGTTTAGATGAACTCTAAATAAACCTATTCAAAAAGAAAGATATTTTAAGATTTAAATAAAATGAATCAAATTCACATAACACACATTACTTCATTTCTTTCCTAACATGTATAACATGCATATGAATGAATCCTAAGCATATCTATACACACAAATGAGAACATTTAACACACTTTATAATGCATGCTAAGAAATCCATTTAAGGAAATTTAGAAGTTTAATCTGCATGATTTTTTTAAGTAGAAAAGGGTTTCTTTATCCAAATTTTCACATGCACACATGAAAGTGAGAAAGGCATAAGTGAGTATAGTGCCATTATTAACCAGAGGTATAAGGTACAAGACCTACTTAGGATACTTAAAGCCTTGCAATCTTGGGGTTGTCCAAACTAATATACCACTTTCCTTAAATAGAAATATATGTACAAAGGAAATGAAATGGAAAAGAAGAATGCAAAAGTTATATAAATTGATTCATTTTTGTTTATGCAATTTTATGTGTGAAAGCATAGGCAATCCTTCTTAAGTAATAGCATAAGAATGAATAAGATGTGGAATTAAGCAAGTGTTAGGTTCTTTTCAAATGAACCATACATCTTACCAATTCCTATTCAAAACTATACCAATATAAAAGAGAAGGGAAACCTATACTAAGCACAGCTTTATATCTTACTCACATGTAAGCTTATAATTAAAGTATAAGTAGCACACTTTCAAATTTGATAATTGATTTATGTGTTTTAAAAAT
Organism: Cymbidium sinense; assembly: GCA_021442155.1. Classification (NCBI taxonomy): domain Eukaryota; kingdom Viridiplantae; phylum Streptophyta; class Magnoliopsida; order Asparagales; family Orchidaceae; genus Cymbidium; species Cymbidium sinense. Next base: position 66,176,930 of record CM038229.1, on the reverse strand, counting down.
AATTTGAATTTAGTAGTGATAATAGCCACTCATATTTCTACTTTAGCCAACACATGCAAATTTGACATAAAGTAAACAATTTCATTTTTAAATTTGAATTTGAAAAATATGAATGCATGAAATTACATGACATACAAATTTAACATGTTGGGGAAAGAATCAAAGCAATGAAGGCATGTAAACACATTAATTTTAATTAAATCCTAAAGACATTCCTATGGATTAAGAAAGTTTAAAATAAATCATAGCTAATTCAATGTGATTTTAGTTTAGTTTTAAGTTTTATGCAATTTTGAAATGGTGAGTTATGTTTGTTGTTCCTAACTCATTCCCACATGTGTTTGATATTTTTGTTTAATTTTTATATGATTAGATTCATTTTTATGTATTAATTAGGTTAAGGTATCAATTAAGCAAATTAATTAACCCTTACCTACACCAACTTAACATAGTTAACCAAATAATCATGAGCCAATGAGATAAAATAAAAACTCACAAGGAATTTAAACTTGCAATGCACTTAGGAAGAAAAGGGCCTAATGCAATTTGGTTCATGATTAATAGTTAATTAAGCTAAGGGGTTTAGCATAGGTAATTTCAAAACACCCCTTCACACATATGAATTGGGTTTTGATTTTCTTAATTCAACTTAGACTATTAAACACCTAAGCATCTACCAAAAATAGATTAATTAAGTTCTCAAAGTTTTTTAGAATTTTTAGGAATTAATTAAGGTTATAAGTAATGAATTAACCCCTTAATTAAGAGAGGATTAATGGAAGAAAATGGGGTTTAGGGAATAGCTTAGGGGAAATGCCCCAAAATTATTCCTTGAACCTTCTATCTACTGGATCTGACCTTAATCAACTCTAATAATGGATTAAACCTACTAATCATACTTAATTATCCTTAATTACATAATGAGGATAATTAAGAAATGCATTTGCAATTCCCCCAATCAATCCTTCAATAAATCCCAAGAAAATTAGAGGAGACAGAAGTCATCCCCTAAAACATACCCAAGAAGTTTGGGATTTATCAGAGGTTTAATTAAAAGGTAATTAACAAAATGAAATTTCTAATAAAATCCAAAATCAGAGAAAAGGATAACTCAAAATCCATTGGAATTATTTTTAAAATATTCTATGTTGAATTATCTATCCATAGGAATATATTTCATATTTTTTTGAATTTTATTGAGAGAGAAGATCAAGAGATTAATTAGCTTTTAATTAAATCCCCTAAACTAATCCCTTAGCTCACAGCACGATGGGTGGTAGTGGTGGTCAGCGCGCTTTACACGCACCGTGCGGTGAGCATCCCACTTAAATGTCCCATCAGGTGGTGGCGTGATGGCGGGATGCGCTTTAATCTCTGTCATCCTATCAAAGATCGGACGGTCAGGGATCTTCTTGTGGTTTATAAAGGATAATTCATTTTCTAAATGTGGGAATAATTTTGGCCATCCATCCAAAATACACAAATGGATGGCCAGGATCTCCCCAGTTCTTCCCCTAGGATCAATAGAGACTGTCCATGATCTAGGGGAAGATTCGGGCTCGATTGTGCTTAGATTGAAATAAAACATTACCCACACCATCTAAAGCCAATAAGGAATACATCCAATGGTGGATCTTGCATGACTTAAAAATTCCCTTCACAAAGACCAACACCTCCTATGCTAGGTGGTCAAAAAATTCCATACCTCACCAGGCTCGAGATCGATGTGGTAGCTTCGTCCAGTGGAGATGAAGCCCTGTTGAAATTCTTAGGCCTTGAGGTTGAGTGGATTGTTCTATAGACCAACACCACTTGAAGTCCCTTGCGACTTTGATCCAATTCCTTCTTTCCTTGCTATGGGAACTCAAATGGATGCTTGTGTTCACTCAAATTGGTTCTCAGAGGAAATTTGCAAGAGGGATTGAAGCGATTTTGAGTGTGGAGAAAGTTGGAAGTTCAAGTGAGCTCCCTTATTTTTCAATGGAAAAAAATTCAAATCCTAGAAGGGGAGATCTCTGATCTTTTCTATGGTGATTTGGGTGAATTAGGGGAATATATCTCCCAGGATAGTCAAGCTCCTTTGCAATTTTGATCCAATTGACCATAATAAGAAGGTTGTTTTGGCTCTTAGATGTTTGCACATGGTTGGTTTGAGGCCTTGAGTGGATTGCCAACCTCCCATGTGCATCAAATTGGGTGGAGGAGGGATTTTGAATTAGCCAATTTGACCCATGGGGTCAGGTTTGGCCTTGGGGCCAATTGGGTTGACCCAAACCCATTGAGTTGGGTGCACCACTCTTCATTAGGTCCCCTTGAGGTATTAGGAAGGTATCAAGTGGATATGAAGAGGGCATGAACAAATTACTCATGAATTAGGCCAAAAATTTTTCTATGGCCTAAGGGTAGAATGGTCATTTTGCTAATTTTTCAATTTGAATATCTTTGGTGTGTGGACAAACTAGGTTTGGCCAAGTTTCATGAGATTTAGAATTCATTTGATAAGGTTTGGCTCATGTTGACCCATTTAGGTCAAAATGGGTCAACTTGGGTCAAGTTGACCAATTGGTCAAATTGGGTCAAACCAAGGGTTAGGTCAAGTTCATATGACCAGTTGAAATATTTTGGTGGCTTTGGTTTGATTCAATTTGGTATATTTTTGAATTTGGCTCATATGACTTCATTTAGGTCAAATGGGTCAAGTTGACCTATTTGACCCATTTGACCTATTTGAGGTAGGTGAAAGCTAGGTTTAGGTTAGGTTAGTCATATGGAGTGGATTGGTATCTTTGTTTCCAATCAATTATGGTTATGTTCAAATTTGGCTCAACATGACCCCTTTAGGTCAAGTTGGGTCAAAGGTCAATTGGGCTAGGTTGGGTCTAGTGGGCCAATTGAGGCTTTGGTCATGTTCAAAGTGATTTGAAATGAACTTGGCCCATTGGTTTCAATCAATTTGGCTTAGATCAAGTTTTGACACATTTTGACTTTTTAGGTCAAGTTGGGTCAACTTGGGTCAAGTGCTAATTGGGCTAAGTTAGGCTTAAATGTTGACTTGGTCAAGTTCAAATATGGTTCATGAATGAACCTAGATCATTGGTTTCAATCAATTTGGCCTTTGGTAGAATTTGGCTATGTTAGGTTTAATTTTGGGCTAAGTGTTGACTTGGTCAACCCTTAGGTTTGACTTGGTTTGACCCAATTTGGCTGATTGATCATCTCATGATGGCTGTTGATCATGATGAGAGGTATAGGTGAGTTTGGTTCAATCCAATTTGGTTAGGATTAGAATTTGGCTCGTTAGAATACTTTTGGTCACTTAGGGCCAAGTGAACCTAAGTGGGTCAAATGGCTTGGTCAAAGCTTGATTTGAGTTTGATTGAACTTGTATATGGACTTATGATTGAAATATAAATCCATTTACAAAAGGTTTGATGTCAAAGGGGTTTTCATTCATTTGACAATTTCATATTCAAAGGAAGAATATGAATGGATTTGGGGTTTGGTTTTTGAATTGGGTAACGCTAGAATCTATTTCCTTAACAATCATCTCGAACGAATGATCATAAGGTTCCATTCAACCAACCAAAAAATAAAAAAAATAAAAATTACAATATAAAATAAGTAGAAACTAAATTTAATTTTGTCTCCCTCCATATTTTTCGTATATTGACTTTTTATTAAAAAAAAAAGATCAACAGCTAAATACCACACACATCAACTTAATTGACAAATACATCCTAACTATAAATTAATAGGTAATCTTATCTAGTTACTAAGTTAATTGTGTCGTACAGTACTTAACCCCATCTCGACCATACAATTCACATTCGACCGTTGTGATTGAATCCAATCTCAATTGCAAAAAGAGAATAATATAACTGAGATAACATAAACTGTATCATCAAATAGTTAACTCAGTAACCGGCGAAGGAGAATCCAAATCTGTTACGATCGATCGAACAAGAACATAAGCTAATTATACATTCTCGTTGATGTCTTCTTCATGAAATAAGTGGCGATCGGGCTAAGCCCGATCGACGGCCGAGCATCATCGATCACCACGCATTTTGCGTGTTGCTCAACCTTTTCAATCTCGGCTCCATTGTTGAGCTCGTTACTCTCGCTAAGCATCTCATGCACCGCATTATCTTTCTCGTCAAATGCCCTCCCGACAACTCATAGACTTGTGATGAACAAGGATGAGTATGTAAAGGAGAGCAAGAGTGTAGGACTTAATGTTGGCCATGAGTGAGGTAGCTAGAAAGCTAGAAAGGAAAAGGAAGATAGTGGCAATGGAAGAAGATCCTATTCCTCCTCCTTAGCTAATGGGGGAGAGAATCTTGCTTCTTCCGAGATCATGGAAATGCTATTTATAGAGGTTGTTGAGAGAGTTGGCATCATTTTAAACTATTATTTTAATTAAAAAAAATCATTCCCACTTCCCAAAAATAATATAAAAACTAATTTAATTGACAAAGATCATAAAAATTATTATAAAAAAATTTAAATTGAATTTATTTTACATTAAATTTATGTTTTGACATTTAATTTTTTAATAAAAAAATTCGAAATATTTTTGTTTTTCCTCTATAATTGCCTTCTTAATTACCATGAGGGCAAAAGAATAATCATTGTAGTGTGGTTTTTAAACCAAGGGGACTTTAAAAGCCTTTTTGCTACCTACTACCGTTTACCTTCTCCAACTTGTTGGGACCATTTACTATTAGGAATCTCAATTTGTAACATAGGGTTCAATTTACATATTTTAGTATGTTAGAGAATAAATTCACAACTAAAATTTATTTTATTTACATATAATTCATATGTATTTATATATTGAACATAAAAAAATATAATATTTATATAAATAATACATAAATTTTTAATATTATATCAAAAATATCATTATAACTAATTTTTTTAAAGTGAAATATGTCTTTTCGTGCATCATAAAGGTTATATATATATATATATAATTATCAACTTAAGGTGTTAGATATGTAGATGCATAAGAATTGTGTGGTATGCATTTAAATCTAATAATCATACTTATAAATATTGTGATCAAAGATTAAAGTTTATATATATATATATATATAGAGAGAGAGAGAGAGAGAGAGAGAGAGAGAGATCATTAAAGTGAGTTGAAGTACATCAATTCATATGAATTAGTGGTCCTCACTTCACGCCACTGAGCACGACGTTAGTGTTCGTGAGCTTTTGGATTCATTCAAAGAGCTAATATAGTTTTGCATAAATATAAGTTGAAAGGTCACAAATGGCTCAAAGTTGGTTGAAAGTACATAATTCATGCAATAAATAATATATATTTATATATTCATAATTTATATATTAAATAAAACTACACTAATATATATATATATATATATATATTCTAGACTCTTTTATAAGCTGTGAACAACTAGTAGTGCTTTGGGTTGACAGATGGGGATTCCCTATCCTTCCTCACTCACCCTTCAAATATATTTATACATATATTGATAGTTTTATTTAATTGGACGGTTGGAATGAGACTTTACCAATGATTTTGGTCGACAAAATCTTCTTTCTTAATCGATTTCTCTCTCTGTGATTAAGAGAGGCCTCTCTTTTCAAGCTTGGAACCCTTTCAATGGCAGCTACTTAGTTTATGTGATCATTTCTTAAAGCCCAAAAGCTAGTCATCATAAGATTCCATGTATTTAATTAAGAGGGAGAGAGAGAGAGAGAGAGGCAGGTTTATAGTTAAGATTCCATATATTTAAATAAGAGAGTAAGAGAGAGAGAGAGAGAGAGAGAAGTATTTATGCGCTCTTTAGTCTACATTAGCTTATTCTATAATTACATCTTGTTTATCAAAAAACTTTAGTTCAAACGGTGATTTTTAACTAATGTTCTCATTTACTAAGGGCTCAATTTTTAAATTAGCCATAATTAATTACGTAATTAGCTAATTAACCCGCTTAAAAAATTTAAAATAGCTAATCTGATCTCCATGAGGCTTCCCACGATCATGGACATTTAAATAAAAAAAAAATCAACTTAATAGCTCCCATTTTTTGGCCATATCAGGCTCATCAGGTGTCGGATTTCTATGTGGTTGGTATCGTTGGAAAGGTAATAAAAAATTCTACAACTTTCATGTTGACAGGTTTTGACGAATCTCTCCCGGGTAGCCAGTTTTTGTGTATGTATAAATTTTGAAGTTGCGAAAGTGAAAGTTATTACGGCAGCCCCCGTTTTTTTGTCATAATACAAGGATTGTTGAATATATATAATTCCTTGGTGATATTAAATACTCTCAATATATTCTATATATAAATTGAGCTTTAATGGGTTTACTTATTCTTGAAAAATAATCAGCTCTTTTCTTATATTTGAAGATGTTATTTTACACTTGTAACATTTACTTTCCCAAAACACATTGAAACTTGTAATGTGAATTTTGACTCTAGATGTATTTTCATTTGACTCTTTACCATAATAAATACATATATGACAAATAGTTTTTAAATTAGATTTGAACTATATGTAATTCCACATTAAATCTTCCCTCCTCTCACGTTAATTAACCAAATTAAATAAACAATAAACATCACTAGGATTACACAATGAGAAGTAGGTGAATGAGTAAATATAAAAAACATATAAAGCTGGCATGACATCAAAGCGTAAAAAAATATAGTGCATCCTTAGTGATGCACTGGTGGAATCGCATCATTGAGTGTCGGGATGGTGGTCTCCATCAATCAGATGATGCTATCAATGGTCCTCCTCCTCTTCCCTCTGCTCCATGGGGTGCTGCAATCCTAACTCTGTAACATGAGGTATGTCAACCGAAGCTTGCGTAGGCAACGAATACCCATGGTAAACTCCATATGGCGATGTCATATGAAATGACGGTGGACCATATGCCGGTGGGACTGTTGCATTCCATGGGTGTATTTGTATTGCTTCGAGATATGAATCGGGTGGGTATGTAAATGTCTGTGAAGTCCCACCACGGGACAGGATGGCCCCATCCATCGATGGAACATCATGCGTAGTGCACGGAATGTCGGTATCCAGATCGAGTATCTGAGATATGCATATCTCGCCTCAGTGCCACCAACAATTCCTCATATTCATTGAAAGATGTCTGATATTCCGTATCATCACCTCTACCGAAATAACGTCAAAATATGTCCTCAATATTCAAGATGTGGTCACACTGCATATACAAAAATTTATATGAGTATATCGTTGTTACAAAGAAAAGCAAATTTTAATACTATGCATTTAGACTAACCATCAAGCATTCTGCAGGTGCTCAGGAGTAGTATGTGTCAGGAGAAAGTGTCAATGCCTTCAACATGTATAGTGAAGCCCATGAACGATACCATCTCATGTATCGTTGATCTCCTATCATGCGTGATGAATCCACAATCGACTGCGTCTTTGCTCCCACGGTGCAATGTAAGGGTGGTGGTAATGGACCCAATCAACATCGCTTTTCCTGCCATCAACCCGCGATGGATCTATCGGCAAATATCAATGGTAGAGACATGAATCGTTCTCGAAAGCACACGCATCGCAGTACCACTCTACCCTCTTCCAACATATGATCGCACTCTAACTAGCTATATTTTCTCGTCTCAGAACATATATCTCAGAATACAAGCGGATCTAATGTCCATATGGCTCCCAGATGACCTGAGTATATAACATAAGTTATTATTTTAATAAACAGCCAATAATGAGTAAGCCAATAAAATTTACATACGTCCAACTCATCCCTATAAGCTCTGATATTGGATGCTGGCATTTCTCGAACATAACCTTCATTCCATCAGAATCCTATGCTAAGTCTGTCAATGTCTGTAGGATATGGAACACGTAATGTAGGTCTTCCCACATGAATGTGCTCCCATATTCTGCAAAGAAATGAACACATCCAAAATGGGTGCATTGGTTTTGTTGCTTCATGTAATTCCCTATATAGATGAGCGAGCACAGCTGAACCCAACGACAGCTCCGTGAACGTGTCAATATCCTGAAGTAATGGCAGATACTGCAGATGAACCTCAAAACCTGAAATATCTGGCAAAAGAAAAGATCCAATGGCAAACAGTATGTATGCTCTGACATGCATAGTGAACTGTAGCTCCGATAGATCTAAATATGAATCACGGTAGTATTTCCATCACAGCCATCATAAGGGCAAGCAAATACATGCATGAGGCTGTCCCATTTGAAACTCTGATGTGATATGCAGATGGACTAGATCATGGTATACAATGTATGGGTTGGGATGCGCTCCAAGCAACTCATCATAACAATCTGGCCATGTAGCCCACTGTCTACCACCACCGACAGCGACACTGCCAATCACTGGTGGGCCATCTATCCATAGTCCAAGAATCATCGCAATATCCTGTAATGTAATCGTCATCTCACCGGTAGCCAGGTGGAAGGTATTCGTCTGTGAACACCACCGCCTGTTGTACTTCGTTCAGTTACGTATTACTGCATCTAGGAGATACTATCTGGCAGAGCCTCAAAGCATCCATAAATCTGGGATAATTAACAGGCCATTCTCTAAACATCAGTAGGTGTGCAACAGCCTCAATCACTGAAACCTGCAACCACAATCATTCATATGTAGGGTTACGTCAGCATAACAAATGTATATGAATAGAAACATTTTAAAAAATTGTTAAAGAAACTTTACCGAATCGATCATTGCTACTCGTACCTACCACGTGGCAGTTTATGGGAGCACATCACCGTGATGGGCGTAGTCAACAAGCTGTCTCACGCTCATCGCCTCCTATGTAGGCCTTGGCGTCATTGAACATCTTTCCTGTTATAATTGAGGCAAACAATAATGTGCAATTAGTTATACATTAATAAGACAAGCTATGAAGAAGCGTAACATTTAACAAGTGTAGCAACCGTAATAAGCATAACAAAAGTAACAAGTGTAACAAGCGCACCAATTGTAACAACTATAACAAGTGGAACAAGCGCACCAAGTGTAACAACTATAACAAGTGTAACAAGCGTACCAAATGTAACAACTATAGCAAGTGTAACAACCAACACTGAACAGAACAATTCAATTACATTTAACAGAGCTAGTGTAACAAACAACACTGAACACAACAATTCAATTACAGTTAACAGAGCTAGTGTAACAAACAATATTGAACACAACACTTCAATTACACTCAACAGAGCTAGTGTAACAAATAACACTGAACACAACACTAACCAATAGCACTGAAGACACGCATAGACAATAGGGTACTACAGGAGTACTAATTCAAATGGAACATACAACAATCACTGTATGAAATATCTGAATAAGATTCTGTTATAATCAACAACCAATGATGTATCACAATCTACGCGATCATATTTGAGGACACGTCGACCAGTTGTGTCCAGCAACACACACCTAGAACTTTTGTAGTGTTCTCATCCATAGTATTTTTAAATCTGTTTGTCCTTGGTCGACCTATCTTTATTTTGATATTTGGTGGTTTATAATCTGGGCATGTGCCACCATTGATGTGTTCACCCCACTCTTCCCGATCAGGCATTACGTGGAATTCACCCTGGTAGGTGTTGATATAGTTTTGCAAACTATAGTATGCTGAGACATAATGGACGTGATTTATGTGTCATTGACTTGAAACAGCAATCACGTGCGCACATGGCAGATGGTAAGCTTGTGGTTGTCTACATGTACACATACACTCGTAATTTTCACCTAATTCAACCTTGAAGGTCCTACTGGTGACATCAAACACTTTCGACATGCTTATTCTTGGTTCGAAATCATCTTGCATCTCATTCATTAGCCTGCAATGTTACCTTAATGCGTGGAGAGAACAAGGTTTCCTCGTCATCAAGGAAAAAGTGTACTATCTGGAGAGATAGAAATCACTACCCTTTAATGGAACCAATCACCTCAATAAGGACTCCTAAGGATGATGGGTCTATATATATACCAGAGATTCTACCCCTACTTTACATGGTAAAGTAAAATAGGGTTTATTTAAAATCAGATTCATTAAGTTCGCTACAAGGGCAAGCTCCCATAGTTAATTACATCCTAAGGGATGAGATCTCTTAGGAAAACTCTCGATTAAGGTAAATGATCATTGTCTCTGAATATTTCAATAGGGAAGGACTATCAATTGATTGGTTTGGGTTTAAAGATCAAATGGGATTGATCAAAAGAGGGAGCTATTATCGAAGCCAAAATGAGAGATAAGTAGGAGATTCCCATGATACTAGGAGGCCTAGCTAGTATCTCAAACTATCCTATAGTTAGGCTTTACATTTTAGAAATTGATTTAGTTTATTTGAGTTGCATTTTTTTATTATAATTTTAGGACTTAAGATTCCTTAACACAAGATTAAGAAAATGCCTAAGAGGTGAGGAATTATACTTATGGACCACAGAGGGGAAAAAATAACCTTAGAACCTAAATCTAGGGAGCTTCGACGAGAGCTGAAAGCACAACCTAAATCTAAGGTGAAAAATAGGTAATTGGTTTGTCTCCACAAGAGAGGGCAAACCACCCGACAGCTTGGACTTACAACCGCCTGGGGGTGGCCACCATCTAAATCCTCCTACAATTTTAAATACATGTAGGCAAATCTTTATGCTTATGTACGATAGCTAGCCTATTATTATTTAGAAATAGACTAAGTCCTTAAACTCACTATATAAGGAGACTAGATCATGTAAAGGGACATGCTTCAAATGACCTAAATATAATGCAATTCAAATTTCATTTTATTTTATTTTGGACAATTATTTTGACTCATGCTAATAGGATTTTTATGACTATTGCATGAGAAAAAAGATTATTGGCCAAAATCAATGAGAAGAGAGGAGGTGAGTTTCCACCACGGCTCTCAAAGGTCAAGCCAAGTTTCTCTGGAAAAGGTGGAAGCCCTCCAATCAAGAGTGAAATAAGATGCATTTGTGCATGATATTATAAAGAAATGCTCATCAAGCAGGGTTGCTAATTCTTTTATCTTAATTTTAAACCTAAGCTTTAGGTGAAGTTATGAGTTATTTAATTTTAATTTGAGTTGTTAAGTTGGGTAAAAGATTTATTTTTTTCTAAAGAGCCTAATCCACATCCAGGCCATACATAAAGAAAGGAAGAAACTAGGAAAATTATGCCACTTAATGCAAAAGCTAAACAAATCATCAATCAATTTATAAAGCTATACCACCGCACAAATCCAAAAATATCAAACGTGGGTAGCCAAGCTCTACTCTTATACAACCCAGATTATAAATGAATTAAATTACAATTAAGCAAAGGAATTCATTCTTATGGGGCCTTCAAGCTTTATTCTTCTTTCTTCTTTTCTTCTCTTTCTTCTTTCTTCTTTTGGTTCCTCCTTTGAATGGTTAAAAGGTGGATGCTCCAAGGCTTCACATGGTTCATAAGATGGGATCTTATGACCAATTCTCATCCTAATCCCCATAAAAAATCATTCCAAAATTCTAATTATACAAATTTTTACATGAAAAAGAAAAGTGGAAATCTAATTAACACCTGCATAATAAAGGTTAGCTAAAACAAATCACACAAATCCCAAGCATGTATATTAGACTTATCACCCCACACATGGGTGACTAAGTCCACCTGGCCTATGGATTATGCTTAGGGGTATAAAGCACCTGCAAGCAAAAGCATTTATATTTTTATTTATGATAGCGCCCCTTAAACATAATCCCCTACAGAAAAAAAAATTGTAAGACTAAGAATGTCCTACCATTCATTTTATGAGCATACACCCTAACATCCAGTCTAAAACACATATCATAAAATAAAACAAACATCAAGGCATGCACCAACCTAACCTAAAGCTAGAAGTGGTGACTTAGGCTAATGTGTGTGCTTTGAAGGCTTGTGTAGTATGCTTAGCTAGGACTTTGGATTCAAATTTTCTAACTGTAAAGAACATGTTCAACTTAAAGGAGGGTTCCATTTAAATTGTTTAAGTTTTTTGGGTTGATTTTAATTCATGTGTTAATTTGGTTTAAGTGAAACCTACAATTAATTACTAAGTTATGAAGAGAGGGAAAGAGAAGAGAACTTCCCTTTCTTTCCCTAACCTAAGTAATTTCTAAAATGGATTAATATTTTAGTTTCATTTAGGTGAATGTTTTGATTAAATATTTTAATTAATCATAAGTTTAGATAAACTCCAAACAAACCTATCCAAAAAGAAAGGCATTTTAAGATATAAAATGAGTCAAAATTCACATAACACACATTACTTTATTTCTTTCCCAATATATATAACATGCATATGAATGGACCCTAAATATATCTATACATGAAAATGAGAGTAATTAACACACTTTATGATGTATGTAAGTAATCCATTTAAGAAAATTTAGAAGTGGAATATGCATTATTTTTCTTAAGTAGAAAATGTTTTCGTTATCTAAATTTTTACATACATACATGAAAGTAAGAAAGGCATAAGTGAGTACAGTGCCACTGTTAATCAGAGGTGTAAGGTACAAGACCTACTTAGGGCTACTTAAATCCTCACAACCTTGGGGTTGTCCAAACTAATCCACTTTTCTTAAATACAAACATGCATATAAAAGAAATGAAATAGAAAAGAAAAATGCAAAAGTTGTTTAATGGATTCTTTTTTGTTTATGCAATTTATGCATGCAAGTATAGGCAACCCTTCTTACGTGAGAGCATAGGGATGAATAGGGCATGGAATTAAGTAAGTGTTAGGTTCTTTTCAAATGAACCTTACATCTCACCAAATTCCTATTCAAAATTATACCAACATAAGAAAGATAGGAAACCTATGCTAAATATGCCTTTATAATTCATCATATGCAAGCTTATAATTAAAGTATGAGTAGAACACTTTTAGATTTGGTATTTGATTTATATATTTTTGAAAATAATTTGGAATTAGTAGTGATAATAGCCACTCATATTTTACTTTAGCCAACACATGCACATTTGACATAAAGTAAATAATTTCATTTTAAAATTTGAATTTCAAAACTATGAATGTATGAAATAACATGGCATGCAACTTAACATGTTGAGGAAAGATCAAAAGCAATGAAAGCATGCAAATAAACTCACTTTACTTAAATCCTAAAGACATTCCTATAGAATAAGGAAATTTAGAATAAATGAAAGTGAATTTCAAAGTGATTTTCATTTAGTTTCAAGTTTGATTTAATTCTGAAAAGGTGGAATGAGTTTATTGTTCCTAACCCATTCCCACATATGTTTTGTATTTTTGTATAACTTTTAGATAATTAGATCCATTTTTATGTATTGATTAGGTTAAGATATGAATTAAGTAGCTTAATTAACCCTTACCTACGCCACCTTAGAAGAATAAACTAGATAATTATGACCCAATGAGATGACATAAAACCCTCAATAAATTTAAATTTATAATGCACCTAATAATGAAAAGGCCTAATGCAATTTGGCTCACAATTAAAAGTTAATTAAGCTAAGGGGTTTTAGCATAAGTAATTTCAAAATACCCTTTCACACATGTGAATTAGATTTTAATTTCCTTAATTAAACTTAGGCTACTTAACACCTAAGTATCTACCCGAGGTAGATTATTTAAGTTCTGGAACCTTTTAGAATTTTTAGAAATTGATTAAGGGGATAATTAATGAATTAACCCTTAATTAAGAGGAGATTAAAGAGAGAAGAGGGAGTTTATGGAATAACTTAGGGGAAATGCCCCAAAAATATTCCATAAACCTCCTACTTATTGGATCTGACCTTAATCAACCTTAATCATAAGGTAAAACCACTAATCATACTCTAATTATGCTTAATTACATAAGGAGGGTAATTAAAAAAACTATATGTAATTACTCTAATCAAGTATTCAATAAATCTCAAAAAAATTTAGGGGAGGTAGAGGTCATCCCCTAAAACTTACTCAAGAAATTTAGGATTAATCAGAGACCTAATCAAAGAGTAATTAGCAAAATACACTTTCCAATAAAACTCAACTTCGGAAAAAATCATAACTCCAAATTCATAAAAATTAATTTTAAAATGTTTTATGTTTAATTATCTATCCATAGGTTTTTATTTTATATTTTTCTGATTTTTTTATGAAGAGTTATGCATTTTTGAAGATCCATGAATTAATCAAAAATTAATCAAGAATTTTAAATTAACCCTAAGTAATCCCTATCTCATGGCACGATGCGTGGTGACACCGGTCAGCGTGCTTTAGATGCATCATGCTGTGAGGGGATAACTTAAATGTCACAACCCTAATGGCAGCGGCGGCACACACACTTAAATTCTCTGTCGTCTGATCAAAGATCGGATGACTAAGGATTCCCCCGCAGTTTATAAAGGTTAAACACATAACTAAACATGTTAAATAATCTCAGCCACCCATCTAAATTATGCGGATGGATGGGTAAAATGAAAATCAAAAGATCCACCCAAGAGAAGATCCAAGCTCGATCTAGCATGGAATTACACCAAATTCAACCCACACCATCTAGAAAGAGCAAATCAATGGTCAAAATTCAATGAAATTTCATTCATAAAGCTCCACATTGGTGATCAAAATTCCATACCTTGCCATAGGGATCAGGCGGGATTTTTCATGACCCACCAAATTCCTTAGCTTGATCCAATTGCTCCCTCTGCATGAAAACTCTAGGAAGCTCAAGAGTGTAGAAGAAATTGAGGTGGTTTTCAGAGTGAAGAAAATTCAAGATTCGATTGAGCTCCCCTATTTTTTCACTTTGCAAAACTGAGAAATGGGGAATTTTAATCCTCACTAAGAAGCTTGGTAGTGCTCTCTGATGATTGCTATGGGTTCCTTAGGTTCAATCGACAGAGGGCAAATGAATTTTTGAATTGAATTAGGGGGAGTATATCTCCCCCTTGAAGGATCAGATAGCCAGCAATGCTCTTACCATTTTGATCCAATTAATGAGATTGGAAGTTTTTTTTTACTATTTTGAGTGTGCACATGGTCAGTTTGATCTAAGGAATGGATTGCCAACTTCCCATGTGATGAATTTGAGCTTAAGAGGAAACTTGAAATTTCAATTTTGAGCTAAGTGGTGGGGTTTGGTCTAAGGACCAAATGGGCTGACCCAAACACATTAGGTTGGGTGCACCACTCATCACTAAGTCCCCTTGAGCTTTTAGGAAAGCCTCAAGTGATTGTGAAGAGGGTATGACCAAATTACCCATGAGTTAGGCCAAAATTTGTTCTATGTCCTAGGGGTAGGATGACCATTTTGCTATTTTTCCACTTTAGACATGTTGGGTATGTAGAGAAACTAAGTTTGGCCAAGTTTCATTGGATTTAGAATCCATTTGATAGGGTTTGGCTTAGGTTAACCCATTTAGGTCAAAATGGGTCAACATGTGTCTACTTGACCAATTGGTCAAATTAGATAAAACCAAGGGTTGGGTCAAGTTCATAAGACCATTTGAAATATTTTGGTGGCTTTGGTTTGATTCAGTTTGGTATATATTTGGTTTTGGCTCATATGACTTCATTTAGGTCAAATGGGTCAAGTTGACCTATTTGACCCATTTGACCTATTTGAGGTAGGTCAAGGGTGGGTTTAGCTTAGGTTAGTCATATGAAGTAGATTGGTATCTTTGTTTCCAATCAATTTGGGTTAAGTTCAATTTTGGCTCAACATGACCCCTTTAGGTCATGTTGGGCCTAAGGTCAATTGGGCTAGGTTAGGTCTAGTTGGCTAATTGAGGCTTTAGTCAAGTTCCACAAGTGATTTGGAATGGAATTGACCCATTGGTTTCAATCTATTTGGCTTAGATCAAGTTTTGACACATTTTGACCCTTTAGATCAAAATGGGTCAACTTGGGTCAAGTGGGCCAATTGGGGTAGGTTAGGCTCAAATGTTGGCTTGGTCAAGTTCAAACGTAGGTCATGAGCGAACTTAGATCAATGGTTTCAATTAATTTGGCTTTCTTAATGGACTTAGCCCAAATCATGATTAAACCACTTCAAAATCTTGAAATTTTCTCATGATCCAATTATACTCTCATTTATATTCACATATATAAATAAAATATAAATTCAAACAATCAAAACCAATTCCAAAAATCAAACTCAAATCTTCTCAAAATCTAACTTAAGCCTCTCAAGTCAAAATCTTGAACTTAGCCAAATCAACTTCAAATCAAGCCAAACTCTTAATTTTCTCTCATGATTCAATCAACCCTACAATCATGAACTCCTATATAAATACAAACTCCAATCACTCAATCAAAACCCAAGTCAAAAATCAAACCCTAAAGCTTTTCATATTCTTCCTTTGAATATGAAATTATCAAATGGATCAAAATATATTTGACTTCAAACCACTTGCAAATGGATTTATATTTAAATCATAAGTCCATATACAAGATCAATCAACATCAAATCAAGCTTTGATGAAGCCATTTGACCCACTTAGGCTCACTTGACCCAAAGTGACCTAAAGTACCCTTATGAGCCAAATTCTAATCCTAACCAAATTGGATTGAACCAAACTCACATATCCCTCTCATCATGATCAACAATCATCATGGGATGATCAATCAATCAAATTGTATCAAACCAAGTCAAGCCTAAAGGTTAACCAAGTCAACACTTAGCCCAAAATGAAACCTAACATAGCCAAATTTCACCATAGGCCAAATTGATTAACACCATTGATCTAATTTCACTCATGACCTATGTTTGAACTTGACCAAACCAAAATTTAAGCCTAACCTAGCCCAATTGTCCACTTGACCCAAGTTGACCCAACTTGACCTAAAGGGTCAAAATGTGTCAAAACTTGATCTAAGCCAAATTGATTAAAACCAATGGGTCAAGTTCATTCCAAATCACTTGTGAAACTTGACCAAAGCCTTAATTGGCCAACTAGACCTAACCTAGCCCAATTGACCTTAGACCCAACATGACCTAAAGGGGTCATGTTGAGCCAAATTTGTACATAACCAAAATTGATTAGAAATAAAGATATCAATTCACATCATATGACTAACCTAACCTAAACATACTCTTGACCTAAACCAAATAGATCAAATGGGTCAAATAGGTCAACTTGACCCATTTGACCTAAATAAAGTCATATGAGCGAAATTCAAAACTATACCAAATTGAATCAAACAAAAGCCACCAAAACATTTCAAATGGTCATATGAACTTGACCAAACCCTTAGTTTGACCCAATTTGACAAATTGGTCAACTTGACCCAAGTTGACCCATTTTGACCTAAACAAGTCAACATGAGCCAAACCCTATCAAATGAAATCCAAATCTCATGGCTAAACCAAGTTTCTGCATATACCTAATATATACAAATTAAAAAAATCAGCAAAAATAACCATCCTACCCTTAGGTCATAAAACAAATTTTGGCTTAATCCATGGGTAATTTGGTCATACCCTCTTCATATCCACTTGTGGCTTTCCTAATAGCTCAAAGGGACCTAATGAAGAGTGGTGCACCCAACCCAATGGGTTGGGATCAGCCCAATTGGTCTCAAGACCAAACCCGACCCCATGGGTCAAAATGGCTAATTCAAAATCCCTCTTCCACTCAAATCCAAGCACATGGGAGGTTGGCATTCCACTCAAGGCCTCAAACCAACCATGTGCGCACATCTTTCTTATCAAACAACCCTCCCATTGTGATTAATTGGATCAAAATGGCACATAAGCTTATGGTTGTCTGATCCTTCAAGGGAGAGATATACTCTCCCTAATTGAATTCAAATCCATCATTCTTCATTTTGATTACACCTAGGGAAGTCAGAGAATCAATTCCTCAGCCTCCCCAAGCTTCATAGAGTTAAATAAAACTTCACCTTCTCAGTTTTGCATAGTGTGAAAACAGGGGAGATGAATCCAATCTTGAACTTCCTCCACACTAAAAACCACCTCAATTCCTCTGACACACTTCTTTTATGGACCAATCCAAGCTCACCCGAGCTTCCATTAGAGTTCCCATAGCAAGGAGAGGAGAAATTGGATCAAAGCCACAAGTATCTTCAAGTGGTGTTGGTCCATAGAGCAAGCCACTCAATCCCAAGGCCTATGAATTTCAATAGGGCTTCGTCTTCACCAGATGAAGCTACCTCATTGGTCTCGAGCACTGGTGATCACCTCCATCGAGGTATGGAATTTTCCAACCACCTAGCATAGGATGTGTTGTTCCTTTGTGAAGAGAATTTTTAATTCAAGCAAATCCCACAGTTGGATGTCCCACTCATTGCCTTTAAATGGTGTGGATTAAGTTGGATTTGAATTCGAGCTCAATCGAGCTCAGATCTTTCCCTAGATCATGGACGGCCTCTGTTAATCAAAGGGGAAGAACTTGAGAGATCTTGGCCATCCATCCGTACAATTTGGATGGACGGTCGAGATAATTCTGACGTTTAGAATTTGATATATCCTTTTTAAAACCACAGAGAGATCTCTGGCCATCTGATCTTTGATCGGATGGCAGAGATCAAAGTGTGTCCGCCATTACGACACCTATTGGAATTTGGCATTTAAGTGATGGGTTCATAATTTGATGCATGTAAAGCAAGCTAACCGCCACCGCCACACGTTGCACTGTGAGCAGGAGGATTAGTTAAGATGCTTTAATTAATTTTAATTGATCTAGGGATCTTCAAAAATTTATAACTCTGTCAATAAAATTCTGAAAAATATGAAATAAATTTCTATGAAAAGATAATTCAACCTAGAATATTTTAAAATTAATTTCAAGGGATTTTAAATTATGATTTTCTCTGATTTTGGGTTTTATTGGAAACTTCATTTTTCTAATTACCTTTTAATTAAGTCTCTTATTAATCCCAAACTTCTTGGATATATTTTAGGTGATGACTTCTACCTCCCCTAATTTTCTTGGGATTTATTGAAAGCCTAATTAGTAGAATTGCATATGGGTTTCCTATTATTCCATGATTAGGGTGTGATTATATGTTTTAATCCATTATTAGGGCTGATTAAGGTCAGATTCAGTAGCTAGGAGGTTTATGGAATAATTTTGGGGCATTTCCCCTAATTTATTCCTTAAACCCCTTTTTTTATTTCCTTAATCTTTTCTTAATTAAGGGTTAATTCATTAATTATCCCTTTAATTAATTTTTAAAAATTCTAAAAAACTTTTAGAACTTAATTAATCTACTTTGGGTAGATGCTTATGTGTTTAATAACCTAAGTTTAATTAAGGAAATCAAAACCCAATTCATATGTATGAAAGGGTGTTTTGAAATTACATAACCTAAACCCCTTTGCTTAATTAACCTTTAATTATGAGCCAAATTGCATTAGTCCTTTTTCTTATTAGGTACATTGCAAATTTAAATTCCTTGTGAGTTTTTATGTCATCTCATTGGCTCATAATTATTTGATTAATTATTCTAAGGTGGACTAGCTAAGGGTTAATTAAGTTACTTAAGTCATACCTTAACCTAATTAATACATAAAAATAGATCTAATTATCTAAAAATTAAACAAAAATATCAAACATATGTGGGAATGGGATAAGAACAGCAAACTCAACTCACCTTTTCAAAATTAAATCAAACTTCAAACTAAACAAAAATCACATTGAATACACTATGTTTTATTTTAAACTTTCTTATTCTATAAGAATGACTTTAGGATTTAATTAAAGTGAGTTTGTTTACATGCTTTCATTGCTTTGAATCTTTCCCAAACATGTTAAATTTGTATGTCATGTGGTTTAATGCATTCATATTTTTCAAATTCAAGTTTAAAAATGAAATTGTTTACTTTATGTCAAATTTGTATGTGTTGGCTAAAGTAGAAATATGAGTGGCTATTATCACTACTAAATTCAAATTATTTTCAAAAATTTATAAATCAAATATCAAATCTGAAAGTATGCTATTTATATTTATTTATATTTTAATTATGAGCTTGCATGTGAAAGATTATAAAGGTATGCTTAGCATAGGTTTCCTTTCTCTCTTATGTTGGTATAGTTTTGAATAGGAATTTGGTGAGATATATGGTTCATTTAAAAAAGGACCTAGCACTCACCTAATTCCATATCCTATTCATCCCTATGCTATCACCTAAGAAGTGTTACCTATATTTGCATACATAAATTGCAAAAACAAAATGAATCATTAATACAACTTTTACATTCTTCTTTTCCATTTCATTTCTTTTATACATATGTTTGTATTTAAGGAAAGTGGTATATTAGTCTAGACAACCCCAAGGTTGCGAGGCTTTAAGTAATTAGGTCTTGTACCCACCTCGGTTAACAATGGCGCTGTACTCACTTATGCCTTTCTTACTTTCATGTGTGTATGTGAAAATTTGGATAAGGAAACCCCTTTTTACTTAAGAAAAATCATGCATATTCAATTTTTAAATTTTCTTAAATGGATTATTTAGCATGCATCATAAAGTATGTTATCTATTCTCATTTGTATATACAGATATGCTTAGGGTCCGTCCATATTCATGTTATACATGTTGGGAAAGAAATGAAGTAATGTGTGTTATGTGAATTTTGATTCATTTTTTTTAATCTTAAAATGCCTTTCTTTTTGAATTAGTTTGTTTATAGTTCATCAAAACTTAAGATTAATTAAAAGATTTAATCAAAACATTTATCTCAAATAAACTAAAATGTGAATCTACTTTAGAAATTACTTAGGTTAGGGAAGGAAAGAGAAGTTCTCTTCTCTTTCCCACTTTTCATAACTAAGTAATTAATTGTAGGATTCATTTGAACTTATCAAAACATGAAATAAAATCAACCCAAAATAATTAAACAACTTAAATGAAACCCACCTCTAAGTTGAACATATTTTAACACTTAGAAAATTTGAACCTAAAGCCATAGCTAAACATACCACACAAACCTTCAAAGCACACACATTAGCCTAAGTCACCACTTTTAGCTTTAGGTTAGGTCGGTGCATGGCTTGATGATATATTTTATTTTGTGATATATATTTTAGATTGGATGTTAGGGTGTATGCTCGTAGAATGAATGGTAGGATGCTCTTAGTCATATTATTCTTTTTTGCAGGGCAGTGTGCTTAAGGGGTGCTATCATAAATATAATATAAATACTTTTGCTTGCAGGTGCTTTATACCCCTAAGAATAATCCAATAGGCCAGATGGACTTAGTCACCCATATGTGCGGTAATAAGTCCAATATACATGCTTGGGATTTGTGTGGTTTGTTTTAGCTAACCTTTGTTTTGCAGGTGTTAGTTAGATTTCTACTTTTCTTTTTCATGTAAATTTGTGCAATTAGGATTTTGGAATGATTTTTATGGGGATTAGGATGAGCATTGGTCATAAGATCCTATCTTATATACCATGTGATGCCTTGGAGTATCTACCTTCCAACCATCCAAAAGAAATAACCAAAGAAGAAAAGAAGAAGAAAGAAGAATGAAGAATGAAGAATGAAGCTTGAAGACCCCCATAACAATGAATTCTTTGCTTAATTATAATTTAGTTCATTTGTAATCAGGAATGTATAAGGGTAGAACTCGGTTATCCACATTTGATATTTTCAAGTTTGTGCGGTGGTGCCCGACCACAACAACCATTTATTTTTTTGAGATTATCTTTATAAATAGATTGATGATTTGTATAGCTTTTGCATTAAGTGGCATATTTTCTTAGTTTCTTCCTTACTTTATGTATGGCCTGGATGTGGATTAGGTTCTTTAGGAAAAAATAAATCTTTTACCAAACTTAACAATTTAAATTAAAAATAAAGAAGTCATAATCTTACCTAAAGCTTACGTTTAAAATCAAGATAAAAGAATTAGCAACCCCTTAGCTGGATGAGCATTTCTTTTGTAATTTCATGCACAATAGCATCTTATCTCACTCTTGATTGGAGGGCTTCCACCTTTGCTAGATAAACTTAGCTTAATCTTTGAGAGCCATGGTGGAAACTCACCTCATCTTTTCTCACTGATTTTGGCCAATAATCTTATTTCTTATGCATTAGTCATATAAATCTTATTAGCCTGAGTCAAAATAATTGTCCAAAAATGAAAATAAAATGAAAGTTGAATTGCATTAGATTTAGGTCATTTGAAGCATGACGTTTACATGATATTTTTATAAAAGATTTATTTTTCTCATTTGTGGAATGAACCTTACCTTACCATAGAGATGGTAAGAAGGTTCAAAAAGGTCTTTAGTTATCTCTTTTGGTTAAATTTTATTTTCACCGGGGGACCCAACAGGGGTTTTAAGACCTACATGGAGTGAGGTCTTAAAACCTAAAGGATGTTGGCTAGCTTAGCTTAAGAATGAAATGAGCTAATTACCAATGAAGAAGAAAGATTGTCTCAGACTCGTATGAAATACAAATCCACTATCAATGCTTGGAGATAATGATCATTTATTGAAGATGGAGAGAAGAAATTTCCCCAGTGGAGTCGCCAGAAAAATCTGTGGTGCTTATTTTTAGTTTTATTCGTGTGTGTTTATGTGAGGGGACACCACGCAGATCCATAGATGTACTCATTAGGGTGATCAGGTATGACATTATGGAATAATGTACTATCTCAAGAGATAGAAGTCACTATCCTGTAATGGACCTAATCACCTAATGAGGACTCCTAAAGATGATGGGTCTTCAAATGTACTAGAGATCTTTCCCTTGCTTTACATGGAAAGGTAAAGTATGATTTATTTTAAGCTAGCTTCGTTAAGTTCCTTATAGAGGTAAGCCATCATAGTTAATTACATCCTAAGGAATGAGATTCCTTAAGAGTACTCTCGATTAAGGTAAATGATCATTGTCTCCAAAGATGACTATCAATCAATTGGTTATTTTTAGAAAATCAAGTATGATTGATCAAAAGGAGAGAGTTATTATCGAGTAGGGGATGCACATGATACTAGAAAGCCTAGTGAGCAACCAAACTATCTTATAGTTAGGCTTTATATTTTTGAAATTGAGGATAATTATATATTTTAGTTGAATTTTTATTAGAAATCTAGGGCTTATAATTCCATACTACAATATTATAAAAATGCTTAAGAGGTGAGAATTTATGCTTGTAACCCCAAAAGGAAATCATAACCTCATTCTAAGTGAGCTTGAGCCAAAGCTAAGCTATAAAACCTAAAAACAAAGTGGGTATGGTTTACCTCCACAAGAGGATAAACCACCCAACTATTGGACTTACAACTACAGGGGTGCTCCTCCTATAATTTTAAATACATGTAGGAAAGTCATTTACTTTGCAAGATGGTTAGGCTGTTATTTACTTAAAAGAGAAACTAAGTCCTTAAACTCACTCCCTAGGAGACTAGATCATGAAGGGCATGAATAATGACCTAAATCTAACGCAAATTTTGTCAAGTTTTATTTTGATTTTTGGACATTTTTATTTGACATTGGCGATGGGATTTTATATGTCTAATGCATGAGAAAATCAGTTATGGGCCAAAATCAAAAAGAAGGAGGTGTGTTTCCACCATGGCTCTCAAATGTCAAGTTATTTTCTCTAGCAAAGGTGGAGACCCTCCAATGGCAAAAGTGAGATAATATAATTTATGCATGATATGAGACATACAACATCCAACTAAGGAGTTGCTAAATCTTTTATTATCTTGATTTATATCCTAGGCTTTAGGGGAGGTTATAAATTATTTAATTTACTTTTGAATTGATTAATTGGATAGAAAATTTATCTTTCCCTAAGAGCCTAATCGCATCCAGGCCATTCAACAATCATCAAACAATTAAAAAACTAAGAAAATCATGACATTCTAATTGCATAATCATAAACATAACATCAATCAATTTATAAAATTAATGTATAAGGATAAGAGGCAGTGCGGTCGGATACCGCCGTACAACCCAAAAATAAATGTGGGTATCCGAGCTCTACCCTTATAAAATCTGAATTACAAATAAATAATTACAATTAAAAGAAATTCATGTTATGGGGGTCTTTATTCTTCATTCTTCATTCTTCATTCTTCATTTCTTTATTTTTATTTCTTCATTTTGATTTGCTTCTTTCCTTTCTTCCTTTTGGCTTGATCGAAATATGGTTGCTCCAAAGGCATCACATGGTACAGAAGACTTGATCTTATAACCATTATTCATCCTAATCCCTTATAATATTCATTCAAAATCTTAATTACAAAATATACATCAAAATGAGAAAGGTAAATCTAATTAAACCTATAAGATAAAGGTTAGCTAAACATACCACACAATCCTAGGAGTTATATGAATAATTTAGACTTAGCACCCCACACATGGGTAACAATGTTCACCTATCCTAATTTGGACTATGCTTAGGGGCTAAACAACCTGCATAGCAAAAATACTTATATTCTTTCTTTTTTATTACAGTGGCCCCTTAAGCACAATCCCCTACAAAAGACATGATTAGGCTAAGATAATATCATCTAGCCCATACACCTAACATCTAAATATTACACCACAAAATAAAATCATGCATCAAACCATGCACCGCCCTAACATAGAGCTAGAAGTGGTGACTTAGTTTAATGTGTGTGCAATTTACAGCTTGTGTGGCATATCTTAGCTAAGCTTTAAGGTTGAATTTTCCAAGTGTGAAAGATTCAATTTAGATGGTGGTTTCATTTTAAGTGATTTAGTTGACTTGTCAATTTTAGTTGGTGATTTGATTTGGCTTGAATGAACCTACACTTAGTGACTAAATGTTATGAAGAGAAGAAAAGAGAAGAGAGCTCTCTTTCATCCCTACCTTAAAGAATTTTTAAGGTAGATTCATTAATTAAATTCTCTTGAATGAATAATTTATTATGTATTTTAATTAACCCTAAGTTTAGATTCGATCTAAATAGCCCTATTCAATAAGAAATGCATCTTAAGATTAATTAGGGTGGATTACTATCACATAACACACACCCATTCATTTCTTTCCACCGTGTATACCATGCATAGGAATAGTCCAAAGCATACCTATACATGCAATGCAAATCTTAGCACACTTTGATGATGAATGCAAAGAGATGTGATTTGAAATTTTGGATATTCCATTTAGTAATTGGATCATTAATGCATGTCTTTGTTATGTAGAAAAGAGAGATTTTTCATCCGTTAGCTAAATGCACATCCGCATGTATAAAAGTTATAAGTGAGTACGACGCTATTATTTTCTACACTAGGCGTAAGTACAAGACTACTTTTAAACTTAAAGTACCGGGATGTCTAGACTGATATACCACTTTTCTTAAGTACATATAGATGTACAAAAAGAACCAAATGGATAAAGAATCATGCAAGAGATTAAGTTTGATTTGGTTGTGTGATTTACATGTGTAATATGAAGATCCTTCTTAAGTCTTAACATAGAAAATGCATGGGAATAGATTTAGGCAAGTGTTGCGTTCTTTTCAAATAAACTATACGCTTGCAAATCCTATGTGAATCCATGTTAATAAAAAGAAAGAGAACTTCATAATACACATCTTACGCTATCATCACATGTAAGCTTATAAATATTTATAATTACCGTCTCTTCATTTATAATATTTTATTTATAGGTTTGTTAAAAAATAAATGTTGGTTTAATAGTGATAATAGACACTCATATTCTAAATTTTAGCCAACACATGCAATTTGATATAAAAAGAAACATTTTGTTAATTAATTTTTAAAAGAAATGAATGCATTATTTCAAAGGCAAATAATATTTAGCATGATTGGAAAAAAAGAGGAATATAAGTACATGATTTCATTCACCTTAATTAATTTCTAATGACAATCATATAAAATAAGATCATTTAAAATGAATCAAAATTCTTTAAGGAGATTTTTATCTTTGAATTTGATTTGACTTAGGAAATATGAGAAGTGTTTGCTAGTCCTAACCTATTCCCCCTATGTGAGAATTGGTTTGCTTTAATTTAGAAAAATTAGGTTGATTTTATATTTTGGGTAGGTTAAGGTATAAATTGAATCCATTAATTATCCCTTACATATACCACTTTAACATAATTATGCAAGTAATTATGAGCCAACATATGATATGCAACCACATAGAAATTAAATCAGCAATGCACCTAAGAAATGAAGGGGCCTAATACAATTGGCTCATAATTATTGGTTAATTAAACTAAAGGGTTTGATTAAGTACTTTTATAACCCTCCTACACATGTAGTTTGATTATAATTTCCTTTGGAATTCCCTTAGGTTATTGAACACCTAAGAATCTACCCAAGAATTGAATGATTGAGTTCTGGAATGATTTGGTTTTGAGTTTGATTAATAAAACTATCTAATGAAGTGATTAAGCCATTAATTAGTTGCAAATTGATTAAGTGTTATCCAAATGAAATAAACTTAGGGAAAGATTAGAAGAGAGGTCCCAATCTCATTCTCCATGTTCATTCACTGTTTATCTACTTCTCTTTATTCATACATGATTTTCTCAACTTCAACATAAATAACTATAAATTGCACTCATTCTGCATTGATTACAGACTCATAGATTTCTTCATTAGTAATGTGAGTTGCAATAAATCTAGCACCAATAGGAAACTAACTTGTAAGACTTACACAGAACTTTGCTAGATCAAATTTCAATGACCTCATAATTCACTTCTGTAAGTCCGTGAAATTAATCTGCCATGGGATCTATACATGACCCTTTTTCCCACCAGTATAAGTTGGAATAAAATCATCACTTACAATGAGTTCACCACCATAATATAAAACTGTGCGGACTGTATATGAACTCATTTTTCACTCACACCAACATGATATAGAGAATCCTTTATTTCACCTGGTTAAAGAAAAAATTTAATTAAATGGGACATACACTTTGTGCATTTGACTCAAAAAAGTAAAGTATGTGAAATGTTAGAGTTACTGTATATTTAAATCAACACTTACTACGTGCAAATCCTTAAACAAAATATACCTTAAACGGTGCATGAAAATTGAATATAAAGATTCTTAGACATAACATACCCTAAATTTAATAAATTGATCTTGCAAACCTTATATTAATATTTCTACTAAACTACAATTACATGTCCAATAAGAATAATTATAACCTCCAAATAATAATATTTGAACCTAAATCCTAAATCTAATATTCATTTACAAAATACACAGATTTAATAAAATAAAGGTACCAAAATAATAATCTACCTTAAAGCTAAAAATAAATAAGCATATCATACAAAATAAAATCCTGTATAACAAGATTTAATAAAAAAATACATTTAGCTTTCAAAATACCTAAATCGGCGGCAAAAAAATAAAGGGAGGTGGCTGTCTCTGGCGGTGGTGGCAATTCTTAAGCAGAACATACCCTAAACTCAATAAATTGATCTTGCAAACCTCATATCGATATTTCTACTAAACTACATTTACAAATCCAATAAAAATAATTATAACCTCCAAATAATAATATTTTAACCTAAACCCTAAATCTAATATGCATTTTTAAAATACACATATCTAATAAAATAATGGTACCAAAATAATAGTCTACCTTAAAACTAAAAATAAATAAGCATATCATACAAAATTTAACAAAAAAATGCATTTAGGTTTCAAAATACCTAAATCGGTGGCCAAAAAACTATGGGAGGTGGCTGTCTCCAACAGTGGCAAGCTTCTCCCTGATCGGTGGCCGGTCAGACGGTGCAATCGTGGCTTTGAAATGGGTGTAGGGTTGAGAGCCGAGAGCAGAAAATGGGGATCGGGCAAGCATCCCATCGATTTCAGCTGAAATTATAGGCTGAAGCCAGTCACTCATTTAGGGCCTACAATAATTTTTTATGACTAATTAGCAAAATTAATTCTTAATTAGGCTTGATTTTAAAAAACTAGTCAATATATAATTCTTTCAAGAAGTTAAAGGAATCTATAATCAAGAGGATGTTATTAAAATTCTCTTCATAATATGTCCAAAAATGGCAAATTTTTAGTTATAGCATATCTTCAACTTTTCTTTCGTATATCAAAAGTATTTTTTAAGCTATGATATATTCATTTAACAAACTCTTCTCAAAACAAGTATTTTCTTATTATTCCTTATTTCATGGTTTTGATAGGAATTCTTAAGTTGTTGCTCAAACAAATGTGATAATGTTTCTTTAACACCTATATATTCACATGTTGGGTACTTTATAAAGCTCTCAAATCACTCACTTTAAGTTCTGCTTCAAACTTGTCAATATATAGTAATACACAAAAGTATACTTGTTTACCTCAATTTTAGAATGAGCTCTCAACCCCTCCATCTTATACATAGGGCTTCTCTTAGACTTTAAGAGTTCCTTAATCTTAAAATACATCTAGTGACTAGGTGGACACTCAACCTAACCCTAGAGAGTTAGAAGAGTTAGCCATAGGAATAGGTCATGCCTTAGGGGTGTTAGGAAAATCTACCTACCCTTAGCTTGAACCATTCCTCACCTTCCTTCCTTCAAGTCAAACTCCAAATCAATCTTATTTGATTTTCTCCAAACTCAAATTAAATTCATGATTGAAATCCATGATTGAAACCCATGAATGAAATTCCTAAGTTCAAATTTTCCTATGTCCTTTAAGTTTCCCTCTTAAGGACTTAGCCAAAATCATGATTAAATCACTTCAAATCCTTGAGATTTTCTCATGATTTATTTATATTCTCATTTATATTCATATATATAAATGATATATAAATTCAAACCAATCAAACTAAACTCAAAATCAAAATCAATTCATGAAATTTCTTAGGTCCCTTAATTTCCTTCTTAAGAACTTATCCAAAATCATGATCAAATCAATTCAAATTCATGGGATTTTCTCATAACTCATTTATATTCACATATATGAATGAAATATAAATATAAATAAATCAAATCAAAGACAAAAAATTAAATTTCAAATTTCAAATTTCCTAAGTCCTTTAAATTCCTTTTTAATGGACTTAGCCAAAATCATGATCAAATCAATTCAAATTCATGGGATTTTCTCATAACTCATTTATATTCTCATTTATATTCACATATATAAATGAACTATGAATATAAATCAATCAAACCAAACTCAAAAATTCAAGCTTCAAACCCCAAAATTTTCTAAATCTCTTAATTTCATTCTTAATGGATTTAGCCTAAATCATGATCAAATCACTTCAAATTCATGGAATTTTCTCATAACTCATTTATATTCTCATTTATATTCACATATATAAATGAAATATAAATATAAATCAATCAAACTAAATCCAAAATTCAAATCCAAAACTCCAAAATTTTCTAAGTCCTTTAAATTCCCTTTTAAGGGCTTGGCCAAAATCATGATCAAATCAATTCAAATTCATGGGATTTTCTCATAACTCATTTATATTCTCATTTATATTCACATATATAAATTCAAACAATCAAAACAAATTCCAAAAATCAAACTCTAATCAGCTCAAAATCCAACCTAAGTCTTTCAAGTCAAAATCTTGAACTTAGACAAATCAACTTCAAATTAAGCCAAACTCTTGATTTTCCTTCATGTTTCAATCAACCCTACAATCATGAATCCATATATAAATGCACTTCAATCACTTAATCAAAATCCAATTCGAAAATCAAACCCCAAATCCATTCATGTTCTTTATTTGAATATGAAAATATCAAATCAAACCACTTGAAAATGGATTTATATTTCAATCATAAGTCCATATACAAGTTCAATCAAACTTAAATCAAGCTTTGACCAAGCCATTTGACCCACTTAGGATCACTTGACCCAAAAAGACCTAAAGTACCCTTTTGAGCCTAAATTCTAATCCTAACCAAATTGGATTGAACTAAGCCCATTTTGCCTCTCATCATGATTAACAATCATCATGGGATGATCAATCAACCAAATTGGGTCAAACCAAGTCAAACTTAAGGGTTGACCAAGTCAACACTTAGCCAAAATGAAACCCAACATAGCCAAAATCCACCATAGGCTAAATTGATTGAAACCATTAATCTAAGTTCATTCATGAACTATGTTTGAACAAGTCAATATTTGAAACCTAGCCCAATTGGTCACTTGACCCAAGTTGACCCAACTTGACCTAAAAGTCAAAATATGTCAAAACTTAATCTAAGCCAAATTGATTGAAACCAATGAGTCAAGTTCATTCCAAATCACTTGTTGAACCTGACCAAAGCCTCAATTGGCCAAACTAACCTAGCCCAATTGACCTTGAACCCAACTTGACCTAAAGTGATCATATTGAGCCAAATTCAAACTTAACTAAAATTGATTAGAAATAAAGATACCAATCCACTCCATATGACTAACCAAACCTAAACCTACCCATGACCTAGCTCAAATAGGTCAAATGGGTCAAATTGGTCAACTTGACCCATTTGACCTAAATGTAGTCTTACAAGCCAAATTCAAAATTAAACCAAATTGAATAAAAACAAAGCCACCAAAACATTTCAAATGGTCATATGAACTTGACCCAACCCTTGGTTTGACCCAATTTGACCAATTGGTCAACTTGACTTAGGCTGACCCATTTTGACCTAAATGAATCAACATGAGCCTAACCTTATCAATTGAACTCCAAATCTCATGAAACTTGGCCAAACTTGTTTTCTCCACATACCCAACATATCCAAAATCAAAAATCAACAAAATGACCATTATACCCCTAGGCCATAGAACAAATTTTGGTCTAATTCATGGGGAATTTGGTCATGCCCTCTTCATATCAACTTGATACCTTCTTAATAGCTCAAGTGGACCCAATAAAGAGTGGTGCACCCAACCCAATGGGTTTGATTCAGCCTAAACGGACCCAAGGCCAAAATCGACCCCTCGCTCAAAATGGCCATATGGAAAACCTTCCTCCACCCAATTAAAGCACATGGCCACATCATCCACTCCTTTTGGGGCCAAAACTGACCATGTGCAAGCCTCTAATAGATCAAACAACCCTTTCCATATGAATAATTAGATCAAAATGATAAATGAAGGCATGGTCATCTGATCCTTCAAGGGGGAAATATACTCCCCCTAATTCCATTTGAATTGAACACTCCCATTGTCGATTGAACCCAAGTGAGTGTTAGGTGCCATCAGAGAGCATTCCTAACCTTTCTAAGAGGGATTTGAATCTTTCCTTTCTCAGTTTTCTTCCTTAGAAAATAGGGGAGCCCACCTCAATTCCCAACTTCTTCCATACTCAAATTCACTTCATTTTGCCTTTGTACACTCTCTCAGGGGATCAAGTCGAGTGCACCCAAGCTCTCATTCAACTTCCCAAAGCAAGGAGAAGTGGTGTTGGTCCATAGAGAGATCTACTCAACCCCAAGGCTTGAAACTTTCAACAGGACTTCATCTCCACTAGACTAAACTACCTCATCAAGCTAAAGCACCGATGAGGTATGGAATTTTCTGACCACTTAGCTTAGGAGGTGTTGTTCCTTTGTGAAAGAAATGTTCATGGCATGAGAAATCCACCATTGGATAGGCTTATCATTAATTTAAGAGGGGGTGGGTAAAGCCTCATTCCAATCTAAGCTCAATCGAGCTTGAATCTTCCCTTAGATTATGGACGGTCTCCATTGATTCTCAGGGAAGAACTGGGGTGATCCTGGCCATCCATCCACACATTCTTATGGATAGCCTAGATTAACCAGACATTTTAGAATTGATTTATCCCTTTTAAAACCATAGGATGATCTCTGGCCATTCGATCAAGGATCGAACGGCAGAGATCAAACCACGTCTCGTAGTCGCACCGCCTCCCTAATGCGATGTTTAAGTGGATAGCTCATGGTGCGATGCGTGTAAAAGTGCGATCACCTTGTGTGAGCTAAGGGGATTAGTTAGAGTTTTAATTAATTCTGATTAATCCCCTAAGCACTAAAAATTTATATCGCCCTAAATAAAAATCAAAAAAATATGAAGAAAACTTTTGTCGGAAGATAATTTCATCTAGAATATCTAAAAATAATTTCACTGGATTTTGAATTGTGTCTTTCTCTAGTTTTGTCTTTTAATGGAAATATTATTTTGCTAATTATCCCCTAATTAATCCTCTAATTAATCCCAAACTTCTTGGGTGTGTTTTATGGGATGACCTCTACCTCCCCTAATTTTCTTGGGATTTATTGACGGCTTAATCGAGGGAATTGCAAATGCATTTCTTAATTACTCTCCTTATATAATTAATGATAATTAAGAGTTGGATTAGTGTTTTAATCCCTCATTGGAGTTGATTAAGGTTAGATCCAGTAAATAAAAGGCTTAGGGAATAATTTTGGGGTATTTCCCCTAAGCTATTCCCTAAACTATCTCTCTCTTTCGTTAAACCTCTCTTAATTAAAGGTTAATTCATTAATTATTCTCTTAATTAATTTTTAAAAATTCTAAAACCTTCCAAAACTTAATTAATCTAGTTTGGGTAGATGCTTAGGTGTTCAAGAGCCTAAGTTCAATTAAGGAAATCAAAACCCAACTCATATGTGTGAGGGGTGTTTTGAAATTACTTAAGTTAAATCCCTTAGCTTAATTAACCATTAATCATGAGCCAAATTGCATTAGACCCTTTTCTTCTTAGGTGCATTGCAAATTTAAATTTCTTGTGAGTTTTTATGTCATCTCATTGGCTCATAATTACTTAGATAACTATGCTAAGGTGGTGTAGGTAAGGGTTAATTAACTTGTTTAATTCATACCTTAACCTAATCAAAATTTAAAATGAACCTAATCATCTAAAAATTAAACAAAAATATCAAACACATGTGGGAATGGGTTAGTAACAGCAAACTCAACTCACATTTTCAAAATTAAATCAAACTCAAACTTAAATAAAAATCACATTAAATGAACTTTGATTTATTTTAAGCTTTCTTATTTCATAAGATTATCTTTAGGATTTAATTAAAGTGAATGTGTTCACATACTTTCATTGCTTTATTTCCTTCCCCAACATGTTAAATATGTATTTCATATGGTTTCATGTATTCATACTTTTCAAAATTCAAATTTAAAATGAAAATGTTTACTTTATGTCAAAATTGCATGTGTTGGCTAAAGTAGAAATATGAGTGGCTATTATCATTACTAAATTCAAATTATTTTCAAAAATATAGGAATCAATTATCAAAATTGAAAGTGTGTTACTTATGTTTAACTGTAATCTTGCATGTGAGTAAGATATAAAGATGTGCTTAGTATAGGATTTCCTTCTCTTTTCTTTTAGTATAGTTTTGAATAGGATTTTGGTAAGATGTGTGGTTCATTTGAAAAGAACCTAAAACTTGCCTAATTCCATATCCTATTCATTCCTATGCTATCACTTAAGAAGATTACCTATGCTTGCAAATATAAATTGCATAAACAAAATAAATCAGCTAATACAAATTTTTGCATTCTTTCTTTTCCATTCATTTCTTTTGTATACATATTTGTATTTAAGGAAAGTGGTATATTAGTCTAGATAATCCTGAGATTGTAAGGCTTTAAGTAACCCTAAGTAGGTCTTGTACCTTACACATCTGGTTAACAATGGCACTGTACTCACTTATGCTTTCTTACTTTCATGTGTGCATGTGAAGATTGGATAAGAAATCTCTTTGCTACTTAATGAAAATCATGAATCACAAGCTGTCAAATTTTCTTAAGTAAACTACTTAGCATGCATCATAAAGTGTGCTAAACTTTTCCATTTGGTATGTATAGATATTCTTAGGATCCATTCATATGCATGATATACATGTTGGGAAAGAAATGAGGTGATGTGTGTTTTGTGAATTTAGTTCATTTTATTTAATCTTAAAATGCCTTTTTTTTTTAATGGGTTTATTTAGAGTTCATCTAAACTTAGGATTAATTAAAATACTTAATCAAAATATTCACTAATTGAAACTAAGCTTGAATCCACTTTAGAAATTACTTAGGTTAGGGAAGGAAAGAGAAGTTCTCTTCTCTTTCCCTCTCTTTATAACTTAGTAATTAATTGTAGGATTCACTTGAAACTAATCAAAACCTGAAATAAAATCAACCCAAAATAACTAAATCACTTAAATGAAACCCTCCTCTAATTTTAACATGCTTCACACTTAGAAAATTCTAACTTAAAGCCATAGCTAAGCATACCACACAAATCTCCAAAGCACACACATTAGGCTAAGTCACCACTCTTAGCTTTAGGTTAGGGCAGTGCATAGTTTGATGCTTGCTTTTATTTTGTGATATATGTTTTAGGCTGGATGTTAGGATGTATGTGTGTAAAATGAATGGTAGGGCGATCTTAGTCTAACCATTATTTTCTGCAGGGGATTGTGCTAAAGGGGCGCTATCATAAATAAAAATATAAAAATACTTTTACTTGAAGGTGCTTATACCCCTAAGCATAATCCAATAGGCCAAGTGGACTTAGTCACCCATGTGTGGGGTGTTAAGTCCAATATACATGCTTGGGATTTGATGGTTTGTTTAGCTAACCTTTATTTTGCAAGTTTTAGCTAGATTTACTTTTTCTTTTCATGTAAATTTTGCAATTATGATTTTGGAATGATTGTTATGGAGATTAGGATGAGCATTGGTAATAAGATCTTATCATATGCACCATGTGAAGCCTTTGGAGCATCCACCTTCCAACCATCCAAAAGAAGGAACAAAAGAAGAAAGAAGAAAAGAAGAAGAAAGAAAAAAAAGGAAGAATGAAGAAATGAAGCTTGAAGACCCCCATAATAATGAATTCCTTGCTTAAATTATATTTAAATCATTTGTAATCTGGGTTGTATAGAGCTCGGCTACCCAATTTATTTTTGAGTTTGTGCAGTGGTGCCCGACCACAACAGCTTATTATTCTTTTTACGATTAGCTTTATAAATTGATTGATGATTTATTTAGCTTGTGCATTAAGTGGCATCCTTTTCCTAGTTTCTTCCTTGCTTTATGTATGGCCTGGATGTGGATTAAGCTCTTAGGGAAAAATAAATCTTTTACCAAACATAACAACTAAAAAACTAAAAATAAAGAACTCATAACCTCACCTAAAGCTTAGGTTTAAAATCAAGATAAAAGAAATAGCAACCCCTTAGCTGAATGAGTATTTTTTTTTACAATATCATGCACAAATGCATCTTATTTCACTCTTAGTTGGAGGGCTTTCACCTTTTCCAGAGAAGCTTGGCTTGTCCCTTGAGAGGCATGGTGGAAATACACCTCCTCCCTTCTCACTAATAACTTTATTTATCATGCATTAGGCATATAAATCCTATTAGCCTGAGTCAAAATAATTGTCT
Organism: Cymbidium sinense; assembly: GCA_021442155.1. Taxonomy (NCBI): domain Eukaryota; kingdom Viridiplantae; phylum Streptophyta; class Magnoliopsida; order Asparagales; family Orchidaceae; genus Cymbidium; species Cymbidium sinense. The sequence continues at coordinate 66,141,605 of CM038229.1, read as the reverse complement.
AAAAATGAAATATAAAATGAAATTTGAATTGCATTAGATTTAGGTCATTTGAAGCATGCCCTTTACATGATCTAGTCTCTTTAGGGAGTGAATTTAAGGACTTAGCCTCTTTCTAAATGAATAACAGCCTAGCTATCTTGCATAAAGCATATGACTTGCCTACATGAATTTAAAATCATAGGAGTTAGTTGGCGGCCACCCCCAGGTAGTTGTAAGTCCAAATAATCAAGTGATTTATCCTCTCTTATGGAGGAAAACCAAATACCCATTTTCACCTTAGATTTAGGTCATGCTTTTGGCACTCGCCAAAGCTCCCTAGACTTAGGTTCTAAGGTTGCTTCTCCCTTTTATGGGCCATAAGCTTAAATCCTCACCTCTTAGGCATTTTCATAATCTTGTGTTATGGAATCATAAGGCCTAAATTTTTAATGAAAAATTTCACTCAAATAAATTAAATCAATTTCAAAAATGTAAAGCCCAATCATAGGATAATTTGAGATGCCCACTAGGTTTTTTAGCATCATGGGCATCTCCTACTTATCTTTCTTTTAGCTTCGATAATAACTCCCTCACTTTGATCAATCCCATTTGATCTTCAAAAATGAACTAATCGATCGATAGTCCTTTCCTATTAAAATCTTTGAAGACAATGATTATTTGCCTTAATTGAGAGTTTTCCTAATAAATCTCATTCCTTAGGATGTAATTAACTATGGGGGCTTACCCCTATAGGGAACTTAATGAACCCTATTTTAAATAAACCTTGCTTTACTTTTCCATGTAAAGTAGGGCAAGAATCTCTGGCACATCATCCCGCAGACCCATAAGTCCTTAGGAGTCCTTATTTAGGTGATTAGGTCTATTGTAGGGTGGTGACTTCTATCTTTCGAGGTGGTACACCTTTCCCTCAATGTCATACCTGATCACCCTAATAAATACACTTGCGATTCTATGTGGTGTCCATCTAAAGAAAGAAGCAATCATCATCATATTGAATTCTCTCTCTCTCTTCTTACCCTTTTTTTTCTTTTTATCTTCATCTTTCTTTCCAAGAGGGATGATGATGAGAAGATGAGAATTCAAGGAGGAAGAAGGGAGGAGATTGATTGATGATGGTGAGTGCTTCATTCATCATAAATTTTTCACCCACAATACTTAACTCATTTGTAAGCTGAAGCACACAAATCATGAGTCATTATCTCACATACATGCATTTGACTCAATATATAAAATGTTACAAGTTTATGTAATTTAACATATTTAATCCTAAAATTCATTTAGAGTTTGAATCACTCAATCATTAAAGAGATGAAACCTTAATGACAATTTTGTTTTTTAATGTGCAAAGATTAGTGCATCAATTTTATATTAGCTTTATATTTTCTAATTCATTATGTAAAAGAGAATAGATTAGAAAACATGAGAGAAATGTGAACACAATCTTCATTGTAGTTCTTTATGATTAGTAAGCTCAAAATCATAATATTTAGCATTTGAAAATTATTTTATATTCCTTGGATTTATATGAAAATCCTTATGGTGTAAATATGAAGATTTAATGTGTATAATATGCTCTCCCAATGAGTGGCCCAAGACATATTTTCTTCTCTTGATATTTTTATTTGTTTTATTAGGACATATTTCTTCTCTTATCAAGATTCACTCATTTGAATATAATTATTTTTTCTCGTGATATATTTTTCTTTATTCAAGATATATTTATTATATTGAGACATAATTCTTCTCTTTTTATGCCATATTTATTTTTTAGGATAAATTTTCTTACTTTGTGGAATGCAATTTTTTTACTTATCATGTAAAATGTTTTCTTTTCCAAGGATAAAATTGTCTTTTTCTTAGGACAAAATCTTCTTTCATGGGGACATTTTTTCTTCTTCTTAGGATAAATATCTTCTCTTCTTTATTTCGTATATTCTTTTGATAGATTTTTCTCTTCTTAGGATATTTTTCTCATTTTTGAGATTGGTTTTTTTTTTGTTGGGATATTTTTTTTTGTTGGAGTGTAATTTTAGTTGTAAAAGATCTAGTGGTAGAGTGGTAACAACGGTGATCCAATAATTAAAATGATAGAATGCTTTACAAATCTTAGGTCTATTTGTTCAAAGTGATGGGGGTATAGATGGGGAAGTTATTAGTGGAATTCAAGTTGGATGGTTGAAGTGGAGGAATACATGAAGCCTATTGTGTGAGGAAAGCACCATGCACATAAACTCTAGGAAAAATTTTGTAAGATGGTGGTGAGACCAGCAATTGTTTATGACACAAAATGTTGGCCAATAAAAGTGAAGCATAAAATTAAGTTAAGTGTTGTAGAGATACGAATGCTCATGTGGATGAGTGGCATCACAGTTAGACATAATATATATATATATATAATATATATATATATATATATATATATATATATATATATATATATATATATATATATATATATATATATACATGATAAGGTTAGAGTAGCTCCAGTGGTAGATAAGATTAGAGAGAGTCACCTTAGATGGTTTGACACATAAAATACTAGCCCTCCAATGATCTAATTAGGAGAGTAGATGTATTAGATTTGGCTTATGTTAAGAATGGTAGAAGTATACTTAAAAAGATTTGGTTAGAAAGCATAAAAAATGAGCCTAATTTATGAGGATTAAATGAGAATATGACACTTAATAAAACATATTGGAGAAAAAGGATTCATGTAGCTAACTCTATGTAGTGGGATACTGGGATAAAGGCCTCTTTTTGTTGTTGTTTATAAATTTCTTCTCTCCTAAGAAGAAATTTTTTTCACTTCTTGAAATATTTTTTTTTCTCTTTCTTGGATAGATTCTTCTCTTCCCATGACATTTTTCTTCTCTTCTCTAGACAAATATTTTTTATCTCAAGATAAATTATTCCTTACTAAAAATCCATTGTTCTCTTCTTAGGTGAACTTTTTATTTCTCGAGGTAGATTTCTTCTCTTCAAAGACAGTTTTCACTTTCAAATATTGAAACACACACCTCTCCTCACCACATACATAACATAGATAAATATTTAAACTATAAATGTCAATATTAAAGTAAAAAATATAAAGTATTTAGATTTTGATCCTCTCTTGCTAAGATCCATCTCTCGCGAGAGCTACATAAGCAATAATCATAATGCATCAAAAAGTGCAAAGCATTTTCAAAGACATCTAATTTTATTATTTCACTACAAATTGGTAATGCTTTCTTAAACATTGTACTTACTTTTTATTTTGTTTACAAACCTTCAAACATTGTTTTTCCTACCACTATTCTTTGTGCAAACATGTAAAAAATTTAGCCTCTCACTCAAAGACTGATTTAAGTTTTTAATGTTAATAATGAGCTACTTCAATGCATTCCTAGATCATAGAATGATATAACAAAGATTTTTTTTAATTATTTCATAAGTTTTTAAATGCATGCATATGCTAGCTTAATTTGTCCTCTGATAAATATGACCACCTTCTTTATTAATTAATCTTATAGCCTCTTATGCTCTATCTTAATAGCCTTCTTCTCTATTTAAGTCATTATGAGGTCCTTCTCTATCTAATGGAGCTATGCTCATTTATGTACTAGCTTGTCTTGAGAAAATTTCACATCTTGCATTTGTAATGACAGTGAAGCCATAGTGATCCTAGCACATAGTTGCACTTTATCAACTCATTTTTTATAATCATTGCTTCTTAAGTTTTAAAACCCATTGAATATTGCACTTGTGTTGCATATACTTTATCTTTACAAACTTCTTATCTTTCTTTGTAAATATATTACCTAGTTATGTTTCAAATTTCATCTTTTGTAGCATTTGTAGAAAATTATAAGTATTAAATTAGAATAAAAAATAATTTAAACAATGCAAGAGTGATTTACCAACTCAAATATCAACTAGCACTTGATGTGGATATGGTTTAGTACCTCTTAAGGTATATATATGCTTACAAATCTTAGCTCTCCATTATTATTAATAGTTCACTTAATGCATTTATTTCTCTTCCAAAGAGTTTGGACAACCTCATGGCAGTTTTACTCTCAATCAATGCTAGTATATTAACAATTGCATTCTTCATTTTTCAGAAAGATGTTCCTACTTCTTACAATACTTTAATGAACCTCTCAAAGTTTGAAGACTCCTCTTGTGATCTTTGTTAGACTTCTTTAGTGAAAGTGGATGAGAATTATTTGCATAAATTAAAGATGCCTTGAAGAGTAAGTCCTCTTTTATATATTGACTAATATAAGATAACTTAAACTGAAAACTCTCAAAATGTAGAATGATAAGAACCTATGATAAACAACACTAATCAAAAGAATCCTAATAATTCTTTACAAAGATACTTCAAGTATCCTTTAATTAGCATTATAGAAGATGGGAAGCCCCAAAAAGTAGAATGTGAACTTACATAGTATATTAAATCTCACTCGTATTCCTTACAAGATTATTATGATGATCAAGATCATCCTAACTCTACTTAAATATTAAGTTACAATAATTCTACATGAGTAGTTCTTGGTTAATTTGGGAGTTGGGGGAAAGATAAGCTAATATATAAAGTAATATTATACACAATGATATAAAGGTGGATAATGTTCTCAATCAAATCTTTTAGGGTCAAACATAATGTGGTGTTTATTTCTCAAACTTGGGAATTTGAAAAATAAATTATTGTATATGTTGGGACACCACGTAGATTCCCAGATGTACTTATTTGGGTGATCGGGTATGACATTGAGGAATGATGTACTATCTTGAGAGATAGAAGTCACCATCCTATAATAGCCTTAATCATCTAATAAGGACTCTTAAGGATAATGGGTCTTCGAATGTACTAGAGATTCTTCCCCTACTTTACATGGAAAAGTAAACTAGGGTTTATTTTAAACCGGGTTCGTTAATTTTTCTATGGAGGCAAGCCCCTATAGTTAATTACATCGTAAGGAATGAGATTCCTTAGGAATACTCTCGATTAGGTGAATGATCATTGTCTCCAAAGATTTTAAAGATTGGACTATCAACAGATTGGTTATTTTTGGAAAATTAAGTGGGATTGATCAAAAGGAGGGAGTTATTTTTGGTACCAAAGGGAGATAAGTAGGGGATGCTCATGATACTAGGAAACCTAGTGAGCATCCCAAATTATCCTATGGTTGAGATTTATATTTTTGAAATTGAGGGGAATTATATGTTTGAGTTGAATTTTTATTAGAAATCTAGGGCTTACAATTCCATAATACAAGGTCATGGAAATGCCTAAGGATGAGGATTTATGCTTTGCCCGTAAGGGGAAAAGGCATCTAAGTCTAAATCTGAGAAGGAGAAATGGACTTACAACCTTTGAAGGTGATCGCCAACTAACTCCTCTCACAATTTTAAATACATGTAGGTAAGTCTAATATTTTTCAAGATGGCTAAGCTATTTTTTATTTAGAAATGAGACTAAATCATTAAGCACACTCCCTAAGAGACTAGATCATGAAGGGTATGAATAATGACCTAATCTAATGCAAATTTTATTAAGTTTTATTTTGAATTTTGAATTGATTTTGGTTATTTGAATTTATATTTCATTTATATATATGAATATAAATGAGAATATAAATGGGTTATGAGAAAATATTTTGAGTTTGGAATGATTTGGATTAATTTTGGTTAAGTTCAAGGATTTGACTTGAAAGAGTATAAGTTGGATTTTGGTTAGATTTGGATTTGAGTTTTGAATTGAATTTGGTTATTTAAGTTTATATTTCATTTATATTTGTGAATATAAATGACAATATAAATTAGTTATGAGAAAATCTCTTGAGTTTGGAATGATTTGTATTTGATTTGAGCTAAATCCATAAGATGAATTCAAAGGACTTAGGAAATATTTGGTGATTTGGATTCAATCATGGGTTTCAATCACTTTAAAATTGATTTATGATTTGTATTTTGGAATTGATTTGATGATTTGAGAAAATCACTTGGGTTGAAGTTGATTTAAGAATGATTTGGTATTGATTTGAGTTTTGAATTTGGTTTTGGATTTGAGGTAGATCTGAATTTGAAGTTGATTTGAATTTGAAGCTTATTTGAATTTAAAGTTGGTTTGAATTGGTTTGAATTTAAATTTTGACTTGAAAGAAGGAAGTAAGGATTTGGTTCAAGCTAAAGGGTAGGCAAGTTTTCCTAATATCCCTAAGGCATGACCTATTCCTATGGATAACTCTTCTAAGTCTCTAGGGTTAGGTTAAGTGTTCACCTAATCACTGGAAGTGTCTTAAAACTAAGGAACTCTTAGTGTCTAGAAGAGTCCTATATCTAAGATGGAAAAGTTGAGAGCTCACTCCAAAAGTAAGGTCAACAAAGGGCGCCCAATAGGTGTGGTGTGACTGACAAGGCATACCGCACGTATTGGTGTTGACCAAGATGAAAAAAACACTCAAATGATCGCAATAACTAACATAAATGATCTACTCCTAAACTAGAGGTGTAGAAGGAATCAAGAGCTTAGTGCAATGCAACTCCACTTATGTCAAAGATATGAGAGAGTGAAGGAGGGATCCACTAGGGATTGAGTATGTAAACCTTCCACTTAGGAAAAAGGTTCAAGTTATCCACTGGGATAAAAGGTTTAATTTGATTTACATCTCACTGGGGAGAAAATTGATTTGATTTATTGATTTATAATTTGGTGCTCCACTGGAGATGAAAATGTGAACTCTCCACTAGGGGAGCAAGTCCAAGTCATCCACTAGGGATAAGAGGTTGTGAAATCTGCTGGGGGATTAGAATTCGAGATTCGTTGGGGATTAAAATGTGAACCCTCCACTAGGGGGTCAGGTTTAGGTTGGATTGAACTGATTCCACTGGGAAAATTAGGAAGATTTGCATCTCACTGAGGAGAAACGGATTGATTTGATTTGTTTGATTGGACTCCACTAGGGAGGTTGATTAGATTTCCACTAGGGAGGAGGGTTAGATTTATTTCATATTTTAAGTTTTAAATTTTTCATGTGGATCCTATTGGTTTGTGATGAATCGCACTGAGTAGGGGCCATGTCGACCTTGACCTATCTCAGATTTTCCAATCTAAAGGGCTAGTCTACCAACCACATAGTAGGACTATCCAACCAAAAGGGTTGCCTTTTAATTTAAAATGGTTAATTTAAGGAAGAAAGCATAGGGACTCGCATCTTCCTGAATAAAAGACCGTTGGGGTGACACATTAGCAAGATAACATGTCAACTCGACTAGGTATCTTGAGTGAATGTCATTGGGGACTTACAAATCAAATATAGTTAATTTCATTTTAATTATATTGATGGATCCCATCATGCGATGGACTGAGTAGGGGTCATGTTGGCCTTGATTCAGTTACCAATCCAAAGAGTAGTTTCACCGGGGGGAACTATCCAACCAAATGGGTGTCTTTTAGTTTGCAGTAGTCGATCAGGGAAGAAAGCTTGAGGACTCATATATTTCATGAATAAAAAAGACCCTTTGAGGTGACATTAGGTAACATGTCAGAACTAGGCTAGCTGTCGGTTCGCGAGTCATGCTAAAAAGAATATGTAGTAGACTTACATCTTCCAGGATGAAATGACCGTCGGGGTAACCTATTTGTGGTAAACATATTGAACCCAACCTAAGGGCGAATACTGAGAGAATGCCGACCCAGGGACTTACCTCTACTCAAGAGTAGTCAGGCAATTTCTATATGGAGTTCTGCTAACACTGCCCTAAAGATAGGATGCTTGCTTGGGAAAGGGGTCATTAGGGGCTTGAGTTCCTAATCCATAAGCAAATTGATTTGTTTGTTTATTGTGGACCCTATTGATTTGCAAGGAATCCTATTGAGAATGAGCTTATATCAGCCTAGACATATCTCAGATTTACTGAATCAAGGGAGAATCCATGCATCCGTTGACTAAATTCTCCAACCACAAGGGTGGCTACTAGGAAAGGAAGACTGTACAATCCAAAAGTAACCTGGATAGTATCTAAATGGGGTCTCAAAGGACGTCATCTAAATATAGTGCCTGTAGGGGAGGGGCTGCTAAAGGCTTTATCCAAAACCCTGGAGAACATAATATATATAAGTATTTGGTGGCCAACTCAAGGAGAAAGCGCGGTGACTCATATCTGTCTAGAGTGGTGTATCCACCGGGTGAGTCACTGTCAGCATAGCGAACATCAACTAACCTAATGTGCCCATCGATTTGCAACAATCAGCCAAGGAAAAAAACATCGGGCCTCCTATAGTGGAATTGATTGTCGGGATAGTCTTTCTTTGACTCGACAATTGCTATCCACCCTAGGATGATTACTGAGTGAATGTCACTAGGGGACTTATATTAGCTCAAAAGTAGTCAAGAGAAAATGAGCCACTGGGGGACTTATCCTAAGCCTCAAATATACTCAACCTAGTTAGTGCATGATTGTTAGTTCAAAAAGAAAGCGTGTAGGCTTACATCCTCTTAAATAAAGTCAACATGAGGTAGCTTATTGGTTGTGCAGTGAGACCTTCCAAACTAACAAGGCCCTCATTGGATTGTAATGGTCAAGTCAGAAAGAAAGCGCAGGGATTCACATCCTCCTGACAAGTGATCACTAGAGTGATAGACTAGCAAGGTAGCATGTCAGCCCGACCTAGAGCAGCTAAGAGTGAGTGCCACAAGGGGCATGCTACCACATCAAAATAAACCAAGACAAAATATATGTGTTTATTTTTTTTATTTTTGTGCTTGTGCTAGAGGGAATAGGATGTCGCTCGGGTTCTCTTACACCTACCCTAAAACATACTGGGGAATTTGATAAAATGGTGCTATGAATGGCAGTTGTGATCTCATTAAAAAAGGATGTCGCTTGAGTTCTCTTACACCTAACTCAATTATACTAGTCAAAATAGGATGCCTCTTGAGTTCTCTCACACCTATTTGAGTAGCGCTAGGGAATCGTGTTTAATTTATGTTTGTGTTATGAAAGAAGGATAGGATGCCTCTTGGATTCTCTTACACCTAACCTGAACATGTCATGGCGGATTAGCAAACAAGCAAACAATGTTTTGAAAGAAGAGGATATTTTGATGAATTGGAATGGAATTTTTTTTTTTTTGAAGATAATTATTTTCAAACATGATTTTATGGGTATTATTTCTTTAAATAGAGCCCATTAATTAGAAGCATTGGGTGTTCCCCTTTACAATCAATAAGCTGATAAGATCCTCCTTGGTATGCCTTCTCTATGACAAAAGGGCCTTCCCAAGTGGGTTCAAACTTGTCTCCCATCTTTCGATGGGCAATAATTGGTCTCCTTAGAATTAGGACAAGCTCTCCTACTTGAAAAGCTCTAGGGCAGACCAGCTTGTTGTGAGCTTGAATCATCTTGGCTTTGTACAACTCGAGGTTCTGGCACTCCCATAGGCATCTCTCCTCCAAACCTTCAAGCTCTTATAACCGCAACTTGGCATTCTGCTCTATAGTGATTTTACTACCCATTGCTATCCTTAGTGATTGGAGATGAACTTCTAATGGTAGAACGGCTTCAAACCCATATAATAAGGAGAACGGGGTAGATTGAGTTGGAGTTATGTATGTGGTGCGGCATGCCCACAAAGCTTCAACTAGTTGCTCATGCTACTGTCTCTTATTATCATCAAGTGTTTTCTTTAGTATATGGATGAGAGTTTTGTTGAATGCTTTTGCTAGGCCATTTTTCTTCGTGTAGTAGATGGTGGAGTATCTCCAATCTATACCGTGCCTTCTAGCAAAGCTATTGATCTTGGTGCTCTTGAATGTAGTACCATTATCAGATATAATTCATCGAGGCACCCTGAACCTATATACAATATGATTCCTGAAAAACTGGAGCACATGCTGAGCTATGACCTCTCTGAGTGGGATCACCTCCGCCCACTTGGAAAAGTAGTCTGTGGCAGCTAGGATGAACCGATGAACCTTGGAAGAAGGAGGATCAATAAGATAAACTATGTCGGTACCCCAACACTCAAATGGACATGAGGCCAATGTAAGATGTAGAATATTGGGTGATTGATGTAGGACTACACCATGTACCTAACACTGATGGCATCTCCTAGCCACATTCATGTAGTCTGTGATCATCGAAGGCAAGTAGTATTCTAGTCTCTTGATCTTTGCTTTCATCTTCGGACTGGATTAATACACTCCGCATAGACCTAAATGTACCTTGATCGTGATCTTACGAGCTTCGTGTTTGTCTAAATAGCGGAACCACATTTGATCAAAAGATCATCGGTACAAGGTGCCATCCACGAGAGCATAGAAGAGGGCTCTTTATTTCATCTAATGGGCTTGTGTTTTCTCTTGAGGTAGTTTGCCTCTAGTAAAATAATCCATGAATGGTTGCCTCCAATCTAGCTCATTATCCTTTTTGGTAACGGCAACCTCCCCTTTAAGAGAAAGTCTCTCAACGAGTTCAATGTCAATAAGGGATAGGACTTCTCTATTTTGGACCCTTATTGGAATGGACTCATCTTCCAGACATGCCAATTATTTTATGAGTTTAACCAAAGCATCTACTACTGCGTTCTCTCCTTGAGGAACCTTGTAGATGGTGACCTCAATGATTTGGGCCAACAGCTTCATGGTATACTCATGGTAGTGACAAAGCTTAGGTTTTATAACCTTATAGGATCCAGTGATCTGGTTGATGACTAACTAAGAATCCCCGTAGATGTTAATTCTTTTAACACACACTGTAATAGCTAACTCCAGACCGGCAATCAAAGACTCATACTCAGCTTCATTGTTAGTGCATGGATTGGAGAGATATTATGAGAATCTCATCACATCGTAGTTTGGAGTTAAAAGAATTATTCCTACCCTTACTTTTCCTGGAAGAGTAGATCGAAGTTCTTCTCCTTTTTGAAAGGAAGCCGCACCATCAAAATACATCTCCCAATGGTGATTTTCAATCTCTCCAAAGTTCATGATTTGTTTGTCAGAGAGATCATCACTAAGCGGAGAATCAGCAGGAAGTGGGTGTGCTACTAAGAAATTTGCTACTATCTATCCTTTCACCGCACGGAGGGGTATGAATGTAATATCAAACTACGAGAGAATCATGGACCAACGTGCCAACCATCCAGATAATGTTGGCCATGTCATGAGATACTGCAGTGAATTGATTCTTGAAATTAAGTTCACCTTACAAGAAAGCATGTAGTGTCATAGTTTTTGGGACGCAAAGATTAAAGCTAGGCAGTATTTCTCAATAGGTGGGTAGTTTTCTTCAGCAGGGATCAGACAATGGCTAAGGTAGTAGAGAGTGTTCTCCTTCCTTTTATCATTGGCTTGGGCCAACAATGCACCAAGGGAGTCATCTAATGCAGCAGCGTAGAGGATCAATGGCCTACCCGAGATAAGGGCTGCTAAAACTGGCTACTTCACTAAATATTTTTTGATGTCTTCAAAAGCATGCTGGCACTTATCACTTAGCATCCTTTTTGATAACTACTAAAAATGGTTTTCATCTCCCTGATAGATTGAAGATAAAGCATCGTAGATACGCCAACCTCCCTTGGAAAGATCTGAGTTGTGTTAGGATTTTAGGAGGTGGAATTTCTAAGATAGCTTTGATTTTATTTGGGTCTATCTCTATTCCTCGGTGTCAGACAACAAACCCAAGAAACTTTCCTAAAGCTACTCTAAATGCACACTTTAGGGGATTCTTTTTGAGGTTGAATTATCTTAACTGTTCAAAAACTACTCCAAGTCAAAGAGATGGTCTTCCTTTTCTCTACTTTTGACTACTAGATCATCAACATAGCATTCAACTTGATGATGAATGAGTTCATTGAAGATCTAAGTCATGGCCTGCTGGTATGTAGCACCGGTATTTTTAAGGCCAAAGGCATGACCTTATAATAATAGATTTTGATCGCGGTTTGAAAAGCAGTATTTCTTTCATCCTTGGGGTCCATCTTGATTTGGTTGTAGCCAGATGACCCATCCATGAGGAGAATACTACATGAGTTGAGGCAATGTCCACCATTAACTCTGGTATAGGAAGAGAAAATTCATCCTTATGACATGCCTTGTTTAAGCCCTTGAAATCAATGCATATGCAAATTTGGCCATTCTTTTTTTAACTAGGATGACACTGGCTAGCCAGGTAGGGTATTTTTCTTCCCTGATGAAACCAGCATCGATCAATTTCTTGACTTCAGAAATGATTGTTCAATTTCTAATCGCATGCATCTAGGAGCTTGCTTGATAGGGTTAGTGTTAGGGTCTATTGCTAGTTTATGGACTGCTACGTTAGGAGATAATCCAGGCATCTCATTATAACTCTATACAAAGTAGTCTTTAAACTCAATCAATAGCCTAACTAAGTCATTATTTTCTTCTTCGTTCACCATAGAACTGATGTATGTAGGGTGTGGATCTTCTTCTACCCCAAGGTTGAATTCTTTGAGCTTGTCGATAGTTGAATAGATTTCTTCCTTGAATTTTGGAGGTTCATCTTTGATTTGAAGATCATATGGATCATCTAAAGTTTCTAATCACACTCTCATAAGAGTTAGTGTGGTTTGAAAAGATCCTATCATATTCCAGATGATTGGTGACAACTAAGCAGTAACCATCGTCGTCGACTGGACCCATTATACCAAATCCTAGTCCTAATCTTGATTGTGCATCCCTGCCTTTATTGTTCCACAGCTTCTTAAAATACTCTAACATGTGCCTGGACTATGTATAAGGAACCAAACCTTTCTTTGCAAGATTATGAACACAAGGTGAGTACCAATCAAAAGGTAATTCCATTAAATCTTTATATGAATTATCATCAAGTTCTACATCGACTTTTGGAATTGAGGATGATGATCCCAATATGAATCTCTTCGGCTTGATATTCATGGAAGACCTAGGGGCTTCCTTAACTACTAAACCTTCAACTTTTTGAGAAGAAAGTGAGGTTAGAGCTAAGGTTCCCAACTGTTGCCTGATGATTTTATATAATTCTGATTCGAATACATTCGTGCTTTGCTTGGAGGCCTGGTCTTTATCACTATCTGACTCAAGTGTCACCTCCAATGAAACCTATTGAGAGGGGTTTGCTGGTGTGCTAATCACAAGAGACTCATCCACTGAGCTAGATTCTAAGTTTATGTGAATAGTTAGAGTGCTCTTGTGAATTGGAACATATCCCCTATTGGCTAGCTACCAACTAGAGGGTCTTCCACCTTTGGAATTGCCTCTGTATCTGCCTCTACCTCTTTCTGGTGGAGGTCGAGTCATCCTACCCATATGTTCATATGGTGGAACTAACTATGGGTGGAATGTGACATGTGGCTCTACTTCTTCCTTGATGTCCTTTTCTCGCTCACTTGCATTTTCTTTCTTCTTTTTTTCTTTTTCTTTTTCTTTTTCTTCTTTTTCTTTTTCTTTTGTATTTGAATTTTGGCCAAGTTCACAAGAATAGACATTTTTATTTTAAGGAAGATAGTAGGTCGCATCCTCATATATCTCGACCTCTCTAACTAAAAATGATTTTTCATCCCCTTTTACACAGTATTCGATTCCATATTTTCAAAAATTGATGCACTAATGAAGAGAAGATGGAATCACCTTGTTCTGGTGTATCCAAGGCCTACCCAGCAAAGTAGTGAATGATGTATTCAAATCAATTATATAGAACCTGGCTTCAGTATTCTAGTCTCTTATTTCCAACGTATGGAGCCTAAAGCTTGCCTGTTTCATTGAATCATCTCAACATCATCCGATCTCCTCAGAGTGCAAAGCTATCAATCTTCAAATAGGCAAGGGTCTTTAGACTCATTATGTTCACTAATGTACCTAGATCAACCAACACCTTAGAAAGTCTGAATATGCTCATATCCACTATGATGTAGAGGGGACGGTTGCACTCCATGTCCCCCAAAAGGTCTTTATTGATGAAGGTGACTCCTTGGGCTTCTCTTGAATAATGTGCCTCCTCTCTAATAACGGTTAGCTGAGCTAAGCATATCTCTAGATCAAGAAGAGCCTTGATTAATGATTCCCTCATCTCTAAGGATAAGACAAGGGCATCATAGATGCTTAACTTAGCTAGTAACTTTCTTAAGTGAGCGAGGACATTATAATAAACTTTGGGCTAATCCTCCTTAAGCATATCCATGGGTGGAGCATCCTTTGGAGGGGCTTCTTACTCGTTGGTACCAATGACTTATTTTCCCTTATCTTGAGGTGTTGTCCTAGGAAGTAGAACCTTGCCACTATGGAGGTTAACTTTGGTGATTTCTTGTGATAGTTTAGTGGAAAATTTTACCTGCTCATCAGACTCACCTACAGCTTCTCCTATAGGACCCTCAGAATCAGATGATTCCAAGTCTATCTCAAGAGGTGAACTCATAGTATTCAGAAAAAGAAAGTCCATCAATCAAAAGGATGACCAGTTATTATATTATTTAGACTTGAAGAGTTTTCTAAGGAGTAGAATTAGACAACCCATCAAGTAAACAGATGTAATTCAAACTAGCTTTATTCCTCAATTTCTTAGATTTAAGGAGGTACATAGTAAAATCTAGTAAAGTAAGTGGGGTGAGGGATTTGATGCCCTCATCCACCGACATACAAGATGTCTAGAAGTAGAAGTGTTGCTGAAGTAGTAGTAACGATGGAATGGAGGCACTGGTGGTTGCACTACTTGGCTATCCCTGCAAGTATAGTTTCAAGCTTCCACTTTCCCTAAGTTGTTTGTGGCAACATGCTAACCTTCCTTGATCTTGGAGGTTCAAACTACCTCAGTCACCTGTAAGGAAAGTTTCTTGATTTTTGAAATAATCTTTTTAGAGGTTTGAGAAAAAGAGATATCCCGATCTTCTTTAATTTTGAGAGGATCACATGTATCTCCAAGGATTACCCTAAAAGAACTGGATGGTTGTTCCACTATACATTCTTTTGGGATAACTATAGCGCCTGACTTGTAGCTACGCTCAAGTCAGTCCTTAAATGTAAATCAATCCTCCAAAATATGGCCTAGCATGTAATGGTAGGGGCAAAAGTTAGGATCATTACTCATGCCCACTTCCTTTGGCTTCCTAGGCTCGGGTAGCTGAAAATTAGGTTTCCTTAAGAGGTTCTTAAAGATTTTCCTGACTACCTCCCTCTTAAATGAATAAAGTTTATTTAGTTTATCCAAAAGAGTAGGTGGATGGTAGCTACCTAGTGATGGGTATGTGTACCGCTACTGGGATTATGACTGAGGAGGAAGGTTGAGGTCGCGGTGGCCAATAAGATGGCCTAGGTGATGTGGGAGAAGTGATGCCCGTGGAGCTTGAGGTCTCTCATATCGCCTCTCCGCTTTCCCCTTATCCAATGCCGCTACGCTTCATAACTTTTTTTTTTTCATAAGCTTCTATGGCTTTGATGATGATTGATCTTGAAAAGGTAACTGCCTCCTTGTAGACTACCTGCTTTGTTGATTAGCTTCTCAAATATTTTGATGGTGAAACCTTTGAGCACGAAGGCGACCGGGCCATGAATATTCTTTAATAGAATTTCAATGGCATGATGTTCAGACAGTTGTGGTTCGCATTTCATACTCAAATTGTGTCATCTGAGAGTATAATCAATGAGGGACTCACCGGGGTCTTGTTGTGCTACAATGAGTTCGCCCACAGGTACCCTTTACTAAGCTCCATCAAATCTCTTAATGAAGAGTTACTCCAACTCAACAAAATTCTTCACTAAACTATTGGAAAGTTCAGCGTACCAATCAATGGCTATGTCGACTAAACTACTGACAAAAAGATGGAACAATAGTGCATCACTGCCACCAGTGTTGCAACAGCTGGCCCTGAAGTGCGCTATGTGCTAGTGAGGGTTCTTACTGCCATCAAAACTCTTGAAAGAAGGAGACACATAACCCTTAGGATATTGGATAGCATCAAATTCCTCTAGGTAGGGTCTACCCTTTGGAACCGATGAACCACCTCAGGCTTATTCCAACGCTTCTCTCACTTATTGCTCAACCATAAATTTAATATCTCTTTATTGTACGGAGACACTGTCCACAACCTTCATATACAAGCTAGTGTCGCTCGCTTTGAGGTGAAATATTTGATCCAAGACATACACAACTCAGTCGACTCTCTACAATAGATATGCATGGGGCTTGATGGCTTAAGTGCAAATCTTCAAGCCTCTTTCCCATCTTGTCAATTTCATCCTTCATCCTTGTTTGAGTTGTTGAAGGAGGTGTTGGGTCGAATAGTCAGTTCCTGCTCAACCACAAGACCTTCCAAACTATGGATCCTAAAGGAGGGAACCTCGTATCAACCATATGCACCTCTGAGTCCTTCCAACATCATCTTCATTGAATCAAAGCTAACCTTCTTCCTCTAGGTTAGAAATAACCCTAGATTTTCTTCTTCTCAATGAGATACATGATATCATCTAAGGTGCATCCAACTAAGTGCACAAATGATCACATGGTGATAGGATCATGCTCATGAATAGAGATACATCTAACCTCCCCTGCCACTAAAGTGCTAACCTAGTGAGGGTTACGCTCACTAGAGGATACATGCTCATGGCTATCAACTGATATGGATGTAGTGCTACTCTTGGGAGGATCTATGGCCATGGGGACAATAGTATTATCTCCTTCTCCCTTTACTACTACTATCTCTATGATCTACTGCGGTGGCGGTGGTGATAGCATGACTACGATGCTTCAAGATCACCACTCTCTCTTTACCGCAACTGAAGTATGAGGTCAAGCAAGAGACCTTGGCTTCACCTCAGTCGGTAGTGTAGATAAAATGGGATCTCTTGGCCATAGCCAAATCACCAGTGGTGTTCTCTTTTCCTCGGATGTTGCCTTCAAGGCTTTTGATGAAACTGTGGAAGATGGAACTTGCACTGATGATGGCGGACATGGACTAGAGTGGTGTGATGGAGGCACCACCACTCTATCAGAGCTCTCCATGATGGTAGTCAATATAATGTTTTTCGATGACGCAGTAGCATCGTGAAAATCCATGAGGGTGAGGTAGCTAACTCCTAGCATCTCTCTCTACTAGTAACATGCATACGGGGCCTCTCTAGCCCTCTTATGTCGGATGTGCTCACCTGTGCTATGAGGAATGACCAATCATAAATCAAATTGGGCACCGGACTCTGACCGTCTGTATGTCCCGCCAACTCAGCACAGAATTGTACTAAGGCTGGCATACGACCTCCTCCTATCTCTGGTAAGAGCCTCATACTGAACTACAGGTTGAGGTGACACTATAAACCTCCTAACATCTTCCTCTCCATCGAATCCAGAAAGAGGATGGAACTTATTCTATGTAATCGAGAGACTATCTGGTGATTCTCTACGCACTGAGAGACCGCCTCCATCTCCTTGGCTATGCACATGATGATCTTGCTGCATCTATAGTGTTGAGTTCGGGAGAAGCAGAGAACTAGACCCTATCTCAAAGGTATGGGAGATTATCCCTGAAACCAGGGTAGCCTTCCACTTAGAAGAAGCTAGTGAGTGGGTACTAGCCCATGCTGGGGCAGTAATGGGAACAATTGAACATACTGGCACTAGAGCTGTAGATGTTGTAGGAACCTCCATCATCTTCCTCTTCAATGAGGGAAATTTAAAATCTGATGGTATCTCAACATGCATGACCTGGCTTCATCACATTCTATTGACGGAGGGTCGCCTCACAAGTGATCCTAGCCCCTGAATCTCCAAAGTGAATGATGAGAATTGATTCGGGAGGTCCATCCAAGGCCAAATCCATCCCAAAAGGAAAAGTAAACATATACTTCTGAGCATCCATGGCACTATATTAAACTTTGAGAAAAACTAACTGAAACTGACTTAAAATTCTGCAATTTTTTAAATCAAACTCAAATCAAATCTTTTCCTTTTATATTATGCTAACTTTTTTGAATTTTGATTTAGAATTTAAACCCATGCTCAATAATTTGAATATTTTAAGTGGGGCTCTTTAAATTTAGGATAGATTTTGAAGGAGAGATTTTGAGTTTAGAATCCATTTTCAATAAATTTGTGTATGTTAAAAATGGGTTTAAATATTTTAAAGAGATTTTTGAGTTCAAAATCCATTTTCAACAAGTTTATGTATGTTAAAAATGGGTTCAAATACTCTGAAGAAAATTTTGATTCTTCCATTGGTTCATATTTGAATTTGATTTTCATGTTTGAGGACCCCTTATTTAATAAATTTGAGTATGTTAAATAAAGGGTTAATAAATTTTGTTTTTTTTTATTTATGATTTTGGAAATTACTCATTTATCAAATTTGGGTATGCTAGATGAGATATTTGAAAACAATCTTCTTCTTTTGCTTGTTTGCTCATGATGTGAATCATGTGTGAATCTAGAAATGGAATCTTTACTTAGCAAATTTGTGTATGCTAAAAAAAAGTCCAAATCTAATTTTTATTTTGATTTTTAAAAGAGGACCTTTACTTAGAAAATTTGGGTATACTGAATAAATTCTAAATGTGTTTGATTTTTGTGTTTTGGATTTTTGAAAAGATGATATTTACTTAGCAAATTTGAGTATGCTAAATAAAGTCCAAATGTGTTTGATTTTGTTTTGATTTTTGAAAAGTGGATCTTTACTTAGCAAATTTGAGTATGCTAAATAAAGTCAAAATGTGTTTGATTTTGTTTTTATTTGAAAAGAGGATCTTTACTTAGCAAATTTGGGTATGCTAAGTGAAGTCCAAATGTATTTGCTTTTGTTTTTGAGTTATTTTTGAAAGGAAGGATTTATATTTAACAAACATGGTATGTTAAATGGAATCCCATTTATTTTAAATTTTCTTTTGAAAAATAAAACTCTCATTTGACAAATTTGGGTATGTCAAATGGAATTCCAATGTATTTTAATTTTTATGATTTTTGCAAAGTCGATTTCCATTTACAAATTTGGGTATGTAAAATGGAAGTCAATTTTTATTTTTTTTATTTTTTTTAAGGATGAAAATTTTTGTGTGTGATTATTATTTTTTTTAAAGAGAAGGAAATTCCAACTTAACACATGTGGAATGTGTTGAGTGGAGTTTCAAATGGTGTGATTTTGTTTGAACACAAAGCCCACATTCAATAAATTTGGATATATTGAATGAAGCGGCTTATCTTCAAATTTGTAATTTTTCGCAAGGGAAGAAATTCCAACTTCAACATATGTAAGATATATTGAAATGGAGTTTCAATTTCATGATATGATTTTATTTAGAAATGAAATCTTCATTCAATAAATTTGACTATATTAAATAAGGATATTCATTTGCATTTTTTTTTTTTTTTGAAAAGATGATTTTGATTTTATTTGGGATGAAATCTTCATTCAATAAATTGGGTATATTGAATGAGGATGTTCATATGTGTTTTTTAAAAAGATGATTTTTGATTTTGTTTGAAAAGCTCCTTCATGTAACAATCTTTAAGAATGTTAGATGAGGTTTGAGTTATATATATATATATATATATATATATATATATTGTGAAACTTTTTTTGCAAATATTTTATTATGTGAATTTTGGAAAAGTGCTTTTTGAAAAGTGATAATTTTATAAAAGATTTATATTCCTTTATTTTTGGAAAGCACTTTACCTTACCATAGAGATTATAAAAAAAGATCTTTAGTTATCTCTTTTTATTAAATTTTATTTTCACCTATTGGGGGACCCAATAGGGGTTTTAAGACCTACATGGAGTGAGGTCCTAAAACCTAAAGGATGTTGGCTGGCTTAGCTTAAGAATGAAATGAGCTAAGTGCCAACCAAAAATAAGGATAGTCTCTGACTCATATCAAGTACAAATCCACTATTGATACTTGGAGATAATAATCATTTACCAAAGATGGAGAGAGGAACTTTTCCTAGCGGAGTCGCCAAAAAAATCTATGGTATTCATTTCTCAAACTTGGGAATTTGAAAAATAAATTGGTGTATATGTTGGGACAACATGTAGATCCGTAGATATACTTATTAGGGTGACTGGGTATGACATTGAGGAATGACGTAATGTCTCGAGAGATAAAAGTCATCATCCTATAATAGACCTAATCTCTTAATAAGGACTCCTAAGGACAATGGCTCTTCGAATGTACTAGAGATTCTTCCCCTGCTTTACATGAAAAAGTAAAGTAGGGTTTATTTTAAACCAGGTTTGTTAAGTTCTTTATGGAGGTAAGCCTCCATAGTTAATTACATCCTAAGAAATGAGATTCTTTAGAAATACTCTCGATTAAGGTGAATGATTGTTGTCTCCAAAGATTTCAAAGATAGAACTATCAATAAATTGGTTAGTTTTAAAAAATCAAGTGTGATTGATCAAAAGAAGGGAGTTATTTTTGAAACCAAAGGGAGATGAGTAGGAGATGCTCATGATACTAGGAAACCTAATGAGCATCCCAAACTATCCTATGGTTGAGCTTTATATTTTTGAAATTGAGGGGAATTATATGTTTGAGCTGAATTTTTATTAGAAATCTATGGCATACAATTCCATAATACAAGGTCATGGAAATGCCTAAGGGGTGAGGATTTATGCTTGTAGCCCACAAGGGAAAATAACAACCTCAAATTCTAAATCTATGGAAGTTTTTTGAGATCCAAAGTATGACCTAAATCTAAGGCAAAAATGGGTATATAATTTACCTCCACAAGAGAGGATAAACCACCCGACTGTTGGACTTACAACCGCCTGGGGTGGCTGTCAACTAACTCTTCTTATGATTTTAAATAGATGTAGGTAATTCTTATGCTTTGCAAAATAGCTAAGCTGTTGTTTATTTAGAAAGGAGACTAAATCCTTAAACACACTCCCTAAAAGAATAGATTATGAGGGCATGAATAATGACCTAATTTAACGCAAATTTTGTTAAGTTTTATTTTGATTTTGGACATTTCTATTTGACACAATCTATTAGTTTTCATATGCCTAATGCTTGAGAAAATTAGTTATGGACCGAAATTAGAAAGAAGGAGGTGCGTTTCCATCATGGATCTCAAAGGTCAAGCCATTTTCTTTGGCAAAGGTGGAAGCCCTCCATTAGCAAGAGTGAAGCTATATGAATTTATGTGTGATGTGAGACATATAACATCCAGCTAAGGGGTTACTAAATCTTTTATTATCTTTATTTATGTCTTAGGATTTAGGTGAGGTTCCAAGTTGTTTAATATATTTTTGAGTTGATTAATTGGATAGAAAATTTATTTTTCCTTAAGAGCCTAATCACATCCAGGCCATTCATCAATCAATAAAGAAACTAAAAAAATCATGTCATCCTAATGCGCAAGCTAAACAAACATCAAACAATTTTATAAAACTAGCACAAAATAATAAGAGGCTGATATAGTCAGCCTCCACTGCACAGACCCAAAAAGGAAAGTATGGGTAGCCAAACTCTACCTTTATACAACTCGAATTACAAATGAATAATTACAATTTAGAAGGAATTTATGTTATGGGGGTCTTCCTTTCTTCATTCTTCCTTTCTTCATTTCTTTCCTTCTTTTTGTCTTGATTGGAACATGGTTACTCCAAGGCTTCACATAGTGCATAAGACTTGGTCTTATTACCGATGTTCATCCTAATCCCCCATAACATTCATTCCAAATCTTAATTGCAAAATTTACATGAAAATGGGAAAGGTAAATCTAACTAAACCTGCAAAATAGATATTAGCCAAACATACCACACAACCCAAGCAATAATATGAATAAGTTAGACTTAGCACCCCACACATAGGTAACCAAGTCCACCTACCCTAGTTTTAGGGGTATAAGTAACATGCACAATAAAAACATTTAGATTTTTATTATAGCGCCCCTTAAGCACAATCCCCTACAGAAGAGGCTAAGATAGTCCTATAATACAGTCTACGTACATGCACCCTAACATTCAGTCTAAAAATATTACATCATAAAATAAATCAGGCATCAGATCATGCATCGCCCTAACATAGAGCTAGAAATTATGACTTAGCCTAATGTGTGTGTCATTTAAGGCTTATGTGGCATGTCTTAGTTAGGCTTTAAGATTGGAATTTTTCTAAGTGTGAGAGATTCAATTTAGAAGGGTGGTTTCATTTCAAGTGATTTAGTTGATTTGTCAATTTTATTTGATGATTTTATTTAATTTGAATGAACCTACATTTAGTTATTAAATGTTGTAAAGAGAAGGAAAGAGAAGAGAGCTTCTCAATCATCCCTACCTTAAGTAATTTTTAAGGTAGATTCATTAATGATTTTTCTTTAGTGAATATTTTATTATGTGTTTTAATTAATCCTAAGATTATATTTACTCTAAATAGTCCTATTCAATAAGAAAGGACTCTTAGGATTAATTAGGGTGAATTACTATCACATAACACACAACCATTAAATTCTTTCCACCAGTATACCATACATGTATAGCATAGCTATACATGTAATGCAAATTTTAGCACACTTTGATGATGAATGCTAAGAGATGTTGTTTAAGAAAATTTGGATATTCCATGAATGCATATTTTTATTGTGTAGAAAATGGGGATTCCTTGTCCATTAACAAAATGCACATCCACATGTATATAAGTGAGTATGGCACAATTATTTTTTACACCAGGGGTGTAAGGTACAAGACCTACTTGGGGACACTTAAAGCCTCGTAACCCCGGGATGTCCAGACTAATATACCACTTTTCTAAAATACATGTAAATGTACAAAAAGAAATAAATGGAGGAAGAATTATGCAAAGATTTTTTTGTTTGATTTGGTTATGCACTTTACATGTGTAAATGTGAAGGTCCTTCTTGAGTCATAACATAGAAATGCATAGGAATAGATTTAAGCAAGTGTTATGTTCTTTTTAAATGAACTATACACTTTGTAAATCTTATTCAAATCCATGTTAAGAGAAAAGAATAAAATAATATAATACACATCTTATGCTATAATCACATGCAAGCTTATAGGTACTTACAAGTAGCATCACTTCATTTATAATCTTTGATTTATAAGTTTTGAAAATAATTTTTGATTTAATAGTGATAATAGATACTCATATCCTTAATCTTAGCCAAAACAAGCAATTTGACATAAAAAGGAAAACATTTTATTTAATTGATTATTCAAAAGAGATGAATGCATGATTTCATATGGCAAAAAATATTTAGCATGCATGGAAAGAAATAAAGTGATGTAAGCATATGACTTTATTCCCCCTAATTAATTCCTAAAGACAATCTTATAAGATTAGATTATTTAAAGTGAATCAAAATTCTTTAAGAGATTTTTATTTTTGGATTTGATTTGAAAATGATTTGTGAGAAAGAGTTTGCTGGTCCTAACCCATTTCCCCCATGTGTGAAATAGTTTGGTTTAACTTTTAGAATAATTAGGTTGATTTTATGTTTTCTTTAGGTTAAGGTTTGAATTAATCCATTAATTACCCCTTACCTATATCACTTTAACATAATTAAACAAGTAATTATGAGCCAACATATGATATGCAATCATACGAAATTTAAATCAACAATGCACCTAAGAAAGAATGGTGCCTAATGTAATTAGCTCACAATTATTGATTAATTAAGCTAAAGGGTTTTCATTAAGTATTTTCATAACCTTCCCACACATGTGGGTTGGATATGATTTCCTCAAACTTACCTTAGGCTCTTGAACACCTAAGGATCTACCCAA
Organism: Cymbidium sinense; assembly: GCA_021442155.1. Taxonomy (NCBI): domain Eukaryota; kingdom Viridiplantae; phylum Streptophyta; class Magnoliopsida; order Asparagales; family Orchidaceae; genus Cymbidium; species Cymbidium sinense. The sequence goes on along the minus strand of CM038229.1, from coordinate 66,117,883 downwards.
CAAGAGATTGATTAACTCTAAATTGATTTTGAAAGTTTGATTAAACTAATTAAATAGATCATTAGTCGATTAATCATTAATTATGTTTAGATTAAGGAAGAAATGGGGTTTTGGAAATAACTTAAGAAAAATATCCCAAACCCATTCCATAAACCTCCTCCTTACTTAAATAATTTTTAATTATCACAATTAAGGGATTAAATCACTGTTCACAAGCTTAATTACTCTTAATTATATTAAGGGGGTGATTTAGGGTTCATTAATTAATTTCTCTAATTAACTCATTAATAAATTCCAAGAAAAATAAGGGAGGTAGAAGTCCTCCTCCTAAACATGATTGAGAAATTTGGAATTAATTAATGAAGTAATTAGGGAGTAATTAAAGTGATTAAATTTTAATTAAACCCTAATTAAGGAAAATTCACTATTTAAAATCAATTAGAAATAATTTTATTGGATTCCCCTCTAAAATACATTTAAAATGAGCCCTCATTTATATTTTTTTATTTTTTTTATTTAATTATGATTTTATGAAGTTTTTGTGATTAATGGGTGATTAAAATAAAATTACTAATTAACTAATCCCATCGGTGGACTACCGATGCACGCTTCCATGTGATGATGGGATTGGTTATTTAAGTTGTCACATCACACGTCATGGAAAGGTAATGCAGCTCCATCCCAATCTAAGATCGACGAATCATGTGATTCTAAAGGGCTTAATCAGAGATATAATGTGATTAAATCAAGTCTGATCTTAAATCTCTAATTAAGCCCTTGAGAAAGAATTGGCCAAATCAAAATCAAAATCAAGGTTAGATCTTTGTGTATTTCATGCTCTTTTGCCCACACAGTGGTTGTTGTCTATATTGTGCTTTTCCTATGTGGTGGCGGTACCCACAAGGTGTCTGTCTTCATGTATAAAAAGTTGCTTGTAGGATTCTTTCCCTAGTTGGATGCCTTCAGGACATATTAGATATTGATATTTACTTCGACGGCATCTCTTGTTGCTCTGCCACAGCCTCGTATACTATTTTTGGGAGCTCTTAGTTATTCTTCTTTATGCATGTTCTAAGAGCTCAGAATGCCCAATAGGTGAGTGTGAAGGTTCTATGAAGACACCACCCTATGCTCAATGAGCAGGTAAGCCAAACAAATTGTTAGATGTCGCTCCCCTATGCCAAAATATTGCTAAAATTTTATCAAATTTTCAGACTTAGAAAAAAAAAAGAAAGAATCAAGATTCATTTAATAAAAAGAAACACAAAAAATAGTGAAATAATATGGAATTAAAATTGAATTAAACAAGTCAAGGGAATATACAAAATAAATAGAAATCTGAGCATAAGAAAAAGGGGATTATTTATAAAGACTTTTCTTTAAATTTAAAACCTCACAAGCAATATTAATTAATTTCTCCACTTCCTCTACCAATGCTCAAAAGATAACTTATGACTTGAAGAATTAAATGAAATGTGGAACAAAAAAAAACTCTCCTAAATCCTTTCAACTTATAAGAGGAGAGTCAACCCTTTTATCAATATTCATAATTAATCAATTTCAAGTAAATTCTTAAGCTCATAACTTGGAATTGAAATGATTTTCAAGATGACCACGAGATGAATTTAAAGGGGACATAAATGATTTTGAATGGGGATTCAATGATTCATAAATAAATTAAATGCTATGCTTCAAACAAAGAAGAGATGACTGAACTCAATTAGATCCATCGAATTTAAAATAAAGTTTGAATTTCATTGATATATATATATATATATAAACTAACCTTGTGACATTATGCCTCACATTATTTTAGAGAAGAGTTGATCTAAACATTGAAAATTTCTTATGAATTGAAACATAGACTTCAAGCATGGAATTCAAATGAAATTTGTAAGTGATCTCAATAGATTTCCATGAAATCTAAAAGCTTAACTTCAAGAGATAGAATTAGAAATAACTTGCAAACAAATTAGCATTAAGCTCCATAATTTGGTTTTTAAATGAGAGTTTAATTAAATGACTTATAGGTAAATGTGAATGCTTAGATCATTTGGTGATTCGTTAAAAAATTTGAAAAGAAAAGAAATGAGTGTTTTTTTGCAATATGTTTGGAATATCTATATGATCAAAAATGAAACTCCTTATATCTATGAGGACGAATAAAGCTTTTCATTGAAGGTTTCCAAATGTACTCAATGAAGGATCAAATGAAAATGATTCTACATTTGTATAAATACAAAATTAAATATTAAAATAACATAACGCCACTGAATTAGTAACACATCGTACAAGCAAACAAAAGGTATTAATTAAGGCTTTAATTTAACCCTTGCACATATTACGAAGTAGGATCAAAACTCAAATTTAATGCCTTAAAATTATGCAACCATTCTTAAATATACTCGCATGGGTCCTAACACTATGTGGAATGCTTAAACCTAGTGTCTGGGGATGTTGCGCAGGTTGCTTCTCGGTTTGGCCTTAGGACCAGGTCTGGGTTAACAAATCTAATTTTTATATGAATTTCAACTTTCTAAAATATCTGAGAAGCTAATTTTGTCATATTATAGTAGATCTGATCCTCTATTATTAAACCAATAGAATTGACATGATTTGAAATAATAATTAAATGATCAAATAATACATCCACCCCGATGATGGCTGTGTTGAATGGAGATTTCAACCGGAGGGGATACTTACCATCAAAATATGATTGCAAGCTCAAATTGAATTAATCAAAATCAAGTGTCAATATAAATATAAAAATCAGATAAATTACTAAGTGTTAAATGGTTAAATAAAATTCAATTCTTAATTACTTAAAGTAAACTAAAATTCAATCCACCTTCCGTAATTATTTATCGTAGGTGACAAATTAAGAAAACTCTAGCTCATAAAGGAGCCAATATCAAATCAAGTGTTCTACTATGTTCACTCTCAATCAATCTCACACTAGTAAGGATGTGGTTCGTGTCCTCTAACTATGTGGCTTGGCCAGTAGGCTTCACATATGATGTAGTTATGATCATAGTCCTCTGACCAAGTGGTTGGCACCAAATGATACTATTATATTATGATCATGACTGTAGCTCGTATGCTCCCCAATGGCTCTGCCCTTTGAGTTGTGAATCATAGGGTACACCTGATAAGGCAAAAAGCCCTCTGTCAGTTAAGGTAGACTTTAGCCTATTTTCTTAAACAAACACCACCCCGAGTCTACAAGGATTTCTTGGATGACGTAACCCATGTGTCACTGATAAGGATCTTTCAGCCAGGTTGGGTCGACTACCTTCTCTAACTAAGTAGACTAGGGATCACAATAGCCTGGGATGATGAAACCATGGGATCTATATTGGGCACATCATTATTCCCCCAACCATCTGCTTTAAGTTAAAAAGATGAATTTCAAAAAGTCATAATTTTATACTCCGCATGCTACTACTATGCTACGTATTTAGTTATCTAACGACTATCCTTAATTGAAATTTCTCTCTCTACATTGAGAGGGGTAATTAACTACATGTGCTTGCGCTTATAGGAAACCTGGAACTAGATCTAAAATCCTCGCAAAATAAGGATGAAATCTCTAGTTAGTGTCTTTGATTATCTATCTACAAAAATTATCTTGACACATATCTCTCAATATGTCAGAGAGGTGGTGAATTTTTGAGCCCATGATTTTTGACTCTACGAGGGCGATTCTCTTTCCATCTTTGGCTAGTCATATATATGTTATAGTAGCAATAAAATATTTGAAAATTCTAAATAAAAAATGGTGATTTAAATGGGTAATAAATTCAAGTTATTAATGTATAAGGCTCTATGTCAAATGAATTATTCTGTAGAGTATATCTTCATTACACTATTATTTTATTCTGTAGTACCTCTGCATTTTGAAAGTATGGAATGAAATAATAATTATTAATTACTAATCTCCATCTTTCACTTGCATAGAATGGATCTACAGATCACTCTTTTCACTATCCAGTTAGGGTACGGTGCGAACATCTACTTAGCTAATGCCATCATCAACATAGGAGATGTTGGAGATACCATTCAATTTGGTAGCTTGAATTTACCAGCTATTATAATTACAACTCCTGAAGTACCCACCCGTGGTACACTCGTTCGAGGTCATGCTAGGAGGCCTCAATTTACTAAAGCTCCTACTAGTCATACTCACCAACCAGTTCAGCAACCAACCGCTGTTAAGAAGTCTTCTCCATAGAGAGCTTTAGTTTTTAAAAGATTGGGTCAATTTGAAGCCCCTGTGATGAAAAGAACCGTCAGTGGATAAACTATGTCTTTAATGCCTCATGGTACAATTGCTTCACCAACTAAACCTTTGTACCTAAAAAGCATGATCATGAAGCCTCTACATCAGGAAGCAAATTAACCAAAAGGTAAAGAAGAAGAAAAAATGCTGAGTTGAGGGCTCAGCAAATACTACCTGAATGATCCAGTGAACAAACAATATTGCCGCCCGAAGTGAGTATTCTTACCCATAATAACTTTAACAATCTAAAATGGGTAAAAAGGAATAGCTCTACTCATGAGGTGAAGCAGTCTTTCTGGACTCAACAACATCAAGCTCCATCACCACATAGGAGATAACCTGAAATGTTATCTACCATAATACACAATGTTCTTAAAGTAGCCAAGGAAAGAGACTTAATGAAAAGAAAATTTTAGAGGCTTATGATAATGAAAAATAATGAAGTCATGCCAACGAGGTTGTCATATCTTATGGTAACTAGTGATTGAGCCAAGGATGCTTCATACGGTGAGCATCGGAGTGTGACATTTGGATCACGTGTCCAAGAATCCATTGTCGAAAGGTATCGGTGAAAGGGTGAGCACATATGGAGGCCAAGGCCCCGTAATGAAATTCTGAAGAAATAAATAGGTGTGACATCTGATACACATATTTAGAAATCCATCTCAAAAATAACTTATCCAAAGTGGATACCTAAAAGAAGGGATATCACTGATAAAAGACACGATGGTCAACACCCTATCCCATCATCGATCAGATTCACCCCCACAAGAGAAGGTTGACTTTGATCGTAGTCCTTAAATGGAAGAAGTGTTTGTTCTGTACACTGAACCAAAGATCCATTGGAAACATCGATCAGAAATTCATGTGTAAAAAGAAGGCAATGAAGAGAACACTGTGGAAGTGGAAGTCGTCTATATGGTCAGGGACATAGATGAACTTTTCGCTCAGCACTATCAACAATAACATGGATCCAGGGAACCTAAACCTAAATTTGATGTTTATGAAGAAGAGTCTTCACAAAAGCAAGTAAAAGATGGATCTTCAATCTCTACTGAAGAGAAAAAAGAAGAAGATCAAAATAAGAAAGAGATCATAGGTGTTGAAGCTGTTTATATTGTTGAACCAGGAAATGATCAACCTGGTACACACTTTTATAATCAGTGTCATCATTGAGCGCAAGCAATAACTATCTCTGCAAATGCACAAGGAGAAGGACAATCAAGTTCTTCTCTTGAAGATGAGCGGAGAGCATAATAACAACAAGAAATAGAGGAAGAAGAAAAGTCTGTATTGATTGATGCCATGGCGCTAACTAGAGAGCAAAGATAAATGCAGCGTCAAATGGAAGTCAAAGATAAGAAAATTGCACAGCTTGGTACTAAGATGAATGATATGATGGTACAAATGAATATCATGATGGACATATTGCAAAATAATATCACATCAAATGTAGCACCTGTTTTGTCTACTAATCAATAGGTAGCTAATAATACAACTTCTATACCACCAATCGTTATAGTATCTCAAGCTCCTGCAGTACATGTTATACCTATAGCGAGGAATGAAGTTAACCAACTACCTCTTTAGTCGATAATTTAAAATATGGCTAGCACACCTAGAACGGTGATAGCTGCTCAACTAGAAATAATAATTAATGAAAAGATAAAGGTAGTTATCACTTCAAAGTAAGCTAAAAAGTTGGTGAGTAAGGATCGCCCTTACCCAGGTGAATATGATCAAGTGTCATACCCGAAAGGTTACTCAGTACTGAAATTTAATACTTTCAATGGGCTTGGTAACCCAAAGAAACATCTAGCCCAATTTAAGGCTACTTGCATGGGAGGAAATGATGCGTTGCTCTTCCGTTAGTTCATCAACAGCCTGACCTCAGCTGCTTTCGAATGGTATGCAGAATTATTGAATTATTCAGTTAAAATCTTTTCTGAGTTATAGACAATATTTGTGAAGAGGTTCGTCAATACAATCGATAAAATAATAATCACTAATCTTATCTTACTAAAAAAGAGAAAAAATGAGTCAGTGATAAAATTCATAAGTCGTTGGTGTAATCTAAGTATGAAATGTGAGCAACAATTGGAAGAAGAACATGCGATCTAATTGTTAATGGGCAATATGGATGATAAAATGGCACCAATTTTACGTATTATGTCAATTACAACATTCCAAGACTTGCTTGATAGGGTGGCCAAATTTGAAAAGCTGAATCGCCCTAAGTCTGAAATCTATACAGATAAATCAAGAAAAAATAAGCCTTCAAACTCAACAAGAAACGAAACTCATGCCGCTTCTTATAGCTCAAATGGTGAAAAGTGGGTAATATATAATATGGATAAAGGAAAATAGCCAATGTACAATGATGATAAAGAAAAGAAGCTTGTCCATTCTAATCCACATCCAAAATTAGTATTGGGTGGAAATGATAAATCTTGGACTTTTCCAAGTGGTGGAGAGCAGCTAAAACCAGCAACAAGAGATGATGAGCGAATGCGCCCATCTCTTAAAGAAAAGATTAACAAAGAATACTCCTTTAGAAGGGATAGTGTGGCTAAATTGTTTCGGCAAGCAATTAAAGCTGATCTACAATTACTAGAAATTAAAAGGCATGAGGAAGCTGATCAAGTCAATAATTCAAATTACTGTCCCTATCATAGGATGATCAGTCATCCTATTGAAGATTATTATGTCTTCAAAGATTGGCTAGAAAGGAATTATCGGTGAGGTGAATTTACATTATCTCACAATGTTCTAGTTAACCCAAAAAGAGAGTCTACAATGATGATTATGTCATCTTCTGTATCATTCATTAAAGACAAAAAGAAAGAAAAATCAATTTATATTGAAGAATGGGAAACTATAGTCTCTAAGAAGACTGTGAAAATGTTGAAGTAGCTAAAAGGTGTCCCTAGTGTTAAGTGAAAATTACCACTTGAACCTATATAAGACTTAAAAGAGATGCCTAAACCAAGTATTTGGGCTTCTCAATATCATTCTGATAAGGCTACTTCATCACAGCACGAGGAGCAGTCTACTAAACATAGGCCTCATAAATCAAAGAAGTAGGCTAAGAAAAAGAAGATCAAGAAGAGAACTACAACTCAAAAGAGTATTAACAATTTAGTGGAGTATCACCAGCCGACAAGACAACCATTTAGACTTGCAGACTTTATGCCTAAACTTCATATTGTTGAATCGGATGAAGAAGATAATGGTGAATCTTGTCCGGTAGAGACATGCCAAATCATTTATGTGATATCAAATGTCCTTCAGCATCAGTTACTCCAAAATGACAAGGGTAGTCAAACAAACTCGACCAACCCATCAAAATTCTTATCATGAAAGCAAGAAGAGCCTGATGAGTTAACATCTGAATTTTGTTTAATGACTCAAAAAATAGATAACAATTTAGATGAAGATTTATGTTTTCACGATGGAGAAGAGTTGGACTCATCGATATCTTCACGTATGAAATGTATGAAGTTGAAAAGTGAGTCTAGCCCTTTTTATCAATCCTTCAGAATAAGAAGTGAATTTGAAGAAAGTAGTTCTTCAGAGGAATATGAGCAAGACAAGGTGATTCAAGTTCAATTGAGAAGTGGTAAAGTCTTGCCACCATCATCAAAAAAAAGGAAAAAGCAAATAAAGACAAAGGAAAATAAATTGAAGTCAATGAAGATATCATTCCCAAAAATCTTAGAATAAAGCCTAAATCAAGCAAAAATATAAATTATAATATTCTATCACATCTGAGAAAGATCCTTGCACAATTGAGTGTGTACGAGGCACTCTTGATGTCAAAAGACCTTCGAAAAACTTTGATACAGGCACTCAAAGATCCAAAAAGTTATGGAGCTTACTTTTCCAAAAAATGCATGACTGAATCATTGCAAACTCAAGATCTTCCAGTAATCACATTTTCTGAATAAGATCTTATGTTAAGAACAGTAGATCACAATCGTCCTCTATATGTTGCCATGGAGAGTGATGGCATCTTGATCAACTGAATACTAATTGATCTAGGTTCTTCTATTAATCTTATGAGTCTAAAAGCATTAAAAGGATTATCATTTGATATCCAACATCTTGGGAGGGATAAGTTGATGGTTCATGGTTTCAATGAGAAAGGGCAGAAAACCCTGGGTTCTTTTATTCTCCCACTCAAGTTTCAGGATTTATATATAGAAGCCAAGTTTTATGTAATCAATGTCGACACATCATTTAGAGCTCTCATGGCCAGCAATGGCTGCATGAATATAGCATGGTCCCATCAACTATGCATCAGTGTATGAATTACCTAAAAGATGGAGAAGAGTTCAGAATTGCTAGCAACCTACAACCATTCTCTGTCTATGTAGCAAAGATCTATGAAGATGCAAAATATTTCATCCCTAAAGAACCTAAGCTAATAGAGCCACTTGAAGCAGTAGCATCCACTTCAGGAACTAAAAAACAATTTCACAAGGTGAAAGAGCAGAAGCAAAAAAGGAAGAAAGAAGGAAATGTCGACTCTCCCTAAAACACTTGATTCTACATCTAAATCAAGAAGACCAGTTCCTCATTTGGGAAGTGACACACAAGAAGAAAAAAGATATTTTTGTCAAACCCAAGAGAACTTATAAGCTTTCAAGAAAGGCAAAGTATGACATAAGTGATTATGATCCAGACTATGACTTTGAATCTACTTATGGAAATAGGGTTTAGAAGGTCGCATCAAGAAGGATAGCTCGCTTGGTAGAGTCAGATGACTCCCTCAAAATTATACCCTTCCCTCAACAGTATTTCAAAGAAATCACTCCACTGTAGGTTCATAATATTGAAGAATTGATAACATTCTATATGTCATTATTGAGTGAGAGAGCAGAACAAGAACTCTATTTTACAAATATAAAGAGTCTCAGCCTCACAATTTTGATCAGCCTGCTCAACATGAAAATTCTGATGAGATAGTGTCAATAAGAATATTAATATACTATCCACAGAAATTACGAAGAATGATGCATAAGCTTGAAATTCATATTGGAACTACTAAAAATAGAACTCAAATCTTTAACATGATGTGTAGCCAAAGAAATCCTCAAGCATCACTAAGAAGTGATAAGTTTATCATTCAAGATCTTAGGTTCATCCACAAATTTCATCAAAATAAAGTTTGTTATAATATAATAGAAGCTAAGATCAAAATTAATAGTGATGAAGAAGATGATCTCCATGAAATTCATCTTACAATTGATGAAGAAGTAGAAGCCAAGCTTGTGCATGAAGAACTCAAAGATGGTGGACAAATAGCTACTATGGATGAACTCAAAGGAATCAACCTAGGAGCTGGGGATGATCCCCTTTGAACTTTAATCAGTTCCCTTCTACTTGATGAGAAAGTTGAAGAGCTAAAAATACTACTTTGTAAATTCAGGGATTGCTTTGCCTAGACGTAGTCTAAAATGCTAGGCTTATCCCCTGATATAACAGTTCATAAACTTGCCATTAAACCAGATGTGACGCCTGTTAAGTAAGCTCCTAGGCGAATGAGATTGGAGATTGAAGAATAGGTAATTGCAGAAACTAAGAAGCTGATCGAAGCAGGTTTCATCCGGAAGGAGAAGTATGCAAATTGGATAGCCAACATTATCCCAATTAGGAAGAAGAATGGCAAAATTCATGTCTGCATTGACTTCCAGGACCTAAATAAGGCGTGCCAAAAAGATGACTTTTTGCTTCCAATATTAGAACTACTAATGGACAATACTTCCAACTATGATATGTTCTCATTCATGGATGGATCATTGGGATACAATCAAATCAAGATGGCTCCTGAAGATGAGAATCACACATCATTTAGGACATCAATTAGAATATACTGCTATATAGTCATGCCATTTGGATTGAGAAATGTTAGAGCTACATACCAAAGAGCCATGAAGGGTATTTTTTATGAGTTGATTCACCATAAGGTGGAATATTATGTTGCCGATTTGGTGGTGAAGAGCTTAAATCATGAAAATCACTTTGAAGACTTGAGAGAATCAGAAAATATGATCTCAAGATGAATCCTCTAAAATTTTCATTCAGGGTATCTTCCAAAAAATTCCTTGGGTATATTGTACCTCTCAAAGGAATTGAAATTGATCCTGTTAAAATTATGGCAATTATGGAGATGGCTCCACTGAAGAGTTTGCGTCAGCTCCGTTCTTTACAAAGATAATTTGCATTCATCTGTTGATTTATATCAAACCTATCAGGATGCTGTCAACCATTCGAAAAGTTGATGAAGAAGGATGCTCCATTCAAATGGGATAAGGAGTATCAAGAAGCCTTCAATAGCATTAAAAGCTACTTATTAAATCCACCAATTCTTGCAACGCTTACTTCTGGGAAGCCTCTCATTCTATATGCAGATGCATTAGAAGAGTCTCTTAGAGCATTATTGGCACAACACAATGAAGAAAGCAAAGAGAATGCTTTTTATTATATCAGTTGAAGATTAATGGGAGCAGAAATGAGATACTCTCTGATAGAGAAGCACTGTTTGGCATTGATCTTTGCAGTCCAAGAGCTCTGTCATTATATGTTATCTCACAAGATTACCCTCATCTCAAGGATCGATCCACTGAAGTACTTGATGATAATTCAAGCATTAATATGTCACTTGGCAAGATGGGCAATATTACTTTTACAATTTGATATCACATACGTTCCGCAGCAAGCAGTGAAGGGGCAAGTCTTAATAGATTTTCTTGCTACACATCACATCCCTGCAGACTCTTCTCTTAATGATGATTTACCTGATAAGCAAATTATGCTCATTCATGAAAGAGAAAAATCACAAATTTGGGAAATGTACTTTGATGGAGCCTCATCAATCAAACAAGTTCAACCTCTAAATTTCCCAAGGGAAAAAAGCAAGAATTAGCATCGTCTTCATAACACTAGAAGAAGGGATAATGAGACAACCATATGGGTTGATCGAGCTAAGAACTAACAATAAAGTTTAGTATGAATCATTGCTAGCAGGTCTTGAAGAAGTTATTTTCATAGGCATTCAAATTTTGCATATTTTTGGCGATTCTCGACTTATTATAAATCAAGTACTTGGCATCTATAAAATCAATGAGCTTGAGTTAGCTTTCTATCACAAGCGAGTTCTCGATCTTGTGAAGCAAATACCAAAACATGAGTCTCTCGATCCCAGAATAGCAAAGCAGATTGTTTAGCAAAATTAGCTAAGGAAACTGCAAGCATGAATGGTGATTATGTAATGATTTGGATATTTACTTGACGAGTTCTAGAGCCAACAAAATACCAATCCTCATAGGTAGAGGGGTTATCAAATTTGACACAGCAGGATGTGACTGAGGTTGCTCCTTATCCTCCCCAAAATCAACAAGTTATAGCAAGAAGAGCTAAACATGGCATTGCTTCAGAAAAGTTGTGGAAAGCATTTATAGTGGAAGAGTCACATGATTGGAGGCAACATTTCATCGACTACTTTAAAGAAGGCAAATTACCAAATAATAAATCATTAGTAATTCAAATCAAGAAGAGAATGGTGTGCTATGCTTTCATCAACAACACTTTATATCGTAGATCCTTTGAATAAATGTGGCTATGATGCTTAAATGTAGATGAAGCTAGTAAAGTGATGGTTGAAGTTCATGAAGGACTTTGTGGTGCACATCAATCAAGTCCCAAGATGGCAGTAAAGATCAAAAGGATGGGCTATTATTGGTCATCTATGATGAGAGATTACATCAATTATGCCAAGAAGTGCCATGAATGTCAAGTACATGGGAATATAATCCACAAACCTCTAAATTATTACACCTAAAAATAGCATCATGTCCATTTGAATATTGGGGTACAGATGTAATTGAACCAATTGATCTGCCATCATCAGCTAGACACCATTTCATCCTAGCAGCGACTGACTATTTCTCTAAGTGGGCTAAAGTTACTCCATTTAAAGAAGTTACTACTGATCGAGTGATTAACTTCTTTACGCATAATGTTGTCTATAGATTTAGAGTGTCGTGTTAAATAATTTATGATAATGGCACTGATTTTAAAAATATAAAGATTTATAGATTCGTCGATCGACATAGAATTGATTGGCGATACTCTTCAATATATAATCCAAGAGAAAATGGTTTGACAGATGCCTTCAACATGATATTAGTTAAGCTGTTCAAGAAGATCCTCACTAAAAATAAGAGAGAATGGCAAACCAAACTGATAGAGGCATTATGGGCATATCAAACTACCTATAAGACACCGACTAAAGCCACTCCCTATTCATTGGTATTTGGAACTGAGGCGGTTCTTCCGCTTGAAGTTGAGTTTCCTTCACTTCGAGTAGCCATCCAATACAATCTAATTGAAGATCAAAATTCTCATTTGAGAATGGAGGAACTCAATGTGCTCAATCAAGTTAGATTGCAAGCTCATCAAAATCTAGAAGTTTATCAAGCAAAGATGTCGAGGGCTTTTGATCATACGGTGCGACCTCAAACATTCCAAAAAGGGGAATTGGTCTTAGTGCTAAGAAGATCAATTATCCCAATCAAAAATTTTGTGGCAAATTTAAGCCTAACTGGGAGGGCCATTTTATCAATGAGAAAGTGTTCCAAGGAGGGGCATACCAACTCCTTGACTCAGAGGTGTAAGACCAATGCAACAAATTAATGGTCATTACCTGAAAAAGTATTATACATGATAAATACATTCTCGAGGTACAATAGAAATCTCCCTGCATGACAGAGGGCATTTTTTTAGTATATATTTTTAGGTTGATATCGTGCTTCATGCCAAGATCCCTAAATAAATATACTTACTCAAGATGAAAAAACTTTTTTGTGAAAATTTCTTTTTTACACACGAGGCATTTTTAGATTTTTATACATAGATGAAATCAATGTTACATGTTAAAACCCTCTTAAGAGCATATCAACTCAAATATTGATGTATTTACTTAATTTTATCTTGCAAGTTCTTCTAAATGTGCTTTAAAATTCCTCCTATAAGACAGGGTCATTTTTATTTTATTTTAAGTTTATTTGAGTTGACATCATGCTATAAGATGAGATCCTTGAATATATTCATATTCAAGTTGACATTGAGCTTTATGCCGAGATCCCTAAATATATCCATAATTGTTATTATTAAAGTTGCAGGCTCTAGCAGGAATAAAAAGAATCTATTTTTATGCATAAAATAGCCCTAAATATCAAAAGTTTATCTCCCAAATTTATCAAATTCTAATGATCAAGTCAAAAGAACTCCCAATTTTGGAAGCTTCAATCAACTAAGTTAGAAAATATCAACCTCTACATCCTCAAGTCTAGGACACGAATGGATTCTAAAGGTCGAACTCAACATGCCTATAAATGGCTAAGTTGCTGACATTATCCTCACTCAATAAGATACAAGAAAAGACCACAGTGAAAGAGCCCTTGTTTGTTAGTCTAATGATTAAATCACCAACCCATCACAGCTTAAGTCAAAGACTCGAGTAGGTTCTAAAGGTTGAACTCAATAAGCCAAAATGTGGCTGAGTTGCTGACACTCTCCTCACTCAATAAGCTGTAAGAAAAGATCATAGTGAAAGAGACCATGCTCATCAGTCCAATGATGATAACTATTCAATCTCAAATTAGATCTAGTTTAGTGACTACAAGCAATCAGAATCCAAGAGATCTTTCTACCTGATCGATAGACTAAGATAATTTGAGAAAATTCTCAATTCATAGTTGTCTCAAGTCAATCTTTATATTGTCTATAGGGTGATATTTTAATTTATTCTCAAATGATCTGATCAAGCATAAAGCACAGATAAAAGCCAATTTTCTCATCAAGTCCTTCAAAGTAGAAAGCACAGAACCGATAAACTAATTCCATTATTTAATATAAAGTTGATCATCGAGCTAAAGGAATTGTGTAGTTATTCAGTCTGTTAAAGCACGCATTACTAGGCTGATAACTTAACATTATAGACTTAATATAAGCTGGAAGGCTAGGTCATCTGTATGCATCCTTCAATAGGTCCGTCAAAGTAGCAAGCATATGGCTGAAGATATACGTATACTTCCTGACAAATCGATATGAACAAATCAAATCAATCCTTCATCAAGTCCGTCAAGCTTAAAGCCAAGATAGAAGGAATTCTAAATCTCAAAACAAACAAACCAATTCCTCCATCAAACCTGACCAAGCACGAAACTAGGGTCGATGGAAACCCAAATCCGAAATAATATAAAAGAAAGATATCTTCAACAAAGCCATTAAAGCAGAGAGTAGATTATGTAAGAACTCTTATTCATCCAATAAGTCAATCTTAATAAATCAGTCGATTCTATCATTTAGCTTGTTCGAAACATGACATCATATTAATGACAAATCCTATCAAAGCTCAGTTTCGCGAATGAGTGGTCTGTTGGCCGCCCAAAAGTTCAATCAATTTTCAACAAATATGACTCACTTCACGCTCGAATCATATTTATTGGGGGCATTTATTGACCTCCAAATATGCTACATGAGTCAAATCGAGCCTATAAGATGAATTTGATCAACTTTAGATGCTTTAGAATATAAATCAGAGCTGAAATACACTAGACATCGCTGAAACTAATTGCAATGATCTCCAATCAATGAACGGGCTTCACTATCATGTTCAGAATATTGAAATTGGTATAATATAAATATTGCACAATCTAATGATCAACCGATCAAGCGATCAAGCTGTCAATGTGCCAAAGCATATATCAAGCTGTGACGATGCCCAAATGACCTCCGTTCATAAAATTGATTGTGTTATTAGTTTCAAAATGTTAAAATCTATCAAGTGAGACTGTTCACACTCAATTCTGATAAGTCTGTGCGAATATCGAGCGGTCGAAAGCAGCGGTGCATAATTTTAAATTGAAATTGGCTCGATTCAACGCTGACTTGAACCAAATGGCCTCCAATTGTGAAATGGATTGTGTCGTTGCGTCCAGAATATCGGAATAACCTAAGATTGATATATATATATATATATATATATATATATATATATATATATATATATATATATATATATATATATATATATATATATATATATATATATATATCAACTATATATATATATCAACTATATGAGTCTGTCAGCGTAAAATTCATAACTAAGATTAATTAAATACTTTGAAAAATCAATTAAGCCTATTTATAACCTAATAGTCCTAACAGACTGGCCATATTCCTCTTCGACTGACCTGAACTCTCCCTTTTCACATGCACGCACGCTTGGTTTCCCCCTTCACATGAGCTCGAGCGAAAAGGAAGGTTCAGCTCCCTCCTCCCTCCCTCGATCTCCCTGTTAGGTGCTTTCTCTCCCTTCCTCCTTGAGATCTCCATTTCAAAATCATAGAAATCAAGGAGGAAAACCCACCCTCCTTCCTCCTCCTTAAAAAAAAAATCGTGGTTCCCACGCCGCTCTTCATTTTTTCCCACTCGTCTGCCGCGCAAAACAGTAAGCCTCCCTCTTCTTCCACTCTTCCTCGATTTGAACTCCCCTCCTCAAGCTGATCTCTTCCATTGCTTCCTCTACTGCCACTTTCTCCTTCTCAAAGCGTATCTGAGTATTTCGTTATGCTCATAGTTGGAGGTTTCTTTATAGACGTCAGCACCCCCCGTTGATTCGGTGCAAGTTTTTTTTTCTTTTCTTTGATCTATTATGGTTTTTTTTTGTGGCTCCACGTTCAGTCTCTTGGATCCTAGGTGGCATAGCATACTGGATCTCATTCTTATCTTTTATTTTTGGAGCTATTGTGTTTCTCTGTGAGTGGTGTCTTTTGTGCTCTTTGGCCCGCACGGTGGCTGTTGTCCGTATTATGCTTTTCCTGGGTGGTGGCAGTACCCACAAGGTGTCTATCTTCAGGGAAAATATTACGTCCGAAGTCCGCACGTAGCTTTACGTGCGGACTTCAATCGGATGACGACGCGTGGCACAGATATATTGAATAAACGGCACCAAAAAATGATGCCATAAGATGGAAACGGTGCTATTTTCCCGATTTAGCGCCACAGCTAGGAATGAGTATATGCGAGAAATTTAAAAGAAATAAATATCTTCATTTGGGGCTCGTATTTTTTTTATTTCGTGAGCAAAGAAAAGCTATGAAGAAGGAGAATGAATGAAATAGAGGCATTGAGGAAATACGATGATGCCGTAATAAAATGGATCTAATCTTTTAAGAGTTGTATATGTAAAATGACGACGATAGTTTGTAATTTATTTATTTAAGTTAGATTTCCTACTTGGAGTTCTCTCAATGAGACTTTAATGTCTGAAGCTTTGCCTAGGTACTCTATAATCCCCATTCATATTTATTTTTCATGATTTTTGGTCTTTTCGGAGAAAACATATTGTAATCCTTCAGGAAATTGGGTTTGATTAATTTTTTAGTGCTTATTTACATATGTACTCTCTGTACTGTCTTTCGAGTATAGATGATTTTTTTCCAGTTTTGTTTCACTTTCTGTAGCCTAGTTGTTCAGATCATGGTAACTAAATCCCAATCGAAATGAGGTTGCGATGAATTTTAGGATTCTTCCTCTACCTCTGTGCCTCTGCCTCTATACCTCATGCCTCTGCCTTTTGTACCCTCGTACCTCTGTATCATGTCATATACCTATAATTGTGCCCTCTAGGCCAGGCTATACCTTCTATACCTATACCTTCTATACGCTATACCTCTGTATCTCTATACCTTCTGTGCACTACCCTCTCTATGTACCTCTGTACCCTCGTAATGAATCTATACTTTCTCTTCTCTTTCTCTGCATGTACCTCGTACCTTTGTATCCTCTGTACCCCCACATAATTTTGTCCAGTTTAGGTTCATTTTCTGTAGCCGATTGTTCAGATCATGGTAATTAAAATTTAATGGTTGCAATTTGGTGGCTGTTTGAATGATTTTTTGGGTATTTTTTTTGTGTCTACTCTCACTGCTCTATGCTCTCTGTACTCTCTATTTCATCTGTACTCTCTATTATATGTGAACTGTCTCGACTCTATGTTTTCACAGATGAATGTGGTGAATGAGCAATACGATGATAAAGTTATTTTATCTAATGACCCAAATTTGGGGAATCTGCTACGCGGTTATAATAAATCGAAGCTTATGCAATCGTGATTATGCACATCAAAGCGCAGTGTTAGAAAAGACCATACAAGTTATTGGCCAAACTCTAAGAAATTGAAATTGAAAGATTTTACTGTGGCAGTCGAAAAAAACGTCAATCAAACCATATAACAAAATTCAAAACGTCTGAGGGATTATCCGATGATTCGATTGTGGATTTGGAGGGGTGGTCGATTAAAAAATATATGGAGAGCCATAATCATTCATTAGAAAAGATTGGTGATCTGCATCTTCTCGATCGCCTGAGATCGTTCGATGAGAAGGCATCAGTTTTGAAGACGATGACAAAGGCCGGCATTAGTGCAACTGACGTGTTCAGCTATCTAACTGAGGAAGTTGGTGGGGTAGAGAATATTGGATTCACAAAAAGAGATGCTTTCAATTTTATCTAGAAAGAGCGAAGGTCACGGATTGCAAGTGGTGATATACAATTAATCTATTTGTTCAGGAAAGACAAGCGGAGACGAGATGTTTGCATGGGATGTTGAGTTGATGCGTCGATTGCTTGGTGAGTTTTTTTTGGAGCAATGGTATGTCTAGGGTTGAATTTGATTGTTTTGGGGATGTGATAATTTTTGATACTAGCTATCATCTCAATAAATATAATCTTGTCTGTGCCCCACTCATTGGAGTGAATCATCATTGGCAACACGTCTTATTCGGAGTAGCCTTTTTATCGGAAGAGACCATCGAGTCATTCACATGGTTATTCCAGACATTTCTTCGGTTGATGGGTGGCAGGCATCCTATAATGATATTTCTTGATCAAGATCGGCTAAGCTATCGAGAATGTACTACCCGCTCTGGCGTCATAGGTTGTGCCAATGGCATATCTCAAAGAAAGCCCCTCAAGGTCCATTGCTTTAGTAGTAACAAGAGAGTTCAAGGGATATTCTATACATGCATGAGCAAATGTGACCTGAGAGGATGAGTTTGAGGATGCTTGGTCTGCCATGCTAGAGGAAGGCAATTTGCATGATCATGCTTGGCTATTTGAACTTTACAAAATTAGGCAGAAATGGTCCACCGCATTCAACAAAGATAAATTTTGTATGGGCATCTTGTCAACTCAGCGTAGTGAGGCCACAAATAGCGTGTGTCATGGTATTTTGAAACCAACAAGTTCGCTGACAGATTATTTCTTAGGATTGGAGAAGGTGATGGAAACATGGCGCCGGAATGAACATGATGAAGACTTCAAGTGTATCCGAATTGTTCTGTTGTTAGAGTAGTCTTCTTAAGCAAGGCTTTGTTTTATATGAGGAAGCTTTACTCTATGTTCAAGAAGAATTTGCATGGAGTTGGGGATTATCTATTCGTGTCGGATGATAGCCCCATGGAGTACTTGGTGAGGAACTTAGAAGAAGAATGCATCCAAAACCATTGTCCACTTTGATGTGTCTACTTGTAGATATTTCTTGTAGTTGCGAAATTTGAAATGATGGGCATAGTTTGTACGCATTAGAGTTCTTAGCGAATGATGTCTTTGCGCATTCCGGATAAGTACCTCCTCACGGTGGTCTACCAGAGCAAAGAGGGACATCTACATCGATGGTTCATACGAAGGTTAGTACATGTGGAAAGCAGAGATGGAACTGGCATTATTTTCAGGAACCATATAAGTCGATATGCATATCAAATTAGCTCCCAGAAGCACAGGGTAATAAGATTGCTGAGGATTACATGCTTGCATCTCTTAAGCGACTATTTGATGAAGTGGACTCGTAATAAGTTGGAATACTCCACCGCTTTGTGGTCGGTTAAGAGGAAGAAGGCGACCACATCATTAAGGATAAGGGGCTTTGAAGGATCCAATCAGAGACGTCCAAAGGGTGTTTCCAGCAAGGCTCAAGGCTTATTGGGAGAAGTCCAAAAAATCCACAAGTACTTACCCTACTTACCTCTGAAGTTGCTATTACTTATAGGTTCTTGTAAATATTTAATTCATTCTATTTTCTTGTCTTAGAAACCAAAGTGAAGTCCGAGTCTTGTAGAGCGGATCGTCCGGTTGCTCCGTATCTGTTATGCCCCAGTGCTTTTCACAGGTAATCCTAGAATATTTCACATTGATGCCGTCAAACATTCATCCATTACTAAGATGTTGTACCATTACTACGATGTTGTACCACAGGAATTCAGTTCGACCTCATTAATCAACCAATATCTTTGAAGGGTACACTAAGCTGATGATGGATATTATTACAAGACGGCATTTTGATGCATGATATTATCCTAGAAGGCATTTTTTTAAGTACATTTTTCTCTTTTTAGTCATTATGCTTGTATTTTTTTTTCTGTTCATTTCATAACTTTAGTAAAGTCTTGAAACCTGCAACTGCACCAATAAAAGCACTACAATTTGAATCCTCCTTGAACAGATTTAGCCATGTCTCATCAAGAATTTTCTTGTCTGAATTAACATCTTGAATAGCATCTTGCAACTCTACCTATGGCCGAGTCATAAGTCAAAACAGCAGCAATGTTCACAGCAGCAGGACTTTTGCCCTTGATAACTCCAGGCAAAACTAACACAATAAGCATTTATAGTGCACACATAGTAGGAATCATGACAAAAATATTAGCAGTTGCCCTGGAAATTTTGGGTGAAAAATTTAACCAAAAGTTTCTTAAAATTTTTAAAATTTTAAAATAAATATTGGTATGTAATTAAAAAAAATAAATCCAATTAAATAAAAATCTAACTGCATTTCTTCAATTAAAAGTTTTCAGAATAAATTTAGAATCATCAATTTTTTATTTTATTAAATATATAGTCAAATTTCATATTTAAATAAGCTAAATTTAATAGCATTAAATTTGATTAATTTCAGTTCATATGAGATCTCTTGAAAATTTTGATGAAAGTATTATATAATTTTCAATTATTATATTTCTATGGATAGATCGATCTACATAAGATAAATTTGATAATTTTATGTTGTCGATAACAAAATTATTAAGATGCTTATAATAATAAAATTCAACATGATCGATAAATTTAAAAAAATTTTGACTTGTACTACTAAAATGCTACACTAAAATACTAATTTGATTAATACAAATAGTCAATATCTATTCAAATTCTCAAAAAATAACATTAGGCTTATATATGGCATTTTGTTCTATGATTTATTTTTGACAATGTAAAATGATCGTATAAGAGCGCATATGAGAGAAAGTTCTCTCATTTTAGAGATTGATAATTTAATAATTTATTTATTTTAATAACGCCAACATTATGTTCATTTTTGTCTTTTTAAAGCTAATTATAACGCGCAATAAAATTTATCATCACCTAATAATAAATAAAATAAGACCTTGCTAATAATAAAATTTATCATCACCTAATAAGTTGATTTTAAGTTTAACAATTATAAATTAATTTATTAAATTCTTGAAATAAGTCGTAGTGCAAACCGACCATCCTTACATCAATTTCACAAAGCTCGCAATTTAAGGTATAGAAGGTATAGATTCATTCTGAGAGGAGTGAGTACAGAGGAGGAGTAGGGTATAGAGTGCAGAAGGTATAGAGTGCAGAAGGTATAGCCGGTTTAGAGAGGTATAGAAGCAGTACAGAATGCAGGAGTGCGGATGCAGTCTGAGAGGTGCAGAGGTAGTGCAGAATGTATCACCTCAGAGGGTATAAAGCGGATCTGAGGGTGCAGGAGGTGCAGTACATAGATGCAGTGCAGCTGAGAGTACTGAAAGACCAACTTTGGACAATTCAACCTCTCAAACACGCATGCGAGAGGAAAATTAAAATAACGATGAATATACACCAATCGGGCTGAGACAAAAGCTGGAGACCACGAACAAAACCGAGATCTAAAAAATGCAGAAACATAGACCAATTTGGGACAATTCAACCATGTCTTCCATATCTACAGGAGCAGCAGCACATAAAAATTAAATTAATAGAACAAATCAACCCACTGAAATAATAGAATGAATTATCCCTACCTAAACAGAATGTGTTGTACAAAGAACAACTCAAGCATCCAAATTTGATTTAAGTGTTTTTTGAGGCCAAGCAAAAAATCAAATAAACAAAGTCTAAATCTATTCATCTTTTGTCCGGTCACGGTTTGAGCTTAATTGGGGGCTTGTCGATACCTACCTCCATATATTTGTAAATGAACATGCCGCAGTCGACACTGTTGGACTGGACTGGCAACCCGCTCACCGTTTCAACTGGCCATTTTACTGGGTTGCTGTCAAAATAATGTCCGATATCCTGAGCCAAGAATTTGATCTACACAGGAAGATGGGCAAGGTATTAGTTAGATCCCGTGAGAACCCGAGAGAGTGCATACCATCTCGTAATGGCTTTATGTGTCGGTTTGGCAATGAGTCGTAAAATGACCACACGCCAAACTTGATATTTCGACAAGAAGTGTCCGTCGATTATGGATAACCGAGTAAGAAGCGGCTCGACCTTGGATGCTTGTCTGCGGTGACATCTTTGGATATACATCTTGCTTTCTTTTAGCAAGCCATACTGCACATAATTCTGCAGGGATGTAAGATAACATCTATAAGTCACAGCAGACACACATGGATGTCATGAATGAATTATAGAACCACTAAATTTGGAGGAGTAACTCACCCAATGTAAGCATGAAATGTATAGGAATGGGACATACAATCCTAGGCACAGGGAGTACTTCTCGGTATGAGATATCGACGCGACATGTAATACATCGACAAATCGATCCGTCAATAAATCGTCAATCTGCCCTCACGAAATAACAATATTTCCAACTGTGAGTACTGTATCTCTCCTGCATTATCAGAAATAGTTATTTTTGTAATTTATTAAGCAGAGAAATTAATAGTAGTAGTTAGAATGATATGACATTTGAATCTATGTGAAAAGGAGAAAGATGCCGGGTGACTTACTTGTCCTGGAATCGAGCACCGGCCGGTGCAGGAGAGATATCTGGGAATCAAGGAGCGACAATGATTGGGCTGTGAATGGGGGGCGTCGAACTCTTAGGGAAGTTTCATGGGGAGGAGAGGATGATTCAAGGAGCCAGGTCTCCTCTTCTGATAAGTCCTCGAGTGTAAGGCGGACCTGTGTTAAGCCAAAGATAGATATGATGGCAAACAACATAGGTAAATGCATTACTGCACCGAAATGAATGAACATAACTACTGTCTATTACCTGGTCTCCTTTCAAACCATCGAAGGCATGCGTAATCTAAACTTTATAGGCCCATACATGGCGTGAAAATGGAGGCCTAATACTAATAATGTGCTCAGCCGCCCAGATCTACATGAAACATTTATACAAGTTAACTTGCTCACATCAAGTAAAATATAACTGACAGGCCAGAACATACCATAAGAAGAGAGATAAAGCCACTCATGTAGCCAGGCGCCTGTTGTGTGTGTATCTTTGATGTAATGCCATTGAATTGTGACACTAAGAAGGCCCAAATAAACTGACCTAATTATATTCAGAAAATTATCAATATTATGTAGGCAATTAAATTAGAAACTACCCAGGTTGTGATATACAAAAAATAAATTTGAAATAAGAAAAGCATTATGTATAAGCGCATAAATTGTGTCGCGACATATTGCTCGAGCTTATTCTTATAATCGGTGAACTATCGTGACAATGGGGATTTCTACCATAAAACTTTCTCCCCTTTGTTTGGCATCCCGACATCATACTTCATCCGGTGAAAGAAATGCCCGCCCCAAGAAAAGGCTTGTTGTCCGATGTCCCGAAGATAGGATAGAGGTTATGGCAACAAGTCTTGCTGCGATCCGACCAATATGATTGAATTCGGTGAAACCGCTTTAATATTTGTCACTTCTAGTGAAGCGGAAGAATATTATCAAATAATGTTCGATGGCACTCGTCCTACATCTTGACGTTATCCTTTTTGCAGACATGTTGAACTTCAAAATAAAGTCAAGGTAATAATATTACATAATGGATTGCAAGCATCTTAATATCGAGGGAGTGCAGTGCAGAGGTACAAAGGTGCGAGTGCAGTGCAGAGGTACAGAGGGTATAAATTCATTTTCTCTATAAAACACATCCAAATCGGCAAAACACACCTTCTCAGTTATTCATAACGGATTCTAGCCATAGTATGCCCTCCAAACGGGACAAAATGGATTGAAAAAAATGCAAAATCTCAAGAAAGTATAGAGGGTACAGGGGGTTCGGAGAGTACATTTACAAATAAGTATCAAAATTAGCTTCCAAACAACCTCTAATCTACTTCCAGAGAAAAGCAGTAAATATTGTCTCAATAACTAGGCCGAACAATCAACAAAAATAGCCCAAAATGGTCTAATGTCGGAGTGCAGTGAGAGTGCAGAGGAGTGCAGTGCAGAGTGCAGAGAGTCTGATGCAGGAGGGTGCAATTCATTTTCTCCACAGAACACATCCAAACCGACAAAACACACCTTCCCAGTTATTCATAACGGATTCTAGCCATAGTATGCCCTCCAAATGGGACAAAATGGACTGAAAAAAAATACAAAATCTCAAGAAAGTATAGAGGGTACAGGGGGTTCGGAGAGTACATTTGCAAACAAGCATCAAAATTAGTTTTTAAACAACCTCTAATCTACTTTCAGAGAAAAGCAGTAAACATTGTCTCAATAACCAGGCCAAACAATCAATAAAAATAGCCCAAAATCATCTCTAATGTTAGGAGGGTACAAAGGTACAAGTGCACAGAGTACAGTGCAGTCTGAGAGGTATAGAGGTGCATTCATTTTCTCCACAGAACACATCCAAACTGGCAAAACACACCTTCCCAGTTATTCATAATGGATTCTATCCATAGTATGCTCTCCAAACGGGATAAAATGGACTGAAAAAAATGCAAAATCTCAAGAAAGTATAGAGGGTACAGGGGGTTAGGAGAGTACATTTACAAACAAGCATCAAAATTAGCTTCCAAACAACCTCTAATCTACTTCCAGAGAAAAGTAGTAAACATTGTCTCAATAATCAGGCCGAACAATCAACAAAAATAGCCCAAAATCGTCTACAATGTCGAGGGTGCGAGGTATAGAATGCAGTGCAGAGTGCAGAGGGTACAGATTCATTTTCTCCACAGAACACATCCAAACCGGCAAAACACACCTTCCCAGTTATTCATAACAGATTTTAGCCATAGTATGCCCTCCAAATGGGATAAAATGGACTGAAAAAAATGCAAAATTTCAAGAAAGTATAGAGGGTACAGGGGGTTCGGAGAGTACATTTGCAAACAAGCATCAAAATTAGCTTCCAAACAACCTCTAATCTACTTCTAGAAAAGCAAAACATTGTCTCAATAACGACAATCAATAAAATAGCCCAAAATCATCTCTAATGGGGAGGTGCAGTGCAGGAGAGTACGGGGGTACATGCAATTCATTTTCTCCACAGAACACATCCAAACTGGCAAAACACACCTTCCCAGTTATTCATAACGGATTCTAGCCATAGTATGCCCTCCAAACAGGACAAAATGGACTGAAAAAAATGCAAAATCTCAAGAAAGTATAGAGGATAGTGGGGGTTCGGAGAGTACATTTGCAAACAAGCATCAAAATTAAAACAACCTCTAATCTACTTCCAAAGCGGAAACATTGTCTCAATAACCAGGAACAACAACAAAAATAGCCCAAAATCGCTCTAATATCGAGGGTACAGTGAGAGGTGCAACAAAATTAATAAAAAGTAGCCATATAAAATCAAAGGGACGCCATAAATAAACCTAGAAATACATACTGATGGATTGTAATGGACAAAGACAGAGAAAACCCTAAAATCTTTCTAGTTCAGCAATGCATGTGGAAATACCTAGTGTAACCAACCAGAATACCTCAGTTTGAAATTCGCAATAAGCCAATGATCGAGCGGCCGTGCGGAGCTCGAAAATTCTCTTAAAAGCCCTATACACGATTACGAAAGAATACCTTGAGATATTTTGTTCCCGCATTTAGGCAGGTAAATCTCGGATTGGGTCTAGGGGCTAAACCACGAGGAAAATAGCACCGTCTTACTGTCATTTTTGGCCGCTTATTCAATATATATATGTGCAGCTCGTCATCCGGAGTCACGTAAAGCTACGTCACTCGGACGTAATATTTTCCCCTATCTTCATGTCTGAAAAGTTGCTTGTCGGATTCTTTCCTTAGCTGGAAGCCTTCAGGAGATATTAGATACTGATATTTTACTTCGATGGCTTCTCTTGCTACTCTGCCACAGCCTCGTATATTATTCTTGAGAGCTCTTAGTTATTCTTATTTATGCAAGTTTCAAGATCCCGCTAATGCCCAATTGGGCGTAGTGGGTGTAAAGAAGGTTGTGGTGTCGCAAGACACCACTCACTACGCTCAATAGGGCATACCGAGTAAGCCAAACAAATTGTTAGATGTCGCTCCCCTATGTCAAAATGCTACCAGAATTTCATCGAATTTTTGAACTTAGAAAAAGAAAGAATCAAGATTCATTTAAGAAAAAGAAACACAAAAAATAATGAAATAATATGGAATTAAAATTGAATTAAACAAGTCAAGCCAATATACAAAATAAATATAAATGTGAGCATAAGAAAAAGGGGATTATTTATAAAGTCTTTTACTTAAATTTAAAACCTCACAAGCAATATTAATTAATTTCTCCACTTTTTCTACCAATGTTCAAAAGATAACTTATGACTTGAAGAATTAAATGAAATGTGGAGCAAAAAAAACTCTCCTAAATCCTTTCAACTTATAATAGGAGAGTCAACCCTTTTATCAAGGTTCATAATTAATCAATTTCAAGTAAATTCTTAAGCTCATAACTTGAAATTGAAATGATTTTCAAGATGACCAGGAGATGAATTTAAAGGAGATTAAATAATTCATAAATGAATTTGAATGGGGATTCAATGATTCGTAAATAAATTAAATGTTATGCTTCAAACAAAGAAGAGATGATTGAACTCAATTAGATCCATTAGATTTGAAATAAAGTTTGAATTTCATTGATATATATATATATATATATATATATATATATATATATATATATATATATATATATATATATATATATATATATATATATATATATATATATATAAAACTAACCTTATGACATTAACCCTAATATAATATTAGAGAAGATTTGATCTAAACCTTGAAAATTTCTTATGAATTGAAACATAGACTTCAAGCATGGAATTCAAAATGAAATTTGTAAGTGATCTCAATAGGAATCTGAAAAGCTTAACTTCAAGCGATAGAATGAATAGAAATAACTCGCAAACAAATTTGCATTAAGCTCCATAATTTGGTTTAAAAATGAGAGTTTAATTAAATGACTTATTGGTAAATGTGAATGGTTAGATTATTTGGTGATTCGTTAAAGAATTTGAAAAGAAAAGAAAGGAGTGTTATTTGCAATATGTTTGGAATATCTATATGATCATAAATGAAACTCCATATGTCTATGAGGACGAATAAAGCTTTTCATTGAAGGTTTCCAAAAGTAATCAATGAAGAATCAAATGAAAATGATTCTACATTTGTCTAAATACAAAATTAAATATTAAAATAACACAATGCCATCAAATTTGCAACGCATTGTACAAGCGAACAGAAAGCGTTAATTAAGGCTTTAATTAAACCCTTGCACATATTATGAAGTAGGATTAAAACTCAAATTCAATGCTTTAAAATTATGCAAGCATTTTTAAATACACCTGCATGGGCCCCAACACTAAGTTGAATGCTTAAAGCTAGTGTCTGGTGATGCTGCACGGGTTGCTTCTCAGTTTGATCTTAGGACCCGGTCTGGGTTAACAAAACCTAAAAATTTAATTATTATAAAAATTTTAGCTTATTGAAATATCTGAGAAGCTAATTCTGTCATATGATAGTAGATCTGATCCTCTATTATTAAACCAATAGAGTCTACATGATCTAAAATAATAATTAAATGATCAAATAATATATCCACCTCGATGATAGCTGTGTTGAATGGAGATTTCAACCGGAGGGGATACTTACCATCAAAATGTGCTAGTAAGCTCAAATTGAATTAATCAAAATCAAGTGTCAATACAAATATAAAAATCTGATAAATTACTAAGTTTTAAATGGTTAAATGAAATTCAATCCTTAATTACTTAAAGCAAACTAAAATTCAATCCACATTCCACAAATGTTTGTCGTACGCAGAAAATTAAGAGAACTCTAGCTCACAAAGGAGCTAATGTCAAATCAAGTGTTCTACTATGTTCACTCTCAATTAATCTCATGCTAGTAAGGATGTGGCCCGTGTCTTCTAACTGCGTGGCTTGGCCAGTAAGCTCCACATATGATGCAGTTACGATCAAAGTCCTTTGATCGGGTGGTTGACGCCAAATGATACTATTATATTACAATCACGATTGTAACCCGTATGCTCCCCAATGGCTCTGCCCTTTGAGTTGTGAATCATAGGGTGCACCTGATAGAGCAAAAAGCTCTCTGTCAACTAAGGTAGACATAAGCATGTCTTCTAAGATAAACACCACCCCACGTCTACAAGGATTTCTTGGACGTCGTAACTCATGTGTTGCTGATAGAATCATTCGGTCAGGTTATGTCGACTACCTCCTCTGACTAAGTTGACTAGGGACCATGACAGCCTGGGATGACGGAACCATGGGATCTAGATCGGGCACGTCATCATTGCCCCAATCATCTGCTTTAAGTTGAAATGATGAATTTCATAAATTCATAATTTTATACTCCATATGCTGATACTATACGCTACACATTTAGCGATCTAACGAATAGCCTTAATCAAAAGTTCTCTCTCTGCATTGAGAGGGGTAATTAATATAGATGATTGCATCTATAGGAAATCTCAAACCAGATCTAAAGTCCTCGCAAAATGATGACGAAATCTCTGGGTAGTGTCTTATCTATTATCCCATCTGCCTTCTGAAAATTACACCGACACATCAAATCATACTCTCTTCAATATGTCGAGAGGTCGGTAGCGAATTTTCAGATCTCACACTAACCCTTTGGGTGGAGGCTAGTTAAGAGACCTTTGGTGTTATCTTTGGTCTCAAATATAAGACTTAAGAAAATAATATAAGTTCAAAAGTCACAAAAAAGAATAAAAGATAAAAAAAATTAGTTTAGAAGGGCATGAAAAACTCAAGAAATCTTACTTAAATAGCCCCTTAATGAATCTTAACAAAAAGAAAAAAAAATCAAAGAATTTCTTTAAAAATTTGTAAAATTAATATAAAATCAATCTACATGTAAAAACAATTAAAAAGTGAATGAATTTCCTTCAAAATTATAATATTTTCTTAGATATAATTTGTTCAAATGAAGATAGATAATCTTATTGTTAGAAAAATAGTAGAGTTTTATCACATTAATTATGAAAAATAAATGTTCATTCTCATATAATTAGCTTAAATAAGGATAATTAACTCTATTTTTATAAAAAATTATAGCTCACAATTGAGATTTTAAGTTTATATTACCTTCATAGGATTTACTCTATTCAAATAATGGCATATAAATCCATTTTCAAAAAAAGATCAAAGGCTTACCAAGATGTCACTTCTTTAATTTAATCAGCCCAAACAAATGTAATCAATTCTATTTTAAAGGAAGATTAGGGCCTCTTGAGCAGAGACTATGAACCTCAAACATCTTTGCCACAATTAATCCATCAAAATGAGAATAATCCCTATTATTAGAAGAGATTTTGAGTCTTATTATAAGGATTATGAGCCTCAACCATTGACCAAAATTGAGTGCTTAAGTATAGTATTCAAGTATCATTCTATTATTCCATTAGGGACTTATAAGATAAGGGCATAAGATAAAATCACAATAAAAACATAAACAAATTAGGTAAAAAATTCTTAATTAAAATTAATAAAAAATATAGAGTTTATAATATTTCCTTAAAAATAAATATATAATCAATTAAAATATATATTATAACAATTTTAAAATAAAATTTAATTATTTTGGGGCTTATCATTTTTCAAAATTTGATGTATGGGATACATTTTATCACTTCTTTCTCATACATTTTTTATCTTGTATTTTTAATTGGGAAAAATGAGGGCGTTGCCGAACTTTCATTCCACTGAAAAGCTACAACATGACAACAAAATAAAACTGCTTACATCAACAATATAAAGAAAGCTAAAGAGAAAACCAAAAATACATAATCGGGCTCAGATAACTGTGAACAAGCATGAATGTATCAGTGCCATCACAGTGCTAGAGCAAGCCAGGAAGGAAAATAGGAACCTCAACAAATCCTGAAGAAAAGAAGAAGATGACCAGAGCAGCCAAAATTAACACACAGGAGAGCAGTGAAATAAACCAGAAGGTCCAAGCAAGCAAAACACATCAACATAGGGATATCCTGAACTGAAGTGCTGAAAAAACAAGTAAAAGATCTGATATGGATGCTTGAGCAGTAGCCAGCCGGAGCTGCTGTGTTGCACTTTAAAGAGGAGGGTATCATCACAACCCCGAAAGCAGTGAGAAGTAGAGTGAATAGCATCGGAACAAACTCTGACATAAACAAAACAATCTGCAGGTCACAGGATGAAAATGAACAGTCGAAGTAGAGATAATTAATACTCTCCGCATCATCATAGCATAACGGTCAAACAGTAACACAATGAATGTTTCAAGAATGCAGAGCATCCGCAGTCTTGAAATCCCCATTAATAGCAAACCAAGAAAAAATAGAATGTCTGAGAGAGCATACCTCATGTGCCGGATAAATTTATCCCAGTGGACAGCGTTGTTTTCATTATAATAGACAAGATATATACCCTCAAGAGAAGGATTTTTCTCACCATTCAAAAGTATTAAGTTTTGGGCGGCATTATAAACCTGTATGCTCATGCAGCTAATGTGGGTGGGAAGGTGGAAATTAACAAAGTCTGAGCTCCAACCCAAGGAGGTGATAGCTGAGCTAAGTGGGGTAGCAGGATGCAATAAAAGCCAAGAGATGGAGTGAGAATTCAGCACTTCACAAACGCATTTGTCATTAAACCATGGGTCAAGTTGATTCTTAAACCAGACCCAATCATTATATATGGCTTATCTTTAATAGAACTGGCAATTTCTCTTAAGGTTCTTCGAGAAAAGGAATCACCACTATTTAATTTATACCAAAAGGAAATGTATTTAGCCTTAAACAATCTGGAGAGGAGATTGTCCTCATTATAAATGCTAAGGATAAGTTTGGTCATAAATGCAAATGATAAGCTGTTGATAGAATGTACCCCAAGACCGCCCAATGATTTGGGTAATGAGATGACCTTCCAAGACACCATGTGTAGCTTTCTGTTATAGAGCTCTCCATTCATAAGAAACTTGGAACAGAAACTATGTAAAATTTTGATGCATCCCTTTGGAAGAAAGAGTGCTCTCACCCAATACATGATAATACCACAAATTATAAATTTTAGCAGTTGTGATCTCACCAAAACCTTCTTGAGCTTATCAATTAGATGTTGAAAATAAGAGATTTTGCGCTTAAAGATGGAAACAGGGATTCCCAGATATGTGAACCTTGGTTGAGAGCATTTAGATCCCAGAATACTACTTTAGAGAGTCAGTGACCTTTTAATAAAACTCAATAAGACTTTTTCAGGATTAACCAATAAATTAGAGGCTTCATAGAATTTCTCAAAAGTATTCTTGGGATAAGAGAGATATCATGGGAAGCTTCCCCAAAAATAATGACATCATCCGCACAAAGAAGATGAGAAAAACTGTATTACCATATTAATCGCCTTGTTTTCATTAACCTGAATGCATTGATCAGTCAAGTTGAAGAGACCGTCCATAGCAATGTAGAATTGTTGCGTGCTAGAAAACCAGTCGCGGTAGAGTGAAAGTTTACGCCTTAGCCTTGTCGATTAGTCCGACACAATGTAATTAAAGAGCAACAAGAGACACCTGCACTTTTAACGGAAAACCTCAAAAAGAGGAAAATCACGGCCTAGCCCAAGAAAAGCTTCCACTATGTATCTGCTTCGAGTACGTAGTCTGATATAAGATTACGAATTGTATATGAGGGAGGAAAAACAAATTATGTAACAACGAATGGTTGCCGGTAGTAGTGGAGATGGACAATCATGAAAGTGGATGGTGGTTGATGACCCATGATTTTTCATGAATCCCAGTGAGCTGATTTCCTTGTTCTGACTCCCTTCTTTTGTTCTGACTCTTCCGGACTCTTCTCTTCCGGGACTCTTCCTCTTCTTCACTTCTCATCCCTCTTCTTTCACTTCACTTCCTCTTGGCCCCTTCATGTGAGGAATGAAGGCCTATTTATAGATGGGAGGAGGCATTCTTGGAAATTCATGTGCCCATACCACTCCTTCGACGGACGCTGATGATTCCTTTGATCATTTGATGTATTTTGAGCTTTTGGATGCCCAAATGAAGTCGGAATTATGAGATCTTAGGCTCATTAGATCCGGCTCGTCGAGACGCTCGATTTGACTATAAACACCCCATATTTGAGAGCTGTTTTGGGATTTAATTGATGTCCTAAAGATTCCAATGATATTTTAAGTGTTGATCTCGACGGGGTTGACTCAAAATCATATCTTTCACACAAGATTCGCTTTGACTAGTGGTATTTTGAGAGCTATCGGTCCTCCTTTTTGATGACATTAATCATCCAAAAATATATGGGTCAAATGCGAAAAAACGAATTGAAGGCATTTGTGGACTCAATGTCCAGAGCCCATCGGTCGCTGGGATTACGGCTGGGGTCGTGACAATGGATGGGTCAGCCATCAACGTCAAATCAAGGTCGAGCTTGGATTCCATGGCTGGTAGGGCCGCAGCTCTGGTTGCGGCGCATTTTCAAGACTGGTGGGAGTTGGCTAACGGCACAGCCGGTAAAGGCTTCCCATTCTGTTTTTCCATCGCGGATCGTCGTCAGATCTCCAGAGGCCTCTCTCCTCTGACCGGTCGGGTTGAGAAGACGAAGCGCCGGGTGAGGTTCACAGGCGATGGCCGTCGGTGGAGGCGTCACTGTCGTGGAGGCATACCACGGCCGGAATGAAGGTTTTAGCCAGATCTGGCCACTTTTGATCCCACGGGTTTTACCGCCTCCCACGACCGTCCGGGTTAGAGGGAGAGCACTCCCGTCCGATAACCCTGACCGAGGCCCGTCAGGGAGCGTTAGAGATAAAGGCACCCAGATGCCGTTACCGACCCGCTCCGCCGCCAGAGGCGATCAAGGCCCACCTGCAGAACGCCATCGCCTCAGTTTGACCTTCAAAGCCCACGGTATACGTGGGTTCCGGTTTACCGCCTCGGACCGTCCGTTAGGGCGATCACCCACGAAACCGGTTTCTGCGCCCGCCTGGACCGTCCGGGTGAAGCGACCGGCCCACCAGATACCGCTTGACCCGTTCATACCCGCCGGACCGCCCGGGTTAGAGGCTGACCAGATGCCTGAAACCGGCTCAATGGGGTTTCACGATAAGGCCCACCCAGGAGTGGTTCCGGGGCCGACGGCATGTGGACCCGGATGTCGATGATCAACGAGAAGATGATGGGTCCGGCATGATGAGGACGGGATGGCAGTGAATCGATGATCTGCGGTAAAGGCCGACGCCGGTCGATATAAAGGACCCGATGTACCGACGATGATTAACCCGACGGAGATCCCGGATGACCCATCCAAATGGCTGGCGATGACCGGACAAAGTGGGGCTCACGAGATCTTTGACCTATCCGAGTTGTTTGTCGAGTGTGACGGCGACGCTTAACCCGTGTGGAAGAGGTTGAATTAATCACGAGATTTTGACCCATCCGGTTGTTTGTCGAGTGTGACCATGTGATTAACCCGTGGAAGAGCTTGTATCGAACTGATTTTGTCCGTGTGACTCATGACGCGAACTCAGAGGTCGCGGAAGTCCACCAAGGACCTTTTGACCTTTCCGGTTGTTTGTCGAGTTTTGCTCGATGACATTAACCCGTAAGAGAGGATCGGTCGAAGTTTTTCGATGACATTAACCAGATGGAAGAGATCCCAGGATTGATCATGTCCCAAGATGTAACATGAGTTGTATATTTCAAGTGGGAGGAAAAGTAAAGAAAGCATGAATTCAATTGTTCAAGAGAAAATAACAACAACAATAATAACGCGACAACAAATAACAACAACAGCTTTAAAGTTGACAGAAGACGAACAATTACCGATAATATTTTCAAGATTCAGAGGTAGAGTTTTTCCTGGGTCAACGCTCCTAGCTTGACCATTATAACATATAACCACACGATCCCAGAGTTTATTGCGCGAGGGCCTTTGCTCACCAGACTTCGCAGACCAAGTCACCGATATGGGACGAGGTTTCACTGTTGAAGTGGCGAAGCTCCGGTGATAGGAAGGCAAGTAGAGCCATATCAAGTTTGAGTGAGTAGATCTAGTCGGAGTTTTTCATTACTACCATGATCAAAAAACTGACTCTTGGACTTGGAACCCGATATCCACCTATGATAAACTTCAAAACACAAGTTATATTGTCTCACCCACTTGGGGAGCGGAGTGGCAGCCCAAAGAACATTGGGAAACTCATCAACCCATTGCCCCCTGGCCTTCTTAAGACGTGTTTTAGTCCTTTGAGTATGGTCCTATTGGTAACTTCGGTTTGCCCATTGGTTTGAGGATGTGTGTATACCGAGGAATGTGAAGATCTTTGCAAAAGGACGAAAGAGTTTTCCAAGAATTGAGTTCAGTTGTCGTGATGATCTTTGCGGAAGACCGAATCGACATATTATATTTTTCCGACAAATTGTTTGGCATTTGCCTCGTGATTTTAGCGAGTGGTTCCTCTACCCACTTGGTGAAGTAGTCGACTAGAACGATGAACTTTCGTTGTCCCCGATGCTATGGAAAAGGTCCCATGATATTAATCCCCAATCGAGCAAAGGGCCAGGGCTTTGAATGGATGAGAGTTCTGCATGCATGTGAGGGAGGTTAGAATGCAATTGACAACTTGCACATTTTTTGTGAACTCCAAGCCTCTTGTTTCATTGTAGGCCAATAAAACCCTTGCCTCATGATTTTAAGGGCCAATGCTCTTCCTCCAAGGTGTTCTCCATATTCTGAGTGAACCTCTTAACGTAATCCCAAGGTGGAAGGCATTTGAGATACGGACCAGAAAGCTTCGCTTGTATAATTCACCTCAATAATAGCAAAGTTTGAAGCTTGTCTTGAGAGCGGGAAGTTGGATCTTCGTGAAGGGTTCCTTCTTGTAAAAGATAGGATCTATATCCACCTGCGTTCCTTTTCCTCATCAATAGTTTGAATTACCCATGACCCTTGGATACTAGGAAAATGTATTTCTTCAACATGCTTTCTCTTAAATAGATCTCTAGTGGTAGAGGTAGCAAGCTTAGCAAGAGCACCCAGTATATTCTCTCTCGTAGTATGTGGATGATTTGATGTGTCTTGAAATGAGTAAGAAGGATTTTACCAAGTGGAGATATTGCACCCTGAGGATTATGAGTATTAAAATCCTCCAACTTGGGAGGCCACAAGTCGGGAGTCGGTGTGAATTACTAAGTTTTGCAGCCTATGGCAGTCTCAACCTCAGATGAGAGCCTCATATTCCATGTTATTAGTTGCGAAATTTTAAGCAAGTCCATAATCTGGGTATTTTGTCGGGGAAACAAGTAGATCCCTCAGACCAAGATTCTGAAGCTCCATCAACATAGAGAGTCCATTGAGGAGATGAAAGGCACGTGGCATAGCTCTTCAGAGTTGGGTTGGTGCATTCCACTATAAAGTCCGCAAGTATTTGAGACTTTATGGCGGTAGAAAATTTATATCAAATTCCTCACCATTTGATTAACCTCCGATGCTCGTTTCGTAAGATGGCCCTTAATAAATTAGTGTAAACGCCGATGGTGTGATCTTGAAAGTATGGACGCAATTTTCACCGAAAACTAACGCCGAGCCACTTAATCGCAAAATGGATAACGACTCTATATCGAGAGAATTTTACGACGTAATAAATTGTGTTGTGCCCCATCTTCTTCTCGCACTAAAAGCGGCTTATTGCGGGAAGAAACCGCAAGATATAAGTATAACGCTTTCTCCTTGAATAGGTTTGGATAGCAGGGGTGGAGATGCTAGATATTCTTTTAGTTGCTCAAAAGCATACTGACATTCATCGGTCCATTGAAAATTATTATTTTTAGCTCCCTTCAATATTTTAAAGAACGCCAAGTATTTGTCCCCGAACGGCTAGAAGCGGATAATGA
The DNA here is from genome assembly GCA_021442155.1 of Cymbidium sinense. Lineage (NCBI taxonomy): Eukaryota > Viridiplantae > Streptophyta > Magnoliopsida > Asparagales > Orchidaceae > Cymbidium > Cymbidium sinense. The sequence goes on along the minus strand of CM038229.1, from coordinate 66,082,119 downwards.
TTGACCATTCAAATGTTGGACGCCTTTTGATATTCTTCGAGGAATCATATCTTGGAGAGCTTTGATTTTTCGTGGTTAGCCTCTATCCCACGGTGAGTTACCATAAATCCAAGAAATTTTCCTGACGTAACCCCAAAAGCACTTGGTCTGGTTAAGCGATGTTATAGCGTCGGAGAAGGTCAAAACATGCTTCTAAGTCTGAAATATGTTGTGACTTTTCTAAGCTTTTCACTAACATGTCATCCACATACACCTCCATTGTGTGGCCTAGTAGATCTTTGAAAACCTTATTCATAAGGCGTTGATAGGTAGCACCAGCATTTTTTAATCCAAATGGCATGACTTGGTAACAATATAAACCTTTATATGTTTGAAACGGCCAGTAGCCTCTTCATCCGGGTTCATCTTTATTTGATTGTAAACTGTAATAAGCATCCAAAATCGAGCATTTGATGTCCGGACGTCCCACCAATTGATCGATTCGATGAAGAGGAAAACTATCCTTGGGCCTTATTAAGGTCGTAATCAACACACATCCTCCATGTTCCATTTATTTTTTAACCATAACAACATTTGCTAGCCATGTTGGGTAATGCACTTCGTATGAATCGCTATGAGCTTGTTAACTTCTTGTTCAATAGCTCAAGACAGCAAAACTCCGCTTCTTTTGGATGATTGGTTTGAACGTTGGATTAATTTTGAGGGAGTGATTACAGAATGACCGGCATATCCAAGAAAATATGTCTTGATTTTTGCGCAAGAAATCTGTATACTTTTCCCTTTGTTCTTCTAAAAGTAAAGATCCCACTTGCACTGTTCGTAATGGTTGGTCATCTGATAATGCTATTGAGAGTAAATCTTCTACAGGGGAAGCTTTTTGAGGTATTCTTTCATCTCGAAAGTTAAAATCTTCAATGTCAAGGTGATGGAAGGGCGCTGAGCTTGTCGAGATAACATGATTGAGCACGTTGATTTCCACAAACCACCCCAACTCCACCGGGGGTAGGAAATTTTATCTTCAAATGAGGCACTGAAGTGATAGCACCGAAAATTGATTGGAGGGGCCTCCCGAAGATTGCATTATACGCAGAATCTGACTTGACCACCATGAATTGTATTAAATGAGTCACTTGTCGAGGGAATTCTCCGAGGGTAACAGGAAGAGTGATTGTCCCTTCTCGCCTGCATCGATTATCAAACCCATATAGGGGTCCAGTGGTTGGAGCTTTTGCCTAGTCAGGCCCATATTAAGAAAAGTTGAGTAAAATAAGACATCGATAGAGCTCCCATTGTCGATCAAAATTCTTTTAACGTTATAACAAGGATCACCGATCCCCGCACTGATGACAAGTGGATCTTGATGAGGGATATGGACTCCTTCTAAGTCCGAGTCATTGAAAGTGATAGAATGATCAATGAGACTTTTTCAACTCGTTCTTTGGAGGCGATGCGAGAACTTGATTAGGTAGTATCGGTCCTCCGCGATTGTTTCAATTTCTCCAATTATTTGATGATTATTTGGATTGTCTGGTTGCCCCAAGCGGAGGTGTGTTTGTTTGAGGTGGTCGATTCTTCCTGGCCCGGCGTAGATATCCTTGTTGAATGAGTCTCTCAATTTCTTCCTTGAGTTGTATGCATGTATGCATGGTAGTATGTCCGGCCGATGAAAGTGACAATATTGCTCGATTTCCTGAATTCAGTTTCAATGGATGTGGCCACTTGATATTTTCTTCATTACGAATAGTCATCAGGAGGTTAACACGAGATGTGTTATTGTGTGTATGTCTTTTCGTCGAGTTCCGTTGTTGATATGGGGTGGTGGAGGAGATCACTATCTTGTTTCTTTTGATGGGCTGTCGGTCATTTCTGGGTGCTTTTGCGTTTCGCATATTGTTCAAATTATTTGCGATGGGCATTAATAGCTTCATCAGAGATTTGTGCTATCCTAAACTAAGTGGCATATGGCGGACCGTGTCCCATTAATAGAAAGACCAGGGCGGTCCTCAAGAAAACTCCTCTTAATAGTTGAGGTCTACCCGGGTATTTGGCGATGGAGAACTCTGGAAGTATTCTTTGAGTGATTCACCCTGGATTACATGCAGGAAAGATGGGAGGAATCAATGATTCTCCGGTTTGTAATGCTCCACAAGAACGGAGTTCATTAAGGTATGGATGGATCCCCTTAGAGAGAGTAGAACCAAGTGCGAGCTTGCCCTTTGAGGGTAGCGGGGAAAGACGACAAAGTAGTGTGGGGAGCTTCGTTGGATATGCATGATAGTCTGTAGTGAGTGATGTGTTGTTATTGTGGGTTGCCCCATCATAGAGTCAATGCTGGAAGCTTGAAACTACGGGTGGATGTTGAAGAATGGGATAAAGGTGAGGATTCCTCATAAGCAGCGGTGGGTGAAGATGATTTCTATCTTGAAGGTGAAATTCATCTTATTAAGCGTGCGTCGTGCGAATGTCATGACGAGCGGGATTAACAAGATGAGCATTTGTGAAGCTATCAACAATGGTTGGTGGATTAGTAACCGGTTGAGCTGCACGCGATGGATGAGTGGAACTAGCGTGTCAAGGAGATCGGCGTTCATCCATCGCGGAGGAACTCTCTCGGAGGATTAACGTTTTGACCTCTCAGACGATCTTGGGGAGATATGTTTATGCATTTTAATCCTTGCAAAAGGGATCATTTTATTTTGAGACTCCTCCATTACACGATCTTCCAAAGAGATTCCCATTCCGCCCTCAACTTGGCGTCCTTGGTTCAGGGATGGGTTTTGAGAATAAAGGGAGTTGGAGCGGGAGGCTCCGTTGTGACGAGTGTTGTGCTTATTGGACATAACGTGGATGTTCACGGGAATTATGGTTGAAGGGTTTTCATCCCGGCATGGCTATGCGTCTTTGAAAACCGTCGTGGTATAGTGAAATTTTACGCCTTAGTCGTCAAGACACCTGAGGTAAAAGCGAACAAGAACACTCAGAATTTTTAACGTGGAAAACCTCGAAAAGAGGGCTGTGATAAAAACTTCCATATGTATTTTGAGTCTGAGTCTTCGATATAAGATTAGTGTATATGAGGGAGGAAAAAAGCATGTAACAACGATCAGTTGTAATGGTTGGTAGTAGGTGGAATCATGAGTGGTGAGTGGTGATGGTGGTGACCGATGGCAGGGGTGTGACCTTGCTTGGAGGATCTTCAAGCTTCAGAGCTTCTCCTTCCTCCTTGCTTATGCTTTTCCTCTTCTTCCTTGTTTGGATTCTTCCTCTTCTTCCTTGCTCGGACTCTTCCTCTTCTTCTTCCTTCCTCTTGACTTCTTCCTTTTCCTTCTTCCGGACTCTTCCTCTTCTTTCTTGCTCGGACTTTTCCCTTCTTCTGGACTCTTCCTCTTCTTTCTTGCTGGCTCCTCTTCTTCTTGTTTTCTCCTCTTCTTCTTCACTTCACTTCCCTTGGCCCCTTCATGTGAGGAATGAAGGCCTATTTATAGATGGGAGGAGGGGCATTCTTGAAATTCATGTAAGGCTACCACTCCCTTGATGGATAGGATGATTCCTTTGATCATTTGATGTATTTTGAGCATTTGGATGCCCAAATGAAGTCGGAATTATGAGATCTTAGGCTCATTAGATCCGGCTCGTCGAGACGCTCAATTTGACTATAAACACCCCATATTTGAGAGCTGTTTTGGGATTTAATTGATGTCCCAAAGATTCCAATAATATTTTAAGTGCTTGATCTCGATCGGTTTTGACTCAAAATCATATAGCTTTCGACATCAAGATTCGTGCTTTAACTAGTGGTATTTTGAGAGCCATATCAAGAATAAAGAAGGATATAATAGACATCCCTATCTAAGCCCATTAGAGAAAGAGAAAAGCCTTCCAAAGCACGATTAATGAAAATGAAAACATAAACATTAGAGATGCCCTCTTCAACCCAAGAGATAAATAGAGGGGGAAACCCCTTTTTGTGTAACTTGTTAATGATGAATCCTCTACTGATAGAGTCAAAAACTTTCTTGATGCCAAATTTAGTACAAAAATTGGAATGATGAGAATTAAACCCATGAAGGAGCTTGTTAATGAGGATGATATTACTGGCCACGCTTTTTTTGGACATTAAACTAGCTTGAGCATTATGTATGAGGAAGGATAAGCATATTTCAATCTGTTAGCCAAAACTTTGGCAATGATATTATAAAGAACATTGCACACATGTAGTCTAAAATTGTTTGAACATGAGAAGTATAAGGAATAAGAGTAATTGTCATAGCCTTTATAGATATTGAAAGCCTCTTTGTAGTAAAAAAATGTTTTAACTGCTGCATAAATCTCATTACCAATAAGATCCCAGCTAAGGGCAAAAACTTCATTTATGAAGCCATCAGGTCCTGGAGTACAATTTTTGGAGGCATATATATATATATATATATATATATATATATATATATATATATATATAACCGTCAAAGTGATATATCTGCTAAAGTGATAAATATGACTTGATCCCAATGTATGATCTTGTATGTGCTGTACACCTAAAGTGATATCTACCACCTCCCTAATATCACTTTAGACTAGTTTTACTGTATATAGTTTAGGGTGAAAGTGCCCACTTGAATAACCAAATAATTAATGTAATTTTTGTTTTCCTCTCTTTAATTTTTGAAAAGAGAAACTTGAGACCATCCTCCTTGGCAATAAGCCATTTAGATTTCAGCCTTTGAGAAAGCCAAGCTGCTTGATACTGAAGAAGTTCTGTTAAGGACAGAGAGAATGCAGTTGAGTCCCTTATCCAAATGATTCTTATCAATAAGAGAAAGCACATATTGTTGTTGAGAGGAAAGCCAATTAATGGAGTTTTTTAAGGCATGGTCTGAGTACCAGTTAGCCGTTTTGAGAATGCCCTTGAGATTTTTGAGTTTCTTAATGAAAGATAACACAGAATCACTAGCTACAAGAATATTCTAATTGTTCATGAGAATCCCTTCGAAGTCCTTAAGTAAAAGTCAATAATTTTTGAAATGGAAACTATGTGTAATCGATTTGTTATTAGAAACAGAAATTATGAGAGGAGAGTGGTCTGAATAACGAGGGGTCGTAATGTTACAAGTAGATAATAGGAAGGACTCAGAACAAACAATATTAACCAAAGCTCTATCAAGCTTATAGCTGATAAGATAATATGCTCTATAAGTGGACCAAGTGTAGTGTAAGCCTTTAGATGCCAAATCAAAAAGACCCACTAGAAGAAGACAATTACTAAAAATTTTAACTTTGTTAGGAATGATAGATTTGCCTCCAGCCTTTTTATATTGAAAACTACAACGGTTAAAATATCCTAAAGGATCCATGGACCCTCCACACTATTAACCAAGTTAGTAATAGAGGTCCATAGGTCACCTCTTTCAGTGTAAGAGTTGACAACATGTACGAAAGAATGATAAATCAGAGATGAGATATTATAATAAAGAATGCCATGGATAATTTATAAGCATCTGCGGGGGGGGGGGGGGGGGGGGGGATGTCATGTTTGATTGGGTTTGAGGTGAGAAAAGGATTTTTCTTTTTAGCTAATTTTCTAATTTTATGAGATTAGTCTTGAGGGTCAATGTGATTAGTACTATTAGAGGATTGACTAAGTTTTCATTGTGAGAGTGGGTACTAACCAAAGTATTTAGATTAAAGGCTTTAATATGTTTGAGAGAGGTATCTGCAGATTGTTGGGATTTATAAGAGGAGATGTTAGAGTTGGAAGCAGGACTAGAGGAGGCAGGAACATTTGAAGTTGTTGGCTGATTTGAAGTTGAAGATCAATTGACAGCTGCCGAAGGATTGGGATGACAGGGAGGCTGGGGTCCAGCCTTAGGAGGACGATAAAGAGCTCAAATTCTGCTCCCAACTCTTGTATTTTCTAGTAAATTTTTAAATGGCTATTGGATTAGTGGGTCAACAAGGAGATTCATGAAAGAAGGATTCACAACCTCTGCAGCATGAAAGTTTCCAATCAAAATGAATTTTGAGAGGCTAACTTTTCCCATTCAAATATATAAGAATCTCATCAAGCAAAACATATCCGTTAGGAATTTGAACACATACGCTAACGAAAGTCAAGCAAGATTTGTTGGTTGTTAGGGCATCCACAACTGATGGTATTACAACCTTGCTAGATATTTTGGAAATAGCATTTGGATGCCAGCAATAGAGCGGAAGGTCCAAAAACTTGATCCAAATAACTGAATAAGTATGAAAATAAATTCTTCTTTAATTGACTTGAATTTGGAGCTATGATGCACCGACACTGTCAGAAATAATGATTTGAAAAATTTTACAATTGTCGGATATCAACAAGCCTCCAACTAAAAAAATCAATAAATAATGTGACACGGATATTGTTAAATTAAAATTGAAATTATAAATTTATAATTTGTGTCTCGTGGATGTGAAGATCGCTCAGCTCCCCCATCGAAGTCTTTGACCCCTCTCTGCAAGGCAAGACTAAGATTTATAATATGATTGTAGAGCATCGTCAACCATCACTATAAGTATCTTTAACGTCATCATCGATGTTGAAGGTCATTGACTCATTATCTTTATATTCTGGATGCTCTTTTTCCTGAAAGTTTTATGCTATCAATGAATTTTTTATTTTTTGAAAGTTCATATTAAATTTAAATATCTTATCATTTTTTTAATATTATTTTATTTATTTAAAATTATATAAATTATTTATAATTATTAATATATAAAATTTAAAATATTATATCTAGCGTATATTTATATCTTATATTCTTAACAAACGACATATATAATGTCCATATTATATTATCTATATTTTTATATTTGTATTTAGGTCTGCAAATGAATCGAGCCAAGTTGAGTATGTGTTTGTTCGAGTTCAAGTTTGTTTGTCATTATTGTGCTTGAGCATGAGCCAAGCTTGATTCGAGTTTTTATAATGGTGTTCAAGCTTGCGCTTGTTTAAAAAAAAAATTGTTTGAGCTCGGCTTGAGTTTGTTCGCGAGCTCGATTCATATTAAGCTTATCGAGCCTACAACGAGTAGCTTGTTTAATGAAATAAACGAGTTTTAATTGAGCCATAATCAAGTTTGTTCTTGAGCAGTTTATTGATAAATATATACAAGTTGTATCAATTAAAGTTTATTAATCTTAAATATAAAATTTTAAATGATACACTTTACGAACAAGTTTTAATCGAGCCATAATCAAATTTTTTAATGAACTTGTTCACGAGCTTTAAATGGTACTATTCATGAACATAAATGAATTGAATAATAAGTTATTTAAGCTTTTTTATTTAGCAACCGAATAATTGCATAAATATTCGAATTTGGTCGATTAATTAATCAAATGAATATAAATCAGCTTTAATCAAGTTGAGTCAAGATAGTTTATTGAACTATCCGATCATTTGCAATCCTATTGGTATTGATATTTCATAGATTGGGGGTTCAATTGTGAAGTATGCATGGTTTCTCATCTTTTATGTGGTCGAGGCTAGTTTGCCAAACACACGTCAAAGAATGAAGTTTTTTTTATAAATAAGTATTAAATTAATCTTAATTAACTATTTAAGTACATTAAAAAAAAAATAAAATGCAGTTACAGTATAAATGGGCGGCGTCCCTCATCGAGGTGGCTAAAAGTAATCACCATCGGGCCATTTGGTCGGCGTACCTCAAGCTGAATTTTTAAATAGCCGCCCGCATCTATCCTGACCCCATTTATTTTCTCCTCGACCGACAAGTACACCCCGTGACAGTACCTCCCGCAAGCATCTGCGGCCGCTCCCGGCTCCACCTCGCACATGACCAAAGCTCGCTCACTTGTAGGATTATCAGCCAACGACCAACCGATAGTGCAACTGCTACGGTCGACCGACCGACCTCGCGCCTCTCCCATACGATTCCCCAAGGTATAATTATGAGATTTATTTTGAACTTTATTATGAAGATATTACGCACATGATTTCACTTTGCTAACAATAAGTGTACTGCGACAATGCAGCGATGAATCAAAACTGAGGTTAGTAGTTACTTTAAAGAAATTTAGCTTGTTGATTTTAAGGTTCGATGTATCTCAAATTTTATTGATGTTAAAAGTCATTACACAGAACTCAGATGCCTATTGTAGCATAGTTGCATGAGCAACCTACTGCATTAAGGTTTATGTTTGATGACGAGCATGAAATAATAAATAATGAATCAAGTATGGCATCTGAGGATAATGATGCTGAAGATGATTCTTTTCTGGGACAAATTAGTTTATGTGACAACAATACTAGTCATGACCTTATCAGAAATTATTCTTTAAGGAGTTCTGCAAATGAGGATGATATGATATGTGACAAAGACTACGCTCGTACATGTGAAACTACAAAAGATTGGGATGCAAATATTATGTTTGATGGTTCATCTGATAACACAATTTCTTCATATGATATCGAAGTTTCAATTGAATTATCTGAAGATATGTGCTTTACAAATAAGAAGGAACTTCAGTTTGCAGTCACTGGTTAGTCAATAAGAAATAATGTTTAGTTTCTTACTATTACTTCAAATTAGAAGAATTTCACAGTTATTTGTACATAGCACAATAATCCTAGTAGATCATGCCAATGACGCATGCACTGTAGTAAGAGTAAACGATTAAGAGGTGCTTGGAGAATATCAACATTAGGTTCTCCACATACATGCGTCAGCACTATCAGTAATTCTGGATAACGTCAATGTACATCTAAGTTCATTAGTTATTTCATAATACCACTTATGATAACTCAGATAGACTTGAAACTTAGAGAGACTATTGTGCGGATGGAATCAAAATTCAATATTATAGTGTTTATATGAAGGCATAGGATGCGCGGTGTAATAGTATTAGAGTAATATTTGAGAGTTTGGAGAAATTGTATCGCTCTTTTAGCATATTTACGGATTCGTTATGTTCCATTTTACCAAGCACTATTTATAGGTTTCTATCAACAAGTACAAACATATTTCAAAGATTATTTTGGTCATTTGGACCATCGATAGGAAGTTGGGAATTCAGTCGTCCAGTTCTGAACATGGATGTCACATTCCTACTTGGAAAGTATCGTGATACGTTACTTATAGTTGTTAGTATTGATGCTAACAATAGATTATTTTTACTTTCTTACTTGCTTTCGCATTAGTTAATTTATGAAAATAATGAGTCCTAACTTTGGTTCATTATGTGCATGCAATAAATGTTGCACATTATTTCAACGATGAGTGATCAATGTATTACTTCAGATAAACACGCGAGATAGGTACGGGTTGTCGAGACGTATTCCCTCGGGCTGCGCATCCGTATTGCTTAAGGCATCTTAGAGAAAACTTCAAAAAAGCATTGAGAATAATGAGTATTGCAGATGTGAAATTTATATGTAAGAAAATGTACATGATTGGTAGTGCATATGACATAAATATCTTCAATCAACATATGATGGACATAAAGAATGTTAAGACAGAAGCATACCAAAGGTTAGTAGAACGTGATCCTTTTAAGTGGTCGTTGGTTCATGATGGCGGTAAACGATATGGTATTATGACGACTAACGCTTATAAATATTTTAATGGAGTTCTAAAGCGTGCTAGGGGCTTGCCAATTCAAGCCCTAATCACAGCTGTTCACTATAACATTGTCACTTAGTACAAGCCAGGAAGAAGGAACTTACAAAATTACATTCGCTCCAAGAGCACAGGCTATGCTCAATAGGTTTGAACATGAGGCTAGACACTATCCACATCCAGTCAATATTAATGCTAATGAAGTACAGGTGTTCGACATGAGATGTCGATCATTCAGAGTTGACTTAACTGTTGATCGTTCATATTCATGTAGCTGTAACAGGACACTAATTTATCATATGTCACGTGGTCGTTCATTTTGTTGCTTTAGTCCATAGGAGATTAAATCTTTTGGTATATGTGTCAAGGTACTGCAGAATGGCAATGTATAGGAACACATATTTCACCAACTTTAATGTTATCATAAATCGTAGTAATTGGCTGGATTTTGATGAAGAGCCGGGGATGTATCATTTGCTGTCACCCAATATTAAGAGGAGATCAGAAATACCCCACACACCAGTAGATATAAGAATACTATGGGTGAGAGTGCAGGACAAAGCAGCCGTATGTGCAGCATATGTAAATCAGTTGGTCATTACCAGACATCATGTCCACATAACCCAAGTAGTAGAAGGTCAGTATGAATAGTGATTTACATTTGCATTTACAGAAGTAGGAGGGATATTCTTAATGCATTTTTTCTTTATTGCAATTGATCATATATATCTCTGAGATCGTTCATTTTTTTGTGTTTTTATATTACATGTACGATGGCCAAGGAGCCTCCCAGGTTGACTAGATGTCGACGGAGAAGGCCAGTTGGGGTGACTGACGATACACCAGATCCGATACCTTTAGAGGTTCATCCCAGCATAGCCTCCTTGCTTGGCCGACATAGGGCCGCGCACCCAGATTCGATATGCATTTAGTTGTTGGTGTTTTTTGTCAAAATATTTTGACTGCTTACACTAATTTGGCATTGTTTTCTTTTTGTTATAGGGTACTTTTTGGAGGTTGCATCACATCTCCTTATGCTAAATGAGTGGCCCATTAGCGGCCCGCAGTTTACATTTGCCCTTCGCACATTGAGGTTGTGCTGTGTTAGTCATATGCACTACATTCGACTGGATCACCACTTGTTGATTGCGTTGGCTGAGCGGTGGTCTCCCCCGGCGAATATCTTTCACTTAGCTATCTGCGAGATGACTGTTATGTTGTAGGATGTTGTGATGATTTTGGATTTGTGTATAGATGGATCTTCGATCATTGAACCTATAGTAGTTGGACAGGGGAAGAGGTGACATACTTGGCTTGACTGCTGTGATGAGTTATTGTGTCAGCACCTAATTGCAGACACTATATATCATAATCTGAGCGACCCAACAATCACGTCATCATTCAGAATGGGACAGGCACACGTGCAAACATATATGCCATTAAGGTGGCTGAGGTGGAAATTTCAACGGAAGTACTACATGGATTTGACAATTCATGAGTTTGGTAGACACGTTTGGGTGTATGTATTGTTCCTTCTGAGAAGTTTCTTTTGCTCCCAGAAACTTTAGAATCAGAGGTGAACTTACAATATCTACCTTTATTGGAAGATCTGGACACCTTTAACATTTTTTTAGTTGGCGGAGCTGTGCTAGCCCATTTATATAGAGAGCTGCATGAGTCAACTAGGCCAAGGAGAGCCAACATGGCTGATTGTCTACATCTACTCCAAATCTGGTCTAGGGAGTGACTTCATGTTGGGAGACCAACATTACATGTTTCTTATCCTTAGGAGCTTGATGGGCTGAGCATTGGTTTAAGGTAAGGAAACTAAAGTGGTTGTTGGTTGGTTTAATATATAAATGATTTACTTATGAAAACTATTTTGATCAGATGGAACGAACGCTATGTAAGTGAGATGCCCATTGGCAATGTTAAGCTATATCGAGATGAGCTCGGCGGACTACTATTGAGCCAGGTATTAATCATAGATTGTAAAGTCTATTATACTGAATGTAAACTTAGGATTGACAAGTAGCTTCTCATACCTGCATGTTATATGGGACCCGTATGATATTTTGATCAGATCTCGCTTATCTGATGTTTGTCTTGCTGGTGAAGCTATATGGTTAATATGTGTCCCCATTATCAAATGAAAGAGGGTGGAGTGGTACCTTCCTAACATAATTCTTTGTCAGTTTGGACAATAATCATGCATTGATGTAGCACCGATGGATCTCAACTTTAAAAGAGTTGATGATCGTGGAAAAGCTGATACTGATTGGGTTTACTATCATCAGACGCACATATATATTTGGGAGAGCAGGAGAGATCACATTGTCCATATCGATGATACTGATGAAGATAGACAACAAGCTCTACACCGCTACATGTTATAGTTTAAGTCGTGGGCTTCGTTGTACTTGCTAAAAGCCCCAACTGATCCGCCAATGACATACTACCCTTAGAGCACTTGCCGAGCGAACCTATGTAAAATAATAGTACCTACTACAAATTTTCTTAAGTGTCTTTCTTTAAATTTTTGATTTTAACATCTACTCGTTTGGTTAAAATAGGCGGAGCATATCTTAACGACTAAGGATATCTTTCAGCCTTTCTTTGGACGTTGAGGTGACTCAGACTTACAGATGACTGTAAATAGGTATAAGAAGATATGCCATGATTTTAGATCATATGCACACATTAGTGATTATTGGCTCGAACACGTCGCAATAGAGCATATGTCACATGAGTACGATTCAGCTCTAACTACACAGACAGCAGACATGGGTGCAAGACCATCTACTTATGTTAATTTAGGGCCTTCAACTTATCAGTAGAGCTCTTAGTCTCAGCACCATACAGACGTTGCACCTTCATCAGATTGGTTGCCTTTAGGATACTCATAACCATAGCTGGGTTCAGATGTTGCATGCCAAAATCAGGGATCACATGATGTCTCCCATTAGCTCCTAGATTATCCATTGCAGCTACCCATGCACTACACTCCCGGCAGTATTGTGATAGTGTATAGATGTCGCCGTAGGCGATAGTTTTCGGGATGTATATGTATTTTGATATTTCTACTGTACTTGTAACGTGGACACACACACACACACACACACACACACACACACACATATATATATATATATATATATATATATATATATATATATATATATATATATATATATATAGAGATTCATAACTAATTGTACTTTTAACTTTTCTTAAAATAAATATTGCCAATCCTAAATGCAACGCAATGATAGATTTTTGTTTAGTAAATTGTCAATCCTAGATTCATAGTTGATTTTTATTTTAGTAAATTGTCTTACTTAGTATGCTACTAATTATATCTTGTTAATAAACACAATGATACTTGAATAATCTTCTACTTAAACTATTTAATAAGATATCTCCTACTTAAACTCAATCCTAAATGTAGTTTTTTCTTTTTTTTATAAAAAAAAAATAAAGGAGGTGAGTTTAACGGTCATCATCGACAGCCGTTCACAGCGGACGACTTTAAACATCGTCCGGTTTAAGGAGACTAAATATAATATTCTTAAATGGGCGTCGACTGCCTTCGCCCATTTACCCCTCTAGCCATCTTAATGATGAGGTGGTTGACCTGTCGCCCATTTAAAAAATGACTGTATTTATTTTAAAATTTTTTAATATACTTAAATAATTAATTAAGATTAATTTAATACTTATTTATAAAAAACTTCTCAAGAATTAGCGGTTAATCACATCTTTTTGCTATTATTTATTTATTTATTTATTAATGACTCCGAGAACAGCCATGCCTAAGGACTCTAAAGAGACACATCGCACTCTTGAAGGGGAAAATGATAGCTACAAAATCCATGCTGTGATTCTCTGTCCTCATCTTCCCCTTCCGCGAGCTTCCTTTCTGAAACAGCTCTCCAACCTTCGATGCTTCTTCTCCTCCAACCGTCGGCCTCACCCTTACCCCCTCGGCCCAACTCGAGCCATCGCCTTATCTTCGCCGGTGGAAACTGTTGCTACCACAGGTTCTTTTCTCTCGGAACACACCACCGGCTTCTCTCTGGGGCGGCGGCGGCGGCGGTGAGGTCCCCCAGCGACGTCGACGCCTTCACTAAGTATTCGGGATACCTCTTCGAGAATGGCGTGTCATCGGAAGCGGAGTTCCTGGACGACTACGACCTACGGTCGATTGCTGCCATCTACCGACGGAAGCCGCTCCTGGTACTTCGCCGCTTCGTCCAGATTGGGGCCACGTTTGGCCGGTGGTTTGTTCTACGCTACATGGATAGGTTGCTTGAACGCTCTGATGAAATGTTTAAGGTAAGCCTGTTGTTCTATAGATTGAAGACTGCTTAAATTATTTCTTCCGGTTCTGTGCGGCTTCTTTAAGGCCTGACAGCTTGTTTTCTTGTTTGCAGATTAGGGCTAGTGAGTTGCGTATGCTATTACTTGAACTTGGCCCGGTATGTTTCGCATTCCAGTTGTTTTTTATGTCAAGGGATTATTTGGCATCTTCAAATATTTAAGATGGTAAAAAAATGTATATATTCGACAAAGTAGATATGGCCAGTTTGGAGCATTTATTTATCTAGATTTGGGAAGTTTGTGAACGAAAAATGTTGTTGTGAAGTAAATGCAAAACTTTTGCAGTAAATGCTCAGAAGAAAAATGTTTCTCGCGTCTATTCACTTCATACTTTTTCAACCAAATTATGATGCTCCGATATTGTCAGTTTAAAATCTCTCAGTAATTAGTTTTGAAGTTGATACCTTCAACAATGCCCTCTATGAATTATGATTGATGCTGCTCAATTTTAATTTTCTTCAATATTTTTGTTGCTAGGTCAAATATTTTACTATAGCTTGTGTCAATTATTTTCTTAAATAGATTGAAGAGAGTTGCTCAAATCCTTAACTGATCGGTCCTGTACTTTCAGATATTAGAAAATGCTATTTTGAATAATTAAATTTCTTACATTGTGTACTTCAGTTGATTTAGTCATAGATAGGTTAAATCAAAGGTAGAGAAGTATATTTCACGAAGATACTCATGCAACTGCAATATTAAATCTTTAATGCTGGTGCAAAAAATATCATTTTTTATTTAAAAAAAAAAACTAGAAAGTGTGCAACATGTAGAAGTGTTTTATTTCTTTTGGGCACATGCAGGTTTCTTTTGATTTCCAATCATTCAATCCAATCCATTCTTACCTGAGAGAAATGATCATGCTGTTTATGTTACAGAATTTACAACATAGTTTGCACCAATGGGTTATCATACTAATAGAAAATCTTGGATTATTTCCTTGGAACATTCCTTTGTAGGCATAAGAGCCATCAAACATGAAGCAAACCTAGCAGTATATCACCTCCAGTAGCTTGACCTCATAAGCTGTTTGGAAAGAATGCAAACTTTTTCTCATTGCCATTACATATCTGACAACCATCTGTGAAAGGCTTCTTCTTGCATTAGCTCTATCCATCTAAATAGATACTACGTCAGGCTGGAAGACTTTGAATGGAGTTCTATTGAGCTCCTAAAAGTTGTTTGCTCAACTCTTCCAAAATACTGCGAATTTATGGCTGTTCACTAGATTGCTAATGTTGTGGTTAGGATTGAAGTCCACCTGCAAATTGTAGTCCAATGTGAGCATAGGTGCAAAAGGTTAATGACACCGATCTTTGGATCCTAAATGTGGCAAAAGAACAAGGATGAAGTTGGAATGTTTGTAAGTCAAGAGGAAGTGGGGGAAAATGTGAATTAATGGAGTTTAGGGTAAAAAGGAGCAACAACTTGCTGTTTTGAGAATGGCAGGTGAGGAAGAAGGGGACAATGTCTTGTACAAGGAGATAAACTGGTAATTAGGGTGATCCACTACTTATGCTCAATCAAGATACAATGTACACCACTTGAAAGAGAAGGTTATAGTTCTCGAAATAGGAAGAAAATAGAGAACAATCTCCAAATACATAAAAAATCAAAGCAAAATATTTACAACATCGTCTTAAAATAAATATTTATATTTGGAGGAAAACAAAACTCTAATTCTAACTTAAACCTTAGAATTAGAGGCCTTAAGGGGCTTGCCTAGTCAAGCAGATGGACCTGAACCGGTTTAGATCTAAACCAGCGCAAAGGTTAACTGGCTAGGCCGGCGAGTGACGATTTTGCCATTCTAGGGCACCTTGTGTCATCTTCCCTTGGTAGGAGCCTCGCCGCATCAGTGAAAACATCTAGATCCTATTAATACGATGAAATCAACAACATTGAATGTGGCAAGGATATTGTAATCACCAAATTAAGTCAATTTTGTAGGCATTTTTATTAATACGTTTGATGACTCTTAAGGAGATCATCAGCTCTAGGTTGGAGCTTCCCAATTGAAACTGCAAGAAATGTTTTTTCTTCCATTTAGTCCACATCAAATCACCTTCTTTGAAATTCACAACCTTCTTGGTAAAATACTTCTATCGATAGATTGGATTGGTTATAGGCAAATTCAACTTGGAGAAGAATCAAGACCCATTGCTTAATATTCTTGCCCACAAAATACCTGAGAAGTTTTTTCAAACTATGATTCACCACCTCTTTCCGTTCTTCTGTCTAAGAATGACTGTTGAATTGAATTGATGCTTTATGCTCAGCTTATCTTAGATCTTCTAGAAATGTTTAAGAAATTTCATATTTTTTGTATGAAGTGATCATAAGTATATCACGAAGGTGGATTATATCACTGAACTAGAGGTCAACAATGTGCGAAACATCTATTATTTTGTGGCATGTTACATATGTGTCATTTTGGAGAAATGATCTACCACCACCATACAAAATCCATATTTCATTGTCTTCACGAAAAGCTCACAACGAAATTCATGTTGTCTACTTACGCAACTCTGGAATAGGGAAAAAGGTATATAGACCCACATTTTTCCTTTAAGTCTAGGCCATGCAATATGCTATATACTTCCTGATATGTCTTTTCTCATCTTGTGTTAGTCTAAGCCAAAAGTTCTCTTTCACTAAGGAAAGAGTCTTACCTAGCTAAAATGTTATGCCATCTAACTCTAGTGACACTCCTATAAAGTAGACTTTCAGAAAGAATAAATAGAAATGCACAATTTGTTTTGAAAGAACAGATAATCATCGAACCTATAATATTGATCATGTGGCTTATCTTGACTACAAGCTCAATTTTGATGAAAATTCTCATCAGTGGCAATAAGATTTTTATAGCACCTCAAAACTAACTACCTTCGATTGCATGGTAATATTTAATAAATGGCGATGACTCAAAGCATTAACCACTTTATTTTGTTTTTCAATTTTGAGTTTAAGCATAAAATAAAATGAATAAATGAACTCCACTCATGAGGTATGAATACTCTTCAGTTTGCTATGATTATTCAAGAATATCAAAATGTCATGATCAGGGTATAGAGTGAAATCATTAGCTAATAGATAATGACTTTAATGATTGAGAGTTCTCATAATGATGTAGAACTAACTTCTTATCGTAGTTAGAATATTTTTGCCTCGAGTCATTCAACTTCTCACTGAAGAAGGTAATAAGATGCTTATCTTGACTTAACGCAATTCTCACATTGAAAGCATCCACTCTACTTCAAACTCCTAGTTGAAATATGATAAAGGTTATGACAGGGGTCTATGTAAGCATCTACTTCAATGGATCAAATTAGGCTATTTTTCATCTAATCAAGAAAAATTGTCTGCCTTGAGAATTACTAGTAGTGGTATGTGGTGAATATATTTTCATCCTCATCTATCTTGAAAAATAAATGAAGACAAAAATACACGTTAGTTGAACACTACGTATATTCGCAGATGTTCTTTTTAGGTGATTGGGTTCGACATTGAAAAATGATGTACTATCTCGAGAGACAAAAGTCACCATCCTACAATGGACCTAATCACCTAATAAGGACTCCTAAAGACAACGGGCCTTCAAATGCATTAGAGATTCTTCCCATACTTTACATAGAAAAGTAAAGCAGAGTTTATTTTAAATCGGATTCATTAAGTTCTTTATGGAGGCAAGCTTCCATAGTTAATTACATTTTAAGGAATGAAATTTCTTAAGAATACTCTCGATTAAGGTAAATGATCGTTGTTTCCAAATATTTCAAAGATATGACTATCAACAAATTGATTATTTTTGGAAGATCAACTGAGATTGATCAAACTGGGGGAGTTATTATCGAAATCAAAAGGAGATTAATAGGGGATGCTAATGATATTAGGAAGCCTAATAAGCATCCCAAACTATCCTATGGTTGGGCTTTATATTTTTGAAATTTGAAGAGAATTAATTGTTTGAGTTGAATTTTTATTAGAAATCTAGGGCTTACAATTTCATAACACAAGATCATGAAAATGCCTAAAAGGTGAGGACTTATGCTTGTAACCCACAAAGAGAAACAACAACTCTAAAATTTAAATCTAGGGAGCTTTGGTAAGGGCCAAAACACGACTTAAATCTAAGGCGAAAATGGGTATATGATTTATCTCCATAAGAGAGACTAAGCCACTTGACTGTCAGACTTACAACTGCCTGGAGGTGGTCGCCAACTAACTCCTACGATTTTAAATACATATAGGCAAGTCTTATGCTTTTACAAGATAGCTAGGCTGATTGATGTTTATTTAGAAAGAGACTAAGTCCTTAAACACACTCTCTAAGTGACTATATCATGTAGGGCATGAATAATGACTTAAATTTAGTGCAAATTTTGTTAAGTTTTATTTTGATTTTTGGATAATTTATTTGACACAGGCTATGAGATTTATATGCTTAATACATGAAAAATTGATTATGGGCCAAAAATCAACAAGAAAGAGGTATGTTTCCACCATGGCTCTCAAAGGTCAAGCCAAGTTCTCTGGCAAAGGTGGAAGAAGTTCTCTGACAAAGGTGGAAGCCCTCCATTAGCAAGAGTGAAGCAAGATGTTTTTATGTATGATGTAAAAACATACAACATTCAGCTAAGGGATTGATAAATCTTTTATTATCTTGATTTATGTCTTAGGTTTTTAGGTGAGGTTATGAGTTGTTTAATTTTTAATTTTGAGTTGATTAATTAGATAGAAAATTTATTTTTTCCTAAAAGCCTAGTCGCATCCAAGCCATTTATCAAACAATTGAAGAATTAGAGAAAAATCATGCCATTTCTAATGCATAAGTTAAACAAATATCAAACAATTTTATAAACTTAACGCAAAAGAATAAGAAACCGATGTGGTCGGGCTCCATCCTACAAACCCGAAAAGAAATGTGGGTAGCCGAGCTCTACTCTTATACAACCTGTATTACAAATGAATAATTACAATTTAGAAAAAATTCATGTTATAGGGGTATTCATTTTTTCAGTTCTTCATTTTTTTTTTCTTCCTTTTGGTTGGTTGGGATGTAGTTTGCTCCAAGGCTTTATATGGTACATAAGACTTGATCTTATGACCAATGTTCATCATAATCCCCCATAACTTTCATTGTAAATCTTAATTGCAAAATTACATGAAAAAGAGAAAAATAAATCTAACTAAACCTGCAAAACATAGATTAGTTAAACATACCACACAACTCAAGCATGTATATGAATAAGTTGGACTTAACACTCCACACACGAGTAACCAAGTCCACCTATTCTAGTTTGGATTATGCTTAGGGGTATAAGCAATCTGCACAACAAAAATATATTTCATATTTTTATTATAGTGCCCCTTAAGCAATCCTAGATAAATGATTAGGCTAAGATCGCCCTATCATCTATTCACGATATATACACCCTAACATTCCCTAAAATATTACATCACAAAATAAAATCGGCATCAAATCATGCACCGTCCTAACATAGAGCTAAAATGGTGACTAATTAATAAGGCCATTTGGATGTGGCGTCTTAGCTATCTTGGGTTAGAATTTTCTAAGTATAAAGGATTCAACTTAGAAGGTGATTTCATTTAAGTGATTTAATTGATTTGTTAATTTTATTTGATGATTTAATTTGGTTTGAATGAACCTACACTTAATTACTAAGTATTGTAAAGAGGGAAAAAGAGAAGAGAACTTCTCTTTCTTCCCTACTTTATGTAATTTCTAAGGTATATTTATTAATTTTTTTTCTTTAGTGAATGTTTTATTATGTGTTTTAATTAATTTTAAGTTTAGATTTGCTCTAAATAAATCTATTCAATAAGAAAAATATTTTAAGACTAATTAAAGTGAATTACTATCATATAACACACAATAATTTATTTCTTTTCAACATGTATACCATGCATATGAATAGATCTTAAGCATAACTATACTTGTAATGCAAAGTTTAACACACTTTGATGAATAATGCTAAGAAATGTTGTTTAAGAAAATTTGGATATTTCATGAATGCATGTTTTTATTAAGTAGAAAAGAGAGACTCTTTTATCCATTAATCAAATGCATTTACATATATGAAAGACATAAGTGAATACAACGTCATTATTTTCTATACTAGGGGTATAAGATACAAGACCTTTAGGTGCTACTTAAAGCCTCGCAGCTCTGGGATGTCCAGACTAATATACCACTTTTTGTAAATACATGTGCATGTACAAAAGCAAACAAATGGAAGAAGGGTCTTGCAAAAGATTTTTGTTTGTTTGTTTGATTTGGTTATGCAATTTATATGTATAAATGTGAAGATCCTTCTTAAATTATAACATAGAAGTGGATAGGAATAGATTTAAGCAAATATTATGTTCTTTTCAAATGCAATATACATTTTGCAAATTCTATACAAACCCATGTTAAGAAAAGAGAAGAAAATCACAACACATTCTTATATTCTATATTCATATGCAAGCTTATAAGTATTTATAAGTAGCATCACTTTTATTTATGATATTTGATTTATAGATTTTGAAAATAATTTTTGATTTAATAATGATAATAGCCACTCATATTCTTACTTTAGTCAAAACATACAATTTGACATAAAGGAAATATTTCATTTATTTTGATTTTTTAAAAGATATAAATGCATGATTTCATATGACACACAACATTTAGTATGCTTGAAAAGAAATAAAGTGATGTAAGCATGTAACTTCATTTACCTTAATTAGTTCCTAAGGACAATCCTATAAGATAAGATTATTTAAAGTGAATCAAAATTACTTAAAAAGACTTTTGTTTTTGTTTTGAATTTGATTTAGAAATGATTTGTGAAAGAGTTTATTGGTTTTAACCCATTTCCCTCATGTGTGATTTGATTTAGTTTAATTTTTAGAATAATTAGATTGATTTTATGTTTCATTTAGGTTAAGATGCAAGTTAAATCCATTAATTACTTATTTACCTACATTACTTTAATATAATTAATCTAACAATTATGAGCTAACATATGATATGCAACCACATGGAATTTAAATCAGCAATACTCCTAAGAAAGAAAGAGACTTAATGCAATTGACTCACAATTATTGATTAATTAAGCTAAAGAATTTAATTAAGTATTTTCATAACCCTCCCACACATATGAGTTGGATATGATTTTCTTAAACTTACCTTAGGCTCTTGAACACCTAAGGATCTTCCCAACAAAAGATTAATTAAGTTCATATTGATTAGATTAATTAAGTACACCATTAATGGATTAACCCTTAATTATGTTTGAATTAAGGAAGAAAGAAGGTTTAGAAAATAACTTAGGGAAAATACTCCAAACCCATTCCATAAATCTCTCCCTTAAACAATATTTAATTATCTTAATTAAAGGATTAAATCACTGTTCACATGCTTAATTACTCTTAATTATATTAAGAGAGTGATTAGGGGTTAATTTATTAATTTCTCTAACTAATCATTAATAAATTTCAAAAAAATTAAGGGAGGCAGAAGTCATCCCACTGAACATGTCCAAGAAATTTGAAATTAATTAATGAAGTCTTTATGGAGTAATTAAGGTTATTGAGTTTTCAATTAAACCCTAATTAAGGAAAATCCATTGTTCAAAATTAATCAAAAACAATTTTATTGAATTCTTCTCTGAATTATCTTTAAAATGAGTCATCATTTATATTTTTTGAATTTTTTTACATTTAATTGTGATTTTATGAAATTTCTGTGATTAAAGGATAATTAAATACCCTAATTAATTAACTAATCTCGTCGGCGCCACGTGGACCGCTGACGCAGCGTGCGCTTTCTACGTGGCTCGACATGATTGGTTATTTAAGTGGTCACATCGGCTACCGCCTTAGCCGGCGGCGCTACGCGCTTTCTCCTGGACGGCCAGGATCGAACCCGTTGTTATAAAGGATTCAATCAGAGGATCTAAAGCATTTTAATCAGGGCCATCCATCCAAAACATGCGGGATGGATGGTCTGTGATTCATTCCTGCCTAAGATGCGGGAGACAGAGACCGTCCATCCTCTATGGCTTGATTTGAGCTCACTTGAGCTCGGATTAGGCAGAGATTCAAACCACACCATCAAGAAGCATATGGGAGAACATCCAACAGTTGAATTTTAATGAGATTACAATTTCCTTCACAAAAGATCAAGCAATTTTCAACTTAAAGTTGGTTTTGAGTCATACTTCGTCGGAGGCTATCACCGACTCTTCGAATGGAGGAGGTAGCTTCGTCTAGTGGAGACGAAGCTCTGTTGAAGGTTTCAAGCTTTGAGATGAAGTGGATCTTCCAATTGACCAAGGCTCCCTCCAATGGCTTACGGCTTTGGTCTAGGTCTCCCTTTCCGTGGCTTGGATGATTGGGAAATGCTTTGGGTGAGCTCGACTTGCCTCCTTGATGGTGCTTGCAAAGGGAATTGAGGTTTGGCTGAGTATTGAGTAGGTTGGAAAATCCTTAGTCCTCCCCTATTTCGACTATGAAGGAAATCGAGAAGAAGTTCAAATGAGCTTGGGAATGCTTGGGAAACTTGGAGAAGCTTGCCTTTGATCCTCTGAGCTCAATTGAATGCAAGGATTATGGTTTAAGTTGTGGAATGAGGGGGAGTACATCTCCCCCTACTTGGATCGGACGACCAAAGCTTGCCTTGCCGTTTTGATCAAATTGAGGAGGTTGAATGGTTTGTTTAGGTTGTTAGGAGTCCATGTGCTTCAGTTTTGACAGAGGAGTGGAGGTAGAGTTGTGCACATGTGTTAAATGAGTGTGGGAGGTGATCCAAGTGGAGAATTTTGATTGGAGGGGTCGGTTTGGCCTTGGGTTGGGTCATGGCTGACTCAAACCCATTGGGTCATGGCTGACCCAAACCCATTGGGTCATGTGCACTTCCTCCCTTGGTGTCCAAATGGTCTATTAGGAGGATGCCAAGTGGTCATGAAAATGAGTTGACCAAATTCCAGGTGAATTTGGCCATAGGTTACTCTTTGACCTTAGGGTAAAATGGTCATTTGGCCTTGATTTTGATTTGGATAGATTTAAGATGTTTCAATAATAAGTTGGGCCAAATTTCAAGGAATTTGGAATTGATTTAATATGATTTGGCTCAAGTTGACCCATTTAGGTCAAAATGGGTCAACTTGGATCAAGTTGACCAATTGGTTAAATTAGGTCAAACCATGAGTTAGGTCAAGTTCAAATGATCATTTGGAGTGATTTTGTATCATTGGTTTGATTCAATTTGGTTTATATTTGATTTTGATTTATTTGAGTTCACTTAGGTCAAATGGGTCAAGTTGACTATAATTTGACCCATTTGACGTTAGTGGGGTTGGTTTAGGCTTGGTTGATCATTTGAAATATTTTGAAAGCTTTGGTTTCAATTAATTTTGGTTTGGTTAAGTTTCAAGTTGATTTGATCTTTTAGGTCAAGTTGAGTTCATGATCAATTGGGCTAGGTTTGGTCTAGTTGGCCAATTGAGACTTTGGTCAAGTTCGACAAGTGATTTAAAATGAATTGGACCCATTGGTTGCAATTAATTTGACTTAGATTTAGATTTGACCCATTTTGACTTTTTAGGTCAACTTGGGTCAACTTAAGTCAAGTGGCCAATTGAGTTAAGTTTTGCTCAAATGATGACTTGGTCAAGTTCAATAATTAATAATGGATTGGTGTAGATCAATGGTTTCAATCAAATTGACTTATGATGGATTTTGGCCAGCTTAGGTTTCATTTAGGCTCAGTGTTGACTTGGTCAAAGGCTAGGTTTGACTTGGTTTGACCCAATTTGAGTGGTTAATCATCTTATAATGATTGTCGCTCACATTGTGAGGCTTAGGTGGGCTTAGTTCAATCCAATTTGGGTAGGATTAGAATTTGGCTCAAAAAGGTGCTTTAGCTCACTTTGGGTGAAGTGAGCCTATGTGGGTCAATTGGTTTGATCAAGACTTGATTCAAGTTTGGTTGAACATATGGACTTATGATTGAAATATAAATCCAATTGCAAGTGATTTGGAGTCAAATGAGTTTTGATTCATTTGATAATTTCAAGTTCAAAAGATGAATATGGATTTGATTTGGATTTGAGTTTTGAATTTAGTTTGGTTTGCTGATTGAAGTTTATGTTTATATATGAGCTTATGATTGAAGGATTGATTGTTTGAAGAGAAAATTCAAAAGTTTGGATTGATTTGAGTTTGATTTGGTTAAGTTCAAAAATTTGACTTGAAAGATCATAAGTTGAATTTAGGTTAGGTTTGAATTTGAGTTTTGAATTTAGTTTTGATCACTTGAATTTATATTTTATTTATATTTTAGAATATAAATGAGAATGTAAACTTTTTTATGTGAAAATCTTTTGAATTTGAAGTGATTTGAATTTGATTTGGTTGAGTTCAAGGATTTGACTTGAAAAAGTTTAAGTTGGATTTTGATTAGATTATGATTTGAGTTTTGAATTGATTTTGAGTATTTGAATGTATATTTCATTTATATTTGTGAATATAAATGAGAATATAAATGAGTTATGAGAAAATCTTTTGAATTTGGAATGAATTGAATTTGAAGTTGATTTGAATTTGAAGTTGATTTAAATTTGATTTAAATTTGAAGTTGATTTGAATTATTTGTTGATTTGAATTTGAGGTTGACTTGAATTTGAAGTTTGACTTGAAAAGAGGAAGTGAGGATTTGATTCAAGCTATAGGGTAGGTAAGATTTCTTAATATCCCTAAGGCATAACCCATTCCTATGGTTAATTCTTTTAAGTCTCTATGGTTAGGTTAAGTGTTCACCTAATTACTAGAAGTGTATTAAGACTAAGGAACTCTTAATGTCTAGAAGAGTCCTATGTCTAAGATGAAGGAGTTGAAATCTCACTCCAAAAGTGAGGTCAACAAAAGACACCCAATAGGGGTGGTGTGACTGACAAGGTACACCACACGTATTGATGTTGATCGAGACGATCAACAACGCCGAACGATCACAAGCACTTATAAAAATGATCTACTCCCAACCCAAGGAGTAGAAAGAATCAAGAGTTTAGTGCAATGTGACTCTACTGATGTCAAAGACATAAGAGAGTGAAGGAGGAATCTATTAGTGATTAAGTGTGTGAACCCTTCACTTGGGAAGTAGGTTCAAGCCATCCACTGGGGGATTAGAGGTTTGATTTGATTTGGGTCTCGTCGGGGAGAAATTTGATTTGATTTGTTGATTTAGTGATTTGGTGCCCCACTGGGGATGAAAAAAGTGAACTATCCACTAGGAGAGCAAGTTCAAGTCATCCACTAGGGAAGAGATTGTGAAATCTGCTTGGGGATTAGAATTCGGGATCCGCTGGAGATGAAAATGTGAACTCTTCACTACGGGAGCAAGTTCAAATTGGATTGAATTGGTTCCACTAGGGGAACTGGAAAGATTTGCATCTCACTGAGGAGAAGTAGATTGATCTGATTTGTTTGATTTGACTCCACTAGGGAGGTTAATTGATTTGATTTGTTTGGTTTGACTCCACTGGGGGAGGGTTGAATTTGTTTCAGATTTTAAATTTTGAATTTTGAGATGGACCTCGGTGGATGGACTAGTGGTTGTTGGGCTAACTCAGTTATCCGGGGTAGTCTACCAACCATAATAGACTATCCAATCAAAGGAGTTGCCTTTCGGTGTGCAGCGACTGTACTAGGAAGAAAGCGTAGTGGGCTTACATCCTCGAAAGTAGGGATCAATGACTGGGGTGATTAATTGGCGAGGCAACAGATCGAACCCAACTTTAGGCTGACTACTGAGTGAATGTCGCTGGGGGACTTAAATCAGCTCAAAGATAGTCAAAATTAATTTTATTTTTTAATTATTTTTGATAAATCCCATCTGTTTGCGATGGATTGCATTGAGCAGGGATCGTGTTGGCCTTGACCTACTTTAGATTTACCAATCCAAAGGTATAGTCTGCCAACCGCATAGTAGGACTATCCAACCAAATGGATTGCCTTTCGATTTGCAATGATTAAGTTAGGAAGAAAATGCAGGGACTTACATCTTCCAAAATAAGGAACCACTGGGGTGATCGGTTTGCTGTGCAACAAATCGAACCCGACCTAAGGCTAATTATTGAGTGAATGCTGCTGGGGACTTAAATCAGCTCAAAGATAGTCAAAATTAATTTCATTTTTAATTATTTTTGTTGGATCCCATCGGTTTGTGATGGATTGTAAAGGGGTCGAGTAGGGTGAATTATTGAGTGAATACTTAAATCACCAAAGATAGTCAAAATTAATATCATTTTTAATTATTTTTGTTGGATCCGATCGGTTTGTGATGGACTGTACTGAGTAGGGGCCGTGTTGGCCTTGACCTAACTTCAAATTTACCAATCCAAAGGGAGTAGCTTCCCGGCCGAGGGGAGAACTATCCAACCAAAGCAGCTAGGTGGAAAGCAGAGACTCATCTTTCCAAAAGATCACTGGGAGACATATTAGCAGGTAACACGACCTAATCAGACTTGTCGGTGAGATAGCCATGCTAGAAAGAATGTGTGTAGTAGACTTATATCTTTCAAAGCGAATGATCACGGGCAACCTATTTTGGTAAAATGATTGAACTCATGGCTACTATGGAGAGAGTGCCGAATTCCTGGGACTTATCTTAACTCAATCGTAATGTGCAATTCTATGGGGAGTTTTGTCGACACCGCCTAAAGATAGGATATCTGCTTGGGAAAGGGGCCACTGGGAGCTTGAATTCCTAATCCACAAGCGAATTAATTTGTTTGTCGTGGACCCTGTTGGTTTGCGAGAGATCATATTGAGAAAGAGCTTATATCAGCTTAGACCTATCTCATATTTACTGAACTAAAGGAGAATCTGCGCATCCGTTGAGCAAATTCTTCAACCACAGGGGTGCCTTTCGGTTTGCAATGGCTAGTTTAGAGAAGAAAGCACGGGGACTCACATCTTTCCTGAACAAAAGATCACTGGGGAGACATATTAGCGAGGTAACATGCTCGACCTAAGGCTACCCGTCGATTTGCGATAGTCATGCTAGAAAGAATGCGTAGTAGACTTATATTTTTCAAAGCGGAATGACTGTCGGGACAACCTGTTATGACAAAACAGATTGAACCGACTAAGGGCGACTTATTAGAGAGTGTCAATTCTGGGACTTATCTCAACTAAAGGAGTCAAGCAATTTTTTATCAAGAAGATAATATCTATGGTATTCGATGGCCAACTCGAGAAAAAGTGACTCACATCGCCAAGTAGTGTATCCACCGGGTGAGTCGCTGTCAACATAGCAAACATCAATCAACCTAAGATGCCCGTTGGTTTGCAACAATCAGTTTAGGAAGAAAGCATTGGGGACTCACGTCCTTCTACAGTGGAATTGATTATTGGGATAGTCCGTCTTCGGCTCGACATGTGCTATTCGACCTAGGCCGACCACTGAGTGAATGCCACTGGGGGACTTATATCAACTCAAAAGTAGTCAAGAGGAATGGAGCCTATGGGGTACTTATCCTAAGCCTCAAATATACTCGACCTAGTCAGATCATGATGACTAGTTTAAGAAGAAAGCGCGGAGACTCACATCTTCTTGAACAAAGTCAACATGGGATAGCTTATTGGTTACGCAGTGAGGCCTACCAAACTAACAAGGCACTCGTCGGTTTACAATGGTCGAGTTAGGAAGAAAGCGCGGGGACTCACATCTTTCAAACAAGTGACCACTGTGTCATGGAGGGACTTTTTCAACACTAATCGCCCGTGCGGCCTTAGTACTTCCCCGTAATGCTAAGTTAGTCTAACCCTCACAATGCAATACTATAATGCTCAAAACTCTTTATAGAGGAGAGTTTGGAAGTAAGAAAAGCATTTCACTAAGTAAAGAACTTTACAAAACAAAAATGCTTGTTTGCTTCGTTACAAATGAGGGGCCAGGACCTCTATTTATAGTCCTTCCCATAGCCTTAGGAACATTCTAGAATACAATAGAATATATATGATCTAGATTATTACACACCACTCTTAGTATATACAAGACTTTCTAGAATATTTCACACTATCCTAGAGTTCTTTTGAAGTATTCCTCCTCCAAAGCCTTCTAGAATTTGGTGGAACCTTTTGGAGTCCTCAAAATTATTTTCCATCTTTCTATAATTCTCTAGAAACTTCTCTTCTTGTGTATGGCTAAGAGAGCATGGCTGACCCCCCTTAATATAATTCTGTGACATTCTCCCCCACCTAAACCTTTTGGTCTTAGTATCTTTATGTTCTCAATTGGCCTCACTATCTGGCAACCCTTTCCATTTGATGAGACAATTTCTGTAGTTTGACACCCCTCTCCTGCGAACTTCCATTTCTATTACTTCTTTGTCAAAAGGAGTACTCATTGGTATAGGAGTTCGCTTGGATTCTTTTAGGTGCCTCTTTTTTTTGATCTCCACATTTTTCTGCTCTCCTTGTTGCCTCGTGTAGTGCGGTCCCAGTTATCTCCCTTTTGGGTGAGAGTTATTTTGGCAACCCTGATGGTGGGATGTTCTTGGATTCTTCATGTACTAATGCTTCCTCCCTTGGCCTGTCTACTTGTGGAGCCAAGTAGTTTTCTTCTTCAAGTTAGATGGTCGTTAGGATTTTGGTATTCTGTTTGGAGGCTCTCATTACGGGCACCATGCAAGTCTGACTATCTTCCATGATGCACATACTATTGGCAAATGGCATTGGGAATGCCTTTGTCTGATCTAGGAAATCCAAACCAAGGATAACTCTATAGTCATCCATTCGGATAACGGAGAAGTTTAGCGTACCTGACCAAGCTCTCACGTTGGTCTTCACTCCTCGTGCTATGCCATGAATTGGCTTTGCTTCTGAGTTGACTACCTTGATGGAGCCTCCTTCTCCAATCGTTGGTAGTCCTAGCTGTCTTGCTTCTTCTACAGAGATGAAATTGTGGGAAGTACCCGTATCTATCATGGCAGCGGTAGTCTTTCCTTCAATAACCATCTCTACAAAGAGAAATCCCTTGGCTTTGGGGCGATGAATCCCATTCAAGAGTCGATAGATCCCACTGTGCTACCATATCATCTCTCTTGTTGCTGCTACTGATGACGCTAAGAGGAGTTCGGCATTTTAGGACACTCTCTTGCCCAATGGGGCCCTCCACAAAGAAAGCAATTATTATGTGGTTGACTCTTACCGTTGTTCTGCCTTCCTTTGTCTTTTCCTCGTGTTGAGGTCGATTCATGGCAAAACTTCTCCTTGTGTTCTCCTTTATCTCCCCCGTCGTTGACATAGGTACTCTTTTTTGGCTTCGTGGACTCCTTGGTGTAATCGATCAAGCTTTCGGCAACAACAATGACAGTTGCAAGATCTTGCACTTCACACCTCCTAAGCTCGGTCTTGGCCCATGGTTGAAGTCCATCCATGAAGTTGAAGAGAGTCCTTGTCGGACATATCAGGGATTTCAAGGACTAAACTAGTGAAGCCTTTGATATACTCTCGGATGGACTCTTCTTGTTTGAGCCTTCTTAATTTGGCTCTAGCCTCATCCTCCGCATTCTCCGGATAGAACTGTCTTTTAAGCTCTCTCTTGAAGTCATCAAAGGTGGATAAAGTGCACATACCTTTCTCCATATCTCCTCGCCTCCTTCTCCACCATAACATGACGGTGTCAGAAAAATAAAAAGCAGCAAATTGGACCTTGGCACCTTCATTGATGTTCATGGCTCCAAAATACTGTTCTAGTCTCCATAGGAAGTTGTCCACCTCCTTTGCGTTGCGGACTTCTCTGAAGTTTTTTGGTCTAGGCACTTCGATTCTCTTGGCTTCCACGACATGGCTGTTGGACCCGGTTGCTAGTGCCCTCTTGCACAAAGCGATGTCCCAACGCTTGCGTGTAGACTAGTCATCTCCTCCTCATGAGATCCCTGCATCCCCATGGAGCTCCCCCATCAGGTCCTCCTGCATCTTTGCCATCTGATCTAGGAGGGATTCCTTCAGCTTGGCCAACAGGTCTTTGATTGATGAATAGATGGTGGCATCCTCCTCCTCGAGGTCATTCAGTCTTTCGCCTAGATCCTCCATCTAGGCTTCCATCCCACTCATAGCCTCCTCCACCTGAGTAAGACGTGCATTAAAACCAGAGATTACCTCCTTGGACCTCCCACGTGGTTTAGATGCGGTAGGATCACGTTGCTCCTCACGACCTCAACCTTGTCGAGATGACTCCCCGTTTGGGGTCTCCGATTCAACAACTTGTGCCTTGCCAACCTTCGTCATGCCTCTAAACCTTGGCTCTGATACCAACTGTCATGGAGGGATTTTTTCAACACTAGTCGCCCGTGCGGTAGCACTCCCTCTTAATGCTAAGTCAGCCTAACTCTCACAACGCAAGACTAGAATGCTCAAAACTCTTTAGAGAGGAGAGTTTGGAAGTAAGGAAAACACTCCACTAAGTAAAGAACTTTACAATACAAGAATGCTTGTTTGCTTCATTATAAATGAGGGGTGATGACTTCTATTTATAGTTCTCCTCATGGCCTTTAGGAACAATCTAGAAAGAACATTCTGGAATACAATAGAATATACATGATCTAGATCATTCCACACCACTCCTAGCATGTACAAGGCTTTCTAGAATATTCTACACTATCTTAGAGTTCTCTTGAAGCATTCCTCCTCCAAAGTTTTTTGGAATTTGGTAGAAACTTCTGGAGTCCTCAAAGTTGTTCCCATCTTTCTATAACTAATCTAGCAAGTCATTGATAAATACAATAATTTAGTGAATTTTATATTTTCTTATATGTACTTTTATGTTTATTTAATGTCTAGTTATGATTTATTTTTATTATTTTTAGTATTTTTGGTATGAACTTCTCATTTAAGATAAGAATGAAGAAAATCAAAAGTTCAAGGGTAGCGTCGTGGCGCCAATGATGAGAATTTGGCTGCAAAAGATAAGAGAATTCAGCGTCGCGGTGCTTGATGACTAGAGTTGAGTGCTATAAAAGTCAAAGATTTGGATTTCAAGACAATAGATCCAGCACCATGCGGTTATTAGAGCGATGTTGTAGCTCCCACAGAATCCAGAAGAAGCTCAAAAAAGTACATTAAGATAATAACCAAAAGAATGGTGCTACGATGCTGGATCCCTTTAATTCTAAGCATATCTCCTTGGCATTGAAAAACAAGCGTCTTGATGCTAATTCAGTTTATATTTAAGAAAAAGGACAGAGTCCAATGCTGTGGTGTTGTGTCGCTACGTCATGACAGAAGCAATTTCAAGCAATTTCAATCGTTGGTTTGGGGAGTTTCTTCGGCAGTTTCTGGAAGTTCTTAGAGAGAATGTGAGTAATAACTACGAGAGGGGTGTAACATGTATAATTTGACCTTGATTTGTATTGAGGGAGGATTTTGGCAAGTTGTTGTGTTTCATGTATTAGTGTGTGAGTGTATAAGTGTGTATCTTGTGTTAGTGTGTGAGATTATGTAAGTTAATGTGTGAACATGGAGAAAGAGTAGATTCTAAGGGGGAAGATTCATGCTAGAAGGTAAGGGATAGAAGCAAGAACTTAGCAGACTAATTTCTTGATTCTATTTTTTCTTACTCTTGATTATTTTTAATGTTCTTCTATATTTATGAAATAATGATATTCTCTTTCTCAAATGAGTAGCCAAGTGTGTTACACCATGGATTTGTGGAACCTTGTATTGTTTTTTTTTTTCGGATAATGTATTGTGAAGTTTAAAGTAATTTTTTATGTTGTGATTTCTATAGTACTTTATTTTCTCCTAGTACTTAATTTAGTTGTAATCAGACCAATTACAAACTTAAAATCATGTGTGATCTAGAGATATCAAACTATAGTTATGGAAGAACAATTAGGGAGAAGCAATCAAGCCTTTTAAATATATTTAAGTATATGATATTTAAGGACTTGTAATTTTATAGGGAGATGATAATTATGCAATAACATATTTTAATTAATATATATATGAATATAACTAATTAATTATAGTGATCTAGTCTTTTTGATCTCGACAAAGATAAAATAATGAAATTGCTCTTGATTGAAAACTACATAAAAATAACTTTTCAAATACAAAATTCATAGAAATAATCAAGTAATCGTAAATTCAGAGAATATTTTCTAAAATTAAGTAAAAATTTTATTTTTCAAAGTATCTTTTGTAATTCTTAGTTAATTTAACTTTTCTTAATTTTGATTTTAATTGATAAAAATTAAGGTTAACAATAGATTAGTACTTAATAAAATTTACTAATAGATCCTCGTGAAAATGATATTTTCTTTCATCATTATATTACTTAAATGACACTTGTACTTGCGTACACCATTTAACCTAATTAGTCATCCAGTCGTGAGATGATAATGATCTTGTTTATTATGCTAATATCAATGCGCGAACATGCATCATAGCCCATTTTTTTAGCACAATCAGGCTAGTACAATACATGGATTTGTTCTCTCATGAATCAATCCTCTAGCCATCAAATCCTCAGCTTGGTTTTGTAACTCTTCATACTATATTGGTTGTATCCGGTACGCTAGTCGGCTAGAGAGCATCGATTCTTGGATGAGATCTATGCCATGTTAAATATCTCTCAATAGAGGTAACTTGAGTGATAGACTATTTGGTAAAACATCCTAAAACTTCTTCAACAGAGGCTACACTGCATTGGGTATTAGCTTCTCTATCTCACTTTCTTCTAACACCACTAATATTGGTTCCATTGATTCCTATCTAATGTCCTGTAAAAAGGTGGTACGTGGTACTATGGCCTTGATCTCTGACTAATCACTCATTCTATTGAACTCCTAAGTCAAAAGTATGATGCATTTCTCGTACTTAGTAAATGAACAAGTGTTCTTGTAGTCAATATGCAGTGTCTTTCTATCATAGTATTAAGGTCAACCTAAAAGAATGGGACAAACATTCTAAAGTTTGTCTCCAATAGAAAATTTTACTGGGCACCTCTCATCGACACTTATCTCATATCTTTTGAGTAGTGAGGCTTAAATTTTCCACCATTTTGGTTGACACAACATTCTTATCATGCATATATAGTTGCCATCATATATTATTATATGTTGGCTGCTATGTTCTTATTCCGATACCGGACTCTTTGAGCTGCTGGGAATTATCCTTTATGCTAACTATTCTGTGAGATCTACTCTCATTGATGTTTTTCATTTAATTCTCCGGATTGCTGCAATGTGTTGTGCTGTCCTCTTGACTCTGTTGACTGCTTTGTTCTTACTATGCTGGTATCTTCTGTCTAGACAGAATTGAAGCGTTCTACAGCTATTAAACTCTCTTGTAACTATACTCGGTAACTGTCAGGTCATTATACTCGTATTATGTTAATATAATGTAATTTTGCTCGAAAAAAAAAGAAGTAAACTTAGTTAAATACCCGAGTCTAAGGGCTTCCTGGTTACCCATACGTCAGTTCACTTTTTGAATTTAAAATTGGAGCAGTTTATTCCGAGAAAGCTATTTGGTTGTCTATCGGAGATATGATGTTTTCTACTTCTTACTGTTTGGTTATGAAGTAAACAAACTTCTTGATAATTATATAAAATTACCTCATGTATATGTTCTCATAGATTCTGGTGCATACCTGTAGAAAAGTGGCATATTCAGTGCACAATAATGCTTCCATCAATTCAGGAGCTAGGGTGGGATTGATGTACACAATGTTACCCTTGCATTTGTATAGAAGTTATTTTTGACTTGTACCTATGAACTTTAGATCAAATTAGTGACAACCTAACTAATGCCAGTATATTAATATTTATATATTATTGTAAATATTTATAAATATGTACATGTAGGTACACGCCACACTTATTCCAATATACGTGTACATGATATATATATATATATATATATATATATATAATTAGAATAATATAATTAAATATTTTATTTATTTTACTAAAAATTTTCTATAAAAAGTATATTATAATGTCATAATAATTTTGCATTAATATAAGTAAGTTAATAACTATAATTTGTATACAGGAAATTATTATTTAAAAGACATCTAATTGTGTACAAAAGTGGAGCTACTAAATCACAAGTAGATTTCTTCTTACTCGAAAAGAAAAAAAAAATTCTTAAGGTGATTTTAGGAGATAGTTTGACCTTACAACATTGAAATGTAGTTTTGGATGCATATTTTAGGAGTATAAAGAAAAATAATCTATTAAATTAATTGCCATAAGATAAGGCGGTGAATATGAAAAATAAGAAATTGTTAAATTTTAAAGGTCAGCTATTAACAAGATAAAATTTGAACTTTAATTGAGGCAAACTTCATGCAGGATAAAATGGATGTTCTATCAAGAAAATTGCTTTATAAAATTGAGGAAACTCTAAAATAAATCGTATATTGATAATCAGACTTGATGGTGAAATGAGGAGGTACAAAAGGTTGTTAAGGAAATGAAATGTGTTTTTGAGACTTAGAATGATTTTAAGAAAGCTCAATGTCTTACAAACAGCTTAACAATTCAAAAATTACAACTTTTGATGGTTTATATGATATGCTTGTGTTGACGACAAATGAAGATGTGTGTAATGGTTAAGGCAAGATATAAGGGATCAAAGATTTTGATGCATTAGAAGTTAAGATAATAGGATTTTAGTTGGAGATAAAGACACAAGTAAGCTAAAAATGTTAATTTAAAAACTATTAAATGAAAATTTTAAGGATGATATTTATTTTGGAAATTATAATGAACAATATTATGAGATATATCATATAAGATTCATAGAAGTAAGGCTTTAGGTTCATAAGAGATACTTATTGAAATTCGAAGAGTTATCGGGGATACTTTAGTTGTTTTGTTAGCAATTCCTTTCAATGAAGATTGTAAGACTAAAAGAATGCCTTATGATTAAAGAAGAGGCATTTGGTAAATTGGTATCAATATTCAGGAACAGATAAGATGTTGGCAGGAATTATCAAGTTGGGTTGTCTGCTCTAATTTCAACTTTTATTTTATTTTTTTGGTAGTGTTTAATCTGAGAATGCATTCATGCACTTAGCTTTTAAGGGTGTTTGCATTGCTACCTGGGGGGATTGCATACCATATCAGTTTCATTGACTATGGACAAACCTACAGGAGATGAAATCAAACAAATGCATTTGATAACAGAGTGAATTCTACAGGTTGTGGTTTTTTGAGCAATCATGATGGAAACACCATCTTTTCCCTTTCTTATTATGCTTTGTTGTTTAGGCATGAATCAAGTCAGGATTAAATTTGATGTGTTGGTTCTTAAGAATATTGTCATTAAGGACATCAAACATCTTTGGATGTGTTTTTTAAGACCTATGGTGGGATTTAGACAACTTCTTAAGTGGTATTTCATAATGGATCATATCTGGAGATCTTATGGGGAAGTGACTGATGAATTTTTGTTATATTGAGTCCACATGATACTCATGTTTAGTTTTCACGATATTGACGAGAGTTGGTTTCCCTCACATCAAATGAATTTGGAGACTTTGAAGATACCATTTGCAGATGTGAGTTTTTTATTTTCTTTAGCTTATACATGTTCTTTGGGTTTTTGCTTGATCATTTCATGCTACATCTGGTGAGCCTAAGTCAGCACTATTTGTGCTTATTTTCATTAATTTACTAGTGGTGGTGGCTTACCTACCTCTATTTGGACACAGATTGATTTATGTGAGAAAAAAACTCGAGTCATTCAATAAAGTAATGAAAGAATAATGGAATGAATGCAAGCATAGAAAATTTCAGCAAATTCAGAGAATTAATTTGATTTCATGTTAGGGAGATCTACCGTAAAAGTAATTTCTGTATTAAAGTAATTAAATATAAAAAATAAGGAGAGCATAAAAATGATCTATGTATGACTTTTATTGATCTTGAAAATGCATTTGATTGAGCACTACAAGAATTGGCTTGGTGCACGTTAAGGCAGAGAATTGTGTGTTAAAGATATTTTGAAGTTATTAAAAATATGTATGATGAAGCATTGATTTGTATTAGAAGTACTTATGAAGTGACCCAAAATTTTCAATCACTATAGGATTATATTAAGGATCAACATTAAGTTTATATTTATATTTGTATTGATTAAGAAGATACTTAGAAAAGATAGCGAATAACAATTTTAATCACTGGTACATACATTGAAAAAAGTGAAAAGTTAGAACATTTGGGAAAATATGTAGACTAAACACTAGATATATAATATGTAGGTTTATTGGGTGTGGTTCTAACAATAATCAATTAATTTTATGAGAAGATCAAGTGATACCTAGATGTGTTGATTTTAAATATTTTAGATCTATCATCTGAAAGAATGAGATTATAAATGAGGATATAACTATACATGTAAAAGGTGAATAGCACATCATAGCACCAAAGTTTTGTGGAGCCATGATACATAGTGCAACACACATTGTTTTTTAATTAGCATGTGCAAAAGATTGAAAGACAATGAATAATTTAAAAAAAAAATCAAGAATACTAAAGAAATATATGCTGTTGCAAAAAGAATTATTAATGTCATTTAAATGAAATATATTATTGCTTTAACATATTTAATACACGCACTAAACCTGTACAAATTTACTAGCATCTTATGAATTTCTCAATGATATCATAAGAGTTCATGACATTGCACAACTCTGGTGTAGGTTAATGAATTGTAGGAATACTGAGATAAAGCAGTAAGTGCAATAAATTGTTTCAATCAATTTAAGTTGGACATAATTGAATAATACCAATTTTATATCTAATAGCATTGATCCTTGACTTAAACTTCAGATGCCATCCTACATGCAATCTGTGAGTTAACATACTAGTGTCATGCTATTCAACTTTAATAGAAAATGATATGCACACAACAAAAAAAGGTAAATCATGAATGGAGTTTAGAGGGGAAATGAAATTTGATGGATATATATCAAAACCTTTAGCAATCATAATTAATTAAAATATGAGCATAATATGTGCTAATTCTTAAAAAAATTATCATAGATTGCATATTATATGATTTATATCTTATTATAGTTTTTTAATATTTTTCTTTGGTAATCATATCCACGTGATTTAGAGTAAAGCACAACCATGTTAGAAGAGGAAAGCCATTTCAATCAAAGGAAAAACTAGTGGGATTAATAAATATTTAGAGGACTTAGAAAAAGAGAAAAGATATTATGTGAAAAAGAATGTTTATTTTTTCTTCATAAATATATATATATATATATATATATATATATATATATATATATATATATATATATATATATATATATATATATATATATATATATATATATATATATATTCAACCCAAGGACAAGGCCATCCTTAACCAATGAATCAACAATATCCTTGTTCCACTTTTGAAGGAGGTTAAGAATTTATTTTTTCTATTAATATGTTATTTTGCTTCAAATACAACAACAACAACAACAACAACAAGCCTTAATCCACTAGTGGTACATGAATCCTTCTCCATCATTGTCTATTATATGTCAAATTCTCATTTAAATCAAGTATACTAAGATCATTTCTTATACATCTTAATCAAGTCTTCTGGTCTATTCTACCTTTCTTAACATAAAGCAAATCTAATGCATCTACTCTCCTAAGGTCATGACGCCGACGCTTTATGTGGCCAAATCAAGGCGACTCTCCTAATCTTATCTACCACCTGGAGCTACTCCAACTTATTCCGAATATACTCATTTTGCATTCTATCTCTAAGAGTAAAGCCACTCATCCACCTAAGCATCCTCATCTACGTAACACTTAACTTAGTCTTATGCTTCTTTATTGGCCAACATTCTGCACCATAAGTCTGAGTCTTACCACCATCTTATAAAATTTTTTCTTAAGTTTAAGTGGAACTTTTCTATCATATATAAAGGATGCATTCCTCCACTTCAACCATCCAACTTGAATTCTACTAATAACATCTCCATCTATTTCACCATCATTTTGAACAATAGAGCCTAAATATCCAAACACTCACTCTTATTAATGATTTGTTCACCTAATGACACAACACTACCACTAACTTCTACAACTAAAGTTACACTCCATATTTTCGGTTTAGATCTACTTAAATGAAAACCTTTAGACTCTAGAAGTTGACCTCCATAATTCAAGTTTCTATTGGACTCCCTCTAGTCTTATCAACAAGAAAAATGTCATCGAAAAGCATACACCAAGGTACATCTTCTTGTAAATGCTAAGTAAGAACATCCATAACTAAAGTAAAAAGATAAGGGCTTAAAGTTGATCCTTGATGTAATCCAAAAATAGGAAAATATTTTGTCAATCCTCCTTGTGTTTGGACACAAGTACTTCTAGTATACATATCCTTAATGACTTGAATATAACCAATATTAACTCATTGCTCTAGAACTCTCAAAGAACATCTCTTGAAATTTTATCATAAGCTTTCTCTAAATCAATAAATATTATATGTAGATCCTCCTTACTCTCTATGCTTCTCCATCAAACCCCTTAATAAATGTATAGCATCCATAGTAGATCTACGGCATGAAACCAAACCGATTGTGAGAAGTTTACGTATCACATCGTAACCTATGCTCATTACTCTCTCCCATAATTTTAATGTATGACACATTAACTTAATTCCTCCATAATTTGCACACTCTTGTGCATCACCTTTATTCTTAAATATAGGAACCAACAAACTCTTTCTCCACTCATCCGATATCTTTTAGTCTTTAAAATGACATTAAAAGATTTGAAGAAATTCCTGATCTCCTAAACATTTCCATGCCTATTTGAATATTATCTTCCTACTACTTTTTTACATTTCATTTTCTTCAAAGCTTCACTAACTTCGGATTTACTAATCTGATAAAATGAAATTTTTATTTTTGTTGGTATTAAGGTTCTAAAATCAATCGTCTTCGGATCTTTCATGAAAACTTTATCAAAATACCTCATCAACCTATTTTCAATATCCTTTCTAAAAAAAGATTTTATTATTTTCATCCTTAATACACCTCACTCAACTATGTCTTTACTTCTTCTATCTCTTTGGTTGAATTAACTTATATACATCTTTCACCTTCTTTCTGATCTAATCTATCAGATAAATCACTAAAACTAAATTTTTTGATCATATATATCGCTTTCTTAGAATCTTTCTCACTTTATATCTTTCCCAATTTTTCAAATTTTTACATCTAAACCAAGTTTTATAACAATATTTTTTATTTTTTATCTTTTGCGACACTGACTCACCACCAACTATTCTTATTAAAGAGTTTTTCCTTGATTCTAAGCACATCTTTAAGAACGCTTAATTTCACTTATTTTTTCCACATAATGTTTTTATGAACATTCCAAATTCTAATCTCTTTTAGCTCTTAAAATATTTTTATTTGTGTTCTTTAGGTCCCCATCTTCTAGACAAATAATTTGGTTTATTTTTCTATTACAACCTTTCATCTTAAAATCTAAAACTAACATTGATGGACTTAGATTTTCACTGGAATGACCTTACAATCTTTCTGATCTAAGCGATCTATTTTTCTTATCGAAAATAATCAATGTGTTTTACTAGATCCATTTTTATAAGTAATAATATGTTCATCTCTTTTCTTAAATAAGAAGAATCTACAAAAATCAAAGAAAATCTAATATACCCTACCTTCTTCATTACTACCCAAATCCATAACCACCATAATACTTTAAAATCTTCTACAATTCTTACCAACACGCCATTTAAATCTCCAATAAATACTTTTCTTCAAGATCTTTATTAATCCTCTAATTCATTCCAAAATTTTTCTTCTACGCTACCCCTAAACATACTTGACGTTTATTTATAATTGATAATCATAAGATCAACAATAATCTTTAGCTATAATTATTTCCACATCTATTAATATTTATAACATTATCCTTCAAACTTTTATCTATAATCACACCTACAACATTTCTAGTTCGACTTTTACCGAATACCAAAGTTTAAAACCTAAACTATCAATCTCCTCTTCTCCCCAACCCATTTAGTTTTAAACACATAAAATATTTATCTTTCTATGAACCATAATATCTATTAATTCCATTAATTTATCAGAAGAGTACCTATATTCCAAGATCCTAACCTAATTATAGATTGGACTAACTTCTTGCCGATCCTCCATAATGTGGAACCCTTGCTTATTTAACCGCACTGCACCGATCAGCTTGAGCATTTTTTTTTCATCAGATTCAAGTCATACAATGCCGCCTGGGACGCAAGATTAACACAATGATTTAAAGGATTCATGTTATGATTATTTCGACAAGTTTTACGCTGACTGTCGACTACCTAACGCAACCCTCCACTTTTGCTTCAAATAGATGACATTAAAATAAATAGAGCTAAATATAGCGACAAAATCATGTCTATCCTCTGTCAAAGTGTTCTTTTTCACACTAGTAATTTAAATAAAGTAATAACCCAAAAAGTAAAAAAAATATACAATAACAACAACAAGTCTTTATCCCACTATACGTAGTTGGCCCAATAAAATAAAAAAATGAACTAGAAAAAGTAGAGTATAGCATGCTACGTTGTATGCGCAAATAATAAGCACAATTTTTC
This sequence comes from Cymbidium sinense, assembly GCA_021442155.1. Classification (NCBI taxonomy): domain Eukaryota; kingdom Viridiplantae; phylum Streptophyta; class Magnoliopsida; order Asparagales; family Orchidaceae; genus Cymbidium; species Cymbidium sinense. The sequence continues at coordinate 66,041,458 of CM038229.1, read as the reverse complement.
TTGCCACACTTCTTAGGAGGTGCGCTATGTTACATTGTGGATTATAATGCATGTTAACTTGCACAATGGGCATTTATGGATTTAACTTATGTAGTTATAATTGGATAGATAAAATGAAGTACTTTATGAATATTATGTGATAAGAGGGTATCATGAAGACTCAAAGAAAAAATATAAAACAACAATTAGGTTGTAAATTTTATATAAATCTGTGCATGGGGGTTGATATCTAAATGAGTATGATAATTGAGAACGTTATATGAATTTGTTATAAAATTAGGAAATATTAAAGATATGTTATAATAGAGGAATGGTTGGAGTTGCAGCTATTGAAGATAAGGTAATTGAAATTAGGTTTTTGAGGTCTATACATATACAATGAAGGCAATCCAATAGACTAATAACTAAAATCAGTGGCAAAGAATTAGGAAGAAGGTGTAGATCTAAGATAGGATGGATAAAAATTATTTAAAATGATTTATGAAAAGTAAGTTCAACATTTCCAGACACACTTAGTGCGAATGAATGAAAAATGAGGATTCATAAAAGTAATACAAAATTGTTGGATAATTCTAAGGATGTTTATTATTGAATACATTGTAAATAACTTAGAACGATACTATTTATATAATTATTTATTAATCAATATATAGTTATTTATTAATAATTTATACAATTGAAAGTTATTAGCATGGAACTACAGGCAAATGACTCAATTTTTTATATATCACTTCTAAGGCACTTATTAGTTCTGTCAACTAAATGGTTGTGGTGGTCTTAGCTTCCCCCTTTTGCTTTTTTTATCTCCTCTTGCAAACTATTCCATTAATCTTCCATTGATGCACTTTAATTACTTAGTTTTCTTTTCTATCATATAATCTTCAATAATGTAGATTTTCTACATTATGTGAACACCTTTAGTTATTTTGATTCCTTTTTATTGGATAAAATGTCAATTTTTTTTTGTTATTTGTAATACAACATCAAGGAGTTTGCGAACATCATTTTCTTTTGATCTAATCAATCTTCTATGGAATAATCAACTTCACTTAATTATTAGCTTTTTATTTTTGATAAATCTTGTAATTATTTTATTTTATTTTACTTTTTTTATTGACTTTCCAATTTTGTCCTATTGCTAATGTTCAAGCATTTCAATTTTGTTGCAGACATTTGTCAAAATTGCTCAAGCTGTATCATCTCGTCCAGTTAAGTTAGCATTTTTTTTCTTATTAAATTCGTTAATTGGTAGTGACTTTATAATTTATGTAAACTATTCAAGTTGAATCGAACAATGTGCGGGATAATTTGAAATATTTTTTATTTTTTAAAAATATTTTTGTTTTGTATTTTCAGGTATTTTTATTTTTTTAAATAAAACAATTTGTTTTTAAAAATATAAAAATAATTTTGTTAGATGTTTTTAGTTTTTTTCAAAGAAAAAATCACTTTGTCACCACCCACCATTGTCAACTGTTGGCTACTAGTTGCTGCTCTTCGCCAATTAACATCATCAATCATTAGCACTAGTTTTTGTTAACTATTGCCATCTCATGCCGTCGCCACCACTGTCAAGCATGGTTTACCTGCTCCACCTTTGGCTACCTCCACTAAATACCGCCAACCACCATCCTTTCTAGTTGCAATTGAGCACTGCTTTACCACCACCATTTGTGACAAATCACCACTGATTGTTGCCATCCTCAATTGCCATTGCTGATTGCCATTACTATTTTGTGCAATACTCAATCAAAAAGGATTTAACAATTACATATATATCTTCATTGGTGAGGAAGAGAGTAGGCTCGTTTTAATAAGATGAGGGATATTTTTGTTTCAATGGTGTTAAATCTTACTGAAAATTTATTAAATGGAGAGGAATGAAACTCAAAAACATTGGAACCATGAACAACATTGGCAACAAAGGGAGAAGTTTGAGAATTATTTGGCATAGATACCACTGAAGAGGATACAGGAGAAGAAGCCTAAGGAACATCTTGGGCCACTAGAGTAGGAGGTGGAGACCTCATCAAGTGAGAAACCAAAGATCTGGTGGTAGTTAATGATGGAGGAAGTGAGCTCTGATGATTCATCCATGTTTGAGGAACTAAAAAATCGGGTTGGTTTTAGATTCCCTATTGAGGACCAATGGGAGAATGCGCATGAGGATGAGAGCCAAAGCCAAAAATTCAGAGTTGGCGAGATAGCATAAATAGACAGCAAAATAAGGGCTGCCCTAGGAACCAGAGGAATCAGGAGCGAATGAGATTATGATGCCAATGCCATCAAAAGAAGACCCAAAAATTATGCAGGTAAGGTGAAAAATATTCTAGCCATATGGAATCAATATAAAAGTCTTCAATGTCAAGTTGGTCTAACCATATTGAATCTTTCTTCTTGATTGCAATTTGGTTAATTTCTTGGTTTTTTTCAAAACCTTGTGTGTATTATATGTGTCTTTGTGTGTGTGCATGCACACATTAATAATCACATTTCTGAAGTTTTTTTCTTTCTTTCTTCAACCAATGGTCTCCTGATGATGGATACGTGAGGTTGTGTATGACATCTCTGTCTAGTTGATCTTAGGATATCTTGGCTAATTTTCTACAGTCACAGGCCCATAGCTTCTCATTTTTTTAAGAGAACACATGATAGTGCCATTTGATTTTTCATTCCATATCTCAAACAAGAAGATAAATTTGAAATAAGGAAAAAGGTTGGTAAATTGCCTGTGATAAAATGTACTGGCTTATGGTATTTAATGTCTATGGTGGAGCTGTTGTGGATCCCAAAGACACTTTCCTTTTGAAACAAATCAATATACAAGTCAGAAGTCTCTCAGGTGACACCTTGCCTTGTCTGAACGCCTAGGACAGACTAAAAATTTGCTGTGCAAGGTGATATATTTTAGATTTTCAACTTGCCTAACATTTCCTCTTCTCTAAGCAATAGTATTTGTTTTATCATCCTTAACTGAACAAATTGTTATTTTAGTTAATTCAGGGTTCCCAGGGGCAACTTTCAAAAAAACCTCTTGAGGTTTTAATCTTTTGTGTTTTTCTTGTTTGTTTCAATATAAGGCTGTAATTTTAGAAATCCTTGACATATTCAATTACTTTGTCTTTATTAGTTACTCATGTCTCGTCTAAAAGAATATCACTTCAAAATTTTTATTTATTATGTTCAAATGCAGGTGTTTTCTTCTTTTCTGGTACTATGTCCCATTTGATTTTTTAAAGATATAAATCGCAATCTGCAATCTGCAAAATGATTATTATTACTATTTTGATTCTTCGATTTGCTTGTATTTAATTCAAAATCAAATTGGGTTTGAACTCCACAAACCCGTTAAATCCAAGAATTTCATTTTTTACAATCAAAAATGAAAAAAATTACAATTTAATATGTTGGGAAATTTAAGAAATTACATACCAGATTTACATATTTCACATCCAAACTTGAATATTTACAAACCAAAGACTTTTCCTATGCTCAAAAAAAGTACATTTCACCAAAAAAGTAACAAGGTATTTTTGATGTAATAATAAAGATTTAGGTGCTATTTAAGTAAAAATTAAAGTTTGGGTGTGAAATATGTAAATTCATAAGAATTGCGTGGTATGTATGTAAATCCCCCATGTTAAAATTACCTTCATTGAAATCTTGAAGTAGAAATTCATGAAGTAGGCTTATAATTTCAACTGTTTAAACTTTAAACATGTGATATCTATTTCTGTGAATTTTCCTTTGCATCTAACGAGATGACCTTTGAGGTTGTATCCTTTTATTTTTTTCACCAATTGGGCCATTGCAATTTTTATGGGTAAAATAAAATATAAGGAGGATGCACATAACTTCAGGCTTCTTACGTATTCATTTTCCACACATAGATCTGATGTCTATATCTCTTCTCTTTTTGACTTTCATCTAGGATGTCGTTCCACCGGCATATCTGAATGAGCTTTCATTGTTGCAAGATCAAATTGCTCCTTTTTCAACAGAACTTGCTTTCGACATTATGGAAAAGGAGCTAGGTCTACCAATAGATGTCCTTTTCTCCGAAATGTCACCAGAACCAGTTGCAGCTGCTTCGCTTGGACAGGTATTTTGATGGTTCTGGATGAATGTTACTGAAACTAAGATTTGTAACTCATTGATCCTTTCAATTATTAGGTTTATCAAGCCAGGCTTTGTTCAAGTGGGAAGATTATTGCTATCAAAGTACAGAGGCCTGGAGTGAAGGCAGCAATTTCATTGGATATTTATATCCTCCGTTATCTTGCAGGCTTGATAAAGAAAGCAGCCAATTTGAATACCGACCTTCAGGTACATCTAGAATATAATTTACTTTTCGCAAGTAAATATGTTACTTTTTAAGCACATTTTAGGCACTGATTTCTATATCCATGAATTCTGAGATAGCAGTGCTCAATTATTTTATGATCTTTTTTTGCAGGCTGTACTTGATGAGTGGGCATCAAGCCTATTTCGGGTATATACTTCTCCCAATACATTATTAGAGCCTTATACCCTTCATAACCGCTCATCTTTAAAATGCATGATGACATAACAGATCGTTCTCACTGCAGCTTTTCTTTTGATAAATTCACGAACATTAATTTTTTTGTTTTGTTTTGTTTTGTTTTGTGTTTTTGTTGATTTTGAGTTTAATATTGGAATATGAGAACATTCCCTTCTTTGTATGACCAGTAATGTGGCATAATGTCCAAAGTAGGTTTTCAATTAACACAAAGCTAATGACATTAATTATATTGCCTGGAACATCATTCAACAATAAATCCACATGATTTGTAATATGCATGTAAGGCTTTTTGTCTTTGTTAATGAACCAAAATCATGCATTAAACATGCACAGACAATGCCCCAAAATTTGTGTTTCTTATGTAAATCCATCTTCAAATTTCATCAAAATTAGATACTGGTTGATCCATAGTTAAACCAATTGTTTGTGGAACTCTCTTATGGATAACCTTTTTTTTAATAACCATTTTAATAAATATTAGTTTTAGTTAGAGAATTTTCTCCCTTATTGTTGATATTCTTTATTTAAGGAATAAATTTCCCTATATCAAAATGTATGTTTTTAGACGCCTTGTTAGGGAAGGGATGGGAATTCAGTTAATTTGGCCTCTCTTTTTGTTGAACTGGTGAATTTGTTTTGTTCTTTTAATGTTGAACAAAAACATTTGGCTTGTTTGTGAGGTTGGTGGCTTGCAGAATATAAGTTTTTTTTGGCAATACTTCAGGATTGTGTACAATATTCTATGGTATGAAGCTTGATAGGTGCTTTCATGCCAGCTCATTTGTAATGCAGAATTACATGTGAAGGGAAGATAGAGAGAGAAGCAATATTTCTTATAAAACAATGAAGGAACGCTAAGAAGCCTAATGGAACTATAAAGATAAAACAAATCCACATAAATAGCAAAATTTCCTATGTAGTTTCAATCTTTTAACTGTAAACCTTTTAATCTAGAAAGCTCCAAAAACAATTTAGAACAAGCCTTTATAAGTGAATATATTTCGAAAACTTCGACTAAATGAGGACAAAAATTGGACCTTGATAAAGTGCATAATGTAGATACAAGACAATATCAAAGGTTAATAGAAAAATTAATTTACTTATCTCACATGTGTCCTGAACATACTCAACCAATTTATGCACAAACTCAAAGAGTCACATCTTTAAGCCGCCTATAGAATTTTCAAATATCTTAAATCAAGCCCAAAAAAAGAAATTTTATTTAAAAATTATATTTTACAAATTGAAGGATACATGAATACAAACTATACTAGATTAATTGTAGATAGTGTTTGCAATCGAAACAAAAAAAAAGAGCTAGAAATAGAGAAGATATGCACCTCTCTAGATTTCGACCCACATCACCCACACTTGAAGAACGATCCACGATCAACTTCAGCTCACTCATTTGACTTTAGGGTACGTGCGTGTGAGTACTTTGGGTGGGAGGCAGGGAGGGAGGAGAGAGAGAGAGAGAGAGAGAGAGACCTTAGCTTCACATGAAGATCGAGTCGGAGCTGGCGGGCTTTGCACATGAGAGAAGAAAGAACTGGAAAAATTACGAAGACTTTTGTCGTCGACCTTAGGTTCATTAAGAAACAAAATTCTCAATTGAGATATTTGATCCAAAGCAAAGGAGAAAAGTACACTAATCACATCAAATTTTACAAGTGCAGTATTGCTAAATAGTTATGCAATCAAAATTTTATAAATTTGCTTAAATTTTAAATAATTTGAAATTCAAATAAAATATAAATAAAGAAGCCTATGCATGTTGATCTTGGGTTTGACTGGAAAAATTATGAAGATCTCTACCATTGATTTTAGGTCCGACGAGATGAAAATCTCTCTGTCAATCTTGAGTCCAAAGCAAGGGAGAAGATTATGTCAATTATGTTTAATTTCACTAATGCAATATTTCTAAGCAATTATGTTGTTAAAATTTTGTTAAAATTTTGGCAAATTTAATCATTTTTATAAAAGTCATAAAAATGAGAAAAATGATAAAATCAAAATTAAATCGAGAAGTCAAATTTTGAATTATTAGATGTAGCCGGCCTATAACCTTTGGTGAGTTGAGTCAAATTAGTCACAATCGCTCATCCTCCTTCCCTCTCACATTAAAGTAATACAATTTAACCAAAATTATAGATTTTGGACTTAAATCTAAATCATCTAATTCGTTGGTCAATTTATACATATAGATGAATTAAGAATTACCGAACTCAAATGCTAGTTTTATAAGATCCATAGAAATATGAAATTTAATTTTTTTGGGATAAAAATATTCACACGAATACAATAACGAACGATCATCAATTGCTCGATTAATCAGACAGAACATCGAAAGCTTCTAATAAAAATCAAAATTCATTTTGATTATAAATTGAGATTAAAAATTCAAATCCTTAGGGTTTCAATGGATATATGCCCAATATATCTTCATGAAATGAAACCCCACATATAGCATAGGCATTCCAATGGATGTAAGCCCAATCATTGTTCACAAGACGGACCCTATATATAGCATAGGCATTGCATTGGTATATGATCAACTTATGTTCATAAAAAAGAAATTCACATTTAACATAGCCCTTCTAATTGATGTAAGTTTAATTTGTGTTTTGAAGGAAAACTTCATTCGCATCTACGACATTCTAATGGATGTAACCCCAATTTATGTTCATAAAATGAACTCCACATTTGATATAATCCCAACTTATGTCTGCAAAGCAGACTTAATTCACGTTAACCGACATTCCAATGGATGTAAGCTTAGTCTATGTCTGCCAGGCAAGCATTTTTTCTATCCCAGGGATTTTCAATAGTTGTAAGTCCCGCCAACAGGGCATACCAATGGTAGTAAGTCCCATCTAAGTCAGAAAATTTCTGGGTCACATTGTTTAACAGATAAGGCCATAAGACCCACTAACTAAGAAAACTTATAAAATGAGTGTAGCCTTTACAACCTAACAAACACTATGAACATTCACTCCTAGTCTAATCGGGATTCCTAGGATGAGGCAATTCATGGCTGCTAATTAGTTTCTCTGGACATTACGGCTAATAGCTTTTTGATGTTGGTAGACTAGGAACAACAAATAGCCCTATGATGACAAAGCCATAGGATCTTGATTTGGACTATTTTCATATATTTCAAATAGTCATCCACACAATATCATTAAACATTGATTCGCACCAAAGACTAATATCTACATCTAACCTAAATCGAGAGTGCTCTCCTACACAGTGAAAAGGGTAATTACTTATAGATTCTTGCGTCCATAGAAAGTAGGATCTAGATCTAAATAAACCCTATTGTAAATGGCAACGAAATATGGTTGAATAAAATTTAATTTTCCTCGTGAAAAATAAACTCCCTAATTATCTTAAGAAGGCAAAGATTCGATTGTTTTTCCTGAATGATTAATTAGAAGGTCCATTGTATATTCTTCGAAATAAATTTTATTACTTGGAGGAGCAAGAAATATCTACGTTTTAGATTGAGTGTTGAAGCCTAATTTAGAGATATTGCCTAAGAGATTTGTGAGCTTTTATAGATCAAAATTATAGTAAAAGATTTAAATATCAAGCAGAAAGTTCTTATGAAAATATGTTGTGATAGTAAATCATCCATCAACATTATACACAATCTAGCACAACATGATTGTACCAAGCATGTTGCGGTTGATATACACTTTATTAATGAGAAATTAGAAGGTAGATTGATTTGTACTCCATGTGTGCTTATAAAAAATCAACTAGCTGAAAAATTCACCAAAAGACTATGCAATCTCGCATTCAAAAATGTTATAAACAAATTTGGAATGGTAGATATCTACCATTCAGTTTGAGAGTGTGTTAAATTTATGGCTATTTTAGTGCAGTACTACAGTGCACTATAGTATAGCAGCTATAATTCCACCTCAGTCTCTCTCTTACAGTAGGGCTCACTCTCCAATCATAATAAAGATTTGAAGGCCAACAAATCAAGGCCTTGTACCATTGGATCAATTACTTCATAGCCCTGGAATTGAAATTTTTGTGCATCCTATAAAATTTTTTTATTTTATAATGCCTCTTGGAGATGTATACATAGTTTCTTATATAAATTGAGAACAAAAAAAAAACTCTTTTTTGTTGTTTTATTTTCTATAAAAGAAATATAATGTTTTGATTCAACCTTGAACTTCTGTCCAAGATATAAGCTAATAATATTTATTTATAAAAATAAAATTACCCATATAAGTAAGCATTTTAAATCATATCTAATTCTAAATAAGTCTAAATACGAATTAAATGTTATCTAAAATGATAATGCTAATTTTAAATAAAATAAATCTATAATTTTTAATTTAAATGAAATATCTAAATTTTAAAATAATCTAAATTTTATTTCTTATGCTACATCAATTCTTTTGGGTTTGATAAAAATCTTCTCCCAAAGAGTTACATAGAAGCCCTTTAGTTGGAAGTTTGGTGACCATGGTTGAGGTGATAGAGGAATTACTTCATTAACATCTTTTGAATACTTAACATATTGGACATTTAAGGCATAATATGGAGGCATTAGATATCACTATACTTCATATGGCCTTAATATGTCAGTACCATAAAAAAAGATAGCATTCACATAATAATGGAAGTAATGGTAGAATGAACGCAATATTATAACACTGTATATTTTGGATGATAGCAATTGTGGATAGAAAAAATCAATGTTGGAAGGTGCCGACAACAATTTCAGAAGTTGGGAATCAACATGTACCTTCAACTCATGCTTATAAGACTCATATCATACTTAGATTCAAGCAATTAATGTGAAGGGAATGAGATTGTAAGAGTTATTGTAGTATGAGAAACATGATAGTGGAAACTTAGTCATAAAATTTTTTATATCAATTTCTCATTGAGCCAATATAAGGGTCTATTTGTGGCTACTATAGTTGTCTATGTAAGTCACTAAATAATTCTTATAAGAAAAATAGATTTTCAAAAAAAAAGTTAGATAATAGTTCTCATAGATTCCACATTCTAGTAGATTTGGTTGTAAAAAGTTGCTTCTCACCAATGCAATTTTTAAAAGCTGAAAAAAAGTTGTAGCCAAAGTAAAGTGTAGAGTTATTTTGGAAATAAAATTATGAAAAAGTTGACTCGGATAATGTTTAAAATAACAAAATCTGAAACTAAGACATTTTATTGTAGTGAGGTGAGGCATATGTTTTGAGGCAAATTGAGGCATAAGCTTCGAAATAAAAAAATACAAATCATAAGATTAATTCATAAATATGACAAACTATCAACATATTCATTTAGTTCATTATTATAAAAACACAATTCATTAATTTCAATCTTAAATATTAACATAAACATAAAATTAAAATGAGATTTCTTATAAGCACTCACTTAAAATTTAAATGCGACATGAGGATCAAAATCTATAACAATTTTATTATGACTTTCATCATTTTCAGTAAAATCATTATATATAATAATTGTCATCCTCAAAATGTCTCATCATCTTTAATTTTTTTTTCAACTACTAGCTTTCTTTTTTTGCTTTCTATAGCTATTAACAATATATTCAATATAATATTAAATAAAATGATAGATTAGCAACACGGAGAAAGATGCAGGCATTGCTCTGGCTTGTACTGCTTGGAGGAGAAGAGTAATGCTAGCTTACACTATCTTGGACAGAGAGACTGCTCGAAATCTAGAACTCTAACTTGTGTGAGACGATGAGAAAAATAGATAAATAGGTATACTAATGCATAAAATATATTAATATTAAAATAAACTAATTATAAATATTATTTATAAAAAAAATAAAATATAGGTGCTATCTCAGAACGCCTCGAGGCATACGCCTCATTTTAAGAAGGCGTAAGCTTCACTGGACTGAGTGAACTTTAAGCCTCGAGGAGCTCTTCATGTGCCTCAATTCAAGGCTTACCTCGAGGCACGTGTCTTGAATACTTTTTTAAACAATGGTCTTGGATAATATCTAAATCATGCATTATAGTTTGATAATTGTTATTCAGATTGCAAGATTGGTTAGATTATGTGATAAAAGATGAATTTGATGAATTCTAGGGTCATCATAACTATCCTATGATCCATATTTATAATTGAATGAGTCATGACTACATCTAACAATTTTTGTGCTATCATTTTTTCCTAGATCTATTTATATCCAAAATAATCTTTCTTACATTGATGTTTATGACCTGGACGAAACACTAACAAAATAATTGTGTAAATTCTATGGTAAATATTGAGAATTTTGAAGCTCCACAGGCATGTTTTTGTGTTTGTCATGTATTTTCCACATATAAGTTATGTGTCTTGAACAATTTTGTTTCTTTAGTTGTATTGATGTCATAATAATAGATCATGGTGTTAAAAATTAGAGATTTTCACAAATCAAACATACAATACATATGTATTTACAAATTAACCACCCTTCCTATTTTTTTTAACTACCAGGTCTATGTCTTTGCGTGTGCTATGATTAAATTGTTTGGAATTTTACAAAAATGAAAAATGTGAGTTGGGCTTTTATTATGAATTTCAATATTTGAATATCAAATTGAAAAATTAAGTTTGAAGGTGGTTGATTGTAATTATAGAAGAATAGGGTGACTATGTATGTAAAAGCCCCCAAAAAATAATAATACCAAATAGTTATGGATGTTGATTTTATTGATACCAATTTGATCAAGGCTTTTGATTTCTTCCTTTGCTCTTAATTTTACCCTCAGTCAAGGAATCAGGGCTACATTCACATCAAAGAAGACATCAACGATCATGCTGAGGGTAACATGCTGTTGGATTAAGTTCGATGTAGGGTGGAAACATGGGTCATAGTTATGCTAAAATGAACCAGCGATGGAAGATGTTTGCTGTCAAGTGCAAGCGATTGGATTCTGGAGGAGGCATATAGACCTTAGGAATAGATGCATTCATGTGAGATAGAATGAAGTTGGGAGAATAATATATAGTCTATGGCCACATAGAAGCTTGAGAGTGGAATCTTAAATTGTTGTGATTGTGAATGCCATAATATTGTCGTGTGGTCGATGTGAGCATGCAGATGAACAGACTTGTGAGAAAGTGAGCATGTTAGTGACGTGTGAGAGCTGCAATGGAGTGCAATAAGGGAGGCAGTGTGCTCATGTATGGGATATAGTGTCATGCAACAAAGGAGGTGCAGAAATAAGCATGTAGTTCATTGAAGTTTGACCTAATCTTGAGGGGAAGTCAAATTGCAGTTGGCTTGTGATGAGAAGAGAATGAGCAATTTAGGATCTAATACCAAATGATTCAATGCAGTAATAATTAAAGAAGAAACAACGACCCTAAACCTATTAATAGAGGAGGAGAGAAGAGAGAATATGAAAGAAAATTAATTTTTAATTCATTCGTAAATTGATTCATAATACAAGACAATGATCCTTATTCATAGAAATAGGGTTACAATGACGATCAACTATCCTGAAATCAAATATAACCTTATCTAATCTTTTATAATTCAAAATCAAAACCTAATATTATCCAAAGAATAATTATTGATAATTCAATTAAAATGAAATTAGAAATATTAACTTAAATGAACTAATAGAGATAAATTCTAAAATGGTCTAAACCTAATTTAGTGTTTTGCATTTCCTTGGCCCAATGCACCAAGGCTAACTTATGAAAAGTGATAACAATAAGAGAAGAGATGGAGAATATAGAATCACCAAAGAGAGAAGGGAGAATTTTGAGGTAGATAAATTTTGATTCAAATCTAAAATACATGCTAGGAATCTTAATCTTTCTTTATAGAAACAGGGTTATGAAGATATGATCAAGTTTCTTGAAATCAAATCTAATCCTAAATAATTCGAAATTAAAACATCATATGCTAGTTTTTGTTAAAATAAATTAAAAATCTTAATTTAAATGAGGTAAGTGAAACAAAATTTAAAATAATTTAAATTTAATTTATTGTGCTACATTATGACCATTATACTCACCATGTCAAACAAGCCATTTGATGTGTCTAATTTTTAAGTTTGTATAAAAATTTGTCATTTAGTTGACACCTCTTAAACACTTGGATAGGTACATCACAAGCAAGTGTTTGACACAAATTATAGATAAATTATGCACTTGATTCATGAACCATCAGAACTATGATTTGTCGTATTTTATTCAGAATTTATGAGCATTATGAATTATTTTTTGTTATTTGTCCAATTTGATTTAGCTTTTTCTACTCCTTTCATTTTCCTTCCAATTAAATTTAATATTATCACCTTTAAATGCAAGATGGATATTGTTTAATCTTTTTAACATCATTAAAGTAATGGAATACAATATCATTTAATCATCAGTTAGATGCATCAAAATTTTCATAGTGAATGACTCCAATTGCATTCTAATATGATTGTGATTTCGAAGTGTAAAGACATTCAAATGGCTTGAAAACAAGTACATTGGTTTTTTATTATACCTTGTTTGTATCGAATAGTTTTAATTTATGAACATGTAGAAACTTTAATTTTTAAAATGGCTTCTATATGTTGTTGGATCATAATGTATTTTTATATGCTTAACAGATGATTAAATCATCACCAATTGATGAAACTCAATCCACATATGATACTTAATGTAGATCAAAATCAATGTTGTGATCTTGACTTTCAAGATTATATAAAACAGTAGATACGAAAGAAAAATTAGAAGGAGAATAGTCATTCTTCTTTTAAGAGGAGAACTAGCATTCTCCACATAGTTGGATTTCTGATATATGAACTTCCAATGAAAAATCAAAACCATCAAGTATCTTTAACTTTATTTTATTAAAACTAGTGACATACATGATTTTAAGAAATTTTAAATTGTTTGGTCAAGATGTGTAAAAAATTTTTCAATGAATGACTCACATTTTATTTGAAGAAAATTGTGATATCAAATTATAGAGATTTTTCAATGTTTTGGAAGTAAATGCATGGATTGTTGATCATTTATTTAATATTTTTGATAGTTTTGATTAATTAAAATATAAGAGTTAAACTAGACTCTGATGATGGTTCTATATATAGTCCAGGTGTATACGTGAGCTTTGTTCAAATAATTTTCCTTTAGTTTGAACTCAAGTTCATACTCGCTAGTAAAGCTTAAGCTCAAGTTTGAACATGCCGAATCAGTTGTGAGCTCCACAATCAACAATGCATTAATGTTCTTTATTTTATCAAAGTATCCTTGGCTCGATTAGCTGAGTCATAAGTAGCTCAAACTCGATCTCATTAATGACTTGAGCTTAGCTTGTGGGTTTATTATGTCTAACTCGTTAGCCAGCTCATCTCACTTACAACCCATGCCATCTGATCATCCTTATTTTATGTATGCTTGATAAATGTTTAAATTATTATGAAAATTGGTGAAAGAGTTATGTATAAATTTTATGTCGTAGATAGCAATAAACAATGTGATTTTGAATTTGAAGATTATGCAAGATTTTAGATGCAAAAGGGAGGAGAATATTATTCCTGTGCTAGGAGAATAAAAGTTCATCACGCCTGCCCAAGTGTTTTTTTTCTTCCCGAATTCAGGAATAAAATAGCAACTGCGCTTTTCCATTCATTATCTGTTTAATGTTCTATCGTATAGTTTGCAAGTACTGTAACATAACGCATTCTGCATATTCTTAGAGCTTTACATTGAATACAGGTAAATCACATTTAATGCAGGAGATGGATTACAGAGAAGAAGCAAAAAATGGTCTAAAGTTCAGGTAGTGCTACCTTCTAATTCTAGTAATCAAGATGCTACTAACATTGGCTTTTCCTTAATACACTTAATTTAATGAGGGGTGTTATATTTATGTTGTTGTGGCATTGTTCCTTGTTCTTGCATTGTATGAATTCAACAAAGTAGAAAAATTAAGATTTTTGCCTCCAGAAGAAAAAAAAAGTTTATAATCACTGGTAGCAATTTCTTGTATAAATAAGAAGAATAAATATAAGTACTATTCTTTTTATCATGCCTTATAAAAAGGATTGTACTCAAAACATACAATTTTTGGTTTTTGTGATGTGATCAGATAAGTTTAACAACTTTTTTTTTAATATCTTTTTTTTTGTTCTAATGTGTAATGTTGGAATTTCTATACATAACACTGGCATTATTTTTACAATAATGTAGGAAGCTATATGGGAGGCTACAGGATGTTTTCGTGCCAGAAATGTATGTGAAGCAAAGCACCCGCCGTGTCCTTATTATGGAATGGGTGGAGGTGCATCATGTGATTTTTATTGTTTAGATCAGAAGTTCTGGAATTATATACCTGAAGTCAAAGTTTGAATCTTCATGTTAATCTACTTTGTGCAGGGCCAGAAGTTAGCGGAAGTCAAAGATCTTTATCTGGTAGAGGTAGAAATATGGAGTTACTGTTATATTTTGAATCCTTTTTCACCCTTTTTTTTTTCTTTTCTTTTCCACTCCTGTTCTTCGTATAAGTATAATAACCTTGGAAAGATTTGTATAAATGTGAACACTTCATGAGATTTAGCACCTCACCTGACGCTGAATAAGAATGGATGAAAATTTATTAAGCTCATCCCAAATTTTATTGTTGGGATAAAGCTAATCATAATAATGCTGCTGAAGAGTTGTATGATGCATGCTATTGAACAGGTTGGAGTTTATTGCTCACTTTCTCAGCTACTAGATTATGGATTCTATCATGCTGATCCTCATCCTGGCAATCTTCTTCGAACATCTGATGGGAAGCTAGCATATTTAGGTATATCTTCAAAGTATCTTATTAGATGGTTATTTCAAGATGTACCGTGAGGCTGCATTGCAGCCTGCCCAATATTTAATCCGGAAAGCATAATTTCATATTTTGTTCGTTTGATGAAGCATAATCTATACAGATGCTAATTCTTTTGTGCCTTACAACTGAACCAAAGGAACCCAAATATCTAAATAAACATTTCAGATTTTCCCAATATGTCTAATTTCTTGTCTTATTTTCTCTGTTTCACTTGCATTATCAACATAATTTTTTTATGTTCATTCAAAATGTTGGTGTATTGTTAACATTTATTTATGAATCTCACGTGGGTTTTTTCATTTTTTGTAATTTGGTGTGTTCAGGATCAATTAATAATGGAAAGCACACGTTTTCATTTTGTTCTCAAAATACTTGAAAATGTGTTGTGCAGAGTAATATATGTTTTGATGATTTATAAAGAAAGAAAAATGATGAACTGATGGAATATGAAACATGCATCAAAATTATTTTTTGTTATTTTTATATAGTTTTAGAATCTTATTTTTAGATTTAGTGTATTTAATTTTTGGATTTTCTTTATTTTGAATTAGAAGATGGGATTTTAGAACTTTTTTATATCTAAATTTTAAATTTAGTTTGAATTTTAAATTGTAACTCTTTTTCTGTAAATAAAGGTTTTATGGCTCAGAATTGAATAATGAATTATGATGAATTGCAATACGAAGATTCTCCCCTCCACTCTCTTCTCTCTATCGAGCTTTCACACTACAATCCCTCTTCTTTTCTCTACCCTATCCCATGACAACCCACTACCTTCAAACGTGCAATTACTAATCTATTCCTTACAACTATAACCTCTCTTAGCTCAAAATCCAATGATGGAAACCTCTTTTTTTCTCTCAATTTCTTGGTGTGGCTTATCCCTCACCCAAATGTTTTCTCTAGCTTCCTCTCTTTACAACTTGCCTTCTTCTAATTGGAAATTTAAATCAAGTTGATCAAAGGCCATCAATCTTGGAAGAAAGGTGAACTTTGAGCAGAGTGATGGTCAACAAGAGCCATCAAACAATTAAACATTGATCAATTTTTTATACATCAATTGATATTAGAGCCCACTCTCTAAAGATAATTGCAAATATCCATCTCTTATCATTAATATTACCACATCATGGCGAAATTCTCAAACTCCTTATCCTCTTGATTTGCAAAGAAAGATGGAAAAAGCAAACTTCTTATCGTCTTGATTAGCAAAAAAAGATTGACAAAGAAGTAGAAAATAAATCAAAACTAGAACTCTAATACTAACCTTAAGCCATATGAATTTCTTCACCTATTATCATTTGCATTTATAAGGCTAAGAACATTGATTCGTGTGAGATTCATAAATTATGCTCAGGTGTCATGGAAATATATAAACTCACTTGTGGAGCTATAAAATCTTCTTTTTCACTTTGGAATCTTCATTACAAATTTGTTGACATGTTTCATCTTGTTCATAACTTTGAAGTTTGGAACATTATTATGTATATGATTTAAATATAGGTGAAATATATATTTCTCATCATTATTGTCATGTCACATGATGAACCCTCCCAATTGAATGTAACATGTAATAGAGGCTAGTATTATTCACCTGATTAAATCTACCATCAACACTAATTCTATAATTTTATCCATCAAAATAAAGTGACTAATAAAGTTAATCACAAGAACTACCCAGTCAAAACTTACCTTAACTACTAGATTAGTTTATATAAGTTCATATGTATGTGTCTATATGTGTGTGTGTGCGTGTGCGCTTTAATCATTTTTGTGATATGCAAAAAATTAGGTATAAATTTTTTAGGATATTTACTTTTATTTTTACAAAATATTGAGCATTATAATGATAATCCTCTTAAAGATAAAATTGGTCCTCCAATTATATATGAAGGATAAAAATGATCCCATACTATTTAAAAGGACTAATTTAATCCTCTGATTGTATAAAAAAGGGATCAAATTAGTCTCACCATCTAAACTAAAACAAAATTAGGATTTAAAGCCTTTAAAATATGAATATTTTTGGAATATGTATTTTTCTTGATTTTTTATGTAAATCTAATTTTTATATGCTTTTTTGTTTTTTTACTTCATTTATTATTTTAATAAAAATATTTAAACTATCAAAAATAATATTTTATTTTATTGAAAAAAATATTTCAATAAATCAATATAACAATTTTAACTCTTATAGAAAATTTTTCTAATGTATTTCGTTACAATGAAATCAAAATAAAAAATAAAAATAATAGAAGTATGAATTATCAAAATTATCTAACTCCAAAATGTGGGCTCCGAAAATTCGCCATTGACCTGAAGATAGTGGATTAAATGTCGGTCAAATTTTCAAAAGGTAGATGGAGAAGTAGATAAGACACTACCCAGAGATTTTACCCTCATTTTGTGAGGACTTGACCGTTCTAGTTTTTAAAGCAAGCACCTATAGTTAACCCCTCCCAATACCGAGAGAGCTTTTGATTAAGGCTACCATTGACGCTAAATCGAAGGATAAGAAGAAGAAAGATATGGAGTTTTGAAATTTAGATTTATGAAATTCATCATCCTTTAACTTAAAACGGATGGTTGGGGGAATGATGACACACCCGATCAATATCCCATGCTCATATTCTTGTCGTGGTCTAATCTATTTAGTCGAGATAGACCCAACCCGAAGGATTATCGTCTCATGAGTCCGTCCAAGGAACTTTAGACTTTGGTGGTAAGATTTGTCAAGACATGCTTAAGTCCACCTGACAGAGAGTTTTTGTCCATTATACACCCATATTTACATATCAAGTGGCGAGTCATTGGGGAACATCGGATCCACTACCGTAATATAAGGTTCCAGGTAAATTACCGATCATCACATTATATTATAGCTCTATCACCAAATCATCTTGATAGAGGACGTGTCACGCCCTACAAGCAGATTGATTGAAAGAAACATGTAGAATAATTTAATTGACATCTTTTATGAAGTTTTTTTTTAATTTGCCACCTATGACAAACAGTAGCGGAAGGTTGATAGATTCAGTTTTGCTTTAAGTCTTGAATGATAGATTTCATTTAAGCATTTATAATGGAATAACATTAAATTTTGCATTTGAATTGATACTTGATTTAAGTCAATTTGATCTGAAATTGTGATTATTTTTTGATGGAAGTATCCCCTCCGGTTGAAATCTCCATTCAACACAACCATTATCGAGGTATATAAGTCTGCTTAATCATTTAGTTTATTGTTCTAGATACTGTCGATTTTATTAATTTAATAATAAAATATCAGATCTAGATTTATACTTTGAGAATTTTGAATTTGAGAGTATCAAATATAAATATCTATGATATTTTGATAATAATGTTCCCTCCGATTGATATTTTCAATCAACTCAGCCATCATTGGGGATTAGGTGATAGTTGTCATATTATCATATGTCAAAATTAACTTCTCAGAGATTTTCTCAATTGGAGAAAGTTATAATAACATCATTAGGTTTTGTTAACTCGGACCCAGTCCATAGATCCAATCGGGAATCAATCTACGCAGTATCCTCACACATTAAATTTATGCGTCTAGTATAGTTTCATTCATGCCCATTTAGACGTCATCGAGTTTCATACAAGTCTTTGCATATCATACCAATCTTACTTTAAAGGTAAGTCATCAAGTCTTCTATGGATATGACTTGTGTTTAATAATGAGCTTTCAAATCCTTTACATGTACTATACAGGTTCTACTTATGCTTAATTTTATTCTTTATTGTTCACTTCGTTCAGCCTTTAAGATAGCCCAAATATTTGTTGGAAGTTTTCACTTGTATATTTTAGTGAGTATTCAAACTTATTATAAATCTCATTCGAGTTCTTCAGGGATTTCACCAATTTATCCAATGAGGGCTATAGCGGAGTCCAATTGTACATTTAATAGTCCTAGTTATACTCATTGGCTATCCAATAATGTTCTTGTTTGTAAGTGACTTTCTAAGTCCTTTGTGATCCAGCTTTGCCTTTAATCTTTGTTTAAGATGGTCTTTCAAGTTTATTATACACTCTTTTCTTTATAAGTTTTATTTGAATTCTATTATTGCGCATATTCAAGTTATTGAGTCCCAAGTCGGTCCTAATTTCGACAGTCTCCCAGCATTATTTCCCTGTATGGGGCTACATCAGGAGTTTAGACTTGCTCATCGTGCTACAAAGAGCGTGTATGAGTGGTATAAATTACGACCTAAGTCTTCATTTTCTCTACTACGCTATAAAGAGCGTGTATATGTTACCTGCACAAAAGAAATCTTTTTTTTTGTCGCGTTGCGAGTGTCTCCTACAAGTTTTTCTCGCCGTACTACAAAGAGCGGGCACGGGTTCCGCTTGTCACGCCAAATGTGCCGCATATAGGATTTTAGAAGCATTAAAGTTTGAAAATTTTATACCTTTGCACACAAGACAATTTCGACAATAATAATAGTGAATTAACTAAAGTTTGGTGATGTTAAAACACAATATGTAATAGTATTTGCTTTGCTTTTTTTTTGCGAGATAGATATTTGCTAGCGGTGTAGTGTGGGTTGTTGTAGAAAGTGTGGGAAGTGCTGTTGGAGTTGGATTGACCTTATGAGAGGGAGCTGTAGTTTGGGAATGTTGGAGGGAGAGATGACTTAGAAGTGAGGTGGTCGGCTTAAAAAAGTGGAGAGGGCCACTATAGCATGTGGTTAGGAGGGTTGTTGGGGATGATGGTTTGTGGGTGCCTTGATTTAGACTCATGTAGTTACTGTTTGGAAGGGAGTGCTAATTGGTGGCTTAGGTAAATGGCTACGGGATTCCACTGAAGAGAGATAGAGATAGTGAGTCATGAGTGGAGGGAGCGAAATGAAGGTCTAGCTTTTGTCCTGTGTGTATCTATTCCTAGCTGTTCAAGAAGAACATTAAGGCAAATAAGGAATGGTGTGGAGTTTTAGGCTGGTTGGTGAGCAGAATGAGGACTGGACGGGTTGGAGGTGAACTTTTGTGCTTAAGCTGGAGTTGAATGGCGCGGTGTGCAGTGAGAGCTTGTTGAGCAGTTAGTGGAAGCAAGGGCAGATGGCTGCGTTGTGAAGGTGTCTGTAAGATAGCTGTTTGGGGAGGATCCGGCGTATGGAGCTGGCAAGGAAGAAAGCAGCAGCTGCAGTAGAATGGAAGTGAGGGAGCTCTGTTTGTTGTTGCTTAAGAAAGAGAAAAACCGGCTTGGTATGGCACAACAGAGGGGTTGCGGGATTTGTGTAATGGTGAGAGTCAAATGGTGCAAGGTGGAGACGTGCAAATCAGACGAAGGTAGAGAGGAAGGGCTCGATGTTTACTGTAGTGGAGATGAACAAGAGGAAGAAATGCGCGGCTTGGTGCTCAATTGGAGGAGGAAGTGGCCGGCTCATGCATGTGGTCGCCCGTCCAAGAGAAAACAAGAGCGGGAGGGAGACAAGCAGTTGCTCGCGTGCATCCTACAGGAAGAGGAGCAGAGTCTTGCAATGCTGATTAGAGTTAGGGCTTGTGAATATGAGTGTTATAAGGATTAGGGTTGGGTAATAGGGGCATTTATAAAGGGTTCTTTTTTATTTAAGCAATTAAATCAACCCTAATTCGGATCTTTGCGACGACATAATCATATAGCTAATATATATATCAATTTTAGGTTATTCTTGTTCCGGACGCAACGACGCAATCTGTTTTACGATCGAGGGTTGTTTGGTTCAATTCGATGATGAATTGGGTCACTTTAGGTTCAAAAATATGCATTATCGCTTTCGACTGCTCTACATTCGCATAGATTCATCCGAATTGAACGCATACAATCTCGTTTGATAGATTTCGACATTTTGATGCTAACGACATAATCAATTTCATGACAGAGGTCATTTGGATATCGTCGCATCCTCCCGACTTTGATATCGCTAGAAGACGTTGACGCTCTCCTCCTTGATCGCCGTCGCCGAGGAAAGATCTATATTCTAATTACATTACGCATGGCGAAGTTAGTTCATCGATCGGAGATCATTTCGACCAGTTTCGGTGACGTCTAGTGTATTTTAGCTTCGATTGCCGCGATATTACATCTGAAGTCCGTCGAATTTGTCTTGTGAACTCGAGTCAACTTATATAGCATGCATGGAGTTCAACACAAATATGTGCAATCTTAAGTCATGTCTGTTGAATGTGATCGTACCTCTTATGCAGGAGAAAATAAAATAGTTGAGATTTAGAGTTACTTGAAAAATAAAAAATATATATTTTTAAAATATTCCCATTCTTAACATTTTAAACCTTGAATTTTGATTAGTTTGGATGATGAGATGAACTTGGTCCCATTTTAAATAGTTAGGTACTTAACCGGTCTTTTTAGATAATATGTGGTTATTTTGGTCTTTTATAGATAGTTGAGGGATCATTTTGGTCATTTTCTCTCATATATATTACAAATAAAATGACCTATGATGATTGGTTGAAATATTGTGTGAAGGTACTTCACAAAGGAATTAGATAATTAGCATGCATTTGAATATCTTGATTGCAGAGTTGATCATACTTCTTATTCTTATGTATTTGAAAGCTATGATAATTCATATTTTAGTGGGTCTTATTATAATGAGTCAAATTAACATGGTGATTGTCATTGTAATCACTAATGGTCTCATCAATATTTTAAATCATCTTCAATGTAAACTAATGTTGATGCATTTAATCATTAATAATGTTCTATGATGATTGTCTCACGAATTATATGAATATCATCATCAATATAGATCTTATGATGGTTTTGCAAATGATAATCCCTTCCTGCCCCATACAAAACTATCTTATACATCAATTTTTTGAACTCAATAACGTTCAAGAAAATGTGTGAATTCCAAAATCTCATGTATTTATGTTACTCCCAGCAGTTTATTGGCTTAATCTTCATTTTAGTTTGTGTATGAGGATTACTATTATGATGATCTAAATACTACAGATGAACTGATTGCTGATGATCAATTATCAGTAATCAAGACTCTTGATGAGCCTCACACAGTCATGTCAAATTTGCCACTTTAATGTAGTCGCCTCAATTCTTTGTGAACCGAAATTGAATTGAGACTGAAACCATACCAAACCTTCTTAACATGCTTAGAGCTAAGAAAGAAAAAATGTCTTTTTTGCGACATGCTCTTAAAGTAATAAGAGGAAAATAAATAAGATCCGCGCAGATCATTTCATGATGCAATGCTTCTAACAAGAATAAACAAAAAAAAAATCCATTCTTGGCTGTAGTGGAGGAAAAAGGACACTGAATAAACGATTGAAAAGTTGCAGATTTATTAAATTGTTCCAGTTTGTACCTTTACTACCTTGTTTTTAGCAAAGAAAAATCAGAGTATACAACTCCATACTAAAATCAGCCATTGCATTTAATACTTATATATTGGCAAACTCTACTACTTTCATTAGCCATTTTACTGGTAAAACCTATCGCATAGAATATGTACAAAATATTCGTGCATGTGAATGATAAAGTGCAAATTCAAGGGATGTCTGTGGCTTAATCTTTAACTCTGCATCTATTTTTTCTGTTACCTGCTCGCTTTTGTATCTCTACTCCTTTGTATACCCTGAGACAGGACATCCTTCTGTCGTCTACTTGATTTTCCTTGACATGATTTTTTTTTTTCAGATTTTGGAATGATGGGGGAGTTTAGGCAAGAACTCCGAGATGGATTTATTCAAGCTTGTCTTCATCTTGTTAACCGAGATTTTGATTCTTTAGCAAAGGACTTCGTTACTCTTGGGTAATTGGTGTTTCCATAGACGTCGCTCTCTGTTAATCTGCATTTCTGGGTGGATTCATTGGTATACCACCTAAGTTTTTTCTGACTTTGATACATATGACTGATTTTAGGATCCTAGATTATTTGATAATCGGATACCTAATGTTATTACCTATTATTCAATCTGATCAACCTGGTAATGCTGCAACAGTAGTGCACGCCACCAAATTCTGCCTTAGAATTTCCTGAGTAATTCCAGAAGGTAGAAAAGTACAGTAGGACATCAGTTTGGAAGTATGGATGAACTATGTCAAGATTAAGAGTACTCTGCTTTTGTTTTTTTTGGCGAACTTGTAAATATAATTTGCAAAATATAAGAAGTTTGAGGTATGCTTGAAAGATTTGCTAATTATAGAAAATTATTTCTTTGATGGGACTCTGTAGCATGCAAAAATGGGATAAGATTAACATGAAAAATTTTCAAACTACATTTCCAAAATTTGAAGTTTTAGTTTTGAACATGTCTTGAAATTTTTTTCATTGGCTTGAGTGTCATTTGATAAGTTTTTTTTTTTTGTGTTTAGATTAGCATGGGTAACATTTTCACCACAAAATCTTTTTGATGCCCACGGCATTTGATGAAAATCTCTTATTTCAGTTGATCAACTAAATGAACTTTCAATCTGAACATTGCATCTTGTTTTAGTCCTGCCACTGCTTGGACTCATATAACTGTAAATTCACAACTGTTACACAGGCTTCTTCCTCCCACTGCACAGAAGGATCAAGTCACGAAAGCACTGACAGGTACTTGTTTTTATGAACTTATGTTTTCTGAACGTTGATTGTACTTTTGAAGTATAAGCTTTTTTATTAAACTAATACTACAGAGGTTGATGCATCTAAATGTTCAAATTTCACTTCCCGTATATAGTCCTGCACCACTATATATACAATTGTCACATACATGCAGATGTTTTTGAAGATGCTGTCAACAAAGGAGTCCGCAATCTAAGTTTTGGAGATTTGTCTGGAAATTTGGGCCGCACCATGTAGGTATTCGTCTCTCAAATGGTTTGTTGTATGTTCTTTGTTACACTGAGACAATGTTTAGATATAGGTAAATAGGAGTGTGAAAATATTATCATTATTATTATTTAGCATCTTAGCTTTTATGAAAGTTATTTGTAGTGAATTAATTGAGATATGGTTGGATCCAATCTTATGCTTTTAGGGCATTTCATTTTTGCAGAAAAGCATGTGTCGAGTGTGACACATTTGCAGTTCAAATAAAATTTTGCTTCTCCTTTTATATTGTTTTTTGTTTGGTTTTGATTTTGGTTACCATAATTATCATATGGTTAAGGACTTAATTATAAGAAGCTCACTTTCATAAAGGAATTATTCATAAAGTGTTGTTAGTGAACAATTGTTAACACTATGAATGTTGCTTCATTTCCTGATTTGCAGTACTTATTTTTCAACCTTTTTTTTGTTTTTTGTTTTGTTATGATATCTACTTACATCTATTATCGGTCTTCAGGTACAAGTTTAAATTTAGGATACCCTCATATTTCTCTCTTGTGATTCGAAGGTAATCAATGTAACCTTATAGTAGACTTTGTAGCTTCCCTGATATTTGATGTGCATTGATGTCTCTGCTTTCCTTTTATTTGAAAAATATGCTTCCTGGCACATTAATTAACTGCCACAGAAATTAAACAAGCTGATCTGTTTGTCACGTTTTGTGATATTTCAACTAAAAATTTTGATCGTCCAATTTTAGATATTTTCAGCCTTGCAGTTCTGGAGGGCATTGCAATTGGTTTTGATCCAAATTACAAGGTTTTAAGTAGCTCATATCCATGGATTGCAAGAAAAGTGTTAACAGATAGCTCTCCACAACTCCGATCTACCTTACACACCCTCCTTTACAAGGTATTCTTATATGCGTTGTCGATCTTGAAATATCAGCAGCTTTGTTGGTTTCTTAACCATGTGCTTCCTGTCCTCTTTATTATTATTATTATTATCGAGCACTTAGAAATATCATTTTTGCCTCGTCAGGAAGGCATTTTCAGGATTGATCGTTTGGAGTCCCTATTGACTGAGGTCTGCTTCTTGCATCTTTTTTATTTTTTCAGTGATATTTATATGATGATCTTGTATAAATTTTACTGAAGCCAAGTAACTTATGACTTGCATGCTGTGATTATACTAGTTGTATTTAACCTTTCCACAAATCATACTTCAGTGGACTAACACCACTGACCTTGAGCTAAGTGAAAACTTAGTCTGTCCATGCTGGCATGATGTTGCCTTTTCTTTACAATAACGACTCATCCTGTTATCATGTAATGAGGATGCATAACTTTTACCTTCGGAAACTCAAATATAAATTTAAGCTTTCTTTTATCCATTTAAAAAAGAACTATAACATCACCATCTGAATATGTGAGGTAATAATTTTGAATCAAGGCAGTTTTATAAAGCATACTTGTTGTATTAATCAACTATTTGGAACAGAGCAATATCTAGACCAGCAAAGTTTGTTAATGTTGATTGATGGGTTCAATATTTACTATAGACCAATTTGAAAGATGCTATTAATGTCCCTGAAGAATATTGATTGTGTATTAATACCAGTTATGTGATGAAGATCATCAAGATTCATGCTCTTATGATTCCCATGCCATGATGACAAGAAAAATCAATGGTTCTTTTAAATCTACATATATAAAAAGTATAGGGCTGGTTTGTCTTTTCTTCCAAGAGGGCAATCAATAGTGCTCTTCTGAAAGTAAATGCACAAAAAATATCATTCCTACTGTTAATCCACAGTTTGTCTTGGAGGATAAAGCTTCAAATCAAAATTAGAAGCTCAAGGCTATAAGGAAGATGATAATGAACAAGGTCAAGAGGCAGAAAAAAGAAGCTTACATTTGCAGGAGCAAATAAGCTAAAATGGAGAACCATGGTCTTAGAGGATCTTATTGAAAAAAATTTTACATCACAATGTTGGATAGTAAGTTCAAATCATCAAGAGTTCATAGAAAAAGACATATCAATTGGACAGCTAATGATGAAAACAATTTGAACTATTGGATGATGATAAGGATAACCTCATAAATATGGCTTCTGAATTTTGAATTTATTTTAGTGATCACTCTGGAAAACAATCGATCTTTGTTATCTAAATTTTTGTAGAGTTTGTTCTTCACGAGACATGAAATTTTTTTATTTCTTTAAAAATCAAAGATGAGCTCAAACAATTAACAAAATTTCTTTAAAAGCTAGTTTGAGTAGTTTTTACAAGATCTTTACCAACAAATTGGATTCAACAAAAAATTTATGAGAGGCTATGTAGATACATAGTGAAGGGGATAGTGAATTTTAGGGCTGCAAACGAGCTGAGTTGAGCCGAGTATGTGCTTGTTTGAGTTTAAGCTCGTTTATTATTATTGAGCTTGAGCTCGGTTTGAGCTCGATTCGAGTTTTCAGGATGGTGCTCAAGCTCGAGCTCGTTTAAAAAAACTTTGTTCGAGCTCGGTTCAGATTGGGCTTATCAAGCCTGTTAACAAGTAACTCGTTTAATGAAATAAACGAGCTTTAATCGAGCCTTAATTGAGCTTGTTCGCGAGCAACGTGTTGAGAAATATAAATGATATTGTTTATGAATAAGCCTTAATCGAGTCGTAATCATGCTCCTTAACAAGGTAGTTCACAAGCTTTAAATATTGTTCATGAATAAAAATGAACTGAACAATAAGTTGTTTAAGCTTGTTCATTTAGCAATCGAGTATTTACAAAAATGTTCAAGCTTATTTGATTAGTTAATTGAACGAACATAAACGAGCTCTAATCGAAATGCAGAAAATTGTTGAACGCCTTCATTTGCGCCTCTAGTGAATTTAATATTATATAATATAATTAATTTATTACACAATTATATGATACTATATGATCAAATTATATGTAGAAAACTCAATTAGTCCAAAGGAATATATATTAAGGATCTGTTTGGGGAAGTAGTAGCTTTTTGAAAAATTGTTGTGAGAAAAATAATTTTTTGAATAGTTGTTGTGTTATAAATTAAAAATAAAATAAAATTCAAACAACAGCTTTCTAACAGCTATCACAGTCTAACAATTATGATTCTCAAAAGCAGTTTCTCAGCATAACACTTTCTAAAAAGCAATCAAAAAGTTGGTAGCCCAATGCAGCTATGATTTCTTTTTGGTTGATTTTTGAAAAACAATGCAATCAGAAAGCTATCTCAAACACACCGTAAGTTCTAATTCATTAAACAGAATGTGATTCTTAAAAAAGAAAATTAACAAAATTAAATTAATTTAATGAAATAATTGAAACTTTTGGAATCAATAAAATTTGCCAAACATTTAAGTTATTAAAATTATGAATATGAGTAATCTATGCAATGATCACTAATTATAAAACTATTATTATAATTTTACAAAAATGGTAGTAAATCAAAGAAATTGGAAATCAATTCAAATTGCTTTTCAAAAGCATTAAAATAAGAAATATTTTTATAATAGTAAAAGTATTTTTTTGAATAAATGCAAATAAAATCTAATAATTTTTACTTTTTTGTTCATCAACATTAAGTCAACACTGCCTTTGCTGGATCTCAAGTCCCGGATGTGAAAAGTGGAGGGTTGTGATAGGCAGTTGACAACCAGCATAAAATTTGTCGGAATAATCATGACATGAATATTTTAAATCATTGTGTTAATACTAAGACATCTTTAGATATGAACCGTGAGCATGTCGCTACTACCTTCCTTTCTACAGACTTTTGGTGCTTTTATTTTGTAAACCTTTACTTTTCTTTTAAATGCAAAATGCAACTTTCGGTAATACTAAGACATCTCCTGGAAGCGACGCGCTTTATAAGGTATAATTATCTTAATTTTTGCTTTAGCCTTTGATTTTGTAGTTGCTAATACTTTATTTAAGAAAATAGATGAACATATTATTATTAATAAAAATGGATCTAATAAAACACATTAATTATTTTATGATAAGAAAAATTTATCATTTAAATTGTAAATATTGTAAGGTTATTCTGAGTGAAAGTTTAAGTACTCAGGATCGACTTTTAGATTTTAAAATGATGGATTGGAAGATGAAAAATAAATCAAATTATTGTTCTAAGATTAGATGGAGGCACTTAAATAACAATAATAAAAATATTTTTAAGAGCAAGTTATAAGAGCTTAGAATTTGTGATATTCATAAGAAAGCTAATATTAGGGAAAAGAAGTGAAATTAAACAAACTGAAAATGTCTTGAGAATAAAAAAGGAATGCTTTTATAACAAAATTGTCTGGTAGAGTAAAATTGCAAAGAAGATAAGAATAAAGCGATATAAAACCTTGTGAAACCTCAGAGAAAGTATAAAGCTCGACCAGAGAACGAAATTCGATACAAAAAATTTAGCTTTTTACCCATTTTATATAATAATAGATCGGATACTCTTAAAGGTGAAAAAACGATGTATAAGTTTCGGACCAACAAAAGAGATAAAAGAAAGACGTAGTTGAAATAGACAAGAATTTAAAATCATAAAATACATTTCTTAGAAAATGATGTTGAAAATAGGTGGATGAGTTATTTTGATAAACTTTTCAATAAAAAGATATGAAAATACGATTAATTTTAACAATCTTAATACTCTAAATAAAAATAGAGAATTTTGTTTTTATCGTCATATTAGTAAATTTGAAGTTGAAGAAGCTTTAAAAAAAAAAAAAACAAGAAGACCGATAATATTCCAATAGAAGTGTGAAAATGTTTAAGAATTATAAATCTTTTTAATGTTATTTTAAATACTAAAAAGATGTCAGATGAGTGGAGAAAGAATTTGTTGGTTCCAATATTTAAGAATAAAGACGATGCACAAGAGTGTGCAAATTAGAGAGGAATTAAGTTAATGTATCATACATTAAAATTATGGGAGAGTAATTGAGCATAGGTTAAAATGCGATACAAAAGTTTCTCAAAATCAGTTTGGTTTCATGCTAGGTAGATCTGCTATGGATGCTATACATTTGTTGAGAGGTTTGATGGTTAAGTACAAAGGAAGTAAGGAGGATTTACATAGAGTATTTGTTGATTTAGAGAAAGCTTATGATAAGTTTCAAGAGATGTTCTTTGGAAAGTTCTAGAAAGCAAAAGGGGTTAATATTATTTATATTCAAGTCATTAAGGATATGTATACTAGAGCTGTTACTTGTGTTCAAACATAAGGAGGATTGACAAAATATTTTTCTATTTTAGTTGGATTACATCAAAGATTGGCTTTAATCTCTTATCCTTTTGCTTTAGTTATGGATGTTCTCACTAGGCATTTACAGGAAGATGAACCTTGGTGTATGCTTTTTGCTGATGAAATTCTTCTTGTTGATAAGACTAGAGAGGGAGTCCAAGAGAAACTTGAATTATGGAGGTCAACCTTAGAGTTTAAAGGTTTTCGTTTGAGTAGATCTAAAATTGAATATATAGAGTGTAATTTTAGTTATAGAAGTTCTAGCGGTGGTGTTGTGACATGGGTGATCAAGTCATTAAAAAGAGTGAGTGTTTCAGATATCTAAGTTTTATTGTTCAAATGATGGTGAAATAGATGAAGATGTTATTAGCGGAATTCAAGTTGGATGGCTAAAGTGGAGGAATGCATCTGACCTGTTGTGTGATAAACAAAGTATTGTTTAGACTTGAGGAAAAAATTTATAAGATGGTGATAAGTCCCGCAATGTGCAAAATGTTGGCCAATAAAAGAGAAGCATAAGACTAAGTTAAGTGTTGTAGAGGTGAGGATGCTCAGGTGGATGTGTAAGGCTATTAGTTTAGCTCGAAAATTGAGGATCGCTCGAAAATCGAATTAAAATTTATATCGGATCGAGGTCGAATCGATTACATTGAGCCGAGCTATGAGTCAAAATTTTGGATCAAACTTTTTTTCTAGCTGATCTCGAGCCAGACACAGATCAGATCGAATTTATCTATTATTAAAAATATTTAAGTTTATGTATAATACTTCTAAGTTTGTAACAATAAAATTATTTTTAAAATTAAGTGTATGGAGTTATAACTTATAATCTTTTCAAATAAATATAATATATTTATAAGTATAAATATTATTTCTTTAAAATCATATATTTTTTATTGCACTTAATTTAATTTTTTTTTAATTTTTTTAATAATTATTTTTATTAAATTCAACCTACGCAATCAAAATAAGTCAACTTCATTTGAATTCGAGCCAAAAAAAAAGTTTAATTTCGAGCCAGCTCGAAATCGATTAGAAAATGAGCCGAACTAGCTTGAAATCGAATGGTTCGAGCCATGAGCCGATCTCGAGCCGCTCGAAAAGATTTTGAGCCGATTTCGAGCTAGCTCGGATCGAGATCGAATCGATTACATTGAGCCGAGCTATGAGTCAAAATTTTGGATCGAACTTTTTTTCAAGTCGATCTCGAGCCAGACACAGATCAGATCGAACCAACTTGAGATCAGATCGAATTTATCTATTATTAAAAATATTTAAATTTATTTATAATACTTCTAAGTTTGTAACAATAAAATTATTTCTAAAATTAAGTGTATGCAGTTATAACTTATAATCTTTTCAAATAAATATAATATATTTATAAGTATAAATATTATTTCTTTAAAAATCATATATTTTTTTATTTCGTGCACTTAATTTAATTTTTTTAAAATTTTTTTTAATAATCATTTTTATTAAATTCAACTTACTCAATCAAAATAAGTCAACAATTTGTTTTGAATTTCGAAATCGATGAGCCAGAAATTGAATCGAATTCGAGCCGACGCATCCGCCGAAAAGATTTTGAGCCAATTTCGAAGCCATGGCTCGTTCGAAGCTAATGCCTCTAGATGAGTGGCTTTACTCGTGAGATAAAATGCTAAATGAGGAAAAAGTTGGAGTAGCTCCAGTGGCAGATAAGATTAGAGAGAGTCGACTTAGATGGTTTGACCACATAAAGTGTGGGCCATCCGATGACTTGATTAGGAGAGTAGATGTATTAATTTTTTTTTATGTTAAGAAAGGTAGAGGTATACCTAAAAAGACTTGGTTAAAATGTATAAAAAATGATCTTAATTTACTAGAATTAAATGAGAATTTGACACATAATAGGTCACAATGGAGAAGAAGGATTCATGTAACCGACCCCACATAGTGGGATAAAGGGTTATTATTGTTGTTGTTGTTCATCAACATTAAGTCCTTGGTAAATCAGACTTAATCAATTCATTATAAAAAATATCCCAACCACACATTAGGTCATGTAACCTTGAATTTTCATTTTACACTAGAGTTTTCTTAAATCAACTAAATTGAGGCAATTTCCAAGGCAAAAGCTCTAAGTTTAGTGGAATTAGTCATCATCACCATGGTTATCATTTGAAAAGAAAAAAAAACTTGGCAAACTACTAGATGATGTCATAAAAGATTTTTTATAATCAAATTAGTAGTGAGCCATACATTGGTCACCCAGGCTTCATAGGAGATGCATGAGCAAGGAGAAGAAGACATCATTGTGAAGTAATATTTGCGTGAGAATTTGAGGTGTTCATCATTATCAGTGTTTGAGTGTCCTTAGAAATTAGAAAGTGGCTAGTTAGTTATCTTACTTCGTATATCATGATTAATCATCTCTTCTCTCTTGTGGACATAGGATTTTTTGAAACAGAACCAGATAGTCTTGATCTTGTGGTTATTTTTATCTCTTTTATAATTGTTTGTGACACATTGTTCTATATCATCATAATACTTTCACATTGTTACTTTTGATGCTCTCATTACAACGCAAGGAGACATATTTGTCCTGTCTATCACATAAAAGTATGTTTAAAGTTAATTTGACTCTCGGGGTTGGTGATTTGAAGGGACAACTTGGATGAATGTCACGTATCATATCAGTCAAGTTAGAAGAGAGAATACAAAAATATATCAGTTAAATAATCATCATAAGTACAAAGTAGGTGTGAGATTAGGACAGCAAGCCTTCAATATCCATAAATGTAGAATGCGTCATAGCAAATATATATCTCGGCAATTTACTTGTCTACTTATTCTATCCTGACTAAATTTATTCCATTGGCAGTCACTTCGTGCGAAAAATGAACAGTCTTTCGTGAGGAGTCAAGTTGAAAAGACAGATTCATCTACGGCAGTGAAACAAGCTATTTCTTTTACCCTGACTGCAAAAGTAGGACGGATCTCTCTGGTTGTTTCTTTTCTAAGTCTTTGTTTTAAAGTCATGCATAACTCGCAATAAACTCCCCTCTGCTATTTCAGGGTTCATTCGTAAGGGAAATTCTTCTCGAAGAACTTGCCAAGGTGTATATTGCTTACTGTTATTTTGTAGCATAATATTCACTGAAGTTTCTATTGTATTCTAAAAAATTGTTAGCACCTGTGTATTAATAGTAAAACTCTGTTGCATGTTTTCACATTAAATTGCATCTATGTTCTTGGTACTCATTTGATGTTTAATGTAAGCTCATGTTTTCGAATATCTTTAGCTTTGGTCCCAACCTTATGATAGCCCTTCCAAAAGGTCCCTACCATCTATAGTTCCATTAAGAAGGGATTAATTGTAAAAATCCACTCTGATGGAGAGAGAATCAATAAAGCTTTTTTTAACTATTGTGTACTACTTTTCCAAATTCTGAATATTGTGATTAATGAAATCAGCATTAGGAACTCTAGTATGTGTGCTTTTGCATTAATTTTCTTTCTTTGAAGGCTATAATGATGACTATATTTAGGCTGCTTTCTTACTACTAGAACAATTCCACCACTGCTAATTTAACATGGGAAGACTGGCATATTCTGTTGTTACTGTTAGCTTTTTTTTTTTTTTTTCATTTTGTTCAGTAGGTTTGCCTTGAAAATCACTGCTGGTAACTTGTCATACTGAAAATGCAGGGATTAGATGCACTGGGCTTGGCGACCTTGGATTATGTTTCATCATCCACTGCATCAATAGTACCGTTTACAGTTCAAATATCATCATTCGCAATGGCTGATGAAGATCGCCGAAACTTGAGTACTTTGCGGCGTCTTATCCTACTTCTATCAAGGCTTCAGAAACAAGATTATACCAGAGCAGTAAGCAAATTTTGTTTCTAGTTTATTGTGAATGATTATTGCTGTTTTCTTAAGAAGTTGCTCCAGTTTTGGAGAATAGGAACTTTTTTCAAGCAGTTCAAGTGTCTTGATATTATGCTAATTAACCATAAACACCTGGAACCCCTAAGATTTAGCAAATCCTTGAATCCCTTATCCTATTTATTAGACATGTCTCAGGACATCAAATGAGAGTTTTTCATTTTAATGCATTATGAATAATATTCACTTTAAGATGCCACTGAAGAATGGTTTAGATGACAAAGGAGTGGAGCTACAAGGCACTCCACAAAGGTAATCATGTAATGGTTATAATAATATTTGGCCATTTTTCAAACTACTAATACATTTCATTAGGATTTTTTTTTCCCTTAAACATGAGGTGGAAACAATACCAACTGAGCTAATATTTATTGGTATTTCACTAGGAAGCAATCATACAAAATATTTTTAGGGATTATCTAGGATCACTTTTTTTTTTTTTTTTGCTTATGTTTATTTAGTTTTTTTTGTTTCCATTTTGATATAAAATCAAAACTAGTTTATTTTATTAATTAGAGCTTATTTTTTTATTGAATATCTGTGGATTGAAAGAGGACGGTGATGTGGCTGTTCGAGGTGTTGGTGGACCAGAACAATATATTTTTGGCGTCGAAGTAGGTGGGCTACTGAGAGGTGCAGTGTTGGTTGGTGGCAAAGGCTGACCAACAGTAGGAGCAATTTTGACCAATAGTGAGCACGATATGGGTGCGGGTGATTTGGTCAGTGCCAACTGTGGAGCTAATCGATGTGTTACATGAGGTCTAACTTATTTTACATATTTTGAAAAAAAAGAAAACACCTAAAAAATTAGTGTATTTTAAAAACAACTTAATTTCTTTTTTTAAAATAAATATAAAAACGCTCACAAAACACTGACCTAATATGTTTTGTCTATATTTAACAAAAAAACAAAAAAAAACAAAAAATGATTCCAAACAAGCCCTTGTCTCATGATCTAAAGTTTACAATTCTCTTAATGAAATCAACCTTTCCGCAATATCGGGAAAACTAATGCATATTGCAATAAATTGCACTGGGAATTTCATTTTAATGCAAAAGGTAACAAAGGAATGTATGTTACGAAGATGCACTAGGGTCCCTGTGAAGATTTTGGTTAAGTTTGTATCTCGACTGAAGAAGTTTGGTGGTCCAAGGACTAGTGTTTATTGCTGCAAGCACCCTTAGAATATAGTTCCAATACAGAGCCATATCAGGTACCTGCTTGATATGGACATGATTTTTCTGTGCGCATCTGAATAAGATGATAGTTAATTAAGTAGAGTTCCTCTTCCAAATTGATATTTTTTGGGAAATCAATTATTTAGTATTAGGACTCGATCAACTGATCAGTAGTAATATTTTAACCAGTAACTTTTCCTTTTTATTTTTTTATTTTTATTTTTTGCTTGAAGCAGCTAGTTTGTGTTGGGTCTAATTTTTTTAACTTTCTTTTTCATGCAAGCTTTGTAGTTTTAGTATGTTAACGCTTATTTCAGGAATTAAGAGATGCTAATGTTGAAAATGGAACAAAGGTGGACAGGGAGGAGGTATCCATGGTTCTTTATCAGATGACATCTGCACAAGACTACTTACCTATTCTTTCCATCATCCCGGAGGTAATGGAACAAATCTGTATCATTTCATTTAACGAGACACCTTCCATGATGCATGTGTCCTCTGGTTATAATTTTTTAAACTTCTATTCTGGTCATTTTCATCCATTCAAATGCATAACATGTCTTTCTTCCAACATGAAAGTTATTTTCCAAGATTGATATTCTTGAGAAATATTATTTTTATATGCATATAAAGCAACTGTTTTTTGGATTGTTTTAGATTTTTTTTTTATTCTCTAGCCTGCTCATTCATGGCATGGACCAATTTATTGGAAAAAAAATTAGGTGAGGAAATTATGATCAAAATTTTGTTATGATGGGTTTTATATCCTTCAACTTACTTCAAAATGAGAACAATACAAAATTAATTGATTATTCATATTTTGCATTATCTCAAAGCAAATCCAAAATTTTAAAACCTATTTTGATCAGGATATCCTCATTAAAAAATTTTCCTTTTTATTATAAGCACTTGAGATGTAATTCTCATTAATTGATTTTTTTTTAAAAATTTGGCAGCTTCCATTAGAGTCTCAACAGGAACTGGTTCGCCTGCCTGCTGACTTGGCTGGTAGGTTGGTTTCTAGGATGGTGGCAAGGACCATTAGAAGGATTTTTGCATAGAACAGCGATCAACTAAACTCCACAAATAGCCAAAGTACGTAATAGTCATTGTTCTCATTCCCTATAGTCTGCAATATTTTGTCTTCCACTAAAAAGATGAAGCTGATTCAATGCATAGCTGAGAGAAAATTTATCTACCAAACAAACTTCTTAATACTTTCAGTATAGAAAAAGCTTATTGAAAGATGGAATTTAGTATTTTTTTTCACAATCAAAACATCCTTTATGGTGTATTTTTGTGAATGAAATTGATCTAAACTTGTTCACTTAGCCTTATTCAAGAGCTTCAATACTTCAATTTCCTTTACTGAAATACTTTTTTTTTGCATTCACAGCAATGCTACATTTATCAAAGAATCATTTTTGCATTGTGTATCTCAAAAACTCTAACAAAATAATCACTACGCTCTCTTTAATAGCATTGTTCAATCTCTCTAAAATATTGATTATCATTAAGTTCAATATTCCTCATGATAAATATACATATGTGTGTGTGTGATCGATGTTGAATGAGTCTAAGTATCTCGTTCAAGAAGAAAGCAAGATCATAATATATTAAAATCTATATTCGAGAAATTTATATTATAGATTATGTTCCACTAAAGTGATACATCACCTCTAATATCGCATTAAAGTGGTTCTTATTGATCTTTATAGTTTTATATATAAGATCAATGTGATCTTTAGAAGAGATACTCCATTTGAACATTAGTCTTTTGATTCATTTCCTAGTAAATATCAACCAATTTAACTGTCTTCTTTTCATTCTTCTTCTTGCAACATGTAAATGTAATTCTCTTTTAGAAAATAATTAGTAAGGATATAAGCACATTGTTCATAGGGTCATGTGTTTTGGATCTTGTTCAAGACAAATTTGTACAATTTTTTTAATATGGTTTGAACATCATATGTAATTCTCCTTTAGAAATTAATTAGTTAGGATATGAGCACAGTTCAAAAGGGTCATGTGTTTGAATCTTGTTCAAGCTAAATTCATACACTGTTTGAATATGATTTGAACAAATGCTTGAATATAATTCAACTAAGGTTTGATCCTCTTTCATCAACATTCTATATAGCTTTGCGTTTGAACTCCATCAAAATGACTTAAATTTGTAATCATTCAAACATCAATATATATATATATATATATATATATATATATATATATCAATGTTGAAGTCAATGTTAAATTTATTTATCCGATAATGAAAAATGCAAACAAAAGATCTACTATGGATGCTATACATTTGTTAAGAGGTTTGATGGAGAAGCATAGAGAAAGTAAGAAGGATCTACATATGATATTTATTGATTTAGAGAAAGCTTATGATAAAGTCTCAAGAGATGTTCTTTGGAGAGTTCTAAAACAGAAAGGAGTTAATATTAGTTATATTCAAGTCATTAAGGATATGTATACTAGAGCTGTTACTTGTGTCCAAACACAAGGAGGATTGACAAAATATTTTCCTATTTCAGTTGGATTACATGAAGGATCAACATTAAGCCCTTATCTTTTTTACTTTAGTTATGGATGTTCTTACGAGGCATTTGGTGTATGCTTTTTGCTAATGACATTCTTCTTGTTGATAAGACTAGAGAGGGAGTCCAACAAAAACTTGAATTATGGAGGTCAACTTTAGAGTCTAAAGGTTTTCGTTTAAGTAGATCTAAAACTGAATATATGGAGTGTAATTTTAGTTGTAGAAGTTTTAGTGGTAGTGTTGTGACTTTAGGTGATCAAGTCATTAATAAGAGTGGCGATTGAGATATTTAGGCTATTGTTCAAAATGATGGTGAAATAGATGGAGATGTTATTAGTAGAATTCAAGTTGGATGGTTGAAGTGGAGGAATGCATCGGCTATTATGTGATAGAAAAGTTTCACTTAAACTTAAGGAAAATTTTATAAGATGAGTGGTAAGACTTGTGACTTATGGTGCGGAATGTTGGCCAATAAAGAGAAGCATAAGACTAAGTTAAGTGTTCGAGATGAGGATGCTCAGTGGATGAGTGGCTTTACTCTTAGAGATAGAATGCAAAATGAGTATGTTGGAAAAAAGTTGGAGTAAAGATTGGTAGATAAGATTAGGGAGAGTCACCTTAGATGGTTTTGGCCACATAAAGCGTCTAGTCAGATGGATTAGGAGAGTAGATGCATTATATTTGCCTTATGTTAAGAAAGGTAGAGTAGACCTAAAAGACTTGGTTAAGATGTATAAAAAATGATCTTAGTATACTTGAATTAAATGAGAATTTGATACATAATAGGACACAATGGAGACGAAGGATTCATGTAGCTGACCCCACTTAGTGGGATTAAGGCTTGTTGTTGTTGTTGTATAATGGAAAATGCAAACAAAAGATCCATGAAAATCATAATGGAAAATATTGAAGAATTAAAAGGTGAAATGTTGTTCTTCTTAAAAAACATGGATATATATATATATATATTTCTTGGCATGTTTCTTTAAACAATTAAACAAGTATAATGACCAATTATAGCTATTGAAGATTATGGTCTTTTTTTTCTTAAGAATTGTCGTTATAACTTCATTTTGCATGCCTAGTAAATGGGTGACTAGATCATGTCACTCATGGCATGTTTTTTTAATATGTTTTTGATATTTTTGTTTTTAATATTTAGGGGGAGCAATTTTTTAAATTAAGTATTAATTAATACTTAATTCATTAAATAAGTTAAAAAAAATTTAAATGTAGATGCTCAATAAGTGGGCGTATATCGAGCGATTGGTAAACTTAAGCGTCAGATATCGATTGGCCTTAATTGAAGCTACCGATTATCGACGGCTTAAGTTTAGCCGATCGCCGATAAAAGTTGACTTTCCTACTCTGATTTTTTTTTTAAACAAGTTGTCTTTTTTTTACAATCTACAAGAAATACAAATAGATGTAAAGTGAAAAAATAATACCAGTGATACCAGTGAGCAAATGATACCGAAAGCGAATAGATGCATACGGATATACTAGTAATCAAACGATACCAAAAAATTTCATCCATAAGCAAAAAAATAAACTTCGTGCAGTCTGAGATAAAAGTAAACAATAAAAATATTCAGCAATAGTTATACAAAATAAATACACCTTTATACTTTATCGGCGATGCGATAGCTATCGCGACTACCGGAGTATTGCTCGTGGAATGGATGATCCGCGGTGATGAGCGACTCTCGCGCTCGACCCCATGTCCGCGTGTCTCGTAGAGATACAATCCTGTGGCGATGCGGTGTCCATATAGTGAGGCTGGATACTTTTGGAAAAGAAGATGGTCTGGATCGGCATAAGTGGATGTCCCCCACGCCCGTGTCTGCATGCGGTCGAGCAAAATCGTAGACTAATATATCCGTGACATATGCTCTGGGGCGTCTTTGGATCCTCTCGATATCGGCTCGAACTCGGATTGTGCATCATACTCGTACTTATTTATGGCGGAAGTCGCGTCACTTTCAAAGAAAGGCCGAAAGAGGTCCTACGTCGCCAAGATATGCTCCGCCTACAATAAACCAGTTTAAAATATTACTATGAAAATCTGTGAAAACAATAGGTAAATAAATTTGTAAATTGTAGCGTTATCTTAACATATGCTTGCTCGGCAGGTGCTCTGGGGTAGTAAATCGTCGATTGGTCGGTAAGCGCTTAAGTACAATGGACGCCTCTAGATAAACTAGATCATTCTTTGCGGGGAGTGTGCGTCAGTGTAAGTGTCTGGAACCACAACAACGTGATCTCTTCGAGCCTCCCACAAAATGATGTAGCGATGATGCGCACCCGTATATCGACTTTCCCTCACATCATCTACTATCTTGGCTGAGTCCATGCAACATTAGTCTTTGGGTAAGTGACCAAACGGCGAAGGACTCTAAGGTGACACTCCACCCTCTTCCATAATCAATGGAACTTGTCTTGTAAGATATCGCCCTGACAAATATCGGTCGACCTGTCGAATATTGTATGGCTCCCAAGTCACCTGTGTGTGTTATTGCATGTTAGACAATGGTGTGATAACGTTTACTGAGAATGAGGTATAACAATTAAGAACAATACCTGGCTCAATAGCAGTCCATGTAACTCATCCTTAAAAAAATCTGATATTACCGAATAGCATCTGTTGCACATACCTCTTGTTCCACCTGAGTAAAACAATTTTCATATAGAAATCATTTAATTGCAACTCATTATGTTAAAGTAAACTAAATAGATTTTAGTTTTCTTACACCTATCTTTGAGCCCATCGAGATCTAGGATAAGGAACATGTGTCTTACCAACATCGGTTCCCGACTGAGATCAAGACACCGACCATGTTGGCCCTCCTCGGCCTGGTAGACTCGTGTAACTCCTTATATAAGTGGGCTAGCACTGAGCCGCCTACCGATAAAGTGCTGAATGTGTGAAGATCCTCTAACAATGGGAGATATTGTAAGTGTACCTCTGACCCAGATGTATCAGGTAGTAGGAAACTCCCCAGAAGGAACAAAACATAGGCGTCATGCTAAAATCCAACTCGGGGAGGTCTGGCAGGACTCACGAAAAATGTCCAACCCACGGCGCATGCGGCGTCGCGCGACCATCCGGAATGTTGAATGTCGGGGGCGGGTAATGATACATAATTATGCGGAATGGGGTGTCCAGCTCATCGTAGTAACTCCACCGCTTCTCTTGTCCAACAACAACAATAATGTCGTGGGTGCATCGCAAGATCATTGCAATATCTTGCAATGTCACTGTCATCTCTACCACAACAAAATGGAATGTGTTGGTCTGGGGGGACCAACGTTCAACTAGTGCTGTCAGCATATGATGGTCAAGTCTAATATAATGGCCGCTAACGTGAAGTCCAAGTCGCGAGCGTATGAGCGTGGGCATGTAACGGGTCACTTTATAAGCATCAGAAGGTGAGAAGCTGCCTCCAAAATAGTCGCATGCAATATGGAAAAAAGTTATTATCAGGTCACGTAGATGAATAGAAATATTACATAAAGAAATTAAACTAGCAAGTCAATTCATACTGTATTTGGATGTGCGGTGTGTTTTTACGAAGTAAATATCTTTGGGATGAACCAGCAGTCGGGACCGGGTCGCATTCTCTATTCCTCGTCGATGTCTAATGTGGAAGGCTCCTCGACCATCATACACAGCAAAGTACAACAAAATACAATTTAATAGTGTGCTGATATAGTAGCAGAAAAAGAAAACTATGCATATTCATTTAAAATATTTCGCAACACAATCTAAACTCACCACCTACTTGTAGGGTTATGTGGACACGATGTCCGGTAATGATCAGGATTTGCGGTCTGCGCTGCGATTGCTGCTCTCGTCCATTGTGTTCTCGTACCGCCTTGATTGTGGCCTCCTCGACCTAACTTTAACCACTGGTGGCATTAAAGGATGAGACCGGTCGCATCATTACTCGGCGTTATTTGATCATGAGAACATGAAGAGTATGAATGTCCAGTCGACATGGTATAATACCTTGACACATAAGCGGATGATTGATTCTCCCATGGACTAGCTATATACATGGACATGGCATATGATAAATCGGTGTTAGGTACAAGCGCATGAGCTAAATTGATCTGGCGTGAAGTCAACTCGAAGGAGTGACAATTCTGTCAACACTTTTCGCTTTGCGTTAATATTGTGATTGTGAAAATCTCCGCTCAAATTTGCTTAGTATTGTTTGGGTTCTAGAGAGAATGTGAATTAGCGGTTCTTCTGAACCAATGGTACTTGCCCGCTTATAGAATGAACTCACGATGTTATAGTAAATTGTAGTGATCAATGCTTGAATTGGTAGTCCCCGTGTACGTTTAAATACACCATTAAAGCACTCGATGCATTTGGTAAACGCCTTCCCACCATCATGAACCAATATCCATTTCTCCTCACGCTCTACTAACCACCGGTACGCTTCGTTTAATTTTTTGATGACCATGTGACTTAAATATGTTAATGTACTTCCAGCTCATGTACATTTTTTTGCACATAAACTCTACATCTGTTATACCCATTTTTCTCATCGCTTTCTTAAATTTTTCCCTAAGATGTCGCAAGCAATGATGATGTGCGGCCCATGGTAAAACATCGCGACATCCACGAACCAACCCTGAATGATTATCTGAGATTACACATAAATCGCTCCTTGCTAAAATAATTGGCAGTAGTTGTTGTAGATACATAATGAACCAGAGCCAGGATTCATTGTTCTCAGATTCAATCACATCAAAAGCAAAGGGAAATAGTCCGTTATTCGCATCAATAATGGAGCAAGCATACTTGCCCAACAGAACGCCCCGCCCATGCCGAGAAGACAATATCTCCAAGATGGTTCAAAAGCCCGTAACAATCTCAAACATGCATGTATCGATGACAAAATTGTAAATGCGAGGCATAGCATAATGAATCCATGAATAAAGCCAGAGAGCGGTATGACTCATCCCAACTGCCAAATATTGATCTGATACTCTTACGCCTCGCATCCCATGCCTTCATGTAAGAGACCTTAATGTTAAATTTTGATTACATCCTTCATATGATCTCTCTGGGTTTCAAGTCAATTTGAAATCACATAACTGACATTATGAAGTAACTAATAAACTTAGAAGTGCTGATGTCCGAACCACGATAGTAACGCATTTGTATAACCTAAAGTTGATATCCTTCATGCACCTCCCAACCTCTTGCCGCTACAAGATGCGCTATTGGCAAGGCGCGTTATTTATGCATATATAGAAATTCTTCGATTTGATGTGACGGTGAATCAACATTATTAAGAATTGATCTAGTTATCAACCGAAGCTTCTTATTTGAGAAACACATACTTTCATATAACTACCTAACTTATGTCATTCAAAAAACTCAACTATCGATGGACGATCAAACACAATATTTGCATCCCAATCTTTTGTGGTTTGACATATTCGAACATAGTCATTATTGGAAATCAGAACATCGCGGATCGCGAATTCGGATTGAATGACTCCGAAGAAGCTCATGACCAACACTGTTGTCACATAAATTGGCATTACTCAGCAAATAATCATCGTCAGCATCGCTATCATCAGATGCAGTGCTT
This sequence comes from Cymbidium sinense, assembly GCA_021442155.1. Lineage (NCBI taxonomy): Eukaryota > Viridiplantae > Streptophyta > Magnoliopsida > Asparagales > Orchidaceae > Cymbidium > Cymbidium sinense. The sequence continues at coordinate 65,998,753 of CM038229.1, read as the reverse complement.
GATTCGTTATTCATCATTTCGTACTCGTCAACGGGTACTAGTCTAGATGAACTAGGTTTGCTCATGCAGTTGTGTTTGAACAAGTAGGTCGGTTCTGCATTTAAAAGAATATAATCTTTTGAAAAACAGAAGATACCCTATACAAAAAAATAAAAAACACTAACAGTGATGTTGAGGTAAATGATTATATTACTTGTTGCGGTAGATCTGCGCCATGCTTGGCCAACCAACTCATGAGTGGCATATTTCATTTGATGATATCAAGATAGTTTCACGTAAAAGATATTGTGGTTTTATTTCTACGTAAAGAATTAATGTTTGATGGAAGTTCGCTAATACAAGATCGCAGACTTCATCATCATCAATAGTATATGTATCCCGCTAGGAAAACAACATGTAATCTCCAAAAATTATCAACGCCATAACGCAGAGACCAGTACTTTTGTTTTAAATCTCCTAAGCTGCATGACGAAACTCGCAGATTTTGCCACCAAATTTGGAATGAACTGATCATCAATGATTAGTTGACCGTCGTAGAAGAGAATTTAGGAAATGAGCTCCTGACTCATTCTACTATATGCTCAGCAACCAAAGATCTAACAAAACCTAACAATTCACTCATAATTCGTAAAAAAATATATCAATCGGAGTGTATATATTGCTCACCTATTTGTATACCCTAACCATGCAAATTTTAGTAAAAAAATTATGACAATCATGAAAAATTTACCTCTACATTATTGGCAATTGAAATTGGCAATTGAAATAAGAAAGGAAAAATATACATAAAAAAACCATTACGTTAGCTTACTGAACGGAGCTGAGAATGACGATATGGAGGCGATAGTGATGCCTCGTGGAACGAATAATCGAAAATTTCGCTTTACGGTCGTGAGAGCTCGCCATGGGTCTTGGGGGTCGAGGATCGTTTTAATAGCCGGATAACGCCATTTATAGATAGAGTCGTCAAATAAGTGGTTGTGGCACCACATTGAGGTGGCAGACTTATAATTAAAATTTTTTAACAAGATTAATAATAATTAAGTATTAATTAATACTTAATTTAAAATTTTGTTCTATTTAGGGGTTGTTTGGGATCAATTTTATTGTGTTTTTTATTTTTGTTTTTATATTATTTTTAAAACATGTTTGTTCGAGGTGTTTTTATGTATTTTTATTTTAAAAAATATTCAAAATATTTTTTTAGATATTTTGAATATTTTTAAAAATAATAATAATCATCAAAACTATTACACTTTAAAATTAAAAAAAAAAAAAAAAAGTGATCCCAAACCCCCCGTCAATTTTTCAATGACAATTTTTGGTTGTGAATGATACATTGTATATAACATCAAAGATTGAATTTTTATTGATTTTTTGGTTGTGAATGCTAGAAAATTAAATCCATACATCAATAAGAAACAATTTGAAAAAATAAATAAAAATAATAATATGCATTCATATAAAAAGTCCAGGTTTAGAAATCTGTCTGTGTTGTCAAATTAAAATTAAGTACAATTCATTTATATCATAGCTACAATTCTGTCGAATTCTTAGGGCAGATCTAGGGTATAAATTTTAATAATGATATCAACAATGTTTATAATATCATGAAATAATAATAAATTCTTATATAAATATAAGGTTTAGAATATTTTCTGGATATAATTTAATTTATGCATGGATATATTTAAGTTTTATAATTTTTGTGATATAATATAAAGCTATATTTAAATTATAAAGCTAAATTATAATTTTTGTGGTATTTATAATTTATGGAAATAAATTAATATTAGCAATTTAAACAATTTCATATTTTTTATTTTTTATATTTTATTATTTTAAAAACATATTTTAAAGTTTTTTTAAATAAATCATATTAATTAAAAAAAATTAAAGTGATGTTTTAGATATTTTTAAAAATAAAATCAAAATCTTTTTATTTCAAATCAAATTATAAACTAAAATAAAAATTAAAAATAAAAGTGATTTCAAACGGACCCTTAGAAAATGGAACACAACCACTTCTCCCTCATCTATAGCCAATCTAGAATGTTTCCTAGTGTAGGGTAATAAATGAACGAAGCAAAACAAAGCATAAGATTGTTGGAACTTAAACTCATTTGTCAACATCTTGTTTGAGCTCAATTCAAATATTTATAGTAGTGTTCAAGTCTGGATGTTTTTTTAAATGATGGCTATTTGAATATAGCTTGAACTTACGTATTAATTACAACAACAAGCTTTTATCCCATTATATGGGGGTTTGTTATGTGATTAATTTTTCTCTATTATATAATATTATTTAATTCTAATAAAGTAAGGTCTTTTTTATATTTTATAATTAAGTCTTTTTAAGTCTATTTCTACCTTTCTTAACTTGATTTTTATTAATAATATCCCTATCTATTTCACTCACTTTGAACAATATCAATATATCTAAAACGTTCACTCTTTTTAATGACTTGATCACCGATTATCACATCTACACCACAATATCTTCTAAAACTAAAATTCTCTATGTATTTGATTCTAGATCTACGAAAGTCTTTAAACTCTAAAGTTGACCTCCATAATTTAAGTTTCTTTTAAACTCACTCTCTACTCCTATCAACAAGAACATCATTAGCACAAAGCATAAACCAAGGTACATCCTCTTGTAAATGTCTAGAAAGAACATCCATAACTAAAGCAAAAAAGCTATGGAGTTAAAGTTGATCCTTGATGTAATCCAATTAAAACAAAAAAATATTCAGTCAATCATCTTTGTGTTTGAACATAAGTAACAACTCTAGTATACATATCCTTAATGAGTTGAATATAAATAATATTAACACATTTCTTTTCTAGAACTCTCCAAAGCACTTCTTTTGGAACTTTATCACTTCTCTTAGAACTTTATAACCTATTGTCAATTACTCTCTCTCTCTCTCTCTCTCTCTCTCTCTCTCATAATTTTAATGTCACATTAATTTAATAACTCTATAATATGCACATCTTATGCATCACCTTTATTCTTGAAAATATGAACCAACAAACTCTTTTTTCACTCATTTAATATATTTTTAAGGTGAATTATTTTCTTGAGCTTGCATATCAGATTCTTATGATCAAGTCAGTTCATCCACGTTAATTAGGGTGTCACTAAAATTTGTTGAGTCATAAAATTCCTTAATCTCCTATGTAATTCACACCTCTTCTGAATATCATGAGATCCTATTACTTTTTTATAATTCATTTTTTTTAAAATCTCTCTAACTTCAATTTTACTAATACGCTTGTATAAATAAAAATTCTTATTTTTATTTAAAATATTAAAATCATTAAAATTAATTATTTATTAAAATACATCATCCACTTATATTGGATGTCGAACTGCAACTTATACAGACTATATCAATTCTGATGCAGCCCTATCCCCACATTCTTCCCATCCATCAATGTTAATTCTACATCCATTCAAAAAATAAACTTGGAATTTATTTTGACACGATAACTGAAAATATGAAAAACAAGAACTAAAAACTTTTATCGTGTTGCTGTGCAGGTTAAACTATATAATTGTCAATAAAATGTTATAGGTAATAAGTAAATTTAATACATTATTATAACGCAAACATAAATATTTCATATAAATATTAAAACTACTATAAGTAACAATATACATATATATAAAGTGCATTTACAAGCACAGATTATAGACATGCATATATACACAAACATGCAAATTCTATTTATTTATACTATCTTATATATGTTCAAACTAAAATCTATATATTTAACCATCTTCTGCAAACAAACAATAGAATATAGGAAAATTTATATACATACCACATAATTCTTATATATTTACATATCAAACATCCAAATTTTAATTTTTACATATATAGCATCTCAATCTTTAATATGACATCAAAAATATCATCAGCACTCACTTTTAAAAAATAAAATGTATCTTTTCAAGCATATGAAAGTATTAGATAAATAAATGTCTAACTTTAAATGTTAGATATATAAATATATAAAAATTGTATGGTATATATATATATATGTAAATCTTTCTAGAACATAATACAGCAATTCTCGTATCTTGACAAAAGAAACACTCGAAACTGCAAACAATGCAGCCAAAAATCCTGATTTTTCTCTCATGGAAACTTAATTAAAAGATTGATTAACAATAAATAGACTATAATTTAAAAATAAATAAAAACATTAGGTAGGATAAAAAGGGCCTTATACTAACAAGTGATTCTATTTCTAGGAGAGAACAGTGATATCTCCAAACTTGGTTTGATTTCTAGGCTTTACAAATCAGTTCAACAAAGAACATTTTTTTTCTCTCTTATATTCTATCAGTTTCCAAAGCCAAAAGGCGATGTTCTCCTGCTGCCACCCTCTCCATATCTTTCATTCCATTTTCTAAGCTCATTCATGGTGGCAGCATCATAGGCTACAGAAGCTCCCACCTGCTTGGAAAAATTGAACATTAATGAGAGTGCTGAATCCAAGAATCAATTTTGAAGACAAAACCAAAGTGATTTAATGAAAGATATTGTATACATACCTTTGATTTTGCTTGTATGAAATCATCGAGGGTAAGCGGCCTCAATAAAGGTTTAGCAATTTTCTCCACAAGCTGATCCACAGAGATATATGGAATCATGGTAACAGATTACAGAATAGATGATAATGACAGAGAATCCTTTAATCATAAAGAGAAATTGGTTTTCAAGGTAATTTAAATTATTTAATCTATAAATGTATTTTTATTTTATTCATGACATAAATTACATTCATCATGCTGATGGTAGCATTTTCCAATCGCTTGCATTAAGGTTCAATATCTCATCATAGGAAAGATAGCTGCTGCAATTGAAAAAAAGTAAATGGCAATTCATACACAACTGAAGATGGCATTTCCCGTGTGAAAATATTTCATATATATGCAGTGTCCACATATTAATGCAAGTATGTACGCTTCAACGGTAACCCTTTTAGTATTGGTTTTTTCATGAAACTTCTACATTCGTAAGGCCACTTGAAAAAGATACTTACATTTTCTCCTCTTTTAATATGAATGACTCAATTACTAAGCTATTATTTTATATATAGTTAAAATCAACTAAACAGAAAAATACAAATTTTTCAATTTTTTCATTTCTGCAAGATTTAAGTTTGCTTTTCCATTACTAGAAGCAAACCTCCTCAAGGCAAAAGCTATCTGAAAGAGTAAAGTCAGTATAAGTTATATAACAAATAAGCTACCTGCTTCTCTTCGTCAAGAAATTCTTGGACAGGCCTGTAAGCAGCAGCAATGCATAGGTTCTGTAGATAGCATGAAAAAGGAGTGAGCAATCCTGCTGTAATACCCATAAATTGAATAGCATTGTTACCTTCAAATCACTTCCAGAATACCCTTCTGTTGTATTAGCTAACTCCTCAAATTTAAAACTAGGGTCAAGATTTTCCTGGGAAAGAAATATCTTTAAAATCTTCATGCGGTTTTCAGCATCTGGAAGGTCTACATATATCCTATAATGACAACAAAATATATATATATATATATATATATAGCAAATTTGATGATAAAAGAAGATAAAGAATATAAACTTACAATAATAGCTTTTTATATATAAAACTATTATTTTAATAAACATAAAAGTAGTAAAAATTAATAATTAAGGGGCTATTTGGTGTCACGTTTTGATGAAATGGTGCACAACTCTAACTCTTCCAATATTTACCTTCTTGGAAGGCGGCGGATCACAGCATCATCCAAATCAAATGGTCTATTTGTGGCACCAAGGATGAGGATCCTTTGACTGTCCTTCGATCTCAATCCATCCCAAGCTGCCATAAATTCATTCCTCATTCTTCTTGTTGCTTCGTGTTCAAAGGCACCACCTCGTGCGCCAAGCAAGCTATCAACCTACACAAATCATAGAAGGTGTTGGATTAAGCAAAATACGAGTAACAACATGGAACCAGATGCTAGATAGCAAGCAAACATAAAGAGTGTTTACCTCGTCAACAAAAATTATGACAGGAACCAGTCGAGAGGCAAAGGAAAAAAGTGCCTTAGTGAGCTTTTCAGCATCTCCAAACCACTTTATCAAAAGGATCAATGAATCAATTTGTGGCAGAATACAAATTCACTAGTACAAATCAAGTTTACTTAATTGCACTTAACAAAAATCTAATTTTACCTTTGATGTAAGAGTAGAACTGGTTATATTGATGAAATTTGCCCCAGCTTCAGTTGCAAGGGCTTTTGCAAGAAGAGTTTTACCTGTTCCGGGTGGGCCAAAAAGCAAAATTCCTTTGCAAGGCTGAAAATAAGATCACATAGCTGATGGTCAAATTCAGTGAACTTCACGTGAATGCAAACAAAATGTTTTTGGGAACGAGAAAAAACAAGATTTGACTTTACAGAAATAGCACAAAAATAACCAAACCCGCAAAAGATTTCCATGAGAAAAAAGCTCTGGTCTTCTCATAGGAAGTGTTACAAGTTCATTTAAAGTCCTCTTCACATCCTCAAGAGCACCGATATCATCAAACTTGACACCTATTTCACCTGAGGGAACCACCGCTGAAACAAAATTGCTCTCATACTCATCTTTGGCAAGATTCTACAATAATTAGACAGAATCAAACCATTAACCGGTTTTTTGAAGCTACTAGAATTAAGTATCAAAATAAGAACAAGTAGTCACCTTTATGCTTTGTGATGGCTTCCTTGAAACTAATTCCTGATCTCTTAACCTTGAGATAGCAATCTCCAGGCTTTATATGAATGAAAAAAAGGTTTAAATTCTACAACCCATGATTACCCTTATGCTTCATCACTTAAAAAGCACAGAGCTATTACCTTTTAAGGGGAATAAGCAGCCTACCATTATTAATATTAGGAAGAATGACAGTCGACAAGTAATGATTTCTAGCCCAACCAACAGCCTTCTCTGCTTCTGCATTAATTCAACACAAGGTGATATGCAGCAAACACTTCAAAAATATAACAAAAACTAAACTCACAAGTCACAAGCACTTTTTTTTTCTTTTTTTTTTCAAAACTTGACATCAATACTATATAAATATTTAAGATAGGCATTCTGCGACACGTCCCAGAAAAAAAAAAAAAACTGAAGCAAAAAAAAAATGTCCGCCAAAATTAGTTGTACCTCTCGTGAGTTAGTTTTGTGTTAAGTATAATTAGAGAAAGGGTGAGTTTCATGCGACATAAAGCAAACAATCCCAAAATATAATCAACATTAGTAATGTGTGTCGAGTGTTGAATCATAATTAAAAAAAAAAATTGAAATCTACCTATATTTCATCAAGTGGACTGCCCAAAAGATGATACAAAGATAATAAAAATATGTATCTGGAGAAATTTATCATAATTGCGTCCGTTGAGATTGATTCATGGGACCTCTTAGCTAGAAACTAAGGAGTAGACTACTTGAATCAAAGCCCTTTGATAATGTTAAATCATAAAAATGTAGCCAATACTAGATAATTAGGGTTATGGTGATGCTATTGATGGCATAGAGAAAATGCTTATATTAAATCATAAAAATTTATACACAGAAAATTTAGTGAAATGCTTTCAGGTTTGTTTCTCAAAAAAGAGAATTCATCTGGTTTTTTTAAGAATTCCTTACTTTGCTTTGTCAAAGTAACACCATCAGTCTTCAATTGTAAAAGTTCCATGCATGAAAGGTCGTGCTCTTCAAGAACCTGCATTGAAAGTTTCATCATAATTCCATGTTAAAAAAAGGTTCCCATCATTATTTACCAAAATTTACCGATATCATGAACTTTAAAGATCACTAAACCTTATAAAGCTCTATAAGATTATTTCTTGACATGATAATTTTCTTATCTTCTTCAATTTGTTTATTGAATACTATGAGTTGCTCCTCTTCCTGCAAGTACAAGAAACCAAGCCATTGTAAAATCAAACTCAAGAAGATTCCGATACAAGTCTACAACCAATGCTTATATCGCGCAAAAAAAGCATAGGATATAAATGTATTGCACAGGAAGCGCTATCACATTTATTAGTTACTGAAACATAGATTGTGCTTGATAAAATCTGAAAGTGAAATTCCTATTTTACTAGAAAGCTATTTTAGTAACTCTTAGTCACAAAAATTGAGATCTGCAAGTAAAGTATTCTTAAATTTTTGGCCCGAGTATCTAATTAACTAACAAAGAGGACAAAATGTTAGAAAATGAAGTTATTCTTCCTAGTTTCCACCTAAAAACAATCACAAAAGTGCTGCTTTCTGTCATGCTAATAAGGATGAGAGATCCGATAACTCGACTGACATTCTAACAAAGATGATCCCGGCACAGAAATTGAGGCTTTGCAAGGCCTATATAAGAAAGGTGGATGTGCTGCATAAAGTTTATAATATAATAGTATTTCAAAAAAAATCAACCTTTAAGTGGGAGATTGTTAGTTTTAAAGCTCATTTCTTCTTCTCATAAACAAAATGAAATTATGTTTAATACATGATGACCAAGTCAAGGGGACTTTTTGGCAAAACTCATTCAAAGAATCAATTTTTGGTATTCACCTGCAACATCCCAGCTCTGGTTTGGAGAAAGTGTAGCTTAACAACATGAAAAAACATTTATTGGTTAAATTAACGTTGGAGTCGGTTGCTTCCAAAGGTAAGGAGAAAAGCAAGCTTATCCTCCAATTTTGATTCCACAGCTACATCTAAGCATGGCTTAAAATAATATTATAAAAGAACAATGAAAGCAAATATCGATATAGTATTTGCTTCTCTATATTTCCAGACTACATTACAGAAGAATAGTAGATGCGGGAAGACTTTGATTTAAAGTAAGAAGACACATTAAATCACATGGAAACGATGTTGCAGCAGTACCGATGCCAAAGATTGATGTCATGATGTTGAGGACATCAATATGATGGAATACCAGAAGGATGGTGTGTCGCAGTCAGTATCAAAGTGAAACAATGCTTCTACATCAAAGTTTTGAAGCAAGCTAGATAAACACTACATTTGTTGAGTCCTAAGTCATGAATGTGAAAGTGGAGAATTGCAGTAGGCAATCGACAGCCAGCATAAAACTTATCAAAATAATCATAACATGAATCTTTTAAAAGATTATTGTTGATACTAAAATTATCAATATTATACGTGTTTATGCTCCTCAAGTAGGTTTGGATGTAGGCTCAAAAGAAAAATTTTGTAATGACTTAGAGGGATTAATACAAAAGATACCTCTTAAAAAAAAAATATTTATTGGAGGACATTTAAATGAAAATATTGGTAGAGTAGTGGAAGATTTTAAAAGTACTCATGTTGACTATTGATTTTGAATGACTAATGAAGAAGATGAGACTTTATTAGATTTTACTTCGGCTTATGATTTTGTAGTTGCTAATACTTTATTTAAAAAAAAGAAATGAGTATATAATTACTTATAAGAATAGATCTAATAAAATACATATTGATTATTTTTTTATAAGAAAAATAAATTGCTTAGATTGTAAACATTGTAAAGTCATTCCGAGTGAAAGTTTAAATACCCAACATCGACTGTTAGTTTTAGATTTTAAAATAAATGATTGAAAAATTAAAAATAAAATGAATTATTATTCTAGGATTAAATAATGACATTTAAAGACCACCAATAAAAATATTTTTAAGAATAAGCTACAAGAGCTTAGAATTCGGGATGCTCATAAGAAAGCTAATATTATGTGAAAAAAATAACAAATGAAATTAAACAATTTGCAAAAAATATGCTTGGAGAATGAAAAAAGAACTTCTTCTAATAAAAATAGTTGGTGGTGGAGTCAAAATATGCAAAAAAAAAGATAAAAAAATAAAAATCATTGTTATAAAACTTGGTTTGGATGTAAAGATTCAGAGAATTGAGAAAGATATAAAGTGGCCCATAGAGATTCTAAGAAAGTAATATATGAAGCAAAAAAATTAACTTTTAATGATTTATATAATAGATTAGATACCAAAGAAGGTAAAAGATATATGTGTGAGTTAACCAAGCAAAGAAATAGAATAAATAAAGATCTAGTTCAAATGAGGTGTATTAAGAATAAAAATCATAATGTATTTTTCTTAGAAAAGAATATTGAAAATAAGTGGATGAGTTATTTTGATAAATTTTTCAATGAAAGATTTGAGAATACGATTGATTTTATCTTAAACAAAAATAGATAATTTTATTTTTATCATCGTATTAGTAAATTTGGAGTTGGAGTTAAAAAAAGAAGTGTGAAAAAATAATTGGACCTAATAATATTCTAATAGAAGTATGAAAATGTTTAAGAGATCAAAGAATCTTTTGACTTACAAATCTTTTTAAAGTTATTTTAAAGAATAAAAAGATGTTAGATGACTTGAGAAAGAGTATGTTGGTTCCTATAATTAAGAATAAAGGTGATGCACAAGAGTGTGCAAATTATAGAAGAATTAAATTGATGTCATACATTAAAATTATGAGAGAGAGAGAGAGAGTAATTGAGCATAGGTTATGATGTGATACAAAAATTTCTCAAAATCAATTTGGTTTTATGCTAAGTAGATCTATTATGAATGCTATACATTTGTTGAGAGGTTTATTAGAGAAGTATAGAGAAAGTAAGGAGGATCTACATATGATATTTGTTGATTTAGAGAAAGCTATGATAAAGTTTCAGGACAAGTCCTTTGGAGAGTTCTAGAAAAGAAAGGAGTTAATATTAGTTATATTCAAGTTATTAAGGATATGTACACTTGAGCTATTACTTGTGTCCAAACAGAAGGAGGATTGACAAAATATTTTCCTATTTCAGTTGGATTACATCAAGGATCGGCTTTAAGCCCTTATCTTTTTGCTTTAGTTATGGATGTTCTTATTAGGCATTTACAGGAAGATGTACCTTCGTGTGTGCTTTTTGCAGATGGCATTCTTCTTGTTGATAAGACTAGAGAGGGAGTCCAAGAGAAACTTGAATTATGGAAGTCAAGCTTAGAGTCTAAAGGTTTTCGTCTGAGTAGATTTAAAACTGAATATATGAAGTGTAATTTTAGTTATAGAAATTCTAGTGGTGGTGTTGTGACATGAGTGATCAAGTCATTAAAAAGAGTGAGCGTTTCAGATATCTATGCTCTATTGTTCAAAATAATAGTGAAATAGATCGAGATGGTTGAAGTGTTGGAATGCATCTGGCCTATTATGTGATAAAAAAATTACCGCTTAGACTTAAGGAAAAATTTTATAAGATGGTGATAAGATCTGTAATGATTTATGATGAAGAATGTTAGTCAATAAAAAAGAAGCATAAGACTTAAGTGTTGCAGAAATGAAGATGCTCAGGTGGATGAGTGACTTTACTCTTAGAGATAAAATGCAAAATGAGTATGTTCGGAAAAAGATTGGAGTAGCTCCAATGGCAGATAAGATTAGAGAGAGTCACCTTAGATGGTTTGGTCACATAAAGTGTCGGCCATCTGACGATCCGATTAGGAGAGTAGATGTACTAGATTTGTCTTATGTTAAGAAAGGTAGAGTAAGACCAAAAAAGATTTGGTTAAGAAGTATAAAAAAATGAATTTAGTTTATTAGAATTAAATGAAAATTTGACACATAATAAGACACAATGAAGAAGAAAGATTCATGTAGCCAACCCACATAGTGGGATAAAGCCTTGTTATTGTTGTTGTTGTTGAAAATGAGTCATGTTCCTATTTAAGTAACCATCCTAACTGTCCTTTCTCAAGAACATTGGCTCTTGGACTATTCTGAGTGTAAAATCATGTGTTCCTTTTGAAATAGAGTGGAATATTTTTCTATGCCGGCATGAATGCAAGTAAGCTTGCAGCCATGAATATAGGCAAGATAATCTTACTAAACCACATAAATTTTGAGTCACTTATTTTAAAATTTCTGCAATTTATTTTGCTATTGTTCTCATGCACACTCCTATTTTTCCCAACATATCGCTCAACCCATTCCAACAATCATTTATCTTTACATGTACTAGTACATATGTAAATGTTTGCTTGCATGCAATTGTTTCCCCTAGGCAATCATGCCAACTGATCAGTGGTTCCGTCAGATTACAATCATTCTTGTTTGCATTTTGTTAAAAAAATGGCACAAAACTCTTTTACAACCCCTCGTTAAATCTTTCTCATATTTCTATCCAATAAACATAATGTACAAAACAAGAAATGAAAAAATTATAAATAAATAAAATTCGAGAAATAGTGAGAATGTCATAACTCATCATACATTATAAAGCTATGCTGTTTTTTTTTCATAATGAAGCTAAATTTTACAGCTAATCTAGATAACGGACTAACAAATAGTGGGAATGTCGTAATGCTAGTGATATTACTGTGTAAGTCTCAACTTATAAAATTGTTTTTATTCCTAGAATTCTCTAGAGATAAGCATCTCTCTCTCTCTCTCAATGTCTTCTCAATACGATTTGCCTACTTGATTATAGTTATTTTTAATATTTTGTTTGATGAACAAGATTAAAACAAACTTAGTAGGAACAAGGAATATAAAGTTCATCAATTATAATAAAGACATTGAAGTTCACAGCTAAGTTTGATCTATGATTCACAAAAATTAAGGTTTGAGGTAGCGTCCTTATATTATTGCATAATTGTTATTTCTTAATATTACTTTGATTTCTAAAGCTTTTATAGAAGTAACACCCAACGATCACAAATGTTATGACTCGAATTAGGCCATTAATCCTAAGCTGAAGCCCAAAGAAGCCGAAATAAGGCCCGAACCCTTCGTCCCTCTCCAATATATATATATATATATATATATATATATATATAGAGAGAGAGAGAGAGAGAGAGAGAGAGAGAGAGAGAGAGAGACAACCACATAATCTTGCCCATTTAATCTGAAAATGTGATAACTATTTTTATTTTTAAATATTGTTATATCATATTACGTTAGGATTAAGTTTTAATTAGATGTTAGATATTGCATTGTTGTTTTAAGGTTAATCACAACAATAATAACAACAATAACAACAAGCCTTTATCCCACTATATGTGGTCAGCTACATGAATCCTTCTTTTCCATTGTGTCTTGTTGTTTTAAGATTAATGATTGGAGAAAATTATAGTTCAAGGATCCTAGTTGATTTTATAATGTTGGTAAATAGACTAGATTGCCTACAGGAGGTTAAGTTGTTACCATGTTAATTAGTTTTTTCAATACTTATAATTATGCTTGTATGTTTAATAAGTGATGATTTATTGTTTAGGGCATTTGAGTTAGTACTTATATACTATTATTTGTTTCAGATATTGAAAGAGTATGGTTTGGACACTTGGAATACACAACTGAAGTTTTGATTGTTGATATTCTTCAAAAATTTTGTGACGGTGCAAGTTTTATTCTAGTTGTTCTTTCTATTGAATTCTTACTAGGAAATAATAAGATCAGGACATATGCTTCAAACTTATGGCATTTATATTATACATATTGTTATGTAAAGTTTGCATGTAAAAAAAGGATAAACATACCCTTTCTTATAAGGGGAGTTATCATTGATGTTTTGTAATAAATTTCTAGATATTTTTTAAGTTGTAAGTTCTATTTTTAATTTCAATTATTTGTCATACATAAGCCCACAAATCTTTTAGATGTTCAAATTGACATATCAAAAAGCATAATAGTTGTCTTGATTTATTGCTGCCTAAATTCCTGAATATCAAAATAATTCATTTATTTTCATGCACTCACTCCTATTGAAAACCATGAATTTTATTTCAACAAACCATGTCATATTATGAAACTAGAAATTGTCATATCTATTATACAATACCTGCTGAAAAAAAAAATACTTATGAAATATATAGAGATTGCATGCTTGTGTGCAATGATGTGCGTGTCAATACAAACTCTTTTAATAATGGATAAGCTGACGGATCCTCAAAAAAATTATTAACATTTTTTTAGATGAGAGCCTACATTTTTTAGCTTTAGGAGACTGATTATATATATATATATATATATATAGTTATTGTTTTTGTTTCTTTGATGTATTCTTATTAAAGACTCTATTGATAAAAATATATACTATTTACCTTCTACTGTTTAATATTATTCTTACCATTTATAATTATTTGTATATGAATCTTCTCTTGTGGATCTTAGCACATAAAACTTGTTCAAGAGTTGAAGTCTATCTCTTCATCACATCACATGTTGTCAAAGTGTACTGCTTTTGACAACAAGAATAGCAGAGGCACATAAAAAATTTAAGAAGATTGAGTAAAAAGAAAAAAAAAACTAGAATTAGATTAAATTCCTAAAGCATGATGAATAATGAGTGTAGCATCCCATCCACTTAAGAGAGAACTAAACTTTATCCCATGAGCTATAAATGATTAAATGTTGTTTCTCATATCATTCAAGGGCCATTTTCATAATTTGGCCTCAACTTCCTCACATTCTATAACAGCGAACATTTAATAACAATAAAAACAGAATAATGGCATAAAAGTAATTGAGGATCAATAGGGTAAAAGAAAGACCAAGGAACAAGAGTAACTAATATTGTATAACAGAAATTTCCAAAATCCCGATGAGATGACAATGCATCAAATCATTAAACTTAGGATGAAGTAAAATATGAGCGAAGCATAAAAGCAGTATAACAATGACCACCTTTCAAATTAACCCTACATGTTGTCCTGCATGCTTTCATAGAAGACTCGTTACTAATAAAATTCTACTACGCCAATAAATGAGGCTTAAATGAACCACATAAGAATTGAGGAGCACGAGTACAAACTAAAACAATGCAAGAACAAAGTACAATAAGTAACAGTTTGTACCTTTGGAAGATGAATAACAACGGAATTCGTAAAAAGTTTACTTATATCATTTCCTTTAGATGGTTTACTTGCTCTTAATCCTTCTGTTAGTTGTTTCAACGGGAAAGGCTGCAAAAACCGGTTACATCAACTTGATCAGCAATGTAAACAGATCAGAGAAGCATATTACAAAATGAAGAGAAAAACTGAAGATTCACTTCAACCGTCAATCAGTAGATACTCATGAAATTAAGGAGCACTGCTTGTTGAACGCATAAACTTAGCCTCCAAACTCTTTTATTTTAGATTTGCTTAAGTGGTTATAGCCACTTTGTAGAAAAGTTGAGAAAGTAGAAAAGGACTTTAATCTGAGGGTAAAAGTTTTGCTCTTTGCTAATTTTATGGATTGACAAAAGATTAACTGTAAGGTGAAGAATATGTAATACATTACTGAGGGTAAAAATTAGATAAGTTGAGATATTTTCCTGCCCTGCAATAGTTGTTATAGAACCATCTATTACTTCTTTTTTTTCTATTACTAAGGCAGAGTTTGTAGGTTTAAAAGATGTTGGCAAGGTTTGTTATGTAGCCAATGGCACCTGAATATAGGATCCAGTTTTGGGAAGGAGTATTTGAGACCCTAAAACATAAGAGTGGAAAGGCATACCATTTTGAATAAGAGATCAAGATCCTTAATTTTTTCAAAAAATTAAGAAAACTCGTTATTTTGTCAATTTCTTCTAAGTTGAGTCTATCTATTTTCATAATACAGCCATATCTCCTTTTATTCCTTCTTTGTTTCTCCCTTATCCTTGGAAATTTCCATGGACTTTCCAACATATCTCTTTGATGTGTCATTTCTTTTTGCAATAATTGCACCAGGGATTGCCTTCAGGAGGCTTTTGTCCTTTGGGAGAGAAATGTACAACAGCAAATCTCTTACCTTAGGGTTAAGAAGTCATCATGACAACTATTTCAAAGATCGGATTATTGAGCATCACCATCCTCCTTCCTTTTTTAGCTCATACAAGAGAAAATCTCTTTTAGAGAAGAAAGGTTTTCTCTACTTAAAATTTGGATTCAAATTTGATCAAAGACATTATTGAGTCCTGCAAAAAAATTCGAATACTCCTCTTTCCACAAATTGCTTAAGAATTATCACATCCTTTAAACATGTCATCTTGAGAACTTGATAATAAGCTAAGTCAAGCCAATAAATCTTCATAGCATTAAAACATTTAAAAGACAGGAAGGTTACCTTGCTTGGTAGTAGAAAGTTTCATTTTAATCTCATAGATGAGTGCAACATCTTTGATTTTTAAGTTTGCTTGACAGCATCTCAAAATCCTTTTGTGGTAATTAACAACATATATGTGTGGGATCCGAAAATTCGCCACCGACCTCTTTTTGATGAAAATAGTATTTTAAGTGTCGGTGAAAATTTCAGAAAGCAGATGAATAGTAGATAAGACACTACCCAGAGATGTCGTTCTTATTTTGTGAGGACTTTTTAGATTTGGTTCCAGGTTTCCAATAAGCGCAAGCCCATATAGTTAATTATCCCTCTCAATACTGAGAGAGCACTTTCGATTAAGGGTGGTCGATGAATCGTTAAATAACGAGTATATAATAGCAGTGAATGGAGTTTGAAAATTATGAAATTTATCATTTTAATTTAAAACTTTTGTTGGGGGAAACGATGATGCGCCCGATCTAGATCTCATGGTTATTCCGGTCAGCGGTCCATTAGTCGGAAGGATTAGTTGACCCAATCAAGAATCTTGTCGATATCATACTTACATCGTCGAGGTGTCAGTAGGCGCGAGGTGGAGTTTGTAAGAGGACAAATATAAATCAACTTTAATAACAGAGGACTTTTGCCCGTCAAACACATTCTATATTTCAACCAAAAGTAAAGTCGTTGAACATACAGGCGATGGCAAATGAATTTAGTGGTGTCATAGAATACCAGTAATCGATCATTAATAGTCATTTATCGATTATTTTATGGCAATCACAGACAAGGACGGTCACGTCCTTACGGGCTTAAGATTATTTGAGTGTGAAAATAGTTATACAATTGATTTGACATTGACTCTTTGTGAGAAAAAAATTTCTTAATTTGTTATCCCCAGACAAACAGTTGTGGAGGGATGAATTGATTTTAAGTTTTAATTTAAATAATTAATTTTATTTCATTTATATTTTATTATTTATATTTTGATCATTTTATAATTGATTTAGATTTAAACATGTAATGATTTATTATTAGAACTTTAATTATGATCCGCTTTCTCAATCATATGATTATTATTAGCTGATAGACCTTATCAACTCTGCCTATTTTTCTATAGAGGATCGGGTATAAATTCATTATCTCAAGAATTATAATCCTTCAAATCTTATCAATTCTAGCTTGAGCATAGAGGATCAGGTTGTTTGAGACTTTTCCTCTTGAGAGTTTGAACTTGAGAAGTTATGTCAATGGATTCATATTTTATTATTAAATGACAGAATTAACTTCTCAGATTTTATTAAATTGAAATTCATATAATATCATGTCATTTTTTTGTTTTGTTAGCTTGATCAGTCCACGAAACCAAAAGGTGTAGATATCTATTCTTTCATTTTGACTTGCATATCTTTTTAGGCAATTTAACGAATCTTCAAATACACATACATATGATTTCTTTTAAAATGTTGCATGGACATTTAGATCTCTAAGTTGAAGTAGTTATGTTTAACATGACATATGTGTCAGATTGCAAGCATAAGTTTTGATATGAATTTTTTAAGATTTTGTTAATCGGACGGACGTCTAGATCAAAGGAAGTATAGTTATCTGTTCTTTTTTGTATCAACTTAGTGAACACTTCAACATATATCTGAGTATCATTCTTTTAAAAGCTGTTGTATAGCGTGCGTCTAAGTTGAAGTGTGGATGTCAAATTACAAATATGGGTTTTGTTGTTACATTTTTAGGTTTTGTTAACCCGGACCTGATCCTAAGACCAAACCGAGAAGTGTATTATATGTTCTTTCACTTTGCATTTTGGTTGCATATTTTCCCTAAATGTTTGATCTAATAGACACTTCAACGTTGATACAAGTCTGTTCTTTTTAAAATATTGTATGGACATTTAGATGTCTAAGTTGAAATGACTATGTTTAATATGACATGTTATCTTTAATATATGTTATAAAATAAGTAATGATCTATTCTTGATCAAGCATGCATCTGTTCTTGAATTCAACATTCCCTCAAACTAAATCTAGATGATCAAGCATGCATCTGTTTGAAAGAGGTAATATATCTACTTTCACATCAAGTGAGTATTTGTTCTTTAATGATATGAATTTAAACCCTTCTCGACTTATCATGAATCAAACATGTATATCTTTATAGGATATACATTTAACCTTTTAAAGCATTCGCTAAGCATCGAGTGCAATATCTATCTTAAGAAAAATTTGAGAAAAGGTTATGAACTACACATAAGTTTGCACATCACATCCAAACTCCTTTATGCATATTAGAATTTGGATGGATAGAGATCAATTCACCCCACCTAGTGGGATTAAGGCTTGTTGTTGTAGAGATCAATTCAAATGTAGACATGTATATGAGTTTTTACTCGATGCTTCTTTGAATTTGAAAGAGAGCTTCATGCTTAATGAAGTACCATTCTTACTTCAAGACACCCTTCATATAATCATAGAAAGAAAAGAATGATGATGCTAATCAAGCTATCTACTTCTCATCTTTCATTCTCTCATTTTTTTAAATAATAATCCATTAGCATTTGGGCTTTATATAAAGTAAATAATTTTGGAGGATTATGTCCTATCTTACGCAAGATATAAGTTTAACACTTGTTTATGAGTGTAATATGAACATTTATTAAGTAAAATGTCACTTTAACATTACCAATCAGCAAGCTAAAAGAGGCTTAAAATTGCATTAAACTTCTTTTCAAATGGCATTTTAAAAGCCTATTAGCTCAAACATGAAGTCAATCACTTTTTCTTTCATTCTCTTCCTTGGCTCATGATTGAGAAAAATCTAAAATATTTCTTATACAAGATTAAAGAAATCTGAAATTCTTTCTTAAATGAATATTGATACTCATGACTGTAAATGACCAAGCCATAGGAGGAGGTAAAAAGAAAGGGCAATCATGAGCTTGCAACATTTAGTTTATGGTAACATGACAACTTAAACATATGTCCATCCCATTAAGCATTATCTTTATCATACTTTGCACAAGCCCATTTGTAATATTTTGTATAAGCCCATTTATAATATTTTGTATAAGACCATTTATAATGTTTTGTATAAGTCCATTTGAGAGTTTTTTTTTTTAGGATGGGCCAAGTATGAAAAAGAAAGCACATGACATTATGATCCATTTATAATATCATTTATTATATTTTAGTTATTTGTCATGTTCCCTTTTTATCATGACATGCACTCATAAATGAGAGAGAAGGGAATGACAAAAGAAGTTAAGGTCTCCCCTTAAATCCATGCACATTTTATGAGGCATTACGAGAGAATGACAAAGAAATAAAGATCTCTCCTTAGATCCATGCTTATGTTATGAGGCATTAAGAGAGAATGACAAAAGAGTAAAGGCTTCCCCTTAGATCTATGCTCATATTATGAGGCATTAATAGAGAATGACAAAAGAGTGTAGATCTTCCCTTAGATTTATGCTCATGTTATGAGACATTAAGAAATAAATGCCAAAGAAATAAAAATTTTCCCTTAGATCTATGCTCATGTTATGAAGCATTAAGAGAGAATGACAAAAGAGTTAAGGCCTCCCCTTAAATCTATGCTCATGTCATGAGATATTAAGAGATAATGACAAAAAAGTAAATGTCTCCACTTAGATCTATGCTCAGGTTATGAGGCATTAAGAGAGAATAACAAAAGAGTGTAGATCTCCCCTTAGATCTATGCTCATGATATAAGACATTAAGAGATAAATGTTAAAGAAATAAAAATTTCCCCTTAGATTTATGCTCATGTTATGAAGCATTAAGAGAGAATGACAAAAGAGTTAAGGCCTCCCCTTAAATCTATGCTCATGTCATGAGACATTAAGAGGTAATGACAAAGAAGTAAAGGCCTCCCCTTAGATCTATGCTCATGTTATGTGACATTAAGAGAGAATGACAAGAAAAAGTAAATCTCCCCTTAGATCTATGCTCATGTCATGAGACATTAAGAGGTAATAACAAAGAAGTAAAGGTCTTCCCTTAGATCCATGTATATGTCATGAAACATTAAGAGAGAATGACAAGAAAAAGTAAATCTCCCCTTAGAGCCATGTGTATGTCATGAGACATTAAGAGGTAATAATAAAGAAATAAAAATTTCCTCTCCTTCTTAATGGCATATAAAAAAAACTATAGAAATTAATGGGATGACACAAGTCCCATTTCCACTTTTTTTTTGGCCTCATGCTAAGGAGCTAATCATTATAAATAAGAGGGAATCCTTCTCTCATGAAGACTTTACTTTCCCACTTCTCCCCATTTTTTTTACAAAATCTATTGCAAGTCTAAGTCTCCTAAGAGAGAGTTCATCTACCCTTCAAAGGAAGAGATCTCCAACACTTAAGCTTGTTCTTATCATAGCACATCAATTTGCAAGTTATGTCTAACTTGATGCTTTTAAATTTATCTTTTCTCACCTCATATGAATATAAGTATCTCAATCTAATTTCAAGACTTAGGCAAAGGGGAAGCAATCATGTCATAATCATATACTTAGTAATAAGACAAGATTTAAATCACATGGCACATAAGATGTCTTATTTCAAATAACTCGTTCATGTAGCATAAGCATCATTTAGGCAAAAGAAATTTGAATTTTACACAAGTAATTGCCGCATACTATGAATATTCAAATAATGATGAGCTAATCATGAATAAACATATTGTAATTACTTTCCTTCTCAAGGACTTGAGCATTTATACAAACTCCTTTTTTTTTTTACCAAAATTTTCAACAACCTCCTATGAGTGCCGAGGTAGGTCTTCCCACCACGCCAAAAGGCGTCGTGGTGTGTGAATTTTTATTTGTCCACCACGAGAAAGGCGTGCATGGGTTAGTACGATAGCATAACATTTCCTTCTGCGTTGAATAACGTGAGACTTATATCATAAAATAAACAATTTTACTACGCGTTGGAACGATGGTACTTTCACGGATTTTTTACGTCGTTGGCGTGAGAACAATACTTATCATTTATTTTGCATTGGAATAACGTGAACAAATACTTATCACAACAAATTTTTATTAGACAATGTGAGCAGTCACGAGTTTCTGCGCGTTGAAGCAGTGAGCAGTCTTATCGAGCGATTTTCGCGTTAGAAACAAGCGTGAACATGTACTTATCACAAGTTTTTTCACCACATTGGAACAATGTGAACGGATACTTATAGCACAAACAATTTCCAAGCTTGCATTTACACATAAGCATGCATGTATATGTAATTGGTTAAGACATATGACATTTATGATTTTAATTAAGCATGGCTTCGAGAACATCACAAATAAGAAATCATTGCATGAGTTTTCAATTGCATATATCATTTCTCCTCTTTTCATCTCTTTTTTTTTAGCATAAAGGATAAAATATTTTTCCCAAATTTGGCAAGTAAATAACATTCATGTCAAATCATAGGCATGTGTTTCATTTGTCATTACCAAGTGAGTAAAGAAACATTACACTTTATGCTTACTTTCCCCATTCCATGATCAATTGCATTTAAAAATAATTTGATTGGATAGGATGTGTAGGTAGCATGTAACAATATGTCCAAAAGAATTTATATTCCCTTTGCAATACTACACAACACTTTAACCTTTACTTGCATGGACTTTTTAATATCAAAATAGGAATAAGCTCTCTTAAATATATACATGCTGATCCATTCATAAGCACAATAAGGAATATGAGATTTCTTTGTAAGGAGTAAAAATAGAAATCAATTCCACTATTATGATTTCAACAACATAAACTTTTAAAAAAAAATCTGATTAGAAGGAGACAAGATTAGTAAGTAAGGGATTTCTTTATGATGGGTAAAATGGAAACCAACCCAATCAACACAATCTCATCAACATAAATCTAAAAATTTGAAATGTTAAACCTTTCCAACACTACTCCAAACACAAAGAGGACCTTTCCAATTAGCATTCCAAGCACAAAGGGAGCCTCACGGTTGAACCATAATCACCCAAAAATCAAATAACGGCCATTACATATAACAACTCTCACAAAGCTTTTTTTATTTATTTTTAACTTCATTTTAAGCACATGAAAAAGACTTGGCAAGAATCATCCCCTCTAAACAGAAAATCTGGAGCATGAAAGAGAGTGAAACTTGCATAAACCTAGGGTTTGAGCCATTCATCATTTGAAAACCCTATTTCCACACTTATAACTTTATTTTAAACATGTAGAAAAGGCTTAGCAAGTATAATTCTATCCAAACAGCAAAACTGAAGCATAAAAGAGAAGGAAACTTGCATATAACTTAGGGTTTGAGCCATACATTATCTCAAACCATATTTTCACACTTCTAATTGTATTTTTGAACATGTAAAAGAGGTTTAGCAAGTATCATTCCATCAAAACAGCAAAACTGAAACATAAAAGAAAAGAACTTGTATAGAACTTTAGGGCTTAACCCATGCATCATTCCAAACACTTTTTCCATATTTCTAGCTTTGCTTTAAGCATATGTAAGCGGCTTAACAAGAGTTATTTTACTCAAACAGGCAAAATTGAAGCATAAAAAAAGAGGAAAATCCGCATATAACCTTAGGTTTGAGCCACACAACATCTCTAAACGCACCTCCATGCTTCCAATTTTATTGTAGGCATATAAGAGAGACTTAGCAAATATCAACCCATCCAAACAGCAAAATCGAAACATAAAAAGAGAAGAAACCTTGCACATAATCTAGGTTTTGAGCCACACAACACCTCAAATCCTGTTTTCAAACTTCCAATCTCATTTTAGACAAGTAAAGAGGCATAGCACATATTATCTCGCCCATAGGAAATCATTTTAAGCAAAGTAAGAACATGAAATCCATAGATAATAGCAAACGGCATGAGATTTGGGTCATACATCATCCCAAATCTCAAGATTAAAACCCAAACGTCATCTTAAGCATAGAATAAGATAGATTTACCAAACCCTAAGTTCCAAAAGAACTCAAATGCATGAGAATAAGCTTAGGGTTAGAGAGAGACGACCTGGAGGTTTCGATTGCTAGAGCAACAGGAAGGAAAAAAAAAGGTTCGATTTGCTTGAGAAGGGTGGTCGGCCGAAAGGAACTCAAGGAATCGTGCTCGGCTCCTTCAAATGGACGAATCGAGATCGAACCGTGCATTTGACAGAGAGGGAGACGTCGGATGGGTCGATCGAAGAGCGAGGAAGGAGAGCCTTGGACGAGAATCGCGCAAGAGAAAAAAAAAATGCCGCGAGAGAGATGAGAATAGCGTGTGAGGGAGATGGCCTCGTTCGGTTAGGGATTTAGGTTAAGTCGCGCACTCTCATTGGCTGCCCTTGCGACGTCCAATAAACTCATTTGGGTGGCGAGTTTAATTTGAGGGTTTAAGCGACAGATTAGGAAAAGGATTAGGGGGTATTAAGAGATTAAACAGTCGCTAATCATTTTAATTACAAATCAACATAATTTCACGTCAAATATTATGAAATTACTTTGCGCGATAAACCCTAACAATATGAGTGTCGATTTTAGGTATTTCTGTTGAGCCGGACGCAACGACGCAGTCGATTTCGCAATCGGAGGTCGTTTGGACCACATCAGCGACAGTCAAAGTGAAATTGGGCTTAAATTGCGCAACGTCGTATTTGAATAGCTCGACGCTCGCGTAGACTTTGCCTAATTGATCGCGAAAGGCGTCGTTTGATAGGTTTTGGTGTTTCGGTGATAATGGTGCAATCAATTTTGCGAACGGAGGTCGTTCGGACGTCGTCGGCGATGATTTGAGTCAAGTCACGCTTAACTTTTGCGTAATTTCATTTGAAATTAATTTTAATTGACCAATCGCTTATTAACTGATCCGATAATAATTTTTTCTTTTAATTATCTTTGATTTCTTAAGCGCAATTGCGAAGTCAATTTCTCAAATCGAGGCAACTTTTTTTTTACCAAATATAATTATGATTAAAAATTTTAAAATTTTCAATTGTATGTCGTTTGCCGCTGTTTTTCATGAATTTCGCCCTTAACACTTGATTTAAGTTATGAAATATATGCGTAGGTCAACAATATGGTCTATTAATTTTTGGCATCACGGTGTTTTATAACTATGTCATGATCATGAAATCTATTTCTTCTCTAAGTATGCACTTTAGAACCTTCGGCTCTAGAGGTAGATCCACAAGATATTGGATCTTTCCCTTTCCTTTCAAAAAAGTCTTCACAATTTAGACCACTTCAAATAGTTTTCCCATTCAAGCAATATGAGGCTTGACACTCATGGAGTTCTCATTTAGAATCCATCCGTTTGGGCCAATTACAACTTTTGTAAGGATGGTTGCAAAGTTATTGTGAAGAAAATAACTTTTTAAAAAGTTGTTGTGGGTATTACGAATATTTTCCTTTTTTTAAAAAAATCAGACAACAATTTTTAGGTAGCTACAACGCTTTAACAGCTTTGGTTCTTAAAAGCAACTTTTTATCACAAAACTTTCTAAAAATTAATTAGGAAGCTAGTAGCCAAATGCAACTGTGATTGCTTTCTAAAAAGCAAAGCAGTGAGAAAGTTGCACCAATGTACTCTTAGTCTGATTTTCACCATTTATAATGGCCAGCTCCATTGAAGTCAAAGAAACCAGACATAATGAAGAAAGAAAAATTTTGACAAAAAAAGAATAAAAGAAAGAGTAGGGAGAATAAAGGTTACGAGTAGAAAACCCTAATATCGCTTTGATGCCATGTAGAAAACTAGAGAAAATTGAAATTGTAAAAAAGTAGAGAAAATAGAAAAGATATAAAAAACAACTTAAGAGTTTTTTTTTTTTCCAAATTTGTACAAAGTATGGGAATTTATATAGACTTATATACAGGTCTTTCAAACAAAGAATAAATCAAAACAAATTTCTCAACATATAAGATACTAAGGGATTAATCCCCTTATAAGGTCGACAACCTTAAGAATTCATCGAAAAATAATCCAAGAGCTCCAAGGGCTTTAATTCAAGGACTGAAGATCTTAATTTGTGTGCAGCAGGAGCTCAACATTCAATTGGATAATGATCCAGTGTGGAGCGAACAATAGCCGCAGGTCCAATGGCTTTCAACATACTTCCCTTTACATTTGAAATAAATACACTGCTTAAAACATGCATAGACTCCACTAGGACTGTTGCTAGATGAAAATTATCAAAAGTCAATAAAGTTTTTTATTAATATATCATTCATTGAGATCACTCACTTCTTACACGCACAGTTAAAAAGGATGCCTTCCCCAAGAGTGTTTTCCAAGAAAGATATTCTGACGCTCAAGTCCACAAATATGTTTGAAGGAGAAGGATGGCACGAGAAAGCCTTCTCTAGAAAATTAGGAAATTCACTTTTGCACTTTTTCTTTGAACATGCGTATGTAAGGATCAAGCAATCATTATAAATGACAAACCTTAAAGAGCTTTACTATCTTTAGATCATTTATGACATGCAACGAGTATAAATAAAGATTATGATAGTATCAAAGATGCTAGAGAGAATACCTACAAGTCTTTTACTATGCTTCAACTAGTAGACATTAGTAAAGATGGGTAAAAATGCAAAAATATTGTGCTCCAAAGGGCATGTGCCGCTATGTGGCGATGATCTCTCCCTCATGACCCTTTTGGGGCTTATGGAATGAATGAAGAGCAGCATAGTGTCCCTAAAGACAAATTAAAAAGTGTCTCAAAGATTTTTAAACTTAGTTGAGATTTATTTGAAGAGATGTGAGATTCCAAGCTTCTCATGGCATAGCCCCTATGATTAATTATATTTTGAACACAACGTCAAGAATACTCTCAACTAAATTAGATTTATAACAGAGTAATGGATGAAATTATCGGGGATGAACAGGCAACTCGAACAAAATCTCATGGTTCCATCAACCCAAATTAGTCTATTGGACATGCCAACAACGAAGGTGATAAAAGCTCGTGTTATCAAGGAGTCTGATTAGAAGTAATCAATTGCCTCCTCTCACAAATCTTGAGTAAACTAAGGTAATAACATACTAAAAGAATTCTCCCATTCTCCTAGACTTGAACAGAAAAGTTTTCAATTGAATAAAGAGTTTTGAGCAAATCAATACATTCAATGATAACTTGATACTCATTCTATTGTTCATGTAAGACTTATTTATGTTCATTTATTTAGATAATTGAATGAGTTTGAACAATATGTATCAAACTCAATATATAAGATTTGCTTATTTATTTATATTCATAAACATATTTGTTTATTGTCCAAAAAGTAGCTCACTGAGGGATCAATAAACTATTCATTTATTAATGACCTAATTGGTTATCATAAACCCATTTGGTGTCATTATATTAGTTTTTTAAGCTACATATATTACTAAAATATAAGTATGGTGAAAATTTCAAAATATAAGTAATTTAAAAGTATAATTTCATTTTATAACATTTGCTAAAGAAAATATCAAGCAAACAGTTTGATTAATAAGTTAAAAATTCTAATGTTCTTTTTTTTCTTGACATTTGATAATGAAAATATTAAATAAATAGTTAGATGAATAGATTACAAATCTATTTTTATTATTCATGAAAAATTGAAGTACCATTTAAAAATTTAAGTCAATTTTAATAAAAAATTATAAATATATTAATAACTAGCAATAAAACTATTTCTAAGCCATTAATCCTACATATAGTTAGACTCAATCACAACATGGACTCAATTAAAAAATTAATTAAAAAGTTCAAATAAAATTTTAAAAGTTGAGATGTTTAAGCTCGATTCAAATTTAATAAGAAAATAACTGAACAAAATTGAAAAGGATGGTACTCAGCTTGACCCAACTTATTTGCATCACTAACAGTGAGATTGAAAGCAGGCCAAAGGTTAGCATATGACAACTAATGTTTAACGTTTGGACCTAATTGATCATACCAAGGTTGGTAGTTAGAGGTTTTAATTGACTGTTTCTAATCTATAGGAATTTGCATGGCCAATTTAGATATCCAAGGACGACCTCCAAATGTACCTTAAAGAAGGGGAGACATAAACGCATACAAGCAAATGTAGACTGTGGGCCACAAGGCACTCTTAGAGGTTGTAGTCCACATTAAATATTTAACAGAGGCTACCCTTGAAGAGCTATCCCTTACTGTTGAGATTAACATCTAAGTGATAGATGGGAAATTGATGAATTCACCAGTCCCCTCAAGTGTGGATGCTTGAGTTAAGTCAAGTTCCAAGTTGAAGTCAGGTTGACTCAAAGAGGTAGTTTAGATATAAGGTAGAGTTATCATCTATCAATATCATCAATGATGATTCAATTTCTATGTGACTCAAAAGTTTTGGGTCAAATTTACATAAAATCAAAGTCTACTTTTCATCATTACATTATTCATGATCTTTTATGTGACAATGCACATATCCATTGTCGTCGATCTTAGATTGGACATGTGCTAAAGTGATTTTCATGCAGCTCAAAAGTTAGTCAATTTTATGCTAAATCTATGTTTGTTTTTTGTCATTTTCATTGTGTTTGACCACTAATGTGACCATGCACACATTCGCCCTCGTCTCAGTTTTGATGTCATTAACAAATAGGTGATCATCATGCAACTCAGACATTGCGTTCTCCTCCTTTTTCAATGTGTTTGATCTAGTCTGCTAAGACAAGATCACTCAAGATCCATCACTAGGTTGGCTGAATCATCCTGATCAAATGAAATCATGTGTATGATGGGAGTCCATCCTCTAGCCTGGGGTGGCACTGGTTAGCATAAACTACACTTGTTTAGCAGGGGCCTACAATAGGTTAATTGGATCTAAACCTAAAGTTGATGAAGAGTGGATCTTTCTTTGGTGGAGATTTTTTGGGAGGTCAACAAATATAAAAGCAGAAATTTTGCATGCAATATCATGCAGCAAGCAGGAAACAGAAAGTACAAGAAGAGAAATAAAATTTGGATTTAATCTAATGGTTCATGCCTTTTAATACTGTAGTTAAAAGGTCTAGAATTAATTACGACAATAACATAGTAAAGCACTTACCAGCCTAGCTATTCGAATTTGTGGAAGAATCATTGTCTACAAAATGTAAAACAAGAAATACATCAAACTGGTAACATGCCAACAGGCAAATCTTTTTTCAAAAGCTAAGTTTTCCAAACTACAAAGGTATAAATAAATCAAGTTCGAGAGAACGGAATACAAAGCCTTACAAGTTTTTCCTTCTCTTTGGGCCCCGTTTCCACAATGTTCTGACCACATATCAAAACAACAGGTCCAGAAAGCTGTTCAAACATTTGCTCCATCTTACAGAAAAACTCTGTACGACTTGACTTAGGAATAGCTCTCGACAAGGAATCAGGAAAGTAGACAATAAGTGGTTGCAAGGATGGCAGAACCTGTAGTGAAGGCAAAGAAAAAAAGTACAATATAATACTGTTATTAAATTTTTTAAAATCATTTCAAAACAACAAATTCAAATTCAAGTATGAAGATTCAATGGGTAACATAAAAGAAAAACACATACGTAACATGTAGATAAAAGAAAACCATCACCTCACAAAGTGCCTCAATGGCTATATACCAATCTTCAGCCTCAGTATCATGATCACGCACAATATCCTGGACTAGAAAAAAATATATTAATAAGTTTCAAAGCACTAAAAATAACAACACAGGGATCATTCACCATCTTACAGCTACAAATACATCAATGGTAGATGAGAATTTAGCATGGTTAGATTAACACAGTTGTCTTAATCCTCCAATAATGATGGCAACCTAGGTCAAACATGCCTAACGAGCATGTCTATGCAACTCTCAAGACAGGAACAGTACATGCACTAGGTGGAGCTACTTCTAAAAATTAAATTGAGAAGACGAGTAAATGGGCTAATCTCAAAAATCAATTTATTTTAATGATCTGTGTATATGCATGTGCCTGTATCTGAGTTATTTTGTCTACAATTTGTTGGATCTTACTATACATGGTATATTATATCATGTATCCCCTATGTTGTCCATCTTTTTCAGGCATCTACACCATCAGATCAAATGATGTCAATCAAAAGGAACATCAATGCTTTGCAGCCTTTGCCCCAGGGATTAAGCGTAATATTGCAGGTTATACTTGCTTGGAAATTAAGAAAGAAAAAAACAAGAAAAGAAGCAATCCAATTTTAAAATTTAAAACAGCAAGAAAGGGAAAAAGCAATCAAGTTTGAGCTTGGGCATCCGTGAGGACAAGAAACATACTATCAAACCAATAAATAGACAATTTGTCATCATTCCCCTTATTTTCTTCAGCCGTCTGGTTTTCAGAATTATCAAGAATAACAGCTACTTGATTCTCTCTAACCTCATACACTTCTCCCCGCTGCCCACTCAACAGAGACCTGCAAAATTTTTAAATAAAAGTAAAATCTTTGAAATATGCAATAATGGGAAAGAATAACAACTAAAGGTCCATGTCATAGTAATACAAGACCAAAATCCGGATACTGAACAGAAGCAATACAACCAACACAAGCTAAGTATTACTAAACCGTTCAATTCATATTTGATAGCATTTGCATGAAATTCATAATCGAACATTTACCAACAATGCATGATGCTCAATAATGGTCCTCCTAGATGTTAGCAAAGTAACAGAAGTCATTGCTCAAGGATCCGAGATGTAAACAAAGAGAACTTTTAACAAACTTATATTTACAAAGTAAAACTCGATAGTCAAACTAGTACAGAAATGCGGAAAACACAAAATTCAAAGAAAATCTTCCAGCCAAATCTAAGGTTTTACAAATACTAGAAAACCACCAGGAAGGATTCACCTACTGGCATCTTAGGACTATATAAGAATGACATCATTGAATATTGATGGGCAACTAATAATACTTCCAAAATCTCAACAACGCCATAAATATGCATATCAGATTCAAACAGAGCAAAGCATTAAATTACTAGATAGATATACATGTATGTACTAAGTTTCAACTACCGTCCCCACCGCCCCCCCGCCAACCCCCCCAAAACAAAAGGATGCACTTTGTTGCAATTAATCAAAACAAAAAATTTGAAAATAAGAAAGAATGCAGAAAATAGAAAAGAAATTAAATCAAGGTCTCTATGTTGGAAAGGTCATGCAAGGTTATCAGTATGTCAATCAGATTGTGGTACAACAATAATAAGCCTTTATCCCACTATGTGGGGTCGGCTACATGAATCCTTCTGCTCCATTGTGTCTTGTTAAGCGTCAATTTTTCATTTAATGTCAATTAGATTGTGGTGAAGCTCTGAAAATGTCCTTGTAGAAAGTTTGTCAACAGCTGATCCAATAACCATCCATAAATTTTGCAGGACTTACCACACCTGCTACTAAAAAAGGTAAAGGTATCAATTGGGCCATATAAAGGATGTGTTTTACCCAATTTTAACCAGCGATAATATTTTAACAAACATGATAACTTCAACAATTAAGTCAAAGAGATAAACATACAATAAAATGAGATACTGGAATATCAACCTAATTCCTAAAGCATATACATTGCAAATAAATCAGGTCTCTAAGAACTAGAATATATTTTAAAATATACTCCCATCTTGTAAGGAAATCTTTTTAAGCCTCATACACAACAATAATGACTTTACGCCAGTATCAGCAATAAATAGATTCAAATCATAAAATATATTTTACAAAATAAAGGTACATGAAAAGTCACAGTATCAAGATAGAGCTGTGTATTTTAGTATGACTTCTAAAATTGTTCATGCCAAAAGAGAGGTACCATTAGCACAAGACAAGATATTAAAGAGTATAACTACAAGATCATGAATGATTTAATCATGCAGTTCAGGCTTAAGCCATGTCAGAGAAATAAGAATCCAAATGACTTAAGCTAAAAGTAGTAACTTCTCATTGACTTAATTATAAGATACACACTAGACAGTAACAAAACTACAGTCATCAGTAAATGCTATAATGATCAGGAAGATTAGTTCTTTAAAATAATCAATAGTACATTGTTTGATCAAACAAATAACTGTGTAAACCACCTTATGCTTACTTTGAACAAAAAGGCTGGTTCTTCAAATAATCAGTATGATCATGGTTTGATAAATCAGAATGTCCATGGGAACCACATAGTGTCCGCCTTGAAAGAAGGCATGTTTCAGGTATGCAAAAGTAGATAGATGCAGAAAAAAAAAAATCAGGATTAACTATATCAAAGTTTTGTCTTGAGATAGTCATAGTTATCGGCATGAGGCTTTACAATTCTAGCTTACTATTGGCTACATGATTGTGAATAGTAAAGATAAAAAGTAACGAACACATCTGAAAACATCAAAAACAAATGCTTGGTCCTTCTTTAGAAAAATGATGTCAGCTGAATGTCATGTATTAGCCAACTTGCACAGTTCCCATATCCATCGGGTATAAAATATAGTCGCCAAAGCCAACTGTTTCAAATTCATTTTGATGCAAGAAAAAAAAACTGCTGGTCTAAATGATGATATCCAGAGACACTTCATATCGAAGTCATGAATTTCATAATAAAAACTGTCAAGCAACATGTTAACAAAAAATAGACTTGAGTTATTTGGGCATATAAAATTGGAAGTAAAAACAGAACCAACAAGGCAATAAAAGAGCACTGAACTGAAAAGATAAAAAGCAAAAGGACTGGAAATCATATCAAAGTTGACATGGAAAGCTGGAAATCATATTAAACACACAACCAATATGACCCTATGACTTAGAAGATTACCAAAACCAACCTCAAATAATGGAGACGAGCCTAAATGATAAGAACGGAAAAAAAATCACACTAATTTGACTTCACACAATAATCTTTAGCCTTTTTTATATAATCATTAGCTTGATTATGTAACATTTACCATGATTTCTCCACTGTACTTGTCAAGAACGTGGTGTCAAATAATTATTTTATAGAGTATTTCATAAAACTTGGATTAGCTGTATTCATTAGTTAACTTTCAACTTCAAAGGAAAAACTTTGCTTCAAACTTTATATTGCTAGCATGGCAATCTTCAAAAAGGATTCTACTTCTAGTTCCTCTTATCACAATCCATCTACTTATATTAAGATATAAATCCTATTACAACCTTAATAGAAACATTTTACAGCAACTATAGGGCTAGTTCATAACAAAGCAACAATATAAATATTACTATTCTTGAATAGTAAAACCATGGTTTCATCAACAGTTTGCTCTTCACGGCAAAGGAAACACTGATTACGTTTACTAAATGTAATATCCTGACAATAAGAATAAAGATAAACTGACAAAGCACATAAAAGATTAATTATTTTATGTCATGAGGCACAACACAATAAAGTTACACCTGCATGCCTTAAAATCATGTAACACTTTTGCCTTAGAATAAAGTTACACCTGCATGCCTTAAGTATCTAAACTTCATCCTTCACAACTTTAATAAACAGCAAGTACACGGAAGATTTGAGTTTGCTCAATACCACATATCATCAACCATAAAGATAAATGCAGGAATCACATGCAGCTGATCATTTGCATAACTATCAGTAAATAGGCTTTAAAATAAAACACCAAAAAACCAACTATAGATTACAGTCAAATATATAAAAAAAGGATGCTTATAAACGGCTAATTGAAAAATCTAATCTGATTCATGGCGCTATTAAGTTTGAAAAAATAAAAACTACTCGAGAAAGAAAAACAAAAGGGAAATGTACTCTTTTTCGGCTTCAATTTGCACGGATGCCCCAACATACTTCACACGATCACCTACACACAATGAAACAAGACAATAAATAACAGCTTCATAAATAAACTTCACAGAAGAGGAGATGATTAGAAGGCAGGTCTAGAATAGTGATTAAGCTATTTTTCTGTAGTACATTCTAGAGATCATAAATTGGAGTCATAAAAACAAGCATTCAGCAGCTGGGGTGATAAACTAACATACGACAACTCCACAAGCTCTACATTGGAAGGAGCTCCATGAATTAGATACTCACTTTTATGAGAGATCAACCGTAATATTTTCATTAAAGTGTGTTTGCTTGTCTATGGGTGAAGGGGAAGTTTAAAAATAAGGACCATTTTTTGTGGTTGATGGGACAAAGATAAACAAAAAAGTGGTTGTAATCTAAGCGTTCCTTCGCACAATCCCCAAAAACATGGTCCAAATCTCTACAACAACAAGCTTTTATCCCACTATGTGAGGTTGGCTACATGAATCCTTCTTCTTCATTGTATCATATTAAGTGTCGAATTCTCATTTAATTCTAATGAAGATAGATCAGTTTTTATACTACCTAACCAAATCTTCTTAGGACTACCTATGCCTTTTTTAACATAGGTCAAATTTAATATATCTACTCTTCTAACTAAGTCATCAGATGACCAACGTTTTATGTGATCAAACCATCTAAGACGACTCTCTCGAATCTTATCTGCCATTGGAGCTACTCCAACCTTTTCATGAATATATATGTTTCATATTTTGTCTCTAAGTGTAAAGCCAAACATTCACCTGAGCATTCTCATCTCTACAACACTTAACTTAAATTTATGTGTCTCTCTTATTGGCCAAAATTCTACTCCATAAATCATTGCAGGTCTTACCACAATATTAGAAAAAAATTTCTTAAGTCTAAGCAATACTTTTCTACCACACAATAGGCCAGAAGCATTCCTCCACTTCAACCATCCAACTTAAATTCTATTAATAACATCATCATCAATTTCACCATCATTTTGAACAATTAACTCGAGATATCTAAAACATTCACTCTTTTTAATCAATTGATCACCTAATGTCACAACCCACCACTAGATCTTTTACAACTAAAATTACACTTCATATATTCTATTTTAGATCTACTTAAACGAAAGCCTTTAGATTCTAATGTTCACCTCCATAGCTCAAGTTTCTCTTGAACTCCCTCTCTAGTCCTATCAACAAGAAGAATATCACTAACAAAAAGCAAAAAGATATGGGCTTAAAGTCAATCCTTGATGTAATCCAACTAAAATAAGAAAATATTTGGTCAATCCTCCTTCTGTTTAAACACAACAACTCTTATATACATATCCTTAATGAATTGAATATAAACAATATTAACTCTTTTCATTTCTAGAATTCTCCAAAGTACTTTGCTTGGAACTTTATCATATGTTTTCTCTAAATCAACGAAAATCATATGTAGACCTCTTTTTTCTCTCTATACTTCTCCATCAAACCTCTCAACAAATGTATAGCATCCATAGTTGACCTATCTGGCATGAAACCAAACTGATTTTGAAAACCTTTTGTATTATCGTGATCTACCTTTTTTCACTCATCTGACATCTTTTGTCATTAAAATAATATTAAAAAGATTAATAAGCTAAGAAATTCCTTGATCTATTAAACATTTCCACACTTCTATTGGAATATCATCAAGTACTATTATTTTTTCACACTTCACTTTCTTTAAAACCTCTTCAACTTCGATTTTACTAATATGGCGATAAAAATAAACTTTCCTATTTTCATTTATGATACTAATGACACTAAAGTCAATCATACTCTCATAACCTTCATTAAAAAATTTATCAAAATATTTTTTCCACCTGTGTTTAATGTCCACTTCTAAAAAAAATACTTTATGATTTCCATTCTTAATACACTTGAACTAAATCTTTACTTCTCTTATCTCTTTGTTGGCTAACTTATACATACATCTTTCACCCTTTTTAGTATCCAGTTTATTATATAAATCACTAAAAAATTAAATTATTTGCATCATATATTGCTTTCTTAAAATACATATAGGTCACTTTATATTTTTTTCAATTCTCTGAACTTTTATATCAAAACTAATTTTTATAACAAAACTTCTTCTTTGTTGTACATTTTAACTCCACCACCAACTGTTTTTATTAGAAAGAGTATTTTTCTTTTGATTTTCTAAGCACATTTTTCACAACTCATTTAATCTCACTACTACATTTTCCCACATACCATTAACTTCCTTATGAACATCCCAAATCATCTTTACTTCTCTTATCTCTTTGTTGGCTAACTTATACATACATCTTTCACCCTTTTTAGTATCCAGTTTATTATATAAATCACTAAAAAACTAAATTATTTGCATCACATATTGCTTTCTTAGAATACATATAGGCCACTTTATATTTTTTTCAATTCTATAAACTTTTATATCTAAACCAATTTTTATAATAAAACTTCTTTTTTTTATCTTTTCTTGTACAGTTTAACTCCACCACCAATTGTTTTTATTAGAAAGAGTATTTTTCTTTTGATTCTCTAAGCACATTTTTCACAACTCGTTTAATCTCACTACTACATTTTCTCACTAATAAAAACTCACTAAATTATTTTCAAACATTAAAAACATTACTTATATTAAAAAACCTTTAGCAATATTACCTTGTCCATCAAGACAATTAAACTACTAAAGTTGATCCAAAAGGTAACGAGTGTTATCATCTTGTTTTCAAAAAATTCATCTCCTGAAATGTTACCTTTACTGAAAATTAAAAGTTTTGTAATCAAGATTGTCTTCAGAGAAAGCCTTCAATAAAGACAACTACTATTTTCTCAAAATTGATCGTCCAACTACTCAACCCACTCACTGAATCTCAAGCAAACCCTAGACTTCTCTACAAATGGAAGTAACCTCCTCAAACATCAATTCCAATAAAACCCTTCCTAGTAAACTTAAACTATTACTATAGGTATACTTATGAAGAAAGAACAAATTGTCCAACACCAAACCCAAACATGCTTAGCCATTTGAATCCATAAGAGAACAATTACCATGCAATAAAGGTATGATCTCTACCGCTGAAATTCAAACCCATCATAATATTAAATTCAAACTCATTATGATATCAGCCTTCTTATTGCAATAAGAAACGAAACACAAGCATGCACACAACATCCAATAGCTAATTTTATTTCAATTCCCAGTATTTTCTCCTATCATAAAGCATTTCTCCCTAAGATAAATAATAGAAAGATTTCAAGATCTATCTACTAATCACTTGAGAATAAAGAATGAAGAAAGTTATGATTGAAGAAATAAGAGCTAAAAGAAAAATCAAACTTAGGAGATGATAGAATTGCCAAAAGAAAAGAAACTAATTGAATATAAATGGGTATATATTGTCAAATATAAAGTGCATGAGATACACTTGAAAGTATAAAGCTAGACTTACTTATAAAGTTGATTGTGAAAAAAACATTTGCCCAGCTGCAAAGCTAAAATCATAATAATACTTCTATCATTAGCAACCAACCTCAATTAGCCATAAGAACACTTGGATGTAACGCAATGCATTCCTGCATGGTGAATTTGAAGAACACGCCTATATGGAATATCCACCAGCTTTTTAATCAAGATTTCGACACAACCCAAATTTGTATGTTAAAGAAAACTCTATATGGGATTAAGCAGGCTCCAAGAGCATGGTTTGAAAAGTTCACTAAAGCCATATAAAGGATAAATTTCAAATAACACCCCAAAAAGGACCTTCCATTCATAAAGAAATCCAACAAAGACAAAATTACAATTCTCAAAATGTATGTGAATGATATGATTCTAACAACAAATAACCAAAAAAGAACAAGAAAATTGAAAAATCAACTATACAAGGAATTTAAAGTAAATGATCTCAAAATACTCAAATATCTCCTTAGACACTCAAAAGCTAGGAATATTCATCTCTCAACAAAAATAAATCCTAGGCCTTTTAAATAAAACAAGTACAAAGGGATGCAAGAACTCAGAAGTTTTAATAAACTACTGTTGAAAATGAAGAGACGCAAGCAATAACTTAGAAGATGACAAAGAAAGATATCAGAGATTGATTGGAAAGTTTATTTATCATGCCCCCATAAGACCAAGCATAGCCTATGTTTGGGCTCTGAAAATTCACGCTTGGCTCTCATTAGAAAGGTCTATTTGACTTCGCATCAAACTTTAAGTAGATAGATTAATTTAGTAAATAAGAAACTAACAAAAATTTTGCCCTCATTTTACAAGGACTTTAGGACTGATTGCAATATAAGATGACAATATAAATACAGAAAAACTCACAATTACAAGTTAAAAAATATTAACTATAGCAAAATACAATCATTTTCAATTTAAAAACAATAAACATGCTTATTTCCTTCTAAACAATTTTCAATAGTCACCAAAATTTAAAATTCCAAAAGAAAAGCTAAATTTGTCATGTGTGCTAACTACCATATTCATTTTTACTACATGGATTGATCGTTATTGAAAATTTATTTTTATCAAATTAGACATCATCGACTAACCAAATTAAGAGCAAAAATAAAAATAAAAATCACCCCATAAGCATAAACTAGATCTCGTGCCTATACAACAAGATGCCCCCAAAAGCAGCCGTCAATGATTGTGAAGCACTCAAAAAATAAATGTCTTAACTAGTAAAAAAATACAAGAATTGAGGAAAACAAAAATTTTATTATTATACTCATTGTTCAATGAATTGTACATGCCTCAAGGATGCCATTCATAGCTCACAAAAGATCCAAAAAAAAATAAAATCATAATACTCTAGTTGTAGCTAAAACAACAAGTTTGAATTCAGCCAAAACATTACAAATCAGCTTTTAAGTTTCATAATTTCCATGTGAATTCATTCAAAAAAGAAAAACGAAGGAGGAAAAAGACTCAACACAAGAAATGGCTAAATCATGATTCAAAATGTAGCAATTAGTGCATAACTAAAATTCAAGATTATATCAATTAGTGCAATCGGCACTTTTCAGAATAGTAACATAATAGCACAAAAAAAGCTAGCTTGAAACAGTTGTGTAGTAACTAACGATAATAAAGGAAACCTCCTATAGTAACAGTTGTGTAGTAACTAACGATAATGAAGGAAAACTCCTATAGTAAATAACAATTGTAGCAATGTTATAGCAAATAGGAAACATGGAAAATTGAAACCTATATTGTTTATGATGCTAATTGAGTTTGACCCCTATAGTAACTAACCAAACCTAAGAGCAAGTTAAAATATACAGTTTCATATTCAATAATATAGCCTCGCAAACTCATCAAAAAACCATCAAAAAACAAGTGTTGTAAAAAAGTTATCAATATATTTAAACTTGAGTCTACTTAGAATGTGCAAGATTAAAATATTTGTAGATATAACTAAATAACATTATCATGCTTGCGCTCATCAATAATTCATAACAAATTGCATTGCGCAAATCACCTTTTCTAAATGGCCTTTTTGATTGTTCAGTAGACTTATCTGATTCTGCAGATGTTGAGGCGTCTTTAGCTTCTCCAGAAACATTCTAAATTGAATAAACATCGGAATACATTAGTCAACAGATGAATTAGACAGTTTTACAAAACAAATATTAAGTCTTACATGGCACAAAGATATAAGACCAACCCAAAAAAAGGAAAAGAATAGTTTGACTATTTAGGAAAAATAGGGTCAGAAAATGCATTGCCAGAAAATCTTAAAGTTACTCTTATTGGGTTGAAAGGATCAACCAGGAATATAATGTCAAACAAAAAGCGAGTAAGAATAGGGATAATATCAAACATTAAAAAAAAAGTAAGAATAGATATAATGTCAAAAAAAAAAAAAAGGATCAAGTAAGTCATTTTGTTATTAAATCGTTCATGGAAAAAAATACAAGTATAATATCAGCAAAAAAAGGAAAGAATAAGAATAAGCTACTTATTGATGGATATTCATGAAAATAGAAAGGGTGGAGGTTTTACACCACAAATATCTTACTCAATTTAGTCCACTTGGGTTGTAATAATCAAAGTGTTTTATCCATAATATTACTTCAAACAAATCAAAAAAGATACAAAGTCAGAAAAGTATCATGCCTATGTTTATCAATTCTGAGGGTAAATCTAAAACCAGTATTAGCTACAACCAAACTTCAGCAGCCTAGGGTTTGAGATAAAATAGTGGCTGAACCACCCCATAGGATACAAGCTAAATGCCGGTTCAATTTGGGCTTCAGGATGAGGCAACTCAAATAACACTCACTGTCAGAGAATTTGGACATGGATTGGTCAGGTTATTGTTGTTCTTAAAAACGTAACAACATAAGCACAGCTAGAAATGGAGATGGGTCGGGTTGGTATTGTTTAAACTTTCCAAGTACACAGGAGAAACTATGCAATTCGTATTCCGTTTCCTAACTCAAAGTTGTAGAAGGTTGATGCATCTTGTCCCCACATATTAAAGACTGGTAGATCAAAGCACATTGAAATGATTGGGCTAGGTATTGGTGTCTTGTTTCATATACAAGCATGCCTGAAATCAAGTTACAGAAAAATGGCTTATGTACCTAAAAACAGAGCTCTGCTGACCATCAACAGACCCCTGCATGAGAGTGAACTGAGATTTCTAGAATGCAAGGTCAACCATTAATATTCATGTCTGGTTGCAAATTTTGTTTATATCGCAAGAAAATAAAAAAATTTAAAAAAATTGATGGAGAAGAATGTCAAATTACAACCTTTTAATAGTGACATGCAACATTTTTGTTTGTATGCTCCAACATGAATCAAGAATTATAAAAATAGCCAAATATAAAATTTCTAGCATGATACACACAAAAAACTAACAATTATTGAAAAAAAAACACACTTGAACCATGTAAGGACCTAAGAACACTATGAGGCCCACCATTGTATGGTTAATTAACATTTATATGCTAAAACTGATGATGCAATATTTTTTTTTAAATTCTATAGTGGAGTCATTCAGTTTCTTACCTTTTCAAATTCCTCAATGTTACAAGGCACAAGCTTCTTAAGAGTTTCCACAGGTGCATGCACATCAATACCATCATCATCACTTTCGCCAGACTTTGCTTCACTGTTGCTTTCCCATTCTTCTTCGTTGGTTGCCTCATTCTCCTCTTCAACCTCTGATTCTGATGAGCATCCTTCTCCTGAATCAACATTTTCATCCTCTGACTCACTTTCTGATGCATATTCTTCACCAAAATCCTGCTTTGCAAAAGAATATGAAAAAGTAAAAAGTCTATCCTCTTAACAAGGACGGTAAATATTTATTTCCAGCGAATAGACATTATAACATACTTACAAATGAAGCAAGAACGCTGCTATCAAGAACAAGCAAAGAAACCTGTAAGTCTCTTGCTAGGGCGCGTACCAATCTTTCTTGATAAAGTTCAGTCCCTGCCAAAAAAAGCCAAGAACCTGAATATATAAGAGTGATCACTGCCATGCATAGGAAGGGAAGGAAATTATATATTAAAAGAAAACAATAGATGTACTTTACAAAAACCTGGCATGCTTTGAAGCAAAATCCTCCCAGTCGAAGAGAGCAGCCGTCCACCATAAGCTGATGTAAAATTTCTGTGTCTCAAATGGGAGGCAGCACATTCCACCAATAAGTTCTTTGTGTGTTCACTGTTACATCAAATGGAAAATGTGGTTCAGAGGAACACGGTACAGCTGAAAAACAACAACAAAAATGAAAAATCATTACTTGATGTAGTAAGGAAAAGTCTTCCAAGAGACTGTAATTTTCTCCCATGAAACCACCCTTCGTAAGAACTCATTCTTAAACCGCTGCCGTCTTGTTAAAAAAGGAGACTCCTTTTCCTTGCTCTCAATGGACAGTTTCTCAGAATTGAGCCACTCCAGCTGATCATGCTCCCCAAGGACTGCATGTTGATTGTTGTTCTTAGACTCAGATAAAGCATTCTCTTTAAGAGAATTCCCCGCATCAAATTTAGTCACATCCTTAATAGGAGCATGCTTGCCTTCCTCACTAGCATTGCTTCCATCACTATCTGAGCTATAAAATCTATATGAATTGAATGCCAAACAAGCCTGATACCTCCAACATAGCCCCACAGAAACAAAACTTGAAAATGATGCTGGAGCTGGGAAGAACCTTCTAACAGCACTCTCAGTTGAAGAGCATTCAGCGGTATATGTATTCCTGCTTGAATGAAAACGAGAACTAATCCTCCGACTTGGCCTAAATGTATAGTTTAACGTACTTAACGAACCCCAGCTCTGCCCACTGCATTTCAATTTTCTGGCATACATTGCAACCAGCTACAACTTACTGCATTGCAAGAGGCTTTCTAAAGAATTCGGCACAAGTGAATTCTGTGAATAAATATTTAGTTTTATAAAACGAGGTTAGTGTAACATCAAGCTTAAATCCGACAAAAGAGTTTGATTTTCTCCATTTATTTCAGATTTCTTTTTTTCAAACAACAAACGCCATGCCCGTGATTTTCCTCAGCATCGATGAGACTCTATTTAGCAGAACCTGTTCCTAAAGGCAGTAACTTTGCCATATGTCTTTAATATTTGAACTTAAAAAGCCGAAACCTGAAACTTCCATTGATGCAAATAACCAAGCCTCATTGCCGACAGACTAATAAACGAACAAAAAAAAATAAAAATTAAGCCGCATAGCACATCATAATGGAGTGTCAGAAATTGAAGCAAGTTGTAAGGGTCGCCCAAAGGGGCTGTTCGAATTCCGATCGTGTAACACCGAAAGCACAACTTGCGCGCAAATAACGAATTCTAGATCATAAAAAAACCCTAGGTAAAGAAGAGAGAGGATGAAGTCCTAAAGCAATATGCGAACCTCTTTAGAGTTCTCGTAATCCCTTTTTGCTTTCCTGGCTTTCTATATGTTATGCAAACCAACCATACAAGAAATTGATGAAGCCAAAGAAGAAGGATTCTTCTGTTCCCGCCAGAGCCGCTTGCTCTGCGCCTCCGGGAACTAAGAACGACCTGCAGCTCTGCCTTCTACAAGCTCGCTTCGTATGCTATTGTGCTAGAGTGTGCCACCAAACAAAAGAGGGGTGTGCACATGGAAATTAGGCTAACTTATGCTCGACAACTTAAATAGGTCGGGAGAGAAGGGTTGTTGGTTCTAAAAACCTATAAGGCTGTGATCCTCGCTTGAAAATTCAATTTAGATTTTGATAATGTATTGGAAAGAGCCATGGATCAATTATCAAGAAACTTGGTTCTTTGATCGACTGAATTTGAAATACAATATAAAAAAATATACTATAAAATAAAATTAATATATTTGAAATATTTATGATTATTTGATTGAAACAATTCTATAAATGTAAGATTTGATTAATCAAAGTAATGTAAAGTAAAATAAGATTGTCAGTACAAGTTATATTGATGATTGATAAGCGGTGAAAATAGGTGAGATGACAACATATGATCTCATTTCACATTTAATCATGTATTTAAATTTACTCATATTTGACAAATTCCATGTTGGATAAAAAAAGAAACACAATACAAAATGAAAGTAATGTATTTAACATATTTTTAAGTTGTTTGGTTGAAAATATTATCGATGTAGGAGTTTCCTTTTTTTTTATTTAGTAAAGCAAAATAATGTAAAGTAAAATAGTAACTTGATATGATCAGATCTCAATAGGGCATAGCAGGCACGAAGACTCACTCATGATGTCACAAGACACCAACCACTATGCTCAATAGGATATGACGAGTAGGTCAAAATAATCCCAATGTCGCCCTTTACATGGGGACGACAGCAAGGAGCTATCAAATCTTGAACTGACACGTGATTTTTTTTTAAAAAAACCAAAAATAATTCAATAAAACAAAATTGACAACTAAAAAATAAAAATTTGAACAAGACATGTTAAATAAACTTACAACATGAACATCAAATACAAATATAAAACTTGCAATAAGAATTGGAGGGAGAAAGACTCGCTTGGTATGCTAGCAGAACCTTCACACTACTCTCCAAACACAAACTCTCAAAAAAGCTCCAAACCATCAAATGCAATATGAAATGAAACCCTCATGCACATAATTTTATAAAGTGAACAAGGAATCTTCGGGGAACCACCAAGTAAATAAAATAATGATAAAGTACAAAATGGGTATGACATGTGAGCGATGTGTCATACCCTTGCCCAACTTTTGCTCCGCATTGCCACCAGATCTACAAATTTTTCAAACATGCAGATAGAAGGTGACACAAAATTAAATTTTGCACATATTACATAACAATCAATTCTCTAATCCAAATGCATTGAAGTGCTTATAAACAAATTCTAAATAAAAGTTTATGTGTAGTGGGGAGCAACCTTAAGTTCAATTCAACGCACAAAAATGTAGGCAGATGCTTTAAAATGAAATTTTGCAGTATTACAATAAATTTTTTAGCCCAATTCAGGTGCATTGAAATGCATGAAAACAATCAAAGTTGAAAATTTTTCTAATATTATACAATTATCTTCAATCCAAATTAAGTGGTCTCACCCCAATAACAATTTTGTCAATTATATAGAATCACTTGAAATAAAAATGCATGCATGTGGTTGGCCCAATGAATTCAAAATATAATCGTAATTTTTGAAAAGTTGCATGAGTTGAATTTGAGGTTAACTTAAATGACAAAATCAACTTAAAGAATTACATCCTAATTTAGATACAAAATTGTCAAAATTATACAAATATTAGCATGTGGTTAAACATAATATTAATTTTTTAAATTTAGTGGTTGAAGATACTGAGCAAAATAGAAGTGAACTTGATCCAATTATTTACATTAAATTTGCATACAACATTGTTTTATGTTCGAAAATACAAACACTCAACTTTAAATTTGTAAAGAATAATTATAGGTTTTAATCTACAAATCGTTCTTCCTTCTATTAGACTAGAGTGGATAGGGTCAATAATATAATAAGATTTCAAAATTAACAAATAATATGTAGATGATAGACTCAATCCTTTATACTCAAAGTTGAGATAACAAGGTATATACTATAATTAATATTATTAACTCAATTCTCTATTGCAACCAAATAGAGTTAATAAGGTCTGAAATAGAGAAGCTCAGTTAATAAATAGTAGTCAATTAATACCTCGATGGTGATCGTGTTGATTAAAGATTTCAATTAGAGAGATGTTACTATCAAAATATCGAGGAACTTAATGCAAATAAAATTAAATTCAAGTCCGATAAATCTTAGAAATCCAACAAAAAAGTGCAAAAATATAAAGTTATGCAAGTGAAATTCATCATCGAAAACTTAAACAAAAATTCACTCAATCCATCTTCTACAACTATTTATCTAAGGTGATGAATTTGATGTTAACCAAGGCTCACAATAAGTTGTTGTCATATTAAGTATACAAATACATTCAAACTCAAAATAGTCTATTTCAGTAAGTGCATGGCTCGAGGTCTCTATATATGTGGTTTGACTAGTAAACTTCACATATAAAGCGATTACAATCAGAGCTTTCTGATCGGGTGATTTGGCTAATAAGCTATACTATATCATGGTCATAATTGTAGCATATATTTTCTTTAATAGTTTGTTGCCCTTTTAGTTGTGAATCATAGAGTTTACTTAATAGGGCATAAAACTTCCTATTAGCTATTGTGGACTTAAAAATTATCCTTAAAGAAATATCAACTTAGATCTACAATG
Source organism: Cymbidium sinense (assembly GCA_021442155.1). Classification (NCBI taxonomy): domain Eukaryota; kingdom Viridiplantae; phylum Streptophyta; class Magnoliopsida; order Asparagales; family Orchidaceae; genus Cymbidium; species Cymbidium sinense. The sequence goes on along the minus strand of CM038229.1, from coordinate 65,954,103 downwards.
TCTTCTTGGGCGAAGCAACCCATAGTGATGGTTACAATCAGAGCTTTTTTAAGTGAATTCACTTTTTTAAAGTATAAGAAAGTGTTAGTTAAATAAATATCAAACTTTAGGTGTTAGATATGTAAATACATAAGAATTGCATGAAATGTATGTAATCCTTTCTAAATAATATTATATACTTAAGTAATGAATCAACAATGTGTTGATACAACCATTTTATGTTACAATCAAACCCATTGGAATTAAGACATGGTCATAGAACTTAATTTTCAAATCCAACCAAACTATGATGTTGCTTAATTTATGTTCATGGCATCAACAACTTTCTTGAAGCCTATAAAATTAATGACATCATAGAGTTTTAATTGTTTGCACATGCATATGGGATTATTAATAGTCATACACAGATGATTTGTTATAACTTATAAGTAAAGAACATTCACATCATAGGTATGCCTTATATATAGTATGTATAAAATCATATATCATTTTAGAATAATTGTCAGTATACCTTGCATAAGAGTTAGCAAACATTTTGTAATGAGGCATTCTCACCATAAATTGATATAATATATACCATACAATATTATACATTAGTTATAATAAAACTCTTAAAATTATGAGATACACTACAATAGTAGCAATAACTCCTAAAAAATGTTGGAATCATCACAATAGTAATGAACAAAAATAAAAAACAATTAAATATATTCTAACTATATATTAAAACTAAAATTAAAATCTATAATTTGTAGGTATTTAATTGAGTTGAATTTTTTATTTATTCGATTTACTTGATAGCCTATTATACATGAAAATTATATTAAATTTTATTATATTTTTATGATCACGTGGTTATATGGCTTGTAATCATGATTTTTATCACATGCATCTTAATAAGTTCAATTGATTCTCAATTTACCATACAATGTATTAAAATTTCTTTACTTGATTAACTATATTATTTATTAATTAGATAATAAAATAACCTTATTTATAATACCATTAATATTCATGTAATTAAATATTTTATTCTTAACAAATTAACTAAGCTTTGCAGGCGTAATATATCACATTAAGTTTACATAAATTGCTAATCATAGTTAATTAAATGACAATTACTTAATTAATTTTTACTTGATACCATAATTTTAGTTCCATAGGATTTTATGAGTTATTTGGATGCAATTTTAGAAATAATATCTTATGATTTGGACTATCATCAATTTTTGTCAAATATAAAACAAATCCATTAAATAACATGACATCTAGCTTATAAATAATACATGTATTGTGATGGAAATTTTAAGATAAAGGATGAAATTATGTTATATTATTTTGAATGAAATTTTAAAACAAAATATAAGTGTTTTGTGGTGAAAATATTTCCGCCTTCATCTATTCTTTTTTGAAGAGGATAAATGAAAACATAAATATACGCCTTGTTGGGACGCCACGCAGATCCACATATGTTCTTATTAGGGTGATCGGGTATGACATTGAGGAAAGGTGTACCATCTTGAGAGATAGAAGTCACCACCCTACAATGAACCTAATCACCTCAATAAGGACTCCTAAGGATTACGGGTCTTCAAAATATACCAGAGATTTTTTCCTTACTTTACATGAAAAAGTAAAATATAATTTATTTTAAACCGGGTTCATTAAGTTCTCTACAGGGGCAAGCCCCCATAGTTAATTACATCATAAGGAATAAGATTCCTTAGGAATACTCTCGATTAAGGTAAATGATCGTTGTCTCCAAAGATTTTGAAAAGGTAGGATTATCAATCGATTGGTTTATTTTAGAAATTCAAGTGGGATTGATCAAGAGGAGGGAGTTCTTATCGAAGCCAAATGAGAATAAGTAGGGGATACTTTAGATATTAGGAAGCCTAGTAAGCATTCCAACCTACCCTATGGTTGGGCTTTACATTTTTGAAATTGAATTAATTTGTCTGAGTTGAATTTTTATTAGAATACTAGGGCTTATAATTTCATAATGCAAGGTTATGAAAATGCCTAAGAGGTGAGGATTTATGCTCGTAACTTGCAAAGGGAAGTAGCAACCCCTGAACCTAAATCTAGGGAGCTTTGGCGAGGGCCAAAAGTACTACCTAAATCTAAGATGAAAATGGGTATTTGGTTTACCTCCACAAGAGAGGATAAATCACCCGACTGTTGGACTTACAACCGCCTAGGGGTGGCCGCCAACTGACTTATCCTACAATTTTAAATACATGTAGGCAAGTCATATGTTTATGTAAGATAACAAAGCTGTTATTTATTTAGAAAGAAACTAAGTCCTCAAACACACTCCCTAAGAGACTAGATCATGTAGGGCATGAGTTAATGACTTAAATCTAATACAAATTTTTATATTTTTAATTTTATTTTGGACAATCAATTTGACACAAGCTTTAGGATTCATATGCCTAATGCATGAAAAGTTAAACTAGGAAAATGATGTCATTTTAATGCATAAGCTAAATAAACATCAATCAATTTATAAAGCTAGTGCAAATGAATAAAAGGTCATTTATGGTCAGGCTCCACCGCACAAACTCGAAAAAAATAAATTGGGTAGCCGAGCTCTACTCTTATACAACCCAGATTATAAATAAATTAATTATAATTAAGTAAGAAATTCATGTTATGGGGGTCTTCATTCTTCATTTCTTCTTTCTTCTTTCTTCTTTCTTCTTCCTTCTTTCTTCTTTTGGTTGGTTAGAATGTGGTTGCTCCAAAGGCTTCACATGGTACATAAGATATGTTCTTATGACCAATGTTCATCCTAATCCCCCATAACAATCATTCCAAAATCCTAATTGCAAAAGTACATGAAAATGAGAAAAAGGAAATCTAACTAACACCTTTAAAATAGAGATTAGCCAAATACAATCCCAAGCATATATATAAATATATATATAAATTGGACTTAGCACCCCACACATGGGTAACCAAGTCTACTTGGCCTATTTTGGATTATTCTTAAGAGTATAAGCACCTATACAACAAAAGTAGTTATATTCTAATTACAACACCCCTTAAGCACTTTCTCTTGCAGAAGATAATAATTAGACTAAATCATCCTACCATTCAGTCTATGCACATACACCCTAACATCCAAACTAAAATAAAATATCACAAAATAAAAGTAAACATCAAACCTTGCATCGCCCTAACTTAAAGTTAGAAATGGTGACTTAGCCTAATGTGTGTGCTATTTAAGGTTTGTGTGATATGCTTAGCTAGATTTTAAGTTTAAAGTTTTCTAAGTATGAAAATGTTCAACTTAGAGGGTTTGTTTCATGTAAATGATTTAGTTGCTTTGGTTGATTTTATTTTGTATTTTGATTTGGTTTAAGTGATTCCTACGATTAATTACTAAGTTATAAAGAGAAGAAAAGAGAAGATAACTTCTCTTTCCTCCCTACCTTAAGTAATTTCTAAGGTAGATTCAAATTTGATTTTTATTTAGTGAATACTTTATCATGTGTTTTAATTAATCCTAAGTTTAAATTTTCTCTAAACAAATCTATTCATAAAGAAAAGCATTTTAAGATTAATTAAAGTGAAATACTATCACAAATACACATCACTTCATTTCTTTCTCAACATGTGTAAGATGCATATGGATGAATCCTAAGCATATCTATACATGCAAATGGAAATATTTAGCACACTTTAATGATGAATGCTAAGAGAATTTGTTTGAGAAATTTGAATATTTTTTATGCATGATTTTGTTAATTAGAAAAAGAGAGATTCTTTTATCCATTTTTCACATGCACACATATATGTATGAAAGGCATAAGTGAGTATGATGCCATTATTATCACTAGGGGTGTAAGGTACAAGACCTACTTAGGGCTACTTAAAGCCTTGCAATCCCAAAATTGTTCAAACTAATTACCACTTTCTTTAAATACATATACATGTACAAAAGAAATGAATGGAAAAAGGAAAAATGTAAAAGTTTATGTTTGTTTGTTTGATTTATTTATACAATTTATATGTGTAAGTGTGGATGTCTTTCTTAAATAATAACATAGGAATGAATAGAAATATATTTAACTAAGTGTTGTATTCTTTTCAAATGAACTATGCACTTTGTCAAATCCTATTCAAAATTATGCTAAAAGAAAAGAGAAGGAAAGCCACACTATGCACATCTTTATATTTTTACTCACATGCAAGCTCATAAATAATTATAAGTAGCATACCTTTCAATTTTGATAATTGATTTATAAGTTTTGAAAATAATTTTAGATTTAATAGTGATAATAGTAATTCATATTCTTACTTCAGTCAAAATATGTAATTTGACATAAAAGAGATATTTCATTTTTAAATTGATTTTTAAAAGCATGAATGCATGAATTTTATATGACATACACATTTAGCATGTTAAGAAAGAAATAAAGTGATGAAAGTAATGTAAGCGCATCCACCCTAATTAATTCCTAAAGACAATCCTATGAATAAGATTATTAAAGCAAATCAAATTTATTTTAAGAAGAGTTTGGATTTTATTTGAGTTTAATTTCAATTTGAGAAATGTGCGATGAGTTTACTGGTCATAACCCATTCCTCCATGTGTGAGCTATTTAAGTTCAATTTTTAGGTGATTAGATTAATTTTATACTTTGGTTAGGTTAAGGTGTGAATTAAGTGTGTTAATTACCCCTTACCTACACCACTTTAATATATTTAATCACATAATTATGAGCCAATGTATAACATAAAATTACACAAGGAATATAAATGAGTAATGCACCTTGAAAAGAAAGAGCATAATGTAATTGGCTCACAATTAGTTATTAATTAAGTTAAAGGGTTTAATTTAAGTACTTTCATAACTCTTCCCACACATCTGGGTTGGATTTTGATTTCCTTAAGCCACTTAGGTTATTGAACACCTAAGCACCTACCCAAGATGAATTGATTAAGTTATTGAATATTTTGAAAATTTTATTAAGTTAAATAAGTAGGTGATTAGTGGTTAGCCCTTAATTAAGTTTGGATTAAGGAAGGAAAGGCATTTAGGGAATGGCTTAAGGAAAATTCCATAAACCTCTTCTTCATTTAAGCAAGTCTTAATTAACTTAAAAGGGGTAAACCACTGTTCACATGCTTAATTACCCTTAAATATATAAAGAGGGTGATTAAAGATTCATTACATGATTTTCATAACTAACTCATCAATAAATCCTAAGAAAATTAGAGGAGGTAGAGGTCATCCCACAAAATATACCAAAGAAATTTGAAATGAATTAATGAAATAATTAAGGAGTAATTAAGGTTATTAAATTTTTATTAAAATCCTAATTGAGTAAAATACACTATTCAAAATCCATTGGAAACATTTTTAGATTATTCTTCTAAGACATATCTTCACATTGCATTTTACTTTGTATTTTTATGATTTTTTAGAATTAGTTATGTTATTTTGAGGTTTCAGCCATTAAAGATAATTAATTAAAAATTCTCATGAGGTGAAACTTTCTTACACAAAGGACCAAACACTCTTTATTTTAAGCTCGGGTTGAAGTCATACCTCATCGGAGGCTATCACCGGTGCTCGAATCCGTTGAGGTAGCTTCATTTAGTGGAGACGAAGCCCTATTAAAGATTTGAGGTGATTTGGTTGAGTGGATCTTCCTATGAACTAAGATCTCCTTCAAATGGATTTGACCTTAGTTTAGACACCACCTCCTTTGCCTTTGGAACTTGGGAGAAGCTTTGGATCAACTCGATTGACTCCTCTAAAGATGCTTGTAAGAGGAATTGAGTTGATTTTATGTATTGAGCAAAGTGAAATTGCCTTAGCCTCCCATGTTTTTAGTTTGTAGGAATCTGAAAAATGGAGAATGCCAAATGCTTGGGGATTGTTTGAGGGAGCTTAGGAAGCTTGATGGAGATCTCTCTCAGTCAATCGAGTGTGTGTGATGTGGAATGAAGTGGAATATATCTCCCCCTAGGTGAATGGGACGGGCGTGAAGAGATTTGCCATTTTTGATCAATTGACCTTATTCAATCAGTTTGTTAGGCTGTTAGGACTTGCACATGGTTCAGTTTTGAGTGTGGAGTGGAGTAGTGAAGCTCCCATGTGCTTTAATTGAGTGAAGGAGGGATCCCATGTGCTCAATTCCTAAGTGGGTGGTCGGTTTGCCATTGGGTTGGGTTTGGCTAACCCAAACCCAATGGGTCATGTGCACCATATCCATTAGGAACCATTTGGTCCACTAAGAGGATGCCAAGTGTCCATGAAAAGGAATTGACCAAATTTCAAGTGATTTTGATTTTAGGTTACCCTATATCCTAGGGGTAAAATGGTTATTTAGCTTAGATATGAATTTGAATATGTTTGGTATGATTGAAAAATGGGTTAGGCCAAGTTTCATTGAATTTGGAGTTGGTTTGATATGATTTGGCTCATGTTGACCCATTTAAAAAACAAAATGGGTCAAGTTGACCAATTGGTCAAATTGGGTCAAACCAAGGGTTGGGTCAAGTTCGTATGACCATTTGAAATATTTTGGCATCATTGGTTTGGTTCAATTTGATTTATATTTGGATTTGATTCATTTGATTTCATTTAGGTCAAATGGGTCAAGTTGACCAATTTGACCCATTTGACCTATTTGGGTTAGATCATGGGTTGGTTTATGTTTTGTTGATCATTTGAAACGGAATGGTATCTTTATTTCCAATCAATTTGGTTTATATTTGGATTTGGCTCAATTTGACCTTTTAGGTCAAGTTGGGTTCAAGGTCAATTGGGTTAGGTTGGGTCTAGTTGGCCAATTGGGGCTTTGCTCAAGTTCAACAAGTGATTTAGAATGAACTCGATCAATTTGACTTAGATCAAGTTTTAACAAATTTTGACTTTTTAGGTCAAGTTGGGTGGGTCAACTTGGGTCAAGTGGCTAATTAGGCTAGGTTAAGCTCAAATGATGACTTGGTCAAGTTCAATCATTGATCATGAATGAGTTTTGATCAATGATTTCAATAAATTTTGCCTATGGTGGATTTTGTCTAGTTTATGTTTCATTTTGGTTAAGTGTTAACTTGGTCAACCCTTAGGTTTGACTTAATTTGAGTGATTGATCATCTCATGATGATTGTTGCCCACAATGTGAGATTTAGTTGGGCTTAGTTCAGTCTAATTTGGGTAATATTAGAATTTGACTCAAAAGGGGTACTTTAGGTCACTTTTGGTCAAGTGAGCCTAAGTAGGTCAAATAGCCTGGTCAAAGCTTGATTTGAGAACTCACATATGGACTTATGATTGAAATATAAATTCATTTGCAAGTGGTTTGAAGTTAAACAGGTTTTGATTCATTTGACAATTTCAAGTTCAAAAGAGTGAACATGAGTTTGAGTTGGGTTTGATTTTTGAATTTAGTTTTGGTTTGATGATTGAAGTTTGTATTTATGTTTGGATTAATGATTGAAGGATTGATTGAATCATGAAAAAAAAAAATCAAGGGGTTTGGCTTGATTTGAAATTGATTTGGCTAAGTTCAAGAATTTGACTTGAAAGGCTTAGGTTAAATTTTGAATTAATTGGAGTTTGAGTTTTGAATTTATTTTGGATATTTGAATTTATATTTCATTTATATTTGTGAATATAAATGAGAATATAAATTGGTTATGATAAAATTCCTTGAATTTGAATTGATTTAGATTTGATTTAGGCTAAGTTCATAAGATAGAATCAAAGTGACTTAGGAAAGATTTTTGATTTGGATTTGAATTTTGAATTTGGTTTGATTGATTTGAATTTATATTTCATTTATGTATGTGAATATAAATGAAAATGTAAATGTGTTGTGAGAAAATTTCTTGAATTTAAATTGATTTGGATTTGATCTAAGCTAAGTCCATGAGAGGGAATCAAAGGACTTAAGAAAAATTTTGGAGTTTGGAATCTTTCAATTATTTGAGATTGATTTATGATTCAAGAAAATCCATTGAATTGGTTTAAGGTTTGATTTAGAGTTGGAGTTGATATGAGTTTGGAGAAAATAAATCAAGTTAGAATTGATTTGAGTCTGACTTGAAGGGAGAAAGTGAGGAATTTGGTTCAAGCTATAGGGTAGACAAATTTTTCTAACACCCCTAAGGCATGACCTATTCCTATGGATAACTCTTCTAAGTCTCTAGGGCTAGGTTAAGTGTTCACTTAATCACTAGAAGTGTCTTATGATAAAGGCGGCTCTTAGTGTCTAAATAAAGTCCTATGTCTAGGATGGAGGGGTTGAGAGCTCATTCTAAAAATGAGGTCAACAAAGTTTATTGACCAAGGCATTTCTTTGAGACTATACCTTCTTTAAGTTGTATTTCCTTGGTATATCTTTCTATGTATTGTAACATAAAATGAGTTATTGAAGTAGATGGTTGGCTTATGTCATTCTCGATGTTCATGAGAATTTTATTAGGTTTAATATTTAAATCTTAGGGTTTGAGCTAATTTGAATTTGGTAGAGGTTCTTAGTGCTTGAGTGTGTTCATAGAATCAATTGAGGGTATAATTGATTATTAATAAAGGTGGCCTAAAAGCTTCTCCACCTACTTAAGGTGTAAAAGAGATGGCTTACAATAATATGAGTGGTGTACTGAAATCTTAAATAGTTGGATGACTTAGGTTAAAATGTAGATCAATTGGGTGGTGTCAAATCACACAAAAATGTTGATTTCTAATACTACATAGCTTAGTCTTTACATTGCTTGCACATGTACTTCTTTGCTTGTGTCATAATTCATACTTGGTGATTATTATAGTTCTTTTTTGTGTTATTGTGACAAATTTGGTTTCTTTCTTGTGCTTGAGTTTGTAATTACTCTCGTCTGCAACATTCATCTTATAATCACTATATATTTGTATTTATATGTTGGTTAGTAAGTTATGAAGTTGATTATTTCATTTGTATTAAAAGTAAGCACTCATTTAGTTGCTTATTCACATAACTTACATCATTAGTTCACTTGCACGGTATTACTTGCAGGATTAATTTTAATGATTATAAGTGTGTGTATTCTTATTAAGTGTAATCAATTTTATTGTGCAAAGTATTTGTAGCCATGTTTGCAGTAGTTTATTCACATTTTGCATCAAGAATCATACCACTATACATTAGCTTGTACGATTAGTTTATATAATTACTTTATATTAATTTAATTTTATTAATGTATTTATACATGTCATACAATCTAAAATAAAGTCCAAATTATCATGCCCCCAGCCTCACTTTGATGTGATATAGACCAATAGTTTCAATTATCACTGTCATGGAGAATCATATAATTAGATTTGAATTAACTAATACTCCACTCATATAAGAAGACATACGTATATGCATGTTTGTAATCTTCAAAAGCGCCTTGTGTGAGAGAGGAGGCAATGTTGGATTGTACTATCTTAGATGATGATACATGATTATAGACCTCATATAAAATATAAGAAATGGTGGAATAAATATGTAGATGAATTTCTTATAGACTTTATCATAATGGTATGAGATGCCAAAATAGGTTTAGAGATTATATTAAGTTCTTATGATTAATTGCATCTTGAGTCTGATACTTGAGAATACTCTTAATTAATGACATTATTTTGTATTCTCATATCAATATAAAGACATAACAAACATTTTTAACTAAAAGAGATGTGCCTAAGTAGTAGTCAAGCACACAAGGCCTCAACATGGTGTTGAGATATATATGAAATTATCCAAATGACATCATTCTAGTGATTTGAATTTTTTTAGCCCTAAAATCTATGAAGAAGTGAATTCCAAATGATAAGGATATACTATTTTTTACATTAGATTCAAGAGAGGAACTAGGAAAAAAAAAAGATAAGTCAACCAAAATTTTATTTTCCAAACAGTTAGAGAGAAAAATAATGAACTAGAAGGTATTATAAGAAAAATGCATATTAATATAGAATATTAGTCATTAATAGAGTAAAATTTATCAAAAATGTGATTTTTGATGGGCTTTATGATAAATATGAGTTCTCTCATAAAATGTTAATCTAAAAATAAATTTTGTCGCAATTTCATTAGAAATAATGACAAAATATTTACGATGAAATTTTTGCTAGTAAAACTATTGATGAAAATTTTATTTATAATTATTGATAGATATATTCATTTAATTTTTATTAACAATTATTGATAGATATATTGATGTAATTTTCATTAGAAATACTACTAATGAAAATTTTCATAAGTATTAAAATTTACAAGAAAATTTTTTATGAAATTATCTTGACAACCAAATTCAACATCAATATCGAAATGAAATTTTCATCGATAATCCATCAATAATCTGTAAAAAAACCCATAAAATGTAGCATAATAAAATAAAGGTTGTAATAAATTTTACAAGAATCATACATCAATTTTATATAAAAATGACACGACATATTGCACGAATGCATAAAATTCCATTCGAAAGTTCTAAATTGATAACACAATAAACAAAAAGCACCATGCAATTAATATTTAATATGATGTAAATATTGATCAAGAATGTATCAATGACAAATCCATCACATATTCATTTGTAAATTTCAAAACTACTTAGTCTCCTCTCCCTTGTAATCTCTCCCATTCTTATTTTTTTATATTGAGACTTGTAGGTATTTTCCATGAAGATAAATATGGTTGACAATGATAAAAAAATATCTCCATTTTTCATTATTATTAGATACACATACATGCCACTTTGACCTCAAAGATCTACATATTTTTCACTAGAACTCTCTTTTAATCAAATAAACACACACACACACACACACACACACACACAACACACACACACACACACACACACACACATATATATATATATATATATATATATATATATATATATATATATATATATATATATATATCATAATTCTTATATATTTATATATCTAATACTTAGAATTCATATTTATATATATTAACATTTTTGATGTGATATAGATCAATAGTTTCAATGATTTTGATGTTATTTCTTTAAATATTATTTATATAAATATAAAAAAATAGAGAAATTTACATAGCACACAATTTTTATACATTTACATATCTAATACTTAAAATTTAATATTTACAAATATAACATATTTTCTATGCTTTAAAAAGTGAATTTTATTTCAAAAAATAAAAAAAATAATTTTTTTATTATAATAATAAAAATTTAAATATTATATATATATATATATATATATATTCATTCATTCATTCATTCATTCATTCAACGAGCGGCGAGCGGCGAGCGGCGAGCTCATTCGACGGTGGAGCTTAGAACGCCGCGAAAAGAATTAACCCTCGTCAAAAGCGAAGAGAGCTTCGTCGAGACAGTTTCAGAAGGGCCAAGCTTCAGTTGAGGTAGCCTGATTCTAAGAGAACGAGTTCATTTGCATTTAAAACCTTCAATGCTCTACTTCAATCATAAGATCGTTGAATTATTTTTTTTCTATGAAGCCAGTTTAGAGATGGGAGGAGTCATGCTTGGGATGCCTGGCCCGTGGGCGGAAAATTTCCTAGAAAAATCCGATCACTACACTACGAAGATTGGAGGATTACCTGTAAGAGAAAAAAAAAACCCTTCGATTTTAATCATCTTTGAACTCATAAACTGTAGTCCTCCACCAAGAATTGCTGTTTTCCGAAGCACCCATTATGCATATTTTGTATCTTGGTTACTTATGTGGCAGGACTGGCCAATTCCCGACATGTTTGTCAATCCTGATCTAATAAAATGCGTTTTGTGCGGAGAAAGGCTTTGCCTTCTTGCCCAGGCAAGTGGTTGATAGGAATTTGCTTGTAGTTTCTTAGCTTAGTTTAGGTACGAGTACTTAATTCTGACTGCCGCACTTTTTTTTTTTTTGTGCTTTTGCTGCATAAAGTTCAGATATATGCTCCCATTAATATGTCAAAATTGAATGTTGACGAGAGAGTCGTCTATGTTTTTGGCTGTTTGACGCCAAAATGCGGGAGCAGCTCGAAGTGGTTTGTTCTTAAGAAATCATATCGTTTTCTATACTGTCTCTTTTTTCTTGTTCCTTTTATTATTCTTGGTTTTCATCAAGTTTGCAGCTGGCGAGCTCTTCGTATGCAAAAGTGCAATAGCGAGAAGCGTTTAAATGACATCTGCCAAGATTCCAAACCTTCTACAAACTGCAATGGAGAGGGAAAAAACTTGGGTATTGGTAATTGTGAATGTGTTGAGGAGAACTCGGTGAGTGATAGTGGAGAGAGTGTTGAGGAGGCATATGATGATCTTGACTTTGATGAATTGGCTCGGGAGCTTTCTGAAGCTTCTTCGCAAGCTTCTCAGTCCAAAAAACAAAAAGGCTCCTTGATTTTAGAAGCTACTAAGAAGAGTAGACAATCTAATCCAACACTAAATGGAGCAATCTCTGACATACCAGGTATATATAGCGTTTTTGAATCCATAACAGCTAAAGCTTCAATTTTTTTTCTTGTTTTAGTCCCAGATATATAGTAACTTACTTCCTAGAGTTTAACTTCTATATTTTCTGAGCTGGCATGTTTTTTCTTGGCTGCAGTGGTTCCTTGCTTTTATATATATCCTCAGGAAGATCGGTCCTTTGGTGAGGTCACTGCTGTTTGTGCCAATTATGCTATACTTTCAGTTAAACAAGAAGACGAATCTTCTAATAATCAAGAAGAGGATGAAATTTGGGAAGGGGAGATATATGAATATGATAAGGCTTTGGGTGCTGATAGAACGTTTCTTAAGTTTAAGAAACGGATGGATGCATATCCAGAGCAGTGTTTTAGGTACTTTTATATCTATTATTTGCCCGTTTTGATGATGTCATGTTCTCTAGATTGTAAACCTGCAATGTTTAATGTTGTTTTTATACACTTCTGGTGGAAAATCTGCATAACCTGAAAATCAGAAGAAGCATTTTGTTTGGACAATTTAGACTGATGTTAATATGGTTCTGGGATTTAGTAATTAGTATTCTCAAGTAACTAGTTCAGAGTAGATGGTGTTTTTGTTGCAGTTGTTGGTTTGACTGAGAATGTGTATTGTTAATTTTTGTAAATCGGGAACAGTCGAGCCAAACATTTTCTATCATTCATTTGAATATCATGAATATATTAATTATTAATTGAATATATATAAAAGATGCAATGATATCATAATTTATAAATGTAATAAAATAAACATAGAATTTGAATTTAATTGGTAAGCATTTCTTTAGACATAGTCAGAGTAGTTAGTTTTCCAAAGCTTCCAAATTGTCACGATAAATTCTTACTTCGTTTATTGCAAATTTAGGTTTTAAGCATGTCTTTGTTGCCAATAACTTCAACCAAGCCTTGCTTGGTTTTTGGCTTGTGATAGTAGTTGTTCTTATCATATTGAAACTGAGAGTTGAATAAATATGCAATTGAATGAATTCCTTGTCAAAATTGACTATCCCATCTTTGATTTATGATGTTAGTATATGCCTTGTACAATCTTTTTGTATTTCTAAACTTGCTCATAATAGCCCTCCTTGCTCGATATATTCAATCATATAAATAACCAAGTAAAGACTTGTCATCAGAATCAACCACCTTATCAAAGTCCTTGATATTTTAGACGTCAAAGCAATCATTCCAGAACTTGCGATCCAAAATATTAGAAGTCACCTCTTTTCCTTTGTTGGTTTTAGGCAGCTTTGAATTAGTATAATCTTTGTTGGTTATAAATGTTTGCAAATCATGCACACTTTTCAAAGTAATAAATGTAGTTACAAAACGATTTGTTCCAAGGTACACTATCTCTCTCCAACTTGGCCTTTTTCGTAACTAAGATAATATGAAGGAATGATTATAAATAAAAAATTGTCACATTTAAAGCTTTTTGGCAAGCTCTGCAACATGTGGTATGTTTCTAATATCTTTTAGAATGAGATTTAAGCAGTGTGCAGCATAAGGTGACTAATAAATATTGTCATATTTCTCATGTAACAACTCTCCAATCTTTTTATAGTTTGATTCATTCATATTTACTATTTATGCTATATTTTCTGCACTTATCTACTTAAAAATTTTAAAAAATAAAGCACATAAAATATTTGCATCTTTCTTTATATCAGAAGCATCAACAGATTTAATAAATGAAATACCAACTGAACAATGAACTAAAAAATTGATCGAAGTCTTGCTTCTGTTGTTAGTCCAACATCAGCCATAAAGATATTATCAGTTTCTTTTCAACAATTCCTATAGGACTCAACAAGAAGCTTGCATTCCTCTTTGAAATCTTTTAGTAAATTTACTATCGTTCTATGATAAGAAGAAAGTTGATATATATGACTGATAGTAGCAACTGCATCATAGCTTTTTGTGTATAAGGTGAATTCAAAGCATTAATAGATATGCACTATCTTTCTCATCTTTTCCTTCTTGCTTTCTTTTGGATATTTCTTTCAAGTTTTATTGCATTTGTTAATGACTATCATGAGTTATTTTCTCGCACATAGCAATATTAGCTTTCACCCTAACAAGATATTATTTCATTCTATTGATACCAACATCTTTATATAAAAGTCCACAATGCAGACACTTAAATTATTTTTTTTTCATTAGGGTATTTAATTTCACTAAAATGATTCCATACTATATCCATTTTCTCAGGTACACTAGGAGTTGAAGTAGTAGGTTGGCTTTTAGATGGATTCATTCTATCCTAAAATAATAAACAAAAGTATGATTCAATTCTTGCAAAATATTGCGGCCAATATGAAAGAAATTATCATCTAAAATATATTTTTCAATACAATTATCGCATAGGTGCAATTGAAGAATAAATAAGAGTAGGATTCATTGTAATTATTACAAAAGATATATGTAAGATTAATAAAAATCCGCCTTCGAGCTAAAGCATCCTTAATTTTCAACCACTAATAATGCTTTTTAAAGCAAACATAAAGTATTTCAATGCACAACCATTAAACAATATCAACTTCTTCCAAATGGCTTTCATCACATAAACAAATAGTTGAGAATTAGTTGATTTATAAGAGCCATGCAAAGCTAAGAAAAGCTAAGCCATGCCAAAATAAGTTAAGCTAAATAAAGCAAAGATAAGCTAAAGTAAGATAAGCAAGGCCAATCAATAAGCTAAATAAACCATAGCATAGCTTAGACTATTCTAACCTTACTAATTTATGCCATATTAAGACATGCAAAGCAAAGTTAAACTTAGCCAAGCTAAGCCAAGTTGCTAGCCTAACATTACAAAGCAAAAACAAACTAAACAAAACTAAGCCAAGTTGTGTGTAATTGAGAAAAGCTAAGCTATGCTAAGACAAATTAATATTAACAAAATTATATAAGCTAAACAGTATTCAATTAAGCCAAGAAAAGCCTTGACAAGCTAAATAAACCCAGGCATACCATTTTAGGTAATGAAAAGCCTTGCCAAGCCAAAAAAGCTAGCTACGATAAGGTAAGCCAAACTAAGGTAAGCTACAATAACCAAAGTAAAGCTAAATTTAGTCAACTATAACTAAGTCAATCCAAGCTGATTAAAGCTAAGTCAAATCAAGTTATGATAAACTAAGCAAGGATATACCAACTAAAGACAAAATAGACTGCTTAGTTACACAAATCAAAACAAATTCACATTTATTTTCTATCTCAAAATTAGCTTACACTAGCATAGTTTAACCTAAATAGGCTTAGTCAAGTGTGACTTTGATCAATCATCATTTATTAAGCTATGTCATGCTAAGATAGTCCAAATAAGGTTAGTCCAAACTTAATATAACATAACTAATCTAGGTAAAATTAAGCCAAGCTAAGATAAGATAAACCTTCATAGTTTAGTTATCTCTAACTTAATCTAAAAGTCAAGTTATGCTATGTTAAGCTAATATAAGCCATTAATTTGTTAGTTGAACTAATGATGCCATTTTTTTTCGTATAGTAGGATTTAGGTTAAATCTTGCACAAATCTTGCTAACAAACACCCTCTTAATTAATAAATTGTGCTACCAAACAAAACCCAGCAATTGGGACGAAAATTAGAATGCACGTTAGGGTTTTTTGAAGACTTCCTTGGGATTGCCAGTTGTGACCGATAAAGAGTAAGACTGAGAGATGACTGACGGATGAGACGGGGCTTGGGCTTCAAGTGTGCAGCAACGAGAGGTGTGACCAGGAGAGAGGCGAGGGTGAGACTCGAAATGTCGAAGGGAGAATTGGCGAGAATAAGCTTAGCAATTAGGAAAACAAGTAGAATAATTTTTTTTGAATAAATTTCAACAATTTGATCTAAAATCAATGATGATTAATAGCTTAAAAAAACAACTGCCCAATTTTAGAAAACTGGTACCGGTTCATAGGTTTAGCGGTAAAACCTGATTTTTCTACCGGTTCTGGATGGTTCATTATGAAACTGGTTTCCTAGATATTCTGGACTAGCCACACGACTGGTTCGCGGTCGAACCAACGGACTGGCCGGTTCATTATGAAACCGGTTTCCTAGATATTCTGTACCAGCCACACGATTGGTTCGCGGTCGAACCAGTCGGACTGGTCATCCGATTTTAAAAACGTTTGGTACGTGTTTGCAAGAAACTAACTCAATAGGTGAAATTTATTGTTAAGTATAAACTATAAGGTATAGATTAATCAATATGACCAATGTAAGTGCACGATAAATAATGCATATTACATAACAATTATTATCATTGTAATAAATTAATCAAATTTTATATGATGGAAGTTAGTCAAAAAGGCAATTAATCAACAATGATTGTTATATTATTCTATTTATAAGAAATTATATGCAAAGACCTGATTACTACATTCACTTACTAAATATTTATTTTCATGCCTATCATATTTACACATCCATAAATGAGCTATAAGTTATTCATTATTATACCTTTAATATATAATTTGTCATTTAGCAACATAAAAGTTTTCACCTATTTGGAGTCTAGGGACTCCTTAAGAAAGTCTTGATGGTGGACCATTTGGCCCAACTTGCCATTCTTATCAATAAGAGAATATCGCCAACATTTATATCCATTAGTGGTACAAGCATGTATTATATAAATCTTATATCACGAGCAAGTTGATACAACAACAACAAAATCTACAACTAACAATCGATGTTGGGTACTTAGATTTTCACTTGGAATTGCCTTACAATTTTTACAATCTAAACGATCTATTTTTCTTATCAGAAAATAATCAATCTGTGTTTTACTAGATCCATTTTTATAAATAATAATATGTTCATCTCTTTTCTTAAATAAAGTGTTAAGAACTACAAAATCAAGTAAAGAAAAATCTAATATCCCTACCTTCTTCTATTACTACCCATATTCATAACCACCATGAATACTTTTAAAATCTTCTATCACTCTACCAACATGTCCATTTAAATCTCCTTCAATAAATACTTTTCTTCAAGAGGTATCTTTTGTATTAATCCTCTAATTCATTCTAAAATTTTTCATGCTTACCTCCAAACCTACTTGAGGAGCATAGACACTTATAACATTGATAATCTTAGTATCAACAATAATCTTTAAATCTATAATTCTATCTCCACATCTATTAATATTTATGATATTATCCTTCAAACTTTTATCTATAATCACACCTAAACTATTTCTAGTTCGACTTTTACCTGAATATCAAAGTTTAAAACCTAAACTATCAATCTCCTTGGCCTTCTCCCCAACCCATTTAGTTTCTTGAACACACAAAATATTTATCTTTCTGTGAACCATAATATCTATTAATTCCATTAATTTACCTGTAAGAGTACCTATATTCCAAGATCCTAACCTTCTAGTTTCATGGACTAACTTCTTTGCCCGCATCCATCCATAATGTGGGAACCCTTGCTTATTTAACATCGCACTGGAGCGACGCATGTCTAGCACATTTTCATCAGATTCAAGCCATACTGCCTCGCCTGTGACGCCTAATATTAACACAATGATTTAAAGGATTCTGATTGAAGCAATGTAGATGATATAACAAAGATTCCATAATTATTACAGCGCGTCGCTTCCCGTTGATATGACAAAGATTCCATAATTATTATAGTCAAAATTTGTTTTCTATCAACACAACCTATAAGCAAGACTTATTTCTCTTTGATTGAAGCAATGCACATAAACATCATAAGACTTCATGCAACAATTAACATGACATAGGTTACTAAAAATCATTATGTATTATCATAAATATAAGGATTATCATGGATGGATAAAATGTGTTTTATAATATATATATATATATATATATATATATATATATATATTAACAAACAAATGAAGCATCTAACATGTGTTTAGGAAAACTCTCTTAACAAGGAATGTGCTTATCCTTCAACAAGTAACATGGAAGGGTATATTTAAACCTTTCATCAATTCTCTAAATAATTGTTTAGCATGCCTGACTATCCTATTACCTTTAATTCCATAGGTATTCATATGGTGGTAAGCCACTTTTGGTTAGGACTGATTTGGCGGAACCCAGCCCCTGCAATATTTGTGGTTCACCACGACATTATGAAATGCAGATGATGCCCCCTTTGTTGTATTTTCTTCATGAGGCTGCTGATGGTTCATCCACTTATTTGCCAGAGGAATGGAATTGGATGACCCTGATCGTGTACACCTGCTCTAGTGTAAGTAACTATAGTCAAACCATTGTTTTATGAATTCATCTTTATTTATTTTTCCCAAATTTGATGCTTTCTTCAGTTATATATTTAGCTGCATATAACATAATTAACAATATGTAATAACATGTTAATTTTCTGATGTTTGTGCAGGAATTGATGGCCTTAACCAATGTCCTAATTTTGAAACACCTTGTTGGTCTTGAACTTGTTGAGCAATGCTTATTTTTTGTAGTTGAAATCTTGTTGAAATGTATTTAATATTTAGTTTTCTTGAAGTTTCTATGAAATTGCTGAAAAAACTCTAGCAAGTACTAATGAAATCATTTAATCAAAATTTCTTGTTAATGACAAGCATTGTGTGAAAAGATTGGTCCAGTATCTAAAGTATTTTCCAATTGGTTATTGACCTTAGCAAATTGTTCAACACAGATGAAGTGATGCTATTCTGAATTAGAAGTATGTCGAGACACATGTAAGCATGAAAAATAGTTCAACATCAGATGTGAAAAATAGAAGTTGAGTTTCTAGTACATTAATGGAGATTCTTACTCAAGTAGATTAAGCATTTCGATTGATAAGTGTTCATCGATTGGTATATTAGGCTCAAACTTAATCCCTTTTTTGTTCCATCCCCCCTAATAAGTGCTATCAGGTCATGTTCAATTCAGAATGAGTGTTCCATGCAGTTTGTGACTCCAAATGGCTCTTAGATGCTCTTACCATGGTTAAAAAGAGTTAGGAGTGGGTGACTTGCACTAAGGCCCTACACATTTGAATCTCTTCTACTTTTTAAGAGACCAACCTTTCTTTAGTTTTTTATGAACACATTTCTCTCAATAATCATATTCCTAAAACCTAAAGTTTGGAATCTCATCGTTTAAATGTAGAATTCCCATCCCTTTTTCACTCAAATGTCCCAACTTCCAATGCCATTGTGGGCTCCGAAAATTTGCCACCGACCTCTTCGATGAAAAGAGTAGTTTTAAGTATCGGTGTAATTTTTCGCGATGAAATAGTAGATAAGACACTACCTGAGATTTCATCCTCATTTGAGAACTTTAGATCTGTTCAGGTTTCCTAAAGCAAGCCCTATAGTTAATTACCCTCTCGAGAGAACTTTCGAGCTATTTGATCGTTAGAACGCAGAAGATATAAGAGTGATATAGAGTTTCAAAATTTAGATTATGAGATTTATCATTTCATCTTAAACCAGATGGTTGGGGAATGATGCGTCCGATCTAGATCCCATGGTTCACATCCCGCGTCATGGCCCTGCTTTACTTTGTTAGAGGAGCAGTGACCCAACCTAATGAAGGATCCTCATCAAGAACACATGGACACGCCGTCCAATAAATCCTCAGACTGAGCGATGTTTGAAGAAGACAATCTTAAGTCCACCTTAGGCAGAGTCGTTGTCTTATCAAGTATACTATGATTCAAAACTTAAAGAGCCAGGGAGCATACATACGATCGATCATAATATAATGAGTCTGACCGGTCAAACCATCCGATCGGAGGACCCCGTCATAATCGCTTCATCTCAGTACCTACACACGCCGTGAGGACACGGATCACGCCCCATCGGCAAGAGATTGATTAAGAGTGAACATGTTGAACACTTGATTTGACATCAATTTTCTGAAGTTTTCTTAATTTGTCATTCCCAACAAACAGTTGCGGAAGGTAGATAGATTGAGTTTGGTTTAAGTTTTTAGTGATAGAGTTTTATTTAAACAGCTTTAGATTGATATTTGAAAATTGATTTGATTTGAGAAATTGATTAATTTGGATATGTTTATGAGCTTTAGATCTTGTCAACTGCTACAAGCAATGAGTATTAGATATAGTCATCCGATAATCGCCGATATTTCACTGATTTGAAGCTCTTATTATAGATTTTTAGGTTTTGTTAACCCGGACCCAGTCCAAAGACTAAACCGGGAAGCACCCACGCAGCATCCTCAAATACTTGAATTTAAGTATTTAACATAGTGTCGGGGCCCATGCGGGTGTATATAGCTTAGTTATTTATCTAAAGAGATAATCTTAAGTCTATCTTAGTTGACAGAGGGCTATTTGCCCTATCAAGTATACCCTATGATTCACAACTCAAAGGCGAGATCGGGAGCATATGAAGGTACGATCGTAATATAATGGAGCCGATGATCAAACCATCCGATCGAGGACTCATTCATAACTGCTTTCCTGTGGAGCCTTGGCAGCAGCTGAGGACACGGGTCACGCCCTTCCGGCAAGAGATTGAGATAACATACAGAACACTGATTTGATATCGGCCTTGTGAAGCTAAAATTTTCTTAATCATTACCCCAACAAACAAAGGTGGATGGATTGAATTTGATTAAATTTTAATAATAGAGTTTCATTTAGCGATTGCTACTTAAAAATTGAATTAATTAGAAGAACTTTAGATCCTGCCAACTCTAGCTAATAGGAATAGATTTACTATTATTTGACAGAATCAATTTTTTTAGACATTTTACTGATTTTGAAACTCTTATTATAAACTTTTAGATTTTTAACTTAACCCAATCATAAGATTAAACCGGCCACTCGCAAAAGATCCTCGCATTAATTGAATTTAAAGATTCAAAGATGTGTCGAACATGCGGGTGTTTATAGCTTAAGCTAATTTCTTCTAATTAATGAAATCATTGATTTTAAAAATCATAATTATGATGAAATTTCTTGATTTTTGACTAAAATAAGTTTTATGATTTTTATAGATTTGGATTTAGTATCGCTTCATCTCGCAGAGGGGTGCATTCTAAAGAAGGCGTTGTTTATATGTTCAAAGGATAATTTAACTTATTATTTTAAGGAGAAGATTTACTCCTAAAAGTCGTTCCCATTTTTTCATTTTTTTATTCAAATTTGATTTTTTTCCTATTTTATTCAAATTTAATTTTCCTCTTTTTTATTTGACGCTATAAAATTAGCTGCAGGTTTTCCTACTTAGCGCTCCTAAATTAGCCCATTTCATTCTCCCATTTTTCTAAGTCAAAAGATTTGACGAAATTTCGACAGCCTCCGTCCATCCGTGTGGGGCTACATTGTGTGTTTTGGCTTTCAGACGCTCGCCGGTGGTGTGCACACACCGATTTATCTCGCCTCACAACACGGACCTTTAAACTTGAAAGAAAACATACAATATAATATATATATTCATCATCATTTTTTTTAAGTCTGGAAATTAACAAAACCGACAGCCCTCCCAATATCCCCGAGGGGTCATCGAGTGTTTTGCTTCGGCGGTTGAATAACGAGTGGTCTGCGACACCACTACCGATCTTTTCATCTCATCGCTACCGGACAACGGGCCTTCAAGCCTGAAAGAAGACAAATATAATATATATTCATTCTCCCTCTCTTTTTCTAAGTCTAGAATTTACACATTTCAGAAGATTTCACCCAGGCGACATCTAACAACCGCTTACTCGATACTGAAGTAATGCTGTCATGACACCACGGCTACAGCGAGTCACGGCGGGCCGATGGATTTGACGGGTTGCGCAGGATTTGTCCGGCAGTGGGCTTGCGCAACGGCACCAGCGGCGGGCCGACGGCATAATCGGAACAGTGGAAATTGAGGCAAGGAGGAGATTTACCTGTTTTTTTTTTGTCTTTCTTTTTTTTTTTTTACGAGAGAAAGAGAGCAGGAGGGAGACAACTGAAATTAGGAATGAGAGAAGTTGCCAGAAATGAAAAGAAAATGGGGGAGTTTAGATAAATGAGGGGGGAGTGGTTATTCAGTTTTTCCTTATTTTTTATTTTTTATTTTTTTTTTATTTTTCAGAAAACTGAAAATGGGGGGAAATGTAGGGTAATTTGGGGATTTTAAAATAATTTTAAATTTATTAAATAATTTTGAAGTAGATTTCACGTCGATAAATGCACATAGTCAATATATATATCAATTTAGGGTAATTTCATCATTCTGAACCCAATGGCACAGTCCGTTTCACGATTGGAGGCCGTTTGGTTTGAGTCGGCGCCAAATTGAGTCCATTTCACTGAATATCGCTCCGCTCCGCGATGCGCAGACTTCCAATTGAGTGCGAAGCCTTATTTGATGATTTGGCGTTCAACGACGCGATGATCAATTTACGAACGGATGCCATTTTGCTGGCCGACGCCTCGACCTCATATATATGAGGCGGCATTGACGACTCGAAGGCTGACGGTTGCTCATCAAGTCGTGCAATATTTATATCCTGACCAATTTCAATGTCCTGAATGCGATGGCGAAGTCCATTCGTCGATCGGAGGTCATTTGACTTGATTTCGGCGACGTCCGGCGTTTTTACCTCGACGGCGATTGTCACTAAATCACTGACGTTGGCTCGTCCAATTGAGCGGTCAGCCTCATTTGATAGTTTTGATGTTTTGTAACGACACAATCAATTTCATGAATGGATCTCATTCTGATATATTGTCTCGAATACATGACGATACGCTGATAGTCGGCTTAATCGATTGATTATTAGATTTTACAATATCTATATTCTGATCAATTTCGACGTTCTGAATGCAACGGCGAAGATCGTTCATCGATTGAAGGTCGTTTCAACCATTTTTAGTGACATCTAGTGCATTTTGAACCCCGATTTGCGCACTGTCGCCTCCGAAGTCCGTCAAATTTGATTTGCGGGCTTGTCTAGATTTATGACACATATGTGGAGGTCAACAAGCATTGCATGAATCAATGTTTGGATTTGCTTTTGTAGCAATTCCTATGTTAAGAGTCTTATATAGTGCAATTTTTTGTTGCTTTGTTATCACCATTGCACTTTTGATTTTCTTCTAAGTACCAATGTTAAAGGATGTGTTGCATTATTTTTATGTTATCAATGAAAATCTTCTAGGTTGAAGTGGAGGAATGCATCTGGTCTATTGTGTGATAGAAAAGTTTAACTTAAACTTAAGGGAAAATTTTATAAGATTGTGGTAAGACTGCATGACTTATGACGAATGTCAATAAAGAGAAGCATAAGACTAAGTTATGTGTTACAGAGATGAGGATGCTCAAGTGGATGAGTGGCTTTACTCTTAAGAGATAAAATATGAAATGAGTATGTTCGGGAAAAAGTTGGAGTAGCTTCAGTGGCAGATAAGATTAGGGAGATTCGTCTTAGATGGTTTGGCCATATAAAGCGTTGTCGTCGATCCGGTGAGAGTAGATACATTAGATTTCTTTATGTTAAGAAAGGTATAGACTTAAAAGACTTGGTTAAGATGTAAAAAATGATCTAAGTATACTGAATTAAATGAGAATTTGACACATAATACAAGATGAAGATGAAGAAATAACCCACTTAGTGGGATAAAGTCATGCTATTGTTGTTGTTGTTGAATGAAAATCATCACAAAATATTATCCAAAAATGATCTAAAAATTTTGTTCATTAGATTCATAATTATAATGATTTTCCTGTACTAAAGATAATAAATGATTTTCTTTCTCCTATACTGATCATCAAGAAAGATTGTCTTTCTATGATAAAAGTTCTTCAGCTTCTCAGCTTGAAACTTTGTGAACGTTTGTGCATTGCAGAACTGTTGTCCCTATTCGTGCGCTGACCAGCCAGGCAACTGCTGCTGGGCCGTGGCTGAAGAGGTGATTATAATGCAGGATTAGTATTTTTAACATTGTTTAAATTTCTTAATTTATATATATATATTTTTAACAATTTTGTGGCAGCTTCTATGTGTTAGCTAATTTTGACAATTCTTTGGGTCTGTGTGATAAAATTGAAAGATGATTTATTTCTCATTATGGAGATATTTAGCGGTTGCTATTAATTTTACCAACTCATTTGATGTTATGTTTTTCATCTTTTTTGTGCATTATGTTATTTTAGTAGATGCCACTTCAACATTTCCTCTAATTGTTATTTAATTTTAGAGGGATTTATATACATATCAAACAATTTTTATGTATTTACATATCTAACATCTAAAGTTTAATTTTTACATATATAATATTCTGAGCTTCAATATCATATTAAAAATATCTCCATCACTCATTTTTTAAAAATTGAAATGTAATACAAAAATATTAGATAAATAAATATCTAAGTTTAGATGTTAGATATGTAAATGTATAAAAGTAGTGTGTTATGTATATAAATCTTCATTAATTTTAATATATTATTAAATTATTTTTAATGATGTTAAATTGTTTATAAAAAAATCATTATGTTGGATGGAGTTGTAAAATTTATGAGTTTTCTCTAGAAAGTTCTTTTTTTTTTCGAAAAGATGGAATTAAATTGAAAATATCGAATGTTCATCACTTTTAAAAGGTGATATATGAATATATTATATTTCATTTGAAGTTAAAATTAGGGCATATATATTATATTATTCATTGTTGTTTAAGGAGTTATTTAGGTGAATGAATATTGAGTGTAAAATAAATAAAGAGATCTTATTTAATCTCCAAGATATTTTTAAAGCTTACAAACTAAACAAGTTTAAAAAAAATGTTTACATAAATATCACACAATTCTTATATATTTATATTTCTAACCTTTTATTCTTGTATATACACTTTAAAAAAGATAATAATAATAATAATTTTTTTTGATATCATATTAGAGTTTTAAGTATTATGCACATAATTATTGAAATTATTTAGATGTTAGATATGTAAACATATAACAATTATATTATATGTATCTAAATGACTTAATATTGCCAATTTATGCAAATTTTCTACTATAAATTACTTGAAAAAGGTAAACAACAGTTTCAAATAAAAGAAAATTGTATTTAAATATTTTTTATAAATTATATTAGGATATGCTTAAAAAATATTAAATTTTCATTAAGATTAATATAAATATTAACCTCAAAGCAAATCTAATACTTATCAACCTTTTTCAATATAATTTGTACTAAAACAACTTTTTATTTACTTTAGAAAATCAGACTAATAAATTCTTATGCAACTTAAGGACTCAAGAACAAAATATACATACTTAAAAGAAAGATTTACATACATACCACACAATTTTTATATATTTACATATCTAACACTTAAAGTTAGATATTTACTAATCTAACACTTCAATATATTTAAAAAGTCCATCTCACTTTTAAAAAATGAGTGATGATGATATTTTTGATGTGATATTGAAGATTGAAGTATGATATATATAAAAATTGAAATTAGATATATAAATACATAAGAATTATGTGGCATATATGTAAATCCTCATAATTAAAATCTCCAGTCAAAACTATTGATGCCCAAATATCACCATTCAAATTCACCAATAATCTCGGCACGAGCAATGACCACCCTCAAAATGATGAAATCGCGCTCGATCACGAATGATTATCACTCGATCATACTCCTTCGATACGAGTTTTGCCATCGTGTGACAATCCCCACAAATACGCAAGTTCTTATTAACCCTTATAGGATCGTCTTTCGGTATACTAATCAACCCAAATGCGATTGCTAATTTCTCACTATGATAATAAAGAGCATTTTCTTTCTCCTCCTCACCAATATCATGAAGAACATTTCTTATATCTGAAACATATCCTAACCGTTTGATCCTCCATCCAATCTCCTCCAATTTCTCATGAATTTCCCTCAATCTCTCATGCTCCTTATCACTATTGATAAACCGGTGAACATACCCATTAACTTCCATATAACTAAACCCTGGGATTTTCGTCACTTCACCTTTCCTCATAGCGTCCCTTACCCGGCCCACGTCGGTCCATCGGGCCTTGGCGGCGTATACATTGGATAGCAGAACGAAGTCTCCGCAGCCATTGGATCCCATTTCCTTGAGCTTTTCCGAAACCAGCTCGGCCATGTCGTCGTCGCCATAGGTCTTGCAGGCGCCGAGGAGAGTTTGATACATTACTGCGTCCGGCGAGAAGGGCATGGTGGTGACTATACCGTAGGCTTCCCGGAGCCGGCCGGCACGGCCCAAAAGGTCGACGACCGTGCCGTAGTGCTTCACCGTGCGGGGAATCCGCATGGAATGGAATATGCGGAGGCCGTCGTCGACCAGGCCCGCGTGGTTGCACCCGGAGAGGACGGCGAGGTAAGTGATTGCGTCGGGTTCGATCGGACTGGAGCTGAGCATTTCGTCGAACAGTTGGAGGGCGTCTCGGCCGCGGCCGTGGAGAGCGAGGGTCATGATGGCGGCGTTCCAGGAGACTAGGGTTTTGGAATCAAGGGAGCGGAAGAGGAAGAGAGCGCGGGAGACGTCGCCGCATTTGGCGTACATGTCGATGAGTGCGTTGCGGACGCGGACGTCGGCGTCGAGGCGGAGGGAGTTGGCGTAGGAGTGGACGGAGGCGCCTTCGGCGAGGGCGCCGAGTTGGGAGCAGGCGGAGAGGGCGGCGACGATGGTGACGGCGTCGGGGGATTCGCGCGGGGAAGGGGGGTTGTGTCGGAGGCGGTGGAAGAGGGAGAGGGAGTGGTGGGGGAGGAGGAGAGGAAGGATGTTCCCATGTCGCAGCGGCATTTCATCAACGCGAGGAGCATCGGCCAGGATTAAGATTACGTCGATGAGGGCGGTGAAGGCACGCCAGCATCGAGGCGAGCAGGTGATGGAGGAAGAGGTGGAGAGAGGTGCGCAGATTGAGTGAAGGAGGAGGGCGTCAAGGGAAGAGGAGAGGAGGAGGGGGTAGAGGGAGAGGGCGGGAGAGGGGTCTGGGGAGAGTGATAGACCGCGGAGGAGGGCGTTGAAGTCGTTGGTTGTTGGAGAGAGGGTGGAGCGGAGCATGACGGTGGCATGGGGGAGATCGCCGAAGGGGGAGATGGAGAAGAGCTCGGTCAGTTTGGAGCGGAGGGAGGGGAGGAGCTGAAAGAGGCCGTGGGAGACGAGGTGGGCGTGGAATTGCTTGAGATGGGAGAGGGAAGAGCAGCGTTGCAGGACAGAGTCGAGCATCGAATATAGTTGGGGTCGCTGGATTTTGACAGAACGGTAGGGGTGTAGGCTGGTTACCGGCAGGTCATTCCCCTCATTACAATTTCTTTTTTCTTATTATTGATAAAATTTTAATAGGCAAGTATCTTAAACTCGATATAGTATCATATTTTTAATAAAATAAAATGAGAGATCAATATACCAATATTAAATTAATTTAAAATATTTTTCAATTATAATAAAAAAGTGAGTGCTTATTGAGATTATTATGTGCGGAGTCCGGATATAGCTCTATATTTGGACCCCAATAACAATTGATTATAAAGTATCGTGTATTGATGCAATATTAATTACATGGTAATACATAACGTCAATGTACATAACATACACGACACTTTACAACTAATATATAAAAATTGTGTATTGACTGAATGACACATTACGCTATATTATTGGAGTCAGGATGTAGAAAATTACATACAGATTCTGCACGTAATAATTGTTCTTGCCTAATACCGATGTTACACCAAAAGTCTTGTGCGAATAATGAAATTATTAGGCCCATTTGGCTTATCAAGAAACAACCAAACTACTCAATGATTCTAAAGGATGATAGAGAAATGCTTAAATTGAGTTATTAGAGTTTTGTTGAATGAGAATTCATTAAAAAAAAAAAACAAATGATAATGTAACAATATTTATAGAATTAAATCTAAATGCTATGTTTATTTTAGAGTTTTCTCTCAGAATACACTTAAATTTTAGTTAAGTGCAATCATACTTTTCTTAAAGAGAGTGAGTACTATAACAATTTAGGTTTAGTCTAAATGCTCATTTAGGTGTTTAATCAATTGACGATTCAACTTCTTTAACTTTTTGCACTTTAAAATATGCTTATATAAATTCGAGAATAAAATCATCAGTGCATTAAAGTCTTAAAATATTAAAAATTATATAAAATATAAAAATATAACATGCAAGTATCAAGTAAAAAAATATTCTAAGAGGTCTAATATACAACCTAGAATAATTAAAATTATTCATGAGTCCTACTAGGATCAACCAAAAGTAAATTAATTAGAACCAATCGACACTTAGCGTCAACTAAGAAATTTTATTTATTTATTTATTTTTTGGATGATGGGATGTCCACCTGAGGGCCTCACCCACTTTATGACATGTTGCTTCCAGTATGAATAATCCCCGGAGAACCTAACGGCAACTTACCCACACATTTCGGGTCCCACTTCTTTTCCCGTAAGTATACCCCGCTCTGATGAGGAATCGAACACGGGCTGAGGAGTTCTCACCCACACTCGACCATGACAACTGAGCTAAGGACGGTGGGTACTAAGAGTACTTAAGCTTAACATAGGGGGTTAGCACTTAGCTACAAGTTAGAGTCATCATTGCTCATATATGACAAGAATTAACTAAGGTAAGATTACTAGCCACCTCCTCTCACTAAGGATAAGCTTAAAGTCTAATGTATATAAGACAATAAGTCTAGTTAAAGTTAACCCGATAAAGTTTGGGCCAAATTAGTGTTAGCCTTGGGTTAAGCCAAGAAAACCACGATTAGTTATTAAACCACATAAAACAACTTAGGATGATTAGAGGTCAAAGTCTAAAGGAATTTATTAGGAAACCTATGGTTTGTTGGGTCAGCCTAGATTGAGCCATTAGTTTACTTAATGTTGATTAAAGTAGACATAAGTAGGTTTGACCTACCCATTAAGGGATTATCAAATATTTTTAACTCAAATTATTTTTTAGTTTTCATTGTGACTTATTTTTATTTTATTTTCATATAGGACATATCGTAAATATAAATCATCATAGAGTCCTTAAAAAAGCCATAGTAGATGAACTGTGAGTTATGATGTACTGACACTATAATAATGAAGTATGTTATGTTCGACATATACATGACACTTGAATTTCAACCATGAGACATACATCTCATTTATGTGCTAAATTCAAAGAAATAAAATTAATTAACACATTATATAGGTGCTTGGCACACATTTCTTGAGTAAGAAATTCAAGAGTATATAATTAAGTAGTCTCTTCTCTTTTATTTTAGAATATATTACTTTAATAATTTAATATTACTTTTATTTTTATTCTACTATATATTTTAATATTTTTAAAATATCATTTTAATTTTTTAATAAAAGAATTAACTTTTTTTATTTGAAATTAACAATTTGTAATAAAGAATGATTATTTCTTCTTCAATCAAATTTAATGTATTTAAAAATTGTAATAATATTTATTATTTTATGAGTAATTAAAATAAATTTATTATCACATGAATTTAACTATCATTTATTTAATCTGTGTGATTATTATATATTTTAAAAATTTTAAAATATAAGATTATAAATTTGTAATCATATTTTATATTTTTAATAGTAGATGTATCATATATTTGTGTCATTATATTCATGTCTTCATATTCATATTGATATATTATAGGCTATGGGCATCCAAGATTGCATAATGTATGTTGCATGAGATATATTTTTATTTTATTAGGTACATATAAAATATTAATATATGCCAACTATTTTTTCCTTTAATATAAGAAAAATACGTAGAGGCGTGATCTCGAAATGTAAAATGTACGCTTCTATTTTTCATGAGTTGGATACTAAGTAATGAATATCTGTCGAAGAAGAGTTGATCAAAGGTTAGGTGTATGACTTTGGTGGACATTGAAGGCAATATTTTGGTTCCCTCCTTATGAGGTTGATAGGGTTCCTTTATAGAGACATACTAGTTATGTAGGGTTAGGTTGAGGAGATTGTGCGATTCATGCTAAGTACAGCTATAAAAAAAGCTCATTGTTCGCGAAAAATTTGTATTCGGCTCGTTAAATAGCTCATGTTCGGCTCGTTAAGTAGCTCGTGTTCGGCTCGTTTGTTAACTAAACGAGTCAAACACTAACAAACATTTAAAGCTCGATTTTTAAACAAGCCGAATATGAACAATCCTTTAGTCGATCGTGTTCGGTTCGATTTAGCTTGAAATAAAAATTTATATTATATTATATTATATTATTATTATTATTATGCTAGAAAACCACCATGAGAGTAAAAGTTTATGCCTTCTTTGGGAGTCCAAAGACACACACATGTATTTAAAGAGAACAATAAAACTTCGGAATTTTTGGAAAACCTCAAAAGAGGGAAAAATCACGGCCTAGCCCAAGAAAAGCTTTCACTATGTATCTGCTTTGAGTACAAGATCTTCCATCTGGGATTATAAATTATGAGAAATGATGGCGATGATGACAAAGTTGATGCGATGTTGACGACGATGTTGACGCCGACGACCGATAGTGATCGGTGATGATGACCGCAACAATGGTCGACAGCGATCACGGTGGCGGTGATGGCGGCCGGCGTGGTTGACAACGCCGAGTGGACGATTGGCTTGAGGATCTTTTTCTCTCCTCTCTCTGCTTGGCCTCCTTTCTCCTTCACTCCTCATATGAGGAATGAGGCTATTTATAGATTTGAGAGTGACATCTCGTAAATACATGCAAAATCGAACCACTCCTCTCCATCGGACGGCTCATGATAATTCCCTTGATCATATGAGGTATTTTGTGTATTTGAATGCTCAAATGATATCAGAATTATGAGATCTTGGGCTTGTATGATTCGGCTCGTCAAGACGCTCGATTTAACTATAAACACTCCATGTTTGAATGCTATTTAGGGATTTAACTGATATCCCAAAGTTTCCAAGAATATTTTAAGTGCTTGATCTCGACCAGTTTCAACTTCGGATCGGCTTACTTTTAGCATCAAGATTCGTGCGTCGACTAGTAGAGTTTTCAGGGTCATATCAGTTGCCCCCCTATTTTTGGATGATATTATCTCAATCATCAAAAAATATATGTGTCAAGTACTTCAAAATAGTAAATTCTTCAACGAAATCTGGAGGTCCATTAACTACATATTTTGAGAGAACAGATCTTAATGTAAGCACAAGATTATGACTACAAAAGCAGATGAGCGAAATGCGTGAGATATGCTGTGCGCGAGATTTTGAGGTTACTCCATCCTGAGAACGGGCGCCAGGTGCTCACGGGCGCCACGGGACGCACGGCGTGGATTTTAACGCTAGGAGCTTGATACATGCTGCCGGGCCGCTGATGGTCACTGGCCGCGGCTGGTGACCGCTGGGCGGATCTGCCGGCTGCAACGCTGCCCGGTCCAGAACGGACGCGGGATCGGCAAATGGCCTGGTCGCGGGAAGGGCCGAGTGAAGCGAACAGACGCTACGGGCGCTGGTCAGCTGATGGCATGGGTCGCGGCCGGCGGAGCGCATCCGCCCGAGCGCCAGCCCTGCGGTGGCTATTTGCGTAATACGCAGCTGAAGGGCTGAGCGGTTCGACCCTGGACCACGGTTATGCCTACGGCGCGTCGTGGAAGGGCGGCGATGGCAACGACGATTTTGACGGTTCGCGGTTTCGCCGATTTTACGGTTTTATCCCTTAGAAGGTCTATAAAACCCCTATGCGGAAAGACACCTTCTTTTCTTCTTGAAAAGGTCGGAGGCGGCCGGCCCACAGCTCATACGACGAGGCTCCGCTCGAAAGAGCGTTGATCGCCTTGACCGACCGTTTGAGGCGATCAAGACCCGTAGTTCATACGGCAAGGATCCGGTTTTCCCTCGAAAGAGGCGTTGATTGTCCTTGTCGGACCGAACGGGTTTGGAGGCGATCACTGCGACGATAATTAGAGATGCGACGGCCGGGCGATCATGGCGACAGGTTATGGCGACCGCGACGGTGGCAAGGAGAATCAGCGACGATGGTGGTGATCGGCGGAGATTGTTGGCGATGGTCGGTGGCGGTGACCGGCGACGATATTTAGCGGCGATGACCGGCGACGGTTGGAGGTCGGTTGTGGGTGGTCGCACAAGAATCAGCGACAGAATGATGCACCGAGTCTAGTCGCGGGGAATGACCGCATGATGGTGGTACCGATGAAGGTTACGGTGACCAGCCGACAATGGCTATCGGTGCGCCGACGGGTGGTCGGCAATGCAATGGCGACCAGAATGACGCAGACAACGCCGCAGTAATCCGGGGATGACCGGCGACGATGGTGACGCTAAGATCGCCGACGATGGTGATGGTGGTCTGCGTGGTGACCTGACGCGGTTGGCCGACGGTGGTCGACAGCAATAGCGACGGTAGTCATGGTGGCGACCGACGCTTCAGAATCAGTGATGACCGGCGAAGATTTTGCGATGGTCAGCGAAGGACCGACGATCGGTAGCGCGGACGCCACAACGGCCGGGCGATCGACGGGGTGGCCGGCAGCGAACAACGACGGTAATGACGCGGGCGATCGATGCAGTCGGCAGGGATGACCGACGACGATGGTGATGACCGGTGGAGATTGCCGGCGATAATGGTGGATAGCGGACCGGCAGCACGGCAGCCATGGCTAGGCGCGATCTTTGACTTATCCAGGTTGTTTGTTGAGTGTGACACGACGTTAACCTGTATGGAAGTGGTAATCCGCGATTTTGACCTATCCGGGTTGTTTGTCGAGTGTTGTCCGATTAACGTGTGAGGTGAATAATCCATTGAGAATTTTTGACCTATCCGGAGGTTGTTTGTCGAGTCTTTGCTCGATGACGCAACTGTGGAAGATGTTGAATCAACTGGCCGATAATTTTGACCTATCCGGGTTGTTTGTCGAGTCGTCGATGACGCTAACCGTATGGAAGAGGTCGAATTGAATCCGGGATTTTGATCTATCCGAGGTTGTTTGTCGAGTGCACGATGACGCGTTAACCGTGTGGTAGAGGTTGAATTGAATCCATTGAGAATTTTGACCTATCCGGTTGTTTGTCGAGTCTTTGCTCACGACGCAACGGAAGAGGTTGAATTGAATCCGGAATTTTGACCTATCCAGGTTTGTCGAAGTCTTTGCTCGATGACGTTAACGTATGGAAGAGGTCGAATTGAATCCGAGGATTTTGACCTATCCAGGTGGTCGAGTCTTTGCTCGATGATTTTAACGTGGAATAGGTTGAATCAATCGAGGATTTTGACCTATCCGAGTTGTTTGCCGAGTGTTACCAATGACGTTAACTGTATGGAAGAGATCGTGGAAGTCCACCAAGGACCTTTAACCTATCCCAGTTGTTTGTCGAGTCTTTGCTCGATGACGTTAACTGTATGGAAGAGGTTGAATTGAATCCGGAGGATTTTTTCATCCGGTTGTTTGTCGAGTGTGACTTCGGCGACGCAACTGTATGGAAGAGGTTGAATTGAATTCGCCGAGAATTTTGACCTATCGAGGTTGTTTGTCGAGTGTGACTGGCGACGCAACGTATGGAAGAGGTTGAATTGAATCAAGATTTTGACCTATCCGAGGTTGTTGTCGAGTCTTTACCGATGACGTTAACATGGAAGAGGTCAATTGAATCCGCTAAGGATTTTGACCTATCCGAGGTTGTTTCGTGGTGTTACGATGACGCAATCTGTATGGAAGAGGTCGAATTGAATCCGCTAAGGATTTTTGACCTATCCGAGGTTGTTTGTCAGGATGTTACCCGATGACGTTAACCTGTATGGAAGAGGTCGAATTGAATCCGCTGAGGATTTTTGACCTATCCGAGGTTGTTTGTCAGGGTGTTACCCGATGACGTTAACCTGTATGGAAGAGGTCGAATTGAATCTGCGGATTTTGACCTATCCGGTTGTTTGTCGAATTTTACCGACGCGTTAACTGTATGGAAGAGGCCGTAAGAAGTCCACCAAGGACCTTTTGACCCATCCTAGGTTGTTTGTCAGAGTCTTTGCTCGATGACGTTAACCTGTATGGAAGACGTCGAATTAAAACATCCGTTTATGGTTGTAGCCAAAGTTGCTCCTTAACCTTGGTCTCGTTTTTCCATGAGTATGAGTGGAAAAACATAATTTGCAAAGCTATATCTCTTCTCAATGTTGAAATATCCTCCAACTTTGACTTATTTCTTGGGATGAAAATCGATTAGATGCTTAGCATGGGTGATCTTCTGAGATTGAGAGTTGCCCACCAGTTCCCGACAGAATCTGAAGGAATAAAGTTTGATGAATCTTCATTCTTCGCCAGCTTTTAAAAGCTTGAAATGCTCCACCTCGATGGTGGTTTTGATCTTGGGAAATTTGGTCGCCATACAAGATGAAATAATGGGAATCGCCTTCCCACAGACGGCCAAACTGCTATGCTAGAAAACCGATGGTAGAGTAAAAGTTTACTTTAGCTTTGGGAGTCCAAAGACACACAGTATTTAAAGAGAACAATAAAACTTTAGAATTTTACGTGGAAAACCTCAAAAGAGGGAAAACCATGGGGCTAGCCCAAGAAAAGCTTTCACTATGTATCTGTTTTGAGTACAAGATCTTTCCATCCGGATTACTGAATCAGTATATGAGAAATGGACGATGTTGATGACGAAGTTGACGCTGATGACCGACGATAGTGGTCGGTGATGATGACCGACAACAATGGTCGACGACGGCGAGGATCAGCGGTGGCGGCTGATGGCGGCGGCGTGGTTGACAACCGTCGAGTGGTGGCACGATTGTGCTTGGAGGATCTTGAGCTCTCCCTCTCTGCTTGGCCTCCTTCTCCTTCACTGGCCTCCCTCATAAGGAATGAGGCTATTTATGAGGAGGTGAGTGACATCTAAATACATGCAAAATCCGAACCACTCCTCTCCATCGGACGGCTCATGATGATTCCCTTGATCATATGAGATATTTTGTGCATTTGAATGCTCAAATGATATCGGAATTATGAGATCTTGGGCTTGTTTGATTCGGCTCGTCAAGACGCTCGATTTGACTATAAACACTCCATGTTTGAAAGCTATTTAGGGATTTAACTGATATCCCAAATTTTCCAAAAATATTTTAAGTGCTTGATCTCGACTAGTTTTAACTTCGGATCGGCTTATTTTTAGCATCAAGATTCGTGCGTCGACTAGTAGAGTTTTCAGGGTCATATCAATTATTATTTTATTATTATTATTATTATTATTCTTTTTTATTATTTTATTTTCATTTATTATTATTATTATTTATTATTTTTATTTTTATTTATATATATAGTTGCAAGCATGGTTTAGTGGTTAAAATTTTTATTATGCAAAAGATTGGCCCAGGTTCGAATCTTCCTTCTTATAGATTTTTCGGATTATTGTATTTCGAGCCATTTCAAACAATTTTCAAATGAGTCGAACACAAGCAGTGAAATTTCGAGCTATTTCGAATACGAGCCGAACATGAACAAAATAATTTTCAAATGAGCCGAACACGAACAAGGGTTCGGCTCGCTCAAGCTCAGCTTGTTTACACCTCTAATGCTAAGAGTGTTGCATCAATATAGTGCTTTTAATTTTGTAATCAACATGAGTAGGAAGAAGAAGATAGAGATGATGACAGGAGAAATGATATTTGTTATTATGATTATAAAAAGGGGGGATTATGACTTTATATATAATGTTTATATATATTATATATTCAAAATGATGATGAGAAGAATTATGAATGCTCGACATTAGTGAACTATTTTGTTAGATATATTTATATTTTCTTATCATATAGTCCATAATATTCGGATTTTACTTGAAATAGCATACTATGATGATGATTGATGATTTGTGAAGTATTTTCTGTAAAGCAAGCAAACAAAGCCAACAATTGTTTTGATATGTTGTGATCTATGATTGTTGCAAACTAAAACCTTGGATAACTTTAAAACATCATTGTTGGTTGCAAGGAAATTGCTATTTTGTGATATGGCAAAAGTTTGCTAAATGATTGTAATATTTTAGTGAACAAAGTTATTTTAATTAGGTGAGATCTCGTGATCTTTCTCATGTCCAACTTTTCATATTAAAAATTGAAATATCTTATAAGCGATGTGTACTTGTGTGCGCATCTATAAATCTTCGTCTCGTCTGCATATATGATAGTCTCAAATATGAGAGAATATTACGTGCAGTGTCTGTTTTGTATCCAGATATTCAATCACGAGCTGACATGTGGTGCCACGTATTAACACGTGATTGATATCCGGATCCATCCAGACATCACACATAATATTTTTTTCTCGAACACTCCAAGTTTATTTTGAGATCAGCTAAATCTATCAAAACTCTATATTATACTCATTTTATAATATTTTAATCATTTTAATACTCATTCTAATCAATATATCTCATCTATGATAACAACGGATTAAATGAGTCAAAAAAACTAGATATCATAAAGATAATTCTAAAATTAAAATTAAAATTCTGTAAAATAATAAAATAGTTACAAAATCAGTACGTCGGAACTAAAATAAAATCAAATCGAAGATGCTGTAAAAAGTGTGTTCGGCATCCATAACGTAGAATATATGCAATCTAACGATCACAAATCGTTCAGTTCTCTCTCCGCCTTCCTCGTCTTATTAATTCTTATTAAAACACAATCAAAATACGCGAGCAATGAATCATAAAGCTACTAATTCGCTCAAACAAACTCCGCTGACCATTTTCTTCTTCTCCTTTTCATCACTTGATAAGGTTAAGCGCATTTGGCACGCCGGAGAACGGAATCCAGTACACGCCGGCGAGCAACGGCCCCGCCGTCCACCTCAACGCCTCCTTCTTATCAATCACCCGGAACCCCTTCCACTTAACTCTACCAGTGGTGACGGAGCCCGGTCCTCGGTTATTATACTCGGCATAGTAGAGCGTGTCGAGAGCAAAATCGCCGTTCCACGCCATCCATCCCTCAGGCCTGATGAGATCCCCGATGGTTGATTCCATGACAATAGTGGTGGAGAATTGCTTCCACGGGCGGCCGAGATAGCTGGGGATTTTGAATCGGTCGGGGAAGAGGAGTTGGTCGGGCACGATTCGGCAGTTTTGGATGACGATGCCGGTGCGTTCGTGGGGGGTGTCTCTGCCGTGGGCGGTAACGGTGTTCTGTTGATTGTCCATCGGGCGGCGGAGGATGATGAGGCTATTCTGGATGACGACTTGGGAGTCGCCGAAGATGAAGTCGATGGTGCCGGAGATGACGCAGTTGCGGACGAAGTGGCGGCCGGATTGGGTGTAGAAGGAGTCTTGGAAGCCGTCGATGCGGCAGTTGTAGAGGATGGCAGCGTCGGCGTTTAGGCGGAGGGCGACGGCTTGGTGACCTTTGGGACCGGCGGTGTTCTGGAAGCCGATCGATTTGGCGATGAAGCCGGGGGCCATTACAGCTGCAGTTATCAGCGTTCGTTCAGTCAGCCAGCTCTTTCCTTTACAATCTACTGAAAATATGAAATTCTCGAAGATTACTTACAGAAAGTGGACGTCTTGAAGGTTCCTACTCCCTCAGCGTAATTAAGCCGGCCAGTCACCAGAGTCTTTCGTGGCCCATCGCCGTAGATAAGCAGGTTGGGCTTGTTCTTCTCCACCGTCACCTTCTCGTTGTACACACCAGCCTTCACATATATCACGTAGCGCCCTCTGTAAGTTTCTGGCATAGCTGTGAGCGCGTCGTTGATTGTCTTGAACTGCCCGCTCCCATCCTTCGCGACCACCGCGTTGGGCGTAAGCGTTTGATTCTCCAAACTGGCAGCCAGTAGCCTTCTGTCGGCAGCCGAAATCCAGTCCGGATGGTTCAAGAGGCGGCGGCCAGTTAAAGAAGAGGCGGCGGCGGTCATGTTGAAGTTGAGGTTGAGCTCTTTTGAGAGGTCGGCGACTGCCGTAATGATGGCGATGGCGTTGTCCGTGAGCTCCGTGGCGTTACGGAGGGCCGCGGCCATCTCGGCATTGAGCTCCGGCGACTCGATGCTGGCGAGGCAGTTGGTGCGGTAGGAGATGACCATGCTGAGCCAGGCCTTGAAGGATGGTAAAAAACAAATTAGAGACTCCAATTTATATTTATATGTTCTCATTTAATTCATAATTATTATATATTAATTATGAATAAATTATTATATATTAATATAATATTAATTGTATCATAATATATATTATATATACATATATAATACATAATATTTTATAATTAATATATACTATTTCAAATTAATATATAGCTGTGACATTTTGATTAAATGTCACGTGAAAATATTATATTAAAATACAGACTTAAAAATTATACATAGATTTTTTCACATAATAATTTTTTGAAAAAATAATACTCATGACATGAACATCATATATGATCGATTGACTCAGTCGACTCAGTCGCAACATATTTATTAAACGGGATTTACAAAAGAAAATTTTAATTAATTTGATTATATTTATTTGGCTATGTACGTGCTTTTTATATGTTTTGATGAAAACTTTTTAGTCTACTCTTAAATTATAGATAATAGATATTTTAAATTTTGAGCAATTTTCTTACACCTTTAAATAATATATTTTCAACAGATTTTTTAAGAAAAAAATTAATCAAAATATTCCAATATATTTTATATCATAATTAGGCTATTTTTATGACATATATTTATATATTACTCATCATTATAATTAAATTATTAAATAAATATAACAATATTAGCAAATAATATAATTAAATTATTAGATGTTCATAAATATAATAATGATATAAAATTTATTATGAATATCTAATAATTTTGTTGTATTTAATTTTTTTAATTTTATGTTGTCTAATAATTTAGACGCATTTATGGATGATATGTGACTCATGAAATTAAAGGCGTGTAATAAAATTAGAACCTTTCTAATACAATCATACAATATATATATATATATATATATATATATATATATATATATATATATATATATATATATAATAGTCATGATATTCTATATAATTTTCATTATGATATCTTAAAATGTTGATAAGTTTTAAATTTTTTTTTTTATGATATTGATAGATGTTATCTTCTTTATTTTGAAATTTAGTTTGCTTTTATGTATGAATGTTTCAATATTTTGATGTTTTTTGATATTTTATGATAGATATCTTCATTATATTTAAATTTATCTTTAAATTATAATAATATAATTACATGTCATTTAAATATAATAGAAGCATCATATGCTAATTTTTAAGTTATTTCTAAGAAAAATTATTACATACGGAGTCTGGATGTAAAAAATAATATTCAGACTACAATAACATGACATTATGTGACGCTCAGTCAATACACAATTATTATGTATTAGCTGTAAAGAGCTGTGTATTGATTATAAATAGTTGTGTATTATTGTGATGCAGATGGTATGTATTATCATGTAATTAATATTGTATCAATGCACAATATTTCACTGTCAATGTATAATAGCCGTGTATTGACTAAGCGTCACATAATGCTAAATTCTTGGAATCTAGATGTAGACTCTTGCATGTAATAATCTATTTATTTATAATCCAAAGTGAATTATGATGTTCCATACAAGGGTTTTTCATTCAAATGGAGTTATGAAAAAATCGATGCAATTAATATTTTTGTTTATTTATTACTAAAGTTAATTTTATGGGATTTAAATTCTCAATCAATTGGCCTAAAAATTAGCCGCCAATTGTTATTTATGGACTTAATTTGTTATTTGACGTGCGGGGCCGAACAAAACCCGCCACGTGAGTTCGTCTTCTTTAACGAGCTTACCTGAAAATCGTCAAGCCGATGCCCATTGCCAGCCTCGGCGAGCACGGCGGCCAGCTGGTCCCCGGCATCCACGAGAAGCTGCTTACAAAACTCGAAGCCATCGTTGTCGATGGATCCCTGGGCGCGCTTATGAAGCTCGTGAGCTTTTTCATTGGCGGCTTCGACGTGAGCGTTGATCACCTTAACGGCGGCACGGATAATGTCGCCGGCGGAGGACGTGTCATTGATGGCGCCAGTGAGCGTCTGCTCGCAGGCATCTTTGTAGGACGTCGGTGCACAGAGGACGGAGACGGAGGGCTTGGCAGTGGTGGTGAGTTGGCTGAGAGCAGGCTTGCTGTTGTAGGATCGGGTGGAGACAGCGATGATGCCGATGACGGCGGCGACGAGGAGGATGGCGGAGAAGCCGCCGACGGCAGCTTTATTTACCATTTTTTTGCGGTGGGTGGAGCCCGATGAAGGATCTATGGTGCAATGGAGGGAAGGGTGGAATTATATTATATAGTTGGTTTGTTTGAAGCCGTCAACGGTTAAAGGTGTGGAGGGGAGTAGTTTGCGATGGTTTGGAGCTTGTGGTTGGTGTTAAGGTTTGGGTAATGTTATAGATGACTTCTATTTTTGTAGGTTTATTTTTGTAACAGATAAAACGACAGCGCGCAAACCCCGCCCGTTGAACATAGAAAGTGATCTTCATATGTGGCATCCCTATATGAAGATTAGTCTATGAAATATCTTGTAGGTTAAAAGGTGTCATTTACTTCATAGGAATACGTAGTTATCCTTCACAAAAAAATCTCTTTTTTTTTTATAAAATTATTACTCGTGGAGTTTGAATGTAACTTTACATTGATTTAATAATATAATATAATGATCTTTCGACTGATACGTCGATTATTAAGTGTTGTGCATTGATCTGTATTGATATATATATATATATATATATATGCTGCGTTTTATCATGTAGTTAATATTACATCAATATATAATATTATACGACACTTTATAATAAATACACAGCAATTGTGTATTAGCTGAGTACTTTTTGATGTTATGTTGTTGGAGTCCGAATGTAAAGCTACATACAGATTCTGTACGTAATAATCTCTCTTTTTTAAAACTATATATTTTATTTTTTTAAGAAATAAATTCTATTTAAAAAAAATATTAGTGAGCGTCGCATGATGAGAGAGCTTATCTTAGTTATCTATTGTATTTATGCTTTATGGAATATCATGGCACATAATCATCGAATATAGAGAAAAAAACTTTTAAAAAATCTAATATATAGACAAAAAAATTCTTTATGAGTACCAAAATATTTTTTAGGTAGACTATTTGAGAAGTCCAATATGAATATTATGCTTCATTAGCCTATAATGCACCCAAAAACAATCTATGGTTAAAAGGTAGACTCTAAATTCAGATAGATTATTGAATTTG
Source organism: Cymbidium sinense (assembly GCA_021442155.1). NCBI lineage: Eukaryota > Viridiplantae > Streptophyta > Magnoliopsida > Asparagales > Orchidaceae > Cymbidium > Cymbidium sinense. Next base: position 65,912,412 of record CM038229.1, on the reverse strand, counting down.
TTGATATATGCTCCTTCTTTAATTTGTTAGAGATACTTTGAGAGCTATGCAATTTATTATTATGTCTTATATATCTTTTTTAAACCTAAAATATATTTTTAAAATTTCTATTGGATTTGGGATTACTTATCTCTTTTTTTTTTGTGAAGAAATTAATATTGATTGATGGATTTTTTATAATCTATCAAATTGGCCTCTTGATTTTGAGTTTTTAAAAAGTGACTCATTATTCTTGTATGGATTATTTTTCACAAGTAGGAACTCACCTTTTGATAAATCAATTCTTTATTCATTGTATTTTCTTTATTTGATAATCGCCTTTGCATGTGAATTATACTATTATTTTTATATTGAGACCTTAGATTGCTAGGGTTCTTGTAGTGATCATTATTTTTTAAAAAAATTTTAATGTCATTTGAAATTTTTGTTAGGAGGCATTTGGATTTTTTTTTTTTTTGATCTTTTAGAGGCAATCAAGTTTATGTTCTCATTATATTTTTTTGATATTTAAGTTTGTAAAGAATATATCAAAGAGAGCATCCTCCATCAACAACTATATAACACTATCTTTGAAGACTCTTCTTCATCCGAAATAAATAGCACTGTTTAGGCAATTTTTAGTTTTAATTGAACACCAAGGGGTCTTTTTCATTTTGACCCTTCTATAAGTCATAAAGATGAAAAGCCCAAAACTTTGAGCTAAATTTCATCCTCCAAACCCCCTAACAAGATTATCAACATCTAATTGTGTACGAAGTTGATAAAGTTGATTCATTTTTTTGTTATTTAGTGGTAGCTAATTTTAATTTATTTGATGTTGCTCACAGTCTTTCTCTTGGGCGATAACTTTATTTAATTAGAAGTTATTCTTTGCCATCCTCACCTTCTCAATAAATCCAAGGGGACATAGGTTGCTTCTGTGCCTAGTTTGATTGATAATGCAAAAGAAAGATTCAAGTCTACTCTTTTCAACTAATCTTTACATCTTCACTTATCATATTTGTTGATGATGCTCCATCAGAGAAATTATCTAATTTCTACACACAAGTCACTATAGTTGAAGTGGAGAGAGAGAGAGAGAGAGAGAGAGAGAGAGAGAGAATTATGCCCTCATTAAGCTTTATGTTTTTCTAAATCCCTTAAGTTGTATGCTGCCTCAAAATAAAAAATAGAGTATGGCTAGATTTATCCCTCAACTTCTTTCTCTTGAATTGACTTTTTAGGAAATTTTATAATTATTATTTGAATTGATAATAATTATTTTGGTTAAAATAAACATTCTTCATCTCATTTTCAAATTAAAACCTCTTCCTACCTCTCAACCATAACACCCTTAGCCATTCAAACTTGAGTCCCCCACTCCCAACTAATAATTCCTATTCTCTTTCTTAGTTTTCACTCAACCCTACTTCCATAAATCTCATTTTAATTAATGGTGGAAATGGAACCAAGAAGATGAGGGTTATTCTCACTCCCTTAAACATGAGAAAATCTCTATATAGTTAGGTATTTTATGAAAATCTTACCTTTAAAATTTTATGTAATTATGTATATTGTAATAGCTTTATTTTGAGATAAACTCTTCTAACTTAAAATCACAATTCCACTATTATTCTTTCACCATCTTGAGTTCATGTGAGCTTTAGAAGAGTTTGTAGCAAACATCCAATAATAAAAATGATATATGTATAAACAGTTGTCCTGCAAAAATGCATCACAAGATTAAGATGCATAAAATAATAAGATATTTTATAAAAAATATTAATTTTTTATATAAATGTATATAATATTTTTCATACTATAGAGCAATATTTAAAAATATTATATATTTATTTTAAAATAAAATTTGATTGTGTTAATTTTTTATTGAGTATTTTATTATTTTTGATATATAAATGCCTTACAATATCTTGTAATATGTTCTGTATTAGAAACTCTTTGTAATTATTTTTTCTATCTCCAATCTGACCGTCACTGCCATCTTGGGTTGCATTTTTGTATGGCTCTAGAGGAAGGCCTGGATTATTTATAATGGGCTTCAAATGACTAAGTTTGCATAGGCCTACATTGTACGAAAATGGCTCATTACCATTATAAGGCTTTATAATAAGAGTAATGGTGGCCCATTTTAATTAAGCTTATATATATATATATATATATATATATATATATATATATATATACATATATATATATATATATATATATATACATATATATATATGTTTAACATTTGAAAATTGTTATTTATGTTTATTGAGCTGAATATCCTTAAAAATGAAGCAAAACCATGTTGTGAAAATCATGGTTATATATGTTCGGATGCTTAGAATTTGAGTGAATTGAATTTAATATATATATATATATATATATATATATATATATATATATATATATATATATATATATATATATATATATATATATATATATATATATATATATATATATATATATATATATATATATATATATATATATATATATATATATATATATATATATATATAATATGCCATTATCTAAATCAAATTATTTATTTATTATTTATGTTTTTCTATTTATATTTGTTTTCTATTAAAAATAACAAATTAAAAATATTTTATTTTTATTCAAATGATTTTATATCAATAGATTTAATGATTATTGATAATCATCTGAAACTTACATTATTGGATATGTAACTTAATGAATAATTTCCATTTTTAGAAGACATTAGAAAGTTTGGTAAGAAAAAGTTCAGAAGAAAAAGAAACACTTTATATCCTCTTATTTTCAAAATTAAAAAAAAATGATATTGTATTAACTAGTTGCTATAACTAATGTTAAAAGAGCTTTTTCTATTATGAATACTATATGAAATTGACTATGAAATAGAATTGAAAATTAACAGATGAATAAATTTTTAGTCACTTATATTGAGAAAAATATATTATATGATATTGACAATGATATAATTATTTAATGATTTTAAAATATAACATGATATCAATTGTAAGTTTTTATACATGTATATTTTATATATTTTTATAAATATATTCTAAATAAAAAGATTGATTGTAGTAGTTTTGTTTGTAAGTGTTGCGTGCTAGAAAATCAGTTGCGGTAGAATAAAAGTTTACTTCTTTCATTGTAATCCAAAGACTATGAGATATTTGAAGAATGAATAAGAAACTCTACTTGAGAGAGAGGATTTAAATGTGCAAAATAACAAGTATATTTATCATTAAAATTGCTTTGATGTTACTTTTTACATGTTTATATAAGGAGTTCTTAGCCCAAATAAATGTTAAAAAGTATAAAAGTTATGTTCTTTTCAGCGATTTTCTTATAGTAATCACAATCAGTAGATTCAATTTAGATAGAATTAGGGATGGTTGAGTAAAATTTACTTCAACCAATACTCTAGTAATGAATGATCTAAACCCTAAACAATAGTAAGCATATTTATTAGTAAAGATTTGACAAATAACAAAGCTAAAAAAAGGAATAGATTGATTGAAATGATGGGCACTTTTGTGTGGAAATAATATTCAAATAGAATCAATTGGACATTTTTAAGAAGAATTAAATTTTAGAGATCATTTATTAATTTTCATGAGTAACTTCTCCATATTCAAGATCCTATAAAAACATACATGCTATTATTCCTGCCTTTCAAAATTTAACAAAATATTCTTGAGATTTAAGTAAAGAAACTGAAATCTCTTTTCAAGAGCAATGAGCTTCTAGGAAATTTCATATAGCTTTCAAAGGTGGATGATTACCTAAAAAGTTACCATTAATTTAATCAATAGACAATTATAGACTGATCATTTCTCACAGAAGCTGTTTTAAAAGGCTGTTTGGTTGGCTGAAAAAGAATGCAATATAAAAGGAATGTAGTGTAAAAAGAATATAGTGTAAAAGGATTTCTTTATAGTTGTTTGGTTGAGAGTTTTATAAATTCATGACTTTATTTTTTTTTTCTGTTTGGTTAAAAAAATGTAAAGTATTTTAAAGGTTTTGCTGATACTTTATATGACGGCGGCGTAATTGGCGGTGTGGCGACGGTCTGACGGTGGTCGGCGATTGGCGGGTGGGTGTGCGGCGGCGACGCATCACTATTATCCGGTGTATTTGAAATTCAAATTAGAATTCATCTGAAAATGACATTTGTGTATTTAGAATCATTCATTCACATTCTAAAAAAAGTTAAAAGTTTTGCATTTATTTTACTTTGCACTCAAACTTCTTCGAACCAAACAGCCCCTAAATGAATTTGGACTTTTATTTATTTTTTTTAGTTCAAAGATTGATTATTTTGTAAATGAATAAATACATACATTTAAGCACCTTGAGTATAATTTATATAATACTTTGAAATAAACTTCATGTTCCTTTAATAACTACACTTAACTTGAAACTAACTCATTTCAGCAAAGAAAGAAAGAAAAAAAAAAGATAATACATGAAACTCATAGTTTCAAATCATCAGCCAAATATCTCCAAACGTCTGACTCTCTGCAGCACTGCAGAACAGCTAATAAAGCAAGCTAAAAACCAATCAACAACCTTCTTCCTCCCTCGACACTACCATTTGTAAACTCTGACATTTCTAACAGTCCTTCATGAAACTGTCGTGAAATAAGCAAGTATACATGCATGCAAGCAAGCCAGGCCACCTGGAAAGAAGCTATATATACATATCGTCCCTATATTCACGTTTTTTTTCTCGTCGATGAAGCCAAATTATAATTAAATGGGCAGTAAGATGGGAGAAATGTGGAGAAATATTCATGAAATAGCTCGGATTCTTGTACATTATTGTGGAGAATCCTAAGTAAAATTAGATATTCTGCGTCCTATTGTTGGCGAGGCATTTGATACCTGAACTTTCTCTCTCTCTCTCTCTCTCTCTCTCTCTCTCTCTCTTGTAGCACGTTTAAAAGGTTCAGTCTTTAATTTGACTCTTTTAACTTCTTCTTCTTCTTTTCCATGAATGAATTTTAAATAAAAATTTGAGCCCGTAGAAAAGCCTTCTAGACGATTGGATAAATAAGATATAACATGCTGTTGCCAATAATTTTAAATGGTTTTTGAGCTTTGTTTTGTACATTATAGCATTACTTAAATGTCAAATATATATATAAAGTTAAGCATCAATGAATTAATTAAACCCCACTCTCTCCAACCCTCTATCTCTCTCCCCCCCTCTCTCTCTCTCTCTCTTATGAAATGCACTCAATTATTTGTCTTATAAAATAGAGTAATAATTTAGGATTAAACGTTCGAAATTTGCCACACATATTAATTAATTATGAGTACCATGATAGATTTAAAAATGCATTAAAAAGAAAGATATGATGATAACATTCGCTCGTTTTCTATTTACTTTGAACTCTCTCTCTCTCTCTCTCTCTCTCCCTCTCCCTCTTATTTAATTTAAACTTCAAATCTATTTATAGTTGTTTAAGTGTGAGCACAAAAATACTAAATTTGATTACTATTATTTTAAATGTGATCGACTTGTTATTTTTGGGACCTTGATTCAATCAATCAATCAGGAATGTACCATTGACTCTGCCTTCAATTTTGCTAGTCGAGCTCAACGATAAGGTGGCTAAGGGGTTGCAGGAGGACATCACGTCCTCAAATTTTTTTTGGGTACATAGTGCCTTGAAACTGTGATATGGAGGTTTTTGTTTTGAAGATAGAGGAGACTATACTTTGGCTCTAGGAGGACAAAGTCATAATGCTAAGATCCTTGGGAGTGCTCCAGAAGACATAGGAGACATCATCTCAGCATTATGATGACAACACCATAGTTTTAGGATTTGTGGGGTTGCACTTAAAAAATAGATAAGTCAGTGCCTTAGCGCTTCAATAGACAGTGCCACAGTACCATAACTTGTGCACTTAATCCACAAAGACAGAGAGGCTAGCCCCTTTGCACTACAACAAAAATGATATGATACTAGAACTCGTTCAAAAGAAATAGAAGGACAACGATGCCAATGCTGAGGCATTAGAGTCATGGAGCCACGATGCTACTTCCAAGGGGTCTGTCCGAAAGCAATTTTTTCTGTAGTTTTTCATACCTTCTCACTATTCTTTTGTGTAAGTGAGTTAAAAGTAAGTGTGTAATAGTGAATAAAGTAATGAGAGACTTGAGTGAAGTGCGATTTGTACCATTCTCTTAAGATTTTCTTCATAGTGGATTCCTTGGTGTGATGTGGCTCTGTGTTTATTTTTTACATCAAATTTGGTGTCCTCTGTGCTTTTTATTTTATTTTATTTTATTCACTTATGTTAAAGTTTTGCTTTGGATCTCTCGAATCTATTTCTATAATTTTTCAAAATAATTATTTTTTGCCTTATAAATATGTTATTTAAAAAAAATTGTTCATCTTTTTAAAACAAACAGATAAATTTTTAAATGAAAATATGTCTTGTTGACTTTAAATTTTGAGTCAAGACTACTACATAGGAAAAAAAAAGATAAGAATTTTCTCATTAATTTTAATTATATTTTCATATATTATATTTATTTAATGAACTTTTATTCTTGCATGGAATTATATTAAAAATAATAACCCAATCATATATACCTTCTCATAAAATTATAACACATTTATTAAGTCAAAGGGGGAATTTCAAGATTGATAGAGAGCTTCGTGGTTTTTAACCATTTGAGCTATGATGAAAATTTATGACAAAATATAATTAAATATAAAAGTGTATTAAATTTTTTTTTAAATATGAAAAAATTAATCTTATAGCCATATTTATGAAAAAGGAACCATTGATGTCATGATGATGTGAATATTAAAGATTTTAATAATATAATTAAATAAAAGTTTTTTATTATAAATATTTTTTAAACATACAAATAATAATTACATTTTTGACAATTGTGACTAAAAATGAAAAAAAATGGTTCGAAGAAGACATGGTTCACATTAATAAAATGTGATTTGTAATATCATTTTAATCACACAATTTAAAAATTAATTACTAATCAAAATTCTCCCAATTAATCTCAGTTTAAAATATGAGATAATTTGTGCAAAATTTGTTCACAAAATTTAACGATGTCACAAAGGGTATCCACTCTAAAATTTAGTTAAATATCATATCTCTAATTAAATTTAAGGAAAATTTATATAAATAGTACATAATTCTTATATATTTATATATTTAATACCTAAAATTTTATATTTATAAAAATAACAATTTTCTATATCTAAAAATGTGCATTTTACTTTAAAAAGTTATGATAATGCTATTTTTGATATAATAATAAAAATTAAGCATTATTTAAAAAAATATAAAAGTTAAGTATTAGTTGTGTAAATATATAAAATTTATATGTTATATCTGTAAATGCCCCTTAAATTATGAATTTGTCCCAAACGATCTCTTTGATTTTTATATGACTGCTTTTTTAATAATTAAAAATAAAAGAATCATTTTATTATTAGAGAAATAAATAAATAAATGTGAGAGGGCTATTTAATATTTTACTAAATATAAATATTTTTTTGTGCCCTGTCATGAGTGTTACTAATTTTATTGATAAAGATTTTTGTAAGTTACTGTAAAGATTTTATGATTAAATAATGGCCGTAAGAAATTTATTTTTATTCACTTTTTTTTTTTTAAATAATGATTATTCGTGTGGTAAACCTCATCTAATTTGGCCGTTCTTGGCTGTTGGGGCCAGGAGCTGGAGGTGGGGCTGATGGTTTGGGAAAGGACATCTCTCCCTTTGACAGGTTTTGATTTAGGGAGAGTGACGTATTTTTTTTTAATATTTAAATTAATTTGATGATATATATATATATATATATATATATATATATATATATATATATATATATATATATATATATATATATATATATAATATGTCATTGAAAATTCTATTAGTTGAAGTACAAATCTTGACATCAAAAGTAATATGATCCTGAGTCTAGACTAGCCGAGATCAAATACTTAAAATATTATTGAAAATTTTGACATCTCAGTTGAATCTCTAAACAACTCCTAAATATGAACTGTTTTTAGTCAAATCAAAGCGTCTTGTAGCGATCTAATAAGTAGATCTCATATTCGACTTGCTTTCATACTTAAAATACATCGAGATGATCAGATGAATTATTTTATTTGTCAGGTAAGTGGTTTGGATTATGTATTTATAAAAGATGTCTCATAATCATAAATAGCCTCATTCTTGCGTAGAAAACTTCAAGCTAAAGAGAGGAGAAACAGCTTCGAAGAATCTCAGCATAATCGACCCTTAGATCATCATCGGATCATCACCGACCTGACCTTGCCGTATCGCCACCTCTGTGCGCCGTACCGCCACCAACCACGCCCGCCGATACCGACCGCAGTTGGTAGTGGTGACCATGAACCTCGGCCGTCGATACCAGCCTCATGGCCATGGTCACCATTGCCCGACAGTCATAGGATCACCGCCGCCATCTATCAACATTGCCGCCACCACCCGATCCGGGATCACTCGCCGATTGTTGTTCCGTTCATCATCGTGCATTTACTTCTGCACCGGACTATCTTTTTTGATAGTTTGCGTCGAATCATGAGACTGCCACCACAAACAAGGCTTTCGTCGCTAATTCAGTGAAGCTTATTACAAAATTTACTCTTGTAAGCTATCCATCTCCAACTTTGGAGAAAGAATAATAATTGTAATAAAAACTGATATAGTGAAATTATTTAAGTGGGTAGTAAAATTCGGATCTTCTTTTTTTATTGTATATCGAATTTTTTAAGATGTAAATTCTACTCTACACTCAAATCTTCCTGCATGCAACATATATATATATATATATATATATATATATATATATATATATATATATATATATATATATATATATATATATATAATTTAAGATTAAATAATTGATAGTCAAAATTCTCGATGATTAGATTAAATTTACTTGTAATATTTAGTTTGTATGCCATCTCCATTTTCATTCCCTTCTATTTTTAGGATTTTTTAATTAATATATTTTTTTTCTAATTTCAAATAAATTTAATATTCATTTGAGGCGTTTTTTTTTCTTAAATTTATTTTCCATTAGATTGAAACATATTTATTTAGCTGTAATTTTTATTATTTTCAAATAAAATTATGTGAAATGGACTATAACTTTTATAACTAAATACACTAGTTGGTAAGCATAACAAATTATGTTTTAACTTTAGCCCTTTTGGGGATGATGGTAGTAATTAAATAGCACCGCTATTGTCGTTTAGTAAATTATATTTTGATTAAGAATCTATGGTGAAAATTTTAAATTTTTTAATATAATATTATAAAGTATGGTGATTGCAAAAAAAATACGATCTAATTTTTAAATATCAATTTTTTATAGCAATTTTATTATTATAGTTTCATATAATTATAACTGTCTTAATTAAAAAAAATTTTAAAAGAAGAAATTTATAATATTCATAAAAGCTGCTAATTATTTTTTGTAATGTTTTATAATTATAAATTTCGATTTGATATATAAAGGTAGTGGCATTTAGCGTGCCACTGGTTTCAATTAATTAACTAAAAAATTTAATTGCATAACAAAATCCACGTAGACTACTATACTGTTTATCAACTGAAGTTTTTTGCTTTTTTTTTTTGTTTTTTTGCCTCTTTCTTTTTCGGTTCTTGCATTTCTAATCTTATATTGACAAAATCATTAGCGGAAAAAAATTATATTTTTAATTCGATCTTATCAATTTAAGGTTGTCAAAAAAAGCTTATTATTTATGAACAACTCATTATATAAAATTCGTATTCGCATTAACTAAATGGTAGACAGCGAACGATATTTATTTCGATATATAAGCGAACGTATAATCATTTGTTGATCATTATTCGATTTACTCAAAATAAAAAAATTATATTATATTATTATTATTATTATTATTATTATTAATTTATTACTATTATTATTTATTATTATATATATATTATACATATCACAAATCTGGCATGGTTTAGTGATTAAAACTTTGTTATGCAAGATTTGTTCGAGTTGAATCCTCCCTCATATAATCGAAAAGCTCATTGTTGAATAACTGTGTTCTTGTGAACCAACACAAATAGGCGTTATTTCGATATATAAACGAAGCACAACAAAATAAATTTCAAATAATCCGAACACGAATCAGTTCTCTCAGCTGCTTTTGTTTCTACCTATCATGATAGCAATGATTTAATTTTTTTTTAAATAAAAAAATTTATATTATCATTCACAATTTTTTAGATAATATCTTTTTTAATAATTTTATTATTATTTTTCCATATTATAAAATTATCTCAAACAGATCCCAAGTCAATATAATATTCGAAGAACTTAAAAGAGTTTAAAATAATTCTCAATTTTAACCTCAAATAATAAATTCTAATAAATAAAATTTCTATTTAAAATATTATTTTCAAATTTAAACTAAAAAACTCACCAAAATAAATAAATAAAATCTTATTTGATCTGAAATAATTGAAATAATTAAAATAAAAATAAAAAAAATTATTTAAAATTAATTTTCACCCATTTAGTTAGGACGAGATGATTTTTTATTTTAATTCTTTCAAATCAAATATATTTTAATGGAATAATAAAAACAAAAATCCCATAATCAACCCACCGTCTCTTAGCTTGGTTGGTAAGGGCGAGCACGGTTAAGAACTCCTCAGCTCGCATTCGATTCCTCTCCAGACGGAAGTGTCTGATGAAAATTAAGTGGAGACCCGACATACGTTGGTGATGAATGTGGCACTAGGCTCCTGTGAGATTAATCATAATGATATTCTCATCCATAAGATGAGTGTGATATTGGATAGATACTCATTCAAAAAAAAAAAAAAAAAAAAACCATAATCGGATGGATTCAACAGATCCACGATAGTGGCTGCAGCTAGCAGCCAATCGAATAAAATAAAATAATTTAGATCTATGCCTACTTCAGCTTACGCAGGTAACAGTGTTGAGTCCCTACCATGGATCAAATTAAACCTTTGTGATTATATATATATTTATTTATTTGAAGAGTCTACACAAATTTGAATTGATGGTTCGAAAGAGAAAGGTGGGTAAGGTGGGTTATGAAGTACTTGCAGCAAATTCCTCCAATTATTTTGTGGAATCCAAAGCTAAATAGATCCAACGTCCACAGTTCTCTTAGAACAGCCCTGCTAATGTCACTTTGAGCCATGTTATATATGTATATATGTATGTATGTATGTATATATATATATGTATGTATGTATGTATGTATGTATGATGGATATGACATCAATGTATCTGATAAAAAATAGTAAATGAATAGAGAGAGAGAGAGAGAGAGAGAGAGAGAGAGGAGTTATTGGATTTTAGTGCTTTAAAGATCTTTTGTACATAGAATTGCATGATATTGTATGAATTTGTTCTACATAATGTTGATATAACCTTAAACTTATTTATGGTATGCTATATTTTTGGAAATATTTTATGATTAATGATCATAATGATAATAAATTAGAAAGGTATTTGTAATCGTTGTTATTGTCGGGTTTGGTTTAGTGTCAAATTTGAAGAGAATTACTGATCATTATGGGCTGATAATTGACGTGCTGATATAAATATTGGTATTAATGAGCTAGTTATTTGTTGAGTGGAACAATTTAGGTTGGCCTTGATGATGCTGAGGAAATCTTTGGTTATGGCTTCTTACTTGGCATTTGCTGCATTTGGAATCTGTAATAGAATCGATGTAAAATGAATATGAATTAAAATCTTTATTGTTTGGTTGTGTGTAAAAGTAAATACGTGAAAACTATTTTTTACGTTTGGTTGGATGAATGTAAAGTAAATATTTGTATTAATACTTTATTATATGTAAATTAATTATAGAATTGATTCACTAATTAACATATTCAATTAAAAAAATAAATATATATTAAAATATAAATAAATTATAAATAAAATTTTTTTACTTGACTAAAAATAAATAAAATCAAATATAAATACAATGTATTTTGAATATTTAATTATTAGTAATTAATTTACAAATTTTCTAAGATATTAATTGTTAGTGTTATAAATAAATAAAATTTGAATATTATCATTTTTCAAGAAGAGATGAAACTTTAAACTACATTGTAAAAGCAAATATGATGTATTTTGAATATTTAAATTTTATTTAATTATCTAAAAAATAAATACAAGAAACTTATTTTTCTGCTTGGTTGAGTATATGCAGGTAAAAGTAATGCGTTTTTCATACGTTAGATCTTATTAGTTGTATGTAAATAATTATAACAACTTTTTTTATATTAACATAATGACCCAAATTTACTATATATATATATATATATATGTATATAATTTTATTACTATATTAAACATTAATTAATTAATAGGAATTTTTATTAAATAAATTAATCGTCAAGTTATGATTTAATATTTATTTATTAAATAATTTTTCTTTAATAAATAGCTTACTCATTAATTATTTTTTTGCTAAATAAACTAAAATTTAATAATTATTTTAATTTTTTTAATTTATCTTGAATTATTTACCACTAATTTGAATAAACATAATTATATTTATTAAATTATAATTAAGCTATAGTAATATTTATTTTAATTCAAGTTAAAATAAATATTAGGGTTCAACAATTCGAAAAGAAATTGAAAGAAAAAAAATCTCGTTTTGAGGCAATCTTTCCCAAAAAGAAAAAAATCTCTTTTACCAAAGAAGAAAAAGAAATTGAAAAGCTATGCTTTTCTCTCTAAAGCGCTCCTCATTTCTGAATTAATCTGCGTTTTTTGAGCGTATTTAGAAATGTAACGTAAAGTTTATTATGGGATTTGAAATACCGAAAATTTCATTTGAATTTATTTCTTGAAAAAACAAGAAAAAATGTAAACTAATTATCGCATTCATTTATTAAAATATAGCCAAGTGTAATTTCTCGCCATGTATTTTGTTTCATTTAAAGGTAGCTTGAGTTCACATCTTTCTTGTAATAGGCTATTCTTTAGATATTCATAAGAAATTTCCAAATGAAAAATAATGATGATGTGAATGATGGAACTGAAATATTATTAAAAGCTAATAAGTGATTTCTAATTTTGAAAGAAAAGAAAGCTGAAGATATTGATGATTTCTCATCTTATGATTTGAAGTATGAAAACTTCTTTATTTATTTATCTCTCTTCTTCTTCTCTCAACTTTTTTTTTTTGTGTGTTTATGATATGATTTTTAAGGATTATATAATTTCACAAAAATTAACCTTTCAAACTTACTCATTAAACACCATTATAATTAATAAAATTTTAACTTCACATTTAAAATAAAATCAAGAAATAAGGGGAATTTTGTGATATCAAAGCCTTTTCAAAGATGTAACGTTATGGTACGATCACACGGTAAAACAAAACTACATTGATGGAGCATCACTCTGATTTATATATATATTAAACATCATAAATCGGTGATGCTCATCAATAGTTTTATAATCATCATCTTTACTGATATCACAAAATCCCCAGTTAAAACACTTAATATATGTTGTGAACATCACTCACAATCAAAATCTTAATCTTTTAAATTCTCTTTTGATCATAGAGCTGATATAAAACACTTTGATTAGATCGAAAGTAATATGATTCTGAGTACACACTAGCCCATATCAAGCATTTAAAATATAATTAAAAATTTCTGGATATTAGTCAAATACCTAAATATTTTTTAAATATGGAATGTTTATAGTAAAATCGAGCATCTTGATGAGCAGAATCTAATAAGCCAAAGATCTTTTAATTTCGATTTTATTTGAACATTCAAATACTTAAAATATATTAGATGATCAAAGGAATCATTTTGAGCCGTTCGATGGAGTGGTTTGAATTTTGCCTGTATTTACAGAAATGTAATTTCCACAATTTATAAATAACCCCTATTTTTCATATGGAGGAAGAAAAAGCTAAAGATGAGTGAAAGCTCTAATACTTGAAGAATCTCAAAGCATAATTGAGCCGCTCCATAATGCGGATCATCGCTCCAGCCACACGGTCGCCGGATCACCACCGCGATCACCACCACATCGCCGACATGCGGATCCGCGTTGTCCACCGGTGTTGGGTCACCGTCGATACCGCCATCACCGTCATTTCTTCGCTTCGGCCGTTGTTGGATCCGCACTGGTTGGTCAGGCTACCCGCTGTCACCACCGCTAGTTATACCGTTCGATTTGCTCGATGTATTATCGTTAGACTATCACCCAGCGAAGCGCCTTCTTGATCAGTGAAACTCACAAAACCTACTCTTGTAAGATATCATTCTACAACTTTGAAAATATTATAATAATTATAACAAATATTGATATAGTGAAATTATTTTTAAGTGGGCTAGGCCCTGTGGTTTTTCCCTTTTAAGTTTTCCACGTAAAAATCTCGATGTCTCTCAAATTCTTCTACTGTGTGCGAGGAATTTTTGTACAACGTTAAAATATTGAAATCTTCTACTTTACTAATCCGAATCTTCCTGCACACAATATGCTCGAATGTTAAAACATTTTTATTCACAATTATTAGAATATAACAAAATTTCCTATTTGTCATTTGTCAATTCATTCACAGATTTTTTTAAAAAATAATTTCATAAAAAAAGGGTAATCCCAAAAAAAAAAAAAAAAAATCTATCATAATCGATGAAGTCATCTTCACGGAATAGGGAAGTCAACGTAACAATTCGTAACTATTTTTCTATATAACAATTAAAAAAAAAATCTAAACTTTTGGTTCGGTCATTAAAATAAGAGGATAAAAATAGCGCTTATTTTTAATAATATATAAATTTTTTTACATAATTTAGATGCATATTAAGATTAAATAAAAATATAATTATAGGAAAATTCAGAAGATTTAATAAAAAAAAATTATTACCTAAAGAGTTTGCATATAAATTTTGTAACAGAACTCTAATAACATAATATAATGTGATATTGATCAACTACATAACTTGTATTTATTAATTATAAAATTATATATATTATGTGCTAGAAAATTAGTTATGGTAGAGTAAAAGTTTATGTCTTAACTTTATTGATGAGTCTAGCACACACACAAATATTTGAAGAATTAATAATAAAACTCCAAAATTTTTATATAGAAAAACCTCGCTAAAAGGAAAAAAAATCATGGAGCTTAGCCTAGTAAAAATCTTCCACTATGTATGTGTTTTGAGTATAAAATTTTTCGATAACGGATTCTAATTGTATGAGAAGGCGATAATAGAATCCCATGTCGATATAACATATAGCCATGGTTAGAGTGTAGCGATTCTTAGTGGTAGTAGATGATGGTGACATGAGAATGACCAAACGATAATGATCGTCGATAGTGGTGAGAATGAATGGCAATGATAGTCAGCGGTAGTGGTATGGCTATGATTAGCAATGTCAGCAACCTTATGGCCGGCGCAGTGGTCAGATTAATAACCGCAATATAACCGGGACTCTCAATAACGAATATTGCATGCAGGTAATGTAGTGATTAAACCAGCGATCGCAATGTCAGCGGCAATCACGGCGAAAATGGCAGCATGGTTGGCGTGTCGAGCAACCAAAGCCGAATCGAAATAATAAAATGGATTAAGCTAGATGCCTGGAAACCGGAAAGCCGTAATGGCCACGAGCGTAGCCGACCACCAATGCCGAATGTAGGATTTTCGCTTTAGAGCTCTCTCTTTCGCCTCCCCCATGAAGAATGAAATTTATTTAGAGTGGCGTTTACGATACATGCAAAATCAGAACCACTCCACTCCATCGGATGACAAAATGATTCCTTTGATCATTTGATGTATTTTAAGTATTTGAATGGTCAAATGAAGTCAGAATTATAAGATCTTGGGATTGTTAGATCCGGCTCTTCAAGATGCTCGATTTGACTATAGACACTCTATGTTTAAAAGCAATTTAGGGATTTAACTGATATCCCGAAGTTTTCAATGATATTTTAAGTGCTTGATCTCATTTCAACTTTGATCAACTTGCTTTTGACATCAAGATTACTTGAGTACTATTTTAAGTGTCATATTAGTTGTCTCCCTATTTTTGGATGACATTATCTCAATCATCCAAAAATATATATGCCAAATATTTGAAAATAGCAAATTCTTCAATGAAATTTGCGGGTCCACTAACCAAACATTTTTAGAGAACAGATTTTCATGAGAGCACAAGATTATGATCACGAAGGCGGGTGTCGCGGATGTATCATGCGTCGGTATGAGGTTTGGGGTCATGGACCCATCCGAATTCTCGTAGTATTTTAAGTGTCATATCATTTGTCCTCCTATTTTTGGGTGACATTATCTCAATCATCCAAAAATATTTACGCCAAATACTTGAAATAGCAAATTCTTCAATGAAATTTGCGGGTCCATTAACCATATATTTTAAGAGAACAGATCTTCATGAGAGCACAAGATTATGATCAGCGAACTGATTCGTAGATGTGTCTGGTATCGCATAAGGTTTGGTCATGGAATATCCGATTCACGGGCACTTAGGTACCCAGCGCCTTGCGAACAGTGCGGTCGCATATTGTGTACTTCCCAACGCGCACAGGCCTTGATCAGCGGGTGAAGCGGAGTGAGCGTGGCATGGCCCAAGCGGCTAGCGTCGCATGGCGCCCGTGACGAGTTATGAAGTAAAGCTGAAGGATTTTTTGTCCGTTTTCTGTAATTTTCTGCGATTTTCAGCGATTTTAAGCCATTTTTCTTGATTTTTTTTACCTTTTTGCCCATACAGGGGGTTTTATAAGGGTCAAGGGAGAAGGAACATTCCTCATATGCTCGAGTGTTCCTCTTCTCCTTAAGAGAAGGTCACTCAGAGGTGATCAAGGCCCGTGGTACATACGGTGAGGTTGCAATTTTCTCTCGAAAGAGGTGTCAACCATTCTCGTCGGACCAACCGAGTTTGAAGGCGATTAAGGCGGTGTACATCTGACGAGGTGGTTTTCCTCGAAAGATCTCGTCGTGGGGGAAGCCGTGTTGAAGATCAAGGCGTTCAAGGCTCCAGTTTTCTCTCGAAAGAGGAGTCAACTGTCCTCATCGGACCGATCGTGTTTGTAGGCGAACAAGACCAGTAGATTATATGACGAGGCTCTGGTTTTCCCTCAAAAGAGGAGTCAACTTTCCTCATCGGACCGACCGAGTTCAGAGACGATCAAGGCCCGTAGGATTTCTTGAAACATCAATGGATGGTTCAACTGTTAGTAATTGATGCCTTTAACTTGCATGCAAGGGGTAGAATCGAATCCGTTGAGGATTTTTGACCCATCCGAGGTTGTTTGTCAAAGCGTTACTTGATGACATTAAGCTGCATAGAAGAGGTCGAATCGAATCCGCTGAGAATTTTTTACCTATCCGAGATTATTTGTCAAAGTGTTACTCGATGACATTAACCTGTATGACAGAGGTCGAATTGAATCCGCTGAGGATTTTTGACCTATCCGAGGTTGTTTGTCAGAGTGTTTCCCAATGACGTTAACATGTATGGAAGAGCTCGAATTGAATCCGCTGATGATTTTTGACCTATCCAAGGTTGTTTATCAGAGTGTTACCCGATGACATTAACCTGTATGGAAGGGGTCTGATCAAATCCCCTTGGGATTGATCATATCCCGACTGAGACATAATGTGAGTTGTGCATTTCTTAAGTAGGAAGATTGAAATGAAGAAGATCAATTATGTGCAACAAGCTTGTAAGAAAAAGTCATAAACTCATTACTTTAATAATGTTGGTGATACAATATTATTATAAGATAACTTAATAAGAGGAATGAGATAAACTTTTAGAGAGAGTTAACAAAAGATAAGGGTGGAGAGGAAAAGATAAATGGGATAAATTAAAGGCTGTATATTTATGCACAAAGAATTACATATAACACTTTCAGAGACCCTCAATATTTCAAGTTTTAGGGAAGATTTTTTCCTCAAGATCTTTGATCATAGCTTGACGGTTGGTCATCTGATAATGAAACATGGAGTAAGTCTTTTATAGGCAAAGCCCTCTGAGGTACTTCTTCATCTTGAAGATTAAAATTCTCGATGCTGAAGGTCACCGAAGGGTGTGGTTGAGATTGTCTGAGGTAACATGATTGTGCTATTTGTTGATTTCCACAGACCACTTCAACCCCAATGGAGGTTTGAAATTTTATCTTAAGATGTGATACCGAAGTGACAACACCAAAGATTGATTGGAGGGGTCTTCCAAAGATAGCGTTGTATAATGAATTTGACTTGACCACTATGAATTGAACTGAGTGAGTGACTTATTGAGAAAATTCTCCGAGAATAACAGGAAGGGTGATTGTCCCCTCCACTCGCATATGACGATTATCAAACCCATATAACGGTCCTACAACAGGTTGAATTTTTTCCTGAACCAGGCCCATGCTAAAGGTGGAGTAAAATAAAACATCAATGGAACTCTCATTATCAATTAAAATTCTCTTAACATTATAACAGGGGCCACCGATCCTCGCACTGATGAAAAGAGGATCTTGATGCAGAACTTGGGCTCCTTCCAAGTCTGAGACATTAAAAATGATGGGATGATTAATACAAGATTTTTTTTAACTCCGGCTCTTCAAAGGTGGCGATGAAGACTTGATTAGATAGCAGTGGCCATCCTGTAATCATTTCAATTTCTCCAACTATTTGACGACTATTGGGTTGTTTCTATGATGATTGTCCCGGTTGCCCCCCAGTTGGAGTTATGTTTGCTTGAGTTGATTGGTTCTGCACAAATTTACGCAGATATCCCTGTTGAATGAGCCTCTCGATCTCTTCTTTAAGTTGCTTATATGCCTCTGTAGTATGTCCACGACTTTGATGTAAGCGACAATATTGCTCCTGATTTCCTGAATTTGGTTTCAGTGGATTTGGTTACTTAATGGTCTCTTCATCTCGAATGGCTATCAAGGCGTTAACACGAGATGTGTTCAGTGGCGTGTACTCCTTTTCCAATCGTGGTTCACGTCATTGATGTGGGGGCCGTGGAGGGAGATCATGACTGCCTTGTTGCTTCTTTTGATGAGATTATTTATCTATGTTTTCTAGGGCACTCTTATGTTTTCCCATGGATTGTTCAAATTATTTTTGATGGGCACTAATAGCCTCATCAACAGAAATTTGCGCTTCTACACGGTGAACCAAGTCAGCATATGAGCGGACCGTATCTCACATTAGTGACGAGTAGAAAGGCCCAAGATGGAGCCCTCCAAGGAAAACTCCTCTTAGTAATTCAGGGTATACCCCATGTATTTGGCGAGCTTCTAAGGAGAATCTTTGGAAGTATTCCTTAAGTGATTCACTCTCATTTTGACGAATGCCTGAGAAATGAGAGGAATCTTTAATGATTCTCCGATTTGCAATGAACTGTTCTATAAAAATCTTGGCGAGTTTGTCAAAGGTATGGATGGATCCCCTTGGAAGAGAGTAGAACTAAGTGCGAGCTTGCCCCTTGAGGGTAACAGGAAAGACCTGACAAAGCAGTGTGTTAGGAGCTCGTTGGATATGCATGATGGTCCTGTAATGGTTGATGCGTTTATATGGGTCAGTTGCCCCATCATAGGAATCAATGCTTGGAAGCTTGAAACCTACAGAATAGGATGTTGAAGAATAGCTTCAACTAAAGGTGAGGACTCCTCATAGCAGCGAGGGAGGATGATTCTCTTTAAGGTGAAATTTGTCTTGCATTAAGCATCATAATTTCGCAACATGACGAGTGAGGTCAACGGGGAAGCAGTATCGACAATAATTAGTGGATTAGCGGTGGTTGATTACGCGTGATGGATGAGTAAACTAGCGGTGTTAAGAGATCATCGATCAGGCGGAGGAACTTCAGTGTCAAGGAGATTAGCATTTTGACCTCCCATGGCTAACGATCGATATTGGGGGAGATGTGTTTGCCGTGGTAGTGGCTGTCGTGTTCCTCATAAAAGTCAAATCATCTCATTTTGAGACTTTTCCATTCGACGCACACGATCTTCTAAAGAGATTCCATCGCCTTCGGTCACACCCTATCGAGGAAGTGAGGCAAAAGCTTGTCCTTGGTTGATTGGTTTCAAGAGTGGAGTTGGAGTGGGAGGCTCGTTGTTATGAGTATTGCTTTATTGGCCATGATCACGGTGTTCACTTGTGATTGAGGGGTCGATTCCAGCGGCTGACTGCGTCTAGAAAACCAGTTCTAGTAAAATTTACGCTTTGTTGTGGAGTTCAGAACATACATAGATATTTAAAGAATTAATTATAAAACTCCAGAAATTTTACGTGAAAAAATCTCGAAAAGAAGGATAAAATCACGGGGCCTAGCCCAGAAAAACCTTCCACTATGTATCTATTTCAGAGTACAAAATTTTCCCGATAACGGGATTACATAATTGTATATGAGAAGGGCTGGCAATAAGAATTCCAGAATCAGGAAATAACAATTATATAACCGTGGTTAGAGTGTAACGGTTGCTAGTGGTAGTAGATGATGGTGAATAGTGGGGTCAATGATGATATGATCGTCGGTGATGGTACCGCGGAAATGGCCGATGGTCGGTGGTAGTAGTCGAAGCGGTGATCGATATGATAAATTAACGCAATGCCCGGCAACAGTGGTAACGATAGTAATTGGCAGCAGTGGCAACGCAGTGGTCGAGGAAGGATAACCGCAGCGATGGTTAGCAGCAAGCAAGGATGATGTGGTGGCCAAACGATAACGTTAGCGGTCGGCAGCAATGCTTAGCGATAGTGGCGTATGCCAGTAATCAGCGAGATGACCAGCAACGATGGTAATGGCGAAAATGATCGGCTGGCATACCGATAACGATAATCAGCAGCGATAACCGGTAATGACGATAGTGAGCCGTGGAGGCCGGCAGGACGGTGGTTGGCCGGAGGTGGTCGCAGCCGTCAGTGGTAACGACGCTTGAGGATTTTCAAGTTTTAGAGCTCTCTCCTCTCTTTAGCTTGGTCTCCCCTCATGTGAAGAATGAGGGGTTATTTATAGATTAGAGGAGTGACATTTCTGTAGATACATGCAAAATTTGAACCACTCCACTCCATCGGAAGACTCAAAATGATTCCTTTGATCATTTGATGTATTTTAAGTATTTGAATGCTCAAATGAAGTCAGAATTATAAGATCTTGGGATTGTTAGATCAGAACGTCGAATCTTTGATTTATATTATCTCTATGTTTAAAGCAATTTAGGGATTTAACTAATATCCCAAAGTTTATGATATTTAAAGTGTTTGATTTTAGTTTGACTTATTTTTTATCAAGATTCGTCTTAATAAGTATTTTAAATGTCATATCAATATATATTTATTATAAAATATTATATATTACTGTTATATATATACGATATATTATCATATAATTAATATTATATTAATATATAATAATTTATATTTAATACAAAAGTCAAAATATGGAGCTATAGTGTACTAAAAAAAAGAAATTTGTATGAAAATATATACCATATTATCGCTCGATCACAGTAATTAAAAAGATTGTCACATAAAAAAATATATTCTTCCCTTTTAAATTGAATTATCTAAAAAATATAATTTTAATTTTTTTTATATAAATTATTTATAATCTTCCAACTATATATTACTGTATGAAATGCTTATTCCCGGAAGCGAAGGAGTTGTCAGGGGACAAACACGTGGTAATGGCCCCACGACTCTGAACCTTGAAAGTGGCCATGAGGTTTTGTTCGCTGAGCTGTGACCGCTATTTTTCTATTTCTATGAAAAAATATCTATCTTTTCCGAAAATGATGAAAAAAATATCTATATTGGAATATTCTGTTAAAAATAATTATGATATAAAGTTAAAATTTTTAATGTTAATATATAAATAATTTATATTACATTAATTTTACAATGATTCAAGTATCTTAAGAGCCGTTTGAGATTATTTTATTTTTTAAAATTTTTTTATTTTCTCTTCATTTTATTTATATTTTGATTCAAATAAAGTATTTTTAATAGTGATAATTATTTTTAAAAATATTCATATAAAATAATTTAAAATTTATAAAATAAGTATATGTTAAAAATATTAAAATAAAGAGAAATTTACGTACATAACACACAATTCTTATGCATTTATATATTTAACACCTAAAATTTTATATTTACAAATATAACACTTTTCCTATGTTTCAAAAAGTGAATTTAACTTCAAAAAAATAAGAAAAGTACTATTTTTGTTGTAATAATAAAAATTTAGGTGATATATATATATATATATTTATTTATATTTATATTTGGGTGTTAGTTATGGAAATATATAAGAATTATGTGCTATATATATAAATCCCCCTAAAATAAGATGGATTCAATTAGCCTCATTAAAAATGAGAGAGAGAGAGAGAGAGAGAGAGAGAGAGAGAGAGAGAGAGAGAGAGATGCGATTCCACCTTAGCCTCATATGCCTCATTTGATTACAACTGATAAAAGCGGTTTTTGGTGATTTCTTTGATATGCTTGTTTTATTAAATATGGGGAGAATTTGATTTGGGCCCTCTCGAGTTGTTTAGCTAATTATAAATAGGAAGATTTATATACATACTACACAATTCTCATGCATTTACATATCTAACACCTAAATATTTACTTATCTATCACTTTTCTATACTTAAAAAAGTACATTTCATTTTTTTTAAAAGTGAGTCAAGATGATATTTTTGATATGATATTGAAGATTATAGTATTATATATGTAAAAATTAAAATTTAGGTGTTAGATATGTAAATGCATAAGATTGTGTGGTATGTATGTAAATCTCTGAATTTTTTTTTTTTATAAATATTATGTAGAATCAATTGCACTAAATCAACATAATTTGTATGATTAATGTGAGGTAATAATTATGATAATTAAAGAGTCTCTACATTCAAAGCAATTATAATGTTTTGGGAACTATAAATTATACTAAATGATCTCTCGTGTTAGACATGCCACTTGATCTATCTTTTTTATTTTGAAGTTAATTTTAATATTTTTGGGATATCTCTTGGGCACTTTTTGAATAGGCTAGAATTCATTTGATTTGTGTTTGATTCAAGATCAGCTTAAATTCATTCGATATAATCTTGATCTAAGAAAAATTTAATCATACATTGGCTGAATCTAATCTAAATTTTTGTTGTATATGATTTGTTCACTTCAATTAAAGCTAAAGACTATTGGGCTCATTAATTTTAATCATGAGCTCAATCTAACTAAAAATGATTCAAATTTCAAATTAATTTTGAACTTGCTAGAAAATTTATATTGATAAAGTAAAAAATTTCATGTTTTTATTTTGCACAAAAAATTGACAAATACAAATAAAAGGGAAGAACAATTTAGGCATCTAAATTTTAATGTGAAAAACTTGAAAAAAAAGCCATAAGCCTTATCTAGAAAAAAAAGGATCAATTATATTGATTGAGCTTACAAAGATTTGATCTTCTCTCTACTCTTAGAAGATTAGAATACAAAATATTATAGTTAATTCTAACTCTTCTTTTATGATTGTGATGATATAATGGAAGTGAAGATGGTGGTTAGACGATGTCACTTTGATGTCAAAGATAATGACCGGATAATAGTGACAGTGGTCCGATATTAGTTAATGAACGACGATGATTGAATAATGGTGGTCAGATAATGATAGTGGGTTATTGATGATTATTGGTGATAGTGCGAATCATCAAATATAATTCTAAAGCTCTTTAAATCTCGAAATTTTATCCAAGCTTAAGTCTAAGTCCCCCATATTAAGAATGATAATCTGTTTATAATTTTTGAGTCAGATATGGATATGCATTGAGATTGGTAGCTGATCAAATGAATTTTTTGATGACATATCAAAACTCGAGCAAAATATATATATCACCATTTAATTATTAAATGATCTTTTAAACATACATACCATATTTAGAAAAAAAAGATATATTTTTTTAAATTCACACATAATTAATCTTATTTTATAATATCCTTTATTTCTATGTTTATCTCTAGACATCATCCTTTATAAATATTTTTTGCACTTCAAATATTATCTATTTTACGCTTAAAGTATCTTAATGTAGTATTCTTCTTGCATTATAATATCACATTAAGTTTGGATTAATATGTAAATTAATTTATTTGGTGGGTGGATTCGATTGGAAGAGCTGATAAGGAGAATCTACAGCGGGTGGGCCCATGGGATGTGACGTCAGCTTGGCTATTGCTGGACACGTGGCTTCATTCAACGAACGCGACATTTGTAGTATATTTTTGAACGTGGTTTTGATGGAAGGACTTTGCTTTTGTGGGGCCCGTACTCCGTATGCTGAGTAAAATTCCTACTTTGTGTCAATCGCTGCCCGAGATCAAAGTCTAAACCCACCGGGCTTAGCTCAGTTGGTGAAAGCGGCGTGGGATCTTCTGCGTTGATTTCACACATTCTTAAGTGAAAAGCAGTGCACTTGTGGCTTGAGTTATCAAGCTCGCCCGGATTGTCAGAAACGCATAATGTGGGTGGGATCAGGGGTGGACATCTCGTCACCAAAAAAAAAAAAATCAAAGTCTAAGCAAGGGTTGGGAGACCGCCAAAGGGGAGTTAATTTATTTATTTTATATCTAAATTTAATAGGAAAGTGCAATTTTACCCTTTATCCTCCTCTAATGATTTCATATAAAAAAATTAAACTTTTTAATTGATGATAGACATAAATAAATAAATAAAATTTAAAATGATTTTAATATACTAGATATTACATTATTTTTTTTCTAGATTTGAAAGTAGGAGCTCAAATTAAATTAAATTGAGTATAAAAAAAAATAAAATAATTATATAAATCTAGTTAAAAGAACAAGAGATACAATATAATGATAATTATTTATACTTCTAAAAAAGAAGGTTAAAATAAAAAAAAAGATTTAAGAGATTAAATACCGAGCAAAAAAAAAAATCTTATATGAGAAAAAACATCTAAGATGGTGTATAACTTATAAATTGAGTGATGAGCAACTACTTATCTGAAATGATATGACAAATTAAAAGCAATATGAGAATATAAGTCTAAGTACAAAGAGCATCCATAAATAGTAAGAAAATATTTATTAAACAAAGAACTTAAAATATCAATAATATTAAAGATGATAAAAAACAGCTAAACCAAATCAACATCAAAAAACTTGTGTAAAATAAATTAGAACTTGAACAATGTTGAACAATCTTTTAGAGAAGATAGTGTATAACTTACACACCAATAATAGAGATAAAAATTAACCTCAAATAGGGCTGGAAATGAACCGAGCGTTTCATAAGCTAGTCGTGGCTCGACTCGATTAGAGCTCGTTCATATTCGTTTGGTTAACTACTCAAATGAGTTCGAATACTTTTTGAATACTCAATTGCTAAATGAACAAGCTTGAATAGCTTGTCGTTCTGTTCATTTATGTTCACAAACATTATCATTTAAAGCTCATGAACAAGCTTACTAAGGAGCTCAATTATGGCTTGATTAAGGCTTGTTGTGAACAATATTATTTAAATTATTATTTTCTTAGGCTTAATAAGCTTTAATTGTTACAACTTATGTATATTTCTCAACAAGCTGCTCGTCAACAAGCTCGATTAAGGCTTGATTAAAGCTTGTTTATTTGATTAAACGAGCTGCTTGTTAACAAGCTCAATAATCCAATTTGAGTCGAGCTCATGAACAAACTTGAATCGAGCTCGAGCTAGATAATGGTAAACAAGCACAAGCTTACACATTATTCTTAAAAGCTCGGATCAAGCTCAAACTCGATAATATTAAACAAGTTCAAGCTTGAACACATATATGCTCGTCTCAGCTCTGTTTATTTGCAACGCTAGCCTCAAAGAGCAAGAAAATAAAATAAAATAATTGAGTAATAATTATTACATTGCCTTTAAAATCCCAAACAAGAACCATAGTATTGCCTTTAAAATATATGACAATAACGTTTTGCATATAATTCTAAAATTAGGGCTTACATCTTAATTAAAATTTTATTATATGTAAAATGGTTGTTTTAATAGGGATAATAATTTTTTTTTTATTTCTCTCCCAAATATTGTAAACAAGACAATTAGACAATAGTTAAGAGGAATATCTCCACAATATAATAGAAACAACATAGTTTAAGAGTTGAATTTAAAAATATATTATGGAATTGAAGACAACATTTTATTTACTAATAAGAGAAAGCACTACACAAAAATAAATGATTAAAGATTTCATTGTTTGAGTTATGAAGAGAAGAATAAGGATTAATTACCATTTGAACTTGATGAACACATCTTTACTTTTGCCCACCCATTGAAGCTAATTGGCCAAAGATAAAAAAAAGCATATGATGTAGTGTTTGTCAAATCCACTGAGTTTACCAAGCATTCAAAATGTAAAAGTATAATAGCTATTTAGTATCATTGAATATCATATTAATAGTTTAATTCTTAAAGAGAATCTCATTATCAAAATTTTTAGGGGAATCATAAATAGTGTTCCAAATTGTATTATAGTTGGGTGACCATTAATCTTCTAAGATGAGTTAGATATAATATCAACTAAAGGAGCATTGATTTGAAGAAGAATATAATGCAAAAGAAAGAAAATTAATAATTTTTATAATATTTTTCATGCATTCAGGACCATCAGAAAGGGAGAGCAATGAACTATTGTGAAAGGCAGGATGAAAGGGTAAGACCTAACTGCATCCTAAACAATGCTAGTTATATCTTGACAAAAATAAAGGTGAGTAAACAACCAATTTCTGCCACATGCTAATGTAGGAATTTCCTCATCAAGAATTCAAGTAATTATTAGAGTTGAAATAGTTATAGAAAATCTTAGCCTTATAAGCAAAAGTGAACATATATAAGGAGGGGATCCCAAGGCCACCTTTTATTTGGGTGTGTAAGAAGTCACCCCATGAGATGATAAAAATTTCTTAGAGTTTACTTCACCAAGGTTACAAATTGTAACCATATGTTATTTATATTTTTTAACAATAACCTTAGCTATAAAGGAATATAATTAAGATCCAACAAATGACTAAGTTCTAGATAGAGATCTTGACTAACTAATATCAACTAACAAAAGAGAGAATATATCATTTAAACATTCTAAGATTTTGTAGATTTTATTAACAAGCCATTAAAAGTTTATGCTAGGTAACTTGAAGCCAATGATATAAATACCAAAGCTTCCTTAAATAATTAAGTTGACCTCCATTAAACGACTCGAGTAATTTAATTTCTACATGTAAAAATGTGATTTTACTTAGGGGTAGCTTTGTTACCTACTAAAATTCATCTAACTTTGATTGATTATATAGATCACACTCATCATTACTTATTATTCCTTTGGCATGCCCCTTATGAGGTTAAAGAAGAATCCTAGAGTTTTCTTCAATTTTTTTATATCAAAATTTAAATTTTTTTTGTGTGATACATTCTATCTTTTTAGTTATTACTATCATGTGAATATCCCCATCTTATAACCAAAAGAAACTCAACACCACATGTTTCTTTTACGATCATAAAAAATCTCTACATTCAAGTGGTGTTGACACATGTTTAGATTAGTGCTTGTGCTCACTTTTTCTCAAACTGATTCATCACACATCCAATATGCTACTTGATCCAATTCATGAACTTAGGTTGTGTTTATATATGTTTGTAAGAGTATAGGACATAATTATATACACATCAAATTATTTCACTATGCTTTACTCATATTTCACTTATGTTGCATGCATAATATAAATGAGATATCTCGCTCATGGATGCCTACAAGACTCTGCTCTAGATATAAGGTACATATTTTTAGCATAATGAGTAAATTCGACCTATACTCTCAAAATTAACATGAGAAGAAGATCACATGGATGGTCCCCCTTTTTATGGACCCTTCTTCAAGTCAACTGGGTGATAGCTTAGATGTAGTTATCAACTTTACTAGATTAAAAAACAAAAAAAGAAAGTCTCCATTCAAAAGAGTTTATATAATTCAACCCTTTTTCATAAGTTTTCTTTGTATTTTTTTAAACTCCTAATCATATTTACATCACCTTTCAATAGAAGGATATGAGTTTATTCATAAATTTTTCTTCCTTTTCTCTTTTATATGTTTCTTATGTTTATTTATTACAAAAATTTAAACACCACTTTTTATTAAGCCACATCATTTTCAAATTTTTAACTCTATTATTCTTAATGAAGATATATTATTCATCAATAACTTTAGCACTAATAATTAATATTTTGATGTCATTTAGTGTTCTCTAATGGCATGTGAAGGCCTCATGAATATATATATATATATATATATATATATATATATATATATATATATATATAGATAAATATCCATTTTCTCTCAAAAAAATATAATTCCTCTCATAATGCTCATGTTTTTTTGGAAGTTGTTTGCCTATTTTGGCACTCTCTCTTAACAAGTTATTTAGAGTTATTCTCTTAACCAATCATCGCAACAAATCTTCCGGATCATTTTTCTCAATAAATTTTCTTAGGATATTCTCTTAGTTATTATTTTCAGCACACTCTCTAAGTAACACATCACAACATATCTTCTTAGTAGGTCCTCTCTATAAGCCATTTTAATAAACTTTCTCTTGCATGGTATATATGTAAGAAAAGGCTTAAATAGTTCATTGAGAGTTTACAAGTCAACTTCATGTATAACGAACCTCTGCAATATGCATAAATTCCTATAAAAGATCTCATAAAGATAGACAACCTTGTTGATCTCTTAATACAAAAAAGGATTAAATCTCGATTTCTTCTCTAACGTTGCAAGGTATACTTTACCTCAACCCTTAGGTAATATACCAAAAGGATATGATCAACACCAAATGAGAATTTTAATTAAGTATGAACAACATTAACTTTGCTTCACTCTTAAGCGGTACATATACACTGATATTCGGTTATTAACACTCAGCCAAAATTTCTCTTAAGAGATCTCCATCTTATTTTTATTTTTGTCTCCTTATTCATGACATTATTCATTAGGTTTATTCTCATTTTTTTAATTAATTATCAAGTATGTTGTATTCTCATTACTCTTTTTAGAACAACATAGGGAACAATATTTTGCTATTTATATGCTCCTTTTTCTTTCTTACATTAGAGTGTGCATGATCGAGTAGGAGATTCTTCGCTAGATTAGACTATCAAAATCATTCTTGTTTGGTTAAATTTGATTTTATTTTTGAGGAAGTCTTTCCTAATCTTTTTTTTTTTTGGTTGCAAAATGAACATATTCACATATATGTATTCTAGTTCAACAATAAACACACTCAATATATTATTGAATAAGTCATGACCAAATTTACAAGTAAGCATTAACACTAATTATTTAAAAGATTTTATATTTTTAAATTTGAGTAAAGGGTTAGAAAGAGTTTAAATATGCCCTAACCACAATGGTTTGCCTTAGCCATTAAATCTCATAAACTTTGCTTTATAGATTAGGCAACCCTCTTTTATCCCAAGGAATCACTATTTTTATTGTACGAATTGGGCACTGAGAATTTCCCTCAATTCTCTTATGAAATCTTTTTGGTAGAATAACATCATATCACTTTAACAAACCTAAATATTGGAGGTCCTTTCTAACGGCGAAGAATCTTATTTTTTATTTTTGAGACTAATAAAATCATGCAAGATATTTCAACATAGTGGTTGAGAGCTTTAACTGTTAACCAAGAGATCTTGAATTCAAGTTTTTACATATGTATTGTATATGTGAATTTGTAATTAAATTCGCTCAAATAACCGAAAAAAAAAAATTAATAAGATTATACACAAGTCAAATCAAATTGAGTATTATTTTATTTAAATTAATTTTTTTATTGTGCTCAAGTTATTTCAACACAGCTTGCTTTCTATTCTTTTTCATTGCCCTAATTTCAAGTGCCTTATATATATATATATATATTGTGAAGTCCATCAATACCACCATCTGTGGATGGAGATAATGGTTGTGTATTGTATATATAATGTCATTCATCCATAATGGGTCGATATCCCTCAAGGAAGCCTCCGCGGAGAGGAATCGAATCTATTTGGGGATTTCCGCCACCACCAACCGAGCTAAGATACGGTGGGTAGTGCCTTATATTTGCAAACTCAGCAATTTTGACCAGTAGGAGACCTATTTACAGAGTTAGATCTAGAAGATCCCCTCATGAAGGTTTATAATAAAAATATTTATATTATATAATATAAACTAAGTTGTCTCCTTCTCATCCAAGTCGAAGCCAAGAGAGTAACAGGGTAGTGGGTGGCAGTGGGTCACATGGTCCCGTCCAGTCTTATCATGATTGCTGACTTTTCTGAAACTAAAGCTAAGACAGTACATGGTGGATCCCCTTCCTTTTCTTCTTCACCACCTTTTTTCACCTCAAAAAAAAATCTTAAAACATTTCCACTAATTCCTTCCTCTCTCTCTCTCCCCTTTCATCTTTTTACTCTCACCACCAACCCCTCAAAAGTTTTTTTTTTTTTTAGACATTTAAAAAAATTTAATCATAAAATCATACAGATAATCTCTTAGTTGAAAGTCAGAATTTAATATATATATATATATATATATGTTGCTCTTACACATAATAATTTAAGGCAAATGGGAAAGACAGTTAATATGAATCATCAAATCGATTTAAACAAACATTTTCTTGTGTCTCCTACTGGAATAAAATTCACTTGAAGAAGCACAACTCTCTCTTATAAGATTCTTGAGCAATCTCTATGAATGAGGAGGTACATTTGTACGGGAAGAAACATAGAAATACCTCTCTTATTTCAACCTTGTTCTCCGCTAGAATATTTATCTCCACATAGCTAGCTAGCTCGCAGATAATTAGGTAGGCATCATATCTCGTAGTATGATCCTTTTTTTTTATAAACTTAGAGATCGAAGATGCCAGCTAGTACAACCAGGTAGGCACTTCCCTTATTGCACAATCAGGTTTCAATGCTCCGTCCATGGCCAGAACGCCGACGGCTCGTCGACGCTGCAGAAGATGTTGCAGAAGTTCTCATCATTGCTGCTGCCGGGGCCGGCGGCGGTGGCGGCGGTGGCGGCGGCGATGGAGTTCTCTATCTTGGGCAATGGTGACACAATTGGTGGAGGTCTGTAAGAAGAAGGAAAGAATTGCCTGCTGCTTTGAGTTGGATTGATAGGCCCATCAATGGCGGCTGTTCTTGAGATATCCAAGTTGATGTCGCAGCTGTTCTCGCTCCTGTTGCTGCTGGATCCCTCCGTTTCTTTGTTCAGATTTATTAGCTCTGCTCCTTCCCTTCCTTTCAAAGCTAATAGCTGCGATTAATTAATCAGTCACAGTGGCATCATATCCCTCAAAATTCAACAACACCAGCTAAATCATCGAAACTAGATCAAATCAGAAACAGAAGGGTACTTCCAACAAGATGTGACAGCATTAAAAATTTAAGAATATTGTCTGAATAAAAGGCTGCCTAGTTAGCTTCCATTGTTACCTCAGCCTGAAGTTTCTTGTTATGTGCATGAAGAGCGTCGTTCTGTGACCTGACGATCTCGAACTCTCTCTTAAGAGCCTCGTAGTCCTTCTCTAGTTGCTTTGTCTTCCACCGCGCCCGCCGGTTCTGAAACCAGATGGCGATCTGCCGCGGCTGAAGCCCGAGCGCCCTCGCCAGCTGCATCTTGCGCTCTGGCTCTAGCTTGTTTCCAAGCTCGAAGTTTCTCTCCAATGTCCTAACTTGCTCCATGTTTAACCTTCTCTTTTTCTCCCCTGGCAACGAGCAATCATCAGAGAGCTCCTCTTCGCCACCGCAGCCGCCTCCGGGCCCCACCATCTCCTCACTCCACACAGACCTCTTCCCCAGCATTGCGGCCACTCCTGAAACTAAGACAACCAAAAACAAATCAAAACCAAGTCTCAAAAACATCAAAAAATTTCTTCAAAGTTCAAAGCTTTTCACCTCCGAAGTCCTGAGAATTGACGCAGGGGGTGGAGGGGAGGATAGGGGAGAGCCGGTGGCTCTCGGTTTCGACTGAGGAGTGGAAGAGAAATCCCTGAGGGAAGAAGTTAGGAGGAGGAGGGGAGGAGGAAGACGAAGGGAGTCCATTGTAGGTCATTTGGTTGTGATACATGGGGTCACAATGAATCAAGTTAGGACTGACATTGTGAGAAGGAAAGGGTGGGGACTAATAGGAATGGAAGATATATAAATGCCTATCAAGCGATGCAGAATTAACGGTACTGTAGTGTTATTAGAAACAGTAACAACAGGGGAATAAAGTGCAATTTGTACCCCAAATTCAAACAGTGTAGCCAGTTTCGGAGAGTTATAACTGTCAAACACAAATCATTTTCTTTTCCGGCGAGCGGCGGGCGGCCATCTTTGCCGGGATCGAAGAATCCGATGGCCGTTGATAAAACACATGAATAGGCGAATGGATGGAGTAAGGAACAAGAGAAGCCAACATGTGGTGGGCTCCATGCTGTAATCATGCTTCTCATTGTAGATACTCAGCGTTATTTGATGATTAGCAGATAATGCACGGATTAAAGTACTGTGGTTAGGACTTAAACGAAGATGGTAAATTCACTATGAACTTTCTGGTTTTGGACTGTGAGCTTGTTCTTAGTTTTGTAGTTTTTTGTGACCGTTAAAAGGGCAAAAAAAAGGCTTGACCAATTAGATTCTGGTTGTCGAGTCCCCAATGGTTGAACTGAAATTTTATTTTTAAATAATTGAGTACGGAGAGATAAATTTAATCTAAATGATATTACTTTAAATATTTTTAAATATTTTAACAGATTAAAATTAGGTGATTAAATTCAAATTTACTTATTTTTTTACTGTAAGAAGTCCTGCGATATATCATCCTCGGTACTTGAGGATGCGAAAGTTAAACAGCAGCGGCAAGCATTGGTGAGCGCACCATCCACCGCTTTGGCTTGTGGTACTGTAAAGAGAGGTTGTCGCATTGGGCAGACCACTTTTCCAGTAAAAAGGTTGGGGGGGTATTACGTGCCAAATAAGGTTTATGATAATATATATATATATATATATATATATATATATATATATATATATATATATATATATATATATATATATATATATATATATATATATATATATATATATCTATAATATTATAAATATTTTATATATTTAATTATTTATATAGTTTATGGATGCTTGATTTCTTTTTATAAATATGAAATTAATAATCATGAAAGAATGTTTTTGAATGATTGATAATATTCTCATGAAGTTGATTTTTATTTGAGATAGTTGCAGCTATTTGAAACAACACTGATATAATTGATGTATAAAAAATTACTGTCTAAAAGTTTATATTGTGAGTATTATAATTTATTATTATTTTTTAAAAAAAATCAGATCACAACTTTATGACGACCATCAACGCTATATAGTTGGATTGAAAAATACAATTTTATCCCGCTTCGGTTGGTGAGGGGTGGTGCAGTCTGCGATTCATTCCAGGCGGGGTATTAATTAAGTGAAAGAAAAGGGTTAGTGCTTTTGGGCTCGGGGTTACCGGTGCTTGAGATTAGTCATGCGTCATAGCATGTCGGTGAACATGAGTGGATATCTCGTTACCAAAAAAAAAAAATACAATTTTTTTTATTATAATTTCTTCAAAACGTAGTCAGAACACTGACGGTACGGTTCAAAACTCACTTTAGGAAAAAAGATGCCCCAAATGTAATCTCACATAATAGAAAATTTTTAAGAAAATTGAATTTATATAAGAATATAATTTAAATAATGATTAATATTTGTTCAAAATGAAGAAGTTTCTCTCAACGTAACGTGATTTAAATGTAAATTTAATAAAATGTAATTCGATCAACGATATAACATGAATATAAATGCTGTGGAAAGCTATTGGAAAAAAAAAGTATCACAAAGAAATCAAAATAAATATATTCATAAAAAAAATTAAAAATTTAATCATTAGGATCAAGGATGAGCATTGATCCTAAGGGAGTGGTTTAAAACTTAATAAGATAAATTATGATAGAAAGTAGTGTTTAACTTTTTTTGCAAATTTTAAAAATTATACAATTATTCCTTACAAGATTTATTTATTTTAGATAAAATGTGATTTTATTTTGAATGGAATGGGGTCTAACATAAGAAGGACATAATGAAGATAGAATTCCTATATATTTTTTATCATTATAATACAAGTTATAACACTAATGAGAAACACTTCAATAATCTTTACCTTATTGAGGATCAATCAACTTCTTAACTTGATATTGAGTCTGTCTATAGTCATAGCTAAAATTATTTTATGTCATTGGCTTAAACTTCTTGTCAATAATAATAATAATAATAATAATAATAATAATAATAATAATAATAATAATAATAATATATCAATCATCATGAAGAAATCTTTATCATTATCTACAAGAAGGATAAACACTGTCTTTGAAAGATTAACATCGTATGTATGATAATAAAATTACTAGAAGAGTGATCGACATAAAAAAAAATGATATGCACATCACAAAGACCCTTACTAAGCTAGGGTTAGGATATAACCATATTTTAGGCCTCTATATAATAGAAGCCCATAGAATTATCATTTGATTACACCTTGACTCAGATAATAACTTTAGAAGTAGAATTATTCACTTGAAAAACTTTCATATTATTTTTTAGTTCAAGATGAAGGGAAAGATAAAAAATTTTTCATGATTAAAAAAAATTATAATCTTAATAGAATATAAGAAAATTTATTTCGATCAACATTATTTTAAAGCAAATTTAAATTTTTATAATAAGTTTGTAACATTCATATATAGTAATATATGAGCCATACAAAGTTGTGATAATGAGGATGTCACAATAATAATTCTTTTTTGGATCTATGAAGATAATGAAAATTGAAGATATCATGTTTAATCAAATAAATTTTGAGATAAGGAAAATCAATCCAAATTGGGAAAATAAATCCCTCATCTTTAAACAAAAATGACCATTTAAGTACGTACATAAAAAAAAAATCCATTAATAGAATATGTCCATTTTAAAATGAGCAAGACTAATGATTTCATCAATAAGAATATGTCTTGGGTCTAAATAGCCTTTTTTTAAAAAGAACTCAATAGCTCAAAATCATATAAAGAGTTTTAACTCTTTTTCAATGAGGAATGATTGAAAGAAAATTTATCAACAAAGAAAAACTCAAACTTATTGAAAAGAGATGACATCTCTTCATAAGTTAGCAATGTAATAATAAGACCACTAAGTGTAGAGATATATTTAATACCAACTTAGATTGAATCTAGTAAAGGGTTTTTCTATCAATGCATTTAAGAATGATTTATTTGAAGGAGAATTTAAACAAAAATCCAGAAAAGAGTTAGTAGGAACATCTATAGAAGGCTATGAAAAGTTAACTTAGTCTACTAGGCTAGAAAAATGATGCAATCTCCTTTGATCTATCATTAGTCAAAAATAAGAAAGTTGACAAGGAGACAAAGTGATTTAATATTGTTAAAAGCATAGAGCAGTTCATTAAATATAAAAAAATAAAGTGACTCATCACATTGACAAGGTGATAAAGCAGGTCATCATTTAATCTATCACTTCTAACTAAGTTATATTTCTTGTTTGTTGGAATTACTTCTCCTAGGTATCAAGGGAGATTGCTATGTTGCAAAATGCCAATTAGAAGGCTTCTGCAGGTATTTGTTTCAAACTTTAAATATAGTTCATCATGAAGCCTTTAAAGACTACCATGACTTGAATTAATAAAACTAAAGGTTATGGGCCATTTTTGATGCACGATGTTGTATTAGATAGCTTTATTCTACACTAAGCTAGTGAAGATTAGATGAATGCCTCTTAGGTTACCTTTGCCAATCGCCTCTCCCTTTAGGGTTATCACTAAATATTTAGATGATTCTATCACTTTTGCTATATTTGAGTATTGTATTGTTGAGTGAGTTCTCAATCTCCTCATCTTAGACTTAGGAGTTTTCTAAACACTAAGACGTCCCTAGTCATAAGACACTTCTAGCACTTAGAAAGCCTTCGAGACTTAGAAGGGTTAATCATGATTAAAAACCCTCCCCTAAAACCCAAACCCAATCAATTCTCAAACTGTCAAATCCAAAAATCAATCCAAAACCAAATGATTTTCTCATAATCAATTCATATCTTCAATTATCTCCCTAAATATAAATTAAATCTACATTCAAATGATCAAAATTAAATAAAACTAAATCAAATTAAGTCAAAACCCTTCCTAAGCCATATGAGTCAACCTTCATGAGCTTAGCCAAATCTTAGCCCAAATCATTTCCAATTCAGTTAATTTTCTCATGAATCAATCATATCTTCAATCATCTTCACAAATATAAATAAAATATACATTTAAATCATCATAACTAAATCAAAATCCAAATCTAAACTCTTTAAGCCAACTTCATAGACTTAGCCAAATGCCATTCAAATTCAAACTAAATTTAATTAATTTTCTCATAAATTAATCATTCCATCAATTACCATTCCAAATATAAATGAAATCTACAATCATCAAGCCAAATCAAAATCAATCCAAGTTAAACTCAACTTAGCCCATTTGACTTGAAATATTCAAATGAACCAAAACCCATTTGAACCCAAACCAATAGCAATTGAATTTATATATCAATCTCAAACCTATATATAAACTCAACTAAATCAAAAAATCCAAAAACCAACTAAACCTCACTCTCGACCTAAAATGACCAATTTGACCTATTTGACCCAAAATCCAATTCAAGCCAAATCAAAGTGAATTAAGCCAATCCAAATTTCATGGAATGATTGTTGATCATCCTAGGTTGATCAATTATCATAAATTAGGTCAAACTAAGTCAAGCTAGCCCTTTTACCACGTCAACCATTTAGCCCATATGAACATAAACTAGCCAAATTATAATCTAAGACAAATCCATTAATATCTACTCAAAATCAACACTTGAATATGACTTGACCTTCAATTGAGCCAAACCTAACCCAATTGGCCCTCTTGACCCAAGTTGACCCAATTTGACCAAAATAGACAAAATGGGTTAAATCAAAATCTAAATCAAATTGATTGCAACCAATGGCTCAAGTTCATTACAAATTGACTATTGAACTTGACTAAAGCCTCAATTGAGCCCAATTGACTCATTAGACCCAAATCACCTATTGACCCAACTTGGCCTAAAGAGCCAAACCAACCTAAAACTCAATCAAATCCAAATTGAACTAAACTAAACCTCACAACATATTTCAAATGATTAACCAAACCCAAATCAAGCCATTACCCAAACTAATTTGGTCAATTGGGTAAAATTGGTCAACTTGACCCATTTGACCCAAATGAACTCAAATGAACCAAAATCAAATCTAAATCAAATTGGGCCACCAAACGAATGACACCAATACATCCCAATTGGTCATATAAACTTGACCTAACCCTTGGTTTAACCCAATTTGACCAATTGGTCAACTTGACCCAACCTAACCCAATTTACCCTAAATAGGTCAAATTAAGCCAAATCAAACCAAATGAACTTCAAATGACATGAAATTTAGGGAGATTCCACCTCTACCCAGATCATTTCATTCAACCACTTGACACTCTCGAGGGTGATTTGGTTGGTTGGCAGACCCATGGGGAGGTGAAATCACCTCACCTCCTCTATTGGAGCATTTAAAACCACCAAGGACATCCACCTTCCTTGGCGACCACCTCACCCTCCACCAAGCAGGGTCATCCCAATCCTCTCAAGGATCTCCACAACCTCACGAGGTGGCCAAATGATCAAGAAGAAGCCAAACTAGTTTAGGTCATATTGCTCCAAGGAAAGGAAGTGTTATTGCCCTTTATTCCCACTTAAGCTGACACACTTGCATTTCTCAGAGGCATAGCTACCCAAGATGAGCCGCTAGAGACCTTCCCCAGGCTCCCAAATCCATTCTTCATTTCCCCATTCTCAGTTTTCTTCAAGCCAAAATAGGGGAGCATCCCATTGATTCCCATTTGCTCATTTCTCCACCAAAGTGCAATTAACTTTGCGCACACCTTCCTTGGAGCTAGTCGAGCAAGAATGAATCACCTCCTAAGCTTCCCAATGGTTGGAGGGTGGACTTCGATCAATGCTGACCACATATGCCTCGTGAGTTGGCCTTCCGAGTTATCCACCTTAAATTGGAGCTTGTGTTGATCAACAGGGCCTCATCTTTGCTAGACGAAGCTTCCTCAATCGGATTTGGCACCGATCTTGAGCTCCGATGAGGTATGCCATTGAAACCGACCTTAGAGTAAAATTTTGTTGGAGCTTTTTGAAGAAAACTTTCACCCCACCCGATCTTAACCGTTGGATCTCTTTGTATCCTCCTTGTGAAGGCATGAGATCAATTTGAGATCGATCCGAGCTCAGATCAAGCGAACAATGGTGGACAAGCTCCGTCCTCCCTCGCTTGTGGATGATAGATCACACACCATCTATTCTACGTGATTGAATGAACGATCATGATTAGATCCTATTAGATCGAATTGATTAAATCCTATTTACACCATGGGATTAATTGTGGTTTATCTGATCAGAAAGCGGCGTCAAATTCCCTCCCATTCCCATAAGGCGACACACTTGCATTTCTTAGAGGCATAACTACCCAAGACGAGCCGTTAGAGACCTTCCCCAGGCTCCCAAACCCATTCTTCATTTCCCCATTCTCAGTTTTCTTCAAGCCGAAATAGGGGAGCATCCCATTGATTCCCATTTGCTCATTTCTCCACCAAAGTGCAATTAACTTTGCGCACACCTTCGTTGGAGCCAGTCGAGCAAGAATGAATCACCTCCCGAGCTTCCCAATGGCTGGAGGTGGACTTCGATCAACGCTGACCACATACGCCTCGTGAGTTGGCCTTTCAAGTTATCCACCTCAAATTGGAGCTTGTGTTGATCAACATGGCCTCATCTTTACTAGACGAAGCTTCCTCAATCAGATTTGGCACCGGTCTTGAGCTCCGATGAGGTATACCATTGAAACTGACCTTAGAGTAAAATTTTGTTGGAGCTTTTTGAAGAAAACTTTTACCCCACCCAATCTTAACCGTTGGATCCCTTTGTATCCTCCTTGCGAAGGCGTGGGATCGATTTGAGATCGATTTGAGCTTAGATCAAGCGAACAATGGTGGACAAGCTTCGTCTTCCCTCGCTTGTGGATGATAGATCACACACCGTCTGTTCTCCGTGATTGGAATGAACGATCATGATTAGATCCGTTAGATCGAATTGATTAAATCCTATTTACACCACGGGATTAATTGTGGCCGTCTGATCCGAGAAAGCGCATCCCGCCGCCATCTGACTCAGGATTGATGGCGAAAACTTAAATAGCCGATCCTGTGGTGCCACGTGAAAAGCGCACCACGTTAATGCGCCACGTCACACCGATGGGATTAGGAGTTTAATTAGGCCTAATTAATGTGTTTTAATAGCTGAAACTCCCTAAATTCTTAACTATTTGTAGAAAAATAAAAAATACAAATAAATACTCATTTTAAAGGTACTTCAGAGGAGAATTCATTAAATATATTCTTAATTAATTTTAAATAGTAATTAGAGCTTAATTAAGGTTTAATTAAGAAATTAATTAGCTTAATTACACTTTAATTACTTAAGTAATTAATCCCAAACTTTTTGGGTTAATTTAATAGGATGACCTTTGCCTCTTATAATTTTCTTAGGATTTTTTGCTTAATTAATTGGGGAAATTGACTAATTAAGCTTGAATTATCCTCTTAAGTTAATTAGTAATTAATAAATCACATGAATAGTATAATATCAATTAGTTAAGTGGTTAATCATTATCCAACAGTGAATCAACCTATGGAATGGGATTGAGGCCTCCTCCCCAATCTATTTCCCTAAGTTCATTTCTCTTTCTCCATTTAATTAATCAAATGGTTTAATTAATTAACCAAATAGTTTAATTAATTATTAAATTAAATTAATCGTAGATCCCAGGTGTTCAACCTAAGAAAATCTTAAAGAAATTATAGTTAACTCACATGTGTGGGAGAATTATAGGAGTACTTAATTAAGTTCTTTAACTTAATTAATCATTAATTATGAGTCAGTTGCCTTAGACCCTTTCATTTTTTAGAATCATTGCTGAATTAATTTCTAATGTATGTGCATATCATGTTGGCTCATAATTGTTTGGTTAATTATGCTAAGGCAACATAGGAAAGAGTTAATTAATGAATTTAACAGATATTACAACCTAATTAACCCATAAAATCAACTTAATTATTTTTCAATAAACTAAATCAATTAACAAACATAGGAATGGGTTAGGATTAGCAAACCTCCTCTCACATCCTTAAATCAAATCAAAACATGAAATCACAAATGACATCAAGAAAACTTTAGTTTAGCTAAAATGATTTAATTTCATATGATTATCCTTAAAAATTAATTTGATTGAATGAAATCACGTGTTTATGCTTATTATTCCTTTCTAATCATGTTAAATGTTGTATATCATTTGAAATCATGCATTTATCTTTTCAAAGTTAATTGAATCAAATGATTTTTCTTTATGCAAGCTTGAATGTGTTGGATTAATTTATAATATGTGTGGCTATTATCACTAATAAATTCAAATTATTTTTCTAAAATTTATAAATTAATTACATTGATTAGAGTGATAGTAGCTATGAATATATATAGGTTTGCATATGCTTATAGCTTAGAAATGTGAAGTAAAACTTTCTTTTCTTTAATTCATATGTAGTTTTACATGTATTTGAATGTTAATAAGTATATAGTCTGGACATCCCGGGAACATGAGGCTTTAGCTAACCTTAAGGAGATAATTTGATTACCTCACTTCCCTGATTAACGGTGACACATACTTATTTGATTTCTTTTATATATGTTCCTACATTAGTATTTGGATAAAACTTTATTCCAGATGCATAAATGTTTCAATCAAATAAAAAAAATATATAATTTTTGCAAGATTTTTCTTCATTTATTTATACATTCATATTTATTTGAGAAAAGCAAGTGTTTAGTCTGGACATCCCAAGAATATGAGGCTTTAAGTAGTCCTAAGGAGGTCATTTGATTACATCACTTTTCCTGGTTAACTGTGACATGTACTAGTTGAAGTCTCTTATACATATGTGTGTGTATTTAATTATGAAATTAGAACCCCATTTTTTTTTATCAAGGATACATGCATTCATAATTGACCAAGTAATTGGATTAGTTGGTCATGTGATTTGGGAGCTTTCTTTCTTACATTCATGCATACAAATTTACATATGTTTGAATGCAAATGGGTATATAGTTTGGACATCCAGGGAATACGAGGCTTTAGTTAGCCCCAAGGAGGTCATTTGATTACCTCACTTCCCAGGTTAACAATGAAACGTACTTATTTAATTTCATCCCTATGTATTTTTTTACAAGAATTTAGATAGAGATTTAAATCAATATGATTAAATAATTCAATCAAATGAAAAATATAAACTTCAAATACATATCTACATTCATCATATAAGTGTGCCAAAATATATTGCATATATAGATATGCTTAGGATTAAATCATATGCATGTTACATGTGATGGAAAGGAATTATTTAACATGTGTCATGTGATAGTAATCCAATTAGATTAATCTTAAGATGCCTTTCACATTGAATAAAATTATTTAGAGTGAACCTAAACTTAAGATTAACTAAAATACTTAATAAGCCATTAACTAAAGAGACCTAAATCAAATTAACATGCTTTGAAAGTGGCTTAAGGTAGAGATGAGATAGGGCAATCATCTTTCTTCTCTTTATAATACTTAGTTGCTAAGTGTAATAATGTGAAACAAAAAAAAAAACATAAATTAAAATTCTCAAATCAATTAAATAATTTCAAGTGAATCAATCCCTTATGTTAAATTGAATCCTTCCAAACTTAGAAAATTATAACTCTAATGCCTAGTAAGACATACCACACCAAGCTTTAACACACACCTTAAAATTAAGTCACCACTTCTAGTCCTATGTTAGGACGACATATGAATGGTGTATATTTTATTTTATGATATAATATTTTAGACTGGATGTTAGGGTGTATATTTCGTAGATTGGATTGTAGGCCGATATTAGCCTAATCATGATTTATGTAGGGGATTATACTAAAGAGGTTGCTTAAAATAAATATGAATGCTCTCTTTTATAGGTTTCTTAAATCCCTTTAGCATGATCCAAGTTAGGACATGTGAGCTTGATTACCCATGTGCAGTTTGCTAAGTCCAAATTATATATATAACTATTTGGTATTATATATGTTAGCTAACCTCTATTTTACAAGTGTAGTTAGATTTATTTTTTCTATTTTAATATAATTTTGCATTAGGAATTAGGATTAACATTATGGGGATTTAGAATAAGCATTGGCTTCAAGGCTTTGTCCCGGGGTGCCATGTGATGTCTAGAAACCTACCAAATCAAAAGGAAAAGAAGAATGAAGACCCCCCAATAGCATTATTCATTTATAAATTATAATTTTTTTTTTCATATTTCGGGTTGTATAAGGGTAGAGCTCGACTACCCATCTTTTCTTTTTGGGTTGTACGGCGGCACCCGACTACACCGGCCTATTATTCTTTCATGATAGTTATAAAATTATTTGATGTTATATTTAATTTGTATATTAGGATGGCATTCTTTTCATAGTTTCTTAAATGATTGATGCTTTAATGTGTGGCCTAGATGCTATTAGGCTCTTAAAAAAGTTAATCTTTCTACCCAACTACAACTCATAACTAAAATTTTCTACCACTCATAACTTCATCATAAAGCCTAAGATGTAAATCAAGATAAATAAAAGATTATGCAATCTCTTAGCTGAATGGTTGAATGTCTCACATCATGCATGTATATTATTTCGCTCTTAAAATTGGGGGATCTCCATCCTTGCACGATAGGGGAATGCTTGGCGTGAGAGGGCATCCTTTGTGGTGGAAAACACCATCTTCTCACTGATTTGGCCAATAATCTATTTCATCATGTATTTAGGCATATAAAAATTCTAAAGCCTTAGTCAAAATGAAGTGTCAAAATTGAAATAAAACTTGACATTTTTTGCATTAGATTAATTTTTATGCTCATATCACTCATACTCTAGTCACTTAGGGAGTGAGTTTAGGACTTTAGTCTCTTTTTAAATAATTAACATGTCAACTATCTTGAAATTTCATAAGACTGAACTACATGGTTTTAAAATTATAGAATGAGTTAGCTGGTGGCCACACCAAGCGGTTGTAAACCCAATAATCGAGCAATTTATCCTCTCTTATGGAGGTAAACCTTATGCCCATCTTTGCTTAGACTTAGGCTGTGCTTTAGCTTATACTAAAACTCCCTAGATTTAGGATTCAAGGTACCTATTTCCTTCAGGCTATAAGCATAAATCCTCATCTCTTAGGCATTTTCAAAACCTTATGTTGGTGGATTATAAGCCCTGACAATCTAATAAAATTCAACTCTAACAAATAAATATTTTCATTTTCAAATATATAAAGCCCAATCATATGATAGATTGGAATGCTTATTAGGCTTCATAGTATCATGAGAATTCCCTATTTTGTCCATTTGGATTCCAAAAATAAGTCTTCTCCTTGAACTTTCTCAATTGATTTTTCAAATACAACTAATTCATTGATAGTCTAACCTTGAAATCTTTGGAGATGATAATTGTCTACTTTAATCGAAAGTATTCTTTGGAAATTCCATTCTCAAAGATGTAATTAACTATGTAGGCTTTCCTCCATAGTGAACTTTAGAACCTAGTTTAATATAAGCCTTGCTTTATTCATCCATGTAAAGCTAGGAAAAAATCTTTGGTATATTCGAAGACCCATCATGCCTTAGGAGTCCTTATTAGGTGATTAGGTCCATTGAAAGGTGATGGCTCTATCTTTTGAGATAGTACATCTTACCTCAATATCATACCTGATCACTTCAATAAGTATCCTTACGATCTGCATGGTGTCCCCCACATCCAAAAATAAACACCACATGTATGATAATTTTATATTATATCATTTTATAATATAATAAATCACTATTATTTATAAATAAATAGCTCATATTCATATGCCATTTCTTTTGCACTATAAGGGCTTGAACAAAAATTTACAGTAAAGAAGAAT
Source organism: Cymbidium sinense (assembly GCA_021442155.1). Classification (NCBI taxonomy): domain Eukaryota; kingdom Viridiplantae; phylum Streptophyta; class Magnoliopsida; order Asparagales; family Orchidaceae; genus Cymbidium; species Cymbidium sinense. Next base: position 65,868,073 of record CM038229.1, on the reverse strand, counting down.
GAGCTTTGCCAAAGTCCTACAAGGAGAGCTTAGATGATTACATAAGACCATTAATTTCATGCAACTATTCTTAGTATTTTGTATAATTTGATATATTTAAATTGTCATTGAAAATTAATAATATTTTTTAATGTGATGTTTTGCTAAAATAATGAAATATAAAGAGGTTAGAATGCAAAGTAGAGAATATTAGTGGTGTTTATTTTTGGATGTGAGGGGTACGCTTGATCATAGGTGGTACTTATTAAACTGATCAGATTCGACATTGAGATATGATGTACTATCTCGAAAGATAAAGACATCACCCTTCAATGGACCTAATCACCTAATAAGGACTCCTAAGGCATGATAGATCTTCGAATGTATCATAGATTTTTCTCCTGCTTTACATGGATGAATAAAATAGGATTTATATTAAACCAGGTTTATAGTTATCTACATCTTAGGGAATGAAATTCCTTAGGGAATGAAATTTCCTAAGAATACTCTCGATTAAAGTAGACAATTAGGATCAAAAAATATTTCATTTAGAAAATTAAATAGAAAAGGAAATATTTAAGTGAAAGTAGGAAAAACACTAGTGAGAAATCCCAAATATCCTATATCCTATAAATGGGCTTTATATTAATGTATATTAATCCACAATAGCAATGCTTAAATACAACCGAAAAACAACCTTGAATCCTAAATCTAGGAAACATAAGCTAAAGCATGACCTAAATCTAAGCGAAGATGTGCATAAGGTTTACTTCCATAAGAGAGATCACTTTTGGGTATTTTGACTAACCCCTCATACTATTTAAATCAATGTTGGTAAGTCTTATGAATTTGCAAGATAGTTGAGTTATTATTAATTAAAAAAAAGACTAAAGTCCTTAAGCCCACTCCCTAAGATACTAAAGCATGAGTGGTATAAATAATGGCTTAGTATAATGCAAAATCTTTTCAAATTTTATTTCAATTTTGACAAAGGCTTTAGGATTTTTATGCCTACATGCATGATGACATAAGATTGTTGGCTAAATTAGAGAGAAATGGGTGTTTTCCACCATAAGGGATGCCCTCACAAGTCAAGCATTCCACTATCATGTAAGAATGGAAATCCCCTATTTTCAAAAATGAGACAATATGATATGTATGTTGTGAAACATTCAACCATTCAGCAAAATGGTTGCTAAATCTTTTAATTATATTATTTAATGCCCAGGCTTTATGGTGAGGTTATGAATTGTTTAAAATTTTGTTATGAGTAATTAATTAGGGTAGAAAGTTTATTTTATCCTAAGAGCCTAATCGTATCTAGGCCACTATTGACCTCACTTTTGGAGTGAGCTTTCAACTTCTCCATCTTAGACATTGGACTCCCCTAGACACTAAGAGTTCCTTAGTCTTAAGGCACTTCTAGTGATTAGGTGAACACTTAAACTAACTCTAGAGACTTAGAGGAGTTATCCATAGGAATAGGTTATGCCTTAGGAGTATTAGGAGAACTTGCCCACCCTATAGCTTGAACTCAATCCTTGCTTCTCTCCTTCAAATCAATCCAAATCAAATCTTAAATCAATTCCAACTCAATTGATTTTCTCAAATCATAAATCATTCCAAATCAAATCTTAAATCAATTCCAACTCAATTATTTTCTCAAATCATAAATCAATTCCAAATCAAATGATTGAAACCTATGATTGAATTCAAATCCCAAAATATTTCCTAAGCCCTTTGATTTCATCTTATGGACTTAGCTCAAATCAAATCCAAATCACTCCAAACTCAAAAGATTTTCTCATAACCCATTTATATTCTCATTTATATTCAAAAATATAAATGAAATATAAATTTAAATAACCAAAACTAAATTCAAAACTCAAATCCAAATCCAACATATATTCTTTAAGCCAATTTCTTGGATTTAACCAAATTATTCTCAAATCAATCCAAACTCTTGGATTTTTTCTTTAAACAATCACTCTTTCAGTCACATGCCCAAATATAAACATAAACTATAATCATCTAACCAAAATCAAACCCATGTTCACCCTTTTGACTTGAAATTGTCAAATAAACCAAAACCCATTTGACTCCAAATCACTTGCAATTGGAGTTATATTTTTATCTTAATTCCATATGTGAGTTCAACCAAACTTGAATCAAACCTTGACCAAGTCAAATGACCCACATAGTCTCACTTAACCCAAAGTGACCTAAAGGACCTTTTTTGAGCCAAATTCTAATCCAACCCAAATTGGATTGGACTAAGCCCATCTAAGCCTCACATTGTGAGCAACAATCATCCTAGGATGATCAATCATTCAAATTAGATCAAACCAAGTCAAACCTAGCCTTTGACTAAGTCAATATTTAACCCAAATGAAACCCAAACTATCCAAAATCCACCATATGCCAAATTGATTAAAATCATTGATCTAAACTAATTCATAATCAATGATTGAACATGACCAAGTAATCAATTGAACCAAACCAAGCCTAATTGACCACTTGACCTAAGTTGACCCAAATTGACCTAAAAAGCTAAAATGGGTTAAATCTTGATCTAAGCAAAGTTGATTGCAACCAATAGCTCAAGTTCATTCCAAATCACTTGTTGAACTTGAACAAAGCTTCAATTGGCCAACTAGACCCAACTTAGCCCAATTGACTATGAACCCAACTTGACCTAAAAGGTCAAATCAACTTGAAATCAAAATAAATCAAAATTGATTGAAACCAAAGCCTACAATATATTTCAAATGATCAACCAAGCCTAAACTAACCCATGACCTAACCCAATTGGGTCAAATGGGTCAAATTAGTCAACTTGACTCATTTGGCCTAAATGAACCTAAATGAACCAAAGCTAAATCTAAACCAAATTGAACCAAACCAATGATACCCATAGGCTCCAAATGATCATTTAAACTTGGCCTAACCTATGATTTGACCCAATTTGACCAATTGGTCATCCTAATCCAAATTGACCTAACTTGACCTAAATGGATCAAATTGAACCAATTCAAATCAAATAGACTCCAAATCACTTGAAATTTGGCCCAATCTATTTTTTGAATCATTTTAAATCTGCCCAAATCAAAATTATGGCCAAATGACCATTTTGCCCTTAGTTCAAAGGGTATCCTATGATCAAATTCACTTGGAATTTGGTCATTTCTTTCTCAAGGCCACTTGGCATCCTTCTAGTGGTCCACATGAGCACTAAGGAGGATGGTGAACTTGACCCAATGAGCTTGGGTCAGCCATGATCCAAGCTAAGGACAAATTGACCTCTCCAATGAAATTTGAGCACTTGGATCACCAAATGCACTCACCTAGCACATGGGAATCCACTCTCCTTCACTCCACTACCCAAAACTACTCACATGGGGTGTTTTACAGCTCAAACTGTGCCTCCAATCCAAGCCATTGATACAAAATGGCAATTCAACTTCTCACCGTCTAATCTAAGGAGGGGGAGATATACTCCCCCTCATTTCCACTCAAACCAGAAGCATTCATTTCCATAGAGCTAAGGAGATTCAATTGAAGCCTCCCTAAACTTTTCTAAGCCATTCCTGAGCTCCCCCATTTCTCCTTCTCGATTTTGCTCAAAGCTAAAATAGGGGAGGTGAATTGAAAATCCAACTCACTTAATTCTCCATCAAAATTAAATTAACCTTGCACACACCATCAGTGGACTTCGTCGAGCTCAATCAAGTCATTTTCTAAGTCTCCAAGCCACGGGAAGCATCACTTCGATCAAAGTCGATCACCATTGAAGGGGATCTTGGTCAACCAAACCATCCACTTCAAATCAAGACCTAATTCCTTCAACAGAGTTTTGTCTCTACTAGACGAAGCTACCTCCTTTGTTGGAAGCTCCGGTCATAGCCTCTGGCGAGGTAATTGCTCAAAACTGTAGCCATAGGAAAATTTGGTTTGTCATTTTTGAAGGAAATTGTCACTCCTTGAAATCTTAACCGTTGGATGTGTATCCCCCCTCCTTTCGAAGGTGTGGTATCTTTTTGATCCCAATCTGAGCTCAGGTGAGCTCGAATTGAATGAAAGGAGATGAACGGTGTTCGTCTCTCATCGCTTGCGGAGGAGAAGGATCACACGCCATCCGTTCCGCACGATTGGAATGGATGGCTGTGATTAGATCACGCTAGATCCCCTTTAATTTAAGCCTAAATCACAGGATTAATCCTGACTGCCTGATCTTAGATTGGATGGCCCACAGAGAAGACGCGTCCGCCGCCGATTGACTCAGTTGACGGATGTGACAACTTAAATAACCAATGCCATCACGCCACGTGAAAAGCGCGATGTGTCAGCCACCACGTGGCTCGGCAGGATTAAGGGGTTAATTAGGCTTAATTAATCCAATTATAATGCTGAAACTTCTAAAATTCATAACTAAATATAGAAAATTCAAAAAAAAAATACAAATAAACACTCATTTTAAAGATAATTCAAAGAAGAATAATAGAAAATTAAAATCAATTAATTTTGAATAGTGATTTTAACTCAATTTAAGTTTTATTGGAAATGTAATTAAGCTAATTACCCTCTAATTAATCAATCAATTAATCACAAACTTTTTGAGATTAATTAGTGGCATGACCTCTGTCTCCTATGATTTTCTTGGAATTTATTGCTTGATTAATTAGGGGAATTACTTGTTTCATCCCTAATCACTTTGTTAATTAATTAAATGATTAGTTAACATGTTAAACAATGATAAATTTATTAATTAAACTTACTAGTCATCATGAAATAGTGAATGAACATAGGAAATGAGATTAAGACTTCTTTTCCAATCTTTTCCTCTGAGTCTATTCCATTTGGATAAACACTTAATTAAGTTGTAATTAATTAATGGCTTAATCACTTCATTAATTAATTTAATTAATCAAATTCAAAACCAAATAATTCAATTCTTGGGTATATTCTTAGGTGTTCAATAACCTAAGAGGATTCCAAAAAAAATTATAATCAAACTACATGTGTAGGAGGGTTATAAAAATATTTAATTAAACCATTTAGCTTAATTAACTAATAATTGTGAGCTAATTGCATTAGGCCCTTTCATTTCTTAGGTACATTGCTGATTTAATTTTCATGTAGTTGCATATCATATGTTGACGCACAATTACTTAGATAATTATGTTAAAGTGGTATAGGTAAGGGGCAATTAATTGATTTAATTTATACCTTAACCTAAACAAAGCATAAAATCAAACTAATTGTTCTAAATTAAACTAAACCAATCCACACATAAAGGAAATGAGTTAGGACTAGCAAACCCTTTTCTTATTTCCTAAGTCAAATAAAAGTAAAATAAAAAATAAAAATCTCCTTAAAAGAATTTTGATTCATTTTAAATGATATTATTTTATAGGATTGTCCTTAAGAAATAATTAGGATGAATGAAGTCATGTGCTTACATCCCTTTATTTCTTTCTAAGCATGCTAAATATTATGTCATATGAAATCATGCATTCATTTCTTTTGAAAAATCAATTAAATAAAATATTTTCTTTCTTGTCAAATTGCATGTGTTGGCTAAAATTAAGAAATGAGTGGCTATTATCACTATTAAACCAAAAAATATTTTCAAAACTTATAAATATTTATAGGCTTGCATGTGATTATTGCATAAGATGTGCATTATGAAGTCTCTTTTCTTCTCTTAACATGAATTTACATAGGGTTTGCAAGTGCATAGTTCATTTGAAAAGAACACAACACTTACTTAAATATATTTTTATATATTTCTATGTTATGACTTAAGAAGAATCTTCATATTACATATATAAATTATACAACCAAATCAAACATAATCTTTCGCATGATTCTTTATCCATTTGTTTATTTTTGTACATATACATGTATTTAAGAAAAATGATATATTAGTCTGGACATCATGGGGATGCTAGGCTTTAAGTAGCTCTAAGTAGGTCTTGTACCCTTTTTTTCTACATAATAAAGACATGCATCAATGGAATATCCAAATTTTAAAATCATATCTCTTAGCATTCATCTTCAAAGTGTGCTAAAAATTTACATTGCATGTATAGGTATGCTTAAGATTATTCATATGCATGGTATAAATGGTGGAAAGAAATAAATGGGTGTGTTATGTGGTAGTAATCCACCATAACTAATCCTAAGATGTATTTCTTATTAAATAGTGATATTTAGAGCAAATCTAAACTTAAGGTTAATTAAAACACATAATAAAATATTCACTAAAGGAAAATCATCAACCAATCTACCTTAGAAATATTTTAAGGTAGGGATGAAAGAGAAGTTCTCTTCTCTTTTCTTCTCTTCATAACATTTAGTTATTAAGTGTAAGTTCATTCAAACCAAATTAAATCACCAACTAAAATTGACAAATTAACTAAATTACTTAAAATGAAACCACCATCTAAATTAAATCCTTCATACATAGAAAATTTCAACCTTAAAGCCTAGCTAAGACATGTCACACAAGCCTTAAATGGCACACACATTAGACTAAGTCATAATTTCTAGCTTTAGGTTATGGTGGTGCATGGTTTGATGAATGATTTTATGTTGTGGTGTATTATTTTTAGACTGGATGTAGTGTGCATGTGCATTGTCTAGATGATAGGGCGATCTTAGCCTAATCATATTTTTATGCAGAGGTTGTGTTTAAGGGGCTCTGTAATAAAAAATATAAATACTTTTGCTGTGTAAGTTGTTTATACCCTAAGCATAACCTAAATTAGGACATGTGGACTTGGTTACTTATATGGGGGTGCTAAGTCCAAATCATTCATATAACTGCTTGAATTTTGTGGTATGTTTAACTAATCTCTATTTTATAGGTTTAGTTAGATTTATCTTTCCCATTTGATGTAAATTTTGTAATTAAGATATGGAATGAATGTTATGGGGGAATTAAAGTGAGCATTGGTTATAAGACCATGTCTTATATACCATGTGAAGCCTTAGAGCAAACTACATCCCAAACCAAAAAAAGAAAGAAATGAAGAAAGGAAGAAATGAAGAAATGAAGAATGAAGACCCCTCATAACATGAATTCCTTTTAATTGTAATTATTCATTTATAATTTGGATTGTATAAGGTTAGAGCTCAGCTACCCACATTTCTTTTTGGGTTGTGCGATGGAACTCGACCACATCATCCTCTTATTCTTTTATGCTAATTTTATAAATTGATTGGTGTTATGTTTATGATTGTGCAATTAGGATTGCATGATTTTCCTAGTTCTTTAACTGTTTGATGGTTGTTGATGGCCTAGATGCGATTAGGCTCTTAGAGAAAAAATAAATTTTCTATCCAATTAATCAACTCAAAAATAAACTAAATAATTCATAACCTCATTTAAAGCCTAGGATATAAATCTAGATAATAAAAGATATAGCAACCCCTCAGCTAGATGTTGTATATTTCACATCATGCATAAATCATATTATCTCAATCTTGCCAATGGAGGGCTTCCACCTTTGCTAGAGAAAATGAATTGACCTTTGAGAGCCATGGTGGAAACACCCCTCCTTCTTTCTGATTTGGCACATAACCAATTTTCTCATGCATCAGACATATGAAATCCCATAGCCTGTGTCAAAAAAAAAAATGTCCAAAAATTAAAATAAAACTTGACAAAATTTGCATTAGATTAAGTCATGAGGTCATTCCCTTCATGATCTAGTCTTTTAGGGAGTGAGTTTAAAGACTTAGTCTCCTTTTTAAATAAACAACAACTTAACCATCTTGCAAAATATAAGACTTGCCTATATGTATTTAAAATTGTAGGAGGAGTTAGTTGGCGGCCACCCCTAGGCTATTGTAAGTCCAACAATCAGGTGGTTTACTCTCTCTTGTGATCCACTTTTGCCTTAGATTTAGGTCATGCTTTAGCCCTCGCCAAAGCATCCTAAATTTAGGATCTGATATTGCTATTTTCCTTTAGGGGCTACAAGCATAAATCCTCACCTCTTAGGCATATTTATAATCTTGTGTTGTGGAATTGTAAGCCCTAGATTTCTAATAAAAATTCAACTCAAATATATAATTCTCCTTAATTTCAAAAATATAAAGCTTAACCATATGATAGTTTGGGATGCTCACTAGGCTTTCTAGTATTATAAGCATCCCCTATTCATCTTCCCTTGGTTTCGATGATAACTCCCTCTTTTTGCCCAATCCCATTTGAATTTCTAAAAATAACCAATTTGTTGATTGTCCTATCTTTAAAATATTTGGAGACAACTATCATGTACTTTAATCGAGAGTATTTCTAAGGAACCCCATTCCTTATGATGTAATTAGCTATGAGAGCTTACTTCCATAGGGAACTTAACGAACCCAGTCTAAAATAAACCATACTTTACTTTTTCATATAAAGTAGGGGAAAGATCTCTGGTACATTCAAAGACCAATCATGCTTGACTTTTATCTCTCGAGATAGTATACTATTCCTTAATGTCATACCCGATCACCCTAATGAGTACATCTATGGATCTACGTGATGTCCCCTAACACACTTAATAATAACCACCAACACAAAAATTAAACACCATTGCCACACATTCAAACATCAAATATCAAGAAACTATGAAAAGCATGATGTATTAATGCACAATCTAAACACAATGTCAATCAATTTTATAAACTATCATAAAATAATAAAAGGCCAGTGCGATCGAATACCACTGTACAACCCAAAAAGAAAAGATGGGTAACTGAGCTCTACCCTTATACAACCCAAAATATGAAATAATAATTATAATTTTACTAAATACTATGAGAGTCTTCTTTCTTTTATTTCTTCATATCTTCTTTCTTTCTTCTTTTTTGATTTGGATGTGCTTGCTTCAAAGGCATTATAGGGCCTCCCAACAGAAAGCCTTCTAGCCACTGCTCATCCTAGTCCCTCATAGCACTAACCCAAATTCATAATATAAAATTATAATAAAAATAGGAAAAATAAATTTAACTACGCCTGCAAAATAAGTGTTAGCTAAACACACATACACCCAAGTAGTTATGTAAGCATTTATATTTATTTTTAAGCAACCCCTTAAGCACAATCTCCTATAGAAATTATGATTAGATTAAAAATGACTTAACATCCAGTCTACGAAATATACACCCTAACATCTAATCTAAAATAATATATCACAAAATAAAACATACATTATACATACGTCATCTTAACTTAAGACTAAAGTGGTGACTTAATTTTAATGTGGGTGTTAAGGCTTGTGTGGTATGTCTCAACTAAGCATTATTGTTGTATTTTCTAAGTGTATAACGATTCAATTTAAGACAAAAGGTTGGTTTTACTTGAAGTTATTTAATTATTTTGAGAATTTTAATTTATGTTTTCCTTTGTTTCATTTGATTGCACTTAACAACTAAGTATTGTAAAGAGAAGAAAAGAGGATTGCCCTCTTTCATCCCTACCTTAAGCCACTTCTAAAGTACATTAATTTGATTTGGTTCTATTTAGTGAATGACTTATTAAATGATTTAATTAATCCTAGATTTAAGTTCACTTTAAATAATATTATTCAATATGAAAGACATATTAAGATTAACTTGATTGAACTACTACTACATGACATATATTAAATCATTCTTTTCCATCCAATATAACATGCATATGATTTAATCCTAAGTGTATCTATATATGCAACATGTTTTAACATACTTAAATGATGAATGTATGTGTATGTGAAGTTTATATCATTTTGTGTGATTAAATTATTTAATCATATTAGCTTAAAGCACTATCTAAATTCTTATACAAAAATACATAGGGATGAAATTAAATAGGTACGTGTCATTCTTAACTAGAGAAGTGAGATAATCAAATGATCTCCTTCTAACTAACTAAGCCTTATTCTCGTGTGGACTATATACCCATTTACATTCAAACATATGTAAATTTGTATGCATGAATATAAGAAAAAAAAAGCTCCAAATCTCATGACCAACTAATTCAATCACTTAGTCAATTAGGAATGCATGTATCCTTGATAAAAGAAAAGGGGTTCTAATTCCATAATTAAATACACACACACACACACATATATAAGAGACATAAGCTAGTACATGTCATTGTTAACCAGAGAAGTGAGATAATCAAATGACCTCCTCGGGGCTACTTAAAGCCTCATAATCCTGGGATGTTCAGACTAAACACTTGCTTTTCTCAAATACATATGGATGTATACATAAATAAAGGAAGGAAAACTATGCAAATGTTGTATTTTTGTTTGATTGAAACATTTATGCACATAGAATAAAATTCTATCCAAATTCTGATGTAGGAATACATATAAATGAAATCAAATAAGTACGTGTTGCTATTAACCAGAGAAGTGAGGTAATCAAATGACCTTCTTGGGGCTAACTAATGCCTCGTGTTCCTGGGATGTTCGGACTATATACTTATTAACATTCAAATACATGTAAAACTATATATGAATTAAGGAAAAGAAAGCTTTACTTCACATATCTAAGATATAAGCACATGAAAACCTATGTATATGTTCATAACTATTATCACTCTAATCAATGTAATTGATTCATAAACTTTAAAAAAATAATTTGAATTTACTAGTGATAATAGCCACACATATTGTAAATTAATCCAACACATGCAAGCTTACATAAAGGAAAACTATTTGATTCAATTAACTATAAAAAGATGAATGCATGGTTTCAAATGACATACAACATTTAACATGATTGGAAAGAGAACAATCAAATATAAGCATGTGGTTTCATTCAATAAAATTAATTTCTAATGACAATCATATTAAATAAGACCATTTAAGTAAACCAAAGGAAAATTAATTTCTAATGACAATCATATTTAATTTGAGTTAAGGGATGTGAGAAGAAATTTACTGATCTTAACTCATTCCCATATTTATAAATTAATTTGGTTTAACGAAATGTGATTAGGTTGATTTTATGGATTAATTAGGTTATGATATGTATTAAACTCATTAATTAATCTTTTCCTATGTTACCTTAACATAATTATACAAATAATTATGAGCCAATATGATATGCAAATGAATTGAAAAGTAAATTAGCAATGGTCCTAAAAACGAAAGGGCCTAATATAATTAGCTCACAATTAATTGTTAATTAGATTAAAGAATTTAATTAAGTACTCTTATGATTTTCCCACACATATGGATTAACCATAATTTTCTTAATTTCCTTTAGGTTATTAAACACCTAAAGATCTACTCGTCAATTAATTAATTAAGATTTGATGTGGTTTAACTTTTAATTTATCTAATTAAATAAATAAATAAATAATTTTTTTACAAAAATGAAAGGAACTTAGGGAAAGAGATTAGGAAAGAGATCTCAATCTTTTTCCATAAGTCCCCTCATTATTAGACAATGACTAATGAGCCCAATTAATTAAGTAATCATTGTTCATATGATTAATTAACTCTTAATTAAACTAAAAAAAGTAATTAGGGCATAATTAGCTAATTTCCCTAATTAATTAATAAATAAATCTAAAGAAATTTAAAAGAGGTAGAGATCATTCCCTTAAATAATCTCAAAAAGTTTGGGGTTAATTAATTAATTAATTAGAGAGTAATTATACTAATTAATTATCCAAATATTTTTTAATGAATTACTCTATGAAATACCTTTAAAACAAGCATTTATTTGAATTTTTTAAATTTTTTAAAGATTTGTTATAAATATTTGAAGTTTCAGCCATTAATTCCATTTAATTAAGTCTAATTAAGCCTAATTACTCGGCGCATTGGCATCGCGACGCTTTCCACATAACCGCGGTTGGATATTAAAGCTCATCTGAGTCAATGCTGATGTGGCTGATGGTGGATGCGCTTTCGATCTCGAATCGAACGACACAGATTGATCATGTAGTTAATAAGAGATGAAATCAATTAGATCTAATATATTTAATCATGACCATCCATTCCAATCACACGGAATGGACGACGCATGATCTATCATCATAATTTATTATCATACGGGCGATGAAGGATGGAAGCCGTCTGCCATTGCACGATCGATCTGAGCTCACCCGAGCTCGGATACACTCCAAATGGATCCCACACCTTCATGACAATGATCAGAGGGGATCCAACGGTCAAGATCACGTGACATTCAACTTTCCTTCGAAAAGCTCCAAACAAATTCCAAGAAAGCTTGGTTTCAATGGCATACCTCGTCAGAGCTAATGGATAGCCGTTCGCATGCTTGAGGAAGCTTCGTCTGGTGGAGACGAAGCCTTGTTGAGCTGCAGTTGGGTTGATTCCTTTTGGTTCACTCAAAAGACCAAGTTCCATCCTTTGGAGGCTCGGCTTCGATCGAACTCAGGCTTCTGGTGGTCGGGAAGTTTGGGAAAAGGTTTGTTCATGCTCGACGAGGTGCGAGAGCATGTGGGTAAGAGGAATTTGATTTTGATTGAGAAATGGGGGAGTTAGTATCAAAGGAACTTGTCTTATGCACTCAGGAAGGAGGAATCCGGTGAGGGGAAGCTTTGGGAATGCTTGGTAACTCACGAGGACTCATAATTACCTTCGGAAGCTCTGAGGACTCGAATGCATGTGAATGGTTTGAGAATTGGGATAACCCTCTACATTCGAGATTGATGGACGGGATTGACTTTTTTCGGTTGGCCAGTCGCTGCTAGAACGCTGAAGTGGTCGCCATCACCTCTACGTGGCACGATTGGGTTGGAGGAAGGCTTGGGAGGTGGCTCAAGGCAGTTTATGGCCTCTTGGATCCATTGGGTTTCAGTTTATGAGGGAGGTTAGTTAACTCACTTCTCTTTGGTATATGGCAAGCCTAGCTCACTTAGTGTGGGCTAGGTGGGCAGGTAAGACCCCATTTGGGGTGAGTGATGGCTGCCAAGGGGAGAGGGAAAGTAGACTTTGCCAATTTTAGCAAAGATCCCATATGAGAGGCAAATCCAAGGGGGGTTACCTTGGGTTTGATCCTATTTGGGTTTGGGTTGATTTTGAGCTGATCCCAAGTGGGTTTGAGTCAGGTTAGGCTTGCTCCCAAGGTGTGATGTGTTGGTTAAAAAGATTTGGCTCAATTTGGGTCATATGATCACTTTGAGTTATGTTGGGTTAGGTTGACCCATTTACCAAATTGGATCAAACCAAGGCTTGGGTTAGGTTTAAGTGATAATTTGAAGTATTTTGGTTCAACTGATTTTAATCAATTTGGCCTAGGTTTGATTTTGGCTTATTTGGAATCAAATGGGTCAAATGGCTCAAGTTGACCAATTTGACAAAATTGATCAAATTAGCTTAGGTTAGGTGTTGGTTTAAGTTTAATTTATCAATTGGATGGGATTGTAGGCTTTGGTTCGAATTAATTTAGATATAGGCCTAATTGACCCTTTAGGTCAATTTGGGCTAAGTTGATCATTTGGGTCAAATTGGTCAAACTGGGCTCAATTATGGCTTTGGTCAAGTTTAATAATCAATTTGGAATGAGCTAGAGCTATTGGTTATAATCAATTTGGGTTGGATCATGATTTGACCTATTTTAACATTTTAGGTCAATTTGGGCCAACTTGGGTCAAAGGGCCAATTGTGTTCGGTTGGCCTAATTGATGGTCAAGTCACATTCAATCTTTGATCATGGGTTGGTGTGAAGCCATGGTTTCAATTGATTTGGTGTATGATGGGTTTTAGCTAGTTTGGGTTCATATGGGTTAAGGGGCTGACTTTATCAAATGACTAAGTTGACTTGGTTTGACCCAATTTATGACAATTGATCATCCTAGGATAATCAACAATCATGATAGAAGATTTCGGTGGGATTAGTTCAATCCAATTTGGGAAGGATTATAACTTAGCTCAAACAGGTCAAATTGGCCACTTGGGTCAAGTGGACCAATTGGGTTTAGTTGGCTTATTTTTGGGTTGAGTTTATATATGGATTTAGGATTGAAATATAAAGTCAACTACAATCAATTTGGATGGTAATAGGTTTTGGTTCATTTGAAAATTTCAAGTCAAAAGGCTCAAGTTGGATTTGACTTGGGTTAGTTTTGATTTGGCTTGATGATTGTAGATTTCATTTATATTTGGATAAATAATTGGAGGGATGATTGATTCAAGAAAAAATCTATTAGTTTTTACTTGATTTAAATGAGATTTGGTTAAGTCCAAGGAATTTTCTTAAAGGGTTTATATTGAGATTTGATTTGAGTTTGGATTTAGTTTTGGTCATTTGAATGTATAATTCATTTATATTTGGGAAGATAATTGATGGAATAATCGATTTATAAGAAAATCAATTGAGTTTGAAGTGATTTGAAGATAAATTTGACTAAGCTCATGAAGGTAGGTCCAAATGGCTTAAAAGGGAATTTGATTTAGTTTTGATCATTGGAGTATAGATTTTATTTATATTTGTGAAGATGATTGAATATATAATTGATTAATAAGAAAATCAATTGATTTTGGGTTGATTTGGGTTAAGATTTGGCTAACTCATGGGATTGATTCATATGGCTTAGGAAGGGTCTTGACTAGAATTGATTTAGTTTAATTTAGTTTTGATCATTTGAATGTATATTTAATTTATATTTGAGAAAATAATTGATGGAATAATTGATCCATGAGAGGATCAATTGAGTTTGACTTGATTTCAATGGGATTTTTTTAGCTAAGCTCATGAGAGTGGATGATATGACTTAGATAGGATTTGTCAAATTGGACTTGGAATTGAGCTTGGTTGTAAGTTTGATAGAGTGATTGAAGGGCTGAATTGATATTTGGGAAAAATCAATTGAGTTTGGATTGATTTGAATTTGGCTAGGGCTAAATCCATAGGATTCGATCATTAGTCTTTGAAAGGATTTTTGGGCTTCGATTTGAGGTTGAGATTGATTGTAAATTTTGGAATTTAGATTTGAATTCAAATTTGAATTTGGCATTTGATTTGAGAAGGTGAACATGGATTGGGTTTAGTCTATAGGGTAGGGTAGTCTCCCTAAGTCCCTAAGGCATAGCCTACTCCTATGACTAACCCTTCTAAGTCTCTAGGCTTAGGTTAAGTGTTCACCTAATC
The DNA here is from genome assembly GCA_021442155.1 of Cymbidium sinense. NCBI lineage: Eukaryota > Viridiplantae > Streptophyta > Magnoliopsida > Asparagales > Orchidaceae > Cymbidium > Cymbidium sinense. The sequence continues at coordinate 65,852,983 of CM038229.1, read as the reverse complement.
ATTAGAAGTGTATTAAGATTAAATAACTTTTAGTATCTAGAAGAGTCCTAGATCTATGATGAGGAGATTGAGAACTCACTCCAAAAGTGAGGTCAACAAAAGGACCCCCAATAGGTGTAGTGTAACTGATAATGCACACCACACATATTGGCGTTGACTGAGACGATCAATAACATCCAGAAGATTGCAAACACTAATGGAAATGATCTATACCTAAACTCGAAAGGGTAAATAGAATCACAATCTTAGTGCAATGCAACTCAACATATGCCTAGGGCGTAGGAGAGGAAGGAGGAATCCATTTGGGGATCGAGTACATGAATCTTCCACTAGGGAAGAGGGTTCGAGCTATTCACTCGGGATAAGAGTTTAATTTTATAGATTCGTTTGAGGATGTATCCGTTGGGGATGAAAGTTTGGTTGGATTTATTTGATTTGTTTGATTAACTCCACTAAGAAGAGATGTGTTTGATTTGTTTCAATTTAGACTCGAGTTGGTTTAATTTGTTATGGCTCCACTGAGAAAGATGATTTTGAATTAAGGGCATATCTGCTGAGGATGTGAACTCGATCAAATTTGATAGATTTAATTCATGGACTCTGTCAGTGTGCAATGGACCCACAGAGAAGGGGATACATTTACCTTGGCCTATCTCAAATTTATAAATCCAAAAGGATAGTCTACCAGCCATAAGGTACGACTATCCGACCTAAGGGGTTGCCTTTCAATGTGCAATGACTTTGCTAGGAAGAAAGCATAGCAGACTTACAGCTTCCAAAGCAGGGACCAACCACTAGGGTGATCATAATGGCATCGAACCGACTAGAGGCGACTACTAAGTGAATCTTGGGGATATTATGTCAAAGTAATCAAGATTAATTTCATTTGATTTGTTTAAATCTAATTTGGTTTGTTTTCATTTATTTTGACTTCATTTGATGGATCCCGTCCGTGTGTGATAGACCACACTAAGAAGGGGCTATGTCGGCCTGGGCCTATCTCAGATTACAAATCCAAAAGGGTAATCTACTGGATGAAGGGTAGGGCTACCCAACCTAAGGAGTGCCTTTCGATGTGCAACGACTGTGCTATGGAGAAAATATAGCAGAATTACATATTCCAAAGCAGAGAACATCCATTAGGGTGACCTATTGGTAGCACAATAAATCAAACTTGACCTAGGGCTGTTCGTCGGTGTGCAACAGTCGTGCTGGAAAGTATGCATAGTAGGCTTACATCTTCTAAAGCAAGGATGACCATCGGGGTGACATATTGGTGGCACAACTAGTCGAGCCCGACCTAAGGGTGAATACTGAGAGAGTGCTACTGGGGACTTATCTCAACTCAAGGGTAGTCAGGCAATTCCCATAGGGAGTTTTGCTAACACTGCCCTAAATATAGGATGCTTGCTTAGGAAAGGTGTCATTGGGGGCATTCTCCTAATCCATAAGCGACTACATTTTTTATTTGTTTATATGTTTTCATGGACCTTATTGGTGTGCGAGGGACCACACTAAGAAGGGGTTATGTCAGCCTTGAACTATCTTAGATTCACTAGACCAAGGGAGATCCGCGCTTCCGTGGAACAAAATCTCCAATCACAGGGGTGGTTACTAGGAAAGGGGGACTGTCCAATCCATAAGTAAATCTGATTAGTGTCTAGATGGGATCACAAAGAACGTGATCCAAATAGAGTGCCCACAGTGGAGGTGCCATTACGGGGGTTATCCTGATCCCTAAAGAAACTAATGTTTGATGGTATATAGTGGCAAACTCAAGGAGAAGGCTTACCAGACTTACATCTACCATGAGTGGTGTATCCACTGGGTGGATCGTTGTTAGCATAGTGAACACCAGCCAACCTAAGGTGACCGTCAGTGTGCGACGATCAGTCTAGGAAGAAGGCATGTACACTTATATCTCCCTAAAGTGGAACTGATCACCGGGTTTGTCTGTCGTCAGCATGACAGGTGCTATCTGACCTAGGGTAGCCCGTTGTTGTGCAATAATCATGCTAGAAAGAATGTGTAGCAAACTTACATCTTCCAAAGTAAAGGACAATCGATGGGGTGACCCATTGATGGCATAATAGATCAAACCTGGCCTAAGGGCGACTACTAAGTAGGGGGATTAGATAGAAGGATTAGACCCAGATTTGAAGTAGTTAGGAGGAAAGGAGCCGCTGAGAGACTTACTCTGATCCTCAGATATACTCAACCCAGTCAGTGCACGATGACTAGTTGAAGAAGAAAGTGTAGCAGACTTATATCTTTTCAAATGAAGCAAACATGAGGTAGCTTACTGGCCGCATAGTAAGGCCTACCAAAGTAACAAGGTGCTCGTCGGTGTGCAGTGGCTAAGTAAGGAAGGAAAGTGTAGCAAACTTTTATCCTCCATAACAAAAAGACCACCGGAGTGACACACTAGCAGGGTAGCACGTTAGCCCGACCTAGAGCAGCCACCGAATAAGGGCCAAAAGGGTATTATCTCACATCAAAGTAACCCAAGGAAAAAGATGTGAATTTGTTTGATATGTTTGTGTGTATTTTGTATTTGTGTTGTGTTGATGAGGGATAGGATGTCGCTTGGGTTCTCTTACACCTACCCTAAACACGTCATGGCAGATTCGTGAATAAAATGTTTTCAGTTTGGAGAGATTGAATTTGAAACAGAATTTTATTGATGATAATTATTTTCAAACATGGTCTCATGGATAATATTTCTTTAAATAAAGCCCATTGATTGGAAGCATCGGGCATTCTCCCTTATGGTTGATAAACTGATATGATCCTCCTTGGTAAGCCTTCTCTATGGAAAAAGGGACTTCCCAAGTGGGTTTAAACTTGCCTCCTATCTTATGACGGGCAACAATTGATCTCCTCATAACTAAAATAATCTCTCTTACTTGAAAAGCTCTAGGATGGGCCAACTTGTTGTGAGTTTGAATCATTTTAACTTTGTACAACTTGAGATTTTGGCATGCCTGTAAGCATCTCTCCTCCAAACCTTCAAGCTCTTCTAACCGCAACTTAGCGTTATGCTCCATTGTGATCTTACTACCCATAACTATCCTTAGTGACGAGAGTTGGACTTTTAATGGTAGAACCACTTCAGACCCATACACTAAGGAGAAAAGGGTAGACTGAGTTGAAGTTCTATATGTAGTATGGTAAGCCCACAAGGCTTCAACCAACTGCTCATGCCACTGTTGCTTGTTGTCGTCGAGTGTCTTCTTCAGTATTTTGATGAGAGTTTTGTTGAACACTTCTGCCAAGCCATTTGCCCTCGGGTAGTAGATGGTAGAGTATCTTTAATCTATGATGTGTCTTCGGGCAAAGTTGTTGATCTTGGTGCTCTTGAATGCAGTGCCATTATTATATATAATTCGTTGAGGCACTCTGAATCTATATACGATATGTATCCTGGAAAACTGGAGCACATGCTGAGCTGTGACCTCTCTGAGCAAAATCACGTCCACCCACTTGGGAAAGTAGTCAGTAGCAGCTAGGATGAACTGATGACCTTTGGAAGAAGAAGGGTCAATCAAACCTACTATATCGGTACCCCAACACTCGAATGGCCATGAGGCCAATGCAAGATGAAGAATGTTGAGTGGCTGGTGTAGGACCACACCGTATACCTGACACTGGTGACATTGCTTAGCTATGTCCATGCAATTTGTGATCATCGATAGCCTGTAATATCCTAGTCTCTTGATCTTGGCTTTCATCTTCAGACTGGATTGGTGCACTCCACATAATCCTAAGTGTACCTCAGTCCTTTGTGTTTGTCCAAACAGCGTAATTATATATGATCAAAGGACCGCAGGTATAAGGTGCCGTCCATGAGAGCGTAGGAAAGTGCTCTCTACTTCGTCTGATGTGCTAGTGACTTCTCTTGAGATAGTTTGCCTCTATTTAGGTAATCCATTAATGGTTTCCTCCAATCTAACTCATCATCCTATTTGGAAACGAAAACCTCCCCTTCAAGAGAGTACTTCTCAATGAGTTAAGTATCAATAAGGGATTAGGCTTGTCTATTTTGGACCCTTATCGATTTAAACTCATCTTTCGGACATGCCAACTCCTTGTCAAGTTTGGCTAATGCATCTGCCACATCATTTTCTTCTCGAGGAATCTTGTAATTGTAACCTATGGGATTTGGGCCAAAAACTCTATATCATACTTGTGGTAGTGATGGAGCTTAGGCTTTAGGACTTTGTAGGACTCAACGATTAGGTTGATGACTAACTGAGAATCCCTAAAGATGTTAATGTTCTAGAAGATTAGAGTAATAACTAACTCTTGACTGGCAATCAAAGCCTCATATTCGGCTTCATTATTAGTGCAAGGATTGGACATGTGATATGAGAATCTCATAACATCGTGGTCTGGTGTTAGGAGAACTACTCCTACCCCTGTCTTTCATGGGATAATAGATTGTGGTTCTTCTCCTCTTTGAGAGAAAGTCACACCATCAAAGTACGTGACCCAGCGATAAATATTAGTGTCCCCTAAGTTCATGATTTGTTCATCGGGGAGGTCATCACTAAGCGGAGAGTCTGCATGAAGTGAGTGTGCTGCTAAGAAATCTACTAGTGCTTATCCTTTCACCACACATAGGGGTATGAAAGTAATGTCAAACTGTGATAAAATCATTGACCAACATACCAACCGTCTAGATAGCGCTGGCCATGTCATGAGATATTGCAGTAGATTGATCCTAGGGATCAAGTTCATATTATGAGACAGCATGTAATGTCGTAGCTTTTGGGATGTGAGGATTAAAGCTAGGCAATGCTTTTCGATAAGTGAATAGTTTGCTTCAGCAGGGATTAGACGATGGCTGAGATAGTAGAGAGCATTCTCCTTCCCTTCGTCATTGGCTTGGTCCAACAAAGCACCAAGGGAGTCATCTAATGCAATAGTAAGTATGAGCAGCTTGCTCGAGATAGGGACTACTAGAACTCGAGACATCATCAGGTAGTGCTTGATGTCTTCGAAGGCATGATGACACTTGTCATCCCATTTGAACTTAGCATCATTTTTGACAAGCACTGAGAATGGCTGGCACCTTCATGCTATGTTAGATAAAAAAGCATTTTAGATATGCCAACCACCCTTGAAATAATTTGAGTTGAGTTAAACTTTTAGGGGGTACATTTCTAATATCACTTTGAACTTCTCCAGGTTGATCTCGATTTCCCAGTATTGGACAACAAACTCAAGGAATTTTCCTAAAACTACTCCATATACACAATTTATGGGATTCATTTTGAGGTTAAATTATCTTAACCATTCAAAAACTACTCTCAAGTCAAAGAGGTAGTATTCCTTTTTTTTACTTTTGACTACAAGATCATCAACATAACATTCGGCTTGATGATGAATGAGTTTATCAAAGAATCGAGTCATGGTCTGCTGGTAAGTAGCACCAGCATTTTTAAGAGCAAAATGCATGATCCTATAGTAATAGATTCCAATCGGGATTCAAAAAGTAGTATTTCATTCATCTTTAGGAGCCATCTTTATTTAGTTGTATCCAGATGAGCTATCCATGAAGGAGAGGATGACATGAGATGAGGCAATGCCCACCATCAATTCTGATATTGGTAGTGAAAATTCATCTTTTGGACATGCCTTATTTAAGTCCTTAATATCAACACATGTGTGAATTTGACCATTCTTCTTCTTAACTAGGATGACATTGGCCAACCAGGTAAGGTATTTTCTTCTTGGATGAAACTGACAACGATTAGTTTCTTGACTTCAGAAATGACCTGTTGTTCAATGTCTAATTGCATGCATTTAGGAGCTTGCTTGATGGAGTTAGCACTAGGCTCTATCTCTAATTTGTGGACTATTATGTTAGGAAATAAATTGGGCATCTCTTCATAACTTCATGCGAAGCAATCCTTAAACTCACTCAATAGCCTAACTAAGTCATTGGTTTCAATTTCATTCAGCAAGGAACTAATGTATGTTAGATGTGAATTATCTTCAGTTCCCAAGTTGATTTTTTGAGCTCGATGATGATTGACTTGATCTCTTCTTTGAACTCTGGCGGTGCATCCTTGACTTCAAAATCATCTAGACCATATGAAATTTTTAAGCACACATCTTCATATGAGTTAATATGATTTGAAAAGAACCTATCAAATTTCAAATGATTGGTGATGACTAGACAATAATTATCATCATCGACTGAACCCACTATACCGAATCCTAGTCCTGGTCTTGATTGAGAGCTTTTACATTTGTTCTTCTATATTATTTCTAAATAGTCTGACCTATGCTTTGATAAAGTATGTGGGATTAACCCTTTCATTTCTAGATTACGAATATACGACGAGTATCAACTAAAAAGTAATTCTATTAAATCTTTATATGAATCATCCTCAAGTTCTACATCAACTTCTTGACTTAAGGATGATGCTCCCAGAAAGATCATCTGAGTCTTCACATTTGTGGATGATTTAGGGGCTTCCTTAACTACCAAACCCTAAACTTTTGTGAGGAAAGTGAGATTAGAGCTAAGGTTCCCAATTGATGCTTAACTGTTTCACATATAAACTTGGATACACTTATGCTTTGATTTAGAGGCAGGTCTTCATCATTGTCTAACTCAAGTGTCACCTCCAACGGAATCTAATGCTAAGAAGAGCTGGCTGGCGTGCAAATCATATAAGTCTATATGGATAGCAGGTGTACTCCTGGTAGGTGAGACATATCATCTATTGGGTGGCCAATAAGGAGGTTTTCCACCCCTAGGACTGCCTTTGAATTGGCCTCTTCCTCTGCCTGGTGGAGGTCGGGTCATCCTACCCATATGTTCAAATGTAGTAACGAACTGTGGGTGTAATTTAATGTCAGGCTCCACCTCCTCCTCCAAGTCTATTTCTTGCTCCCATTTATATTATTTTTCCTTTTCTATTTCTTTTTCTTTTTCTTTTTTTCTTTTTCTTTTATTTTTGAACTTTGACCAAGTTCACGAGAATAAACTTGTTGATTTGGAGGAATGTAGTTGGCCGCATCCTCATATATGCCGACCTCGTGAACTAAAAATAGTTTGAGATCTCCTTTGACATAGTAGGTGGGTCGTCGAAGTGCCAACGCACTTATCGGAGTTGGGAGGCTGTGATGATGCCCACATGACCTCCGTTCATGAAATTGGTCACATCGTTAGCTTCAAAACATCAAAATCTATCAAATTAGGATCTGTGAATATCGGCGATTGGAAACAACAAGATGCTAAAATTAAAATTTGCCAAAATCAATCAAAATGATATCCGATCGATGAATGAACTTTGGCATCATGTTCAGAATGTCGAAGTTGATCAAAATATACATATTGTACAATTTGACGGTTGACTGATCAAGAAGAAAAATCGTCGACGCGTCTACATGCATATCTAGGTTGGGAAGTCGCGATGATGTCCAAACAACCTCAGTTCATAAAATTGATCTATCTGTTAGCGTCGAAAAGTCGAAACCTTTTAAATGAGACTGTCCATGCTCAATTCGGATGAGTCTATGCAAATATTGAGCCTTCGAGAGTGATAATGTGCATTTGTGAACTGAACTTAATCCGATTTGGCGCTGATTTGAACCAAACAGCTTTGATTACGAAATTGATTGCGTCATTGCATTCGGAACATCAGAATAACCTAAAATTGATATATATATATATATATATATATATATATATATATATATATATATATATATATATATATATATATATATATATATATATATATATATATATATATATATATATATATATATATATATATATATTGCCCATGTAATAATGTCGATGCAAAAATCTCAATTAGGATTAATTTTTTCTTAAATAAAGAAAATTCTATAAATAACCCCCCTACTTACCAAACCCTAACTCCTTTACCCATAGCCCCAAACCCCAGCCGACCCTAATCCTCCTTTCTCCTGAGCTCCTTCTCCAATATAGCCGACGTCCATCCCGCTCTCGCTGGCGACCAACATCCTCCTTGCCGCGACCTCCAAATCAGTAGCTCTCAGCATGCGCCGCATGACCTCTCTTGGTGGCGTTCCCCTGGCTTCACTCAACCTTCCACCGCGGCGCGTCGCACTTAGCATCGACGCATACGGTCGGTGCTGGTTCCTTTCCCACAAGTATAAAATTGCTTGCTTGTGGGTGTATAAGTACCCATACACACCTGTTTTGGCGTGGCAGGTAAAACTAAGTTTTATGATAGATACCCGAAGAGTCTATGCGTATCTTTTTAAACAAGTAGGTTGGGAGACTCACATCCATGGCATTGCAATGGGTCTTTTTAGACGAGTGGTCAGGCATAATTTCGGTAGAAATCCCCCAATTAGAGGAGATGTTGTCGAAATTTAGTCAAAATCTAGAGTGTCGAGAAACAACAAGAAAAGGGTATTTGGAGTCTGGGTTAAAGGCAGGTAAATAAGTACCCGTACACACCTTTCTTGGCGTGGAAGGAAAATGTGTTTCATGTAGGTACCTCAGAGACTCATACATGTCTTTCTTGGCATGGTGGGAAGGCGCATTCGACCGTGGTGTTTATACTACCTATACATGCATTTCTTAGCATGATGGGCATGCCCAGCATACTCGAGGCAGCCCCTTACACGAAGACGACGCCTGGATGTTACTGAAATGCTATTAGTTTTTTACACCGACAGGTGACCTAAGTAGCCTGATATAAAGTCAACCTTCAAGCTAAAATCAACTGTTTAAACTGACATTGTAGGTATATAACTATCCGTACACACTTTTCTTATTATAGCGAAAAAATCTCTGTTATTGCAGGTGCTTAAGAGACTCATACATGCCTTTCTTGGCATGATGGGAAGATGCATTAGACCGTAGTGTTTACACCACCCATACATACTTTTCTTGACATGGTGGGCAAGCCCAGCCCCCGTTGTAGCCCCATATATGGGACGACGCTGGGAGGCTGCCGAAATGCTATCAAAATTTTATCTATAATCCTAAACTTGCAATGAACTCAATCAAAATAAGTAACATTGTTCAAATCTCTTAAGCTTAAATCAATACTGAATTGAATTACCCGCATGGGCCCTGACACTGCGTTGAATACATGAACATAGTGTTTGAGAATATCTGCTGGGTTGATTGGGTCTTAGACCGGTCCGGTTAACAAAATCTAAAAATCCAATAATAATATTATAAGAATTTTAACATAGTAAAATATTTGAGAAGCTAATACTATCATATGATAGTATAACAATTATCTCCTAATTCCCCAATGATGGATGAATTGATTGAGGATATTAACTGGAGAGGTCATTATTATCAAAATATCCAAAATATTTATATTTGATAATCTCAAATTCAAAATTCTTAAAGTATAAATTTAGTTTTGATCCTCTACTATTAAATTAATAGAGTCGACGAGATTTGGAATAATAAACTAAATGATCAAGCAGACTTATATACCGTGATGATGGCTGTGTTGAACGGAGATTTCAACCGGAGGGGATATTACCATCAAAAATATATTTAATATTCTAAAATTAAATTAAATGTGAAACTCCAATAAGTTATTAAGTTCAAAATGACTAAATGAAAATCATCAATGTAAAAAACTTAAAGCTAAAATTCATCAACCTTCCGTAATTGTTTGTCATAGGTAGAAAATTAAGAAAATTCTAGCTCACAAAGAAGTCAATGTCAAGTTAAGTGCACAACTATATTCACTCTCAAATAATCTTATGCCAACAAGGATGTGGGTCGCATCCTCTGTCTGCGTGGTTTGCCTATAAGCTCCATATATGATGCAGTTACAACTAGAGTCCTCTGATCGGGTGGCTGCTATCAAATGACACAATTATATTACGGTCATGATTGTAGCCCGTATGTTTCCTAATGACTCTGCCCTTTGAGATGTAAACCATAGTGTGCACTGATAAAGCAAAAAAGCTCTATGTCAGTTACGGTGGACTTAAGTTTGTCTCCTTAGACAAACACCACCCCAGGTCTACAAGGTTTTCTTGGACGACGAATCTCATGGTTGTTGACAAGGATCCTTCGGTCAGGTTGAGTCGATTACCTCTTCTAACTAAGTAGACTATGGATCACGACAGCCCAGGATGATGGAACCATGGGATCTTGATCGGGTACGTCATCATTCTTCTAACCATCCACTTCAAGTTAAAGGATGATGAATTTCATAAATCTAAATTTCAAAACTCCAGATGGTGCTACTATATGCTACACATTTAACGATCTAACGACTAGCCTTGATCGAAAGTTCTCTCTCAGCATTGGGAGGGGTAATTAACTATAGGTGCATGTGTCTATAGGAAACTTGAAACTAGATCTAAAGTCCTCACAAAATAAAGGTGAAATATCTGGGTAGTGTCTTATCTACTATTCCATTTGTATTCTGAAAGTTTGATCGACATTTAAACAAATTCTCTTAATCGAGAGGTCGGTGGCAAATTTTCGGAGCTCACAGATTTCTTTATTTTATATACTACTAAAAATACATGACTATTTAGTGTATTTTTATGTATTTTTTATTTTTAAAATAAATTATATTATTTTTAGAAACACTCAAAATAATTTCTAGATAATTTGAGTCTTTTAAAAATAACTATCAATATCAAATATATATTTTTATTTTAAGTCAAAATATAAAAATAAAAATAAAATATATAAGTGAGCACAAATATCCACTTAGCATTCAAGATAATTAATTGGAGGCTAGGAGTCATTGAGAAGACTATCCTACTAATTTTCACATATCATCCCTAATTTTGTACCCTAATAGGACAATATGAACTAGTGAACTCAAATAAAGTATGATGATTGCAACCTTTGTACATCACTTGTATGGAGGGTTGTAATGTGTGGAGTTAAGCTCAAGCCATCATCACCTTGAATTTGGCTCGACCAATTAATCAAATTCACACTCAAGTTTGTGCTCATGAGTAACTTATTTATCAAGTGAAGGTGATTTCAACTCAAGCAACTTATACAATAAAATAACAAAATCATTATAAATTAGAGGCTAGATAAATAATAACGAAACCAATTCAAATAACGAAGAGTTATACATTTTTTTTTTTTGATAATTTTATATTTAGATCATTGAATTTTACTTCTTTTAAATATTTTCATATTAATATTTTGAAAATGAGATGTTTCACAATTTGATAAGTCAAAATTGCATAAAGTTAGGCTTAGAGCCATTCATCTAATAGACCCTTAGTTGATTTGGTTCAATTACATTTCTGATTGCGTATAGCTTTCAAACTAGGAATAAAAGGTCATAATATGAAAGCACCGCTCCAAAAACTGATTAATGAAGCCCAAATAATAAATAACAATATCATGGCCAGATCACAAAGAGGTGACTGCAATCAAATCAAATAAAAATAAATAAATCCATTAAGTAATTCAAAGCCATGATACAAATACAATGTTCTTATGATCTGATGAAACATCTCAACTTTACAACTGTCAAAAAAAGAAAAAAAATCATGCTTATTTGACTATCAAGAAATTTTCTCAAATTCCAAGTCCATTGTCACAGCACAAAGTTGCAATGTCCATTAAAAGAAATCATGAAATCAAATGACATAAAATTAACAAAAAAGCCCTACATTTTGGTGTAATAAAAAATGAAAAATGTAAGGTATTCTGTTTGGAAACAGCCAAACTTGTCATGATTCCTGGATGTAGAGAGAGCATTAGTGCATGGAACCAAAGCTGCTGCTCTTTAAAGAATCACCTGAGATTTTGGGCAGAATGGCCAAGCCAATGAAACCACCGATTAGGGCTATGCCTGAAGCAAGAGCAAAGGCTGGGATGTTGCCTTTGCCAAATATGGCATCCCATGGTCCGGCACCGAGAGCGATGATAACCTGAGTTTCACATCAGATTTGGTGAGATAGCAATGAGTAGGTTAAAATATTTTTACTAATAAAGATTTAGATCACAGGCAACTGATAGAGAAATTATTGTGTGCGGCATCCGGATTACTATATACACGGGTGAGCACCTAACAAATCTGCATACACAATTGCTGTGTACTCGCTCATGCACACAGCAATCCGGATGGTCCAAATGCCGCACATAATAATTTCTCCAACTGATAACTGTAGCTGTGAAGAAGTCCTGAAAAAAAGGTTGCCAATTACACTGAATCTGTGATGGTATGCTGGGAATTTGAATGATAATAAGTGAAAAAAGTTAAACAAAAAAACTCAAAAGTGTTTAGATTTCATTTCATTTGGTTCATTTTCCTTCAATCCATACAAAGACCAAGCAAGCTCAGCTCTTACGCTTGAAACATACCTGGGGGATGACAATGGATACATTCAGAACACCAATGCACAGTCCTGTAAATTCATATTTACGCTTTCAGAATTAGAAGTCTCACATAAATGCACAACAGGACAACTACAGAAAAAAGTTTCTGTTTTGGATGCATCTAATTATATTGCAAGGTAGTTCTTGCAATTTTACAAGACATCCTTGTTTCTGCTTGCAAAATAAATAATTATTTTCCGTAAGAAAAAGAAATAGTTTCTTGCAAAATAGCAAGTTATCTTACAAATTCTTTACTAAGTGCAAAAGGTTAACAAGGATCAGATCAAACTAACCTTGTTTGTTTCCTCCATCATCCACAGCAAGCTGCGAGGCACTAGCAAAAGGGATGCTATAAAGAATCTACAATGAAAAAATATGCCATGATAAAGACTGTTTTTTAAGTCGCGGAGGGTAAAATAGAAGTGGAGGATAAGAGAATCAGACTAACAGCTAAAGGAAATCCAAGAGCAGCAAAGATAACTAAAGCTCCAATTTTCACTCCATCGTGTCCTCCAACTACAGAATTGATTTTTCCCCCGTAGCTATTAGTTGAAACAATACTAAGGACTGTTATGGCGATCATGGCAAGAAACAGAATGAAATTTCCAATGATCCACACAACTTTTGAGGTAAATTTCCGGCACAATGGGGCAAGCAGCATGGAGGTAATAGCAAGAACAATCTAGTTATAAGAAACAAATATATCAATTCATACAATCTCATATTGATGAGAGAAAGAAAACCAATTTTATTCAAGCAAAAAACAGAACGATTTGGATTTCTATTACCGAATTCAGCAGCAAGCCAAATGCACCATCTTCGACACCTTTGTTGTAAGTATCAATTTCTTGTTTTGTCCCATTGGGATCACCATGATAGATTTCACGACCCATCCAGTCTGTGTCGTAAAGGATGAATGGAAACCAAGCAAGCTGCATTGAGATTATAAAAATCAATGGAAACTTTGAGAAAATTGAGAAAAAAAAGCTGATTTTTTTGTGATCCAAGTCAATAATTTACCCAGGTAAGAGATGTCACGAGAAGCACTGAGGGCATTCCAGCAGGTAAACTTTTAAGCGTTTTGAAAATAGAAAATATTCCAGAACTTCCCTGTGCTGCTTCAGCTGGGTCCAATTCATAGAGTGGAACTTCTTTTGCAACGAATAGTGTCACTGTCAAGCAAACAGAAAGGAAGACCTGCATGAAAAAGAAGAAATTTTGCCACAATAAGTGATTGTAATGGCTTCTAAATAATGTAGATCTCTAATATTGTGAAACTTGATTGCGAAACTGATCAAACTATCTCATTTCCTTGTTCATCAAACCTCACAACTAACTTTGACCACTAAGACATGAGTGAATAAAAAAAAGGTGTCAATTCTAAGAATCAATGGCGAATAATGAACACATAGGTAGAAAGAAAACTTACAATTGCCACCAAAAAGGCACCCTTCAAGTTTGCACAGGTTTCACAGCAAGAGTTTGTCAATAGAAAAGGAAACCATCTATGAGAATGAAAATCATATTAGCTAAACGGCTTCAACTTCAAGAACTTGTAATAATTGCATGTGTTTAAAGCAATTCAAGTACTATGTAGAGCTCATCCAATCTTACTTGTGCCAGCCTCCAGCAGAACCGGAAGAGTAGCCTAAGATGTTTCCAAAAGCCATCCAAAAGGCATAGATTATATTTGCTGCATTGCATCCATGTTGTCCTATAAAACATAAAGACAATTCAATATGATGTTTCACTAATATTGCTTGAGGATGAGAATTTATATAAAAGAAAATTTTCAAAAACAACAAAATCAATCCAAGTTACAATGGAATTTACCAGAGAGATCAGCCATCATTGCCCGAGAAGGACCCTAAGATTAGGTTAAAAAATGTCAGGGTAATGAACTTGACTTTACATTTGAAGGATGCAATGGCTTCTAATGGCGCATAATGCGGGTAATTAGCATCCAAGACTGTTTATGTTAATTCAAACAAAAGAAATTGGAGTTTTGAAGCAAACAAACAGGCGAGCAAAGTAACCTGGACTGCATTGTTTGAGAAATCCAGCACCCAAAAGCCAACCACATAGATAATAGCTGCTTTCCATCGTGGGCCGACATAAGTGCTGCACACATTTACAAAAACATATGGGATTCAGATTCAAAAATCGTAGAAACTGGAATGCCACGAAATCTATACATTGTCACTAAATTTAAAAATAATAATTAACCTGCAGTTTTCCTTTGTATCACCAAGTGCAGATCCTATGTCTGATGAGAACCCAATCACAAGTACCTAAAACACAAAAATCATACTTCAATATTTTGTATTGGCAAATGAGAGAATTCAATGAAAAAGAGGGGATGCACAATCACTCACACAACAGCATATAAGAATGCATCCGGCTAGAATAAAAGGCCTCCTCCTGCCAAACCTTGATTGGCATTTATCACTAAAATAACCAATTGAAGGTCCGACCTAAAAATATTCAGAAAAATTTATATATATAAAGGAATCTGATCAATTCAATTTGTTTAAAAATACATAAAAATTGGAAATCACATGGATGTGGAACACTTACAACAAATCCTGCCACCGGGCCACAGAGCCACATGATGGAAGCCAATGAATGTGGAAGCCCAAGGGTCTGCCAATGATTTGATTAAGCCAAATACGTTACATTTAATAGAAGATAACATCATCCGATTAACGTTATTACCCAGATAACACTAAAACCTACATAACATGGAACAAAAAAAGCCCTATCAATACGCCAAAACGTGAACAAACCTGGACATAGGGAGTGAGCAGAGAAAGCTGGAGAGCCCAGCCATACTGCACTCCTCCGGCGACCGTACAGGCGAAGATTAACCTCACCAGGCTGATTCGGCGCTTCTCCGATATCTCGTTTTCCTCTCCCGACTCCATTTTTTCCTCGTAGTCGATCTCCATATTTCTCAGGCTGAGATATCTTCTACGATTTCGATATATTATCAATCTTTTTTTTTTTTTTCGCACGATTGAAGAAGGCGATAGGGTACAGCGCTCGTTTTAAAATGGAAAGAACATTGAACCCAAATGCTTCCTTCCTTCCTTTAATAGAAACCGCATGAGCGCTGTCCGCCGTACTCGGGCTCCGTTTAAGATCCGAACTTGCCGCTGAGAGGGAAGCACGGATGTGTGGAACGGAAAGCGTCCACGAAGGTAGGGAAGGATAAGATTCATGGCTCGCAAAGAAGTTCTTATCCGTTCAATCGGCGCTTGGCGGGAGAAATGGGAGGGGTGCGGTCACCTGCCGGTGCGTGGTATCTGGAACACCATTGCGTGGTTGGGCCGTTGGCCGTTGGCCGTTGACGGTTTTTCAGAGATGCAACGATGCGGCGACTAGAAGGTTTGCGTTGCGGGAAATTTTAAGTGTTATTATTATTAGAATTTTTGTACTCAACGTTTGCCTAATTTTTAGGGTAACCATTTAATATTAGTCTTAAAATAAACGTTTGAGATTTGCTTTTGCAATGAGAAGAGTATTTTGCATACTTCTATAAATCAATTTATAATTATATTTAATCAATTTATAAATATATTTAACTTTAAAAAATTAATGATAATGCTATTTTGATGTCATAATAAAGACTTAGATGTTTTTTTATAAAAATGTGAAACTTTAAAAATTGGATATGTAAATATATAAGAATTGTGTGTTATGTGTGTAAATATCTCTATCTTAATTAATATTTTTGACATGAATTTAAATTTGAATGAATATCTCTAGGTTAGGTTTTAAAAATGAGATATGTGCTTAGGCGGATCAAATCAAATATGGGAGCGTTGGGGGCACTTGTCTTTGCTGACTCAAGCTTATTATATATTGAATTATCTTATTGAGTTTCTCGATTCATCTGAATCCATCTTTATTTTGTGATTTAGGATCAAATGTTTGATGAAAATCAAAACTTTAGAGCATGAAAAGAGCAATAACTAATATGCATACATCAAAATTTTAAAAGAATCATAATATGAGTTATTGACAACTTAAACATCAATGTTGTGCAAACTAATTAGTATAATCATTCACTTATCTGTCTCATTCTTTTATTTTTTATTTCTTTACAATATATCTTTTTTTATACTGTAAATCCTATTAGTCAAAGTCTCTCCTAAAAAATTTATCGTTGAATTTCTATCATTCGAATCTTTTTTCTCTCAATTTAGTTAAACAATGTGTAAGTCAATAGATGTTTATAGTGTGGTTATTACTAAAAAATGAGATTAGTATTTTAAAGTCTTAATTTCAATATGAATAATTATTTTAACTTCCTTACAATGCCCATATAAATAAAAGAGAAATTTGCATACATAGCACACAATTCTTATGCATTTACATATCTAATATCTAAAGTTTGATATTTACAAACATAGCATATTTCCTATGCTTCAAAAGCTAAATTTTACTTCAAAAAGATAAGAAAAGTATTATTTCTGTTGTAATATTAAATATTTAGGTGCTATATATGTGAATATTTATGTTTGGGTGTTAAATATATATAAATATATAAGAATTGTGTGCTATGTATTTAAATGCCCCAAAAAAAAAATTGGATTCACTATTAGACGTGTGCTAATATTTTTGAGTTTTTTTCTCATAATGTTTATAGGATCCACTACATTGCACATTTATTATAGCTTTCCAAAAATCTATTTATTGGTTAATTGGTGATACTTTGAAAATTTTGATGTTCTCTTATTCAACTATCTTATGACATCTATGCTATTTTCATTTTTCTTAGGATTACTTGAATTCAAGTCAAGCTACATCAATCCAAAATTTGATTTCAAATTTTCAAGATAATTTTGAGTGCCAAGGATTGTTTGCATGAACTTGACTCATTATCATTGTTATCTTAAATTATATTGTTAAAGATTATCAATTGATATCAAAATAATTAGGAGAACAATAGACAACTCCATGATTGCATTATTAACAATTGGGAGAACAATAGACAACTCCATGATTGCATTATTAAATAGGAATACAAATAATATACCCATTGCATGTTGGAATATCAAAATGAAAGAGGGAAAAAGTTACAACCTCAACTTTGAAAAATGATTTGTGCATGATCCTAAGATTTTTTATTTTGGTTGAAATATATTTTTTTATTAGTTATAGTCTTAGATTATTAGGGCACCTTTTAAGATGTTAGTATAATATAAAAGCATGAAATTATAATGAATGCCACTTGCAGAGGTAGTAAATGATATCTACAAATATTGATGTGGATGATGTTACATGATAATAATATGGCAATTAAACATTTCTTCACTTCGGAGAAAAGAAGTGATTAGATGGCCTAAAGTCGAAAGGTCATTAGAGACAACCAAGCTTTTTTTTGTTGAAAAAAGAGGGAATTTGGCGAGCTAAAGTGAATGTACAATTATAGGTGATTATAGGACAATCTCTCTCCAAGAATGAATGAAAAAGTATAACACCGAGAATCATTAGATGATTGAAAATGGTTAAGACATCCTTCATTAAATGAAAGGAATTTTTGGTTAACTATAATTGGTGGAAAACTGGAGACAAATAGAATACTTTCTCTCTTAAAAGGAGAGGAAATTTGGAGATTAAAAAAAATCAAAGTAGCATGAATTCACAAATAGAAAGAATGATTAATTGATAATCTAAGTAGTGGTTAGACATCTATAATTTTCTACAATTTGAGTACTCTACTAAGGTTTCAAAAAAAAAAAAAATTAATTTTTAATGTCCATGATATATAAAATTAGGGCTATTCATTTATATATTTATTTATTTTCGGGGGAGGGGAATCTTTGCTTATATATCTTTAAAAATTATTCTAACATTATTTAGTTTTGATCATTCCCTTTTAAGAAAAGGGAAGGTGACCAAAAACTACTAAAAATAACTACTTTGTGATGGAAGTACAACTATATATCACAAATTTGCAACATTTTCATGCCTTCACTAATAAGTTATCACAAAAGTCTTAACTTTAATGTTTTGATTTTGCAACATGTGTGGTATTCTATTATAAAGTTGCAATTATTATGCAATTAACTATTTTTTCGCAAATATGTTGCAAAGTTATTACAGGTAAGCAAGTTGTCTTGATGATTGTGTGAGAAGAAAAAATATGTGTGCATTCCTAGAGTATGCCATAAACAAAAGAGACTATATATATCTTCAAATTGACCCAATGCCTTGGATGACAACCTCTATAGGAATAATTCACTAGTCACTCACCAACATCACAACTCGGTAAATGTTCAGTTCATTGACTCACACCAGATTTAGATTCGAGTGAGTTGATTCATGAGGAAGCAATGTCATCCAAAGGCTAGACCTTAGCTACACCACAATATTGAATATGAGTTTGTATTTGATCATTCCCTAGAGTCTAGATGCTTTGTTTTATTATTTTGTGAGTTTCTAGTAGCCTCATTTATAGCTCTCTCATTTTCTAAATAAAAGGATCAAATGCATCTAGAAGATTTTTTTTTCACCTATCTTGAAATTTTTATGTTTTTTTAATATTTTTTGGGCCCTCTGTGGTTGAGATCACTACATAATGTACTCCTCTCTATTCATTAATATAGTGCATATAGTTACTTTTTTTTACTATTCTATTACTTCTAGCAAGACTCATAATTAAGATATTGTCATTCTATGGACAAATTAGGATTCAATAGTATGGACAGTTATGATAGAATTAATTATCACAAATTTGTTATAAAATTGCAAAATGATGAATTACTAGAAACATCGTAATTCCTTCCTTCATCAAACCCTAACTTAAGGTTATCAATTTCTAGGCAATACATCACACTATCTCATTTGCATCCCTATTCCATTGATCCATAAGTTACTATTTGGCCAAACTACTAATCATTATGATAGCTTAATAGTTGATTAGCTGAAATGCCACTCCATTCATTTGCATCATAGGGAACTCTTTATTCACTTATCTTTATCATTTACTCCCCTTCGAGTTATATTAAGATTGACATTTTATAACTTTTAATTAACTTTACTTATTTATGATCCTTCTCTCAACCTATTGATTGAAGCCTTACTTCATTCCCAGAGATCCTGGGTTTAAATCTTAGGAAATGCACGTGTGTGTGAGTTTGTTATGAAAAATGGCTCAAATGGTAAAAAAAACTTTACTTATTTTTAATAAATAATAATCATGAAGCTTCATTTGTATTATGTACACCATACTTCAAATGTTTCAATTGATTTGGGTCTCAAAATGCATCAGAATTACTTATACAATATTATTGCATAATATAGTCATCGGTGATACAAAAAATATAACTAAAGGAAACCAATATATAACTCTATTCAAGGTTACACTCATCTGTATATGGCACAAAAAATATTTTTGGGTGAACTTTTTATGAAATATTTTTCTACAAATAAATTGCTAATTCATCTAGTAAACACCTATGGTGTTTATTTTTGAATATGTGTATAGGGGACACCACATAGATCTGAGGGTGTACTTATTGAAATGATCGAGTACGACATTAAGGAATGTTGCACTATCTCGAAAGATTAACATCACCACCCTATAATGGATTTGATCACCTAATAAGGACTCCTAAGGCATGATGGGTCTTTGAATATACCAGAGATTTTTTACCTACTTTACATGGATGAATAAAGTAGGGTTTATATTAAATCAGGTTCTAAAGTTCTCTATGGAGGCAAGACCTCATAGTTAATTATATCCTAAGCAAGGTGAATTCCTTAGGAATACTCTCGATTAAAGTAGATAATTATTATCTCTAAAGATTTTAAAGATATGTATATCAATAAATTAGTTATATTAGAAAATCAAATGAGATAGATCAAAAGAAGAGACTTATTATTGAAGCCAAAGGAGATGAGTAGGGAATGCTCATGATACTAAAAAATCTAGTGAGCATCCCAATCTATCCTATAGTTGGGCTTTATATATTTAAAATTGAGGAGGTTTATTTATTTAAGTTGAATTTTATTAGAAAGCTATGACTTATAATCCCATAATACAAGATTATGGAAATACCTAAGAGATGAGGATTTATGCTTGTAGCCTGAAGAAAATAGTCACCTCGGATCCTGAATCTAGGGAGCTTTAGCAAGGGCTAAAGCAAGACCTAAATCTAAGCTAAAATGAGCATATGGTTTACATCCACAAGAGAGAGTAAATCATCCAACTGTTGGACTTATAACCACCTGTAGTGGTAGCTAGGTAACTCCTCCTACACTTTAACATCATGTAGGCAAGTCATATGATTTTGCAAGATAATTAAATTATTATTATTTAGAAAGAGATTAAAGTCTTTAAACCCACTCCCTAAGATACTAAAGCATGAGTGGTATGAGCAATGACTTAGTCTAATGCAAATCTTTTAAAATTTATTTGATTTTAGACTCTTCATTTTGACAAAGGCCATATGATTTTTATATATCTAAATGCATGATAAAATGAGGTTATTGGGTAAATTAGAGCGAAAGAGATATTTTTCACCACAGAGGAGACCCTAAAATGTCAAGTCTTCCCCTATCATGCAAGAATGGAAACCCTCTCTTAGCAAGAGTGAAGCAATATGATGCATGGTATTAAACATACAACATTCAGTTAAGGGTTTACTAAATCTTTTAATTATCTTGATTTAATTCCTAGGCTTTATATGAGGTTATAAGTTATTTAGAAAATTTGGCTATGAGTTATAGTTGGGGTAGAAAATTTAATTTTTTCTAAGAGCCTAATCAGATCCAGGCCACACAATAATCATCATTCATAAAAAAAAAATTAGGAAAATGCATGCTATTTATATTATGCAGTTTAAACATAACATCAAATATTTTATAAATCCAACATAAAAGAATAAAATGTCGTACCGATCAGGTACCCCTGCATAACTAGAAAAGAGAGAAATGGGTAGCTGAGCTCTACCTTTATACAACCCGTTATATGAAAAAATAATTACAATTTATGAATGAATAAATGTTATGAGAGTGTTGACCTCACTTTTGGAGTGAGCTCTCAACTTCCCCATCAAAATCTAGGACTATTGTAGACACTAAGAGCTCCTTAGTCTTAAGACACTTATAGTGATTAGGTGAACACTTAACCTAAGCCTAGAGACTTAGAAGGATTAACCATAGGAATAGGTCATGCTTTAAAGATTTAGGAAGACTTGCCTACCCTCTAGCCTTAAACCCAATCCTTGCTTCCTTCCTCAAACCAAATCTCAAATTCAAATCCAAGATCATAAATCCAATCCCAAATCAAATGATTGAAACCCATGATTAAATTCAAATTCCAAATTCCTTCTTAAGCATTTTGATTTTATCTTATGGACATAGCCTTAACCAAATTCAAATCAACCCCAATTCAATTGATTTTCTCAAATAATAAAATTTAATCTCAAATCAAGTCCCAACCCAAATTCTAAATCAATTCCAACTCCAAATAATTGAAACCCATGATTAAATTCAAACCCCAAAATCCCTTCTTAAGCCATATGAACTACCTTCATATGTTTAGCCAAAACCCCCTTCAAACAAAATCAAACTTGGTTTATTTCTTTATAAATTAATCATTTCTTTATTTATATTGTCAAATATAAATGAAATACAAATTCAAACTATTCAAATCAAATCAAACTAAATCAAACCAAATCAATTCCCTACTTAAGCCCATTTGACCTACATCCCTCAACTAGGTCAAATTTGCTTCCAAATCACTCCAAACTCAAGTGATTTTCTATAAACCATTTATATTTTCATTTATATTCACAAATATAAATAAAATATAAATCCAAGTGGCCAAAACGAGACCCAAATCAAATCAAATTCCCAATTTTAGCCTTTTTAATCAAATTCTTGAACTTGGCTAAATGACACCCAAATCAATTCAAAACTTATAGATTTTCTCATGATTCAATCATTCCTTCAATCATTATTCCAAATATAAATATAAACTACAATTATTAAACCAAATCCAAGTCAAACCCAAGTTGACCATTTTTGACTTGAAATTATCATATGAACCAAAATTCATTTGACTTCAAACTATTTGCAATTGGGTTTATATTTCCATCTCAAACCCATTTACCAATACAACTAAACTTGAATCAAGCCATGATCAAGCTAATTGACCCATTTAGATCCACTTGACCCAAAGTGATGTAAAAAATCTTTTTGAGCCAAGTCCTAATCCAACCCAAATTAGATTGAACTAAGCCTATCTAAACCTTATATCATGATCAACAATCATCCTAAGGTGATCAACTATCTTGAATTGGGTTAAATCAAGTCAACTTGGTCCTTTGACCAAGTCAACCTTTAGCCCAAATGAAACCTAAACTAGCCAAAACCCACCATATTCCAAATTGATTGAAACCATCGACTTAAACCCACTCATGATCAATGATTGAACATGACCAAACCATCAATTGAGCCAAATCAAGTCCAATTGGCCATTTGACCTAAGTTGACTCAAATTGGCCTAAAAGCCCAAATCATGATTTGATCTAAATTGATTGCAACCAATGGCTCAAGTTCATTCCAAATCACTTATTGAACTTGACCAAAGACATGATTAAGCCTAATTTGACTGATTGGTTAACTTGGCCCAACCTAGCCCACATTAGCCTAAAGGTCAAATTGGCCAAAATTCAAATTAAATCTAAATTAAACCAAACCAAAGCCTACAATTACTTTCAATCAACTAATTGAACTTGACTCAACACATAACCCAACTTAATTTAGTCAAATTAGTCAACTTGACCCATTTGACCCTTTTGAATCTATATGAGTCAAATTCAAACCTAAGTCAAATTAATCAAAATCAATTAAACCAAAACATCCCAAATCATCATATGAATCTAACCCAAGCCTTGGTTTGACCCAATTTGACCAATTAGTCAACCCAACCCAACCTAACCCAAATGAACTCATATGGCCAAATTGAGCCAAACCACTCAAAGCCACCTTATGGGACCCCAAAAGCTGATCAAACCCAAATCACTCCCAAACCAAACTAAATCCAAGTGGGACCCAATCCAAGGGAATTGACCAATGTGCAAAGCTCTTTGTATAGGATTCTTACCATAAGTGGCAAAGTCCACTTTGCCTTTTCCATAGTAGCCCTCCACTTGCTAAATGAGGCATTCCTAAGATACCTTTGCCCACTCTACACACCTAGCACTTGCCTGGACCAAAGGTAATCCCTTCCCTTTCTCCCTCTCATGCCTGAACCCACCATGGACATAAGAAGGAGGCAATCACCCACCATCTGCCCAAATCCTCCCATGGCCGACATTCACTTAGACCCTTTGGCGAGCCAATGCTTGATGGTTGACTTCGGATAGGCGGTGAATCAGCTGAGTTTTAGGAAGTGATCTCGTTCATCCATCACATGCAATCTCGAGGTATACTCCCCCAATTCGAGCAAAAAATAATACAATTCGCATTATGAGAGTTCCCTAAGCCTTTTCAAAATCCCAGAGACTTCCCAAGAGCCTCCTCGAGCTTCCTCGATTGGCCTTTCCTCCTTGAGCAAAGCCAAAATAGGACACCCCCTTCCCGTGCAATATTCCTCCTCCACTTGATCAAATACCAATTCCTCGCACCCACACCATCCTCATAGTTTGTCGAAGCCAATCAAATCATCCCCGAGCCTTCTTGACCATCGGAGACCAGAGTTCAAACAAAACCAAGGCTCCTACATGCACAGTTTGATCGATCGAGCGTTCTACACCAAATCAAACTGGAATATTCTCAACAGGGCTTCATCTTCACTAGACGAAGCTACCTCTGTCGATCCCATAGCTAGACATTAACTCCGATGAGATAATTTTGTAAAACTAAGCTCCCTAGTGAAAATCATTTGATCCTTTGTAAAGTGAATGTGCATTTGAGCGAATCTTAGCCGTTGGATGTGTGTGTCTCCCTTCCCCGAAGGTGTGGGATGATTTTGGAGGCAATCCGAGCTCAGGTGAGCTTGGATCAAACGGGGAGAGACGGACGGCATTCATCTTTCGCCGCTCGCAAAGGAAGAAGATCACGGGTCCATTCTACATGATCAGAACGGACGACCCTGATCAAATCGTGCGTTAAATCCTCTGATTTCTCCTCTAAACTGCAGATCGAATCATGGCTGTCCAATCTTAGATCGGACAGTCAATAGGGATTGAGCGTCCTCCTCAATCTGAGTCAACGGTATATGTGACAACTTAAGTTGACAATCTCGTTGTGCCACGTGGAAATGCGCCGCGTCAGCTGCCACATGGCCCAGCAGGATTAAGGCTTTAATTAGGCTTAATTAATCTATTTTTAAAGTTGAATCTTCTAACAATCATAACTAATCCTAAAAAATAAAATATATATATAAATGAGGGCTCATTTTGAAAATATTTTAGAGTAGAATCCATTAAAATTATGATTAATTAATTTGGAATAGTAATTTCTACTTAATTAAGGTTTAATTAAAAACTTAATTAGCCTAATTTTTATCTGATTAGTTGTCCAATTAATTTTAAAATTTCTAGAGATATTTAGGGGGATGACCTATGCCTCCCCTATTTTTCTTGAAATTTATTGAATAGTTAACTAAGGAAATTAATAGATTAAGCCTTAATTACTCTCCAACCTTAATTAGTGATAATTAAGCAAATTAATAGTAGTTTAATTAATTAATTAAGCTCATTATCCTCTGTTAATAGTGAGAAGTCTTAGGAGAGTGGTTTGGGTTCATTCCTTATAACCATTTCATTAAGCCTCTTCATTTGTTTCAAGTTGATTAAAAAAAGAGCTTAAATAATTAATTAGCCATTCAATTAACCAATTTCAATAAGAGAGAACCTAATCATTTCAGAGCCTTATTGAGTGTTTGAAATGACTTAGGATTAGGATTGAGGCCTCTTCCTTGATCCCTTTCCCTAAGTTAGTTTCACCATTCTAATTAAAACATAATCAAAGAATTTAATCAATTAATCAAAGGCTTAATGAAATTAATTAAAAATTCATTCATTTACAACCTGACTTTATTTAATCAATCTTGGGTAGCTCTTTGGGTGTTCAATAACCTAGCTCTTTGGGTGTTCAATAACCTAAAGAGAGAGCTAATGAAATTATGGTTAGTTCTCATTGTGAGAAAATCATAAAAGTAGTTAAGTGAGCTCCTTAGGCTTAATTAACTATTAATTATGAACCAATTGCATTAGGCCCCTTTCATTTCTTAAGAGCATTGTCAATTTACTTTTTATGTGGTTGCATCTCATATTGGCTCATCATTATTTTGTTAATTAGCTCAAGGTGATGTAGGTAAGGGTTAATTAATGAACTTATTTCATACCTCAAACTAATTAAGACATAAAATCAACCTAATTGCTCCTCATTAAACTAATTTAACTCACACATGGGAGAGGGGATTAGGATTAGCAAACCTCTTTCACATTCCTTAACTCAAATTAAACATAAAGATCAAAAAATGTCTTTAAGAAACTTTGGTTCATCTTAAATGAATTTGTTTAATATGATTGTCCTTAGGGATTAATTGGAATTGAATGAAATCACAAGCTTGTATTTCTTTATTTCTTTCCAATCATGGTAAAATGTTATATTCCACTTGTATTCATGCATTCATGTCTTTTAAAAATGATTTCCTTTATGTTAATTTGTGTGTATTGGCTTAATTAAAAATATGTGTGGCTAGTATCATTATTAAATCTCAAATATATTTTCAAAAGTTTATTAATGAATGAATATACATATATATTATAACTTTAGTTATATATACATAAGAAATGCAAGTGAATATAAATTTATGTATGAAATAAAGTCTCTTCCTTACATCCATGTGTTAATTTGTATAAGTAAGAATGTTAGCATGTATATAAGTCTGGGCATCCCAAGGACACATGGCTTTAAGTAGCCCTAAGGAAGTTCCTACCTCGTTCCCTTAGTGCGAAATAATGGTGGCATACCTACTTGTTTTTATTCTTATGTATTTGAACATTAGAATTTAGATAGATCTTTAATTCATTTACACAAAATAAATCAATCAAAGCAAAAATAAAATTTTTGCATAACTTTCTATTCTTGTAGTTGTTTATACATCAATATGTATCTAAGGATAGCGGGTATATTAGTCAGGATATTCCAGGGACGCACGACTTTAAGTAGCCCTAAGGAGGTTCCTGCCTCGTTCTCTTGGTGCAGAATAATGATGATGTACTTGCTTAAAACTTTTATACATGTGAATGTTACTTAGCTAATGAATGAACCCCCCCTCCCCCCCTCTCCATCCTTTTTTTATTAAAAAAGGCATGCATTCATACTCTATTCAAATGGTTGAGCTGATTAGTCATGTGATTTAAGGTTCTTTCCTTATGCTTTTGCATAAGAATTTAAATAGAGCTTTAAATTAATATGACAAAATCATTCAACCAAATGAAACATTAATTTCAAATACATTTACTCACATTCATCATTTAGGTGTGCTAAGATACAAATTGCATGTATAACTATACATAGGATTTAATTATATGCATGATATACATGATGAAAAGAAATGAACAAACATGTGTTATATGATAGTAACTCATTCTAACTAATCTTAAGATACCTTTCTTATTGAATGAGTTTATTTAAAATGAACCTGACCTTATGACTAATTAAAATATGTAATAAGTCATTCACTAAAGGGAATTGATTAATTAACTTGTTTTAAATGTGACTTAAGGTAGGGATAAAAGAGAGCGATCCTTTCTTTCTTTCTCTTCATGACATTTAGTTGTTAAGTGTAAGTTAAGTGAAACAAAAGAAAACATTAAGTAAAAAATTGCAAATTAATCAAACCATTTAAAGTGAAACCACCCTTTATAATTAAATAACCTCCATACTTAGAAAATCTTAACTCTAAAGCCTAGCTAGGACATACCACACAAGCCCTAACATACACATTATATTATGTTACCATTTCTAATTTTATGTTAGGGCGGTGTATAATTTGATGTATGCTTATTTTATGATGTATTATTATAGACTAGATGTTATAGTGTATGCTTCGTTGACTGGATGTTAGGCCATGATTAGCCAAATCATATTTTCTACAGAAGATTATGCTTAAGGGGCGCTTAAAATAAATATAAATGCTCTTTTTGCAGGTTGCTTAACCCCTAAGCATAATCTACATTATGACAGGTGGACTTGCTTACCAATGTGCAGGGTGTTAAGTCCAAATTACTTATATAATTACTTGGGTTGTATGGTATATTTATCTAACACTTATTTTGCAAGTGTAGTTAGATTTACTTTTCCATTCTTTTAATATAATTGTGTATTAAGAATTTGGTTAAGTGTTATGGGGGTTAAGGATGAACATTGGCCAAAAAGTTTGATCTTAGGGTGCCATGTGATGCTTAGAA
The DNA here is from genome assembly GCA_021442155.1 of Cymbidium sinense. Classification (NCBI taxonomy): domain Eukaryota; kingdom Viridiplantae; phylum Streptophyta; class Magnoliopsida; order Asparagales; family Orchidaceae; genus Cymbidium; species Cymbidium sinense. Next base: position 65,825,191 of record CM038229.1, on the reverse strand, counting down.
GCCTACTAAATCAAACGGAGAAAATCAAATGAAGAAATAGTAGGAGCATGAAGACTTGAAGATCTCCCATAATACTTATCATTTTGTAACTTGTAATTATTCTTTCATATACCGGGTTGTATAAGGGTGAGTTCTACCACATTTTTTTTCGGGTTATGACGGCACCGCCGATATATTATTCTTTCACATTGAGGCTATAAATTGTTTGATGCTTTATTTATATTGTGCAATAGAAATGGCATGTATTTTTCTAGTTTCTTCATATATGAGGATTTAATGTGTGCCTTAGATCCGTTTAGGCTCTTAGGAAAAAATAAATTTTATACCATAACTACAACTCATAATTAAATTTTCTAAAATAACTCATAACCTCACACAAAGCCTAGGTGTTAAATCAAGATAATAAAATAGTTAACAACCCCTTAGCTGGATGTTATATGTTTAATATCATGCATGTCATTTTGTTTCACTCTTGCCAAGAGAGGATTTTCATCTTTACCAGATAGAGAAAGGGCTTGACCTTCGAGAGCCTATGATGGAAAATGCCTCTTTCTCTTTTGATTTAGCCCATAACCGATTTATCATACATTTAGGCATATAAAATCCTATAGCTTGTGTCAAAATAAAAAGTTTAAAATCAAATAAAATTTGATAAAATTTACATTAGACTAAGTGATTATTCATACCACTCATGCTCTAGTCTCTTAAGGAGTGAGTTTAAGGACTTTAGTTTCCTTCTAAATAATAATAACCTAGCCATCTTGCAAAATATATAACTTGACCGTATGGTTTTAAAACATAGGAGGGGTTAGTTGGCTGCCACTCTAGGCGGTTATAAGTCCAGCAGTCGGGTGGTTTACCCTCTCTAGTAGAGGTAAGCAATATACCCACTTTCTTCTTAGATATAGGTCATATTTTGGCCCTCATTAAAGCTCCCTAGATTTAGGATCCGAGGTTATTGTTTCCCATTGGGGCTACAAGCATAAATTCTCACCTCTTATGCATTTCCACAATCTTGTATTGTGGAATTATAAGTCTTAGATTTCTAATAAAATTTCAACTCAAATATATAATTCTCCATAATTTCAAACACATAAAGCCCAACCATAGGATAGTTTGGGATTCTCACTAGGTTTCCTAGTATCATGAGCATTCCCTACTCATCTCCTTCTAACTTCGATAATAAATCTCTCCTTTCGATCTATCCCATTTGATCTTTCAAACATAATCAATTTATTGATAGTCCTATCTTTGAATTCTTTGGAGACAATAATTGCCTACTTTAATTAAGAGTATTCCTAAGGAACTCACCTTCCTTAGGATGTAATTAACTATGAGGGCTCGCCCCCATAGGGAACTTTAGAACTCAGTTTAAATAAACTCTACTTTATTCATCCATGTAAAGTAGGAGAAAAATCTTTGTACATTTGAAGACCATCATGCCTTAGGAGTCCTTATTAGGTGATTAAGTCCATCATAAGGATAATGATTTCTATCTTTCAAGATAGTGCACTATTCCTTGATGTCGTACCCGATCATCTCAATAAGTACATCCTCAGATCTGGTATCCCCACCCCACACATATACACACACACATCTAAAAGTAAACACCACATAAGGGTCTTCTTATCTTCATTCTTCATATCTCCTTCACTTCTTTACTTGGATGGGCTTGCTTCAAAGGCATCATAGGGCCTCCCAAGATAAATCCTTCTAGCCACTGCTCATCTTAATCTCCCATAACACTAATCCTAATTCTTAATATAAAATTACATTAAAAATAGGAAAAGTAAACCTAATTACACCTGCAAAATAAGTGTTAGTTAAACACACTATACAACCCAAGCAGTTATATGAATAATTTTGACTTAGCACCCTACACATGGGTAACAAGGCATACTTATCTTAATTTATATTATGCTTAGGGGTTAAGCAACCTGCAAAAGAAAGCATTTCTATTTATTTTAAGCACAGACACTTGTAGAAAATATGATTAGGCAAATCACAGCCTAACATCCAGTCTATGAAGCATACACTATAATATTCAGTCTAAAATAATACATTATAAAACCAAAACATACATCACTCCATGCACCGCCCTAACATAAAGCTAGAAATGATGACTTAATTCTAAAGTGTGTGTATTAAGACTTGTGTGGTATGCCTTAACTAGATTTTCTTATGATTCTCTAAGTATTAAAGGATTTAATTATAAAGGATGGTTTCACTTTAAGTGACTTAATCGACTTGAGAGTTTTACTTAGCATTTTCTTTTGTTCAATTTGGTTTGCACTTAATAACTAAGTGTTATAAAAAGAAAAAAAAGAGGATCACTCTCTTTTATCGCTAGCTTAAGCCACATCTAAAATATATTAATTAATCAATTCTCTTTAATGAATGGCTTATTACATATTTTAAATTAATCTTAAGTTTAGGTTCACTTTAAATAATCTCATTCAATAAAAAATTCATCTTAAGATTAATTGTAATTAAATACTATCACATGACACATATTCATTCATTTCTTCCCATCATATGTAACATGCACATGATTAAATCCTAAGCATACCTATATATACAATATGTCTTAGCACACTTAGATGATGTATATGAAATATATATATATATATAAAGGGATCCTTTCCAAGTGTTACGTTCCAGCTCCAAATCCATGAAATTTGGCAATCCGTGAAAAAATGGGCTAGATTTTGCCCTTGGATCATTTTTCTTGGATTAATAGCCATCATTTTGGGGGCTGCTTCCATTCAATCATTAAAAATTTCTTTTATTGGTTCTAGAGAGAATATATATATATATATATATATATATATATATATATATATATATATATATATATATATATATATATAGAGAGAGAGAGAGAGAGAGAGAGTTTATATTTTCATTTTGATTGAATTATTTTATCATATTAATTTAAAGCTCTATCTAAATTTTTATACAAGAATACATAGAAATGAAATTAAATAGGTATGTGTTATTGTTAACCAAAGAAGTGAGTTAATCAAATGATCTCCTTAGGGCTAGCTAAAGCCTCATGTTCTTGGAATGTCCAAATTATATACCCATTACATTAAAACATATGTAAATTTTCATACATGAACATAAGAAAGAGGGATCCAAGTCATTATGATTAATTAATTCAATAGCATAATCATTCATGAATGCATAGATTTTTTATAAAATACAATGGGTTCTAATTCCATAATTAAATACACATACACATGTATAAGAGACATAAGCTAGTACATGTCATTGTTAACCAGGGAAGTGAGGTAATCAATTGACCTCATTGGGGCTACTTAAAGACTCATATTTTCAGGATGTTCGGACTAAATATTTACTTTTCTCAAATACATATGGATGTATACATAAATAAAGGAAGGAAAACCATGCAAAATTTATATTTTTATTTGATTTAAACATTTATGCATATGGAGTAAAGTCATATCTAAATTTTAATATTGAAATACATAAGAATGAAATCAAATGGAGTACGTGTCATTATTAAATCAGGGAAGTGAGGTAATCAAATGACCTTCTTGGAGATAACTAAATCCTCGTATTCCCAGGATGTCCAAGCTATATACCCATTAACATTCTTATATAAATTAATACATGAATGAAAGAAAAGAAACTCGCTTCATACACTTAAGCTATAATCACATACATCTCTTATGTATTTATAACTAGCATTCATAAAATATGTAATTATTCATTTATAAATTTTTGAAAATAGATTTAGATTTAATAATGATAATAGTCACACATATATTTAATTAAATCAACACATGCAAGCCTAACATAAAGGAAATTATTTAATTTAATTAATTTTGAAAAAAGATGAATGCATGATCACAAGTGACATACAACATTTAATATGACTGGAAAAAAATAAGGGAACATAAGCACATGATTTCAGTCAATCTAATTATTTCTTGAGGACAATCATATTAAATAAGGTCATTTAAAATAAACCAAAATTTCTTAATGTCATTTTCAATTTCATGTTTGATTTGATTTAAGCAATGTGAGAAAGGTTTGCTAATCGTAATCCCATTGCCCATGTATGAGTTAATTTGATTTGATGAGAAGCAATTAGATTGATTTTATGGATTAATTAGGTTAAGGTGTGAATTAAATCAATTAATTAAACTCTTATCTATATTACCTTAAGATAATTAATTAAATGATTATGAGACAATGTAAATGCAAATGAATCGAAAAGTAAATAGCAATTCTCCTATGAATTGAAAGGGGCCTAATGCAATTAGCTCACAATCATTAATTAATTAAGCTTAAGATACTCAATTACTTTTATTATTTTCCTACACATGTGAGCTAACCATAATTTCATCAGCTCTCTTTAGGTTATTGAACACCTAAAGCTCTAACCATGAATCAAATAAGAGAAATCAAATGCAATTACCATTTTAATTATCTTAATCAAGTTATTAATCCATTAATCCATTTCTCTTTCCTTGATTACCAAATTTAATTAATTATCTTTTGAAATGAAATGAGCTTAAGGGGAAAAGGTTGGGAAAGAGGTCCCAACCTAATTCCATAAGCCCCTAACTCAATTAAACATGATTTGGCAAGATTTGAATTTCAATTTAACCAATTAAGCCACTAATTAGTTAATTAAATATTAATTAGCATTGTGGTTGAAAAAGAGAAGGAAATTTAGAGAAAAGATTAGGAGGAAAGCCCCAATCCAATTCCCTAAGTCTCCCCATTGTTCAACGGTGATTAAGGGGTCCAATGTGTTGATTAATTATTGTTCAAATGCTTAATTATCACTTAATTAAGTTAAAAGAGTAATTAATGCTTAAGCAATCAATTTCATCCCCCTAAACATTCTCAAAAAGTTTGAATTTGATTATTTAATTAATCAAAGAGTAATTAGGCTAATTAAAATTTTAATTAAATCCTAATTAATCCAAAATTACTATTCAAAATTCATTAAGAACAATTTTAATGGATTCCCCTCTAAAATACCTTTAAAATGAACCATAATTTTTTTTTGGATTTTTCTGTAATTAGTTATGAATTATTTATGTTTCAACCTTAAAAATACATTAATTAGGCTTAATTAAGCCTAATCCCACTGGCGCCAGGTGGCACGCTAACACGGCATGCTTTCCACATGGTGTCATTGGGATTATTATGTTATCGTCAAGTCGACCGGTAGATCGATATTGATCTACCATCCGATTTGATCGGATAAATCAAACCCACAGCCTTAAGGGAGAAAACTAGATTGATCTAATGTGATTTGATCAGAGTTGTCCATTCCAATCACGCGAAACAGATGACCCGTGATCCTCCTTCCCGCGAGCGATAAACAACGGAGGTCGTCCACCTTGGATCACTCAATTCGAGCTCACTTGAGCTCGAATTCACTCCAAAATCAACCCACACCATCGCATGAAGGATCCACAAGGATCCAACTGCTAGGATGGGCTCACATGCAAATTTCCTTCAAAAAGCTCCAATAAAATTTTCCTATTTCTACGATTTTGATTAATTACCTTGACGGAGCTCAAGATCGACGGTGGGATCGATGGAGGAAGCTTCATTTAGTATATACGAAGTTTTGTTGAGAAGAAATCAAGCCAATTCCCCTTGGTTCACTCGGTTGATCAACTTCCATCGCTTTGGAGCTTAGTGGTGATCGAAGTCCTTCCTTTGGTGGCTTGGGAGCTTGGGAAATGACTTGGGTGGCTTTAACAACGTGTGTGGAAGGTGTGCGTAAGAGTAATTTAGTTTTGGTTGAGTGATGAGGGAGCTAGAATCAGGATTGGAGTGCCATGTTTTGATTTCGTACATAGAGGAAAAATGCTGAAAGAGGGGAGCTTAGGATGGCTATGGGGATTGCAAGGATGTTCAAAATTATAGTGGGGAGCTCTCACAATTCGAATTGATGCATTTCCTGTGCGAATTGAAGGGGTATACTCCTCGATTTGTTGAGGTGGATGAATGAGATGTCTTCCCATTTTTTGGCTGGCCAGCTGCTATTAGAGCGCTAGAGTTGTCACACACAAGTCCACGTGGCTCGTATGGATTGGGAGAAGCCATGGTAGGAGGCTCCAAGCTTGATATGGGCCGATCTCCTTCTCTTGATCCTTTGTTTTTTACTTTGCATGGGAGGTGAGTTAACTTACCTCCCTTTGGTCCATGGTAAGCCCTAGCATCTTTTAGAGTGGGCTAGGAGGTTTAGGGATCCCTCATTTGGATGAGTGTGGACTGCCAAGGTGAAATGAAAAGTAGACTTTGCCATTTTTGGCAAAATCCCACATGGAGGAGAGGATCCTTGGAGGATTTGCATTTGTCTTGGCTCTAAATGGGTTTGGGTTAGGTTAGGACAACCTCCAAGGGGTCATGGGTTAGTTTAATGGGTTTTGGCTTCATTTAGCCAAATGGATTCATACTGGGTCATGTTGGATTAGGTTGACCAATTGGTCAAATTAGGTCAAACCAAGGCTTGAGTTAGGTTCAAATGATGATTTGGAGAGTTTTGGTTCAAGTGGTTTCAATTAATTTTCCTAAGGTTTGATTTTGGCTCATTTGGAATCAAATGGATCAAATGGGTCAATTTGACCAAATTGTTCAAATTGGGTTGGGTTAGGTGTTGGTTCATGTTCAATTGCTCATTTGAAAATGATTGTAGGCTTTGGTTTAAATCAATTTGGATTTAATTTGGGTTTTGGCCAATTTAACCCATTAGGTTAATTTGAGCTAGGTTGGGTCACATTGACCAATTGGTCAAATTGGGCTCAATTATAGCTTTGGTCAAGATCAATAATCAATTTGGAATGAACTTGAGTCATTGGTTGCAATCAATTTGGGTTATATTATGATTTAACTCATTTTGATTTTTTAGGCCAATTTGGGTCAACTTGGGTCAAATGGCCAATTGGACTTGGTTTGGCTCATTTGAGGGTCAAGTCATGTTCAATCATTGATCATGAGTTGGTTTGAATCAATGGTTTCAATCAATTTGGTGTATGGTTGGTTTTGGCTAGTTTAGGTTTCATTTGGGCTAAAGGTTGACTTGGTCTGACCCAATTCAAGGTGATTGATCATTCTAAGGTGATTGTTGATCATGATATGAGTCTTGGATGGGCTTGGTTCAATCCAATTTGGGTTGGATTAGAACTTGGCTCAAAAAAGTCTTTTAGGCCACTTTGGGTCAAGTGGACTTAAATGGGTCAATTGATTTGGTTTTGGCTTGATTTAAGTTTAGTTGAACTCATATATGAGCCTAGAATTGAAATATAAATTCAACTGCAATCAATTTGGAGTCCAATGAATTTTGGCTCATTTGAAGTTTCTAAGCTAAAAGGGTTAACTTGGGCTTGACTTGAGTTGACTTGAGTTTGGTTTGATCATTGTAGGTTTCATTTATATTTGGATAGATAATTGAAGGAATGATTGATTCAAGAGAAAATCTATTGATTTTAGCTTTATTTGGGTGGGTTTTGGTTAAGTCCAAAAAATTGGCTTAAAGGGTATAAATTGGATTTTGGTTAGATTTTGGATTTGGTTTTGGGCATTTGGATTTATATTTCATTTATATTTGGGAATATAAATAAAGATATAAATGATTCATGAAAAAATCACTAGAGTTTGGAGTGATTTGGAAGCAAATTTGACTGAGCACATGGATGTAGGTCAAAAGAACTTAAGTAAGAAATTGATTAAGTTTGATTTATTTTTTATCATTGGAAGGTCGGTTTCATTTATATTTATAAATATTAATGAAAAAATAATTGATTTATAAAGAAACCAATTAATTGTGGGCTGATTTAGGTTAAGATTTGGTTAAGCATATGGAGGTAGGTTTATACGACTTAAGAAGTGTCTTGGTTTAATTTAGTTTGATTTGGTTTTGGTCGTTTAAGTTTGGATTTAATTTATATTTGTGAACATAAATGAAGCAAAATTTAATTTATAAAGAAATAAATCAAGTTTGGGATAACTTAGGTGGAGATTTGGCTAAGTTTATGAAAATGGGTCATATGGCTTAGGAAGGAATTTTGGAACTTGGATTTGATTTTGGGTTTTAATTCATTTGGAACTGAGTTTGAATTTGGATTTGATAACTGATTTAGAAATTGAATTGATCATTGAGAAAATCAATTGAATTGGAATTGAATTGGATTTAGTCAAGGCTAAGTCCATAAGATTAAATCAAAGGGCTTAGAAAGGGTTTTGAATTCATCATAAGGTTTTATGGAGAATTATGAGCTTGGATTTGATTATGGGATTGATTATGAGTCTTGAAAATTTGGTTTGAATTTGGCATGAATTAGAGATTTGGTTTGAGAAGGAAAGCATGGATTCGGTTTAGGCTATAGGGCATACAAATCTCCTTAAATCCCTAAGGCAAGACTATCCCTATGGCTAATCCTTCTAAGTCTTCAGGATTAAGTTAAGTGTTCACCTAATCACTAGAAGTGTCTTAAGATTAAGGAGCTCTTAGTGTCTATAAGTCTTAGATCTATGATGAGGAAGTTGAGAACTCACTCAGAAAGTGACGTCATCAACACCTTTTTAAATTATGTGTTATAAATTTAAATTTAATTGAGATTTTTTAAACTTAGTTGTAATGACCAAAGACCAACTAAGTTATGAAACTCAAGTTTCATGTAATGATGAAAAACTCTTACAAATTATATATATTTATCTATTTTGATAAAATAAATAAATACATAATTATTAAATCATCATCAAATTTAAGCTTGAGGAATTTTTTACTACCCATGGATGCTAATGAAGATGAAGTTTATTTGCAGAGTCATAGAAATAAGATAAAATAATTTTTAGATGTAGATACTTTTGATTTGTGAAGTTAGGTAAATCATTTTGTTTATGAATTAAATCAAGACTAAATTATTTTGAAGATTGTGATTATAAATATAATGAGAGTCTTACTGAATGACTTCAAAGGAGATCACTGATTATGAAACTAATAGATTGTTAATTTAAACAATAATATTTTTGAATGTTCTATTCCTCCTATTCTTAGATTGCTTCCTTTTCTACTTCTTCTTCTTCTTCTTCTTCTTTATTTTTTTAATGAAATGTTATAGAAGACTAGATCAAACCCATGAAAATGTGAATAATGACGAGCAAATAGCCATAATATAAGGAGTCGATGAATTTCTAATAATCAATATATTCTCTCTTTGATCTAACATTAACTAACCATCATGATGACACGTTTCTTCTATAAAATAAGCGGTGTTTCATTTCATATTTGCATATTGTTAATAAGGATTAAATTCTTTTAATAATTGAATGATGGTAATAATATCAATCAACTTCTGTCATGATAATAATGATGCAAATAAAAGTATTATATTTTTCAAATTATGAAACATTTAATAAATGGATGAATATGATGTAAAATTAAACATTTCCCCTCTTATTTTGCATTATTTCTATCTATTTTTGAGAATCTAGCCAAGTTATAAAATTTTTGGTAGATTAGTAATAACATTTTTTCATAACATTAAAGGATCTAAGTGGGGAAAAAATTATATATATATATATATATATATATATATATATATATATATATATATATATATATATATAATGTAATGAAATTTAGACAAGAGATGCATTATGAGATATAAATTCAAGCAAAATTACCTCTCAGCCAATTTTACCTTAATATCTATTTTTAAAAGTTTATAATTTCTCATTTTAATTTAATTTAATGTTAAATGATTTTATAAAATCCTTAAAATTTTGGGATATGTTAAATGCATTGATATAAGCATTCCATTATTTTTAAGGGCATGATGATCTCTATTTGCATATTTAGAGATTAATTAATTTTTAATCTTATGCTTTAGAAATTTACATTGAAAAAACATTTTGAATTTAAAATGCATATTTGATAATTCCCCAAACCAATTTTTTTAGAAAATAAGATTAATTAATAAAATTAATTTTTATGTATATTTAAGAACTTTGAATTTATTTAATATTTTTAATGTTAGTATAATATTTTCAGTAATTATAATTCTTTTAAATAAATTAAAAAAACTTAAAAATTATTTTGAAGTGACCATAGTATATTCATTGGCCTATATTTTAAATTTCATAAGCATTTCATGTCTATGCTAAATTTAATGCATTTTTCAATATTAAAAATTATCTTTTAAATAATAAAGAATATCTCTTTTGAATTGACTAATCGTGACATGAATTAAGCATTCCAAAGTCTTGGAATAAATATTACTCAACCCCATAAATTTTAAGAAAATTTCATATTTAGTTAATATTTTCCATAATTTTCATCAATTTGGTGATAATTATAAAAAAAATTAAATAATTTAAATATGTAGAGATATCCTTTGACTTTATAAGGGCATTTTGCATATTAATCAACTCAATTTTACATTAGGTGAGTTATTTACCCAAGATTTAAAAATTAATATCCATTTTTTCTTAATTATTTAATTTTTGAAAAAAAATTAGAAATTGACCTTTCACGTTTACATTGATATACCTTTTAGTTTGGCTTTTCAAAATTTTAATTTCTAAAATTTGAAAGTTTAATTCTCAAGATATCAAATTTTGATTTCAAATATATCTAAGCGTTTCAATATATTATAATCTGATATGTAATAATTTTGAAATTTTTTTCCTTTTTTTGTAATTTTTTAAATTATTTTTTGTAAATTGAAATATTTCAATATCAAATTTCACTTATCATAGCAAAATTTCAATTTAGAATGTTGTAAACATAATTATGTGATATTTTAGTCAAACCAAATTTACCCAAAGCCAATCTAGGTTTACTTATCCTCAAACATCATGTATTCACTAATCATTTATAGTCCACACTATGGTTGCATTTAAACATCAATCTTTGCTATTAGGAAATTACACCGCCTAATCACTCTTTACATGATTAATTTGATTTTAACCTAATTACATGCAATCAAGGCTAATTGACATTAATAAATCCCTACACTACACTTCTTAGCACACTTAGTAGTCTACCACTAATGGTGGATTGGCAAGTAGTTGACTTCATATTTAGAATGACCTACATAGTATTTTATAATAGCTTAGCATAAACCTTTCAAATTCATGATTTTGTATGCCATATCCCTTTGAGGCACTCTTAGGGATCATTTTGATATACCTTGGTGCATTGCTTATATGCATTTAACATTTTTATTTATATTTTTATGTGACTCACACCTAATAGTTTAGTTGTGCTTTAGTATGATCTAGTCATGTTCTTTTAGCTAAGTCTATCTTTGGTATACCTATGTTCATTTAACTATATTATTCTTCTCATAGTCATGCTTTTTGGTTAAGATATATCTTAAGCTTCGGTGGAGATGATGTGGTGGCCTGGGGTTAGGCTTTTGAATTTTTTTATAGGAATCTCTAAGTGGTATTTTAAGAGACGTGGAAGATGAGTTAAGATTTGGTGGAGTAAATTTAAGAGATAGTCGATGTGTTCAACCAAACAAGATGAAGCACAAATTTGAAAATTCCTATATTTGATTTTTAAGCCTTTGGTGGGTAAATGACTTGTGGTGAAAAATTTCTTGTAAGGGAGTCGCCTTTCAAATATGTGAGGAGAAAATAAAGATGGCACCTTTACAAAAATTCATCTTGATAAGATGTCATACAGATCCACGGATATACTTATTCAGGTGATCGGATATGTCATCAAGGTATAGTGTACTATCTCGAAAGATAGAAGTCACTACCGTTTAATGGAACCAATCACCTCAATAAGGACTCCTAAGGATGATGGGTCTGCATATGTACCAGAGATTCTTTCATTACTTTACATGAAAAAGTAAAGCAAGATTTATTTTAAATCGAGTTCATTAAGTTCCCTACAGAGGCAAGCCCCCATAGTTAATTACATCCTAAGGGACGAGATTCCTTAGGAAAACTCTCGATTAAGGTAAATGATCGTTGTCTTTGAAGATTTCAATAGGAAGGACTATCAATCGATTGATTTATTTTTTTGAAGATCAAACGGGATTGATCAAAGAGGGAGTTTTTATCGAAGCCAAAATGGGAATAAGTAGAAGATGCTCACGATGCTAGGAAACTTAACGAGCATCTCAAACTATTCTAAACTTGGGCTTTATATTTTAGAAATTGATTTAGTTTGTTCAAATTGTATTTTTCATTAGAAATTTAAGACTTATGATTCCTTAACACAAGATTAAGAAAATACATAAGATGTGAGGAATTATGCTTAGGGCCCACAAAAGGAAAAATCTATCTCAAAATCTAAATCTAGGGAGTTTTAGCGAGGGTCAGAAGCACAACCTAAATCTAAGGCAAAAATTGGTAATTGGTTTGCCTCCACAAGAGAGGATAAGCCACCCGACAACTTGGACTTACAACCGCCTAGGGGTGGCCGCCAACTAACTCCTCCTATGATTTTAAATACATATAGGCAAGTCTTTATGCTTAATACAAGATAGTTATGTCATTTTTATTTAGAAAGAGATTAAGTCCTTAAACTCACTCCCTAAAGAGACTAGATCATGTAAAGGGACATGCTTCAAATGACCTAAATCTAATGTATTTCAAATTTCATTTTATTTTTTATTTTTGGACAATTATTTTGACTTAGGCTAATAGAATTTTTATGACTAATGCATGAGAAATATAATGATTGTCCAAAATCAGTAAGAAGTTTAGGAGGTGAGTTTCCACCACGACCCTCAAAGGTCAAGCCGGATTCTCTGGCAAAGATGGAAGCCCTCCAATCAAAAGTAAAAAAAAGATACATTTATGTATGATATTATAAAAAAAATGCTCATCCAGCTAAGGGGTTACTAAATCTTTTATCTTGATTTTAATTCTAAGCTTTAAGTGAGGTTATGAGTTATTTAATTTTTAATTTGAGTTTTTTAAGTTGGGTAAAAGATTTAATTTTTTTCTAAAGAGCCTAATCCTCATCCAAGCCATATATAAAGTAATGAAGAAACTAGAAAAAGTATGTCACTTAATGCACAAGTTAAACAAACATCAACCAATTTATCAAACTAGGGCAAAAAGAATAAAAGGTCATTGTGGTCGGGCATCAGCGTCATTGAGGAAGGAAAGGCTACACTAAACATGACTTTGTAGTTCATCACATGCAAGCTAATAATTAATATATGAATAACATAATTTTAGATTTGATGTTTCGTTTATAGGTTTTGAAAATACTTTAGATTTAGCAGTGATAATAGCCATTCATATTTTACTTTAGTCAACACATGCACATTTGACATAAAGTAAACAATTTCACTTTAGAACTTTGAAAAACATGAAATCATGGATGCATGAATCACATGGCATATAATTTAACATGTTGGGAAAGATCTAAAGCAATGTATTCATGTAAAAAAACTCACTATACTTTATTCCTAAAGACATTCTTAAAAAAAATAAGAAAACATAGAATAAATCAAAGTGAATTTCAAAATGATTTTGGTTTGTTTGAAGTTTGATTTAATTTTGAAAGGTGAGGCGAGTTTGTTGTTTCTAACCCATTCCTACATGTGTTTCATATTTTTGTTTAATTTTTAGTTTATTAGATCCATTTTGTGTATTGATTAGGTTAGGGTATGCATTAAGTGCCTTAATTAACCCTTACCTATATCACCTTAGAAAAATTAACTAAGTAATTATGAGCCAATAAGATGTCATGAAACCCACAAGATATGTAAATTTGCAATGCACCTAGTAATGAAAAGGCCTAATGTAATTTGGCTCACAATTAAAAGTTAATTAAGCTAAGGGATTTAGCTTAAGTACTTTTAAAATACCTTTTCACACTTATGCAAGGAATTTTAATTTCCTTAATTAGAGTTAGGATATTAAACACCTAAGCATCTACTCAAGGTATATTAATTAAGTTATAGAGATTTTTAGAATTTTTGAAAATCATTTAAAGGGATAATTAATGAATTAACCTGTAATTAAGAGGGGATAAAGGAAAGAAAAGGGGGTTTAGGGAATAGCTTAGGGAAAATGCCCCAAAATTATTTCATAAAACCCTTACTCACCAGATCTAACCTTAATCAACCTTAATCAGAGAGTAAACCCACAAATCAAACCTTTATTACCCTTAATTACATGAAAGGGGTACTTAGGGAATGGGCTAGCAATTTCCTCAATAAATCTCAAGAAAATTAGAGGAGGCAGAGGTCATCCTCTAAAATGAACCCTAGAAATTTGAGATCAATTGGTGGCTTAATTAGGGAATAATTGGCTAATTAACAATCCCAAAGAAACCCAAATTCAGAGAAAAAGAAAAATCAAAATACATTAAAAAAATATTTTTAGAAAATTCAAGATGGAATTATCTATCCATAGCATTTTTCCTCATATTTTTCTAATTTTTCTAGGTTGAGTTATGATTTTTTGATGGTTATTGAATTAATTAGAAATTAAGAATAATACTTCGTTTCGGTTACGTATTGCTAATTTGATTGAAATATCGCTCCGATGGAGCTTTCCAGGCATTTAGATCCGGTAAAATATTATTGCATAGCAGCCCTAACGCTTTTGATCTTGTCAGATAAAAGATTGGATGGCTGAGGATACACCCGTAGTTTTAAATCAAGGATTAATTTCTAAAATGTGGGATATAATCTCAGCCGTCCATCTAAAAATGCATGGATGAATGGCTGAGATGGGCTGAGTTCTTCCATGAGGATTAATGTGAACCATTCACAATCCAAGGGGAGATTCGAGCCCGATCCTTGATGGATTCATTCAAGACTCAACCCACACCATCTAAAGGACCAAAGCGACCAATCCAACGGTGGATTTTACATGAAATGGAAATGTCTTTCACAAAAGACCAACACCTCTTAGCCTAAGTGGTCAAAAAATCACTAAACTCACCGACGGTGATCACCGATGCTCGTGATCAATGAGGTAGCTTCGTCAAGTGGAGACGAAGCCTTATTAAAGTTCCTAGCTCTTGAGGTTGAGTGGATGAATGTGTGGACCAAATCCTCTTCACTCCCATTGCGGCTTTGATCGATTTGATCATCCCCTTGCCTCTAGAACTCAATTGGATGCTTAGGCAAGCTTGAATTGGTCCTTGGATGATGAGTATAGAAGGAGTTTAAGTGCGATCAAGTGTGGAGAAAATTAGGAATCAAGGTGAGCTCCCCTATTTTGTACTATGCAAAATCGAAGAAGACCAGATCCAAACCCTCTCTAGGGTCCTTAGAAAAGCTCTGTGAAGGTTGCTAACTCTCTCTAGGCTCCAATCGATCAAGTGTGTGTGAAAACTCCAGTGGATTAGGAGGAGTATATCTCCCTCTATGGCAATCAGACAGCCGACCTCTTAGTTTCCATTTTGAACCAATTGACA
This sequence comes from Cymbidium sinense, assembly GCA_021442155.1. Lineage (NCBI taxonomy): Eukaryota > Viridiplantae > Streptophyta > Magnoliopsida > Asparagales > Orchidaceae > Cymbidium > Cymbidium sinense. The sequence continues at coordinate 65,809,791 of CM038229.1, read as the reverse complement.
CCATGAGATGGGTTGTTTGGGTTGTTAGAGCAATGCACATGGTCGGTTTGGCTAGAAGAGTGGAAGGTTAACTCCCATGTGCATCCAATTGAGCTTAGGGGAGAGTTTGAAATTCCAATTTCATGCTATGGGGTCGGGTTTGGTCCATGGGCCAAATGGATTAGATTAGGCTCAAATGTTGGCTTGGTCAAGTTCAAACATAGGTCATGAGTTAACTTGGATCAAAGGTTTCAATCAATTTGGCCTATGGTGGATTTTCGCTATGTAAGGTTTCATTTTGGGTTAAGTGTTGACTTGGTCAACCCTTAGGTTTGACTTGTTTGACCTAATTTGATTGATTGATCATCCCATGATGATTGTTGATCATGATTAGAAGGAAATATGAGTTTGGTTCAATCCAATTTGGTTAGGATCAAAAGTTGGCTCATAAGGGTATTTTAGGTCATTTTGGGTCAAGTGAGCCTAAGTGGGTCAAATGGCTTGGTCAAAGCTTGATTTGAAGTTGAATGTATATGGACTTATGATTTAAATATAAATCCATTTACAAGTGGTTTAATGTCAATTGAATTTTGATCCATTTGAAAATTTCATATTCAAAGGAAGAATATGAAGGGGTTTTGGGTTTGATTTTTGATTTGGGTTTTGATTGTTTGATTGAAGTTTGGATTTATATATGAGCTCATGATTGTAGGATTGATTGAACCATGAGAAAAAAATAAAGGGTTTGGCTTGATTTGAAAGTGTTTTGGCTAAGCTCAAGATTTTGGCTTGAAAGGCTTAGATTTGATTTTGAATGGATTTGAATTTGATTTTTGGATTTGTTTTTGATTGTTTGAATTTATATTTCATTTATATATATGAATATAAATGAGAATATAAATTGATCATTAGAAAATTTCAAGAATTTGAAAAGGTTTAATCATGATTTGGGATAAATCCATTAAATGGAATTTAATGGATTTAAGGAGATTTTTAATTTGAAATTTAATTTTTGCCTTGGATATGATTGATCCATATTTATATTTCATGTATATATGAGAACATAAATGATAATACAAATATGTTTTGAGAAAATCGCATTACTTTGAAGTGATTCGATCAAAGTATAGGTTAAATCCATTAAAGGAAATTTAAAGGATTTAAGAATTTCTAGGATTTTAAATTTGGAATTTAATTTTTGAGTTGGATTTGATTGATTTATATTTATATTTCATTTATATATGAGAAAATAAATAAAAATACAAATATGTTTTTAGAAGATCCCAAGGATTTGAATAGGTTTGACCAAAGTTTAGAGTTGATTTTGGCTAAGTCCTTTAATAGAAAATTAAAGGGACTTGAGAAAATTTCATAAATTGATTTTAAATTTTGTAATTTGATTTGATGGGTTTGAATTTATGTTTCATTTGTATATGTGAATATAAATGAATCATGGAAAGATCTCAAAGATTTGAATAGATTTGAATCATGATTTTGGTTAAGTCCTTAAGGGAAAATTAAGGACTTAGGCAAAATTTGAACTTAGGAATTTTTGATGGATTTTTAATCATGGGTTTCAATCAAGAGTTTCAATACTATATTTGATTTAGGTGGAGTTGACTTGATTTGGAGAAAATCAATTAGAATTTATTTGGAATTTTGACTTGAAAGAAGGAAAGGTGAGGAATGGTGCAAGCTAAATGTAGGCAAATTTCCTAACACCCCTAAGGCGTGACCTAATCCTATGGCTAAACCCTTCTAAGTCTTCTAGGGCTAGGGGAGTGTCCACCTAATCACTAGATGTGTCTTAAGACTAAGAAACTCTTAAAGTCTAAGAGGAATCCTATGTCTAAGATGGAGGTGTTGAGAACTCTTTCTAAAAATGAGGTCAACATGACTCTATGGCTTAATATTAATTAAAACCTTTAGGTGCAATGTATGGTTATGTTTTAAAAATTCTCATAACTTCTTAATCTTTTTTTTAATAGTTTTTAATGATTTTTTTAAGTAAGAATCAACAAAGTAAAACCTTAGTATGGCAAATTTATGGCTCTAAAAGAGAATATAATCTTTTGTGCTAATTAAGAATGTGAGGTTTTTAGTAAATTTTTTTGTTGCAATGTGTCTCAATGTAAAGCTAAAGAGTTTAGTAGATTGATAGTGATTGTCATTCATCCAGGGCAATCACTTAGTATATCATTATTGGGATGAGTCAACACTCCTATGGCGATATGGGAAAAAGATCGATGAAATCCATTGAATAAAGGGTGAACGATTTGAGAAATATTATGAATGATAGCAATAAGCTAAGATTGTAAGAAAACATTTTAATGGAGTTAGATACTCTTGCATCATTTGTAAATTATGAGTATCTTTTCTAATGGTTAATAAAAATAGCCCAATCAAATTATCATTTTTTAGATAGCCTTATCATTTGATCTTTCTTATGGTTAAATGACAACAATACTTACCCAAATATAATTTTTGCAACCTGTTATAAGATTTTTAAGTGTCTAATATCCTTGAGCTAATTCTTGAGTAAGATTTTTTTTAAAAAAAAGGGCTCTATCTAGGGAAAAAAACATTGAGATAACTTGCATGTAGTAGATCTAGCTTCCTTTCTCTCCTTTTAATGTTAGACTAATGAGAGGAATTCTTATACAGAAAGAGATCAACAGTATATTTGATCAATAGAATTAACCTCTTCATCTTCATCTTCATCTTCATTTTTAAAAGAGAACCTATCATTCTCTTGAAAGGAGGCTACATGAGGATTGTCAAACTTAAAAATAGCATATCTGTGTTCCATTATTGATGTAGAATATTATGAGGATCCAAAAATTAAAGCTCAAGATACATTTACAATATCTCAAGCTAAAGCTTAAGAAAATTCAAGAATGAAGAAGTCTTAGTCCATTAGCCTTATAAGGCCCATTTTATGATTTCATCTTTTTTTATTTTTTGTAATTTTTAATTTTCTTCTAGAAACTCCATATTTGAAATTTTTCATTTAAAAATTCAAAGCATGACATATGACGTAGTTGAATCTACATAAAATAATAGAATGTGAAATAGGTGGATGACATAAAATAATGAGGCAATTTAATGCTTCATATTAATGTGGTCACCCACCTTTTCCTCCATATTTTGAGTTATTATTATTATTTTTTGGAAATTGCTTAAAGAAATAACGCCCACCTCCATCAAATTTGGTATCATAGAGAAGCCTGGAAGGAGCAAATTCGGTCAAAAGTTTGCTTCATCAAAGGGAGCATCTCAAGTGGTGGACATATCTTCAAACTTATGAGTTTTTCTTGGACTTGTGAGGTTAATTAATTTTTTTATATGATAGTTTAAATACATTTTAGTAGCTCTGAAAGATATATATTGCTTGCAAGTTTATGATTATAGCATAAAATTTTAATTAGTAAGCTTCATTATATAATTTAGTCATCTTCTGATTGTGTGAACTTGCCCCTACTAAAAAAATTAAGAGAACACCTTAGTGAGGTAATGCTTCACCCTAAAAATAACCTAGCCATTAGTTCAAATCAAAATCTAATTACTTGATTTATTATCTTTGTTGTTGTTTATGGTTAATTTTAGAAGTTTCTCTAATTAACATATGATAACTTGCTTTCTTTAAATAAATAAAAAAGATGCTTAATAAATTTGAGCATTTTTTTTCATTTCATTTAAAAAAAATTGCATGCATAATAATATAATATAAGTGTGTTAAACTTAGTGATTTTGGAAGATAAATAGAACTTTATCAAAAGACCTAAATTGTATAAGGAGAGCTTAGGATTTAAGTGGTCTTGTAAACACCTAGAAGTTCTCTTAGCTTAAAATTTCACTTGATTGCATGATTATATTATACTTATTTATTTTATTTCATTTTTTCTTTGATCCCTTTTCATATATCTTTTTTTCCTTTTAAAAAAATCTCATGCCACCAAAATCTCTCTCTCAAGAATAAGTTAAAAATTTGACTAGATTAGTTGATGCCTTAAATCTTAGGATCCATGATAATGAATTAAAAAATCAAAAAATATTAAAATAAAATAAGAATAAAATGCAAGAACTTAAATAACAAATGCAAACTCTTATAGCTCATCCATAAAATAATAGAGTACCAACTCCTCCTCCAATACCTACTCAGACTGTGCTAATTAGGATAGACGAAGAAGATTTATATCCAAACTATAGAGAAAATCAACCACTTAGAAGACCATCAATTCCTAGAAATGGTGGAAGGGGAGAAAATTAATTTAAAAATATGAAAGACTATAATGATCCATCTCGAAGAGTTAAAGCAGAAGCCCCAACTTATGATGGTATACATGACCCAAATAAATTTCTTAATTGATTCGTTCAAATGGATGACTTCTTTGATTGGTAAAAAATGGATGATTACCAAAGAATTATTTTTGCTAAAATGAAATTAATAGGGCATGCTAATTTATTAGATAAATATCTTAGCTAAAGAACAAAGATTAGGAATGACAAACCTCACTTGGATAGAAATAAAAGAAATGTTAAGAGCAAAATATTATCCTAGGCATCATGATAGAAAGCTACATAGTCAATTATTAACTTTGAGACAAGGTAATCATCTTGTAATTGAATATTTGAATATTTTTGAAGATCTAGTTTCTAGAACTGATTGTGCTGATAATGATTAACAATTAGCCAATAAATTTATTATTGGACTTAGGACTGACATTAGAAATGAAGTTGAATTATTTGACCCACAATCTTTATAGAATGCATTTTATTATGCATTAATGGTTGAACAACAAAAGGAATCTACTGTCATCTCTAAAATTAAAAGTCAAGTTCCTTCCATTTTATCTCATAGATCTATTATTAAACCCACCCATCCAAATAGCCGAACTCTTTGCCTAAAACTTCAATTGAAGGGAGCTCTAGGAGCACTAGGGAAGTAATATATTTTAAATGTCATAAAAAGGGTCATATGCAAAATCAATGTAAAGATCAAATCTTAATTTTAGAAAAAGTTGAAAATTCAATAGATGATAATCTAAAAGAAGTTTATGATGACACCCCATTATCTGATGAAGAATTGGAATTTATTGATGACTCTTAGGTTAATGTGATGAGATATCTTACTGTAATTAAAAATGAGACAGAAGATTGGAGAAGAAATAACATTTTCAGCATGTATGTTTTGTGTAATGAAAAGAGATGTAGGTTAGTTATAGATGGAGGAAGTGCTATGAATGTCATTTCAACACACACCTTAACACGAGCCAACCTAAAATTTGAACCTCACCTTGAACTATTTCATGTTAGCTGAGAAAATCATACATATCTTCCCATCACAAATCAATGTTTAGTTCCAATTAAAATAGGAAGCTATGAGGCTCAAATTTGGTGTGATGTTCTCCCTATGGACATTGCTCATATTTTGTTAAGACGACCTTGGCTGTATGATATGAATGTTATTCACTACGGTAGGTAAAATACTTATATTTTTAAACATAATAATAAGACTATTAAACTCCTACCAATAAATCCAGTAGAAAAAACACCTTTTATAATACCACACAAATAACTTTTGACTTACAACTTAGGCTTCTATTGAAGAAAAATGCCAAACTTCAATTAATTATCATAAAAAAACCTATTATTATGCTTAATATTATCATTTCTGATTCTTGCTTTGAAACATCTATTCTTCCTTCTTTGACCCCAAAGATAGAAATAATAAATTTTGGAGCTTTACAAAAAGAATTTTCAGATCAATTTCTTCTTCACATATTACATGTAAAAGAAGTCATACTATACTCTAATGAGACTTACATACCTGTTGTGGTCTCTTCTCTTCTTTCAAATTTTAAAGATATTGCACCCAATGAGCTTCCTAATGAGCTACCTTCTCTAAGAGATATTCAACATGCTATTGAGTTATTACCCGATTTTCAACTTCCTAATCTTCCATATTATAGGATTAACCCTTCCGAGCATGTTGAGATTAAAAGACAAGTTGAGGAATTTTTAAGAAAGGGTTTTATTCAAGAGAGGCTTAGCTTTTGTGCAGTCCCAGCATTATTAACTCCAAAAAAAGATAGAACATAATGAATGTGTGTTGATAGTCGAGCAATAAATAAAATTACTATCAAATATAGGTTTCCTATTCCCCGATTAGATGATATGTTAGATTTAATCTCAGGAGAAAATTTTTTTTCAAAGATTGATCTAAAAAGTGGATATCATCAAATTTAGATTAGATCAGGAGATGAGTGAAAGACAGCTTTTAAGACCCCTGATGGACTTTATGAATGTCTTGTCATGTCCTTTGGACTTTCAAATGCTCCTAGCATATTTATGAGATTAATGAATATTATTCTTAAATTATATATAAGTAAATTTTTGGTGGTATATTTTGATGATATTCTGATTTTTATTCCAAGTGGAAATAAGCATCTACAACACTTACAAAAAGTCTTTGAAATACTTAGACAAGAGAAATTATACATTAATTTTAATAAGTATTTCTTTTTGCAAGCTGAGATAATCATTTTTAGCTTTATTATATCCACTAGTGAACTTAAACCTAATCCTTCTAAAGTGAAAGCAATCTTAGATTGGCCATCACCTAAAAGTTTTACTGAAGTTAGAAGCTTCCATGGATTAGCCACTTTTTATTGGAGATTTATTAAAAATTTTAGTATCATTGTTGCTCTGATAACTGATATACTAAAATTAGATAAATTTTATTAGACTCCTAATACACAAAAGGCCTTAGAGCAAATTAAAGTTCTTATCACTTCTGCATCAATCCTTAGGCTTCCTAATTTTTCTAAAGCCTTTGAAGTGACATGTGATTCTTCAGGAATTGAGATAGGTGAAATTTTAAGTCAAGAGAATCATCTTATAGCTTTCTTTAGTGAAAAGTTAAAAGAAGCCAAACAATGATATTCCACTTATGATATATAGTTTTATATTATAATTCAATCCTTAAGGCATTGGCGACACTATCTCTTACATAGAGAATTTATACTTAATTTTGATTATCATGCCTTAAAATTCATTAATACTCAAAGAAAATTAAGTCATAGGCATGCAAAATGAGTTGAATTTTTATAAGACTACTCTTTTGTTCTAAAGTATAAGCTTGGAATTGAGAATAAACCTAATGATGCTTTATCCAGGATAAGCCTAATTATTTCCTCTTTAGAATTAAGAATCCCAAGATTTGATAGAATTAAAGATGATTATATTGTGTGCCATGACTTTCATTTAATTTATCTTGAACACCTAAATAAATCAATAACTTTACAAGGAACATTTTTGATAACAAATGGATATTTATATAAAGGAAAACAACTATGTGTTCCTTGATCTTCCCTTAGAGAATTTCTTATCACCGAGCTACATGTTGGGGGTGTAGTTGGTCATTTTGGAAAGGATAAGACCATATATTTATTAGAAAATAGATTTTATTGTCCTTCATTAAAACAAGATGTTCAAAAAATAGTGGCTCAATATTTAATTTGCAAACAAGCTAAAACTATCAAATAAAGGTCTGAACAATACATTGTCTTACATGTTCCTTATAGGCCTTGGGAAGACTTATCAATAAATCTTATTTTAGGATTACCTAGGATAGCATGAGGACATATTTTTGTTGTAGTGGATAGGTTCTCAAAAATGACTCATTTCATACCTTGTTCAAAAATAAATGATGCTTCTTATATAGTCAAATTATTTTTTAAGAAAATAGTGCGACTCCATGATCTCCTTTTAACCATTATTTTTGACAAAAGATGTTAAGTTTGTCTCATATTTTTGGAAAATATTATGAAAATTATTAGGTGTCAAATTAAAATATTTTTCTTCCTTCAACCCACAAACTGAAGTAGTTAATCGTACCTTAAAAAATTTGCTTAGATGTTTGATAGGTAAAAGTTTAAGAAATTGGGATTTACATTTACCAACCTTAGAATTTTTCTATAATAGTATTATTTCTATAACTATAAAAAAATCATCATTTGAGATAGCTTATGGTCAAAACCCACGACAGCCAATAGATATAGCAAACCTATCATCTCATGTCTTTTCTGATGCAGCATTCTCATTTGTTAAATATTTTCAAAGCCTCCATGAAGATATAAGAAAACAAATTATTATAAGCAATGAAAACTATACTTCTAAGGCAAATCATAATTGTTCAACGAAAGAATATAAAGAATGTGATTATGTATTGATTCACATTTGGCTTGAGCATTATCAAACCACTATATATAAGAAATTACATGCACGAGTTTGTGGTCCGTTTAAAATTCTTAAGAAAATTAGAACTAATGCTTGTCACCTTGGTTTTCCTGATGATATTCTCATTCATCTAGTTATTAATATTGAAGATATTCTATCATATAAAGGAATTAGCAAACCTCCACTTGTTCAATCTAATTCTTTAACAGGAGATATAGCACCGTACTTACAAAAGCCCTCTTTCTTTGAAGTTGACTATATTATCACCAAGGAAGCACTCATTAATCCAATTTCTGAATATATATTTTCTAGTTCGTTGGAAGAATAAGCCATCAGCTGAAGACACATGGTTGACCCGTACTAATTTAGAGATTTTAGCCCTACAATTAGTAGAAGACTTCTTAGATTTCAACTCTACGAAGCAGAGTTCAATTGAGCCCAAGGGAGTTGATGTAGAACATCATGAGGATCCAAAAATTAGAGCTCAAAATCCATTTACAATATCTCAAGCTAAAGCCAAAGAAAATTCATGAAGAAGAAGCAGCCCATTAGCACTAAGCATTTTATAATTTCATCTTTTTTATTTTATATAATTTTTAATTTTCTTCTAAAAACTTCATGTTTGAAATTTTGCATTTAAAAATTCAAAGTATGATATGTGAGGTGATTGAATCTACATAAAATAATAGCATGTGAAATGAGTAAATGACATAAAATAATGATGCGAGTTAATGCTTCATATTAATGTGATCACCCATATTTCCCTTCATATTTTGAAATTTTTTTTCTTTTGAAAGATGCTTGTAATGGCTATAAATAACCCCCCTTACTAGAATGAAGAGATCTTTTGACAATTATAAATTATTTGAGTTGTTCTTGTGGTTTGAGAATTTGGTGACCAAATCTTGACAATCCTTGATGGGAGCACTAATTATCAAACATATCTTCTTTCCTCACCTACAATACCCAAGTTCTCTCAATCTCACCAAAAGAAAGAACGCTCACCTCTATCAGTTATTCTCTCTCAACATGTACAAAATCTTAAAAAGGCAATTTTAGCTTTGATCTTCCTTAAAAAGAAGACCAATTTTAAGTCTCATGGTTCTTAATTCTTTACCCATTAGTTTCACAATGAGTTGGGAGTTACAAAAGACCCATATCGCCTTAGCATCTCCATCAAGGTGAGCTGTATGTCTTTGGGTAGTGCTTTATACTCTACTTGATTGTTGGTGAGTATGAACTTTAACTTTACGGATGATATTAATGCAAGTGCATGGCATCCACAATGGACTATTTTGACTCCCTAGATACTTTCTTAAGTTCCCATTTATAAATACAACTCAAACTTCTTCAATTTTTTTTTTTTTTTTGGCCTTAGATATTTTATCTTCAGGGAATCAAGCTTGATGGATAACTTCATTAATTTAACCAAGATCTCAAGTTTTTAAATATTTGGTGAAATAGTACTGGTGAAAATCTTGACATTTAGGGATTATAAGGGATAAAACATAATACAATCTTAACCAGAGCAATTCAATGCGCTTCATCGACCGCTTTTGCTTTGATTGTTACTTTAATTTGATGAGAAAATCTTGTTTCATTTCTTGAAATAACCCATCTATGATTGTTGTGAAATGCATACAATCACCCTTATGCACCCTTACATATACTTTTACATACATTTACATAATGATATGTTAGCAAAATACAACACAAACTATCTATTTGTTATAACATCAAATAACCAACACATACAATGATTACAATCAAACTAATAACATTACTAAACTTTTTATGTGATATTAATTCCACATAAGAAGGCTTCCATTTCCCTTAAGTTCAATTTCTAATCATGCTTCATTTGATTTATTGCGCTGTAATATCACATAGAATCTATACACATTCAAAAACACTTTCTTTTTTCTTAGAATTGTCGATGACTTCACAAGATGAATATAAATATTTCTCGCGCAAAATAAGTCAAACAAAAAACATATTATAATTATATTAATGTATCAAATGATCTTGATTTCCTTAAGAATTACTATATAATAAATCAGCTTGAATGTTGTGTTTATGCTTTCCTAACTTACATACATTACCTTAACCTTCAGACTGTTAATGCTATTCAGCATTCAACAATCTTGATGTCTTGCCTTAGATGGTGGGCTAACTGATCCTTGTTATGGATTAAATCAGATAGCAAATTATTCATTTTAATTACGGATGTTTTTTTTTTCCTACATGTTATTTCATTAAAAATTATTGCACGGGCCCATATCTGAAGCTCTTGGATGATTTAGGGGGCTTCGGAAGAACAGCAAGGGCGACGAAGCCTCCAGCTAGAGCGAGGGCTGAAGCCAGAGCAAAGGCTGGGATGTTACCAGAGTCTAAGAAAGCATCCCAAGGTCCAGCGACAAGAGCAACGATCACCTGCATATCAAGTTCAATTTGAGAAGAATTCAGTAGAATCATAATTGTATAGAGACAATTGTGTTCTTGAGTAGCTAACTTCTTATGAGCATAACAAAACCACATGATTCAAGATTGAAAATAAGTCATTTTAAGTACATTAAAATTGTGTTTGAGACAGCTTTCTGGTTGCTTTACTTTTCAAAAAACAGCTAGAAAATAAAATATCTTCATTTTAATTTAACTTTTGACTATTTTTTGAAAATTTTATAGTGAAAAGCTTTTGAAGCAGGAAATGTGGTGGTGTCGAAAGTTATTTTTCTTATTTTTCAAAAAAAAAAAATTGTAACACACAAAGCAATTTTTTCAAAAAAAAAGTTATTTTCTATATGTTTTATAAAACTTCAATTATCATTAAACGACTCAGTGTGAATTTAGGGCAGCTTTTTTGCTGCATTGGTTTCTAGAAAGCAACCACAACTACGTTTAACTATCAACTTTCTCGCTATTTTTCAGAATGTTTTGTAGTGAAATTACTTTTCAAAATCAAAACTGTTAAAATGTGGTAGCTGTCAGAAGCTGTTATTTAATTTTTTTTTTAATAATGAAAATATTTATAACACCCACAATAACTTTCTAAAAATTTGCTTTCCTTAAAGTAGCTTTATATACATCTTTATAAAAAATTGTAACTGCTCTAAACAGACTTAAATGAGCTCAAATTTTAGTATTACAACATACCTGGGGAATGACGATGGAGATGTTCAAAATACCAAGACATAGCCCTGCTAAGTTATTAAAAAAAAATATACTGTTAAGACTAATGTGTTAAGTTTTCTCAGCATTAAGGCATTAGAAGCCTAATGAATATGTTCTTTAAGCATCAATACATTATAAGTATGATGTACATATCATACCTTGTTTGGTGCCTCCGTCGTTCATAGCTAGCTGCGCTGCACTGGCGAAAGGAATGCTAAACAGGATCTACAACCAGAAAATATGCCATTAGTGAGACTGCTAATGGAAAGTTAGATGAAACAGAAGCATCATAGAGTAACACGAACAGCTAGGGGAAACCCGAGAGCTGCGAAGATAATCAAAGCTCCTATTTTTATTCCAAGAAGCTCTCCTACTGCAGCATTCATGCTGTCAGTGTGTAATTTTTTAGCAATAAGGCTTAGAGCTGTAATGGCGGCCATGGCAATGAAGACGGTGAAGTTTCCCAGGACCCAAACAACTCTTGAAGTGAATTTCCGACATATGGGCTCAAGAAACATTGAGCTAACCCCAAGAACAATCTAAACATTGAAAATAAATCAGGTGAATTTGTGCCATCTGAACTAAAAAGATGTCAGATGAATGAATGAACGAGAATTTAGTAAAAGCTTAAACAATGCATAGCTCCATTACCGAGTTAAGCAGCAAGCCAAATGCACCCTGTTGGACGCCAATGTTGTAAGCATCAATTTCAGCCTTTGTTCCCTTGGGATTACCGCCATAGATTTCTCGACCCATCCAGTCTGTGTCGTAAAGAAGAAAGGGAAACCAGGCCAGCTGCATTTGAAGCAATCCATGTCAGGAGAAAAACTGAGAAAATTAGAGTCATCATCGGTTAAAACGGTATAAAACATACCCAAGTAAGAGATGTCACAAGAAGCACAGAGAACATTCCAACGGGCAAATTTTTAAAGGTTTTTAATACAGAAGATAATCCGGATTTTTCCTGCCAAGCATACGTTGGATCCAATTCAGAGAGTGGAACTTCTTTTGCACATGTTAGAGTCACCGTTAAGGAAAGAGACAGGAAAACCTGCATTCAAAAATTATAGTTGCAATTAGTACTTGCATAAGTATCTCATATTTGTATAAAGCTCCATGTTGTTTGGCCTTCTGCTGACAAAGGGGGTCATTTCAAAACTTTATAGACAAGAAAATTTATTTAAAATATTTTCAAAATAAGGATTGATTAACAATGACCTTATGCCATGGTACTACTAGATCTTACTATGAAATCTGATATGGCCATTAGGGTTTGTTATAAAATACTGGAATTTCATCATGCCATGTTTCAGGACAACCTAATAGTACTGCTAGAGATTCAAAAGGAACTCATGTAGTACTCTCAAGGTTTCAAGAAACTCTTGATTGAATATGACAGAAGTTAGTTATCTTTTGTGTACAAAATAAACCAAACTATGGCCCTCATTTGTGAAATTTTGAAACTAAAATTTTTTTTTAACCAAAATATCGATTTATAGAGAGATTTATGAAAATATTCCATTATTTATTTGTTTGATTACTGCCTTTTATATTTAAAAGTACAAGACACTCAAAAGTAGAGCCAAAGAAGCATTCACCTCTCTCAGCAAGTGGGTTCTACATGGTTAAACCTAATGTCCAAGGCCCTTCTTCCTCCGATATGCCGATTTTAAGCCTTTTTAGTTCTTTACAGATATCCTAGAGTTGATTGCATCTAATAGAATTTGTGGATAGATACTTAACGTTTTAGCCCTTGAGGATATATGATACTTTATATTTAAGAGGAGACTTTTTTACAGTATGCTAAGGGTCATGTTGAATCTTGTGTTCATTATCTTCTTTCTCATAATCTTCTCTATGTGTACTTCGGGTATGATTTTTTCTTTGATCATCAATTTTCAATCACTCTACCACTCTAGTACACTATGTTCTTGACAAAAGTTTATACAGGCACCTTAAACTCAAGCCTTAAACTCCATTTGGAACACCTAGATGGCATGGAATTAGTTTAAAAAGCAGCTTAAAAACCACAAATTGATGAAGGAATAATGACTGATGAAAAAAATTACGGTTTAATGATCAGCAAGAAAGAGAAACTTACAACTGCAACCAAAAAGGCGCCCTTTAAATTAGCACAGGCTTCACAACAAGCATTTGTCATTAGGAAAGGAAACCATCTATAAGAACACCATTGATTAAGAGTCTGCAACTAGTTGAAAACTTAAAAAGCTTTGGATGCACTATTATATATGAAAGTTTTAAGCAAGCATCATGCACAACTTACTTATGCCAGCTTCCAATTGTCCCAGAAGAATAGCCTAGGATATTTCCAAAAGCCATCCAAAATGCAAATATTATATTTGCTGCATTACATCCATGCTTTCCTAAACCACAAAAAAAAGACATTTTAAATTAGCAATGCCCTAAAATAGCAAAATTCATCAATGTAACAATAAAACTATTCTAGAATACATCACCAATAAATTCTCGTACTTACCGGACAAATCGCCCATCATCGCGCGAGTTGGACCCTATAATTAGTCATAAAGAGTCAAAATCATGATTCTAATTAAAGTAAGGCGACCCAAAATAGTCAGGATAAAACTAATGATGATAACGATTGCAATTTCGCATGCAACATGCTTAAAATGCTCTGCAATTCCATATTTAGAGATTATTAAGAAAGAAAACCTCTTAAAATTGTCAGCAAACGTACCTGTACTACATTGTTCGCGAAATCGAGCAGCCAAAAACCCACCACATAGACAAAAGCAGCTTTCCATCGAGGGCCAATATATGTGCTGTATGCACCTTCTAATGCATGAGAACTTGGAATCCAAATCATAGAATCATAGATGTGATTTCGACAAGTGTAAGAAGTGAAATAACCTGCAATTCTCCATTGTATCACCCAAAGCAGATCCTATGTCTGATGAGAACCCAATCACAAGCACCTACAAGAATTCAATTCTCCATTGAATTCTGATGTGACCTATACTAAATAAAAGCATGAAGTCTTGAGAAAGGGGATGAACAAATGCTCACAGAACAACATATAGTAATGCATCCAGCAAGAATAAATGGCCTCCTCCTGCCGAATCTTAATCTGCATCTATCACTCAATAAACCAACAGTAGGTGCAATCTAGCCATATGCAAATAGAATCAGAAGGATTAGATAATTGCATGAATTCAATCAACACAGTCCCTTCAAGACAAGAAGATATAAACTGGAAAAAAACATAGGTTTAAAAGACTTACAAGCAGCCCTGAAATGGGTCCACAGAGCCATGTGATAGAAGCCAAATAATGTGGAAGCCCAAGCGTCTGCATCAAACCAAGAAAACTATGAAGAGGAAACCTGGTTCACTAGCCTTCAATCTTCTAGATGAATTCAAATGCATGCATGCCATCAACTTGAAATCACTCATAAAACGCTCACTTCTGATGTGTAAATTTTTTTTTTTTTTAGGGAGGATACTGCCAAAATCTTTTTAGATGTTAATTGTTTAAATATGCAAGATTTAGATGTTATAAAGTTAATTCTTTTATTTTTTTTTTAATTGCCGATGCGTCTTTTTCCAACCACCAATTGTGTTTGGCATGAATCAACCAAAATTTTGATTAGAATGAGTTTAAAAAATGCTAAGATAATCAATAATTTTTTATACTGCACAAATCTCAAAACAAAACAAAAAATTTTAAGATCCATTCAAAATATCCGCACATTTTTTTTTCACGCGAAGGATTTGTTTGCAATGTGCCATTTGAATCGACAACAACTAACAGAATGGGAGTTGAAGGGGATTGAATGGATTAAAAATGGCTAGTAGATCGCCAAATTCTCCATGCCTAATTTAGGCACAATCTTCAATAAAAACAACTCCAGAAACGAAAATCTAAGAATCTGAATTCATTTCAAAGAATAACAGAAATGAATCAGACCTGGACATAGGGCGTGAGGAGAGAAAGCTGGAGAGCCCAGCCGTACTGCACGCCACCGGCGACCATGCAACAGAAGCAAAGCCTAGCAAGGCTTAATTCCGGGTGCACCGTGACAGCACCTCCTTTTCCGGGTCTCATCTCTTCCCCGTCGGCGATCTCAACAGGCCCTAGGTTCTGGTTTACGGCTTATATTCTCGTTTTCTTTTTTTTCTGCCCGGAAAGAAGAAAATTATGGCCACCCCCGGAGATGAAGATAGCGGTGGCGGTAGGAACTGAGTGAGGATCCTGCGGTAGACAGGATACAGCATGCCCCTTTTATAGCTCCGGTTTTTCTCCATGACTACTAAGCTCTTCGCTCTTCGATGTGGCAGATGGGTTCATTGCGGTTGGCATTCCATTTGTGGAAGAAGCTCGTCGCCACCGTAGAAAACAGGACTTCGGTGACCGTTAAGTGCGGGTTACCGGTCGGTCTCCGCCATAAATGTAAACCAAAAAGTTTTGGATAAGGACATCTGATACGTTGATCTAAATTTAATAAAATTAATAATTATTGTTTTAAGATAAATATAATATAAATTTTGATTGATTATATATATATATATATAATAAGTATATCAAAATAAAATTTGAACTAATTTTTTTCCTATATGAATTAAGAAAATCAGCAAGAAATGCATGTGGAAGTCAGAATTATCTTTGAAATTAATATAGAATAAATTTTTAATATTTAATATAATATTACAATTAATGTTTATAATAAATAACATTTTAACATATTTTTATATTTATATTTTTTTATGTTGTTTTTAAAAATATATATATTTGATATATATTTTTTAAAAAATTTTAAATTTTAAAATAACTTTAATTTCAATGTTTTGAATATTTTTAAACACAATTATCACCACCAAATATAATTTATTTCAAATCAAAATTTAAATAAATAAAAATAAAAAACAGAGATTTACATTTGACTTTAAAGAGAAAGTTCAAGAGCTTTTAATGTTATCTTGCAATCAAAAACATTCACTTAATATGGTGCCTTTGATTATAAAATTCAAACTAAATTACTTGAAATATAGTTTAAATCACAAATTTATAGAAAATAATAAAATCAATTGTTCAACTGCATTAACAATTAAGGCAGCTTTTAAGTTTTTTTTAACCATTTAATCCCATGGTTTAAGGAAATGAAAAAAAAAACCAGCTAAAATTGTTACAAAATTGAAATTTAATAGAAATCACATTCTCTCTCCTCTGTGCTCATTTAATATTAAGCAAATATTCCATAAAAAGGATAAGCTGGGATTCTACTAAATAAATTCCAGATGTTATACGATTGTGTTGACTTTAAAGAACTTCTTAAAAAGTTGTTAGAGAAGCTTTAATGATGATTTTGATATTAGGAAATGAATCATTAGAGATGTTGTATGGTATCTAAGAACTATGTGGCTTAGTGTCCTTAAATTAATTCTTGTATTGCTAATGATGATCTGACGATGACAGTTCAATGGTGTTGGTCAAATGATGGTGGTGATATGATGATGGTAATCTGACAATTGTGGTCAGTCAATGGCAACAGTTCGATGGTGATGACTGCGCGACAACAATTTAATAATTATAGTTGAATGACTACTTCAATATGATAATAGTGATTAGGTGGTGACAATCTAATGGTGATAATCAACCAACAATAATTTAATAATGGTGATTTGACAGTGACGTCATGCCTATCCAATGACGATGGACAAGCGGTGGTAATCTAATGATAAGAGTCTTATAGTAAAAGAATCCAATAGTGGAGGTCAAGTCATGATGGTAGTCTGTCGATTGTGACCGAACAATGACTGTCTGATGGTAGTGGTTCGGTGACAACAACCCAAGAACGGGCGGATTCGAGTTTGCATTGACTTCAGAGACCTCCACTTTCTAGCAAGAAACACCGACAGGTGTTCTAGAAGCCATATCTTTTTCACCGGAAGAAATCGAAGAATTTCTTTCAGATTAAGATGCTCCATAATGGAAATGAGGGAATGTCCACAATACCTGGATTTAGTCAAATACAATTTGAGGACTCGGACTCGAACCGAGATGCTCTAGCACTGCTGATTATGGTCAAGTGATAGAATAATGACTATCTATATTGCTTAGACAAAGCTCAAGGATCCCACAGGTCTCAAACCTCTCTTCTACAACTTAGCTCCCTTCATAAAGAGTTGGAGAGTGTCATCTCTTATAAATATGACAAAACTCCAAAGCATTCAATCATATGGCCCAAAACAATCCTCTCAATCATGAGATGTTTTTAAAAAATTTTACTGCCTTACTGTGTTAGAATTCAATAACTTTAGTCTTATTAAATTTTTTTCGTCGAGACACTCAAATTGACTACAAAAATGCAAAAATTAAAAATCCTTTAAATATCATGTCAATTTTATCTAATATGCTTTAAATGCTTGATCTAAGCTCACTTAAACTGAAATCAGGTAACTTTTAGTATCTATAAGTTCCTTTCTTTGAAACAATCAGTTGACTGTAAGTTCACCAAAATTGAAATTAGAATGATCCTAAATTTAATCTCGAAATAACATCATGAATTTTATAGCGCAATCGACTAGAAGCAAGCGAGCTGAACACTGAACAAAATTCGTTCATGATAGTGATGCTTCTATCATCTTATGACTTATATTGCACTCATAAGGTCAATTTAAATTAAAAATTTTGATTGAATTAATCACATAATACTTTGCATAAAAACAAATAACAAATTAAAATTTCTATTTATTTTATATGCTTTAACTTTCCGATAATTTCAAGCAAATAACACACCAACCAGCCAATATAAACCACATTATTGGATTGGCATTGATTGTTCGTTGGAATAATATTGATTGTTTAATCTTTTTTTTTTTTCAATTTATTTTTACAAGAAGAAAAATTAACACAAAAATATTTTGGCTATAAGTTTTATTAAAATAGATTTTGGAATCACTAAGTTTTTATTGGAAATAAATGCAGTATAAATTTTCATTAGTTCTTAACTCAAAATAAATCTATCATGACCTTTTTTTTTAAAAAGAGGATTTACACATATATTACACATTTTTATATATTTGCATATCTAATATCAAAATTTTAATATATATATATATATATATAACATTCCAATCTTCAATATCACTTCAAAATTATTATCATCGCTCACTTCTGAAAAGTGAAACGCATCTTTTTAAATATAAAAAAATATTAGATATATAAATATCTAATTTTAAGAATTAGATATATAAATATTGTGTGGCATGTATGTAAATCTTCTTTTTATTTTTCTCAAAAGTAAAAAACTTAACTCTTAAGGTAAAGACAAAGGTAACGAAATATAGAGTTATATCATAATAAAGAAAATAATATTGAACCAAAATGCAAAGACTACTTAGGTGCAGCATCTCCGACTAAAAGCACATTAGCTCTCAACCAAGGTCAAGGACAGACCCAAATCAACCTAACATAAATATGCATCACATCAAATAAGGCATTTACTAATAAACCAAAAAAAGAAATCAAAACTTTTAATCATCCAAGAAGTTAATTTTTTTTTCCCCATCTTAGAGCTTGCGCATGAAGACCTTTTTGGCCTATAAGCACAAAGAACTTTAAATGAATTTAATTAAAAATTTATGCACACAATATATAAGTAAAGCTTCAAACTCAAGATTGAAAACCTGATGTCACGAGCTAAACTTCATCAAGCTAATCTTACGGCCTTAACACCTCTCATTGATGTTGAATCAACCTTACACTCACACAATATTAAGCTAGAATGGAAAAAGAGAAGAGATGTGAGAAAACTTTACTAACACAAGATAACTTTATAAAGGGTTAGACTTTACGGATACACTTGGATTGACTCTTCTTAGATCCTTGCTGGATTACTTAGTTACAAATGAGGAATAGTGGCTCTTATTTATAATCCTCCACTCTCTCTCCTAGGAACAATCTAAAATACACTAAATTATTCTTGCGTGTAGAGTTTTCTAGAATATTCCACACAATTCTCATACATCTATTATATTTTGTTACATTCTATGGAGTTTTAGAAACTTCTAGGACATTCCTTAGAGATCCAAACTATTCTAGAATACTCCAAAGACATGTAGAATCCCGTGAACTTTCATAATCTTTTAGAGGCTTCTAATACCTTCTAGAGGATCATGGGCATGTGTAGAACCTTCTAGAGCCTTCTAGCACATGATTGCTCCATGTTTTGATGATCCTGG
This sequence comes from Cymbidium sinense, assembly GCA_021442155.1. Taxonomy (NCBI): domain Eukaryota; kingdom Viridiplantae; phylum Streptophyta; class Magnoliopsida; order Asparagales; family Orchidaceae; genus Cymbidium; species Cymbidium sinense. The sequence continues at coordinate 65,790,182 of CM038229.1, read as the reverse complement.
TTAGCTTTCTTGTCTCTCTTAGCCATGACATGCCCATGTTAGCATGGCTAACCCCCTAGAACTTTAGCAATGTATGGCATCCCCCATCCCCCGCCCCAACCTAACATTATGATGCCCTCATCACGAGTTCTCCTACAGCAATGTTGAGTGTTGTCCTTAGTTATCTTCTAACTTTGGAACTCTTCCATGCTCCTAAGTCAAGCCCCTTCATTTGTTGTCTTCGCCCCTTTGTTACCACTTCCTTGCCCTTTAATGGTAGTCATGTAGGCAACTTTTGTGTATGACATCCTTAAATTCCTTGAAAACCTTTGTTTGTCCCCACAACTTGTCATCCTTGGATCTTGGCTCCATAGCCCGACTAAGCAATGCCAAGGGACTTCCCTTATCCTTCAAGGTGTCTTTCCTGCCTATGGTGTCTCCTAGCTTGGTCTAGCTTCCATGACCTAGAGTGTTGTTAGCCGCCTCTAGTGATGTTTGCTGCTTCACATCATCGGCACCATGTAAGCCTTGTCCCCTTCTATGATGCACAAGCTATTAGTGAACAACATAAAGAACACCTTGGCTTGATCCAAGAAATCCATCCCCTAGATAACTTGGTGATCATCCATAGGAATGATGGAGAAGTCCAACTTCTCCGTCACCGTCACCCCACATGTAATGCCTTGGATGGCCTTCGTTGTTGAGTTTGCTGACTTAATGGGGCCCCCTCCATCACTTGCCTTCATGCCCAGTCTCTTTACTTCTTCAAGAGATATAAAATTGTGAGACATACCAATGTCCACCATGCCCTTAGTGGTCTCCTTCCCCACAATCATCTCCACAAAGAAGAGCTCTTTTTCCTTAGCCTTATGAGCTTTCTTGATAGAGCTGAGTATTTGGATCGCCCCTATTCTTGCAATTGGTCCTTCGTCCTCGGCCTCTTCCTTGTCTTTTCTAGGTAAAGTTGAGCATCTAGATCACCCGTAATGTGTTGGATGGCTCATTGTTGAGTTTACTAACTTAATGGGGCCCCCTCCATCACTTTCCTTCATGCCCAATCTCTTTACTTCTTCAAGAGATATAAAATTGTGAGACACACCAATGTCCACCATGGCCTTAGTAGTCTCCTTCCCCACAATCATCTCCACAAAAAAGAGTTCTTTTGCCTTGGCCTTATGAGCTTTCTTGATATAGCTGAGCATTTTGATCGCCCCTATTCTTGCAATTGTCCCTTCGTCCCGGTCTCTTCCTTGTCTTCTCTTGATAAAGCTAAGCATCTGGATTGCCCCCATTCTTGCAATTAGCCCTTCATCCTCGACCTCTTCCTTGTCTTCATGGTTGGCAAGGAGTGAGCTCAAAGCCTGCTTCCGTGGGCACTCCTTTATCCAATGAAGACCTCCACAAAAGAAGCACTCATTTTGCTCGTCCAAGCTTTAGCCATTCCTCAACCTCTCCTTCTACTTGCTTGAAGTATCGAGGATGTTGTGTTGATCTCTATCTTCTTAATGGCTTATGTCTCCCCCACCATTTTCATAGCTGCTCTCCTTGGATTTGAGCTCCTTAGAGTAGTCCACCAAGCCCTCTACTATTGCTATGGGGTGGCTAAGTCTTGTACCCCACATCGCCTCAACTCCAACTCTATCTAAGGTTGAAGCCCGTCCAGAAAGTTGAAGAGGGAGTCTTTGTCTGGCATATCGGGGATCTCCAAGACTAAACTTGTGAATTCTATGATGTAGTCTCGGATGACCCCCATTTGATTTAGTCTATGCAAGCGGCCTCGAGCTTCATCCTTTGCATTCTCGAGGTAACATTGTTTCATGAGTTCTCTCTTAAAATCCCCAAATGAAGACATGGAGCACAACTCTTTCTCCACATCTCCTTTCCTTCTCCTCCACCAAAGTATGACAATGTTTGTGAGACAACTATATCTTGTCCTCCTCATCCATCATGTCAATTACCCCAAAGTATTGCTCTAGCCTCCACAAGAAGTTATCCACCTTCTCAGCGTTGTATGAACCCCTGAAGCTCTTAGGCTTTACCACCTCAATGTGTCTCGCCTCGCTGGTGCTACATGTGAGCATCATCGCCAAGCAAGCTTGCGCAAGCCCACATCCCTACATAACTCCTCAAAACGGGTAAGCATCCAATTGAGTTTCTCATGAACTCCTCGCGCATCTTGATTATCATGTCCATCACGGTCTCCTCTAATTGAGATATCATGCCCTTGAATATGAATTGGATGGTGATATCATCTTCCTCAAGACCATTCACTCGCTCCTCCAAATCATCCACCTGGACTCTCATGCCACTCACAACCTCCTCCATCTGAGTTAGTCGCGAACCAAAGCTGGAGATCATATCCTTAAACTTCTCCCTTGGCATTCAGGAACACTTCGCTCCTCACGTGCTTTCACATGTTGCGATGCCTCCACATTGGTGGTATCAGACTCCCCAATCTACTCCTTGCCACTTTTGGCCATACTTAGATCAAGCCTTTGACATCAACCCTAAGATTGAATCACTTTAATACCAATTGTCACGGACTAAACTTCCTCAAGCTACTGGTGCGACCTTAACACCTCCTCTTAATGCTAAATCGACCTTACACTCACATAATGCTAGGCTAAATGCAAAGAGAGAAATAAGTGAAAAAAATTTCACTATCACAAGAGAACTTCATAAGGGGTTAAACTTTACACACAAACTTGGATTCACTCTTCCTTAATCCTTGCTTGATTAATTACAAATGAGAAATAGTAGTTTCTATTTAGAACCTTTCACCCTCTCTCCTAAGAACAATCTAGAATACACCAAATTATTCTTGTGTGCTAGATTCTCTAAAATACTATACACTATCCCCATACATCTATTATATTCTATTATATACTCTAAAGTTTTAGAAACTCCTGGGACGTTCCGTAGGCATCCAAACTATTCTAGAATATTCCAGAGATACGTGAAACCCAATGGACTTTTATAGTCTTCTGGAGGCTTCTAGTGCCTTCTAGAGGGTCCTGGGCGTGTGTATAATCTTCAAAAACCTTCTAACACACGTGTTTTCATATTTTGATAGCTCTTATTAATCTTTTTGTCTCTCTTAGCCATGCCATGCCATGTTAGAATGGCTAATCTCCTAGAACTTTGGTGGAGTATGACACTAAGCTCTCTTCCAACCAATGGACTAAGAGTTGGGCTGCCACATAACCTTTTTTTTTTAATAAGATTCACGTATATTTGAAATAATAACTACTAAAACAGTTACTGGTAAAAAAAGTACAGGTCGAAAACGTCAAAATTCAAGTATTTCAAATACAAAAAATCCAAGCAAAACAGTTTCTTCAAAAATTTAATAAGTAAAACGTGTTTTTAAGAGGGGTTATTTCTCTATATAATAGCTTCATTTATTCAGTTCCATAACAAAAGCATCAGTAGCATTTAATACATTATCTACATTTCAAACTCATTCAACAAACACTTACTATTTATAAAAAGGATTCAATTTCTAGCACCCCTTTCACTGAGATCTGCCGCAGCCTTGCTTGCTCTGGTGAGAACATCAGAAACCCAAAGAGCTCCAGCAGAGAAGTAGCTGCTGCTCACAATAGAATTGCCGACCGCAGCAGCAGCCCTCCCAGTTGCCGAAACCACAGTTTTGGTCGCCTCCATCACATGATATCTCTCATCGACGGCATGAACTGCATCCAATCCTGCATTTATCTTATCAGTGAGTCCAATCCTTTTGCTCATGTCGGCGACCTTCAACGCAGCACTGGCAGAGACCTGGTACGATTCATCGAAGGCCTTCGCCTTGAGCAAGGCGTCCTTGCCGAGAACATAGCCTTTTGCTAACATTGTCTTCACCACCTCTTGTGCTAAGGTGAAGGCCTCTCTTGGTGTGGTGGTGAAGTGATCCACATGTGTCTGCTTGGTTTAAGATTAGATAATTTAGACTATATTTGGATGTTAGGAATTTTAGTGAAAGGAAATATAAATAAATAAAACAGTTGAAATTTCAAATAAATGGTTGCTGAATCTTAATGAATCTATAAGTTACTTGTATTAGATTTCATTTTCTCGAATTTTTTTCAATTGAAACAGTGCTAGGATGTTAAGTCAAATGAAGAAAAGGATTGCAAAACATAAATCAATGATTGTTTTGTTAAGATTTCATTTCATTCCCTCTGCAAAACCCTAAACTTGTATTAAATTTCATTTGGGTTCTGATAAGAATGGTTCAACATATATACAGTGATTGAGAATTTTACTTTGCTTCAAACAAGTTCGAAATAAAACTGTATGAAAAAAAAAAAGAAATATATTAATGTTTGGGCACAAAACATACCATTGTCTCGTCATCATCCACTCTCCATGAATGCTGGTCCCAAAAGCTCGAAGATTCTTCGCTGTGTCCCCAGCGAGCTATGCACACTTGTTGATCTATTATGGTAGCTCCCTAAGAAAATGACATGCCTTTAACGTGGTTAAAAATATGGCCGCGTTCATAAATAAATAAAAACATGTTCTAGTAATGAACACTTCTGACAGATTATCATGTTATCCAAGAAGGTTTCAGCATAATAAATCAACCTTTCAAATTAATACTAATATTCCAGAAAGCTTTAAAATTCTTCTTTACCACTAATTCAAGCTAAGAGTTTTGTTGAGAATCTGATTCGCAAAATCCAATTTTGACTACTCTAGTCACGTTCAGTATGGTATGCTCATCCCTCTGGCCATTGAATTTATAACATCCTTACCTATGCTTCTGCTCTTTGTTGGTAGCACCTAAACCATTTGTTCCTAGTCGATCTAGGCCATATCCTTCAACAACGTTTCTTCAGGCTTAATTAGAGATAAGCAAGCAAACAACTTCAATTAAAACTCAAAGTTGGATCTTATTAAAAAGTTTAAACACTTGAATGAACCTTGGAGATCAAAATATGATTTGGAATCAACTTGACACAACAATATAATTGTAATATGATTTCGAACGGATTCAAAAATGATGATGCGAAATGTTGTAGAACCAAAAGTTTTATCTAGGGCTTTTCAGGAGGCATTGGATTTTCTTATGGAATCAAAAGCGGTATTCTTTTTGGTCAAAGAGAAAGAGATTACCATGAATTGATCAACAAACAACCTAATTAGATTACCATGAAAGGAAATTACATTAAAAACAAATATATCCTAAAAACAATTACCATATATCATATCTACATAAGTAAAATAAGGAAATAAACCCCGGAATCTCCTCTTATGAAGTGGTAGCTGATGGACAAATAATATGAAGTATAATTTGTAGAGCGAACCTTTGCATATTCCCTGATTCCTTTGAGCTAGTTTTGACTTTCCATTCATCCCCTTCTTTGGAAAGAGTTAGTTGGAACCTATCTCTCTCCTCAAGTTTGTTGGAATCTTCCTCTCTCCTCAACTTCATGTGGCCAATACACATCCTTGTATGTCTAATTTGTGAACTTGATTTTTAACTCATTCAAACTTAATTCAAATTTGATATTAATTTAAAAATTCGGTCTACTTGTTTTAGATAAAAACCATGCCTAAACTTCTTATTTTGGACATAATTAACATTAAATAAGGACCCACCTTAATACCAATGGTTTTCTTTGCTTAATTTAACCTTGTTTGGATCCTACCGGCCTTGATTTGATGTAATCAAATTTCATTTTCATTTGCTTAATTCAATTCCCCTTGGACTAAATTAGGGTTTTAGGGTTATAAAATCAATTGATTAAGTATCTTCGCTGTCCTCACAAGTCTCTTATCATTACTTAGATTACCCAAGGATGTGAAAAACTACGGGTGGAGAAGTTATGATCTAATACCAACCTATTTTATATCAACTTGAGACACCACTATAATTGTATTATGATATCAAATTAAGTAACAAAATAATCATGTGGAATGTTGTGAAACTGGTAAGATTTTTAAAGAGGAATGTAAAGATTTTGGATCGCTCTATTGGATTAATTATAATATGCTCTCCAAATTTATGGTGAGATGATCAAAAGAAAAGAGATTGCCATGAAATGATAAACAAATATCCATAATATATTTTTCAGCCATCAAATCTCCCTTCCCCTAGCTTTCTTCTCACTATCTTGTTATTTTATATAATTTTTCTCTTAACTCAACAAAAACAATAAGTAAATTCATTATCTAACTGCGAAAATAAAATGGGAAATTGAAAATGGATGGCTTGGTTCCCTATCCATAGATGCTTAAATCAACAGCTAAAATGCAAAAGCTGGATTTCTTACACACATGCATCTTCCTGTAGAGAATAAGGAGAGACCGCTCTCTTAAATCCTCTTGGGCTTGGAGTCTCGGGTTATACGAAGAAGAATGATGACAAAAATAAAAAAAAGGACAAATGCAAATGAATTGAACTGATATTCAATTTGTCTCAAAGCCTAGTTACAAGCTGTGCCTATAATCAATCAATTTCCTAATAAAGGTAATAAGAAATAAAATTACATAAAAATCTAAATACATCCAAAAAATAGAAAATGAAAAAGATTAATCCTATCTATCTGATAGAATAAGAGAATATACCTTGATTGACAACTTCTCTCATGAAGTAACTAGTCATACAGGAATAGGCAGAACAGTTTGTAGAGTACAATTTGACATTTTCTTAATTCCTTGTTAACATGTAGAAAGATTAAGGGTCTAGATTTACCAGATGACATGCAAAATGAAAACAAAAAAAAAATCATACTTTATGGATTACTAATTCATGATTTTACCAAAATATTATGAATTTTTAATGCAAGGATAGCAAATACACTTGGTTCATTCCAAGAGATTATTTAACAATCCTTTAAAATATGAAATTTCACACAAAAATAATGACGAATAATATAATTTAGCAAAATAATCAAGTTCATATTTCAACGAGAAAACCAAACAGGTATTTCACTTGGCATAATTTCAATCAGCATGCAAAACAAGTTGTTTCCTACCGAATGTAGTCATCCATACTTGTGAAGCGCTTAAAAAACTCACATCCAACAAGCACAAGAAAGAAAAACTGAAATTATATTTTAATATCCATCATTAAATATTTTTAAAAATGATTTGGGCTCCACTAATAGCCTTCAAAGACGTAACAAAATAGGATTCCCCAAAGAGGTAAGTAGTGGGAAAGCCATCAACAATGATAAAATCCAAAGATAATAAGCAATATAGCAACAAATAAGGTGGCAAAGCATTGTAGTAGCACAGGAATAGTAGAATAGAATTTTCAAAATAAGAATAACGACAGTAGACAAATTATTATCAATTCACTCTGTATAATTCAAATTTTCATAAGTGTCAATTGCAATTTCATATGCTGACTTGAAATAATGAATTCATGAGTTAAACCTAACAGAATTTTCAAAATGCAAGAAAACGCACCTCTTCTGTGTAGGAGCCAATAACACAAGGCAATTTTTATATGGAATAGTTAGAAGAAAAAAATGTACAACAACAACAACAAGCCTTAATCCCACTAGGTGGTCTATGAATCCTTCGATCAGTGTCCTATTATGTGTCAAATTCTCATTTAATTCAAGTATACTAAGATCATTTTTTAAACATCTTAACCAAGTCTTTTTAGGTCTACCTCTACCTTTCTTAACATAAGGCAAATCTAATGCTCTCTCCTATCAGACGTCATGTAGCCAAACCATCTAAGGCGACTCTCCCTAATCTTATCTACCACTAGAGCTACTCCAACTTTTTCCCGAACATACTCATTTTGCATTCTATCTCTAAGAGTAAAGCCACTCATCCACCTGAGCATCCTCATCTCTGTAACACTTATATATACAATGATACATTTTATATGAATCGTCAATTATATGCTCTCAACACGGGTACACTTTCAAATTTTCAACAAATATACCCAACATAAGAAAAATTCAGCTTCAACAAATTGAGCATTTGATATTCCAAATAAATTTAGGCATAATTGCCTGCTTCATATAGAGTATTCGATCAAGGACAAATTTTTAAAATAGGCACATTTTTAATCATAATTAGCAATTTAGGCATCAAAAAAAAATTTTAAGAAATAGTATTCAGATGATGATGACGCCATGAGGCCACGTGGCGTCGGCTGGATTTTATTTCTTTTTTTGTTTTTTGTTTTTGGTACTAGAGAGAGAGAGAGAGAGAGAGAGAGAGAGAGTTTTATTTTTTTTTATTTGCGTGTGGGAGAGAGAGACTAAAGATATATATATATATAAATAAATAAATAAATAATTAATTAATTAATTAAATAAGTATATATGCATTAATAATTAAATAATTAAATAAATAAATAAATAAATTTTTAATAAATATATACATATATATAAATAAATAAATAAATAAATAATTTTTTTTTATTTTCGTGTTTTTTATATGCATTAATAATTAAATAAATAAATAAATAATTTTTAATAAATAAATAAATAAGTATATATATATATATATAATTTTAATAAATATATACATATAAATAATAATATATATATATATAAATAATAATTTTAATGCATATATATTTCATTATTAAAGATGAATTATTATTTATTTTTATATATTATATTTTTTATATTTTTTGTTATTATTATTATTATTATTTCTTTTTTTTCTTTCTTTTAATTTATAAATCTTCATAATTTTTAATAACTTTATATATTATTTTCTTAATTTTATAATCAAAAGTTATTAAAATTATGAAGATTTATAAATTAAAAAAAGAAAAAAATAAGTCTAAAATAATAATAATAACAAAAAAATATAAAAAATATAAATATATAAAAAATAAATAATAATTCATTTTAGTCAGGTGAAATATATATGCATTAAAAATTATTATTTATATATATATATATATTTTTATTTATTTATTTATTTATTAAAAATTATATATATATATATATATACTTATTTATTTATTTATTTATTAATGCATATAAAAAACACGCAAATAAAAAAAAAATATTTATTTATTTATTTATTTATTTATTAAAAATTTATTTATTTATTTAATTATTTAATTATTAATACATATAAATATACTTATTTATTTATTTATTTATATATATCTTTAGTATCTCTATCTCTCTTCTCTCCCTACAACACGCAAATAAAAAAAAATAAAACGCTCTCTACCAAAATAAAAAAATAAAAAATAAAATCCAAAGTCGTCCGTCAGATTTAATTCATATTTTCTTAAAAAAAAAAAATTTTGATTTAAATTTAATTATTAAAAATATGCCTATTTTAAAAATTTGCCCTTCGATCAATCATGACATATTAATCTGCACATAGATATATAAAACACCTCTAATATCCACCTTTAATTGTGGACAAAAATCTCATCATCCATAATAACTTCAAGAAAAAGTTGAATAGACCTATCTAGTATGGTGTTGGATGTGCATTCACAAGTATGGAAGACAGCCAAAGGAATCCAATATACCAACAAGTTCAAGAAAAAACTAGATATAAATACTTTTCAGAATTTTCAATTTGTAAGCATTAGTTTAAATTCATAGGAAAACTTTATACAACACTATCCTTCTAGTTGTAAGTTTCTAGAAAGTTCATGTAAAAAACCTTTTTTGAATTTAGGTGCATCATTAATTAATCTCTTGGTTCAAAATTTTGCATATTTCTTATGTACATCAACAACAAACATGAAATTGTCATAATTAATAGCCAGTTTCAAGAAACCATCGCCATACCAATCATGTATATGATGTACACAAGCTTGTGTAAATACACAAGGTCAAGATTCAAAAGAAAATATAACAAAATCTATGGGTTTTTTAGGTAATAAACCATAACTTCAAATGAACTCACATTAGAGACCATATTAATAGATGAGTTATATATAAGCTCATTTATTATTGAAAACCAAATCCCACCCAAATGTGTTCCCTTTAAACATACAATGTATATATCTATTAAAAACTTCAATTTGGTTGTTGATTTGTATGTGATATGTAGTTGAAATTTTTAATTGGGTCCTCATTCTTTGTCCACAAAGTTTTCCAAAAATAAGTGATAAACTTTGCATCCTTATCAAAAAATACAATCATTTTAAATATAGCATGCAGCTTAACCATTTTGTTAAAATGTAGTTTTCTACATAAGACACATTACCAGTTTAAAAATATGAAATAAAATAAGTCATTAGGATTTATTATCAGTTTCAATGTAATATTTTAATATAAAAGTGTAGCTCCTATAGGAATTTGACCTATTAATCATACCTATGCTTCAATTATTTAGTATTCAAATATCTTAAAGCTAGATACTCTGAATATAATACAATCTCTTAAACTGTAAATAATATCTCCAACACTAAAGTGACTATAGAATAACATAAAACTCCTTGTAGCTACCTTTTAATGGAACACTGATGTTTTCCCTTATTAAACTTTCACTAAAACAAGCAAAGGAGTGTCCATTCAATTCCAACATTAAATCACATTAAACCATGAAAAAATTATTAAAGTTAGATTATCTTAGTACAACTACATTAGTAAGTCCATTCTAATGCAATTAAAGCATATTCAACAGATTTCAACTATTGGAATTCTCTTAAGACATGTCAGTAAAAAGTAGCCAAGTAATGAAAACTTTAAATATTTAGAATATTGGTAAGAGTTGACCTAGTTATAGTTGCTTTAACCTTATCTAGATCAACAAACAAGCCTTCAATAAATACTATAAATCCCAAGAATCTAATGGATGGAGTGAGAAAGCATATCTTTTTCAAAAGCCTCCCTATGAGGCACTAAATGCTCTCCTCATTTTATTGTAAATTAACATATCATCAAAATAAATAACTAAGAATATTGTAGTAAAAGGTTGTAGAACATGATTCATAATGCACATGACAATACTTGGAGCATTTGTTAATTCAAATGGCATTAATAAAATTCATATATATCATCTTTGTTTTAAAAATGATTTTTTAACTTATCAGCCTATCTCATTCTCACTTGGTGGTAATCAACCCAATCAATTTTCAGAAAGATCATTACTCCTATCATCCTTCTCAGCAAATCATTTAATATTGCTATGGAAAATGAATACCTGATTATGATCTTATTAATTGTTCGACTATCTATGCACATCCGCCTACTTTCATTTTTTGTAGGTGTGAGTAAAGTAGACACTACACAAAGGGCTAAAGCTCTCTTTAATAAATTATATCCTCTATTGCTCATCCATCCATCTTTTTAATTTAGTGTATTTAGCTAGGTTCATCATATAATGATGATACAGGACTAAATTAATAGCATCCTAGATGCCCCTAAGTGGAGGGTTGCATTAACACTACCATTGTCGGTCCCAAGTCCGGATGTGAAAAGTGGAGGGTTGCGTTAGGTAGTCGATAGCCAGCGTAAAACTTGTCGAAATAATCATGACATGAATCCTTTAACTCATTGTAATGCTGCAGCGGCAGCTTGAATAAAATTGAAAATATGTTGAGCGATCGCCATTGATGTTAAATAAGCAAGGGTTCTATATTATGATGCGGGCAAAAAAGTTAGTCCATGAACTAGAATTAGGTTAGATCTTGGAATATAGGTATTTGGTAAATTAATGGAATTAATAGATATTATGGTTCATAGAAAAATAAATATTTTATGTGTTCAAAACTAAATGGGTTGGGAAGAAGGCCAAGGAGATTGATAGTTTAGGTTTTAAACTTTGGTATTGTCAACCCGAAATGGCAGATTATAGATAAAAGTTTGAAAGATAATGTTATAAATATTAATAGATGTGGAGATAATTATCGCTTTAAAGATTATCATTTACTAAGATTATCAATGTTATAAGTATCCCCAGTAGGTTTGGAGAAAAGAAAAATTTGGGAAATGAATTAGAGGATTAATACAAAAAATACCTCAAGAAAAGTATTTATTGGGAGATTTAAATGAATACGTTGGTAGAATAGAAGATTTTAAAAGTATTCACATGGTGATGGAGTGAATAAAAAAAAGGTAGACTATATTAGATTTTCTTTTACGATTAGAATTAACATTTTATTTAAGAAAAGAGATGAACATATTATTACTTATAAAATGGATCTAAGAAAACACGATTGATTATTTTCCGATAAGAAAAATAGATCGTTTAGATTGTGAAAATTGAAGGTCATTAAAGAAAAAATCTAAGACAACATCGATTGTTAGTTAGATTTTAAGATGAAAAGATCAGAAGAGAAAATAAACCAAATTATCACTAGAATTACACTTAAAGAACACAAATAAAAATATTTTTAAGTGCTACAAGAGATTAAAATTTGGGATGTTCATAAGCTAATATTAGGGGAAAAATAAGAAGTGAAATTAAGCAAGAAAGATGCTTAGAAATCAAAAGGAAAAGCCTTTAATAAGAATAATTGAATGTAAAAGAAAAAGATAAAAATAAGTATTGTTATAAAACTTGATTTAGATGTAAAACTGGAGAATTGGGAAAGATATAAAGATTAGAGATTCTAAGAAAAGATATACGATGAATTTAATTTTAGATTTATACATAGAGATAAGAAGGTGAAATATGTATGTATAAGTTAACCAAAGAGATAGAGAGACATAAAGTGAGATATATTAAAGATGAAAATAATAAAATACTTTTTTAGAAAAGATATTGAAAATAGATAGAGGTATTTTGATAAACTTTCAATGAAAAGATTTGAAAGTATGATTGATCTTAGAACCTTACTCTAAACAAAAATAGAATTTCATTTTATCGTCAGATAAATCGAAGTTAGTTTAAAGAAAATAAAAAGCAAGTAGGACCGGATAATATTTCAATAGAAGTGTGAAAATGTTTAGGAGATCAAGGAATTTCTTGGCTTACAAATCTTTTAATATCATTTTAAAACTAAAAGATGTCGGATGAGTGGAGAAAGAGTTTGTTGGTTCTATATTTAAGAATAAAGGTGATGGTGCAAATAATAGAGGAATTATGTTAATGTGCAATACATTAAAATTATGGGAGAGAGTAATTGAAAGACATACGATGTGATCTGAAGTTTCTCACAATCAATTTGATTTCATGCCAGGTAGATCTATTATGGATGCTAAACATTTGTTAAGGAGTTTGATGGAGAAGTAAGGAGGATCTACATATGATATTTATTGATTTAGAGAAGCTTATGATAAAGTTTCAAGAGATGTTCTTTGGAGAGTTCTGAAAAGAGTTAATATTGGTTATATTCAAGTCATTAAGGATATGTATACTAGAGTCATACTTGTGTCCAAACACAAGGAGGATTGAGAAAATATTTTCCTATTTGGTTGGATTACATCAAGGATCATCTCTAAGCCCTTACCTTTTACTTTAGTTATGGATGTTCTTACTGGCATTTACAAGAAGATGTACCTTGGTGTATGCTTTTCGATGACATTCTTCTTGTTGATAAGACTAAAGAGGAGTCCAACGAAAACTTGAATTATGGAAGTCAACTCAGAGTCTAAAGGTTTTCGTTTAAGTAGATCTAAAAGCGAATATATGGAGTGTAATTTTAGTTGTAAGTTATAGAGTATTGTGACATTAAGAACAAGTCATTAATAAGAGTGAGCATTTATATTTAGGCTCTATTGTTCAAAATGATGGTGAAATAGATGGAGATGTTATTAGTAGAATTCAAGTTGGATGGTTGATGTGGAGGAATGCATCGGCTATTATGTGATAGAAAATTTCCACTTAAACTAAGGAAAATTTTATAAGATAGTGGTAAGACCGCAATGACTTATGGTGCGAATGTCCAATAAAAGAGCATAAGACTAAGTTAAGTTACAGATGAGGATGCTTAGGTGGATGAGTGGCTTTACTCTTAGAGATAGAATGCAAAATGAGTATATTCGGAAAAAAGTTGGAGTAGCTCAGGTATATAGATAAGAGGAGATGCCTTAGATGGTTTGGCCACATAAAGCGTCGTCGATGACCGATTAGGAGAGTAGATGCATTAGATTTGCCTTATGTTAAGAAAGATAGGTAGACCTAAAAGACTTGGTTAAGATGTATAAAAATGATCTTAGTATACTTGATTTAAATGATAATTTGACACATAATATGACACAATGGAGACGAAGGATTCATGTAGCCGACCCCACCTAGTGGGAGATTAAGGCTTGTTGTTGTTGTTGTTGTTGTTGCTAGATGCCCCTAAGTGACAGCAACTCATCATGTAGTTCATCAGGACATGATTTCTTAAAATTAGAGAGCAATTGAGTAACATTCTCATGCACTGATATGTTCTCAAAGGCATCATGGTTTAATTCTACAGTTATTAAGTCATAAATTATGCCCTCAATCCTGCTCTCTCAAAAGCATGCTGCTTAGGAAATGTAGGAGTTTTAGAACACCTGATTCTTTAGTACAAAAGGGTCTTCGGGTTCAAAAGAATTTAAAATGATTATCCTACCAATATCCTTAAAATCATAAGTGTTAGATTTAAAAAAATGAATCACACGTAAATTGTACAATCAAACTCAAAATTACATTCCATTGGCAAGTTTTAAAATCTTGTCAATTTATATGAAAAATTGGATGGGAAAAACCCCTCTATGTTATAAAAATTACAGTTCCATCCGCTCACACTATTTTACAAGTTTAGTATTTAAATTCATAAATTTAAAAGTTGATTTGACACTAATGTTCATGCAACTACCACTTTCGATAATAAATTTAGAGAATATTTCTTATCAAGCTTAATATCTACTTGACAAATCGCTACTTTGTTTTAATCAGGTTCAACTTTGAATATGGCAATAATATATCATATAACATTCAATGAATTTTCAATCAAAGCATTCTCAGAATCACTTATTTCTTCATCAAATTCATTCAAAATTCCCCTTCATAGTTCTTATTATCTTCATCAATATTAATGCAAATGTTTCTACCATGGCATTCACTCAAAAAGTATCCTATTTGATGACATAAAAAAACAAGCTTTCGCAATAATTTTGAATCATTATGTGGTAACTACTATTTTTATTTTAATTCTTTGCAAATGTGTTACTATCTTTAGACATATGTTTGGGCTTGACTATTTTGTTGAAAAAAATTTCTTGTGCTTGAATAGATTTAGCACAGAAAATCTAAGTTGTTTAAAATTCAAAGCTAGTTGAAAGGCAGCTTTGAACAAGAGTTAACATAAAGTGAAGCCATCCCTCTTTTGAGCTCAATCGTAATCCAATTCTCAATTTAGAAAGTATAGTTTTCAGATCCTCCCTAGTTTATGAAAACAATAACAGTTCTTTGAATTTTTTCGTGTACCTTATATAAATGAGTTAATTCGAGCAAGCATAGTTAGTTAATTTCCAATATTTCAAATCACTCATTAATTCAAATTATGGTGATGATTAATTGATCATATGTAGTAAATAAGGCTTTCAATTGATGTCACAAAATATTTGAAACATCCTTTAGTACTCAGTTAATTAACCCCGACAACTTACCCTACATCTAAGTGGCATGTTGACAGGAACCTAAACTCCAATACTAATTTGACATAGAACGGTTAAGATTTTAGCATTTCTAATGTAACTTAAGTTGATATGCAAGATGAAAATAAAATAAAATAATAATTTGTTAGTAACCAATTCATAATTTTACAAACTTGTCGATTTTAACATGCATACAACAACACATTTAATTTATTCTAAGAAATAATTTAACAAAAACCAAAAATCTGTAATCCTAAAAACAACCACCAAATAGCAAAATTCAGCAATCAATCTAGTTCATACTTTTTAAAAAAAAACATATGTATTTCCCTCAAGAAATTTTCAATCACCATGCAAAACCAGTAACTAATTAATTAAAAAGACAAAAATAATAATGATAGAAATCGCCCCCAATAAAAAAACTAGACATCACAACAGTACAAGGAGTCTTCTCTCCCCAATAACAGTTATCCACATGTATGACTCACTCAAAGAACTCACATCCAAAAAAAAAAGATAATTGGAAATCATTTCAATCTTTAATGTTCAATAATTTTTTCAGAGTTCTATTGATAACCTTCAAGGACCCAAAAATAGGCAGAGGACCCAAGTACAAGGCTATGAAGAATTGTCGCAAGAAATAGCGTGTGCCATAAGATGACAAATTTACCCAATGGGGAAGTCATCAGCAATGGAAAACCCAAAAGCATAAAGCAATATAGCAGCAAAGCACTGTAATAATATAGCTATAACAAAATAACAATAGGAATGGACACCAATCAACAGGAACAAAAAGGAGAGCAACGACAACGGGAAATAATTAAGAATTTTTTTTGTAGTGTTGATTGGAATTCCATGGGCTGAAGTAATGAGTTAAACTTAAGAGACTCAAAATAAAAAAGAACAATTCACATTTGTTTAGGAGCCGACATTATAAGTATGTTTTAGATAGAATAAGTTTAAAAAATAAAATAAAATAATTGAATTCATATAATCATCACTTTCTATCATTTCAACGCAAGTATACTCTCAAATTCCAATCAAATTAGTTTTCACTTAAACTGCAAAATAATAAAGATCTTGTTCAAAAAAGGTGAGCCAACAGTACAATTATTTCAAATGACCAGAAGTATTATTCTTAAAATTTAAATTAGAAATTAACTTTGTTAATTATTCCTCCATGGCATGCCGAAAAAAAAAAAAAACTACAAACAGCTAAAACGGTAACTTATTTTCGTTTATTACCAACATTTTTTAGGTTGATGCACAGAGCAAAGCCACAGTACAAATGCAACGAGTTTTATTGAAAGGAATCAATGTCCAACCCCTTCCTCAAACCAAATAATAACTCCTTTTTTGCTTTCCATCTGTGTACATGAGTAAAAAAAATAATAAACAAGCAAACATATCAACTTTTCTTAAAAAAGCTTTTAAAGGAACTTACACTGAGCAAAACTGCAGTTTCCAAGGCATAAGGTTCTTTAAATGTGACATACCCAGTAGAACCATAATCTCCTGATCTGCATTCATAAGAATCAAAGACTTTGTCATCAAATGCATATGCTCGTGGACAAGGCTGGATGTATGCATGTTTTCATAAATGCATGCATTATTTGCAAGTAATCAATTTAGTCCCAAAGTATCAAATTGCTCCAATTTAATCCTTGATTATACAAAATTGATCCAAAAATGATTCCTCAAGGGCTAAATTAGGATCAATTTTGTATAGTTGAGGGACTAAATTGCAATCAATTTTATATCACTATTTCTATATGAGAGATCATTTTGAATTAATTTTGTATAGCCCGGGACTAAATTGGATGTGAAAAGTAGAGGGTTGCAATAGTAGTGGACAACCAGCGTAAAATTTGTCGAAATAATCATGGCATAAATACTTTAAAACATTGTGTTAATGATAGAAGGCCCCGCAGTTTAGCATCAGATAAAATAAAAGTGTGTAGGGTTGCAGATTGCAATGTTAAATAAACAAAGGCTCCCATATTATGGATGGATGAAGGTAAAGAAGTTAGTCCATGAAATTAGAATTAAATTAAGACATTATAATATAGGTACTCTTACTAGTAAATTAATAGAGTTAATAGATATTATGGTTCATAAGAAGATAAATATTTTATGTATTCAAGAAACTAAATGGGTTGGGGAGAAGGCTAAGAAAATTGATAGTTTATATTTTAAACTTTGGTATTCAGGTAGAAGTCGAATTAGAAATGGTATAGGTGTGATTATAGATAAAAATGTGAAGGATAATGTTATAAATATTAATAGGATTGGAGATAGAATTATAACTTTAAAGATTATTGTTAATACTACGATTATCAATATTATAAGTGTTTATGCTCCTCAAGTAAGTTTGGATATAAGCTAAAAATAATAATTTGGAATGAATTAGAGAGATTAATACAAAAGATATCTCTTAGAAAAAAGGTATTTATTAGAGGAGATTTAAATGGGCATGTTGGTAGAGTGGTAAATGATTTTAAAAATACTCATGATGACTATGAATTTAGAGCAACTAATAAAAAATGTAAGACTATATTAAATTTTGTTTTAGTCTATGATTTTGTAGCCGCTAATACTTTATTTAAGAAAAGAGATGAGCATATTATTACATATAAAAATGGATCTAGTAAAACACAGATTGATTATTTTCTGATAAGAAAAATAAATTGTTTAGATTGTAAAGATTGTAAGGTCATTCCGAGTGAAAGTTTAAAAACCCAACATCAACTTTTAGTTTTAGATTTTAGAAAGGATTGAAAGATGAAAAATAAATCAAATTATTGTCCTAGGATTAAATGGGGGAACTTAAAGAATACTAATAAAAAATATTTTTAAAAGAAACTTTGGGATGTTCATAGGAATAATATTATATGAGAAAAAATAAGAAATGAAATTAAGCAGTTATGAAAAATATGCTTGGAGAATCGAAAGGAAAATTCTTTTAATAATATAGGTGGAGTCAAAATGTATAAGAAAAGATAAAAAAATAAAGATTGTTATATAAACTTTGTTTAGATGTAAAACTGAATGGGAAAGATATAAAGTACCAGAGTAAGATATCCGATATAAAAATTTTTTTAGTGATTTATTCATAGATTGAGTACCATAAGGTAAAAGATGATGTATAAGTTAGTCAACCAAAGAGATATGTAAAGATTTAGTTTATATGTATTAAGGATGAAAATCACAAAATACTTTTCTGAAAGGATATTAAAATAGGTGGATGAGATGTTTTGATAAACTTTCCGGTGAAGGATCCAAAACCGACGATTTTAGAACCTTAACTGAACAAAATAAAAAATTTTATTTTTATCATCGTATTAGTAAATTTGAAGTTGAAAAAGCTTTAAAAAAAATGAAGTGTGAAAAAACAGTAGAATCTGATGATATTCCAATAAAAGTGTAGAAATGTTTAGGAGATCAAAGAATTTCTTGACTTACAAATCTTTTTAATGTTATTTTAAAGACTAAAAAGATGTTAGATGAGTGGAGAAAGAGTTTGTTGGTTCGTATATTTAAGAATAAAGATGATGCATAAGAGTATGCAAAATATAGAGGAATTAAGGTAATGTGTCATACATTAAAATTATGGGAGAGAGTAATTGAGCATAGGTTACGATGTGAGACAAAATTTCTCACAATCAGTTTGGTTTCATGTCAGGTAGATCTACTATGGATGTTATACATTTGTTAAGAGGTTTGATGGAGAAGTATAGAGAAAGTAAGAAGGATCTATATATGATATTTGTTGATTTAGAGAAAGCTTATGATAAAGTTTCAAGAGATGTTCTTTTGAGAGTTCTAGAAAAGAAAGGAGTTAATATTGATTATATTCAAGTCATTAAGGATATGTATGCTAGAGGTATTACTTGTGTCCAAACACAAGGAGGATTGAGAAAATATTTTCCTATTTCAGTTGGATTACATCAAAGGATCGGCTTTAAGCCCTTATCTTTTTGCTTTAGTTATGGATGTTCTTACTAGGCATTTATAGAAAGATGTACCTCATTGTATGCTTTTCGTTGATGACAGTCTTCTTGTTGATAAGACGAGAGGGAGTCCAAGAGAAACTTGAATTATGGAGGTCTACCTTAGAGTCTAAAGGATTTCGTTTGAGTAGGTCTAAAACTGAATATACGGAGTGTAATTTTAGTTGTAGAAGTTATAGTGGTGATGTTGTGACATTAAGTGATCAAGTCATTAAAAGGAGTGAGTGATTCAAAATATTTAGGCACTATTGTTCAACATGATAGTGAAATAGATGGAGATGTTATTAGTAGAATTCAAGTTAGATGGTTGAAGTGGAGGAATGCATCTTGCCTGTTGTGTGATAGAAAAGTATTGCTTAGACTTAAGGGATAATTTTATAATATGGTGGTAAGACCTGCAATGATTTATGGAGCAGAATGTTGACCAATAAAAGAGAAGCATAAGACTAAATTAAGTGTTGCAGAGATGAGGATGCTCAAGTGGATGAGTGGCTTTACTCTTCGAGATAAAATGTGAAATGAGTATGTTCGGGGAAAAGTTGGAGTAACTCCAATGGCAGATAAGATTAGAGAGAGTCACCTTAGATGGTTTGGCCACATAAAGCATCGATCGTCTGATAACTCGATTAGGAGAGTAGATGTATTACATTTTCCTTATGTTAAGAAAGGTAGAGGTAGACCTAAAAAGACTTAGTTAAGATGTATAAAAAATGGTATTACTTTACTTGAATTAAATGAGAATTTGACACATAATATGGCACAATGGAGAAGAAGGATTCATGTAGCCAACTCCACATAGTGGGATAAAAGCTTCTTGTTGTTGCAGGGACTAAATTGGAGCAGTTTAATACTCCATGACTAAATTGGCAACTTGCAAATAGCCAGAGGATCATTTTAGAATTTATTTCTTTTTATTATATATGCTTTTCTAGGAGTTATGCATGATAGTTTAACTGTGAACTCTATTCCAAACCAATTTAATTGTGTACTTTATAAGGTCAAGCCATCAAGTAGCATCTACATTCTAAATTCAACAAATAGCGACCTTCCATTTATGAATGGCAACTATGCTAACATTATGACTTTCTTCATTATCAATCTTAAACAAATGTCAACAAGCACACAGAGCATTTATCAACACAATTTAAATTTAAATTCTTAACTTTCTTCTATTTAATATTTATTAATTAAATTTTATTGGTTTCATTACATTTATCAACACAAATTAAATTTCCCATATAATTTCTTTTTTTTATTTTAACTATTTGAGCAAATCATAAATTATGTTCATAAAGTGCATGTTATTATTTTTTTAGGGGCAAAAGGCGTTATTTTTTTAAGAAAAAATTGAGACAAAGACCCAGCACCATTTAATAACTTTATCTGGTTGCCAAATATGCGATTTAACATATATCTTCTTTTGATATGTCAATCGAATAAATGCATTTTGGCCTACACAATGCCTACTACAACTACACTCACAACTATTTAAATATTTAAAAGAAAATAACCATAAATGCTTGCAATATGATAAGCATAAAAGAATTTTTTTTTTCTAGCAAGCAAAAAAAAAAACACTCACTGAAGAGTTCATACAAGTGAGATTGACTATCCTATGATGGAGAAAATTTATGAGAGAATGACAACAGGGATGGTCCTCAGTTGATTGATAGAGTTAAAAGATAAAAGAATGGAAAGATGAATAAAGGGGGGAAGCGAGAAAGGAAACCTTTTTTTGGGTTGGTTCGTAGGGTGGGAAAACAAGGGAAGGGAAATGGAGAAACAATTCGAGTGAGAGATATAAGCACATTGAAAAGTAAGAAGAATGACTAGATAGAATGGTTTCACTTTGACCACCAAAAGGAGGGTTACATGTTTGAAACACTAAAAAATTTAATTTAAAAAAAAGGAGAATTGGAGGAGTCTAAAAAATGATATTTCAAAAGATCTATTGTTGTAAAAAATACTAAATAATTATCCCTACTAATAATAGACTTAAACCTTTGAGTTGAAAATAGATTTCACCACAAATGTATCAAGCCCAACTTTGATCTTGTTTGGTCCACACTACATAACACACAATATCAGAGCTAATAATTCAATGGGGATTGAGTGATTTATGCAATATATGGGTCATGTTGGGCTGTCATGATTGTGTAAAATTTAAAAGATGGTGACTCCCATAGTACCTTCATGTAATTGAGTTACAATATCAATAATTGACCCTACATGATGACTCGACACTGACACTACTGAAAAATTCGAGTTTAGGTTGACCCAAAAAATTTGGATTAGATTCAGTTCTAGAATTCTGACCTATTTAGTTATTAAGTCGACTTTAGGTTGATTCAAAAACCCGAATTTGACCTGGTACCTCTATAAGAATGAATATTATACATTAACCAATCGCATTTGAACTAAGCATGCATGTCATTTTTTCTACCCATATAATCTAAATATTTCAAATGAGTCACTCGAGTCAGATTCAAGTCAATCAGGTTGAAGATAAGTCGGATTAGAGTTAGATTTTTGACTAATTAAATAAATGGGTTGGGTTCAAGTCATACTTTAAGTTGGGTTAAATTCAGGTTAGGCTTAAACTCAACCCATGAACTTAAATTGATACCCCCCTAAATTAAGTATATTCTATTTTTTATTCATAATTTTGCATGTATTAACGTAATAATAATAATTAATAAAGCTTCCACTTGAGGGAGAGTAATAGCCTATGTAGTGAGCTCTCACACAAGGGTAAGATTGTTAAGGCACATAAAACTTTGGATTTATTCTTAGATCAAATGAAAATATGTTGATGTAAAAATACCAAATGATTGGGCCTAGCTCATAAGCTTAGATTTTTGCATTGAATATTGGATTTGACTGCTTATTAACTAGGCCAAATTTTGGCCCCTATTAACAGAAATTTTTGTAAGTGATTGTGGAGAAGATATGAAACTCAAATCATTTTAGAATATTTAAAATTAGAATGAAAGATATATCGATTATTCAATTCTTTATAGAAAATGTTGACGCAAATACACCTACTTACAGGTACATACAAAGTTATATTCTTCCCCAGATGTGCATGAGGTCATATAGAGATATAGATATGCCTACACCAATCCATATATGTAAGAAGAAGCCTTTTAAAAATCAGGCACTGAACTTATTAATAAGCACAAATTAAAAATGATGTCAATGGTTGTCCTGTGAACTAAAATTCTATTAATTTTTCAATTGTAAATTCTATAGAATTTTAATTTACTTAATATAGAAATTCTCTTAAAACAACATAAATTAAAATCCTCATCTTAATATAAAAAATTAATAAAACAAAAATACATTGTTTCAATTCACATGTGCAACTCATATTTCATGATCATTGAAATGCAGATTAAAATCACTTAGCCCTTTCTTATAAAATGATTAGAAATATTGATTGCTCAAAATTTGATAAACCATTAAATCGTATAGTGTCTATAATACAAATAAATATTTTCTTCCATTTTCAAACTTTAGCAAAATGAAAATCTTGTGTTTAAAACTGAAACCTATAGATCAAATGTCAATTTAGAAAAAAATACATGATACATGAATCTAAGGTTTACCTGATGTGTTTCCAGCTTTCCCCAAAGATTTATCTATATATGCTTTGGAAATAGTACCATGGGAAGAACGCAAATCAAAGTAAATTGTTATTTTTTCGAGACAACAAAAAGTCCATTCAAATCATTTGATTCATCTCCGTGGATAAAAGCCCACATATGAAAAAAAATATATGAATTATTCTTCTTCTGAGATTCTTTTTTTGTTGAAACTTATCTTTTCTTTATCACAAATTATTCATAATGGTTAACAACACTTCTTTTGACAATATTTGTGGAAAAAAGTATAGGTTTTTTTTGTAAAGCAGATATTTATTGTCCTATTTCTTTTTATCAAGTTGTGGGAAATTGCTTTCCATTTTAAATGTTACACGCCTAAAAAGGCTTGATGCGTCATGCTTAGCCTTCACCTCAGCGGAGCAACACTTTAACAAACTTCTCAAGTAAGGTGAACTAATTTAAAGATGTTTTGTTTTGAGTTTATTTCAAAAATCAAAAATATCATCAAACAATTTTTTTTGTTAAAGCACCTATTATAGAAGTTGCTTCATGTAATTTAGAATAAATATATTGCCCTAAAGCTTAACCATCTTCTTGGAACACTATCCTAATGCTATTTATCTTTTTACTATCCCAACGTGGATCCATTTTTTTTCACAACCGTCCTCTAAATTCCGTAGTTAGGCTTGTACATGTATCAATCTGAATATCTGCATATATGTTGCATACAATACGTATATCCTATGTTTATGTTCCTTCAAGTGTACCCGTACATTAAGTGTTGGTAAGCATCACTGTAAACAAGTTTGCATGCTGAACAGGCACACTTATTTTGCACATGCTAAAAATCACAGTTTACAACGACAGTAAAGTACTCTCACCTGATAATCTCTATGTGCTCGATAACACCTGAGAAAGAAAAGAAGTCATAAAGATCTCTCTCAGTTGCATTTGGCGAGAGGTTAGATACTTCAACTATATAGAGACTTTCACTCATGAATCTGCAATACATTAAAAACAGAAATTGATAAGCTTTATGCTTCTCAACATCATATGACAGGCAAAGGAGCTATCTATGCTTTATCTAAAGATAAAAGAAAAAACTAATAATAATGTAAAAGGAACAAAACTGTTTAGATGAAGATCAAGTAAAAAGCTATGATTTGTATTAACTTAAGAGAGACTGGGCTCAACATCCTTGTCGTTACACCCAGACATCATAGACAGCAACGAAGACTAGTCATCACTAAAAACCATACTCCATTATATTTTGACTCAAAATGCATAATGCCAGTCAATCCATGGATAACCCCTCTCAAAGGGAACTCAATCTCTCTCTACCCAACAAAGGGATAGCCATTCCTTGATCATCCATGTTGGGTCGGACATAAACTTGAACCCCATCACAGTTTATAGGCTATACTAGATATGAATAAACTGACTACAAAAAGATGCCATACTTGTGAAGCAATGCTTCACAGGTGCATGAACCCACTGATGTATATGGTCAATTGACAAGGTCAACTGTCAGCCTATGGTCAATTGACAAGGTCAACTGTCAACCTTAGTATCTTAGTCGTAGTATTTTCATGGACAACAAAGAAGTTTTTAGTCAGCAATCAGCATAATGCCAATGTGCATTACGAGCATTAATATAGCATAATATATAAGAATGCTCCAGCAAAGACACAAAGATAAAGCCTGGGGTGTCCCATCCACCCAGTCAATTCTACCTCATCCCCTTAAAGCATTTCTATCAAACTAGCCCTATTTTTTTCACAAATAATAAAAATGCACGTGCACTAAGTGCCTGTAACTTGAACTTTATAACATATTATATATTACAAAAAAATTTCCAGTTTTTTTTCTCATTTTATTTTATTTTATTAAATGGATAACTTTATAAAAGAATTTTTTTCTATGTTGTCCTCTTAAACTGCCAGATGAGATGAAAAAAAATTCAAATTGTAAACTATGGTTAATATTAATCTAAAGAAAATTTAAAATAAATATCCACTGAACGATATTAAATGATGTTAACCTTTTTTCAATTGCGCAAAGATAGATCGACAGATAGATATAATGTAATTTTAATGTTATTTAGAACAAAAAAATTTATTTTAGTTAAAAGAACTTATTCTGTGAATTTGTGAGAAGTTTGGACAAAAAATTAAAAATTAAATGATGAAAAAACATGATTTATATATTCATTTAGGAGATTGAGCAAACATGAACACCATTTGAGGCACGTAATAGCAATAGATAATATTCAATTATGCTAGAAAAAAATTCATATAATCATGAGAAATCATTGAAAATAATGCAAAAGAACCAAAAAGAGAGATAAGGCACTTGGATTGAAAGAATAAATTCTTTTTTCCATGGCCTCTCTATAGCAAGTTCCCTCAATTTGTTGGGCACAAACGAATAAGCAAATACGAAGCTGATGGTAGGATGGAGAGGAGCTGATGGGGTGAATCAGGAATGCCAGCAATAGAAGATAGTGTAGATCAGCTCAATTTTCTGATTCAGATGAATGGTTATGATTGTATAAACAAGATATCTATCATTTTTCATTTTAAATTTCAGATATGGGAAAAACCTATTAAAGTGCTATGAAGATACTCCATAACTGATTCTAAACTTGGTCCTACATATGTATGTTGGGATTGGTTCACTTAAAAAAAGAAAAGCTCCTGCCAGCAAGTTACTTTCTTTATCTTCAACAGGCAAGTAAGACTACATTTCTTATTCAACTCAGTATGCTTGACAAGGACATAGCACATTCAGTTAGAGAAGTTTTAAGAAAGACTATTTTTCGTCATCAACAATCAACTACTAAGTGCATCAGCTACTTCTTTTCTTTCCAAGAAGATAAGCTCACCTAAGAAAAGAAGCTAATCGAGTCATTAGGTACATAGCAAAAAGAACATCTTAATTTGTTATATATAAGGATTCTTGATTTTTTTTTCAATTGTTGCTTCTCCCCCACCACAATTCTCTCATAGTTGATGCCAGCAATGATTAAAGGTTGCTATAAATGACTTTCTACTTCTTGCAACTAATGGCATATTAGTCAAATCAAAGCTTAGGGATATTCAAGAAACTACCTAATTAACCATAAATATTTTTTTCCTTTTGTAGGAATATAGCAAACAGCCTAATGGCCACAAGCCAAATGTGATCACTTAAAAGAGCAGACAAGAGAATAAATATTTGAAAAGAAAATTTAATTTATTTTGTTAATTTGCATAATTCATAATCATACCACATCATAATATTTGATAGTGGATTTATCTATCTCATAGTCCTGTAGATGTAAGTCATTCTTAGCCAACCCCAAGAAATTCTAATATTATTATTAGTATGGTTGTCTGTGAAGCCTAATTTTGTTTCCTCAAGGGTTGGGATACAATTTTTCTTAAATTTTGCTTCTCCCACATATAGGATTCTCACGTAGTCACAACTAATGTCAACGATTATGAAGGATTACGATAATCAACCATTCAATATAAGGGCCAGGATATTGTCAATGGCAAAAAGTTGTCCTAGCAGAGAGAGTTCAAATTGGAAAAGGGTACCTATCCGTTCAAGAAGGGTGAGCCTCCAAGATGGTTTAATCGCTAACAGAGGGTAGCAATTGATCTGCAAGAAACTAGGAAACGAGACAAGGGAAGTTAATAAGAATGAGACAAGTTGTATTCAAGAAGGTTTAAATGGTTAAATATGTTGACCTACATTCACTATAGAAAGAGAAATAAAAATTCAATTGTTCTCAGAGAAGAAGAACAAGACATAAACACTCAAAAATCTCCTGCTCACAATCTTTTCTCGATAATAGAAGTTAAGTTTGACAGGCTCTTAAAAGGCAAAAGTCCCTCCTAGAGGCCAAGGAGGATGCATTCATATGTAAACCAGACTCTAAGGCAATAACGTAGTTAGAGACATAAAGCAACATGGTTGACACATTCTAATGGTGTGGGCATCATAGCCTATATGACCTAATGGTGCAGAAAAATTAGACCACCTTCCCTTGTGGCGTGAACAGAGTAAATGACATCTTTATCAGTGTGAAGGGACATAATTTGTGTTAGAAAGGTGTGGCATGGTCACTAGAGTGTTTAAATTGAATAACAATGACCGGAGATGTGCTAGGACCAAAAGACAATCCTTCAAATTTGAGGAGTGAATTTGATCAGGAGTAAAAGCTAAATTGGGTAGATATGTTGGGCAATGATCCAATCAATGCCCCTCGATCACTCAGGAAAAACACCTCAAAATTTCCGTCATCTTTAAGGATGTTAGAGAGTTCATTCTTCGTGAGGCAAATTGATTTATATTCAACCAATTTTCCCCTAAACTTATATTTAAGGTATATTTTAATCTGGTTCTGCTTCCTACGAACACAAGCATCCATAATTAATTACCTCTCTTATAACAGCAAGAGAGCACTTTTGATTAAGGTTGAAAATAAACATGAATATCTAGTATAAATCGGTGTCTAGTGGTATAGTCCAAATGATTGTCTAAAAAGAAAAATGAGGGTAGTCCCAATCAAGATCCCATGATTTTATCTTCCTAAGATTGCCATTATTCCAGGTTACCAACATCAGAGGGCTATTAACCGTAATGTATGGGGAGTCTGATTAGCAGTCATGGGTTGCTTCATCCTAGAAATCTCGAGTATAGAGTTATTGTGCAAGCCCAAAGGATGCATCCTATTAAAAGCCAAATTTGTGTCATTAAGTTCTACCTTGCAAATAAATATAAGGCTTACATCTATTGAAATGTCATAATTTTAGTGAAGCTCGTAGAGCAAACAAGTGACTGGGCTTACATCCATTAAAATGCAGTTTGGATAATGTAATGCTTGCATAGCAAAAATAAATTGAACTTACATCTATTAGAATATCGTGATTTGATATGTTAATTAAAATCTACCTTGTAGATTAAATATTGGCTTACATCCATTGGAATGTCATTGTTTAATATGTTTGAATTCTACCTTGCAGACAAATAGTAGACTTTTTAATCTATTAGAATGTTGATTTGGGTTGGACTTAATCCCTATGAAATGACAGTTCGAAAGACGTAATATTTGCATAGCAAATATAGATTGAACTTACAACTTTAGAATGTCGTTAGATTGAACTTATATCCATTTGGAATGTCAATGTTTGATATGTTGATTTGAGTCTGCCTTGCAAACAAATATTAGGCTTACATCTATTAAAATGCTATTAGATTGAACTTACATTTCTTTGGAATGCCCTTATTTAGTATGTTTGAAGTTTACCTTACTGACAAATAGTGGACATACATCCATTGGAATGCCGATTATATTAGACTTGCATCCCTTTGGAATGTCACATTTGGGTGAGGTTCGCATTGCGAACGAGTTATTGGGCTCACATCCCTTAGGAATGTCATTTGAACTAGGGTTCGCATTACCAACAAGTGACAATACTTACATCCTTTTAAAATGCCATGTTTAATATTGATTGAAGTCTGCCTTGCAAATTGGACTTACATCCATTAAAATATCGTTGTTTTGGAGTAATGTTTGCATTGCAAAGATAGACTGAACTTACATATATTAGAATGACGTGATTTAAATGAGTGAAGTCTACACTACAAACATGCATAGAACTTACATCCATTGGAATGCCATATAAGTGCAATAGGTTTCCTGCACATGAATTGGAGCTATATCTCTTTGAAATGCCACTTTGATTACATCCCTTTGAAATGTCATAATTTTATTGAATTTCGCATGGTGAACAAGTTACTGAGCTTCCATCCATTAAAATGTTAAATTCAAATTATTCAATTTCAATTTCATGTTTGATGTGAATCTTTAATTCAACTTCCTTTTAAGTTTAAAATTGAATTTTTTGATTCAATGTCTGAGACAAATCTTTGAATTAATTTTTAAATGATTCAATTTCATTAGATAATATTTAACTTAAATCTTAATTGAGGAATCTTCATTTTTAATGAGATAAAGTGAAATGCACTTAGACTTATACCTAAGTTGATAGAGTAATCTTGTTTTATGTTCAAGACAAATCATCAATTAAATCGTCTTTTGAGATGAATGTTCGACTCGATCCCTTTTATGCTTGAGATGTATGTTTAATTTAATTTCATTTTCGATTGAAATAGATCCTTGATTTTAATCTCATTCATGTTTAGAATGTCTTTAATCTTTAGTGGGATTGATTGTAATATGCTTATACTTATATTCAATTACTTGAATAATTGATAATAATTCATGACTACATTTATACAATTATACAAATATTTTCATCCTGAAAAATACAGATTTTTACAAAAATCTACATTCAAGGGATTAAATAATTTAGATCTAAACCCTCAATTTAGAATTTTGATTAGATTGCAATGTTTTAATGCGAGCAGGATTAAATTAAGTACCTTTTTAAGCAATTTAACCAAATTTAAAATTCAATCTCCTTTAATTTTGATCAAAATTCAAGTTCTATAGTTTTGATGAAATTTTAGCAACATAACTTAGCAATGCTGCATTTTATAAAATTTAGTGTGTACTCCTATCCCTTACTTCAAATCCAAGATCAACAAAGAAAGAATTTTTTGTCTCACACTGGATTAAGATCGACGTGGAGGTCTTCAAAAATTCCTAGCCAGATCCAAGGTCAACGAACATGAGTCTTCGAATTTCGAGATTTGTATTTTAATTAATTTCAAATAATTTAAATTTTGGTTAATTATTTTCACTTTCAATAAAATGGTGACTTATTATCATTGTGTTTTGCAAAATAGTACACTCATGTCTTCTCTCTTACTCTACATATAAGATCAACGGAAGGATAGAATTTAATCTTGCACCGAACACAAGATCAATGATAGAGGCCTTTGATTTGATATGTGGAACAAGAAATTAATTATAAAATTTTCATTTTTAAAAATTACCTGAAATAATCACTTCAAAAAATATTTTCTAACATAAGGGAAGGCTCGAAAAGGATTCTCGTGCGACGACAACGACTTCAACTAGGGTTGGCTCTCTCTCTCTCTCTCTCTCTCTCTCTCTCTCTCTCTCTCTCTCTCTCTTATTTTCCTGGCTACAAACACCCCTTTAATAATCTAGTCGGCTTTAAGCTAGGTGAAACTTGGCAACAAGTCTTCTAAAATCCAAGTAATTAAAGGGACCATGAATTAGTCAGCATTCCATAGGCGATATATAGTTCTGCTTTCAAACCCAACTAGCTCAAAAGTGGACCAGCCAAGCAAAAATTCAAATATGTAGTGACATGTGGATGAAGGTGGACAAAATAAAATGTTATAAATACAATTTTTCTCCGCTTATGTTCTCCCACATCTGTGATTGTCCCAAGATTGAAATCGACGATGATCAACTATTGGGATACAAAACTCGATAGTGTTAGGGTTAGGAAATAAATGTTATTTGCTTATGCTTCTCTCACAACTAAGATTCTCCTAAAGATTTGTCAATAGAAATCAATGATTAATAAACAACTCCATAGCATTAAACATTTAGATATGATTTTTCTTTGGTTCCACTTCTTCCATACCAACAATTTTGTTACAATTAGCACCAATGACAATCAAGGTTGGGATAAATAACTTAGTAATGTTAATGGTTGGGAGAAATCAAAGATATTGCGATTAGCTTTTCAAAATAAGGAGTTGTGATTTCATTTAAATGAAATCTCAAACACTTAAAAATTAGTAGAGATATTAAAAAGCCTTTGATAACATTATCAAAGACTTTTTAAGCTAAATAAATGATAGTCAATCAATTTTGAGGCTTGAAATAACAATACAGATTGCCTCTCAATATCCATTCTAGTATCTTTTTTTAACCTTTCAAAAAACTTTTTCTATAACCACAACATTATCAAAAGAAGCACTGGTTAACACCAATAGATCAATTTTAATAAAGTTATGATGCACCATCTACCTATTGAGATCTCTTTAATGCGTACAAAAACCAAAGTTATCCTACCAGAGGTTTTATATATCAACTTTGATTCCTTCAAGGATTTTTATTTATTACTTTTGCTCATATTAAAAATTATATTTTTTTTAGTTTTTCTTATATTGTAATAATCATTCCAAAAAAATTTAACAACAACAACAACAGCAAGCCTTTATCCCACTAAGTGGGGTCGGCTACATGAATCTTTCGTCTCCATTGTATCCTATTATGTGTCAAATTCTCATTTAATTCAAGTATAGTAAGGTCATTTTTATACATCTTAACCAAATCTTTTTAGGTCTACCTCTACCTTTCTTAACATAAGGCAAATCTAATGCATCTACTCTCCTAACCGGGTCATCGAACGGTCGACGCTTTATGTGGCCAAACCATCTAAGGCGACTCTCTAAGCTTATCCGCCATGAGCTTACTCCAACTTTTTCCCAAACATACTCATTTTGCATTTTATCTCTAAGAGTAAAGCCACTCATCCACCTAAGCATCCTCTCTCGTAACTTAACTTAGTCTTATGATTCTCTTATTGGCCAACATTCGCACTATAAGTCGCAGTCTTACCACCATCTTATAAAATTTTTCCTTAAGTTTGGGAACTTTTCTATCACACAAAAGGATGCATTCCTCTACTTCAACCATCCAACTTGAATTCTACTAATAACATCTACATCTATTTCACCATCATTTTGAACAATAGAGCCTAAATATCTGAATCACTCACTCTTATTAATGACTTGTTCACCTAATATCACAACACTATCACTAGAACTTCTACAACTAAAATTACACTCTATATATTTAATTTTAGATCTACTTAAACGAAAACCTTTAGACTCTAATGTTGACCTCCATAATTCAAGTTTCTCTTGAACTCCCTCTCTAGTCTTATCAACAAGAAGAATGTCATCAGCAAAAAAATATACCAAGATACATCTTCCTGTAAATGTCTACTAAGAATATCCATAACTAAAGCAAAAAAGATAAGGACTTAAAGCTGATCCTTGATGTAATCCAACTGAAATAGAAAAATATTTTGTCAAACTTCCTTGTGTTTGGACACAAGTAACAGCTCTAGTATACATATCCTTAATGACTTAAATATAACCAATATTAACTTATTTCTGTTCTAGAACTCTCCAAAGAATATCTCTTGAAACTTTATCATAAGCTTTCTCTAAATCAATAAATATCATATGTAGATACTCCTTACTTTCTCTATACTTCTCCAACAAACCTCTTAACAAATATATAACATCCATAGTAGATCTACCTAGCATGAAACCAAATTGATTGTGAGAAACTTTTGTATCACATCGTAACCTATGCTCACTACTCTCTCATAATTTTAATGTATGACACATTAACTTAATTCCTCTATAATTTGCACACTCCATCACCTTTATTCTTAAATATGGAACCAACAAACTCTTCCTCCACTCATCCGGCATCTTTTAGTTTTAAAATAATATTAAAGATTAAGAAAGAAAATTCTTTAATCTCCTAAACATTTTCATACTTACGTTGGAATATCATCGTCTACTATTTTTCACATTTCATTTTCTTTAAAGTTTCTAACTTCGATTTACTAATACAACGATAAAAATAAAATTCTCTATTTTGTTTAGTAGATTAAGCTAAAATCAATCGATTTTCGATCCTTCATCAAAGTTTATCAAAATATCTCATCCATCTATTTTCAATATTATTTTCTAAAAAAACACTTTATTATTTTCATCCTTAATACACCTCACTCAACCAGATTGCTTCTCCTATCTCTTTAGTTGGCTTAACTTATACATACATCTTTCACTTCTTTGGTATCTAATCTATCAGTATAAATCACTAAATTTAAATTTTTCAGATCATATATTCTTTCTTAGAATCTCTACGCCACTATATATATCTTTCTCAATTCTCCGAAGTTTTTATATATAAACCAAGTTTTATAATAACGCTTTATTTCTTATCTTTTATCAGACGCCTGACTCCACCACCAACTATTTTATTAAAAAAAATTTTCCTTTGATTCTCCAAAGACATTTTAACTGCTTAATTTCACTTATTATTTTTTTCTCATATAAGATACTTTCTTTATGAACATCCTAAATTTTAAGCTCTTATACTGCTTCTTAAAATACTTTTATTTGTGTTCTTAAGTATCTCCATCTAATAATAATTTGATTTATTTTTCCTCTTACAATCTTTTATCTTAAAATCTAAAACTAACAATCGATGTTGGATACTTGGAATGACCTTACAATCTTTACAATCTAAACGATCTATTTTTCTTATCAGAAAATAATCAATCTGTGTTTTACTAAATCCATTTTTATAAGTAATAATATGTTTATCTCTTTCTTAAATAAAATATTAATTACTAAATCATTCTAAAGAAAAAATCTAATATACCCAACATTCTTTATTACTACCCAAATCCATAACCACTATGAATATTTTTAAAATCTTCTACCACTCTATCAATATGTCCATTTAAATCTCTTCCAATAAATATTTTTTCTTCAAGAGATATCTTTTGTATTAATCCCTCTAATTCATTCTAAAATTTTTCTTTTGAGCTTACATCCAAACTTACTTGAGGAGTATAAACACTTATAACATTGATAACCTTAGTATTAACAATAATTTTTAAAGCTATAATTATATCTTCACATCTATTAATATTTATAACATTATCTTTCAAACTTTTATCTATAATCACACCTATATCATTTCTAGTTCGACTTCTACCCGAATACCAAAGTTTAAAACCTAAACTATCAATCTTGGCCTTCTCCCCAACCCATTTAGTTTCTTAAACACATAAAATATTTATCTTTCTATGAACCATAATATCTATTAATTCCATTAATTTAATTGTAGTACCTATATTCCAAGTTCCTAACCTAATTCTAGTTTCATGGACTAACTTATTTGCGATCCGCCCATAATGTGGGAACCCTTGCTTATTTAACACCGCACTCGAAGCCGACGCAGCTTTTTACATTTTTCATCAGTATTCAAGTCATACAAAGACGCCTCTTCCAGGGGGACGCAAGATTAACACAATGATTTAAATGATTCATGTCATGATTATTTTGACAAGTTTTACGCTAGCTATCGACTACCTATCGCAACCTCCACTTTTCACATCCGGACTTGGGACCTCCAAAAAAATTTAACATTTGACATAATTTGCTTAGTATAACACTATATCAAGAATAAATTTTGGCACTCATGACGCTAAATATCATTAATATTTTATATAAAACAAAATGGTATGATATATTACTATAATGAATACCATAAAATGAATGATGCATCGTTATATGTTCTTGATAAATTTTCCCAACAAAGTTAGATTCTACGGGACTACAAAGTGCCATCATAAATAATATCTTTCCAACACCATCATTTATGTAAGAAAACCAAATGGAAATGTGGTCGAGCAGTTGGTATCTTGTCTTTTAATCCAACAGGTTCTAATTTCATAACTCATGAGTTCTATCATGTTTTATGTTATTTAGTGACAGATATATTGGGGACACCCATGTAGCCTTCTAGAATCCCAATTCTATTGGATATAAACAACAAACCAATGCCCTTTGATAGAGCCTCCCTATCAAATTTTGCTACTTGCTTGCTTTTCCAATCGAGCTTGACTATTCAAGTTGAGCTTAAGCTAGACTACTATTCGAACAGAGTTCGAGCTTTGCAGTAGAGCTCAAGTTTGAATTGAACATATATTAAATGAGCTTAACTTGATTACACAAAAACTCTATTCGACATGTTTACACCCCTAAGCAAGATATGCAATATAAACAATCAATAATTTATTCTAGCAACATCACATAATATCATTCGAGATAGCATAGAATAGCACAACGCCACAAGTAACCTACATCCACTAACTTAAATAGAAACAATCTGAATGAATATGATCTTTGACGATAAATTCATCAGCATAACAAGCATGTCTTTAGAGGCAGAAAACCAAAGCATGTATATTATTCACCTATAGACAATAGCAGAGGTTAACTTGAACATGATCAAGTTATAGTGGATTTCCATGAAATTAAAAAAAAAAAAAAAAGTTTTATTTAATCCCCAACCATAAAAAAAAAATGAAGGAATTTCATGTTAGATACGGTGGTTTATGATTTTAAATAAATGCTGTGTTAGCAATTGCTCATTAGTTACAGGCGGACAAATTTAAGAATGCCAATCCCCAATCTATTCATTTTCATGAAAAAGTAAAGTACGTCAAACTTCCATTTTTTTTCCTCCCAAAGGAAAATTTCACCCGCAACAAATAACCCATGCCCTTACAAAGAAGCTTTGCATGATCATATAACTAGATTCGAATGATAGAATCAGATAACGAAAAGCCCCACAAGACGCCTCATTTCCCAGAAAGGCGCCTCAAATTGGGAAAGACGCCTCATTTTCCCGAACAAGAAACCTTTCACGGCCAAAACCCTAACGACGGCAAGCGAAACAAATCATGACAACAAGAGACAAAACTAGAATGCAATTATAATCGAAAGAACAAATGTTATCCAATTCATACTCGAAATAGCTCACCCTAACCCTTGGCGCTTGATGCTAGGCTGCAGCGAGGACTCCTCTCCATTGTCACCGGGACTCTGTGACATTAAAAATCGTAGAGAGGATGATAGAGCAATGGGTTAAAGTACGAAATCATCCTTCATGCATGGCTACCAATGGCATGATTTGTTTAACATGCGAGGGCAAATTAGTCCTTTTCCTTTTCAACTTACACGGATGGACAAAGCATGCGAAGTGAGCCTGGGAATGAAACAAATGCGTCCGGGTGGGGTCGGCCAACTGAAGTAGACAAGATAACTAACCGCTTATTAAAAATAGCAATGAAATTTTGAGAAAAATCTATAAATTGCACTCTTAATAATAAGGCCATTTAGATTTATAACACACAATTTCTATATAATTATAAATCTAATATTTAAATTTTAAACATTCAATTCTTTAATATTATATCTAAAATATCACTATTATTATTTTTTAAAAAAAATACACATTTTCATAAATGATTCATTTGTAAATATGAAGCTTTAAATATTAAGACTTCATTTAGAGCAGTTTTACATCTAGGGTGCGATTTAAATCATGTGGCTAATGATATTTGAGAAAATGTGTTTTGGTTGGTTATATTTTAAAGAATCGATAATGGGAAAAATATATTCTCCAACCTGATCAAATAGAATACGATGATTATCAAAAAGCTGTGATTTTATTTTTTAAAAAAAATTAATAATTGTAATACATAACACAACGTTTTAGACAGTAATTTCTTTTGCAGCAGTTCCACCACTATTTTTTTATATCACTATAGCTACTTCAAAGAAATCATAAATATGTAAATGCTTAAGAATTATATGCTATGTATGTAAATCTCACTAATAATAAAACAAGTATATATATTTTTTAAATAATTCACAAAAGTATTAAAAAAAATTTATATAATAATACAAAATCTAAAATTCTTTTAAACTTTGACATTGGCTACCACCTAACATTTTACATTTTTAATAAATATCTCTTTGAGAAATAGAAAGATAAATTATAAGGTGTCCCTTGAGATTCAACTTGCCCCGTGTTATTTATGATTGAATGAAAAAATGCTAACTAAAGTGAGGCTTTCAAATAGAGGCAGAATTATCTTCTTCTTCTTTTATATATATAATGATCAAAATCTTCAAATAAATAAATAAAATATAATAATAAATATTTATTATTATTATAAGAATAAAATTACATGAAATTAGTGTTATAAAAAAATATAAATAATTAATAAAATAATACCACTAAATTTATAAGAAAAAAAAGATGTAAATGATAAGAATATTAAAATTATATACTTTTATGTTAATTAATTAACTAGCCTATTGAGAGTAATTGGTTAAATTAGGTTTTTTTTTTGGTTGATTGGACAAAATGCAATTTGAGGGTAGACAAATTCTTAAGACTAACATTTTTTTTAAGAGAAAAGAGAATTTGAGAGTGAGCATTTGCTCACTTCCGAACCAAAGTGGTTCACTCTTGCAAGTTTAAAGGAGGGTACACTTTTAAAATAAGTATGGTTTAAAATATAATTAATAATTTAAATATCTTAAAAAAAATTTAGATATATATATAGTCGTCCGTTTAGCAGGCGACAACTTGTAGAATCGGCATTGGGCCGCCGTTTAAGTGTCAGCTGATGTCTACGTTTGACGGTCATTTTATAATTACATAAGTGGTTAGTTAAATCCTTACGTAACTAATTTTTTAATTATTTTATCAATTTAGTTGGATTTAGGTTTTATTATTATTGGTTACTCTTCCGACCAGATCTTTATATAAAGCCTCTCATTCCTCAATTAATATTTTATTAAATTCTTAATGTTTTATCTCAAATTGCATAAATATATGAATTGTTAATTTAATTTATTTTGATAAAAATTTTATAAATATGCATGTTTTTAATTAATTGCACATATTTTAATGCTATATTTTACAAGTATTTGATTACTTAGTAGAAAAATATTGTTTAAATAGATTTTTATTTAATTACAAATTTATTTATATATAAATTAGAGTTAATCATCCTTGAATATATTGAATTTTGAAAACCCTCATGTTTGAATTGTAAATGTTGGATTTATCCTATGAATAATAATAAGATCAAAAGTTTGTCCACATGAATAAGGATAAATATTAATATTTAGTCTAATATCTTAAATGATGGACATAATATCTTGATCATTAGTGTATAAAGAGATCTATATACGTACATAAATATATAGAAATCAAGAAAAAAATTTGCTTCAAATTATATGGTTAATCATCTATGAAGCTTGAGGGTATAGATGGTGGAATTATATAAGTGACTCTTACAGTCATTCATTATCAAGTAAAATTTTAAATATATATATATATATATATATATATATATATGAGCTTAAAGAAATTCTTGAGAATAGTTCATGTAATTTTACACTTTTTACATTGTCATTATTTTTCAATAAAAATAATCTTCATCTTAAACAAATTTAGAATTAAATATAAAGTCACTTAAACTATATTTATCTACTAATTAATCAAATACTTGTTATGCGCGGATCATTAAAAATGTGTCTATCTAAAAAAATTTCATCAAAATAAAATAAATTAACTAATTTATATGTTTATGCAATTTGAGATAAAATATTAAGAATTTAATAAAATATTAATCGGAGGAATGAGAGGCATTATATAAGAATCAGAATGTTGGAGTAGCTCCAATGACAAATAATAGTATAACTTAAATCCAACCAAGTGGCAAAGTACTTAAAAAAATAGTTACATGTATGTTGCCTATTTAACGAGCGACTTCTATGTAACACTAAATCGTCCACCAAACGGACGACTAGATTAGGCACTTAAATGAGTGATTAGCATCACGTCAGATTCGACGTGATAAGCAAGTCGCCCATTAAACGGGTGACTATACCTATATCTAAATTTTTTTTAAGATACTTAAATTACTAATTACATTTAAATCATACTTATTTTAAAAAATTTGCCTGTAAAGGATGGATTATAAATAAACACTTGCTTAAGGGAGGTGAGGCCAGAAACTCGCTATAAAGAGAAAAGACTCAAGGTATTTGTAACGGAAAAGAAAGCTCTTGAACTAGAGATGAAAGCATTACAGGATCATCTTTTTGAGAATGAGCTTATTATGTCAGAAGTGGAAATAAATGTCATAACCTTGAAAGCAATGGAAGACTTAAAGAAATTTCTTGCTTATTGTGATGCTATCGAGGAACATATCCAAGAAGCTCATAATTATATTCTTGATGTTGAAGTGAAGGACTTAGAACACCAATGTTTGGAGGAAGGCTTCATCCGAGGAATTCTCTTAGTACATCACAATACTGGGGCTAGTATTGAGAATCTGTCTCCCAACTAAGTATCTAAAGACCCTTCGCCAAATTCAAGAGATGAAGGGGTTGAAAGTGAGTTTAATGGAGCATCTTCCAGCAGTGAGGATGATGTTGATATCATGTAGTATCACTTAAGGATGCATTTCTTTGCCTTTTATATATGTATTATATTTTTTTTCTTGTATCTAAAATTTTAATTCTTTCTTATATCATCATGTTAGAGCTATCAATGATATTAGTAAATTAAAATTTTTTGATGATTTGTTCTCTTCTTTTTTTTTAACCTATCTGAGGTAATTGATCGGAATATTATTTGACGACACTAACCCATACGGAAGAGGTTGTGGGAAGTCCACTAAAGACTTTTTGATCTATCTTAGGTATTAGTCAAAATATTATTTGACGTCTTATCAGTATGGAAGAGGTCATGGAATATCCATCAAGTACTATTTAACATATCCTAAGTATTAGTCAAAGTGTTGCTTGACTTCTTATCTATATGAAAAAGATCATGGAATGTCCATTAAGGATTTTTTGACCTATCCTAGGTATTAGTCAAAGTGTTACTTGACTTCTTACCTACATGAAAGAGATCCGATCAAATCTCCTTGGGATTGATCATGCCCCAGCTGAGTCACAACGTGAGTTGTGCATTTCTCAAGTAGGATGATTAAATAAAGAAGATTATTTATATGCAACAAGTTTAAAAGAAAAATATATAAACTCATTACTTTGATAAGGTCGGTGATATAATATTATCATAAGATAACTTAACAAAGATATGAGTTGAAGAGGAAATGACAGACGAAATAAAATAAAAGTTATAATATTTATGCAGTAGGAATTACTGATAATACTTTTGAAGATTCTCTATGTTCCAAATTCGATGCAAGATTTTTCCTTCTCGATCTTTCAGCTTAAATGTTCCTGGCTTGACCATAGTTGTAACCACATAAGGGTCATCCCAAAGATGTCAGAGCTTATTACGTTGAGGGCATTTGCTAGCAACTTGAAGACTTCACAGGACCAAGTCACCAATAGAGATGAGATGGGGTTTCACTCTTCTGTTGAAGTGACGAGCTACTCTTTGGTGGTAGGAAGTACTCCGAAGTAGGGCAATATCACAAGTTTTGGGGAGTAGTTCCAAGTTATGTCGAAGTTTTTCTTCATTACTATTATGATTGAATGATTGAACTCTTGGACTTGGAATCTCAATATCTATTGGTATAATAGCTTTTGTGCCAAAACACAAATTATATAGTGTCTCACCAGTCGGAGTTTGCGATGTAGTGTTGTAAGCCTAAAGAATATTAGAGAGCTCCTCAACCCATTGCTTCCCAGCCTTCTCGAGGTGTGTTTTTAACCCTTTAAGTATAGTATTGTCGATAGCTTTAATCTGTCAATTAGTTTGAGGATGGGCTACAGTTGTATGCAATAAGTGAATGTGAAGATATTTAAAAAAAGATGTAAAGACTTTTTCCAGTAAATTGAGTACCATTATCAGTGATGATCTTTGCAGGAAGACTGAATAAACATATTATATTTTTCTAAATAAATTATTTAGCATTTGTCTCTATAATTTTAGCGAGTGGTTCAGCCTCCACCCATTTAGTGAAGTAGTCGATAGCTAAAATGATAAATTTTTGTTGCCCTGGCGCTACTGGAAAAGGTCACATGATATTAATTCCCCATTGAGCAAAAGGCTATGGGCTTTGAAGGGATGAGAGATTTGTATGTGGTATATGAGAAAGGTTAGAGTGCAACTGACAACTCGCACATTTTTTGTGAAATCTAAGGTGTCTTGCCTTATTGTAGGCCAATAGAACCCTTGCCTCATAATTTTAAGGGTTAGCGCACTTCCTCCTATGTGTTCTCCATATATCCCAAAGTGAACCTCTCTTAATGCATAATTCACCTCTGATGGTGATAAGCATTTAAGGCATGGCCCAGAAAAAGTTCATTTGTATAGTTCACCTCCGATAATAATAAAGTTTACAGCTTGTCTTCGGAGATGAGTTGCAGCAGTTGGGTCTTCAGGGAGCTCTCTTCTTGTAGAAAGGATAGAATGTGGTCGATTATGGTGTTTATTTTTGAGATGTGGGACACCACGTGGATCTTAGGGGGTACTTATTGAAGTGATTGAGTACAATATTAAGGAATGATGTTTTATCTTGAAAGATAGAAATCATGGACCTAATCACTTTAAGGACTCTAAGGCATGATGATGTCTTGAATATGAGATCTTTCCCCTACTTTACATGAAAAAGTAAAGTAGGATTTATTTTAAGTCGAGTTTGTTAAATTCCCTATGGAGACAAGCCCCTATAGTTAATTACATCCTAAGGAATATGAATTCCTTAAAAATACTCTTGATTAAAGTAAACAATTAGGGTCTCCAAAGATTTCAAGGTTAAGACTATCGTCTATTTTAGAAAATCAAATGGGATAGATCAAGGAGAAGACTTATTTTTGGAATCCATAGGGAGAAAGTAGGAAATGCTCATGATACTAGGAAGCCTAATGAGCATTCCAATCTATCCTATAATTAGGCTTTATATTTTTGAAATTGAAGAGAGTTAATTACTTGAGTTGACATTTTATCAGATTGCTAGGACTTATAATTCCACAACATAAGATTATAGAAATGCCTAAGAGGTAAGGATTTATGCTTGTAGCCTATAAAGAAAAATAGCAACCTCAGATCCTAAATCTATGGAGCTTTGGCGAGAGCTGAAGCACGATCTAAATCTAAGGAAAAAAATAGGTATATAGTTTATCTCCACAAGAGAGAATAAACCATCCGACTGTTGGACTTATTACTGTCTAGAGTGGCAGCCAACTAATTCCCCCTACGCTTTAAATCCATGTAGGCAAGTCTTATGCTTTGCAAGATGGCTAGGCTGTTGTTCATTTAG
The DNA here is from genome assembly GCA_021442155.1 of Cymbidium sinense. NCBI lineage: Eukaryota > Viridiplantae > Streptophyta > Magnoliopsida > Asparagales > Orchidaceae > Cymbidium > Cymbidium sinense. The sequence continues at coordinate 65,748,258 of CM038229.1, read as the reverse complement.
AAAGGAGACTAAGTCCTTAAACTCACTCCCTAAGAGACTAGAGTATGAGTGGTATGAATCCATGACTTAATCTAATGTGAATTTTATCAAAATTATTCGATTCTTTTAGACTCTTTATTTTGACACAACTGGTGGGATTTTGTGCCTAAATGCATGAGAATTTCATTATGGCCTAAATCAAGAGAGAAAGATGTGTTCTTCCATCAAAGGCTCTCACAAGTTAAGCCTTCATTCTCTGGCAAAGATGGAAGCCCCCTCTTAACAAGAGTGGAATAATATGACATGCATGATATTATACATTCATTCATCCAACTAAAGGGTTGCTAAAAATTTTATTATCTTGATTTAATTCCTAGGCTTTATGGTGAGATTATGAGTTATTAATTGGGATAGAAAAATTAATTTCATCCTAAGAGCTTACCATATCCAGACCACACATTCAAGCATCAATCATAAATAAACTATGAAAAGTATGTTATTCTAATGTGCAATCTAAACACAACATCAAACAATTTTATAGACTATCATAAAAGAATAAAAGGTCGGTCAGGGTTTAGTGTACACCACGAAAAAGAGAAAAAAAAGATAGGTAGCTGAGCTCTACCCTTATACAACCCGAATTATAAAAAATAATACATGCTATGGGGGTCTTCTTTTCTTCATTTCTTTCTTCTCTTTCTTTTGATTTGATTTGCTCCAAAGGCATCACAAGGCATCCCAAGGACCAATCCTTCTAGCCACTGCTCATCCTAATCTCCCATAACACTAATCTTAATTCTTAATGCAAAATTATATCAAAAATAAAAAAAGTAAATCTAGCTACACCTGCAAAATAAATGTTAGTTAAACACATTATACAATCCAAGCAGTTATATGAATAATTTGGACTCAACACCCCACGCATGGGTAACCAAGCCCACCTGTCCTAACGTGAGTTATGCTTAGGGGCTAAGCAACCTACACAACAAACACATTTATATTTTTATTACAACGGCCTCTTAAGCACAACCACGTGTAGAAAATATGATTAAAATTTAATAATGGCTAACATACACCACACATCAGGTAAAAATTATATCACAAAATAAAAATACAACATCATACATTCAACGCCCTAATTTAGCACTATAAGTGGTGCCTTAGTATTCTAATGTGTGTGCTTAAGGCTTGTGTGGCAAGACTTTACTAGGCTTCTTTAGTTTAAGTTTCAATTTGGAGTTTGAATTTGTTTAAATTTTACCTCTCGGTTAATTTAGTTTAAATGATTTAATGATTTATTTTTTTTCATTTTTATTTTACTTTTATTTGGTTAAAATGATGTTTAGGTTTTCAAGAATGAAGAGTAGAATGAATTCTATTTGTAGATGGAACTCACCCTATTCTACATCCTACTTCATAAAGAATCTAACTAATATCCTTAAGTATCTTAATTAGCCCATTTGAATTTGTGTAATTTATTTGATTTGATTCAGAGCTTAGAATTTGAGTTGGTTTAAGTATTTAATTGATTGATTTTAATTTAGATATTTTAGTTTAATTGCATTTTGATAATTCAATATCCTTAATATCTAATGAAGTTTAAGTTTGTTTAAGTTCATGTGCTTTTGATTGATTAATTTTAGATTAGATGTTTTGGTTTAATTAAATCATGATAATTCAATATCTTTTTAATTAATATCTAATTCTTTTTCTTTGATTATGGTTATGTAACTTAACTTTATGTTTATTTAATTTGATTGTGGTTTATTTATTTATAGTTTGATCGGATTAGATTAATTGAGATTTTATTTTAATTTAAATTGGGTTTGATTCATTATAATTAGGATTTTATTTTTAATCACATACATTTGTCATGTTCATCAAAGTTTGGTTTGTATTTTGATTTCATACATTGGATAATTGATTAGCATATCTTATTTAAGTAGGCTGAATGAGATTTAATTTAATTACATATAAATTGATGAGAGTCTTTCTTAATTTAATTTGATTTTATTAGCTTTATCGGTCTATGGATTTGCTTAGGTTCAATGTGATTATGTGATTAGTTTAATTAAGAAGTGTATTTATGTTAATTATAAAGGTTTGTTCAATTTTCAATTTGATTTCATATTTGTTTAGACTAATGATGTAATTAATGACTTAATAATCTAGGTTTGATTTAGATTTAATTTAGGTTTTGATTAGTAGTTAATTGCATTTGTGTTTGAATAAGCTTAAATTTAATATGATTAATTTAATTGACTTAATTAGCTTCATTTAAGATGTACAATAATTAAATTAAGTAAAAAGATTTGTTTAATTTTAATTTGATTCATTTATCTGGTTAATGATGCAATTAATGAGCTAATGATTTAAGTTTAAATTAGGATTGAGAATTTAATTGCATTTTATGTTTGATTAAGCTTAAGTTTAATATATAATTAATTTAATTAACTTAATTAGTTTATTTAATAGTGATTAAATTAGTAGATTAATTAAGTGTTTGATTTGAATTAATTTTAATGTGATTTATAAAATTAATTTGGTTTATTAGGATGATGGATTAATTTGTTGAGTTTGTGTTAATTAGGTGTTTATTCAATTGGATTAGCTTAAGGGTAATTAGTTTAATTAAAGAGTGTTTTTAAGTTACTTGTTAAATTAAATAAAGATTTATTTAATTCTTAATGATATAATTAATGACTTAATGATTTAAGTTTAATTTAGGTTTTGATTAGTATTTAATTACATTTTGATTATGTTTGATTAAGCTTAAGTTTAATATGATTAATTTGATTAATTAGTTTAGTTTCGGTGTGATTATTAAATTTAATAAGGGGTTTGATTTAAGCTTAATTTTAGAGTTAGCTTTAATGAAATTTATTTAAATTAATTTAGTTAATTAAGATGATGGATTAATTCATTAAGTTTGTATTAATTAGATGTTTGATTAATTAAGTTTGATCAAGGGTAATTAATTTTTTTAAATTATTAAATTAATTAAGGGTTTGTTTAATTAGAGATTAATGACTCAATTTCTCACATGTGAGTAATTTGATTTAGTTAACTGTTTTCCTTAAGTTTTATTTGATTAAAAGATTATTGTTATCACCATCATTGTTATTAAGTGAATTAATTATTTATTTCATTTCAATTAAGTTTGATTATTTATGATTAGAGTTTTATTTGATTCATTTATTATGTTTATTTTGATTTCATTAACATGTTTGATTTAGTTATTAGGTTGAAATATTTAATGGTTAATTAATTATCTTATTCCAAATGGATGTGATTTAATCATATGTTAATTAAGTTTACTTTAATTTTATTTGGTTTAATTCAATTAGTATTAAATGATTATGTTGAATTGGTTTATTAATCAATTTGATTTTTTTAATTTATTTAATGATTAATTAGTTTCAGTTTATTTATACTCATTAAGGGGTTTCATATGATTAAGGTTTCATGCTGAATGTAGGTTTAGTTATACTGGTTAAACTCATCCTAGATTTATCTAATTTTAAGTTTGATTTAAGATTTAATCATTTAATTAACTTAAATAGGTTTAATCATATTTAATTTAATTTCTTCTAAGGATGATATTTTTCTGATTTGAGATTTGATTAATGATTGCTTAAGTGTTATTTCATTTCTAACTTTGATTTGATATTTAAATTATTTTTAGATTATATTTTAATTAACTCCTTAATTGATTAAACTCTACTCTTAAGTATTTGTTTGGGGTTTATTAGGATTCAAAAGATCATGTTATTTTCTTAAGAGTCCAAGATATCAATTGAAGTGATTTAAGCACTTTTGAAGATTTTTATAAATTTTTGAATTTTTATTTGGTTTATCTTATTAAAATGGACAATCTAAACTTCAAAATTTGATTTCATATTATTTTTTAGTTGAAATTTTTATGGTTGGTGTGTTCTAACTTTAATTTCAATCCCTAAAAATTTCAATTTAATCTCACATATATTTTTTGTTTAATTAATGAAATTTGATTTTCACTAAAACTTTAATTAAGCTCAAAATACTTAGTGAATTTTAGTATTTTAAATTTGTTGGATTCCTCTCTGAAAGACGAATCCAACGAGCCCTTGTTTATAAATTTTAGTTAACTATTTTATTTTCTATGAATATTTGAAGTTTCACGTGATTTAAATTAATTTTTTTGAAATAAAAGAAAAATATGCGTGGCGACGCCGTGTGGAAGACCCCAACCAAAAAAAGTGACCCATGGCTCACGTCCCGATCATAGATCGATGATCAGACGGATCGCGCAATCAAAGGCGATCGCGATCGAGCCGATCGCAAACCGTGTGACGGGCGTCGATCGCATCGTGGGATCGATCGGATCGCATGATCTAAGTCCTCGATCCAAGATTGCACGGTATAGCCCCGACGGCGAACAATATTTTCAGAATTTTTTAAAGGAAAAAATGGGATTTCTAAGTGAAAACATGTCCAAATAGACCCATTTTCGCGTCGATTCGCATCAACAAAATTCTATTTTCTAAATGGGATAATTAAAAGTAAAAAAATGTGAGTTTATTTAGGAGAAATTCCTAAAATTGCAAAAAAATTAACACAAAATGCGAGAAATCTAAAAGCCGGCTAAAGTTTGGTGAAATTTACCTTGTCGGGGATGATTTCCGGCTAAAGCTTTGGAATGATCTTTAACCCTTGCCTCCCTTCAGAATGTCATCTTCTTCGATGTTTACCGTCGCCTCACCGAAAAAGTAACTATTTGTATTTTTTAGCTCAAAAATGGCTTAAAGAGGTGGGGGATGGGTTCCTTTTTGTTTGGGGAGCTTTTGGGAGCTAAATATTGGTGGGAGAAAGAGGTCTGAAGCCTTATTTCCCTCTCCTTTTAGAATAGCCGAAAATCCACTCTTTTTTGAATTTTTTTTTGCTCCAAATTGATTGTCATCTTTCTTTGGGTGATTGGGATGGATGATAGATTGATTGAGAACTTTGAATTTTTACTCCAAAGTCCTCTCTTGCTGTCATATGATCAGCTCTATTCAATATAAATATTGGGGAGGAGTTAAGTGCATGTGATGGGAGAAATTAAATGAGGTTGGGTGGAATCCTATGCGGGCGAGGATCCATGAGGGATTTAAATGGGTTGGGATGGTTTTGGGCTAATCCCAAATGGGTTTGGATAGGATTTGATTAGCCCCCAATGGGTCTTGGCTTGGTTTCAAGAGATTTGACCTAATTTGGGTCATATGGGTCACATTGGTTCAAATTGACCCATTTGGCCAAAATTGGCCAAATTAGCTTTGGTTATGGGTTGATTTGTATTCAATTGGCTAATTGAAGATGAATGTGGTCTTTGGTTTGAATTAATTTGGATTTAATTTGGATTTAGGCTAAATTGACCCTTTAGGCCAATTTAGGCTAGGTTGGGTCAAGTTGATCAATTGGGCTCGATTGATCAAATTAGATTTTATTATGGCTTTGGTCAAGTTCAATAATTAATTCTGAATGAACTTGATCCATTGGTTGCAATCAATTTGGGTTAGATCATCCTTTAGGCCAATTTGGGTGAATTTGGATCAAATGGCCAATTAGGCTTGATTTGGCCCAATTGATTGTAATTAATCATCCTATGGTGATCAACAATTATGGTGGAAGGCTTTGGTGAGCTTGGTTCAATCCATTTTGGGTTGGATTGGAAGTTGGCTCAAATGGGTCCTTTAGGTCACTTTAGGTCAAGTTGACCTAAGTGGGTCAATTGGTTTGATTTTGGTTTGATTCGAGTTTAGTTGAACTTATATATGAGCCCTATATTGAAATATAAATTTAATGGAAATCAATTTAGAGTCTAAGGGATTTTGGCTTATTTAAAATTTTTAATTCAAAAGAGCTAGGTTGGGTTTGACTTGGGTTGATTTTGATTTGATTTGATGATTGTAGGTTTCATTTATATTTGGGTAGATAATTGAATGAATGATTGATTTAAGAGAAAATTCATTGGTTTTAACTTGATATTGATAGAATTTGGCTAAGTCCAAAGAATGGACTTAAAGGGTTTAGATTGAGTTTGGATTTGATTTTCGATAAAGTTTTAGTCATTTGAATTTTTATTTCATTTATATTTATGAATATAAATGAAGGAATAATTGATTTATAAAGTGATCAATAAAGTTTGATTTGATCTAAGGGAGTTTTGGCTAAGCTTATGAATGTGGTTCATATGGCTTAGGAAGAGTTTTAGGATTTGAATTTGATTCTGGGTTTCAATCATTTGGAGTCAAATTTGAAATTAAATTTAGAATTTGAATTTGAATTTGAGATTTAGTTTAAGAATTGAATCTGGATTTGATTTGAGAAAGTTTATCTATATTGGCTTTAGGCTATAGGATAGGTAATTTCCTTAAGCCCTAAGGCATAGCCTAATTGTTGACCTCACTTTTGGAGTGAGCTCTTAACCTCCTCTTCTTAGACCTAAGACTCTTCTAAATACTAAGAAATCCTTAATCATAAGATACTTCTAGTTATTAGGTGAATACTTAACCTAAGCCTAGAGACTTAGAAGTGTTAACTATAAGATTAGGTAATACCTTAGGGCTTAAGTAAATTACCCATTCTATAGCCTAAACCCAATCTATATACAATTTTTCCAATCAAACCCAGATTCAATTCTCAAACCGAATCTTAAATTCAAATTCAAATTTCAAATCTAATTTCAAATTTGACTCCAAGTGATTGAAACCCAAAATCAAATTCAAATCCTAAGACCCTTCCTAAGCCATATGAATCATATTCATAAGCTTAGCCGAAACTCCCCTTAGATCAAATCAAACTTAATTGATCTCTTTATAAATCAATTATTCCTTCATTTATATTCATAAATATAAATTAAATCCAAATTCAAATGACCAAAACTATATCAAAAATCAAATATGAACTCAATATAAACCCTTTAAGCCAATTCTTTGGACTTAGCCAAATTATATCCAAATCAAGTCCAAAATAATGGGTTTTCTCTTAAATTAATCATTCAGTCAATCATTTATCCAAATATAAATAAAACCTACAATCATCAAACCAAATTTGAGTCAACCCAAGTCAGCCTACCTTAGCCCTTTTGACTTAAAACTTTCAATTGAGCCAAAACCTATTGGACACCAAATTAATTATCGTTGAATTTATATTTTAATCTAGGGCTCATATATAAGTTCAACTAAACTTGAATCAAACTAAAACCAAACTAATTGACCCACTTAGGTCCACTTGACCCAAAGTGGCCTAAACGACTCATTTGAGCCAACTTCTAATCCAACCCAAATTGGATTGAACTAAGCTCACCAAAACTTTCCACCATGATTGTTGATCACCCTAGGGTGATCAATTGCAATCAATTAGGCCAAACCAAACCCAATTGACCATTTGATCTAAATCAACCCAAATTGGCCTAAAGGGGCAAATCGGGTCAAATCACGATAAACCCAAATTGATTGCAACCAATGGCTCAAGTTCATTCCAAATTGATTATTAAACTTGATCAAAATCATAATAAAATCCAATTTGATCAATCAAGCCCAATTGGTCAACTTGACCCAACCTAGCCCAAATTAGCCTAAAGGGTCAATTTGGCCTAAATCTAAATTAAATCCAAATTAGTTCAAACCACAGACCGCATTCATCTTCAATTAGCCAATTGAACATGAATCAACCCATAACCCAAGCTAATTTGGCCAATTTGACCCAATATGATCCATATGACCCAAATTTGATCAAATCTCTTGAAACCAAGCCAAGACCCATTGGAGGCTAATCAAACTCGACCCAAACCCATTTGGGATCAGCCCAAAACTAACCCAACCCATTTAAATCTCCCATGGATCCTCCCCCACATAGGATTCCACCCAATCACATTTAATTCTCCCCTTTCACATGCACTTAACTCCACCCCAATATTTGCATTGAATATAGCTGGTCATATGTCAGTAAGAGAGGACTTTGGAGCAAAAATTCAAAGTCCTTAATCAATCCATCATCCATCCCAACCACCCCAAGCATGATGGTAATCAATTTGGAGCCAAAAATTTAAAAAAGAGTGGATTTTCGACTATTATAAAGAGGGGAAATGAAGCTTTATATCTCTTGCTTCCACCACCATTCAGCCTCCAAAAGCTCCCCAAAATAAAAAGGAACCCATCCCACATCTCTTTGAGCCATTTTTGAGCTCAAAAATATAAATAATTACTTTTTCGACGGGACGACGGTAAACATCGAAGAAGATGACGTTCTGAAGAGAGGCAAGGGTTGAAGTTCATTACAAAGCTTCCTCACATATCTAGAAGTTCGCTCAGATCTTCACCTCTGCCGGAAACTATCCCCGGTGAGATAAATTTCACCAAACTTTAGTCGGCCTTAGGATTTCTCGCATTTTGTGTTAGTTTTCTTGCGGTTAGGAATTTTCCTTAGATAATCCTATATTTTTACTTTAAATCATCCGAATTAAAAAGTAAAATTTTTTCGTGAATCAACATGAAAATGGGTCCATTTGGACAAGTTTTCACATAGAAATCTCATTTTTTCTTAAAAAAAACCTAATTTTACCGCTCATGCAATGTTAGCCGTCCGATCCGTGGTTCGCGGATGGGACTCGATCGCATGGAATGCGCATCCGCCTTCGATGGCTCGCGATGCGACCAACCGTCCGATCACATGATTCGCACGATCAGACTGCTCAACTCGCACGCCGATCGTGCGATTCTGGCCTTTGGATTGCGCGATCTGATCAAGCCATGGGTTGTTTTTGGCAGGTTGACTAGTCTTCCCGCCCAACGGCAGACGTTAGCGACGCCGTATTTTCTTTTTTAAAAAAAAATTAATTTAAATCACCTAAAATTTCAAAAATTCATAAAAAATAAAATACTTAACCAAAAATTACAAACAATGACTCGCTGAATTCTTCTTTCCGAGAGGAATCCAATAAATACAAAATTCTCAAATTTTAGTGAGTATTTTGAGCTTAATTTGAGTTTTAGTGAAAATCAAATTTCATTAATTAAACCAAAAATATATATCATATTATGTTGAAATTTTCATGAATTGAAAATAAAGTTAAAACACACCTGTCATAAAACTTTCTAGTAAAAAAGTCTTCTGGATTGGAAGAAATTAAATTTTGATATTCAGATTGTCTATTTTAATAAAATAAATTAAATAAAAATTCAGAAATTTACAAAAATCTTCAAATGCCTTAAATCGCTTTAATTGACATCTAGGACTCTAAAAAAATAATGTGAACTTTTGAATCCTAATGAACCCCAACCAAATACTTAAGAGTAAATTTTAATCAATTAAGAAGTTAATTAAAATATAATCTAAAAAAATTTAAATATCAAATCGAAATAATAATAAGCAATCATTAATCAAATCTCAAATCAAAAAAAAAATATCATCCTTAGAGGAAATTAAATTAAATATAATTTGAGCTAATAAAACTCAATTAAATGATTAAATCTTGAATCAAACTTAAAATTAAATAAATCTAGGAAACTTTAACATGGGTCAAATTAGTATAATTAAACATATACTAAGCATGAAATCTTAATCATATGAAATTTCTTAATTAGTATAAATAAACTGAAACTAATTAATCATTAAATAAACTAAAAAAGAGAAAAAATATCAAATTGATTAATAAACCAATTCAACATAATCATTTAATACTAATCGAATTAAATCAAATAAAATTAAAGTAAACTTAATTAACATATGATTAAATCACATCCATTTGGAATAAGATAATTAATTAACCATTAAATATTTAAACTTAATAACTAAATCAAATATGTTAATGAAATCAAACAAACAAAATAAGCTAATCAAATCAATAAAACTCTAATCATAAATAATCAAATCTTAATTGAAATGAAATAAATAATTAATTCACTTAATAACAATGATGGTAATAACAATAATCCCTTAATCAAATCAAACTTAAGTAAAACACTTAACTAAATCAAATCATTCACATGTGAGAAATTAAGTCATTAATCTCTAATTAAACAAACCCTTAATTAATCTAATAGTTTAAAATTTTAATTATCCTTAATCAAACTTAATTAATCAAACAACTAATTTATGCAAACTTAATGAATTAATCCATCATCTTAATTAATCAAAATAATTTAAATAATTTACATTAAAGCTAACTCTAAAATTAAGCTTAAATCAAACCCCTAATTAAAATTAATAATTAATCAAACCCCTCAAGTACTAATTAAGTTAATCAAATTAATTATATTAAACCTAAGCTTAATCAAACATAATCTAAATGCAATTAAATACTAATCAAAACTTAAATTAAACCTAAATCATTAAGTTATTAATCTCTAATTAAACAAACCCTTAATTAATCTAATAATTTAAAATGTTAATTACCCTTATTCAAACTTTATTAACCAAACATCTAATTAATGCAAACTTAATAAATTAATCCATCATCTTAATAAACCAAATTAATTTTATAAATCACATTAAAATTAATTCAAATCAAACATTTAATTAATCAATTAATTAATTTAATCACACATATTAAATAAACTAATTAAGTCAACTAAATTAATCATAGTAAACTTAAGCTTAATCAAATATAAAGTGCAATTGAATGCTAATCAAATCCTAATTTAAACTTAAATCATTAACTCATTAATTACATCATTAACCTAAATAAATAAACTAATTAAGTTAATTAAATTAATCATATTAAACCTAAGCTTAGTCAAACATAAATGCAATTAAATACTAATCAAAACCTAAATTAAACCTAAAATTTAAATCATTAATTACATCATTAGTCTAAACAAATATGAAACCAAATTGAAAATTAAACAAACCTTTATAATTAATATAAATACAGTTCTTAATTAAACTAATCACATAATCACATTGAACCTAAGCAAACCCATAGACCAATAAAGCTAATTAAATCAAATTAAATTAAATTAAATTAAATTAAGAAAGACCCTCATCAATTTAATATATAATCAAATCAAATATCATTCAACCTACTTAAATAAGATAAACTAATCAACTATCCAATATATGAAATCAAAATACAAACCAAACTTTGATGAACATGACAAATAGATGTGATTAAAAATAAAATCCTAATTACAAAGAATTAAACTCAATTAAAATCAAAATAAAATTTCAATTAATCTGATCCGATCAAACTACAAATAAATGAACCACAATCAAATAAACATGAAATTAAGTCACATAATCATAATCAAAGAAAAGAATTAAATATTAATTCAAAAGGATATTGAATTATTAAGATTTACTTAAACCAAAAACATCTAATCTGAAATTAATCAATCAAAAGAACATGAACTTAAATAAACTTAAACTTCATCAAAGATCAAGGATATTGAATTATTAAGATTTAATTAAACTAAAACATCTAATCTGAAATTAATCAATCAAAACACATGAATTTAAACAAACTTAAACTTCATTAGATATCAATGATATTGAATTATCAAGATATAATTAAACCAAAACATCAAAATCAAAATCAATCAATCAAATACTTAAACAAACTCAAATTTTAACTCTAAATCAAATCAAATAAATTACACAAATTCAAATGGGCTAATTAAGATACTTAAGGACCTTAGTTAGATTCTTTAGGAATTAGGATGTAGAATACGGTGAGTTTCATCTACAAATGAAATTCATTTTACTATTCATTCTTGAAAACCTAAACATCATTTTAACCAAATAAAAGTGAAATAAAAATAAAAAAAAATAAATCATTAAATCATTTAAATTGAAATCACCCAAAGGTAAAATTTAAACAAATTCAAACTCCAAATTGAAACTTAAACTAATGAAGCCTAGTAAAGTCTTGCCACACAAGCTTTAAGCACACATATTAGAATACTAAGTCACCAGTGCTAAGTTAGGGCGTTGTATGTATGATGTTGTGTTTTATTTTGTGATGTAATATTTTAGACTGGATGTTAGGGCATATGTTTCGTAGACTGGATGTTAGCCCATTATTAGCCTAATCATGTTTTCTATAGGGGGTTGTGCTTAAAGGGCCGCTGGAATAAAAATATAATTACTTTTGTTGTGCAGGTTGCTTAGCCCCTAAGCATAACCCATGTATAATTGATTTTTATGTTTAATTAAGCTTAAGTTTAATATAATTAATTTAATTGACTTAATTAGTTTATTTAATAGGTGTGATTAAATTAATTAGTAGATTAATTAAGTGTTTGATTTGAATTAATTTTAATGTAATTTATAAAATTAATTTGGTTTATTAAGATGATAGATTAATTTATTAGGTTTGCAATAATTAGATGTTTAATTAATTAAGTTTAATTAAAGGTAATTAAAATTTTAAATTATTAGAATAATTCATGATTTGTCTAATTAGAGATTAATGACTTAATGATTTAGGTTTAATTTAGATTTTGATTAGTATTTAATTGCATTTTAATTATGCTTGATTAAGCTTAGGTTTAATATGATTAATTTGATTAACTTAATTAGTTTACTTGATGAGTGTGATTAATTATTAATTTTAATTAGGAGTTTGATTTAAGCTTAATTTTAGAGTTAGTTTTAATGTAACTTATTTAAATTAATTTGATTAATTAAGATGATGGATTAATTCATTAAGTTTGCATTAATTAGATGTTTGATTAATTAAGTTTGATTTAGGGGAATTAAATTTTTTAAATCATTAATTAATGGTTTGTTTAATTAGAGATTAATGACTTAATTTTCCACATGTGAGTGATTTAGTTTAGTTAAGTGTTTTCCTTAAGTTTGATTTGATTAAAGGATTATTGTTAATACCATCATTGTTATTAAGTGAACTAATTGTTTATTTCATTTCAACTAAGTTTGATTATTTATGGTTGGAGTTTTATTGATTTGATTCACCTATTATGTTTGTTTGATTTCATTAACATGTTTGATTTGGTTATTAGGTTGAAATATTTAAAAATTATTTAATTATCTTATTCCAAATGGATGTGATTTAATCATATGTTAATTAAGTTTACTTTAATTTTATTTGGTTTAATTTGATTAGTATCAAATGATTAAAGTTTCCTAAATTTGTTGAATTTTGAGTTTGATTTAAGATTTAATCATTTAATTGAGTTTTATTAACTTAAATAGGTTTAATCATATTTAATTTAATTTCCTCTAAAGATGATATTTTTTTGATTTAAGATTTGATTAATGATTGCTTAAGTGTTATTTCATTTTTTTTGATTTAATATTTAAATTATTTTTAGATTATGTTTTAATTAACTTCTTAATTAATTAAACTCTACTCTTAAGTGTTTATTTGGGGTTCATTAAGATTCAGAATATCACATTATTTGCTTAAGAGTCCTAGATGTCAATTGAAATGATTTAAGACATTTTGAAGATTTTTGTAAATTTCTGAATTTTTATTTGATTTATTTTATTGAAATGGATAGTCTAAACTTTACAATTTAATTTCTCCCAATCAAGAAGTCATTTTTACATGAAAATTTTATCGCAGGTGTGTTTTAACTTTAATTTTAATCTTTAAAAATTTCAACTTAATTTGATATATATATATATATATATATATATAGTTTAATTAATAAAATTTATTTTTTACTAAAACTCAAATTAAGCTCAAAATACTTAGTAAAAATTGGGGATTTTGGGTTTGTTGGATCCTTCTCGGAAAGACGACTCCAACGAGTCATTATTTGTAATTTTTAGTTAAATATTTTATTTTTTTATGAATTTTTGAACTTTCAGGTGATTTAAATTAATTTTTTTTATAAAAGAAATCTGCAGCGGCGTCAGCGTTGGCGGAAGGGAAAACGAGGCTCTCACGGACCATCCGATCACAGGTCGGATGGTCGAGATCAAATCGATCCAGAGCCGCTGACCATCGATCCCAGCATCGACGAACCGCATGATCAACGGTCCGTCGCATCAAGCGATCCAAGGCACTTGTGATGGTGCCGTCGAATGGTCAGATCACATCAGCGATCGAAGGCTAGGATCGCGCATCAATCAATACCCAATCTCCAACTGAATCGGACGGAGTCACCGGATGGTGAACAATGTGTTTAGGCTTTTAAAAAAAATGAGGGTTTCTAAGTCAAAATTTATCCAAATGGACCCGTTTTTGCTTTGATTCACACCAAAAAAAAATTTATTTTCTAATTGGGATAATTTAAAGTAAAAATGCGGGATTATCTAGGGGAAATTCCTAAAATCGCAAGAAATTTAACACAAAATGCGTGAAATCCTAAGGCCGGCTACGGTTTGGCAAAATTTATCTCGTCGGGGATGGTTTCTAGCGGTGGTGAAGATCTGAACGAACTCCTAGGTATGTGAGGTAGCTTTGGAGTGATCTTTAACCCTTGCCTCCCTTCGGAACGTCGCCTTCTCCGATGTCTACTATCGCCTCACCGGAAAAGAAATTATTTATATTTTTGAGCTCAAAAATAGCTTAAAGAGGTGAGGGATGGGTTCTTTTTTTTTGCATTAGAGAGCTTTTGGGGGCTAAATGATAGTTGGAGCAAGATATCTAAAGCTTCATTTCCCTCTCCTTTTATAATGACTGAAAATCCATTATTTTTTTTGAATTTTTGGCTCCAAATTGATTGTCATCTTGCTTGGGTGATTAAGATGGATGATGGATTGATTGAGGACTTTGAATTTTTTACTCTAAAGTCCTTTCTTGCCACCATATGATCAGATCTATTCAATGCAAATATTGGGGAGGAGTTAAGTGCATGTGATGGGGGGAATTAAATGAGATATATTGGAATCCTATGTAGGGGAGGATCCATGAGGGATTTAAATGGGTTGGATTGGTTTTGGGCTGATCCCAAATGGGTTTGGGTCAGGTTTGATCAGTACCCAATGGGTCTTGGCTTGGTTTCAAGGGATTTGGCTCAATTTGAGTCATATGCGTCATATTGGGTAAAATTGACTCATTTGACCAAAATTGGCCAAATTAGCTTGAGTGATGGGTTGATTCATATTCAATTGGTTGATTGAAGATTAATGTGGTCTTTGGTTTAAATTAATTTAGATTTAATTTATATTTAGGCCAAATTGACCCATTAGGCTAATTTGGGCTAGGTTGGGTCAAGTTGACCAATTAGGCTCGATTGATCAAATTGAATTTAATTATGGCTTTGGTCAAGTTCAATGATCAATTTGTAATGAACTTCAACCATTAGTTGCAATAAATTTTGGTTAGATCATGATTTGACCCAATTTGGTCATTTAGGCTAATTTAGGTCAATTTGGATCAAATAGCCAATCAGGCTTGGTTTGGCCCAATTGATTGCAATTGATCATCCTAGGGTAATCAACAATCATGGTGGAAGGTTTTGGTGAGCATGGTTCAATCCAATTTGGGTTGGATTGGAAGTTGGCTCAAACGGGTCCTTTAGGCCACTTTGGGTCAAGTGGACCTAAGTGGGTCAATTAGTTTGGTCTTGGTTTGATTCAAGTTTAGTTGAACTTATATATGAGCCTTAGATTGAAATATAAATTTAACATCAATCAATTTAGAGTCCAATGGGTTTTGGCTTAATTGAAAGTTTTAAGTCAAAAGGGCTAAGTTAGGCTTGACTTGGATTGACTTGAATTTGGTTTGATGATTGTAGGTTTTATTTATACTTAGATAAATGATCAAATGAATGATTGATTTGAGAGAAAATCCATTGATTTTGACTTGATTTGGATATAATTTGGTTAAGTCCAAAGAATTGGCTTAAAGGGCTTAGATTGAGTTTGGATTTAATTTTTGATATAATTTTAGTCATTTGAATTTGGATTTCATTTATATTTATGAATATAAATGAAGGAATAATTGATTTATAAAGGGATCAATTGAGTTTGATTTGGTCTAAGGGAGTTTTGGCTAAGCTTATGAATGTGGTTCATATGGCTTAAGAAGGGTCTTAGAATTTGAATTTGATTTTGG
The DNA here is from genome assembly GCA_021442155.1 of Cymbidium sinense. Taxonomy (NCBI): domain Eukaryota; kingdom Viridiplantae; phylum Streptophyta; class Magnoliopsida; order Asparagales; family Orchidaceae; genus Cymbidium; species Cymbidium sinense. The sequence goes on along the minus strand of CM038229.1, from coordinate 65,732,288 downwards.
GTTTCAATCATTTGGAGTCAAAATTTGAAATTAGATTTGGAATTTGAATTTGAATTTAAGATTTGGTTTGAGAATTTGGTATGGGTTCGATTTAATAAAGTGTATCTATATTGAGTTTAGGTTATAGGATAGGTAATTTCCTTAAACCCTAAGGCATAGCCTAATCTTATGATTAACACTTCTAAGTCTCTAGGCTTTGCTTAAGTGTTCACCTAATAACTAGAAGTGTCTTATGACCAAGGAGTTCTTAGTGTCTAGAAGAGTCCTAAGTCTAAGAAGAGGAGGTTAAGAGCTCACTCCAAAAGTGAGGTCAACATATGGACCCCCAATAGGTGTGGTGTAACTGACAAGGCACACCGCACATATTGGCGTTGACCGAAATGATCAACAATATTTAGAAGATTTCAACAAATAATGGAAGTTATCTTTACCTATACCCAAAAGGTAGATAGAATCACGCTCTTAGTGTGATGCAGCTCTCTTTATGCCAAGGCATAAGAGGCAAAAAGGAATCCGCTAAGGGTTGAGTACAAGTTATCCGTTGAGGGATAAAAATTTGAGTTTGATTGTGAATATGATTAGTTTGGGTGTGTATCCACTGGGGATTGAGTACATGAACCTTCCACTTGAGAAATAGGTTAAAGCTATCCGCTGGGGATAAAAAATTGATTTGATTTATTTGATTTGTTTGATTAGACTCCACTATGGTGGTTGGTTTAATTTGTTATGGCTCCATTGGGGAGAAGGGTTCTAGATTGAGGGCGTATCCACTGGAGATGTACACTTGATTGAATTTGTTTGATTTAGATCTAAGCTACACTAGGGATGCTAATTTGATTTGCGCCTCTCTGGGGAGAAATTTGGTTTGTTTGATATGCTTAATTTGACTCCACTGGGGAGATTGGTTTTGAATTTATTTTATTATGGATCCTGTCGTGCGATGGACCACGAGAATCAGCTTTATGTCTTAGATTTATAAGTCCGAAAGGATAGTCTACCTATCATAAGGTAGGACTATTCGACCTAAGGGGTTGCCTTTTAGTGTGCAACGATTGTACTAGGAAGAAGGCATAACAGACTTATATCTTTGAAAGTAGGGATCAACCATTGGGGTGATTTATCGATGGTGCAACAAATCAAACCCTACCTAAGGCGACTATTGAGTGAGTGTCAGTGGGGGTCTTACCTCAACTCAAGAATAGTTTTGATGATTAATTTGATTTAATTTGATTTGATTTGATTTGATTTGATTTTGTGTGTAATGTTGTGGAACCTGTCAGCGTGCGATGGACCCATTGAGAAGGGGCTATATCAGCCTTGACCTATCTCAGATTTATAAATCCAAAGAGGTAGTCTACCAGATGCAAGGTAGGACTATCCACCCTAAAGGTTACCTTTCAGTGTGCAATGACTGTACTAGGAAGAAAGCGTAGCAAACTTACATCTTCTAAAGTAGGGATCAATCGTTGGGGTGATCTGTCGATGGCGCAACAGATCAATTCTGACCTAGGGCGATTACTGAGTGAGCGTCGTCGGGGGTCTTACCTGAACTCAAGAGTAGTCCTGATGATTAATTTGATTTGATTTGATTTAATTTGATTTTTGTGTGTTATATTGTGAACCTTGTTGGCATGCAATGGACCCACTGAGAAGGAGCTATATTGGTCTTGACCTATCTCAGATTTATAAGCCCAAAGGGGTAGTCTACCAGCCACAAGGTAGGACTATCCGGCCTAAGGGTTGCCTTTTGGTGTGCAATGACTATACTAGGAAGAAAGCATGGTAGACTTACATCTTCCAAAATAGAGATCGGTTGAGGTGATGATGATGACATGAGATCAATCCAAACCTAGGGCGACTATTTGAGTGAATGCCATTGTGGACTCATATCGACTCAAGAATAGTCAAAATTAAGTTAATTTTAGATGGACTTTGTTGGTGTACGATGGATCTACTAAGAAGGAGCTAATATCAGCCTAGACCTATCTTAAATTTATAAATCCAAAGGGATAGTCTACCAGCCGTTAGGTAGAACTAACCAGCCTAAGGGATACCTTTCGGTTTGCTAACACTGCTATAAAGATATGATGTCTGCTTGGGAAAGGGGCCACTAGGGGCTTGTATTCTTAATCCACAAGTTAAGATATATTTTGTTTATTTTATATTTACATGGACCCTATCGATTTGCGAGGGATCAAACTGAGAAGGATCTTATATCAGTCTAGAAATATCTCAAATTTACTAAACCAAAGGAGAATCTGTGCATCCGCTGAACAAATTCTCCAACCATAGGGGTGGTTACTAGGAAAGGGAAACTGTCTAATCCAAAAGTAACCCGAGTAGTGTCTAAATGGGGTCGCAAAGGATGTGATCCAAATAGAATGTTCGTAGGAGATGGGGTCACTAAAGGCTTAATCCAACACCATGGAGAAGATGACATTTCTAGTCATATATCCAATGGGTATTCAGTGTCCAACTCAAGGAGAAAGCTCGGGGACTCACATCTATCAATAGTGGTGTATCGACCGGGTGAGTCGCCGTCAGCATGGCGATAACCAACCAACCTAAGGTGCCCATTGGTTTGTGATAATCATTCTAGAAAGAAGGTGTGTAGGCTTACATCTCTTTAAAGCGGAACTGATTGCCAATATAATCTATCTTCGGCTCGATAGGGGCTATCCGACCTACGATGACTACTAAGCGAGGATTCTTGTGTAAGGACTAGACTCAAGCTTAAAGTAGTCAGGAGGAAAGGAGCCACTGAGACACTTATCCTAAACCTCAAATATACTCGACCTACTTAGTGCATGATGGTTAGTTTAAGAAGAAAGTGTGTAGGCTTACATCCTTTTAAACAAAGTCAACATAAGCTAGCTTACTGGCTGCACAGTGAGCCTACCAAACTAACAAGGCACTTGTCAATTTACAATGGTCAAGTCAGAAAGAAAGTACAGGGACTCACATCCATCAGACAAGTGACCGTTAGGGTGACACACTAGCAAGGTAGCATATCAGCCCGACCTAGAGCAGCTAATGAGTGAGTGCCAGGGGAGGAGGAGGCCCTCCCACATCAAAATAGCCCGAGATAAAAGATATATGTTTATTCGTATTATGAAAGAGGGAATAGGATGCCACTTGGGTTCTCTTACACCTATCCTAAACACATCGAAGAATGGATGAAATAGTGCCGCAGGGGCAATTGTGACTCCACCAAGAAAGGATGTTGTTTGAGTTCTCTTACACATAACTTAGTTACACTAGTCGAAATAGGATGCCTCTTGGGTTCTCTTACACCTATCCTAATAGCACTGGAGGATCATTTGTAGTTTGTGTTTGTGTTATGGAGGGATAGGATGCCTCTTGGGTTCCTTTATTCCTACCCTAAACATATCATTGTCTTTTTCTTTGAAGGAGAGAGATATCTAAACATGGATGGTAGGAATCGCACTGAACTTATCAACCATTGAAATCCCTTTTTGGATTACTGATCGACTATCTCTCTTGATCCAGATCCGTAATGTATGGCATTGGCTGGGGGATCCAATACAGAGATAGATGGCGTAGGTAGAGTGTCAATTGATTCAGATTAGTCGTCGAAAAGAGCTAGCAAGCAATGACTTTCTTCCCACCCAGAAATCATAGTAAAGAAAGACATTCCTATTCACCCAGGCACGGGATAAAGGGAAAGAGAGAGCCGAGAGCCGGGAACGCAATCAAAAGAATTCAGGAATCTTCTGATTTAGAATACGTACGAGACTCCCAAAGAACAATGGATAAGATGGTGTCACGGGGGCAATTGTGACTCCACCAAGGAAGGATGTTACTCGGGTTTTCATACACCTAACTTAGTTGTGCTAGTCGAAATAATATGCCTCTTGGGTTCTCTTATACCTACCCTAAATGTGTCATGGCGAATTCACACGCAAAAGATATTACTAACACATAAGAAATAAAATTTGAGATGAAAAGAAATTTTATTAATAATTATTTTCAAACAAAATTTATGGATAATATTTCTTTAGGTAGAGCCCATTGATTAGAAGCATCGGGTGCTCTCCTTTACAATTTATGAGTTAGTAAGACCCTCATTGGTAGGCCTTCTCCATAGCATAAGGGTCTTCCCAAGTGGGTTCAAATTGGTCTCCTATTTTTCGATGGACAATAATTGGCCTCCTTAGAACTAAAATAAGCTCTCATACTTGAAAAGCTCTAGGACGGACCAACTTATTATGAGCTTGAATCATCTTGGCTTTATATAACTCGAGGTTTTGGCATGCCCGTAGGAGTCTCTCCTCTAAACCTTCGAGCTCTTCCAACCATAACTTGGCGTTCTACTCCGTTGTGATTTTACTACTCACGACTATCCTTAGTGATGGGAGTTGGACTTCTAATGGTAGAACGGCTTCGGACCCACACACTATGGAGAAAGGGGTAGATTGAGTTGGAGTTCTATATGTGATACGATAAGCCCATAAGGCTTCAATTAACTGTTCATGTAATCATCTTTTGTTATCATCTAGTGTCTTCTTCAGTATTTGAATGAGGGTTTTGTTGAAGGCTGTGGGATCCGAAAATTCGTCACTGACCTCTTTCAGAAAAGAAAGGGAGTGAAAGAGTTGTTTAAGTGTCAGTGATAATTTCAGAAGGCAGATGAATAGTAGATAAGACACTACCCAGAGATTTTATTCTCATTTGGTGAGAACTTTATATCTGGTTTGGGTTTCTATGGCAAGCCCATAGTTAATTACCCCTCTCAATACTGAGAGAGCACTTTCGATTAAGGCTAGTCAATGAATCGTTAAATAACGAGTATATAATTGCAGTGAGTGGAACTTAGAACTTATAAAATATAAGTCAACCTTAGCTAACATAGGGCTTTTGCCCAACCAAATACATTCTACATTTCCACTCAAAAAAGGTTGAACATACAGCGGACAATTGGCCGTAATTTAGTGGTGCCATATGGCGAACCACCGTCAGAGGGCTCAGTCGTATAATGTGGTGCCACATCAGCCAATGAGACAGAGGACACGGCCATGTCTACGCTTTAGGAATATTTGAGTGTGAAGGTAGTTATGTATTTAATTTGACATTGGCTCTTTGTGAGCAAAAGTTTTCTTAATTTGTCACCCGAAGACAAACAATTGCGGAGGGGTGGATTTATTTTATTTATTTTTTTAGTTTTAATTTAAATAATTCATTTCATTTTTTTATTTATATTTTGTTATTTTCTTTGAATTTTGATCATTTTATGATTGATTTTAGATTTGAATATATGATCATTTATCATTGAAATTTTAATTATAATTACCCTTCTCGATCCTAGGGTTAATATCAATTGATTGTACACTCTGTCGGTTTCTATAGAGGATGGGGAAATTCATTATCTCAAGAAGTATAATCCTTCAAAACCTTGTCCACTCTAGTTTAAACATAGAGGATCGGGTTTGGGACTTTTCTTCCTGAGGATTTGAATTTTAAAAGCTATGTGAGTTGATTCATATCTTGTATTATATATGAGTAAATTCTCAGATATTATTAATTTGAAATTCTTATAATATCAAATTTTTTAGGTTTTGTTAATCCGGACCCGGTCCGAAGACCAAACCGGGAAGTATAGCATCTGTCATTTTGTATTTGACTTGATTGTAATGCAAGCATGAGTTTTGATACGGGATTTTTAGGTTTTGTTAACCCGGACCCGGTCCGAAGACCAAACCGGGATGTATAACATCTGTCATTTTGTATTTGACTTGATTGTAATGCAAGCATGAGTTTTGATACGGGATTTTTAGGTTTTGTTAACCCGGACCCGGTCCGAAGACCAAACCGGGATGTATAGCATCTGTCATTTTGTATTTGACTTGCATATTATTTTGGCCAAACTTTTAAGTCACAAATCAGAAGGGTATGGAAATAAATTATTTTGGCTATTTGATCAAATATAAAGTGATGGGCCTAGAATGAGTTTAGGCATTTGATTTGGGCTAAAACCCTTTCTTTATGTAGCAAATCAAACATAAAGAAATTTGAAATAACCATTTTTGAAGGCCCATATGATCAAATATAAAGTGATGGGCCTAAAATGAGTTTAGGCATTTGATTTGGGCTAAAAACCCTTTCTTTATGTGGAAAATCAGCAAACATAAAGGGGTTAAAACAAATCATTTTGAAGGCCCATATGATCAAATATAAAGTGATGGGCCTAGAATGAGTTTAGGCATTTGATTTGGGCTAAAAACTCTTTCTTTATGGCAAATCAAACATAAAGGCTAAAATAAATCATTTTGAAGGCCCATATGATCAAATATAAAGTGATGGGCCTATAATGAGTTTAGGCATTTGATTTGGGCTAAAAACCCTTTCTTTATGTGGCAAATCAGTAAACATAAATGGGCTAAAATAAATTATTTTTAAGGCCCATATGATCAAATACCCATAGCCCATTTATTTCTCTTGATAAGGGAGAGGGGAATATAAAAAAAAATATGAGTAGATGTCATATGTCATTTAAAAGAGGCAAGTGGATTAATTAAAATCCACCTCCTTCACATCAAGCTCATGGCAAGTGGGGGACAAATACTCATTAAATTTATTAAGAAGATATGGCTAAGACTTTATTTTCCTTCTCAAAGAAAGATAAGATGGATGCCATACATGTCCATGCATGTGCATGCAATATGAAAAATGGCATTACATTAGATGGTTTCCTTGCATGCAATTTATGATGAGGCACCACGTGTCGATGCCATAAGAATAGATGGCAAAGGAAAGGGCTAAAGCCTATAAATAAGAGGATTTCCCTTTCACGGTACTTACATTTTCTACTCTCCTTTTCTCCCTTATACCACAAGTTTAAGTTCTTTCAATTTTGCAAGGGTTAAGTTGTGCCACATATACTGTGAGTTTCTTTTAACCCAACCATTTTTTTTTGATATCTTCTTGATATATGTCATGTCATATGGTAGATTTAATTTATTCCATATGTGTTTGCTTCAAGTCTTCACTATGTCTTATGTATGTAAATCATGGTGTGAATGGCAAGTAAAGTAGGGGAGGCATTTAAGTTTGAGCATATATCTAATGTGTATTCCATAACATGTCAAGCTAGATAGAATCCACTTTATGTCATACTTGCCACAAATAAGATAGTTTTCATTATATAGAGATTGAGCATGAGTATTCATATATAACTTAAAGAGGCATTTTAAGTCAACATGCTAACCTAAGCATTTCATCCTTTCTTTTCTATCTACCTTTTTTTTTAAAGAAAATTTGACCTCATCATCCTCGTAGGCTACTTGGACTAGGTCTTCCCACCACGAAAGGCGTGTATGGTAGTGTCGTGAGATCGTGACCGAAAATTTATCCATCACGCTAGAAAGGTGTATGGGTTACAAGTGCAGTTGGAACAACGTGAGCAATCTATAGAGATTTTCCCCGCGTTGGAACAATGTGAGCAGTACTATCCGGTTTCCGCGCATTGGAACAAAGTAAGCGGTACTTATAGCATAGCAATGCATTCACATGTATATGAAATTAAAGTATAAGCATTTATATATGACATATTTCACCTTCTTTTATTTTGAAAATTTCTGACCTCAGGCATCATCCTGATAGGGGCTACTTTGGGGACTAGGTCTTCCCACCACGAAAGGCGTGTATGGTAGTGTCGTGAGACACCAAATTTATTATGCCAAAAGGCGTGTATGGGTTAGCATAGCATAGCAACAAGTTTCCCTACCATGTTGAAGAAACATGAGTAAGTACTTATAGTAATAAATTTAAAGCTTGCATGCATTTAGTTAAGAGCAAAATAATCAAAATTTACGACCTCCCCTCTTCCCATGTGGGGTTGCCATGAGACTGGGCACCATGTCAAGAAAGACATGTATAGGTATATGTCGTGAGACACCAGTAGAATTTTGATAGCATAGCATTTTCTACCATGTTGAAAATATGGTAGACTTATATCACAAATTTAAAGCTCATTTACATATAAACAAAAGAAAGTCATGTATATTTGATTGACATAATAATCAAAATTTACCTCCTCTCCCCATATGTGGGGTTGCCATGAGAGGCAGACATGTCAAGAAAGACATGTATATAAGTGTGTGTGAGACACCACCAAAATTTTGATAGCATAGCATTTCCTACCATGTTGGAGAACATGGTAGGTATATCAAATTTAAAGCTCGCATTTGCATATAAACAAAAGAAAGGCGCATTTCACATATTTGATTAGAATAATAATCAAAATTCTGACGACCTCCTCTCCCCACATGTGGGGGTTGTCATGAGAGACTGGGCATGCCCACCATGTCAAGAAGAGACATGTATAGGTGTATCGTGAGACACCAGAATTTTGATAGCATAGCATTTCCATCATGTTGGAGAACATGGTACTTATATCACAAATTTAAAGCTTCATTTGCATATAAACAAAAGAAAGGCATTTCAGTATATTGGTTAGAGCATAATAATAATCAATTACTCACTCTCCCCACATGTGGGGTTTATGAGCGGGCTACCCACCATGTCAAGAAAGACATGTATAGGTGTATGTCGTGAGACACCACGGCCGAAATTTTGATAGCATAGCATTTCCCTACCATGTTGGAGAACATGGTAGATACTTATATCATAAATTTAAAGCTTGCATTGGCATGTGAATATGTTTGCATGTATACTTAAACAAGACATCATTTTATGAGCATTGCATTTTCATCACTATTTCACCTGAATTTTGCATTTGAAACATTCAAATAGCAAGCTGTAACATAAGCTTTTAATCACATGTAAACACACTTCCATTCTTCTCATTTTGAATATAAAAGGGACATATCCTTAAAGCCCACAAAGAATACATAGCAATTAAAGGTCAAGAGATATGCATATATTTCATCTTTCTGTATGTATAATCATAAATAAAACTTTGCATATCCTATATCTTCAATTCTCAACATTTTCATATGTATGCAAGATAGATAAAAGATGCAATAGAAAGGAAATCTTACTTCATCCCAAAATAAACTTGCTTTCTCTTCATTCTTGCTCAAATCAAGAGAAAGAAACATACATCACATATCAATGACCAAAGTGAGCTTTCAAAGATGAAGTCATGTAAGAATGAAACTAAGATTTCATTATCACAACTTATAATTCAAGAGCAAGAAAAGGCATAGAACAATGTATCTTGCATGATTCCAACCTCCAAATACTCATGGATAGCAAACATATAATTATTTTAATGCAAGATTGAGACATGGCAATTGCTTTTGAGTAAAGTATGAACAAGCACTAGGCAAGATGCAACTTTAATGAAACTAAGCACCAAAAATGAAAGCATTAAACTTGCACAAAGCCACATTTCAGATTGCACTTCAAAGGCTTATTGACTTAGTGATCACAAAAGAGAGGAAAACAAGCACAATACTAACAAAGTCAATCAACCCCCCCTCACCTCCTTCCTTCTTCTTCTTTAACATGGTGATTATATAAAGTTTAATCCATAAACTAAATAATCACGCTAAATTTAATATGTCCAAAGAAATCTGAATCTTGCCTAAATAAGATAGTTACTTTCATGATTGCAAGTAATCAAATAGTGGAAAGAGGCAAAGCAAGCAAGGTAACCCTAAAGCTTGCAATATTTAACCCATTTAAACAACAACATGACAACCTCAAATCTGAAAAGAGATTGAGACAACATAAAAAATGAATTTCAGCTTTAATTAACATGAAGGAGCAAGATTTCCATCACTAAAATCCAAGCTTGAGCCCTTATGAAATCTAAGATCACACTGCTCCATTTTCTTTTTTATTAGTTGCTAGTTTAGATTTTACCAAAGAAGAAAACTACAATAAAACTCCCAAAATTAGAAAAGAGAGCGGATTGAATGACAAGTGTGTCTGCCAGTCACTCCAAGAAGGTGGAAGAGAGAAGAAGAGTTTCCTTCATTTTCGCTCACACGGGTGGAAGGAGGAAGAAAGGCTTCCAAAGACTCCAACCACAAGGAGAGCCTTCTTGAACCACAATCAACCCAAAATCGACAACTCATAGAACACATAAGGGTAAATCAAATCATTTCCTTCAAGAGAAACCCATAGCAAAGTACAACTTAAGATTGAAACAAACAACCGGGGTTTGGTTGGAAGAGTGATTGGAAGGATCGATCCTCTGTTTGTTCGGGCTGTGCTTCAACCGAGAGAGGAGCAGGACTGCAGCAGGGAGCTCGCCAAGAAGGAGAAGGAGTCGGAGGAAGTTCTTTCACGGACGGGTGAGACAGAATGAGAGAGAAGGAATCACGAGAGTAGAATCGATATCAGAAGCTTCAAATGATAGAGAACGAGAGAGAGGGGAAATGCCGTGAGCTGCAGGAAGATCGCACGAGAGCTTCAGCCAAGAGAGGGAGATCGAGAGCAGGAAAAAATGAGAGGGAAAATGTCGAGAGTGAGGGTCAACGCATTCCTTTCCGCCTTTAGCTGGCCAGGTCATCGCCAATAGAACTGCTGACGGGTTAGGTAGGGATTAGAGGGGTTTAAGAATTAAGCAGTCATTAGTCCCTTTAATTATAATTTAATACTATTTTATGTGATATTAATTTATGCACTAAACCCTAGTAATATGGGTGTCAATTTTAAGTGTTTTAGCCAATGCAAGAATGCGATCAATTTTGTGATCGAGGTCGTTCGACAACATCACCGACGGATGAAATTAGGTTTAAATTTGTGCGACGATTCAATTGATCGACATTCGCACACACTTTGCGAATGAGTCGGAAGGTGTCGCTTGATAGGTTCGCGCCGCGCGATGCGCGGATCAATTTCGCAAAACGAGAGAGGTCGTTCGCCGGCTTCTCGATATGCATGTAATTTCATTAAAAATTTGATTTTAATTATTTGATTGATCCTTAATTGATTTGATATTTGTTATTTAATTAATTTTTGATGCATTTCGGATTTTCATATTAAAAAGAAATTATCGATCTCGATCGCATTGTTAAACTTATGCATTTATTTAATTTTAAATGACATAATTGTAGGTCAACAATACCCCAACAAACATGGTGCGCATGGAGCTGACCGTTTGTAGTTGACCTGGATCTCCAAGAGATTTGCTTGGATGTCACGCTTAAGTTATAATTTCTACAACTCGATAATACCGATCGGTTCTCCGATAGAAATGAGTATAACTCGTTGGACAAGCATTTGCATTTCATCGCTCGCCTATAATAGCTTGTTGAACGTATTTGTTAGTCCAATGCTGTTTTGATTGACTAGATGAAAGAGATGCTTTGACTTGTCATCATCAACTTGTCAAGAGAATTTGGAATGTCTTCGGTCCCTATGTTTTCTGCTTTGGCGGACTTGTTGAAGACTTCCTCCTGAGAGTTTGAAATTTAAATTTTCTCCTCCCGCTTGGCCTTGTGACTTGATGGAGTTGATGAGATGAGAATGTCTTCGCCCCTGCTTGTGCTTTGTGACTTGTTGAAGATTTCATCTCAAGGAGGATTTGTATTTTCCTCCTCCCGGCTTTGTGCCTTGGTGGACTTGATGGAGTGGGTGATGAGAACATCCTCGATCTGCTTTATGCTTTGTGACTTGTTGAAGACTTCATCTCAACTTTGGGATTTACATTTTCCTACCCGCTTTGTGCCTTGACTTTTGGAGTTTATGAGAAATATCTTTGGTCCTATGCTTTGTGCTTTGATGGACTTGTTGAAGATTTCATCTCGTGTCAGATCTTGTGCCTCCTTTTATCCCCGCCTCATGCCTTGATGGATGGAGAAAGTCCCAATCATCTCGAGATTCATCAGCGATACAAAATTACCTTCCGCTCTAGCTTTCGCTTTCACGCTTGTAAGGATAAATGTCGACAACCCTCTCGTGAGCTTGTGTTGGATCAATGGCAAAGAGTCATCCTGTGCACATGTAATGGACATTGATGACAAAACTCCTTAGTTCAGATTTAGCTTTATACTAACATTGGGATAGCTTCTTCTGTCCGCTTTTGCTTGATTGGACTTATCAAGAAGAAGAATTTCCTTGCTTTTCTCTGATAGACTTACTAAAGGAGTTGAGATTTTACATTTGTATTTGATTCCAAACTTGCCTTCTGAGTAAGATATCTTTGTTTGTTGTAGAATTTTGAAAGATGACCCACGACCAGGGATAATTTCGGTCACTGAACTCACCAAGTTGGAGAGATTTGGGGATTTGGATGCTCTTGTCTTTGAACTAACGAAGTAGGAGGATCCCTTACTACCTTTGTGGCGTGAGGCAGATCACAACACTGCCATATTTTGGCATTGAATCCGACCTTATACACCCACTTGAATCGTGGATTTGAGCAATTGATGAAGGATTTTATCCTCAGGCTAACGAGATGGGGATCTCTTACCACTTTGTGTTGAGTAAGGACTGCCACGACTCTACCATTTGTTGAACCTTATACACCAACTCGAGCCTTTAGATTTGATGTGGGATGGAAAATGTCCTTCCAACTTGGTTTGTTGAAGTTTGCAGACTTGAAAATTTTTTCTTTGGTCAATAAGACTTTTAAATTTGAGAATTTGAATACATAATTTTGAGTATGCATGTGGGGATCACGACTAGTACCCATGTCAACCCAAAGAGAAAGTGCCTTACCAGAACGCCGATTTTACTATAAAAATTTTAAAAAATGCCCTCTGTCTAACAAGGGGATTTTTATTTTATTTTGGAAATGCGTTCTTGTGTTACAAGAGAATTTCCAATGAAAATTTTCATAAGTGTTTGACAATAAAGATTTTCAAATGCAGGATTTGTCCAATCACACTTTCATGTGTAATATTTCTTTAAATGCCGACCATTGATTGGTCTTTCACCTTTGAAGTCAACGAGGATAGTTCTCCTTGATATACCTTTTCAATAACAAAAGGTCCTTCCCAATTAGGTTCAAATTTACGCCAATCTGATGAGGGATGATTGGTCTTCTCAACACCGTGACCAATTCTCCTTCCTAAAAAAAGCTCGAGGATGTATGATCGAATGCTGGACATCTCGCCCGAGAAACTTCTAGATTTTGAAGCTTGAGTCTAACCTCATCGCATCAAGCTCTTCCATCCAGACGAGCATTCTCATCTTGGGTAAGATTTTGTTGAATGGCTACGGAGCGAAGGTAGTTCAACTGAGTAAACCGCTTCACCCAAACACTAGTGCATAGGGGTAGACTTTGTAGAGTTTTGTAAGTGGTAAGCCCATAACGCTTCCACAAGTTTGGTATGTCACTCTCTTTTATTTCTTGTAAGAATTTTTTTAAGTAATTTAACTAGTATTTTATTAAAGACCTTAACCAAGCCATTTGCTCTTGGATTATAAATTGATGAATATCGCCAATCAATCTTATGCCGAGAAATTTATAAACTTTAGTACTTTTGAAGGTCGAAGTTATCCGAAATGATTCGTACACCAAATCTATAGACAATATTGGGTAAAGAAGTTACCACTTGTCACCAGAACTTTTAAATGGTGCTTTCACTTGGAAAATAATCGATCGCTAAGATGAAGTGGATGATGATGAATCAATTGGTCCAATTACATCTGTCCCCCAGCACTCAAACGGCCAAGATGCTATCATTGGATGCAACGGATTTGGAGGCTGATGAATTATGTTACCGTGGACCTGGCATTCATGGCATCTCTTGGCATGATTGATACAATCTTTTACCACCAATAGTATCCAATTCTTTTTAATTTTGAAAGCCATTTTAGGACTGATTGATGTACCACAAAGTCCTTGATGGATTTCAACAATTACTGTTGGCTTCTTCTATTCCCAAACATCGCAGCCACATCTGCTCAAGGATCTACGACGTAGTATACATAAGAGCATATAAGCTCAAGTTGTGCATATCGACTTACTTGGCAATTTGCCTTCCTTGAAGTAGTCGAATTCCGTCTTCCTTCTCTCTACTATAAGGATTTTGGTTTTAGCACTCCTCTTGGTCTTTCATGGAATGGTTTGAAGCTTGTCTTGTTGACTTTGAGAAGTAATTTGTAAGGGAGTGTGAGCAACATGAGGCACTCGCGACTTATGTTTGATGACCCCTCTTCCAGCGGGGACTTTAAACTTATTGGCTCTAGGACTCGACGAGTGCAACACTAATTAGTATGTAATGTCATCCATAGCCATTTCTTTAGCTAATTTAGCTACAAGCTATTCCTAGCTCTAGAGACTCGAGTCATAATGACATTTGGAATTTGCTTCATAAGCTCGAGAACTCATTTGTGATAGTAGGCCAATTCAAGCTTGTTGATTTTGTAAAGGCCCAACACTTGATTAATGACGAAGAATCGCCATAAATTTGTAGATTTTGACCCCATGGAAATGGCTTCCTCTAAACCCGCCACCCAACGCTTCATATTCTACGCTATTGGTTGGTTTAGTTAATTTATAAGAATGTCTTATGCCACCTTGTGTGATCAAGATGAGACCGATACCCTGAGCCTTTGGAAGATTTGAGGGTTGAGTGTATCTAATGGACGAAGCTCCATCAAAATACAATTCCCACATTTGTTGCTTTTTTTTCATATATGTGCATGATTTGCTCATCAGGAAGATCATCGTTAAGCAATGAGTCTGCCGGTATGGGATGAGCGGCAAGAAAATCTGCTAGAATTTGCCCCTTCACCGCTTTCTGGGGGACATATGTAATATCAAATTGTAATAGAAGGACAGCCCATCGTGCCAAGCGACCTGTCAACGTTGGTCTTGTCATCAAGAACTTCAACGGATCGATCCTTGAGATAAGGGTAATTTTATGAGATAACATGTAATGACGTAGCTTTCAAGAAACGCCAAACGCTTCCTCCATATAGATAATGTATAAATGAGATCCTCCAGCACTGAGATTTCCAAAGAGGATCAAGGGTTTCAAATGATATGATACCGTCAAGGCCTCTTGACATTCTTCGTCCCACTTGAAAGGAGTATCTTTCTTCACATTCAAAAGGTCGACATCACCGACATTTGATATAAATCTTCTAATGAATGAGATGTCCTGATGGAGCAAGTTGACGAAGACTCCTTGGAGGAGGCATTTTGACAATCGCTTTGATTTTGTTGGGATCGATTTCAATCCTCCATGATGCACAACAACATATCCAAGGAACTTTCAAGAAACTCCAAAGGCACTTGAGAGGATTCATCTTGAGATCATATTTTCTCGATTCTTTCAAGGATGATCCTTAAATCATCGAGATGATCTTTGCATCTATACTCTTGACGAGGTCATCAACATGGCACTCTACTTTTGATGAATCAACTTGTCAAAGATTCATGTCATAGCTTTGATATGTAGCTTCTTCAAGCCAAGGGCATATGTAAATATATACCAATTGGTGTCCCCGAATGAGATATGCTTCTCATCTTCGTGAGCCATCTTGATTTGATTGTACGAAGATCTATCCATAAATGAGAACATGTGGTTTGAAGTGTTATCCACCAACAGCTTCGATACGAAGAAAGTCATCCTTTGGACATGCTTTATTTAAATCAAGTCGATACGAGAATCGACCATTCTTCTTGGGGATGATATATTAGCTATCCAGTCAGTGTATTTTTCTTCTCGAATAAAACCAGCTTCAATGAGTTTCTTGGTTTCTGCGATTACCTGTTCTTCAACCTCCAATCTCATTTGCCTAGAGGCTTGCTTGACTGGTGCTGCATCTGGCTTAATTGCTAGTTTGTGAACCGTTATATAAGGGGATAAGCCTGGCATTTCAGCATATGTCCAAGCAAAGCAGTCCCTGAATTCACAGAGCAAGGTTTTTAATTCTTCCACTTTATCTTCAAGAAGTAGAGCACTGATGAACGCTACAGGATCCTCCCCGCCTCCCAAATTAATTTCTTTAAGTTCATCCATATAGGCCTCCCCACCATCTTCAAGCTCTTCGTGTGCCTCGCTTCTACTTCTTCATTTGTGAGACTAACAAGAATGACATTCTCATCTTCATCATCACTCTCTACTTCTATTCTATTATAGCGAATGTGTATATTCTTGTGGACCGTTGTCTTGGATGAAACCAAGGCCTTTGGTAGTGTGTGTTTCTCTTACCAATGGTTTGAGAACCTTTGGGTACCACATCATTTCAAAGAGCTTAGTCCTTGCTTACTTGCTCCATGGACCCCATGTTTATAAGTTTTGCATCTTTGGAGAGTAATATTTTGCATAGCTTCTTTCTTCTTCTTCGATAGCATTACCCAATCAGATCCTCTTCTTGACACCCTGGATTTATAAAATAGGCTTCGCGTTTCTGTGGAGAGGAGGTACATAGAAGGTCACCGCCTCGACTTTGTGAGTTTCTCGAGGGATGATTTCTTTAAAATGTTGAGGAGGATAAGAGTGACTACAGTACCGATGGATTTATGATTGTTTTAAAGTAGGTGCATTGCACCTTACCTTCAAAAGCGAAACTCATAATCGAGTCAAAATGTTCTTCAATCGCGAGCTTTACTCAAGAGTCATGGACCTTTGGATTTAGAAGGAACACATTCATCTTCTTCAAGATCACCTAGATGAGGGACAATGTTATTGAGATTGTTCTTTATATCCTAGGAATATTTGAAACAACCCTTTTTCCTATTCATTTTATCTTCTCCCTTCTTCTTAACTTGTTCTTTTATGGGTTTTAAAGATGCGATTTGCTAGTTATTTTGTTAGCTTTGATTCCTTAAAGGAAATAATGCATCTTGATAAATCTTCATTTCATGCACCGCAAAAGGTTGCATGTCACCCACATTTGGCATTCTTCTCCATCCTTTGTATATTTCATACATTGATGCAATGTAGATGGGACAATGCCATACTTATGAAGCCATGGTCAACCCAGAAGGGCTCTGAATGAAGTATCTGCATCGATCACATGAAATTTAGCTTCTATGTAGAGGTCTCCAAATTTAAGAGGAAGGACGAATGACCCGATAGTTTTCTGTCCCTTCTCATTGAAACCTTGAACCATGACTTTATCTCATCCCAGATGTTGTACATCTAGAGATAGCCATCTAAGAGTTCTCAAATTCATAAGATTCACGGAGGAACCGAGATCAATTAAGATCCGCGGTATTATAATTTCATCACTACCGTAACATATAGAGGGCGATTCGCCCCAGCATTAGATCATCTTCTGAAAATGTGACGTTGGAGGCTCTTGAACATGCAAGGTCTCCGTTAGACAGCGCTCAACAAAATATGCTTCAAATTTTCCTCTTTGAGAGCTTCAATTAAGGTGTTACGGAGATCTTCCGACATTAGAAGTGCTTCGTATATACTAAGTCGCTGGAATTTTCCTTAGATGGGATAGAATATTGTAGTCGATCCCTTTTGATGAAGGCTTCTTATTTGAATCCTTAGGGATAACTCTTTCATTGACTTCAATTTCTTTTCCTTTATCTTTATTCATTGGCTCTTTCCTCTCATTGGGATGGTAGACTTTACCACTTCTCAACCAGACTACTTCATTTGCCGATCTTCGATAACTCGCTTCAAAGACTGCCGCCTGCCTAATGATAGACTAAGATTCAATCAGCCGCTTTATATTTTTTATGTTTGTTGATATGGTGAGCTCGGTTCATCTTCATTTGGGAAACAGTTCCTCTAAGTCAACTTCATGCATCATCAAGCAAGACTCGAGAAGTTCTTCGCCTTCTTCCCGCTTCTTCATTGATCAAGATTTGTAGAATCGCAATGATAGGTCGCTCTTGATTGACATATAATCTTCCACATTATTGATGATCTTTTGTTAATCATCATCAATAAGGTAACATTTTATGCTATCTTCTTCTTTTTATTTAATTTATTTTTTCGTTTGGCAGGTTTCTTAGCCTTCCCTTGCGGTATTTGGCTAGGCTGTCTTTCATGAGATGAACTAGCCTTCCCATAGCTTAGGTTTCATCTCAACTCAAGTACGGGCTCAAGTGGTGATTTCCACTGAATACCTGGAATGCCTTCCAATTGCTTTTTTCATTTTTACGCTTTTTAGATCCCCGCCATCCTTCATCACCGCCTTCTCTTTGCCTTTATCATTGCTTGATAAGATGGAGATGAGGTGATTACTTGGATTCTTTCTTCGGACGCACCATACACTGTCCGACAATGTGAATTCTCCATTTCTATATTTTTGCTCTAACCAATCTTTGAATATGTAACAATCTTCAACAGGATGGCCGACCACCCGATGATATGGACAGTAGTTAGGATTATCTGCTTGTCCAGCCTCTTCAGGTCTTTTACACTCTGGTAGTTGGAGACCTACTTTGAGTGCATGTTTAAACAATTTGGCCACACTTTCCCTCTTAAAAGAATACTCTTTGTTCAGCTTTTCTTTTAGGTCGGGCCATTGAGTCATTCGTCCTTTGTTTGCTTGTCGCCGCTTCAGCCACCTCGAGGTACATCATTACCTCCAAGTATGATTGGTGAGGATTGAATGACTATCTTGGTTTTCTTGATAGAGTAGCCTTTCTTTGTCACGTTATAGACTAACCGCTTCTTGATCCTTCTTGATGAGGTGAAATGCGTTTCACCTTTCTTTGTCTAGCTTTTGCTCTTTTGAATTTATTATCTCCATCGCGATAAATTTAATTTTTCAAATTTAGCCACCCTATCAAGTAGCTCTTGAAATGTGGTAATTGAAGCCATGCAAAGATAAGCCATCTTATCATCGATGTTGCCCATCAGTTGGATGCTCTTCTTCTAATTTTATTCACATTTTTACTCATATTTTGCCAACGCAATATATCAATCGACTCATCTTTCTTCCTCTTCGCAGAGATCAAGAATTGTCTTTTTTGATCGCGGCAAACCTTTAACGAACATGTTTTCAAGTTCGGCAAAAGTCTTGATTGAGTCATTTGATAACTCAGCATACCATTCGAAAGCAGTCGAAGTTAAACTACTGACGAATTGACGGAATAATAATGCATCATTACCCCCTGTGTTGCCACAGGATGCTTTGAATTGGGCTAGATGTTGTTTAGGATTACCATTTCCGTCAAAGAGATTAAACTTTGGCATTGAATATCCCTTTGGGTATGGAATCTGATCATACTCCGCGGGATATGGGCGGCCTTTTCTTACTAATTTTTCTCAGCCTCATTTATAATCTTTGATCTTCATTCAAGATAATATCAAGTTGAGAGGCTATCAGACTTCGGATATAATTTGTATATTCGAGAAGCAGTTGTCGAGCCGAATTCATTTATTCAATCTCACTCGTGCTCAATTTGGACCCTTGAAGCATGTGAGATCAAATTTATTGGAGGATTGTCATGGGCGGAGGCTTGATGATTATTTGGGGACAGTGTTGGACCCGAATATTCCTTTGCATTAATCGCATCAGCCATCAGATCATCATTTCGCTCATTTTCATATTCAATATTATTTCTTTATCTTTGGCTTTCATCCTTTGAATTTGTCGCGCCTACCAAAGTAGTAGTTTGAAGGTGGGATTTTCTTCCCTTTCTTCTTCTTCTTGTTGTTCCTCCAAGACTCGAGGATGCTTCCTCTATTTGAACATTTTATTGTTCTTCGTTGAGGGAGGTAATGTTTATGCCTAGGTTGATATTGACACTGATGGCTCACCACTTGTTGCACCATATACACTACTTCAGTGCCTCCTTCTTCTTCGTCTTCTTGGACACAAATTTCAGATCGACGTCTCCAATGAACTTCCGATTCCAAGTGTGGAATCGAAATTTCTTCAGTTAGAGGGCTTCAATCGAAGTTAACCTTCTATTGATGGGATGGAGTTGATGATGGGGATCCCGGAGGATTCTCCGCGTCTACCATCATATTCTTTATCATTGGGGGCCCCCTTTTTAGGCTCCCATCGCTGATAGATTTGAGTTTGAGGGGATCTCTGGGAATTCACACCAGATGTCACGCCATGCGCTTTAAAGCAATTTCTTTTGAGGCCTAGCCTCCATATCTTACCTTTCCACGGACCTTCGGTGGATTCTGACACGTGGTCCAAGTGTCACTCGACACCATGTGGGACATGGATTGGTCGGCCCGGCATTTGAGTTATGAGATGAGGTCTCCTCGAGGAGCCCTAGCATCCTTGATAACAGACCTTGGTATTTTCTTTTCATCACTCTCTCTTGGCAACTTGAGAACCCGATGCACTCGTGAGATATAGCCTTTTCGCAGGAGAGAGTCGGAACCGACGTGGGGTCCGTGGGATTGCTTGAGAGAGAGCTTTGCTTAACCCACTTAAGGTTATCAAACCGATTGTGGTTGGAACACTCACCGCCGGTTCCATAATTGACAGTACCGGTCGCACATAAGTGTTGACGCTCAAGATTTCTTTTTCGCTTCCTAAGCTTGCTTCCGTGATGAAGAAGCTTCAAAGATCATGCCTCCCCGAGGTGAATGGTTCACCGGGGATTGCATTATTTTGAGGGAAAAAGACCGTCCAAGAATAACCCTCTTCATGATTGGTGTCTCCGGGGCCGAGCCTCAAAGACTGATTGTTTCTTTTGAAGTGACCCTGCAGTAGTAGGGGTCACGACTTTAGCGGGCCTTTTCAGAGATTGTTGCACATGGCGTGCAGGACAAGTTTGCACTTCAGCAAGTCGAGGCCTAGCAACTTGCTCATTCAAGATGGCTAGGAAATCCACACTACCAAACTGGATGGTAGCTCCTGCTTCCAAAGATTGATGACGCTTGGCCAAACGGATGTTCACGCCGAGAAAGACACTGTTCTCAGTGCCATTCTGGAGATTTAAAGGTAAAAATTAGCAATTAAAAATAATTGCACTATCATCTTACTTCCAAAAATATGGGTACGACAAGATAAAATATACTAAGCATATGCACTAAATAAAATCTCAAATGACTTAAGACTTTGAGTAGCAAAGTTTAACTTATCATTTCCCATTTTATTTTCATTTCATTCTTTTTTTTTATACTCCACTGCAATTATAACTTAGATTTGACTAGCCAAAGATGGAAAGAGAAACCTATCCCGTGGAGTCGCCAAATCTGGGATCCAAAATTCTCCACAATTCTTTAAAAAAAGAAAGAGTGAAAGAGTTTAAGTGTTGGTGATAATTTGAAGTGATGAATAGTAGATAAGACACTACCCAGATTTCGTTCTCATTTGGTGAGAACTTTTATATCGATGGTTTCCTATATGCAAGCCCTATAATTATTCCCAATACCGAGAGAGCACTTTCAATAAGGCTCCAATGAATCATTAAATAACGTATATATAATTGAGTGGAACTTAAACTTATGAAATTTATTATTTTATATTTAAACTTTTGTGGGGAACGCGATGCGCCCGATCAAGATCCCATCCCGCCGTCACATCCCCGGTCCGCTTAGAGAGGAAACCCAACGACCGGGATCCTTGTGAACATGGGTTACGCCCAAGGTGTCCTTGTAGACTGGGGTGGTTTGTCGGGGACAAATATAAGTCAACCTTAGCTAACATAGGCTTTTGCCCAACCAAATACATTCTACATTTCAAACCAAAGAGCAAAGCCGTTGGAGAACATACGCAGGACCGTAATTTAGTGGTGCCATATCAAACCACCCGGCCGAGGCTCAACGTAACCGCCATTTATGTGGTGCCATATCGCAAAACCACGCCGGACAGAGGACACGGCCACTCTACGGGCTTTAGGAATATTTGAGTGTGAAGTATGTATTTGACATTGCTCTTTGTGAGCAAAAGTTTTTTTAATTTGTCACCCGAAGATAAACAATTACGGAGGGGTGGATTTATTTTATTTATTTTTTTAGTTTTAATTTAAATAATTCATTTTATTTTTTTTATTTATATTTTATTATTTTCTTTGAATTTTGATCATTTTATGATTGATTTTAGATTTGAATATATGATCATTTATCATTGAAATTTTAATTATAATTACCCTTCTCGATCCTAGGTTAATATCAATTGATAGACCTTTTACTCGTCCCAATTTCTAGGAGGATCGTCTAAATTCATTATCTCAAGAAGTATAATCCTTCAAAACCTTGTCCACTCTAGTTTAAACATAGAGATCGGGTTTGGGACTTTTCTTCCTAAGGATTTGAATTTTAAAAGCTATGTGAGTTGATTCATATCTTGTATATGACGTAATTAGCTTCGATATATTATTAATTTGAAATTTTATAATATCAAATTTTTAGGTTTTAATTTACCGACCAAACCAAGTATAGATCTGTCATTTTGTATTTGACTTGATTGTAATGCAAGCATGAGTTTTGATACGGATTTTAGGTTTTATACCTACGGGACAAACCGATGTTATAACCGTCATTTTGTATTTGACTTGATTGTAATGCAAACATGAGTTTTGAGATTTTAGGTTTTGTTACCCCAAGACCAAACCGGGATGTATAGCTGTAATTTTGTATTTGACTTGCATATTATTTTACAAACATTTTAAGTCACAAATGCAAAGGTATGATAAAATAAATTATTTTGGGCCTATTTGATCAAATATAAAGTGATGGGCCTAGAATGAGTTTAGGCATTTGATTTGGCTAAAACTCTTTCTTTATGTGGCAATTAGCAAACATAAAGTGAAATAATCATTTTGAAGGCCCATATAATCAAATATAAAGTGATGGGCCTAAAATGAGTTTAGGCATTTGATTGAAAACCCTTTTATGTGGCAAATCAGAACATAAAGGGGTTAAAACAAATCATTTTGAAGGCCCATATGATCAAATATAAAGTGATGGGCCTAATGAGTTTAGGCATTTGATTTGTTAAAACCCTTCGTGGCAAATCAGCAACATAAAGTTAAAATAAATTATTTTGAAGGCCCATATGATCAAATATAAAGTGATGGGCCTAAATGAGTTTAGGCATTTGATTTGGGCTAAAACCCTTTCTTTAAATGAGCAAACATACTAAAACAAATCATTTTGAAGGCTCATATGATCAAATACCCATATTTATTTATTTCTCTGATGGAGAGAATATAAAAATATGAGTAGATGTCATTTTCAAAAAGAGGCAAATAGTTTAATTAAAATCCACCTCCTTCACATGCAAGCTCATGGCAAGTGGGGGGACAAATACTCATTAAATTTATTAAGAAGATATGGCAAAGACTTTATTTTCCTTTTCAAAGAAAGAGATAAGGATGCACAAGGGCATGCCACATGTCCATGCATGTGCATGCAATATGAAAAATGGAATTACATTAGATGGTTTCCTTGCATGCAATTTATGACGAGGCACCACGTGTCGATGCCATAAGAATAGATGGCAAAAGGAAAGGGCTAAGGAAGCCTATAAATAAGAGAAGATTTTCCTTTCACAAGGTACTTACATTTTCTACTCTCCTTTTCTCCCTTATACCACAAGTTTAAGTTCTTTCAATTTTGCAAAGAGGGTTAAGTTGTGCCACATATACTTGTTAGTTTCTTTTCTAACCCAACCATTTTTTTTTTTGATATCTTCTTGATATATGTCATGTCATATGGTATATTTAATTTATTCCATATGTGTTTGCTTCAAGTCTTCACTATGTCTTATGTATGTAAATCATGGTGTGAATGACAAGTAAAGTAGGGGAGGCATTTAAGTTTGAGCATATGTCTAATGTGTATTGCATAACATGTCAAGCTAGATAGAATCCACTTTATGTCATACTTGTCATAAATAAGATAGCTTTCATTATATAGAGATTGAAGCATGAGTATTCATATATGACCTAAAGAGGCATTTTAAGCCAACATGTTAACCTAAGCATTTCATCCTTCCTTTCTATCTACCTTTTTTTAAAGAAAATTCTAGCCTCGACATCATCCCTGATATACTGGGACTCTTCCCACCACGCCAAGGAAGGCTTGTATGGTATGTGAGACACCGGACAAATTTATTTGCCCACCATGCCGGAAAGGGTATGGGTCAGACAAAGATAAAGATGCCACATTGAACGAGCAAGTACTTATAGCACAGATTTCCCGCCACGCGAACAATGTGTACTTATCATGTTTCCGATTGGAACAACGTGAAGGGTACTTATAGCATAAATATAGCATTCACATGTATATGAAATTAAAGTATAAGCATTTATATATGACATATTTCACCTTCTTTTTATTTTGAAAATTTCCCTAGCCATCCCCGCATAGGGCTACCGGGACTTCTTCCACCACGCCAAAAAAGGCGTATGGTGTCGGAGACACCATGATCGAATTTATTTGCCCAGAAAGGCTATGGGTTAGCATAGATAAACAAGTTTCCTACCATATTGGAGAAATATGAGTACTTATAGTAATAAATTTAAAGCTTGCATGCATTTAGTTAAGAGCAAAATAATCAATTACAACAAAATTTCCTGGCTCTTCCCCACATGGCGAGAACTGGTCACCCACCATGTCAAGAAAGACATGTATGTATGTCGTGAGACACCATGGTAAATTTTGATAAGATTTCCTACCATTGGAAAACATGGTAGTACTTATATCACAAATTTAAAGCTCATTTGCATATAAACAAAAGAAAGTCGCATGTATATTTGATTAGGAGAATAATAATCAAAATTTATAACAGCCTCCTGGCTCTCCCCTCACATGTGGGGGTTGCTGAAGAGACCATTCCCCACCATGTCAAGAAAGACATGTATAAATGTATGTCGGAGACACCATAAATTTTGATAGATAGATATTTCCTACCATGTTGGAGAACATGGTAGGTACTTATATCACAAATTTAAAGCGCATTTCAATATAAACAAAAGAAAGTCGATTTCTGTATATTTGATTAGAGCATAATAATCAAAATTTACAAGCCTCCCGGCTCCCCCCACATGTGGGGGTTGCCATGAGAACTGGGCCTGCCCACCATGTCAAGAAAGACATGTATAGGTGTATGTCGTGAGACACCACGACCAAAATTTTGATAGCATAGCATTTCCCTACCATGTTGGAGAACATGGTAGGTACTTATATCACAAATTTAAAGCTCACATTTGCATATAAATAAAAAGAAAGCTGCATTTCCTTTATATTTGATTAGGAGCATAATAATCAAAATTTACGACAGCCTTCCGGCTCTCCCCCCACATGTGGGGTTTGCCATGAGAGACTGGGCCTGCCCACCATGTCAAGAAAGACATGTATAGGTGTATGTCGTGAGACACTAAGGCTGAAATTTTGATAGCATAGCATTTCCCTACCATGTTGGAGAACATGGTAAGTACTTATATCACAAATTTAAAGCTTGCATTGGCATGTGAATATGTTTGCATGTATATTTAAACAAGACATCATTTTATGAGCATTGCATTTTCATCACTATTTCACCTGAATTTTGCATTTGAAACATTCAAATAGCAAGCTGTAACATAAGCTTTTAATCACATGTAAGCACACCTTCCATTCTTCTCATTTTGAATATAAAAGAGGACATATCTTTCTTAAAGCCCACAAGTAACATATCAATTAAAGGTCAAGAGATATGCATATATTTCATCTTTTGCTGACAGATAATCATAAATAAAACTTTGCATATCCTATATCTTCAATTCTCAACATTTTCATATGTATGCAAGATAAAAGATGCAATAGAAAGGAAATCAATATAAATCATACTTCATCCCAAAATAAACTTGCTTTCTTTTCATTCTTGCTCAAATCAAGAGAAACATACATCACATATTAATGACCAAAGTGAGCTTTCAAAGATGAATGTAAGCTAATGAAACTAGGATTTCATTATCACAACTTACTCATAATTCAAGAGCAAGAAAAAGGCATAGAACAATGTATCTTGCATGATTCCAACCTCCAAATACTCATGGACAGCAAACATATAATTGTTTTAATGCAAGATAGAGACATGGCAATTGCTTTTGAGTAAAGTATGAACAAGCACTAGACAAGATGCAACTTTAATGAAACTAAGCACCAAAAATGAAAGCATTAAACTTGCACAAAGCCACATTTCGGATTGCACTTCAAAGGCTTATTGATTTAGTGATCACAAAAGAGAGGAAAACAAGCACAATACTAACAAAGTCAATCAACCGCCCCTCACCTTCTTCCTTCTTCTTAACATGGTGATTATATAAAGTTTAACCGCATAAACTAAATAATCACACTAAATTTAATATGTCCAAAGAAATCAAATCTTGCCTAAATAAGATAGTCACTTTCATAATTGCAAGTAATCAAATAGTGGAAAGAGGCAAAGCAAGCAAGGTAACCCTAAAGCTTGCAATATTTAACCCATTTAAACAACAACATGACAACCTCAAATCAAAAGAGATTGAGACAACATAAAAAATGAATTTTTTTTAATTAACATGAAGGGAGCAAGATTTCCATCACTAAAATCCAAGCTTAAATCTAAGATCACATGCTCCATTTTTTTTTTTATTAGTTGCTATTAGATTTTACCAAATAGCAAAGAACACAAGATAAAACTCATTAGAAAAGAGAGCAAAGAGGATTGAATGACAAGTGTGTCTTTCTACCATAAGAAGGAGGAAGAGAGGAAGAAGAGTTTCCTTCATTTTGCTCGCCACACGGTGGAAGGAGGAATAAAGGCTTTCAACAAGACTCAACCACAAGGAGAACCTTCATTGAACCACAATCAACCCAAAATGATAACTCATAGAACACATAAGGGTAAATCAAATCATTTCCTTCAAGAGAAACCATAGCAAAGTACAACTTAAGATTGAAACGAAATAACTGGGGTTTCGGTTGGAAGAGGATTAGAAGGATCGATCCCTCTATTTGCGGCTAGGTTGGTGCTTCAAACCGAGAGAGAGCAGGACTGCAGGGAGCAGGAGAAGGAGAAGGAGCCGCCGGGAAGCTACGCCGCCGAGAGGTGAGTCTCAGAGTGAGAGGAAGAGAGGAGAGCCGCGAGCAGAACGAGAGAAGGAATCACGGGAGAGGAGAATCGCACACTAGAGCTTCAGCCGAGAGCCGTAGGAACGAGAGAGAGGGGAAATGCCGTGAGCTGCAGGAAGATCGCACGAGAGCTTCAGCCAAGAGAGGGAGATCGAGAGCAGGAAAAAATGAGAGGGAAAATGTCGAGTGAGGTCAACGATTCCTTTCCGCTTTATCACCGCTTTTTTCATCATCGTGGCTAATAGAATCAGGGTTAGGTAGGGATTAGAGGGGTTTAAGGATTAAGCAGTCATTAGTCCCTTTAATTATAATTTAATATTATTTTATGTGATATTAATTTATGCACAAACCCTATAATATTGAGTTTAACGTAACAAACGCGATCAATTTCGTGATCGGAGGCTATTCGGACAACATCGATGGTGGTCGGGATGAAATTAGGTTTACAATTTGTGCGGCATCGCATTCGAATTGATCGACATTCATGCACACTTTGTCGAATGAGTCTCGAAAGGTGTCGTTTGATAGGTCTCGAAGCTTCGGCGACGATGGCGCGATCAATTTTGCAAACAAAGGTCGTTTAGACATCGTCGAGGCTTCTCGACTTCGATATGCGTGTAATTTCATTAAAAATTTGATTTTAATTATTTGATTGATCCTTAATTGATTTGATATCTATTAATTAATATTTCGATGCATTAAGTCGGATTTTCATATCAAGAAATTAGATCGATTGCGATTATTTAAACTCTATGTCATTTACTTAATTTTAAATGACACATAGTTGTAGGTCAACAAAGGCTTTCGCTAACTCATTTATTCTTGGGTAGTATATGGTAGAATATTTCCAATCTATGCTGCATCTCCAAGCAAAGCTGTTGATTTTAGTGCTCTGAATGCGATTTTATCGGATATAATTTATCGAGGCCCCAAACCTATATATGATATGATTCTGAAAAATTAAACATGTTGAGACACTTTAGGATTGCCTCGCACTTGAAAAGTAGTCAGTAGCAACTAGAATGAATCAATGACCTTTGGAAGAAGGAGGATCGATCGAACCCACAATGTCGATACCCTAACACTCAAATGGCCATGAGGCCAATATAGGATGTAGAATATTGGGTGGTTGATGTAGGATCACAGAGTCTACCTGATATTGGTGGCATCTCCTAGCTAAGTCCATGTAGTTTGTGATCATTGAAGGCCAATAGTATCCTAGTCTCTTGATCTTGGCTTTCATCTTCAGATCAGATTGGTATGTTTCGCATAAACCTGAGTCTACCTCGATCACGATCCTACGGGCTTCATGTTTGTACAGACAACATAACCACATATGATCAAAGGACTATCGCAGGTGTCACGCATAATAGAAAGGGCTCGCTACCTAGTGTGTCAGTGATTTCTCTTGAGGTAGTTTGCCTACATTTAAATAATCTATGAATAGTTGCCTCCAATTTGAGTCCTCGTCCTTTTTGGCAATGACAACCTCTCCTTCAAGAGAGAATCTCTTGATGAGTTCAGCATCAATAAGGGATAAGACTTGTCTATTTTGGACCCTTATTAGAATGGACTCATCTTCTGGACATGCCAACTCTTTAGCAAGCTTGGATAATGCGTCTGCTACTATATCTCTCCTCGAAGAATCTTGTAGATGGTAACCTTTAGAATTTGGGCCAATAATTCTATGGTATACTTATGGTAATGATGGAGCTTAGGCTTTAAAACTTTGTAGGACCCAGTGATTTGGTTGACGACTAAATGAGAATCCCTAAAGATATTGATACTCTGGATGCATAGTGTAATGACTAACTTCAGACCGACAATCAGAGCCTCATATTCAGCTTCATTATTGGTGCATGGATTAGACAGATGATATGAGAATTTGATCACATCGTGGTCCAGAGTTAGAAGAACTATTCCTACCCCTGCCTTCCCTGGGATTGTAAATTGTGGTTCTTATCCTCTTTGATAAGAAGCTGCACCATCAAAGTATATCTCCCATCGACGAGCACTAGTACCCCCTAAGTTCATGATTTGTTCATTGGGGAGATCATCGTTAAGCGGAGAATAAGCAAGGGGTGGATGTGCTGCTAAGAAATTCGCAAGTGCTTGTCCTTTTACGACACGGAGGGGTACGAATGGTATATCAAACTAAGACAAAACCATGGACTAATGCGCCAACCATCTAGATAAGGTCTACCATTTCATGAGATATTACAGTAGATTGACTATAGAGATTAAGTTCACCTTATGAGAAAGCATGTAATGTCATAGCTTTTGGGATGCAAAGATTAAAGCTAGATAATGCTTTTCAATAGGTGAATAGTTTGCCTCAGCAAGGATTAGATGACGATCGAGGTAATAGAGAGCATTCTCCTTCTCTTTGTCGTTGGTTTAAGCCAACAAAATTCCAAGGGAGTCGTCTAATGCAGTAGTATACAATATGAGCAGCTTGCCCGGGATAGGGGCTATTAGAACTAGTGGCGTCATCAGATATTACTTGATGTCTTCGAAAGCATGCGACACTTGTCATCCCATTTGAACTTGCAACCTTTTTGAGAAGTGTTGAGAATGGTTGGCATCTTCCTGATAAGTTGGAAATGAAGTGTCTTAAATACGCCAACCACCCTTAAAATGACCAGAGTTGTGTTAGGCTTTTAGGGCGTGGCATTTCTAAGATAGCTTTGATCTTCTCCGGATCAATTTCTATTCCATGGTGTCGAACAACAAATCTAAGGAATTTTCCTGAAGTTACTCCGAATGCACACTTCAGGGGGTTCATTTTTGAGATTATATTATCTTAATCGTTCAAAAACTACTCTCAAGTCAAAGAGATGGTCTTCCTTTTCTTTATTTTTTGACAATGAGATCATCGATGTATCATTTAACTTATTGATGAATGAGTTCATCAAAGATTCGAGTCATAGCCCACTGGTATGTGGCACCAGCATTTTTAAGGTCGAAAGGCATAACCTTATAATAATAGATCCCGATTGGGGTTCAAAAGATAGTGTTTCTTTCATCCTCTAGGACCATCATAATTTAGTTGTAGCAAGATGAAGCATCCATAAAGGAGAATATTGCATGAGATGAGGAGATGTCCACCATTAATTCTGGTATAAGAAGTGAAAATTCATCCTTAAGACATGCCTTATTTAGATCCCTAAAATCAACGATATTTAGCCATTTTTTTCTTAACCGGGATGACATTCAGTAGAAATTTTTTCCCTAATAAAGCCGATCAATCAATTTCTTGATTTCGAATTGTTCAATGTCTAATCACATGTATTTAGAGTGCTTGATGGTTAGCATTGGTTCTTTATACTGCTATGTTAGGAGATAAACCAGACATCTCTTCATAACTTCATACAAAATAGTCCTTAAACTCAATCAATAGCTTCAGTAATTCATTGGTTTCTTTTTCATTCAATAGAGAACTGATATATGTTGGGCGTGGATCTTCTTCAGTTCATAAGTTGATTTCTTTGAGGTAGTCGATAGTTGATCTGATCTCCTCTTCGAACTCTAGCGGTGCATCCTTGATTTCAAAGTCATTTGGATCATCTGAAATTTCTAAGCACACCTCCTCATATGAGTTTTCATGATTTGAAAAGAACCTATCAAATTCAAAATGGTTGGTGATGACTAAGCAGTGATTGTCATCATCAACTAGATCCACTGTACTTAATCCTAGTCACGATCGTGAATGTCTGCATTTGTTGTCCCATAACCTTTCAAAGTAATACGATATGTGTTTAGACCAAGCATGTGGAATTAATCCTTTCTTTGCTATATTAAGAACACAATGCGAGTACCAATCAAAAGATAATTTTATTAAATCTTTATATGAATCATCCTCAAGTTCTACATCAGCTTCTTGACTTGAGGATGATGCTCCAAGAAAGAACTTCTGCACCTTTACATTTGTGGAAGACTTAGGGGCTTCCTTAACTACTAAACCCTCAATTTTTTATGAGAAAAGTGGGGTTAGAGCTAAAGTTCCCAACTGATGCTTCACTGTTTCACATATGGACTTAGATATACTTATGTTTTGCTTAAGAGCACAGTCTTCATCGCCATCTGGTTCAAGTGTCACTTGCATGGGGATCTGATGTATGGAAGTGTCAAGCTGCATTAATCATATATGACTCATCCTCGAGATTTCTAAGTCTATATAGATGTAGTTTGGTAGAGACATAACTCCTATTGGATGGCCAATAAGGAGGTCTTTTGTCCCTAGGAATGTCTCTAGATCCGCCTTTTCCTCTGCTTGGTGGAGATCGATTCATCATATCCATATGTTCGAATGGAGTAATGAACTGTGGGTGGAATCTAATGTCAAACTCTACTTTCTCCTTCAAGTCTATTTCTCGCTCCTTTTTATTTTATTTCCCATTTCCTTTTGTTCTTTTCTTTTTCTTTTTCTTCTTCTTTTTCTTTTTCTTTTTCCTTTTCTTTTTTTTTTTTATTTTTTCTTTTCTTTTTCTTTTATTTTTGAACTTTTTCCAAGTTCACGAGAATAGACTTATTGATTTTGAGGGAGATAGTAGGTTGCATCCTCATATATTTCGACCTCATGAACTGTGAATGACTTAAGATCTTTTTTGATGCAGTATTCAATCCAACCCCTCATGAACTTCATACACTAATTTAGAGAGGATGAAACCACGTTGTTCTCATGTATCCACAGTTTTCCAAGCAAAACATTGAAAGATATATATGAGTCTATAATATGAAACTTGGCGGTAGTCTTCTAATCATCTACTTCTAATGGCAACACTATAGAGTCTAAAGCCCTTCACCTTGTTCATTGAATCAACTCAATATCATCCTCTCTTTTGGAAATTTGTAGATATCAATCCTCAAGTAAGCCAGGGTTTTTAGACTCATAATATTCACTGATGCACCCTGGTCAACAAGAACTCTAGATATCTTATATCTTCCAACATCCACTGTAATGTAAAGAGGGCGGTTGTGCTTGGTCATTTCTAAGTAAGTGCATCATAATGTAACTCGAGTGTCCTCTGAATCATATCCTCTTCAAGAATGCCAGGTTAAGCATATCTTCGAATCAAGAAGAGCCTTGATTAGAGATTCCCTCATCTCTTTGGATAAGATATGGGCATCATATATGCTTAACTTAGCTAGCATCTTTCTAAGATGTGCCAAGATATTGTAGTCAACATTGGCTTGATTCTCCATAAGCATATTTATAGGTGGAGCATCTTGTGGAGGGGCTATCTACTCTTTAGAACCAATAATTTGCTTACCCTTATCCTGAGGTGCCACCCTAAGAGGTAGAACTTTCTCATTGTGGAGGTTGACTTCAGTGACTTCATTAAGTTCCCTATAGAGGCAAGCCGTCATAGTTAATTATATCTCAAGGAATGGGAATTCCTTAATAATACTCTCGATTAAAGTAGACAATTAGGGTCTCCAAATATTTCAAGGTTAAGACTATCAAAGGATTGACTATTTTAGAAAATTAAATAGGATAGATCAAGGAGAAGACTTATTTTTGGAATCCATAGAGAGAAAGTAGGAAATGCTCATGATATTAGGAAGCCTAGTGAGCATTCCAATCTACCATATAATTGGGCTTTATATTTTTAAAATTTAAGAGAGTTAATTAGTTGAGTTGATATTTAATTAGATTATTAGAACTTATAATTTTATAAAATAAGATTGTGAAAATGCCTAAGAGGTGAGGATTTATGCTTGTAGCTCATAAAGAAAAATAATAATCTCAGATCCTAAATCTAGGGAGCTTTGGCAAAGGCCAAAGCACGACCTAAATATAAGATGAAAATGGGTATATAGTTTACCTCCATAAGAGAGAATAAATTACCCGATTGCTGGACTTATTACCGCCTAGAGTGACATCATCTAACTCCTCTTAGCTTTAAACTCATGTAGACAAGTCTTATTCTTTGCAAGATGGCTAGACTCTTGTTCATTTAGAAAGGAGACTAAGTCTTTAAACTCACTTCCTAAGATACTAGAGCATGAGTGGTATGAATCCATAACTTAATCCAATGCGAATTTTATCAAAATTATTTGATTCTTTTGGACTCTTTGTTTTGACACAAGCTCTTATATTTTATATGCCTAAATGCATGAAAATTTAATTATGGGCCAAATCAAGAGACAGAGATGTTCTTCCATCAAAGGCTCTCACAAGTTAAGACTTCATTCTCTAGCAAAGATGGAAGCCCCCTCTTAACAAGAGTGGAATAATATGACATGCATGATATTTTACATTTATTCATCCAGCTAAGAGGTTGCTAAAAATTTATTATCTTGATTTAATTCCTAGGCTTTATGGTGAGGTTATAAGTTATTTTAAAATTTTAGTTATGAGTTGTTAATTAAGGTAGAAAAATTAATTTTATCCTAAGAGCCTACTGCATCCAAACCACACATTCAAGCATCAATCATAAAGAAACTATGAAAAGCATGATGTTCTAATGCACAATATAAACACAACATCAAATAATTTTATAGGTCATGAATAAAAGGCCAACGCGGGTCGTAGTACACATGTGGCATCACAGTGGACTAAGCCTTCTAGTCATTGCTCATCCTAATCTCGCATAACACTAATCCTAATTCCTAATGTAAAATTATATCAAAATTAGGAAAAATAAATCTAGCTACACCTGCAAAATAAATGTTAGCTAAACATACCATACAACCCAAGAAATTATATGAATAATTTGGACTTAGCACCCCACACATGGGTAACCAAGCCCACCTGTCTTAATGTGAGTTATGCTCAGGGGCTAAGTAACCTGCATAGCAAACACATTTATATTTTTATTACAGCGGTCCCTTAAACACAACCCCATGCAGAAAATATGATTACGCTAATAACGGCCTAACATCCAGTCTATGAAACATACACCATAATATTTAGTCTAAAATATTACATCACAAAATAAAATACAACATCATACATACAGCGCCCTAACTTAGCACTAGAAGTGATGACTTAGTATTCTATTGTGTGTGCTTAAAGCTTGTATGACAAGACTTTACTAGGCTTCTTTAGTTTAAGTTTCAATTTAGAGTTTGAATTTATTTAAATTTTACCTCTGGATGATTTCAGTTTAAATGATTTAATGATTTTTTTTCATTTTTATTTCACTTTTATTTGGTTAAAATGATGTTTAGATTTTCAAGAATGAAGAATAGAATGAATTTCATTTGTAGATGGAACTCACCCTATTCTACATCCTAGTTCCTAAAGAATCTAACTAAGATCCTTAAGTATCTTAATTAGCCCATTTGAATTTGTGTAATTTATTTGATTTGATTCAGAGCTTAGAATTTGAATTGGTTTAAGTATTTGATTGATTGATTTTGATTTAGATGTTTTAGTTTAATTGCATCTTGATAATTCAATATCTTTAATATCTAATGAAGTTTAAATTTGTTTAAGTTCATATGTTTTTGATTGATTAATTTTAGATTAGATGTTTTTATTTAATTAAATCTTGATAATTCAATATTCTTTTAAATCAATATATAATTCTTTTTATTGATTATGGTTATGTAACTTAACTTTATGTTTATTTAATTTGATTGTGATTCATTTATTTGTAGTTTGATCGAATTTAATTAATTGAGATTTTATTTTGATTTTAATTGAGTTTAATAATTTCTAATTAGGATTTTATTTTTAATCAAATCCATTTGTCATATTCATCAAAGTTTGGTCTGCATTTTGATTTCATACATTGGATAGTTGATTAGTTTATCTTATTTAAGTAGGTTGAATGAGATTTGATTTGATTACATATTAAATTGATGAGAGTCTTTCTTAATTTAATTTAATTTGATTTAATTTGATTTGATTAGCTTTATCAGTCAATGGGTTTGCTTAGGTTCAATGTGATTAGTTTAATTAAAAAGTGTATTTATGTTAATTATAAAGGTTTGTTCAATTTTTAATTTAATTTCATATTTGTTTATACTAATGATGTAATTAATGACTTAATAATTTAAGTTTAATTTAGGTTTTAATTAGTACTTAATTACATTTATGTTTGATTAAGCTTAAGTTTAATATGATTAATTTAATTGACTTAATTAGTTTATTTAAGAGTTATAATTAATTATTAAATTAAGTAAATATTTGTTTAATTTTTAATTTGATTTCATATTTATTTGGGTTAATGATGTAATTAACGAGTTAATGATTTAAGTTTAAATTAGGATTTGATTAGCATTTAATTACATTTTATATTTGATTAAGTTTAAGTTTAATATGATTAATTTAATTGACTTAATTAGTTTATTTAATAGGTGTGATTAAATTAATTAGTAGATTAATTAAGTGTTTGATTTGAATTAATTTTAATGTGATTTATAAAATTAATTTGGTTTATTAAGATGATAGATTAAGTTTTTAAGTTTGCGTTAATTAGGTGTTTATTCAATTGGATTAGCTTAAGGGTAATTAGTTTAATTAAGGAGTGTGTTTAAGTTAATTATTAAATTAAATAAAAATTTATTTAATTCTTAATGATGTAATTAATGACTTAATGATTTAGGTTTAATTTAGGCTCTGATTAGTATTTAATTGCATTTTGATTATGTTTGATTAAGCTTAAGTTTAATATGATTAATTTGATTGACTTAATTAGTTTACTCAAGAGGTGTGATTATTAAATTTAATTAGTGGTTTGATTTAAGCTTAATTTTAGAGTTAGCTTTAATGTAACTTATTTAAATTAATTTAGTTAATTAAGATGATGGATTAATTCATTAAGTTTGCATTAATTAGATGTTTGATTAATTAAGTTTGATCAAGGGTAATAATTAAATTTTTAAATTATTAAATTAAGGGTTTGTTTAGATTAATGACAATTTCTCACATGTGAGTGATTTGATTTAGTTAAGTGTTTTCCTTAAATTTGATTTGATTAAAGGATTATTGTTATTACCATCATTGCTATTAAGTGAATTAATTATTTATTTCATTTCAATTAAGTTTGATTATTTATGATTAGAGTTTTATTTGATTTGATTCATTTATTATGTTTGTTTGATTTCATTAGCATGTTTGATTTAGTTATTAGGTTGAAAAATTTAATGGTTAATTAATTATCTTATTCCAAATGGATGTGATTTAATCATATGTTAATTAAGTTTACTTTAATTTTATTTGGTTTAATTCGATTAGTATTAAATGATTATGTTAAATTAGTTTATTAATCAATTTAAGTTTTTTAGTTTATTTAATGATTAATTAGTTTCAATTTATCTATACTCATTAAGGGGTTTCATATGATTAAGTTTCCATGCTTAATATAGGTTTAGTTACACTGGTTAGACTCATGTTAAAGTTTCCTAGATTTGTCTAATTTTAAGTTTGATTTAATATTTAATCATTTAATTAACTTAAATAGGTTTAATCATATTTAATTTAATTTCTTCTATGGATGATATTTTTCTGATTTGAGGTTTGATTAATGATTGCTTAAGTGTTATTTCATTTCTCATTTTGATTTGATATTTAAATTATTTTTCCTTGATTAATTAAACTCTACTCCTAAGTGTTTGTTTGGGGTTCATTAGGATTAAGAAGATCATATTATTTTCTTAAGAGTCCTATATGTCAATTGAAGTGATTTAAGCCATTTTGAAGATTTTTGTAAATTTCTGAATTTTTATTTGATTTATCTTATTAAAATGGACAATCTGAACTTCAAAATTTAATTTCTCCCAATCCAAAAATCTTTTTCAATTAAATTTTTTATTATAGGTGTATTTTAACTTTAGTTTCAATCCTTAAGAATTTCAACTTAATCTCACATATCTTTTTTATTTAATTAATGAAATTTGATTTTCACTAAAACTTAAATTAAGCTCAAACTACTTAATAAAATTTTAAGATTTTGTGTTTGTTGGATTTCTTTCAGAAAAAGGAATCCAACAATCTTTTATTTTCAATTTTTGGTTATATATTTTATTTTCTATGAATTTTTGAAGATTCAGGTGATTTAAATTAATTTTTTTAAATAAAAGAAAATATATGCCGCCGTTGAAGACGTCAACCCACAAAAGTGACCCGTTTCGCTCGACTGTTCGATCGCGGATCGATCGCATCTAAAGCCGAGATCTCCGACAGCGATCTAAGAGCCGCGAATCGGCTGACGGACGGCCCAGATCGCATGGTAATCGCATCGCACGCATCCAGTGCAGTATGCTCGATCCACGAACTGTTGGATCAAATCGCCGTAGACATGAATAGTATTTTTAGACTTTTTTAGGAGAAAAATGTGATTTCTAAGTGGAAACTTGTCCAAATGGACCCATTTTTGCGTTGATTTGCACTGGAAAATTTTTTTTTCTAATTGGGATAATTTAAAGTAAAAATACGGGATTATTTAGGAAAAATTCCTAAAATCACAATAAAACTAATACAAAATGCAAGAAATCATAAGGTCGGCTAAAGTTTGGCAAAATTTACCTCGTCGGGGATGGTTTCTGGCGGCGGTGAAGATCCAAGTGAACTCCTAGGTATGTAAGAAAGCTTTGGAATGATCTTTAACTCTTACCTCCCTTTGAAACATCGTCTTCTTCGATGTTTACCGTCGTCTCGCTGGAAAAATAACTATTTATGTTTTTGAGCTCAAAAATGGCTTAAAGAGATGGGGGATGGGTTTCCTTTTGCTTTGGGGAGCTTTTGGGAACTGAATGGTGGTGGGAGAAAAATGTCTAAAGCCTCATTTCTCCCTCCTTTTATAATGGCCAAAAATCCACTCTTTTTTGAATTTTTTTGGCTCCAAATTGATTGTCATCTTGCTTGAGGTGGTTGAGATGGATGATGGATTGATTGAGGACTTTGAATTTTTACTTCAAAGTTCTCTCTTACTACCATATGATTAACTTTATTCAATGCAAATATTGGGGATGAGTTAAGTGCATGTGATGGGAGAGAATTAAATGAGATTGGAATATAGGGGAGGATCCAGAGATTTAAATGGGTTGGGTTGACTTTTGATCCCAAATGGGTTTAGTGTGATGCCCAATGGTTTTAAGGGATTTGGCCCAATTTGGGTCATATGGGTCATATTGGGTCAAATTGACCCATTTGACCAAAATTGGCCAAAATAGCTTGGGTTATGAGTTGATTCATGCTCAATTGGATAATTGAAGATGAATGTGATCTTTGGTTTGAATTAATTTGGATTTAATTTAGATTTAGGCCAAATTGATCCTTCACACCAATTTGGGCTAAGTTGGGTCAAGTCGACCAATTAGGCTCGATTGATCAAATTGAGTTTAATTATGGCATTGGTCAAGTTTAATAATCAATTTAGAATGAACTTGAGCTATTGGTTGCAATCAATTTGGGTTAGATCATGATTTGACTCGATTTGGTCCTTTAGGCCAATTTAGGTCAATTTGGATCAAATGGCCAATTGGGCTTGGTTTGGCCCAATTGATTGCAATTGATCATTCTATGGGGATCAACAATCATGGTGGAAGGTTTTGGTGAGCATGGTTCAATCCAATTTGGGTTGGACTGGAAGTTGGCTCAAATGGGTCCTTTAGGTCACTTTGGGTAAAGTTGACTTAAGTGGGTCAATTAGTTTGGTTTTGGCTTGATTCGAGTATAGTTGAACTTATATATGAGCCCTAGATTGAAATATAAATTCAATGATAATCAATTTGGAGTTTAATGGATTTTGACTCATTTGAAATTTTCAAGTCAAAGGTTGGGTTTGACTTGGGTTGGTTTCGATTTTATTTGATGATTATAGGTTTCATTTATATTTGGATAGATAATTGAATGAATGATTGATTCAATAGAAATTCATTAGTTTTGACTTGATCTGGATAGAATTTGGCTAAGTCCAAAGAATGGGCTTAAAGGATTTAGATTGAGTTTGGATTTGATTTTTGATATAGTTTTGGTTATTTGAATTTATTCCTTCATTTATATTTATGAATATAAATGAAGGAATAATTGATTTGTAAAGAGACCAATTGAGTTTGATTTGATCTAAGGGAGTTTTGGCTAAGCTTATGAATGTGGCTCATATGGCTTAGGAAGGGTTTTAGGATTTGAATTTGATTTTGGGTTTCAAACATTTAGAGTCAAATTTGAAATTAGATTTGGAATTTGAATTTGAATTTGAGATTTGGTTTGAGAATTGAATCTGGGTTTAATTTTAGAAAGTGTATCTAGATTGGCTTTAGGCTATAAGATAAGTAATTTTCTTAAGCCCTAAGGCATAGCTTAACCTTATGATTAACACTTCTAAGTCTCTAGGCTTAGGTTAAGTGTTCACCTAATCACTAGAAGTGTCTTATGACTAAGGAGTTCTTGGTGTCTAGAAGAGTCCTAAGTCTAAGAAGAGGAGATTAAGAGCTCACTCCAAAAGTGAGGTCAACATCCATCCACGAAGGTTCCTTCATCTCATTAATAGCTTGTATTACCCATGACCATTGGATACTAGGAAAATATATTTTCTTAACACACTTTCTCTTAAATAGATCGCTAGTAGCAGAGGTAGCGAGCTTAACGAGAGCATCAACTCAAGTGTTCTTCTCTCGAAGTATGTGAATGATTTGATGTGTTTTAATATGGGCAAGAAGTGACCTCACTAAGCTAAGGTATTATGCTAGTTGAGGATTATGAGCATTAAAGTCTTCCTCAACCTAGGAGGCGACAAGTTGATAGTCAGTGTGGATCATTAAGTTTTGAGCTTCACAATCGATGACAAGCATTAACCCTGCGATGAGAGCCTTATATTTAGTCACATTATTAGTTACAGAAAATTTTAAGAGAAGTTCATACTCTAAAGTATCCTGTTGGGGGGAAATAAGTAAGATTCCTACTTCGGCACTAGCATTTTTTGAAGCTCCATCAACATAGAGGGTCCATTAAGGAGATAAAAGTGGTGTAATAGATAGCTTATTTAGAGTAAGGATAGTGCACTCAACTATAAAGTCTATGAGTACTTGAGACTTTATTTATGGTCTGGGTAGAAAATGAATATCAAACTCTCTTAATTCTGCAGACTATTTGATTAACCTTCCAGATGCCTCTAGTTTCTATAGGATGGCCCTCAATGGTAAATGGGTACAAACATAGATGGTGTGAGCATGAAAATATGAACGCAATTTTAGCGCTAAGAAAATTAAAGCCAAAATCATCTTATCTACTAGTGGATAAAAACTTTCTATATTAGAGAGAATTTTGTTAACATAGTAAATTGGTCATTATATCGTATTTTTCTCTCGTACTAAAACTAAGCTTATTGTGTGGGAAGAGACTGTGAGATATAAGTATAACATCTCTTCTTGGATAGGCTTGGATAGTATGGGTGGAGATGCTAAATATTTCTTAGTTGTTCAAAAGCAGTTTGACATTCATCAGTCTATTGAAAATTATTATTTTTAGCATTTTTTAATATTTTAAGAATGATAATTATTTATCTCGAGAATGAGCTATGAAGCATGATAAGATAGCAATTTGTTCATTCAAGCGTTGAACTTCTTTGATATTCTTCAGAGGAGCCATATCTGAGAGGGCTCTGATTTTCACGGGATTAGCTTCAATCCCGCGGCGGGTGACCATGAACTTAAGAAATTTTTTTGACATAATCCCAAAAGAACACTTGGTTGGGTTGAGTCGTGTGTTATAATGATGAAAAAGGTTAAAGTATATTTTTAAGTTAAAAATATGTTGTGATTCTTCCAAGCTTTTTACTAACATATCATCCACATATACCTCCATTGTATGGCCTAAGAGATCTTTAAAAACCTTATTTATGAGGCGTTGATAGGTAACACCAGCATTTTTTTACCCGAATAACATAACTTGGTAACAACATAAATATTTATATGTTTGAAAAGATGTGGCTTCTTCATCCATTGGGTCCATTTTTATTTGAATGTAACCTGAGTAAGCATCTAAAAAATTAAGCATTTGATGCCCAGACATAGCATCAACCAATTGATTAATTTGGGGAGGGAAAAACTATCTTTTAGGCAAGCATTATTGAGATCAGTGTAATCAATACACATTCTTCAAGTTTCATTTACTTTCTTAACCATGACAATATTTGCTAGCCATGTAGGCTAATATATTTCTTGTACGAATCCCGCTTATAAGAGCTTATTAACTTGTTTAATAGCTTGGAGGCGATTAAGTGTAAAACTCTGCTTCTTTCGGATGACTGATTTGAATGTTGGATCAATCTTGAGGGAGTGCATGATCACATTATGGTCGACCCCAGGCATATATGTCAGACTCCAAGCACAGATGTCTTGATTCTTGCATAGGAAGTTTATATATGTTACCATCTCTTCGTCTGAGAGTAAAGATCCGACTTGCACTGTTCATAAAGGTTGGTCTTCTAATAATGAAACAGGGAGCAAGTCTTCTACAGGCGAAGCCCTCTGGGGTACTTCTTCATCTCAAAAATTAAAATTTTTGATACTGAAGATCACCGAAGGGCGTGATTGAGCTTGTCTGAGGTAACATGATTGTGCTATTTATTGATTTCCACAGACCACTTCAACCCCAACGGGGGTTAGAAATTTCATTTTAAGATGAAATACTGAAGTAATAGCACCAAAGATTGATTGGAGGGGCCTTCTGAAGGATAACATTGTATACTGAATCTGACTTGACCACCATGAATTGAATTGAATGAGTCACTTGTCGAGAAAATTATCCAAGGATAATAGAAAGGGTGATTGGCCCCTCCACTCGCACAAGGCGCTTATCAAACCCATATAATATTCCTGCAGCGGGTTGGAACTTTTCCCTAACCAGGCCCATGCTAAGAAATGTGGAGTAAAATAAAATATCGATAGAACTCTCATTATCAATCAAAATTATCTTAACATTATAACATAGGTCACCAATCCCCGCATTGATGACAAGTGGATCTTAATGCGGAACTTGGGCTCCTTCTAAGTCCGAGTCATTAAAAGTGATGGAATGATCAATACGAGATTTTCTTAACTCTGGCTCTTTGGAGATGACAATGAGGACTTGATTAGATAATAGTGATCCTTTTGCGATTGTTTCAATTTCTCTAACTATCTGACGACTATTTTGCTATTTCTATGATGATTGTCCCGGTTACCCCCCAATTGGAGTTATGTTTGCTTGAGTTGATTAATTTTGCACAAATTGACGTAGATATCCTTGTTGAATGAGTCTCTCGATCTCCTCTTTGAGTTGTTTACACCCCTTAATAGTACGTCTATGGCTTTGATAGAAGTAATAATATTGCTCCTGATTTCTTGAATTTGGTTTTAGTGAATGTGATCACTTAATGATCTCTTCATCTCGAATGACCATCAAGACGTTAACACGAGATGTGTTCAATGATGTGTATTCCTTTTCTGGTCGTGATTCACGTCGTTGATTTGGGGGCTGTGGAGGGAGATCATGATTGCCTTGTTACTTTTTTGATAGAATTGTCGATCTATATCCTCTAGGGCACTCTTACGTTTTTCTATGAATTATTCAAATTATTTATGATTGACATTAATAACCTCATCAACAAAAATTTGTGCATCTACACGATGAACCAAGTCAGCATATGAGTGAATCGTATCTTGCATTAGTAATGATTAGAAAGGCCCAAGACAGAGCCCTCCAAGAAAAACTTCTCTTAATAATTCAGGGTTTACTCCAGGTATTTGGCGAGCCTCTAAGGAGAACCTCTATAAGTACTCCTTAAGTGATTCACCTTCATTTAGACGAATGTCTGAGAGATAAGAGGAATCTTTAATGATCCTCTAATTTGTAATGAACTGTTCTACAAAAATTTTGGCGAGTTTGTCAAAGGTATGGATGGATCCCTTTGGAAGGGAGTATAACTAAGTGCGAGCTTGACCCTTATGAGTGACTAGAAAGACCTAACAAAGCAGTGTGTTAGGAGCTCATTGGATATGCATGATGGCTCTGTAATGGTCGATGTGTTCATATGGGTTAGTTGCCACATCATAGGAGTCGATGCTTGGAAGCTTGAAACCTATGGGAATAAGATGTTGAAGAATAGCTTCAGTGAAAGGTGAAGACTCCTGATAGCTGTGATGAGAGTGAAGATGATTTCCATCTTTAAAGTATAATTATTCATGCACTAAGTGTTGTAATTTCGTACGTATAACATGATGGGTGGAATCAATAGAACGAGAATGTGTCAAGCTATTGACAATAATTTGTGAGTTAACAATCAGTTAAGCTGCAAGTGATGGATGAGTAGAACTAGCAGTGTCATGGAGGTCAACATCACGGTCTAGAACCTGAGGAACTTCAGCTTGATGGCGAGAAGGCCTCATATTAGCGTTTTGACCTCTCCTGGCTAACGATCGATCTTAGGAGAGATGTGTTTGTCGTAGTAGTGGCTGTCATGTTTTTCGTAAAAGTCAAATTATCTCATTTTGAGACTCTTCCATTCGATGAACACGATCTTCTAGAGAGGTTCCTGTTGCACCTTCACAAATAGGGTTGTGCCTATCAGGGGGAACTGAGGTCGAAGCTTGGCATCATTGGTTTAAGGAATGGTTTTGGGAGTGATGGGAGTTGGAGCGGGAGGCTCTGTTATTGCGAGTATTACGTCTATTGGCCATAATGCAAGTGTTCACAGAGATTGCGATTGTGGGATAAACTTCCCACAGACGGCGTTATATTGTTGCGTGCTGGAAAATCAATTGCGGTAAAATAAAAGTTTACGCCTTAGCCTTGTTATGAAATTTAACACACACACAGATATTTAAAGAGTGAACAAAAAACTCCAGTAAAAATCCTGTATATAGTGAGAAAAAATCATGGGGCAGCCCAAGAAAATTTTCCTATATATATTTGCTTACAAAGTTTAAGTTTTTCCGATAACACATAATCAGATATGAGAAAGCTTGACGAGAATCCTAATCAGAATAATACATCAGAAGAAGTAGCTCAAAAGTTGTTGGTATGATGGTGAATAGCTGGTCGATGGTCGGCGACCGTGGCGATGGCTAGCTGGCGGTGATCCGATACACGATGATCGATGGTGGTGGCGGCAACCGCGGGTCTGGCGGTGACCGCGCTATCGGCAAGTGTCGGCGGTGGTCAGCGATGACCTGGCGGTGATCGATCATCGACAGTATGATTATCATTCAAGCATAATCGAGCTGTGTGTCAACCTCAGAAGTGAGCGAATGAGAGGACAAGGGAGGCAACGTGTGAAGCAAACTGAGAAATAATGGGAATCCTCGGTTCATTGGAGATTTCCTTAAAA
This sequence comes from Cymbidium sinense, assembly GCA_021442155.1. Taxonomy (NCBI): domain Eukaryota; kingdom Viridiplantae; phylum Streptophyta; class Magnoliopsida; order Asparagales; family Orchidaceae; genus Cymbidium; species Cymbidium sinense. The sequence goes on along the minus strand of CM038229.1, from coordinate 65,688,151 downwards.
GAGCAAAATGATTTATTTAGAGGGATAAAATTACCAACTTACATATTAGATAAAGTAAAATTGAAATTTGAGGGTGAGCAATTAACCTTATGCTGACTGATAGGTTTACCATTGAATGACCACTCAATGGCTCAAAAATGGCCTATCGAAGACCAGTTAATTAACCATTATTCGGTGCACTCAATAAGGATGGTTACTTTCAGACAGTTTTACACATAATGATGAATTAGTAAATAAGTTTAAATCTTATTTTAATGAAGAGAAATTTACATACGTACCAGTCAAAATTTTTCGTTTTATATATCTAACGCCTCAAACATTATATTTACCTATCTAACATCTAAAACTATCAAATGCATTAGATATACCACTCCGTTAGCCTCACCGTCCCTCTTCGTCTCCTTTGTGCATGCAAAGCCGCTTTTTCATGTGTATTTTATGAACAATGGGGAAATGAAACCCCTCTACGGATAAACTCACTAGCGTCAATGCAAATACACATCAAATTAGAATCATCGAAAGCATAGCAATATGATTTTGTATAATCCCACACGCCGACGAGCACTCAAACTCCCCGCTACAGCAATATTTTTTTGTCTGAAGTGCTCCGGCATACCATCGTCTCCCTTGACCCAACCTTAAGCTCCATCAGAAACCTTCGGTTCAATTCCACCACACACCTCATTGGCGAACACCTCCCTTTTCTCCCTTCTGCCATCATTGCCAAGTTGTATCCATCTAAAAGGCTCACGTCATAGAAATCCATATTATTGCCCTGGTGAACGAGAGCTTGATGAGGGTCATCGGCAGTGTTCCACTTTCCCAGTGCACTCCAGTCACGGTTAACTTTTATATTGATTTTGAAGATTGAAGTTTGAACTCGTGCCTACAGTTATAATAACACTTATCGGTAAGGGATGGTGAGACCAACGGAGTGGTATATCTGATGCATATGATAGTTTTAGGTAAAATGAGAAGTTCTGAGTGGTATATATGTAAATCCCCTTTTAATGAAATGTAATAAATATAAATTATGGCTGTAAAATTTTTTATTTGAAATTATATTTATAGGTTATGTGTGCATAAGTTTCAGATTTTGCATGTCTATATAAAAGGGCTAAACAAAATTTATTTGATTTAGAATTCATGTTTCTAATTGGAGGTACATTCAAAGATAACTATCAAGAAATTTTTTTTTTTTTAATTTGATTAAGTCCTCATAAATTTTAATAATTAATTAAACCCCGTATGTGCAATGAAAAGACAATCGAATGGAAATTCTCTACGCAGATGATCAGAATACTGCATTATGGCAACCTCATTCGTTGTCATGTTTCTTTGAAAGCTATTGAGAAGGCTCCCTCGTTGAAATCTAACCTTATCCTCAAAATTAGTCACCTTAATCTAAAATCAACAAAGCTGAGGGGCTTATTGAAAAAATGCACGAAGAATGAAATTTTTTTAGAAGATTTGCATAAATATCATCCAATTTTTAAGTATTAGATATATATAAATATATATATAATTTATGATATATATATAAATGTTTTTTTCCCAAAATATATCTTTACTTTTCTCGGGATTATCACATAAACTTCCTAAAAAATTAATATTTAATCAAAGAAGTAGCACTCACTATAATTTTAATAAGTGATAATTCTTACCATCACTCAAAATCATCATTGGCATAAGCACAAAAAACTTATATTTATACTCTCTTTATTTTTTTATCATCTTATTTATATAAATATCAATTTTATAATCATATAAATTAAGTCCTATAATATAAAAATTATTTAATGATAACTTATATCAACTATTGCAATAATTTAACTCTTTACCAAATATGTAGAATATATAAATAAATAAATAATTTTATATATATATATATATATATATATATATATATAAAAGATATTTTTAGGAAACAATAAATCAAAATTTAAATATATGATTTTATAATTTACATTTAAAATTTTCATATATTAGAAATTTATCAATTTAAAACAAAATATTATTAAAAAAAAAAAGTCTTCAAGGATTGTTCAATGTGTCATCATTTCACATCTATCCTTCACAAGAAGTTGCCATTTGGCTTCTCAAAGAATATTAATGAATAAAATATAAATGAAATAAAGTAGGAAGATTCCTAATTACTTCATAAATTAAAATACTTTTTTACAAACTTTATATTCGTCCATATCCATTCGAATTAATTAAAACTAATACCAGTGTGGACGCCGTACAAGTTGCTTAAGCCTAGTTGACCCATTCCAAACCAAATAATAATTCAAAAAAAAATATTCTAATAAAAATGTATTAATATGATTTGCTTCGAGAATTTATTTTGTTGACCTATTTTTTAAATATAAAATTGTTTTTAATCAATTATTTAAGTCACATATTTATTATTTATTTGTTATGATTTTTATAAAGAATATATAATTTTTTCATCATTATTATCTTTATTTTAAAATTTTAGGATCAATGTACTGGTTCTTAACTAATCATATTATTTTAAGAATTGAAATTGAATTAATTAATATTTATAAATTTATTTTTGGGGGGGCTATATGAAATGTGATGAAATTCTATATGAAAAAATAGTAGAAGTTAATCTTAAAGAAATTGTTGCTTAAAAAAATTATAGTGAGTATTATAATTTTTTTTTAAAAAAATTAAATCATAACTTTCTGATTATCATCACACTTGAAAGTCAGATAAACTCAACTTTCTCGTCACAATTTTTTTAAAATACAGCCCTATAGTAATTTACCAAATGCTTAAAATAGTATGAATCGAACCACATCATAGGTAAAATATCATGCTATCCACACCCTAATTGTAATATACATTAAAATTAAAAATTATACTTTACATCAACTTTATAAATAATTTTTTATTATTTAATTCTTTTAATTTTCGATTTTTAAAATTAAAACAATTGTGAGCGGAGGAAAATATGATGATTTTGTTATATTATATTAGTTTTGTCAATTTAATTCTTTTGTTTTTTAAGCTAAAAGCCGAATTCAATATTTAAGGGAAAAAAAAAATAATCCAGCTGAGCCCAACTTGTCCAGTGCTGCTTAGCGCTCAGCTCTTTCGTTCATAACCTGAAATTACCGAGAACTTTCTCTAATCAGTTTTTGCCACGTGGAATTCATTTAGCTAGTTGTAGGAAATATTTGGGGGGCGTCTTATTCTAAAAAAAGTAAATATTATATTATATTATAAATAAATATACTATAATTGATTATTATTTTAATTTATTAATACTTCCAAATATGCTAACTCTGATTAGTTGTAATTATCTCAAATGAAATATTCCTTATAATTTTTTTTAAAAGAACTTGAGGTTAGTCAAATTACTAAGATAATTATCTCAATAGCTTATATTTAGATGTTAGGTGTAATCCTCGTTAAAGTTAAAGATCTATTTGAGATAATAATAGTCGTATGAAAAATAATGATAGAGTAGCTATAGAAATTGTTATATGAATAAGCTGCAATATGTATATATATATATATATATATATATATATATATATATATATATATATATATATATATTTAAAAAAGTTAAATATGATCATCATAAGTAAAGTTTTTAAAAAATACAACTTTTCGATCACAGATTCTTCAAAACACTAGCTCATTGCAGTTCAGTCGTTGCACCCCAAAAGTTCGAGCGATATGATTATTGATGTATGAATAAACAAATCTATATAAATGGTGCATATCAAGTCTTTTGGATTGTAGTCTATATAAATATAAGTTATTTATATTCATATATGAAGCTTATATTTCTAACATATTAGTGTTTATGTGCTTTAGAAGGATATAAAATTTATGATGATCCATGTTTTATAAATGTTGCGTCTTTGGAAAACCATGGAGAGTAAAATTTACGCCTTTTGATTAGTCAAAGACACAATTTAAAGAGCGAATACGAGACACTCGAATTTTTAAAAAACCTCGAAAAGAGGAAAACCACTAGCAGAAAAAAAGATTCCACTATGTATCCTTTCGAGGTACAAAATCTTCCATAAATTACAGATTATTTGAGAAAGGACAAATTGTAACGATCGGTTTATAATGATGTTGAGATGTAACCTGGAAATGCGGTATAACGACGGTACCGAGGGTGCGATCTTGCTCGGGATCTTCAAGCTTTCTTTCTCTTCCTCCCCACTTCACTTTTCCTCTTCTTCCCGATCGGACTCTTCCTCTTCTTCCTTGCTTCCTTGCTTTAGCTTCCTTCTTCTTCACTTGCTTGGACTATTCTTCTTCTTCCTTGCCTTCTTCCTTGCTTTAGCTTCTTCTTCACTTGCTTGGACTCTTCTTCTTCTTCCTTGTTCTTGTTCTTCTTCACTTGCTTCACTTCCTTCTTCACACTTGCTACCTTCTTCTCCACTTGCACTTACTTAGCTTAGCTTAGGCCCCCATGTGAGGTGAGAGGCCTATTTATATAGATGGGAGATTCTAAGAACTCATGAAGGCTGCAACTCCTCGGAATTAATGACTCCTTCATCATTTGATGTATTTTGAGCATTTGGATGCCCAAATGAAGTCGAATTATGAGATCTTAGGCTCATTAGATCGGAGACGCCGATTTGACTATAAACACTCCACATTTGAGAGTTTTTTGGGATTTAATTGATGTCCCAAGATTCTAATGATATTTTAAGTTGATCTCGATTTGTTTGACTCAAAATCATATCGCTTTCATCAAGATTTGTGCGGTATTTTGAGAGCCATATCGGCCTCTATTTTGGATGACATTAAATCATCCAAAATGTTAAATGTTCAAAAATAACGAATTAAGTTTTAGCGTTGGGACTGGCGGCCGGCTAGCGCGGCGTCATGAGGCTACAGGTTAGATATGGCTTAAGGAGCATGGCGCTGGCGCTTGGGTCTCATGATGCCCGTGTCGAGTGCGGCGATACGCGATGCGGTGCTGGCGACGGCCAAGGGCGCTGGCGGCGGCTACGCTTCATGGCCAGCCATTCCATGCGATCACGGTCAGGCCATTCCGCGTAATCTGATCGTCACGCCATTCCCAGAATCTGTCGCCATTCGCTGATCGGACCCATCTGTCGGGCCAGGTCTGTTGTCAAGGTCTAATCTGTGGCTCTGCGCCCGCTACGCTCTCGCAAGGTCTCCAGCTGGTTGCGTATGTTCTCACATGCTTGTCAGGCGACCTGCCCTACCAGAAATTGGTTTTGAGCCGCTTTTGAACCGTTTTGAGGGTTTTACCCTTTTCCCCTGTAAAATACCAGAGAGAGAGAGGCCTTTCCCTCTCCCTTTCTTCTGAGTGAGGTTCCGGCGCACGGCCACGCCGGACCGTCCGGGTTAGAGGCGACCGCGCTCCAGATAATGCCGTGGAAACCCGCTTAATCGCCACGCCGCATCGTCCGGGTTAGGGAGCGATCGGCCTACGGTGATAATGCCGTGGTTCCGGCGACCGCCACGCCAGACCGTCCGTTAGAGGGGCCTACCAGATAATGCCGGGTTCCGCACGGCCACGCACGGCCCCGGTTAGAGGCGATCGGCCCATCAGATACGCCGTGGTTCCGGCGCATCGGCCACGCCAGACCGTCCGGTTAGGGCGATCAAGGCCCACCTGTGATACGCCGGGAAACCCCGGCGCATCACCACGCCGACCGGCCCGCCAGAGGCGACGGCCCACCAGATACGCCGTGGGTTCCGGCGACGGCCACGCCGACCGTCCGTTAGAGGCGATTGCGCCCACGATACGCCGTGGTTCCGGCGCACGGCCACGCCGACGCCCGCCAGAGGCGATCAAGGCCCACCAGATACGCCGGGTTCCGATCGCCACGCCGCATCGGCCCGTTAGGGCGCATCGCGCCACGATACGCCGGTTCCGCCACGGCCACGCCGACCGTCCGTTGGGAGGCGATCACCGAGATGGGGTCAAAGATGCTCGATGATAAGGCCGACGAGGATAACCCGACGATGGTGGTGACCGGATTGCCGGTGATGGTCGAAAGGACCGCGAATGGTGAGGCGGACCGGCGACGGAGTACGGCAGCGGACCGGCCAGAGTGGTTGGCGTCGACGGGTGGTGACGCAATCGCCCACGCACTTAGAGATATAATCAATCCGCCGAGGATTTTGACCCATCCGAGGTTATTTGTCGAGTGTTATCCGGCGACATTAACCTCGGCAGAGGGTACAAAGTTTTGACCTTTCCAGTTATTGGTCTGGTATTCGCCGACGCTAACTCAGATGGAAGAGGCCGGAAGTCCACCAAGGACCTTTGACCTTTCCGTTGTCGATTATTCGCCGACGCTAACCCGCATGGAAGAGGCCGCGGAAGTCCACCAAGGACCTTTTGACCTTTCCGTTTGTCGAGCTTTTGCTCGGCGACATTAACCCGCATGGAAGAGATCGCAGAAGTCCACCAAGGACGCTTGACCTTTCCGGTTGTTTGTCGAAGCTTTGCTCGACGACATTAACCCGTATGGAAGAGATCGCGAAGTCCACCAAGGACGCTTGACCTTTCCCGGTTGTTAGTCGAAGTTTTCACCGGCGACGCAACCCGTATGGAAGAGGTTGAATTGAATCCGAGGCGACGGGCGACCGGCGCCGACCACGGGCCGGATGACCTACGACAATGGTGATGACCGCCAAGATTGCCACGATAAGCAATGGGCAAAGGACCGGCGACGAAGAAGCGGCGACCGGCTATATGGTTGGCCGCAGTGGGTGGTCGGCACGCGAATCGGTAATGGTTGTCGACGGGCATCGACGCCGAATCGGCGCGATGACCGGCCATTAATGGTGATGACCGCGAAGATTGCCGGCGATGGTCGGCAGGACCGACGATGGTACGACGGTGGTGACCGGCGACGATTTTTGACCCATCCAAGGTTGTTTGTCGAGTGTTATCTCGGCGACATTAACCTGCGCGAGTGGGTACAAAGTTTTGACCTTTCCGGTTGTTTGTCGAGCTTTTGCTCGACATTAACCCGCATGGAAGAGATCGCAGAAGTCCACTAAGGACGGACCTTTCCGGTTGTTTGTCGAGCTTTTGCTCGATGACATTAACCCGCATGGAAGAGATCGCAGAAGTCCACCGCGACGCTGACACGCATGACCGGTCGAGTGGCTGATGACCGACGATGATGGTGGTGACCGGCGAGATTGGCTACGGTCTACGACAGCGACGGCGATACGGCGCTGACCTACAAGGGTTGGCGCCGACGGGTGGTCAGAATGACTACCGACGGAGATCTTTGACCTATCCAAGGTTGTTTGCCGAGTGTGACTCATGACGTTAACTCAGGAAGAGGTCCATCAAGTCCCCTCGATTGATCATGTCCCACCGAGATGTAACATGAGTTGTATATTTCTCAAGTGGGAGGAAAAGTAAAGAAAAGCAAATCTTGTTAAACAAAGCCGTGAATTCACTAGTTCAATGATATAATCATAAGACACAGGTACGGGCTTTAAGAGAAAATGACAACAACAATCGCAACAACAAGCTTTAATCCTTAGTGGGGGTTAGTTATACAAGGATGAAATGACGACGAGATAAAAGTCATAATAATTATGCGAAGAGTTACGATAATATTTTCAAGATTCTTAGATTCCAAGTTCGAGGTGAAGTTTTTCCGGTCCTTGAGCTTGAACGCTCGGCTCGACCATAGTTTATGACCACATACGGACCATCCTGCAGAGGTGAGAGTTTATTGGCCGAGGGCCTTTGCTCAGCCGAGACTTCGCGCAGACCAAGTCACCGATGATATGGACGAGGTTTCACTCTTCGTTGAAGTGGCGAGCTACCCGCTGGTGATAGGAAGCACCGGCAGGCCATATCCCGAAGTTTCGTGGAGTAGGTCAGTGCCGCCGGAGTTTTTCTTCATTACTTCCATGATCAAAAACGGACTCTTGACTTGGAACCCCGATATCCACCAGATGATAGCTTGCACAAAACACAAGTTATACTGTGTCTCACCGTGTGCGTGAGCAGAGCCCAAAGAACATTGGGGAGCTCATCAACCCATTGCCCCGCCCTTCTCAAGACGTGTTTTAGTCCTTTGAGTATGGTCCCATTGGTAACTTCGCTTGCCCATTAGTTTGAGGATGTGCTACACCGCGCGCAATAATGTGAAGATCTTTGCAAAAGGACGAAAGACTTTTCCAAGAATTGAGTTCCATTGTCGATGATCTTTGCAGAAGACCGAATCGACATATTATATTTTTCCGCACAAATTGTTTGGTATTTGCCTCGTGATTTTAGCGAGTGGTTCGCCTCTACCCATTTTGTGAAGTAGTCGACGCTAGAATGATAAATTTTCTGTTCCGATGCTATTGGAAAAGGTCCCATGATATCAATCCCCGAGCAAAAGGCCATGGGCTTTGAATGGATGAGAGTTCTGCATGCATGTGAGGGAGGTTAGAATGCAATTGACAACCATGATTTCTTTGTGAATTCCATGCCTTGTTTCATTGTAGGCCAATAAAACCCTTGCCTCATGATTTTAAGGGCCAATGCTCTTCCTCCAAGGTGTTCCCCACATATTCCCAGTGAACCTCTTTAACGCGTAATCGCCAAGGTGGAAGGCATTTGAGATATGGACCAGAAAGCTCGCTTGTATAGTTCACCTCCAATAATAGCAAAGTTTGAAGCTTGTCTTCTGAGACGAAGGCGGAAGTTGGATCTTCGTGAAGGGTCCCTTCTTGTAGAAAAGATAGATCGGGTTTATCCACCTAACGCTCATTTTCCTCATCAATAGTTTGAATTATCCATGGCCCTTGGATACTAGGAAAATGTATTTCTTCAACATGCTTTCTCTTAAATAGATCTCCAGAGGTAGTGTTTAGCAAGAGCACCAGTATTCTTCTCTAGTATGTGGATGATTTGATGTGTCTTGAAATGAGTAAGAAGAGATTTTACCAAGTGAGATATTGCACCTGAGGATTATGAGTATTAAAATCTCCTCCAACTTGGGAGGCTACAAGTCGGGAGTCAGAATTACTAAGTTTTGGGCTTCGCAGTCAATGGCTAGTCTCAACCCTCGGATGAGAGCCTCATATTCGCCATGTTATTAGTTGGAATTTTAAGCTAAGTCCATACTCTGGGTATTTTGCTGGGGAAACAAGTAGATTCCCGCACCAAAGACCAAGATTTCTAAGCTCCATCAACGAGAGAGTCCATCGAGGAGATGAAAGACACGAGTGCATAGCTCTTCTAGAGTTGGGTGCATTCCACTATAAAGTCCGCAAGTATTTGAGACTTTATGTCGAGGTAGAAAATTTATATCAAATTCTCCCAGTTCTCTGCATATTGATCAATCTTCCGATGCTTCGGTTTCGTAAGATGGCCCTTAATGGTAAATCGCTGTAAACGATGGTGTGAGCTTGAGTATGGACGCAATTTTCGCCGAGAAAATTAACGAGCCACTTTATCTCAGAAATGGATAACGACTTTCTATATCGAGAGAATTTTACCGACGTAATAAATTGGTTGTGCCCCATCTTCTTCGCACTAAAACTGAAGCTTATTATGCGGGAAGAAACCGCAAGATATAAGTATAACGCTTTCCTTGAATAGGTTTGGATAGGGGAGATGCTAGATATTCTTTAGTTGCTCAAAAGCATACGACATTCATCGGTCCATTGAAAATTATTATTTTAGCTCCCTTCAATATTTTAAAGAATGGCAAGTATTTGTCCCAGCTAGAAACGGGATAATGCACAATTCGACCATTCAAACGTTGAACGCCTTTGATATTCTTCTGAGGAATCATATCTTGAGAGCTTTGATTTTTCGTGGTTAGCCTCTATCCCACGGTGAGTTACCATAAATCCAAGAAATTTTCCGACGTAACCCCAAAAGCACACTTGGGTTAAGTCGGCGTTATAGTCAAGGAGGTCAAAGCATGCTTCTAAGTCCAAATATGTTGTGACTTTTCTAAGCTTTTCACTAACATGTCATCCACATACACCTCCATCAGTGGCCTAGTGTCTTTAAAACCTTATTCATGAGGCGCTGATAGGTAGCACCAAAGATTTTTAATCCAAATGGCATGACTTGGTAACAATATAAACCTTTATATGTTTGAAACGCAGTAGCCTCTTCATCTATTGGTTCATCTTTATTTGATTGTACCTTAATAAGCATCCAAAGAGCATTTGATGTCCGGATGTAAGGCCCACCAATTGATCGATTCGAGGAAGAGGAAAACTATCCTCGGCGCCTTATTAAGATCAAGATAATCAACACACATCCTCCATGTTCCATTTGTTTTTTAACCATGACAACATTTGCTAGCCATGTGGGTAATGCACTTCGGTATGAATCCCGCTTCTATGAGCTTGTTAACTTCTTGTTCAATACCAAGACGACGGTGCAAAACTCCGCTTCTTTGGATGATTGGTTTGAACATTGGATTAATTTTGAGGGAGTGCGTGATTACATTGGGGTCGACCCTGATATCCTGACTCCAAGCAAATATGTCTTGATTCTCAAAAGAAATTTATATACTTTTCCCTTTGTTCTTCCGAGAGTAAAGATCCCACTTGCACCGCTCGTAATGGTTGGTCATCCGATAATACTATTGAGAGTAAATCTTCTGTGGAAGCTTTTGAGGTACTCTTTCATCTCGAAAGTTAAGATCTTCGATGTCAAAGTGATGGAAGGGCGCTGAGCTTGTCAGATAACATGATTGGCCGCCGCTGATTTCCACAAACCACCCCAACTCCACCGGGGTAGGAAATTTTATCTTCGATGAGAATCAAGTGATAAGACCAAAATTGATTGGAGGGGCCTCCAAGATTGCGTTATATGCAATCCGACTTCACCACCATGAATTGTATTAAATGAGTCACTTGTCGAGGGAATTCAGGTAACAGAAGAGTGATTGTACCTTCGCCTGCATCGGTGATTATCAAACCCATATAGTGGTCCATGGTTGGAGCTTTTGTTGTGCCCATGTTGAGAAAAAGTAAAATAAGACATCATGTAACTCCCATTATCGATCAAAATTCTTTTAACGTTATAACAAGGATCACCGATCCCTGCGCTGATGACAAGTGGATCTTGATGAGGGATATGGACTCCTTCTAAGTCCGAGTCATTGAAAGTGATGGAATGATCAATACGAGACTTCTTCAACTCTGGTTCTTTGGAGGCAGTAACGAGAACTTGATTATGTAGTATCCTCCTGCGATTGTTTCGATTTCTCCAATTATTTGATGATTATTTGGTTGTTTTGTGATGATTGTCCGCTTCCCCCAAACGGGTGTGTTTGTTTGAGGTGGTTGATTCTTCACAAAGCACGTAGGTATCCTTGTTGAATGAGTCTCTCGATTTCTTCCTTGAGTTGTATACATGCTTCAGTAGTATGTCCACGGCTCCGATGAAAATGACAATATTGCTCCTGGTTTCCTGAATTCGGTTTCAATGGATGCGCCACTTGATATGTTCTTCATCGAATAGCCATCGAGGTTAACACGAGATGTGTTCGGGTGTATGTCTTTTTCCGATCGAGGTTCACGCTTGTTGATATGTGGGAGGGAGATCATGACTACCTTGTCGCTTCTTTTGATGGGCCTGGTCCACATTTCGGGTGTTTTTTGCTTTCCGCATATTGTTCAAATTGTTTCATGATGAGCATTAATAGCTTCATCTACGGAGATTTGTGCTTCTACACGATGAACTAAGGCATGAAATGACCGTGTCCCTCATTAATGACTAATAGGGCCTGACTGAGTCCTCCAAGGAAAACTCCTCTTAATAGTTCGTGGTCTACCCTGTGTATTTGGCGAGCTTCTAAAGAGAACCTCTGGAAGTATTCTTTGAGTGATTCACCCTCGCTCGTCAATAATGGAAGATGGGAGGAATCTTTAATGATTCTGATTTGCAATGAACTGCTCCACAAAGAACCTCGGCAGTTCGTTAAAGGTATGGATGGATCCCCTTGGAAGAGAATAGAACCGCGCGAAGCTTGCCCTTTGAGGGTAACAGGAAAGACGATAAAAGCAGGTCGAGCTCGCTGGATATGCATGATACCCAGAATGGTCGATGTGTTCGTGGGTCGGCCCCATCATAGAATCAATGCTCTGCTTGAAACCTACGGAATTGGATGTCAAGAATGGCTTCTAAAGGTGAGGACTCCTCATAACCGCGGTGTGGGTGAAGATGATTTATCTTGAAGGTGAAATTCATCTTGTATTGCCGCCGCATACAATGTCATGATGGGATTAATGAGATGAGCATAAGCTATCAACAACGACGGTGATTGAATGTGCTGAGTCGCACGCTGGATGAGTGGAACTAGCGTGTCAAGGAGATCACATTGCCTCCATGCGGAAACTGTGAGGATTAGCGCTTTGACCTCCCGCAATGACCGATCTTGGGGAGATATGTTTGTAGTAGTACCGTTGTAGTCCTTGCAAAAGCTGGATCATCTTATTTTGAGACTCCTCCATTCGACTAACACCATCTTCCAAAGAGATTCCGCTCCGCCTCAACTTAGCGTCCTTGGTTCAGGGATGGGTTTTGAGAATGACGGGAGTTGGAACGGGAAGCTCCGTTGTGACGAGTGTTGTGCCTATTGGCCATAACGTGGATGTTCACGGGAATTGTGGTTGAAGAGTTTTACTTCCCACGACGGCCAACCTGCTATGCGTCGGAAAACCTGCAGAGTAAAATTTATGCCTTACTTGTTGATCAAAGACACACAGTAATTAAAGACTAACATGAGACACCTAATTTTAACGGAAAACCTCAAAAGAGGGGAAAACCACGGCCTAGCCCAAGAAAAGATTCCACTATGTATCCTTTCGTGAGTACAAAATCTTCCAGCAACAGATTACGAATTCTATTTGAGAAAGGGACAACATGTAACAACGATCGCTTATAGACGATGTTGAGATGGTAGCTTCGTGGAAATGCCGTATAATTAACGATGGCGCGGCCAAGGGGGATCTTGGGATCTTCAAGCTTTAGAGCTTTCTCTTCCTCCTCACTTCACTTTTCTTCCTCGACGACTCTTCCTCTTCTTCCTTGCCTTCTTCCTTGCTTTAGCCTTCCTTCTTCACTTGCTTGGACTATTCTTCTTCTTCCTTGCCTTCTTCCTTGCTTTAGCTTCCTTCTTCTTCTTGCTTGGACTCTTCTTCTTCTTCCTTTCGGTTCTTGTTCTTCTTCACTGCACTTCCTTCTTCTTCACTTGCTTCACTTCCTTCTTCTCCACTTGCTTCACTTACTTAGCTTAGCTTAGCCCCCCATGTGAGGAGTGAGGCCTATTTATAGATGGGAGGAGGGGTATTCTAGTAAACTCATGAAAGGCCCAGACCACTCTCGACGGACGCCGAATGACTCCTTGATCATTTGATGTATTTTGAGCATTTGATGCCCAAATGAAGTAATTATGAGATCTTAGGCTCATTAGATCCGGCTCGTCGAGACGCTCGATTTGACTATAAACACTCCACATTTGAGAGCTTTTTTTGGGATTTAATTGATGTCCCGAAGATTCTAATGATATTTTAAGTGCTTGATCTCGATTTGTTTCGACTCAAAATCATATCGCTTTCAACATCAAGATTTGTGCTTTGACTGGTGGTATTTTGAGAGCCATATCAATAAATCTTGGGGGTTTCAATAATTACATATTATTGAGTGATAAAAAAATGAAATTCTAAAGAAATTAAATTTAGGTTTTCCTCCTATGACACACTTAGCTTAGTGCAGGGCATTATTTATTTATTGCTTAATGTAGTCAATTATTATAAAAATATCACATTAGATTAGGGCATGATACTATACCTAGTAGTTGAAACTATTAAGCATATTATAATCATAAAATATTTGAAAATCACTTGTATACTACATATCTAACATCTAAACTTCAATTTTTACATATATAAAATCTTAATCTTCAATATTACATCAAAAATATCATAATCATTCACTTTTTAAAAATGAAATGCACATTTTTAAACATAGAAAAGTGTTATATAAGTAAATATCTAACTTTAGCTATTAGATATATAAATACATAAGAATTGTGTGATATGTATGTAAATCTTCCTTCTTTTTTTCATTCTTCAATAGATCAATAATATGTTTAAATCTATATGACTCTATCTTAACACAATTTTTGTTCAACTTTAAATATTCATTTATTATATCATTAAAAACATTAGGTAATTAATCATAGGAAGATTGCCACATTCAAAATTGTGTAGTTGTACTCCTTCTATCATTAAATTAAGCCATTAAGTAAGCATTTTTTTTATATCTCCTTTCTTCACATCTATGTAGCTTTTTTTTCTTCCATTATAAAGTTGTTATCGTGATTTCGTATCTTCGAATTATTTTTACTTACTTTCTTACAAAAAGAAGGATGCACATTTAAAATATCTATTTTTTCTAATTATTAAATTTATAATTAGTGGATCATCTTCAATCATAAATGCACAATAAAAATATATGACAATTTTGATAGTAAATGTATGACTCAAAAATTACGACCACATAACATTGAATTGAAGAGAGTGGTTTAAGTGTCATGTAATTCGTGAAAAGAAGATGGAATAAGAAAGGTAAGATACTACCTGAGATTTCACACTCATTTGTGAGACTTTAGATCCGCCTGTGTTTTATAGCTCTATAGTTAATTACCTCTCCCAATAAGTGAAAAGAGAACTTTCGATTAATACCAGTCGTTAGGTCGCTTAATGTGTAGCGTATAGTAAAAATATATGGAGTTTTAAAATTTAAGATTATTAAACTCATCATTTCAGCTTAAACTAGATGATTGAGGGAATGATAATGTGCCCGATCTAGATCTTATGGTTCTGTCATCCCGCACATCATTCCTTTACTTAGTCATAGAATAACAACTTGACTTGATCCTTAAACACATGTACATCGTCAAGAAATCAGAACTGGGTGATATTTCAAGAAGATATGCTTAAGTACCTGAGAGGATTGTTTGACCTATCAAGTATACCCTATGATTCACAACTCAAAGGGCAGAGCCATTAGGGAGCATATGGGCTACGATCGTGATAATAATATAATGAAGCCTGATTGGACAAATCACCCAATCGGAGGACTTTGGGTGTAATTATCCGGAGCTCTCTCCAAGCCAGCTAGAGGACACCAGCCACGCCCTTATCGGCAAAAGATTATTTGAGAGTGAACATAAGAACACTTGATCATTAGCTCTTTTGTGAGCTAGAATTTTCTTAATTTATCACCCCAACAAATAGGGCGGATGGATGAGTGATTTTTTAAGTGAGAGTTTCATTTAAGCGATTGCTACTTAATTGATTTGAAAAATTGATTAATTTGAATATGTTTAAGAGCTTAGATCGCCAATTAGCTAATAGAGGAGATTTGTTGTCACTAGAATCGCCGACATTTCATTAAATTGTCATAATTGATTTAGATTTTGTTAACTATCTAAGACTAAATCGAGAAACCACAAGAAGATCCTCACTTGAATTTAAACATTCAAGATAAGTTCTACCCATGCGTGTATTTTAGGTAATTTTATTTCAATTATGAGATTGATTTTATATTTTCATTTAATTCCAACTCCAAGTAAACTTTTCGACATTAAAATTTGCTTGAAATCTACGTCCGAATACGCGTGTTTATAGCTATAATTTCATCTAATTAGTGATTTCGTGATTTTGAAAATCATAATTTAGAATGAAGTTCCTTAATTTTTGTATTGAAGAAAGCCCTATAATTTTTGTAGATTTTGATTTAGTATCGTTTTCTGTCTACTTGTACAAAGAATTGTAAATCTTGTGGCGTTGAAAGTATTTTTATTTAGATTGTAGTTTAAAACATTACTTGCACTGAGTTTACTTGTTGAGTTTTTATGATTCTTCCAACTTGATTATGTTCAATTTATAACACTTTTGATAAGTTATGCCGATTTCAGTCTTTATTGCTTTAACCATACTCATGCATATTAGCTAAAATAGTAATCACTTTCATATTCGTATAAGAGTTATTAAACTCAATTTGAATTTATCCTTAACTCCGTATCAAATTTTATAGACTTTAAGTTTATTGCAAGTTTGTTATGATTTGGTATTAGTCTCCCTAAATTTCAATTAAGCTTGTTTAATTTTGAGAAATTTACAAGAAAAGAGAACTCACTCATTACTTCATCAAATCCCTCTAAATAAGGCTAAGAGAGAATGCTTGCATGAGTTTAGAGTACTCGAGAAAGAGGGGGAATGATTTTAATTCGCAATTCGGGAAGATTTTCAACTTGCTTAAATATGTTTTGTGAATGCTTTTCCTCTCTTTTTTTGTTTTACTTTTATACTTGTTGTATGTCATTTTACTTTTCCTTTTTTTCTTGTTTAATGCTTTTAGTTTAAATTTAGCTGTAAATTTTCTTATTTAGCGTTCTTAAGCTAGTTCATTTTATTTTCTCATTTTTCCTAAGTCAAAAGATTTGACGTATTTTACAGCTCCTGCCATCCCTCAGAGGCCGATCTGGAGTATTTTGGCTTTTTCGGTACACCCTCATGAGTGTAGCGAGTAGTGTCTTGCAACACCACATCCGTCTTCACTGCATTCTCATGGTATGGATCTTGAAACCCAGAAAGAGAAATACAAAGGTGTATTCATTTCGCTTTTTTAAGTCTAGAAATTACAAAATTTCGTAAAGATTTCATCTAGAACGACATCTAATGGATGGGCTTATTATGACGCCTCATGAAGAAGGTGTCTTGCACCACGTACCGATTTTACTCTCGTCACCTCATGAACACATGAATCTGAAAGAAATACAAGCATGCATATATATATATATATCCACATTCACACATCCCACATTTTTTGACTCTTTTTTTTTTGGGCGTTGTAGTGACCGGCAAGAAAACGGGGTTGGGCATAATGAAAATCAAGAGAAGAACCTACCTCATGACGGTGTTCCTCTCTGGTTACGGCGAAGAGAAGAACCTACCTCATGACGGTGTTCCTCTCTGTTATTGAAGAGAAGGGTCGAAAGGACGAAATGGGAGATGACGGAATCGAAAAGAAGACCTCATCATGATGGTGTTGATTCTGTTTCCTCATTTGCAAAAAAGAAAGAGGTTGTTTGGTCAGAGGTGGAAACGAAAACCTAGAGAAGAACTCGCCTTATGACGGTGTTGCTTCCCGGTTTTCATCATTTGCAAGGGAAGAAAGAGGAGCTGTTTGACTGCTTAGATAAAAATTTAAGAGTTGTCCTCACAACAAAAGCTATTACATCATCTTTAGGTGGAAAGCTATACTTTGGGTTGCAATATGTTGTATCCAGATAAAGAAAACTGATGCGATGATTGGCCAATAATGGATAAAGTTGCATGGATTTTGATGCCCTGAAATCACCAATGTGAAGATAACACTTTCCATCCTTCAAGCTAAAAGAATGATAGATGCGCCAGGGAAGTGATTAGCTTCTAGCAAAGTCACCTTGATATCTCCAATGACATGTTCAATAATAAGTTCTAGAGGGAAAATGTATTGTGGATTTACTAAAAGGCAACTTTGTAATAAGTGAGCTGTAAGGATAGTGCAGTAGATATTTCCATGCGACCATCTTTTGTTCAAGCCCCCATAGTGATCATAATGAAAATGGCTTAGAAAATAAGCTGAACATCCATTGATTGCGCCATAGCGGAAGGCATCTACTGTAAAAGATGTACCTGGAGTCTTCTTTTAGAAGGGACAAGAACAAGGTCGATTACGCCCATTACTCTCGCCATTCCCTTCTCTGATCGAAGCCCTCCCAGATGTAGCAATAAACCGAAAGAGGGCAAGAGACATCTGGTGGACAAAGAAGTATACCAAGAACTGCAGGAAGAACCGACTAGTCGCAGGAGCAAAACCAATCCCATAGCACGTAATGAGTATCCAAATTGAGGAATCAAATAGAGAAAGGGGAATCTTGACAATGATATATGATAACACAAATGCCCAAGGAGGATAAAACAAGAAATCTCTTTGTTTATATAACACAGGAAGTCTGGAAATCGTCATAGCCAGCTCTGCCATACCATTGAACATCATGTTTATTAAACTGAAGAATAGTGCGCCAAAGTAAGTTCCACCATCAGAAATTGTTTCATGGTGCATATTGGTTATGTGGTGAATGTTGAGAAAACTGGAGGATAGACAAATTGTGTCTCATTTGCGTAGGGTCCAATGGCAAAGATGGAAGGACGTCCGCTAGGTGAGTAGATGTCAGCAGAAAGAGCAGATAATGTCATTCCACCAACGGGTGATAGAGTAGCAGATGGAGGTCCTGACTGAAGGAAAGAAACGGGAGAAGAAGGGGGTGCGATGAATGAGCGGACAAGTGGCGGCAGGTAGCTAGAGTTTACGGGTGGAGGTGCAGTATGAGGCTGCGGTGTTGATGCAGTAACAATAAGTGAAAAACTAAAAAAATTTGAAGAGAGCCAGAGGGTTCTCGGTTTGGAGGAGGGAAGTAACCGTGTGTCCGCCTCTTTGCCTTGCGGTTGAGAAGAAGCCGAAGGAAAAGGGTGGAACGGTTGAGGGCTTCACGCGTGAAGAGGAGCGGGAGTGGTTGGAGGGTGGCTCCGTTCGAACTCGTTCGGCCGAGAGAGAAGGCTCGAGTGTTGGTCGCGTGAAGTAGCGGTCGAGGCGTGAATAGGAGAACCGACCAGTTTAGGGGAGTAGAAAATAGAGATTTAGGTATTGATTTGAGTTTTAAATTGATTTTTAAATTGAGTAATCGACTTTAAATTGAGTTTTACACAGATGCGATTAAAAAATCAATATATATATATATCAATATAAGGTTATTTCAATATTCTAACGAACGACGCCGTTCGTTTCAATCGAGCCGTCTCAAGCCGACGTAAATTAATTTCACCAAAAACGACGCCGCCACCGCCGACTTTCGCAGACTGTCCAATTGAGCGAATCAGCCTTACTTGATAGATTTGACGCGAAGTTAACCACACAATCAATTACGAACAGCTTGACTTTACCACCGACTGATATGCGCGGCTTTGACGACTGATGCTGATCAGATCATCGTTGCGCAATATTTATATCACCGCCGACGCTCAACGCAATGTTCCATTCATCGATCATAGTTCGTTTTGTTTAATTTTCGCGACGCTCGTAGATACCGATTATGTTGTCATTCAAATCATTCGACATGCACGACTCGTCCGATTTGGCGCCATCTCGGTAGATGTTTTGAACGCGATTGATTTTATGAATGGAGGTCGTTCGGATATCGTCGCAGCTACTCGACTTTGATATACACGTCGACACATTAATAGCTCGATCGATTAATAGGTTGATCATTAGATTATACAATATTTATATCTTGATCAATTTTGATGTAACGCGACGTCTTGCTCATCGACGGAGGTCGTTTACCATTTTCGCTGACGGTGCATTTTGAGCGATTTGACGCTAATACCTCCGCCAAATTAAACTTCATGGGCATTTCGATGATTTACACATACGGTCGGCCAACATGAAAAAATATCGATAGACCGCAGAAGAAGCAGATATTTTTATTATAATTGACAAATCGTAACTTTCTGATCGTCACTATATGTAGTCTGATCATATTAAAAACATAAATTGTATGATTGCAGATTTTTCAAATCACAACTAAAACACAACGCTCGAAATAGTACTACAGTGTGGCATAGATTGCACTGAATCATCACCGTCGCCCCAAATAAAGCCTTAATTTCATGTTGTGATCATATTTAAAAATTTAAATGACGTGTCATTAAAAACCACATACTTTGAATAGGCTATCACTAAAATTCTATTATTATATGAATTAATCAACTGCTGTTTACAGGTTGATGCTATTTTGATCTAAATTTAATTTTTTTATCTTTTTGTTCTTTCCTATAGAGAATAAATGAGAATCTTCTCTTTTTATTCGACTGAGAAATATAGGACTTGCTCCTATTGTGAAATGGCCGTACTTATATAGAGATAGGCTATCTCTACTATAGACGCCAGTGTCCTTCTCTCTTATGGCTGTAGAACATTTCTGAACCACATAAAATTAAGTATATTTGCAAATGACCACATAAATTTTTTTATATATTTATATAACTTATATTTAAAATTTGATATTTTTATTTTTAATATTTTATCTATACATGAAAAATTATATTCACTTTTAATAAGTAATAATATATTATTTTTATATGATATAATAGATTTATGTTATGCAAACAAATATCAAAATATAGATATTAGATTTATAAATATATTAAAATTATATGATATATATGTAAATATCTCATAAAATATTATTGAGTTCTTCTATTTTCATATTTTAATACAAATTATTATTAATGAATACATTATATGTTCAACAAAATTTTAATGAGTATTTTTAACTAATGTACTATTAATATATGCATCACTTTTTTTTTTTGATGTTGGAAATTAAAATTAAAAAAAATGAAAATAATAATAATAAAAATAAAATTTATATTTATTTCTCAAATTAATTTTATCATTCTTATGTATTTATATATCAAATATCAAAATTTTAGTTTTTATATATATAACTTCATAATCTTCAATATCACATTAAAAATATCATAATAATTCACTTTTTAAAAGTGAAATTTATCTTTTTAAGTTTAAAAAAGTATTAGATAAATAAATATCTAATTTTAAATATTATGTATAGAAATACATAAAAATTATATAATATGTATGTAAATTATTATTTTTTAAATTCTATTGTTTATGAAAAGATGTTTTCCGAAGTTTTTCGCTATCAGAAATCTGAGCTGATGACACCAAATGGAAAGGCACATTAATTCAGGCCTTTTATGAAAAATAATAATAATAATAATAATAATAATAAAAACGAGATTTTGATTCAACCAAAGTCAACGCTATAGTCAACGGCACGTTTTATTTAATTTTATTTTTTGAAAATTTAGACGACCCCGTTTTTCCAAAGATAGCTGTAGTCTATCTTAAAAGTATTATTAAAAATAAATTTAAATCATATGTTTCTTATTATTTTAAATTGAGATTAATTTTTATATGATTATAAATTTTTAGAGTAAAAATATTAAATTTGCCTCACTATTATTTCAAAAATTATGATTGATACATTGCCACACAAGTATTCATAACGAATATTAAACTACAACAATATCATGATAAGAAGACAAAATTCATATACACTTAATACAAATTTTAATGTAACACATGAATTAAATATAAAATTATTCTAAATAAATAAAATTTTGTGCAATTTCACTTAGAAAAATCAAATTAAATTTTGAAAAAAAAAATGCGAAGCATCATCAAGATCTAGCACGCCATGACGACTGTCGAAATCAAAATCATGTGAACTCGAGCCTTATTGGCATCAAATTAGTTAAGTTGATCAATTTAGAAGTAGGTTTGTCGAGTCAAAATGCTAACAAAAAATAGCTCCATCTACTTGACGGCACAAGAAAGACCTCAGTGAGAAGCCTTGCACTGAGTAGGGGAAAATTGTTCCCTTGCATTGTTAATTGAGCAAGTTTGGATCAAAGAAAGTTGTCCATAGATTGATTGCTTAAACTCAAGTTGGCTTAGGGGACCACGACTTATGATTCATGGAAATTGTGATTTTATGTAAAGTAGAAGTTGTATGGTTAATCGAGTTCACCATGGTTAGGTTATGAATATCAATAATTTGATTGATGAAGGCATTGAAAGTTATTTTCAATATTTTGATTTCTATTGTATCTTATACAATAATAAACTATCTTCTTGCAAACTTTTGGTTGGGGAAAAAAGTTCATTGGGTCAATTTAAGTCTTCTTACCTCTTTCTCTCTCTCTCTCTCTCTCTCTCTCATTCACTCTCTTACTCACTCACTCGCTTCAGCTTTTTCTGATTCGCTGAAAGATTTTAAAAAACTATTTGTCTTTGGTTTTGAAAACTAAATTTCTGAATTAACTAAAACGCAGTTTCAAAAAGCACACTATTCAAACGGGTATCAAAATTAAAAATTCAAGCTCTAAAAAGTAAAACACACTAAAAAAGCTTAGTCAAATGAAACCTCAATATACACATATATAACTAGAGTTATTTTTGATCTCAATTGAATAAATTTTGAGGGAGTTAACCTTGAATTTAAGGTAATTATTTTTTTTATTTTGGGTCGATTTAATTTTTATATATTTATATATTTAACTCAAAAAATTTTATAATTATATTTATAGCACTCAATTTTTTAATATTATATAAAAAATATTTTAATTAAAAATTTTAAAGTGAAAAATATATATTTTTAATTATAAAATATGTATTATATTTATAAAAATTAAATTTTTAAGTGTTAATATGTAAAAAAATTATGTGCTATGTATAAAAATATTGATTTTATCAGAGTAGAGAGACAGGATGCACTATGAAAGTAGGATCTATTGCGAAATGTATTTGGAATAAAATAATAATAATTTTTTCGTTCAAAGAAAAAAAAAGTGATAACCTAAGAAAAATATTTTTTTATTTAGAAAATAAATTATATATATATATATATATTTATTTATTTATTTTTCATGAGACTATGGGGGCAGATAAATGGGAGACAAATGCCCAAAGTCCGATGCAGGACTCCAGATTTTAACTTCCGCTCTGAATTGCAGGATAAAAGGAAGGACATTGAGCAGAGAGAGGGAGAGAGAGAGAGAGAGAGAGAGAGTTGAAAGGGAGAGAGGGAGAGGGTGAGGGATTATAGAAGGAATAGAAGATTTTGGCCTTCAGTCAGGCCTTTGCTACTTGTATGTAGGTCTCTGTATCGGGCTTGTTGATGAATACTTCTTGGGCGTTATAGGAAGCTATAAAAGATATTTTTTCAAGCTAATTTTTGGTGTTTCGTCGATTTTTGGGAATCTGGTTGCTTGCTTCAATCGATCTTATTCAAGGGGATTAAGAGGACCTTCAACGCTGGTAGATTCGCGCCGTTTCGGTGTAATCGCGAGATCTAGTTAACATAATTTAAGTTTGAAGGTTGCTTCCCCTTGTTTTCTAGAATTTGTTTTGGCGGTCTATCGTTTCTTTTTGTTGTCTTCCTCCTTTTAGGTTATTTGTTGTTGGCACGTTTCTTTGTGTGTTCTTACGTTTGATCTGTATGACTCATAAGATCCCTTTTTAGCGCTCAAAAGCGTGGTAGGTTGGGCGGTGGTTCTTCTTGAGAAAGGATTCGATTCTCTGTGATTTGTCTATTCATATTTTCTAGTGATTTCTGTGGATCCTTAAATTTGATGCTTGTAGATGTATTCTGGATCCGCTTATTACTGAGAACGATCATTTTTTTGGTTCCTGCTCTGGATGCGTTTGGATTTTTTTCATAAACTAATCTGCACGCTAAAAAATCTTATATATGTTTTTCCAGAGAGCTCGAGGAGCGTGTATGGAGAAAAAGAACGGATATTAGGATTGGATAAGCAAATCTGAGTTTCCTTTGGGCCCGGTGTCCGTAGGATGCTGGAAGATCCGTCCTGGTTAATTTCGAAGGCCTTACCAAGTTCCTGTGAGCAGGAATCCAAGTTGGCTTATATGACCCACCATCATTTGGAGAGAGGCAGCAACAGAAGATCTCTTGATGCTCTACCTGGAGATCCTGTTGAAGTTGTTAACAAAGATTGGGGAAGGCGGATCAAGACTGTAAAATTTTGTGATTCATCTTCATGTAATCCTGATCGCAGTGATTCAAATAACCTCATCAGTCCAATTGGTCGAGATAATTCAATCAACTGCCTGTTGCGGTGCTCTCGCTCTGATTATGGTGCCCTTGCCTCTCTCAACAGCGGTTTTCGCTCTTTGATCAGAAGCGGAGAGCTCTATAGGCTTCGTCGAATGAATTCAATCACAGAGCATTGGATATACTTCTCATGTAACCTGAATGAGTGGGAGTCCTATGATCCGTATTGTGCCCGGTGGATTAGTTTGCCCAGGATGACCCATAATGAATGCTTTATGTGCTCGGACAAAGAGTCTCTTGCTGTCGGTACTGAGCTCCTTGTATTTGGGAAGGAAGAAATTTCCCACATTGTGCGGAGATATAGCATCCTCACAAACTCATGGTCGCATGGTGTTAGAATGAACTCTCCTCGCTGCTTATTTGGCTCTGCAAGCCTTGGAGAGAAGGCCATTGTAGCAGGTGGAGCTGATACCAATGGTGCTATATTAAGCTCCGCGGAGCTTTACAATTCTGAGGCACAGACTTGGACAACTCTGCCAACCATGAACAGACCAAGGAAGATGTGCTCGGGTGTATTTATGGATAATAAGTTTTATGTAATCGGAGGAATGGCTAGCAATAACGACTTGCTTACTTGTGGAGAGGAGTTCGATCCTGAGAAAGGCACATGGAAGCTTATTCCTAATATGTCCTTGGGTTTGAATGGAGCTCGCGGAGCACCTCCGCTCGTTGCCGTGGTTAATAATGAGCTTTACGCTGCACATTACGCACATCAAGAATTGAGGAAATATGATAAGAAAAACAACATTTGGATCACTTTGGGGAGGCTGCCAGAAAGGCCGGTTTCGATGAACGGGTGGGGACTTGCTTTCAGGGCATGTGGCGAACAACTTATAGTCATCGGTGGGCCGAGGACATTGGGCGGAGGGGTGATCGAGCTCCATTCATGGATTCCTAAAGAGGGGCAGCCACCAATGTGGAACATGATTGCTAGAAAGCAATCAGGGAGCTTTGTTTATAATTGTGCTGTGATGGGCTGCTGATTTTTGAGTATTTCTAATGCAAGTTACATATCTGTTTAATGGAGCTGAAAGCTGGTACATACAGGGCATCAAATACTGATTCTTCCCCATTGGTGATCCCTAGCGATTTGGAATTCCTGATTGTGCTTGTGAAATCTTTTCATCAGTGTAATATCTCAACTTCTTTGATTACCTTTGAATTTTTTTTTCCATTTCTGTCATTGAATTGATGCTTAAACAAACTAATCTTTTTACCCCATTTTCTATTATGGTGGGGATTTTAGAGGTCTTGGGATGATCCTTTAGTGCAGAGGCAGATCAATAATACCATGTAGTTGATCCTTTCTTTGACAATTGTGTTTTTCATGTATCTTTTTTTGAAAATAAGTGACTTCACATTATTTCTATTACTCTTCATATATAGGAAAAATTAAAGATGACAACTTATATTTCTTGTATGTTTTGTTTTATACATTGGTTGAGCAACTTTACCATGAAAATATTTATGTGCAAAACCCTAGTACACCTTCTCTTTACATACATACAGTATAGTTACACATTGAATCCATACTAGTTATTTCACTGTTTGGCCTTTTCACTTGTATTAGTAGAGTGTATTATAAAGTTTAAGTGCTCAAAATCCTCCATTTGGCCCTCCCTCTTCTTGAATTGAAATGCATTGATTTGCAATGATTCTTTAATTGTCATTGGAAGTTGGGGTTTGTGTTTGCGATTTGAACTTCAGTAGTGGCTTGTAAAGTGATTCGTTTGCTCAACATTATAAATGTTAATACTTGATAGTTTCCTACCACTAGGAGACAGTAGAATCTGATTCTTTTTTTTTTTCTTCTAAGTAAATATGAAAGCTTAACAAATCTTTTAGAAATCATACTTTCCTTTCTCTTCTTCTGTGGTGCATGCCAGGACTAATATCATCAATTTTACTGCATATACAATTCAATCAGAAATAATTCCTCACTGGTTTCTCCTTTTGCACTTGACTGTATATTCATGTTTATGAACATCATAGCATATATTTATTTGCTTTGGTTTATTACAAGGTTGATTTGCCTGTTATATTACTCTCAGTTATGAGAAATACATGAATGAGGTGTTTCCTTTGGCTGTGTTTCTTTATACTAGTCTGAATATCAATTTTTGATTTTCATAATTTAAGTGAGGTTTCCCTAAACCTGTAAAGCATCTGCTTTTTGAGGCTGTTGAGTGGAGTATGATAGGGAGTTAAATGCCTTTTTCACTTGCTTCCAAGCCCTCAACTGTAGGTTCACAGCAGCAGTGTCAGTTTACTGAATGTTTATGAGTGACCAAATTCAGGAGCTTTCAGACACTTTTTTTTTTTTTTTTTTTGCAGATCCACCCAACATCCTACCTATCTCATGGAGATATGGCATTAATCTCACGGCCACATTCATCACCCACACGTGTTGGGTCTTCATTTACTTTCCCAACCCAGGTAAAGGCCGCGTGGAGAGAATTCAAACTCTGCTCACCGCTTCCACCAACCGAGCTAAGAGATTGGGGTGACACCTTTACTTCCCTTATCCCCTTTATTTTTCTCTCTTTATTCCTTTTTATACAAATTTGTAAAATTATATGCGCTTATTATTATTATATATATATATACTAATCTGCATTATTTATCATGTTATATATTTTGATTATTGAGAATATTCATTTTTTTATAAATTTTTTTACCATTACCTCTTTTTTCTATATGTGAGCACATAGAGAATTGGATTATGAATACTATTTAGTAAAAATATAATCTCTTAAGGCCACTTTAGGATCAGTTTTATTTTGTGCTTTTTTATATTATTTTTAAAAATATATTTGTTTAATGTATTATTTAAATGAGAATTTGACACATAATATGACACAATGGAGATGAAGGATTCATGTAGGCGACCCTACCTAGTGGGATTAAGGCTTGTTATTGTTGTTGTTGTTGCAATGTATTATTTAATTATTTTATTTTTGTTTTTGAAATTAAAGGGGAAATTTTTAAATTAAGCATAATTATAAGTTTAATTAACTAATTAGGCATCGAAAAAAAATTTAACAAAATAGATAGGTTGAATTGACAAGGCCAACGTGATATCGCCGCCACAATCGTCCGTCTCCACGGATGGCTTAATTTTTTTTTTTTTAAAATTGGTATATGTAGTATTCTTCATATCTATCTCATCCCATTAATTGAAATATCGTTGAATCATAACGAAATTTTTCACAACTTTTATGATAAAAAATTAAGATTTGATAAAGATTAATAATAAAAAAAGCTAACCGACCAAATTTTGATAGCCTTTATTTATATCAATTTCATCAGAAATCGTGAAAGATAGTTGGAATCGTAACGAAATTCCTCACAACTTTTATGTTGATCATAAATTACAATTATGGCTCGAAAATTTAATAATTTAAGGTGTGTTTATAGCGTGTGTTCTTAACTTATTGTTATTTTGGTGGATTACATGTGTTAATTAGGTTGAATTGAAAAAAAAATAATTAAATTAAAATATTAAAATTAAATAAAAATTTAAATTATTTTATTATTGTTGGTATGAAGAATCTATTATTTTTTAGAGAATAAGAATATTCAAAATAATAATAATAATAATAATAATAATAATAATAATAATAATAATAATAATAATAATTATTATTATTATTATTATTATTATTTATTTATTTTTTGTATTAGTTTCATTAGTTTTGTTGATCGAGTTATCTGAAAATTTAGTTTTGATGGCTTTGATTGATTTTGATTTGATTAAATATTTATTAAATTCTAATTTTATTTTTTTATTAAATTTATTATTGTTTGTACTATTTTTAAATGATATTATTTTATTTAAGTCTATATTTTAATATTATAATTAATTATATTATTATAAATTTTTGAACGAATAAAAAATACTTATTCAAAGTTTGAGAGCATATGATATATGTATGTATATGTATGTATATATATATGTATGTATGTATATATTATATTTTAGTATTATAATAATGCTGGTGGCCACAATCATAATTTTGATCAACAGTTATGGGAATTTACAATTCCAACAATACCAAGATTTGATTAGATGATGAAATATAAAGCCGTTGCTCAAAAATTTTAGGTCGTTGTAGTTTTTCGTATTCAAAAAATTACTTATCGCCATAATCTTAATTTCAACAATACGAAAGTATGAGAAATTTCATATGATTCTAATGATATTGTTTACTTAATTCTAACACCTGACGCTAGATAGAAGAAATCATAGTTTTATTAATTTTTTTTAAAAAAAAAATTAACTAGTCGTATCCGTTGAAATCGACTGACGCTTTGACGCCACTGGCGAACTGACATAGCCTATTTTGTTTTTTTTTGATGTTTAATTAGCTAATTAAACTTATAATTATAGCTAATTTAAAATTTTTTTCGAAATTAAATCATATTATTTTTAAAAATACTCAGAATAATTTTTTTTTGAATATTTTAAATATTTTTAAAAGTAATTATTATCATCAAATAAGTTTTAACTTAAAAAAATAGTATTCGCGCCTCATGTTAGTTTTCCTTGTTTATTTGGGCTCGAATACATTAATTATTAATAGTTAATAAAATTCTATTTCGTGCTTATATATATATATATATATATATATATATATATATATATATATATATATATATATATATATATATATATAATAATAAAAAATTTATTTTATTTTTAAATATGATTTATTTGGTGGGACCTTACTTCTCACCTTAATGAGTTTTCAAAGGCTCTTGTAGAGAAAGACATGAGACTAAATGGGAACCTCTCTAAATGTCATGATGATTGCACTCTCCAAATTTAACTTATCATATCATTCACATATAAACTAAATTAAAAATTAATGATTAATATTTAGAATAATAATTTGAATTTAGATCTTCTTATTGAAGAAAAAGTTCTCCATCAGCCCCATCAATGATCAATCATATATTTATATCATAATAAAATCTCATCTTCTAATTTAAATAAATAAAAATAATTAGATGTATAATAATAATAATTAAATGAGATTCCAATTAATAGTGATAAAGTTAGATTTATAATAAAAATATAAAGTATAAATTATATGTTATTATTATTTCTATGGCTTATAAAAAAAATTTCATTAATTAATTTAATTAAATATTAATTATGAGATGTAAAATTGAATAGCATACATGGTATGTCTCTTATATCATATATGTACCCTATCTTAGCTTTCATTTTTCTTTATATTATGTTATTATGACATTCATATTAATATTCTAGGCTTCTTATAATTAAAATGACTTATTTTCATTTAGAAGTTTTAATTTTGATTTTTTTAAAAATTTATTATTACCTCATTTACTTTTGATAAGCCTAAATTCATATCTCTTAAGAGACATTATTAAGAGTTTGTAGAGATCCACAATGATTTATAGATAGTCATGAACTAAGTCAAATTACATATTTTAATTAAATTATATCAACCTATAATATTTTTTAGGAAGATTTACATACATACCACACAATTCTTATACATTTACATATCTAATACTTAAAATTAGATATTTACTTATCTAATACTTTCTTATACTTAAAAAAGTGCATTTCACTTTTATAAAGTGAGTGATCATGGTATTTTTGATATGACATATATATATATATATATATATATATATATATATATATGTAAAAATTAAAGTTTAGGTATATATATGTAATACAAGAATTATATGGTATATAAATTCCCTACAAGGCAATATGAATGGCCAAGGCAATCAACACTTTATAGACGGCCAGATTTTAGAATTTGTAATTCTAAATACACAAAAAAATGACCATTCTAATGTATTAAAAAAAGTTAGATTCAGTAAATTCATTTTATTTTATACTCTAAATGCAGATAATCAAATAACCCTAAGGATAATAAGAGAGATTTTTATATTATTTAAAGCATTAAAGAATATGTAAAAAAATAAAAAAGTTTAGTTATTTAATATTAAATATGATTTGATGAAGTGCCATGTATGCAAATCCCTTAGAAAAATTTACATATATAACAATTCTGACGTAGTTACTTCCTAGCGCTAACCCATTCCGAACGACCCCATTCCGAACGACTGCTCCTAATTGATAAACGAAAACCGATGAAGTGAGGCTATGGAACTTGAAGAGGTTGGGCGGCTGCCTCGCCCGTCGGATCTTTCGCCTTCGCTCCTCCATTTCCTCAATGATCAGTTTCAGACACCGGATGATCTCTCTAGATTCCCTAATGTCGAGTTGGAGCTCCGAAGCCGGTGCTCCCATCTTGAGGCCGCCCTCTCCGATCTAAGCCACCGGCTTTCGGAAAGCTTTACAGCTTACGCAGTTCACTCCGATGATGTCGATGTTCTCTTTGGAGGAGTCCGAGAGGCTCTGGTTGATCTACGGTCACGCATAGGGGTTTCATCTCGAGGTTGTTCGTTTGAAAGCAGTGAAGTTCGTGTTCTTTTTTGCCTCATTTTGGTGAATTTTGGGGATTTCTCATGCTGTAGATGGAGAAGAAGGCGAGAAGATGTTGAAAAGCGAGCAGATACTCGGGGAGGAACTGCACGCGCTCGCTAGAGAGGTGGCAAGAGTGGAGACAGTCCGGCAATATGCAGGTGAATTGCTTCGTTTAAATAGTTAGTTTTGTGGTTTTGTGATGTTTGGGAACTGCAAATAGATAGGACATTTTGAAAGCATCGGATTTTTGGATTGCTTGGAAATTCGATAGCTTTTTATTTTGGTTTATTGGAGATCCATTTTCCCATTATTTGTTTTTCTAAAATCCATATTTGCCTTCAAAAGGTGCAGGATTCAGGATCATAGTGATAAAGAAATCCTTTTACCTTTGAGATATTACATTCTAGCTGTTTGGTTCATGGTTATGTTGAAGTTAGTTATTCCTAGTTTATGTTCCGTTTGGTGTAACTTTATGATGCGTGTTTCCATTTCCTTGAGACGTAGAAACAATTTTAGGATATTTGAAAAAATATTGAAAATATCAGAAAAATTCACTTATATGATAGCTAAAAACTATGTCTTATAGCGGTGGTTTAGGTAGCTTTTTAGAAAATAACCTTTATGAGCATTAGCATTTTTTATTTAGTTAGTTATTAGATTATTTAGCAGTTTCACATAAAAATCTAAAATCTAGATGGTCAGATTTTGGAGACTAATTTTTCTAGTATGATTATAGAGCTGTTGGGAGAAATAATCGAGAAAATCGGAGTAAATTCAGAACAAAATAAATAAAATAATAGAGCAAGAAGAACACCGACATTTATGTGGAAGACCCAAAAATAAGAAAAACCACGAAGTCACACCACGCCAAGAAATCCACTATGAAGAAAAACTAAGAAGAATTGTATAAGTTACTTTTCTCTCAAGCCTTTCTAGTAATCTCCACATCTCATTCACTCTAGGGCACTTATACTTTAGTTGCACCTTTAGACAATGAAAAAAAAAACTCTTTTTAAAACTGCTTAAAAATGGCTGCAAAATAACATGTGATTACATAGTTATGTTTCTTATTGAACTCTTATGGGTCATATGAAACTCATGTGCAAAGATGTATAAAATTTTGAAGATAACCATGAGCAATTATCAATCACTGAAATGCTTTTCATAATGCATGTGATATTTGTATTGCATTTGATATATGCATCAATTGATTTATGTAACATATATGAATGAGCTATTTACACAAGTTACCCTATGCTTATGTCCTCAAACACATGCACGTGAGGAGAGATGAGGAGAAGAGTCAGGGAGATGAACTGAGGGGAGTGAATGAGAGCAGGGTTTGAGGCGATTAGGGCAGGGGGGGGGAGATTAACAAATGAATTGCGGGTGGATTTTCTTTGCTGAAAATCATTTTCAATTGGGTTACCAAAAATACATTTGAAATAATGATTTTCGATGGCTTACACATCATTTATGATGAACTGTGTGCTATTTTTGGCAGATTTCTTTACTAGAAATGTGCATTTTAAGTCGAGAGCATCTAATGTCTTATTTGCTTTGCATAGATACTAGTCAGGCAGATTTGGTTTTAACGTATGTATTTTCATTTAAAATTTGTTTGAGTTGATCTAGGAATTTTGAATGAACGCATTAATAATAATTTTATTGGTGAGATAAAATGCTAAATAAATATATATGTGAAAAGTTTGGAGTAGCTCCAGTGGTAGATATAATTAGAGAGAGTCGCCTTAGATGATTTGGTCACATAAAACGTCAGCTATCCGGTGATCCGGTTAGGAGAATAGATGTATTAGATTTACCTCATGTTAAGAAAGGTAGAGGTAGACCTAAAAAAGACTTGGTTAGGATGTATAAAAAATGTTCTTAGTTTATTATAATTAAATGATAAATTGACACTTAATAGGACACAATGGAGAAGAAGGATTCATGTAGCCGACCCCACATAGTGGGATAAAAGCTTGTTGTTGTTGTTGCATTAATAATAAATCTAGATTTCTGAAATGCTGATGGTTTATATATAGGATTATAATGAAAACCTTTGAAATGAAAGTCAAACAAAGCACAAGTTTTGTAATTTTAATCCAGTATATCGAAGGAATTATGCATAATGAATTCATAGATTTGAGCTCTAGAGTTATCAGATCGTAACAGATGTTTAGATGTACTTTTTATAGAATGTGTGTTGTACGGCTGAACGAAATAAAGGAAAACCCCTATTAGAGATTACTTGTGAATCAAGATAGATTACACTAGGAAGTAACAAATGAAAATAAGGGAATGTTTCCAACATTTTTATCATTCTTAGGATCCAAAAAAAGGAATTGAATACTAATGAATTATATCAACTTTGCTGTTAGGGTCCATGTTGAGATCCAAATTTGAATGTCTGATACATCCGGTTCAACATTAGCCACATGTAAAGACAAAGATTCTTGATGTTAGATACATGTTTTGACAATATCTCTTCTAAAGAAATTTCTTGGATAAGGATAGAATTAAAATTTGAAAGCAAGAAACATCATTCCTAGAGTATGTACAGAATTAGAAGCCACTTGAATGAGAAACTTTTAGAAATTTCATCTTGTTCAACCTTAGAAACCTGAGAAACTACAAACTACCGTATGAGCATTTTTAGATGATAGCAGGGGAGGAAAAATGATGCTTAAAGGATGAGGTCTCTTAATGTTGATAGAAGTTGTATATGAAAAAACATTAGAATATATCAAGAGTTAATTTGGAATAAAATAAATATTCTCAACCACAATCAAAACCTTAACCTTATGAAGATAGACTTTAGAGACAGTATGATTATCCATGTTGATTAAAATCCCATACATAGATGCAATGTACTAAAGAGAAGAACAATTCCAAAAACATGAGGGCCAACACTTGATTCCCAATGTAGTATCTTTTGCCATTTTAGTACAAGAGCTTCGGATGTTCTCATCAGCCTTTTTGACCATACCACTGAATTTGATACAACTTCATTTTAAAAAGATTCTAGAATTTGTATGGATTTGAATTTAACACTGAAATGTGCTTGTTTTAATAAAGGTAATGAATTGGAAATTTGAAACCAATCTTTATTTCAATGCCAAAAGATGGCTTCAGAAATATCTCTGTTTTTAATTTTATTGTCAAAATATAAAGGTATCTATATGATTGAATAAACATGTGGCCTTTATCTATTGTTGAAGAGAGGACATTTGATAAAACATGATTTTGAAAAAGGTTCCAACTTATTATATCCAAAGCGACTGTTGGCATTTTTACATTTGTTAGCTTTGACATATTGCGAAACATCTAAAACATGTAGGAATGGAACAAATATCTTCACTAAAACCTTTACGATGATTAAACAAAACTTTGGCACCCTTTTCTTGTAGTTTTCCTTGTTTATTATAACTTATGTAACCCATAAAAAGTGAAGGAACTCTAAGAGAATTCTTAGATGATAATATAACTTCAACATACAAAAAAGCTTTCCCATCCACCTTTAAAGAATAAGCCAAAATTTTCCTTTCTTCAAATTAGTGTTTTTAAAGCGTAAAGTACAATGCGATTCACAAAAGTTATTTTTTGCTTCAAAGTGCGAAGTGAGGTGATGCTTTTATTAACAAAGCGCTCACAACTTATATAAAAAGCTATAAATGTATTGATACATTCATTAACAATTATAAAACATAGAGTATTTATTATATGGCTTTAAACTTGATATAAATAGAAAAAAATATGTTGAACATACCTAACTTAAAGACAAACTTCGAGGGTGAATGTATAAAATGAGATTTCCAACAATTTTTATTTGTTTGTTGTGATATGTTTTAACTTGAAAATTGCATAAAACACTTATAATTCACAACAATGACTAAATTTTAAAACATATAAACTAATAAAGTCTTATGTCTTATAAAACAAGTTGAAGGAATTCGGTAGTCATTATGTTCTTTTTCATTCACACAATCTTTTTCTCCTTCAAGTAGAATTTTTTCATCTTCAAATTATTCTTCTCTCCTTCTCCCTCTTCGTCTTCTTGTGAATCAATTGTATCTACTCTTTTTTGGATAGTAGGAGTTAATGCAAGTTAAGATGAATTAGCTTGTATCATAAATGATCTCATTTTGTTTTGATTTATTAAATCTCATAGATCACCTTCGATGAATTTTTCTTAATGCTTTAGTTTGTCTCTAAGTGAGATTTTCTTCACCAAACCATTACTCACTAGTATGCTTTATTTTTCTAATCAACCACTCACAATCTTCATCAATTGAAACTAAACTAATTTGATTAATAACATCTTTTATTGAATCTTCTATTCAAATATTGATTATATTTGATGAAAACTAAATTATTAAATGCATTTGACTTAATTTATTTTTTCTTATAAATATATAAAAAAATCTAAATAAATATTATTAAATATATGAATTATTTAGTAAGTTTAAAATTTAAAATTTATTAATTTGCTCGATTACACTTTAGTTCCTCTTACACTTAGAAGCAGTGTAGGTGAATTATAAAATTTTGACGATCAATTTTTGTAAAGTTGGAGTTGATGCACCATACATCTCTCACCACTTTGCTATATTATCTTCATAATATCATGTTAAAGAGGAATTTGAATTAATTAAATACTCAGAATTTTGTATAAACTAGTAATCATATATGGAGCTTTCTTATCTTTGTTGCGGATGGCATACTTTACTTGCAAATAGGCCACCAGTTTGATTATAAATAAACAATCCTAATATATAACCATTATTTTATTTGGATCTCCCACTAACTTGCTAATAATTGAATATATTTCTTCCATTAAATATCCATCTGATTATATCTTAGACTTATTCTTATAGAAAAACTCCGGTTTAAGATAGTATCTAGTTTGATGCAATGGTTATCGAAGTTGACAACTCCATCTATCATTAATACTGAGAAAAATTTTATTCATACTTTCATCTCCTCCAAATATATCACGGATTGCATCTTTGACTATGTCTATTACATCAAAAAGATAACTTAGTGTAAGCCTCTTATCATCATCTACTAATTTTATTATATTCATAATTGAACTTATAACCATCATAGTATAAGATATGCCATTTCAAAATCTAGTCTTATGGATGATATCCGTAACTTTCTTCTTATTCCAATCTTCAGAAACAAACACACATTTTAAATACTCTTTTTGCTTATATATACTTGCAAGAGAGAAATAAAATTGTAAAATGAGTGATCTACTATTTCACCAATTCCACACTACTAGTATATTTTCTCATTATGTAAAGTATAAGTCCATACTTATATTTGTAACTGGTTAATTCTAAAGCTTTCTTGATAATATTTTCATTTCAATAATCTTCTTAATATCCTCTAACTTGAGATCAATATAGTGGGCTTCACATGACGTCTAGTATGAATGCATCCTCTTCTTCGTAAGCATTTGACTTGTGTAAGCACTAAATAGTAAATACCATATAAACATGAAATGTATAATAATAATAATAATAATAATAATAATAATAATAAAAATTGATATGGCTTCAAAATACAATTAATAAAAGACAAATCTGACGTCATCGAGCATATGATTTTGATAAAACCGATCGAGATCAAGACTTAAAATATCATTGGAATCTTTGACATCAATTAAATCCCAAAATTCTCAAATGTGGAGTGTTTATAAATCGAGCGTCTCGACGAACGATCTAACGAGCCTAAGATCTCATAATGACTTCACGGGCATCCAAATCAAAATACATCAATGATCAAGAATCATCCGAGCGTCCGATCAGGGGAGTGGTAATGCTTTACATGAATTTACAAGAATGCCCCTCCTCCCATCTATAACAGCCTTCATTCCTCATGAGGCCAAGTGAAAACAAATGAAGTGAAGAAAGAAGAATAAACAAGTCAATAAGAGGAGGTGCAGCAAGGAAGAAGAGGAAGAGTCCGAAAGTGGGAAGAAGATAAGAAGAAAAGAGTCCAAACAGGAAGAAGAGGAGAACCCAAGAAGGAAGAAGAGGAAGAGCAGAGCGAAGAAGAAAGAAGGAGAAGAAGAAGCTCTCAAGATCCTCCAAGAAGGTCGACCCCGCTCGACGGGCCATCAACCACCATCACCACGTCCACTTATTGACAGTATTCCCACCCGGTTACCTGATCTCCACCATCAAGAATAATTATTACAAGACATTCTGTATTCCTCTCATACGCATCAGAATTCATAAGAAGACTCAACATAGTGGAAGCTTTTCTGCCAGCTGTTGTTTTTCCCTCGAGGTTTTCCACGTTAAAATTCTCCTGCTCGCTTCTTTAATTACCTCACAGTGTGGACTAATCGAAAGGCGATAAACTTTCATCTGACGATTTTCTAAAGACGAATGTTGACGTCAAGTAAAACCCTTCAACCACAATTGAACATCCACATTATTACTAATAGACAATACCACAACGGGCCTCCCGCCAACTCCGCCATTCTCAAAACCCATCTCAACTAAGGATGCTGTTTTGCCTCACTCCCCTCGATGGGCATGACCTTTTGAACGGGAATCTCTTTGGAAGATCATGTCCGAATGGAGGAGTCTCAAAATATGATGATCCAGCTTTTGAGGACTACAACTGCTACTACTGAAACATATCTCCCCAAGATGGGTTCTAAGAGGTCAAACGCTAATCCTCCCGACACTGAGTTCCTCCAGGGAGACCGTAACGTGATCTCCTCGACACCGCTCTCCACTCATCCATCGGGCGTACCAACCTACTAATCCAATTGCTTTAATAGCTTTACACGCCAATCCCGCTCATCATGACAAGTATACGACGCTTAATACATGAATTTCACCTTCAAGATGAAATCATCTTCACCCACACGGTTATGAGAGTCTCACCTTTTTGAAGCCATTCTTCAACATCCACTCAGTTTCAAGCTTCGAGCATTGATTCTTATGACAATCACCCACACGAACACATCGAATTACTGCGACTATCACGTATATCCAACGAGCTCCCGACACACCGCTTTGTCGTCTTTCCTTACCTCAGGGTAAGCTCGACTGTTCTACTCTTCCAAGGAAATCCATCCATACCTTTAACTAACTCGCCAGTGTTCTTTGTAACAGTTCATCAGAAACCGGAGAATCATTAAAGATTCCTCCCATCTTTCCCAGATTCAACAAAAGAGGGTGAATCACTTAAAGAATACTTCCGAAGTTCTCCTTAAGCAAATACCGAGTAAACTCAACTATTAAGAGGAGTTTTTCTTGGAGGCCCGTCAGGCCTTTTACTCATCACTCGGACACTGGCCATATGCCGACTTAGTTCATCGTGAAGCACAAATCTTCACGAGGCTATTAATGCACATCAATTTTGATAATCTGCAAGCACCCGGAACATGACCACCCATCAAAAGAAGAAATCGAAAGGCCCATTCAACAAGGATATTCACGCCAATTGGAAAATAATCAACTCATATTTAACATACCCCCAACCGGGGCAACTCTAATCTCAAAAGATAAGCAAGTCGCAACACCAACGAAAAGGCAAAGATCAATGGTCAACTCGCTACAAGTTTCATAAAATATTCGACCTCTTCCATACGGGTTAACGCCATCGAAGAACACTCGACAAACAACCCGTGATAGTCAAAACATCCGGACTTCGCTGACCTCTTCCATACGGGGTTAACGCCATCGTAAACACTCGAAAAAAACCTGATATAAAACGCCTCAGAACTTCCCGTGACCTCTTCCATACGGTTAACGCCATCGAGCAAAACTCGACAAAAAACCCGAAGGTCAAAACGCCTGGACTTCCACCTCTTCCATATGCAACGCCATCGAAGAAAACTCGACAAAACCTGAAAGGTCAAAACGCTGGTGGACTTCCGCGACCTCTTCCATACGGGTTAACGCCATTGAGCAAAACTCGACGAACAACCTGAAAAGGTCAAACGCATGGACTTCCGCGATCTTCCATACGCTACGCCATCGAGCAAAATCTCGACAAACAACCCGGTCAAAACATCCTTGGACTTCATGATTCTTCCATAGGCATCGCCATCGAAAGCAAAGCCTCGACAAACAACCTGTGGAAAGGTCAAAAGGTCCTTGTGGACTTCCCACGCCTTCCATACGGCACGCCATCGAGCAAAACTCGACAAACAACCCAGAAATGTCAAAAGTCCTGGACTTCCCACGCTTCTTCCATGGCGTGGAATAATAATATTCACCAATAACCTAGAAAGGTCAAAACTTTATACCTAATTACGCATCGATATCTGATAACACTCGACAACAACCTGATTAAAAATCCTCGCCGGATCTAATTATATTCTAACAGCAATTATCACTTTTAACTTGAACCATCCATTGAAGTTTAAGAAATCTTATTTCCTACAAGAAGGAGGGACTACAGATTATCGCCATTAACGCCGCCAACCATGATCGATCATCTTCGCCGGCCACCACCATGCCACCACCACCATACGCCGCCATTCCGCTTAACTATCGACATCCGCCGCCGCTGACTACTGCTGCCGATAATGCTGCCGACTACGCCGCTGCAGAACTGCCGCCGATACGCCGCCGGCCACCGTTGCCGACTATCGTTGCCGGCATTGCCGATTATCATTGCTGCTATCGCTGGCACATCGCTGACATCTTCCGTCATTATCTCGGTGAATCCTCGCGGCTACTCACCATCTTTCGCCGGCATCTCGCATTACTGACGTTCGCACACATACTGCTGCCATTGTTGCCACCACCTCACGGCCAAACCACCATTCCGCCTCGCTGCCGTCATCATCATCATCCGCTATCCTTCGCCGGTTATCACTATCGTCCGGCTATTCCGCTGACCGACTCCGCTGCCATCGTTGACCATATCCTTGGTGGACTTCTACGATCTTCTGCATCGCGCGTGACGAACAAACTTAGATAGTCAAAGGTTCTTGGTGGACTTCTACTTCCATAGCACGCGCGCTATCGAAGCAAAGACTGACAAAACAACCGGATAGGCCAAAAAATCCTCACGGATTCAATTCAACCTCTTCCATACAGCAGCCATCGAGCAAAGACTACAACAACCGGATAGTCAAAATCCTCACGGATTCAATTCAACCTCTTCCATACAACGCATCGAGCAAAGACTCGACAAACAACCGATAGTCAAAATCTCCGGATTCAATTCAACCTCTTCCATGGCGTCGCCATCGAAGAAAGACTCGACAAACAACCCGGATAGTCAAAATCCTCGCCGGATTCAATTCCTCTTCCACGCGTTAACGCCATCGTAACACTCTAATAAATATCCTTGATAGTCAAATCTCATCGCCGCCGGCCATCCCCGCCGACTACGACGTCTTCACTGCCGGCTACTGATTGGCTGATGACACTCGGCCGACAAACTATCGACGGCACCGTAATATCGCCGGCATCTCGCTCACCATCATCGGTTACTTCATACGCCGGCTATTCCGCTTAACTATCGACATCGCCGCTGCTGATACTGTTGCCGGCCATGCCATGCTGCCGAGAAGCAGAAGCTGCGAACTGCGCCGCCGGCCACTGCGTCATTATCGCTGCTGATATCATTGCCATGCTGCCATTATCACATTATCGCTGACAATCTCGGTTATCTCGGTGAATCCTTCGCTGGCTAATACCATTCGCCGGCCATCTCACTAGACGGTTGCCACCGCTGACTACTGCCGCTGTTAACTCCCGTTGGTTGCCACCGCGATAATCGGCCATTCCGGCGGCTGACCATACGCTCGCTATCATTACTACTGCTGCCGTTATCGGTTAATTATCGCTGACTATTATCGACGCGGCTGCCACTGCTGACTACCGTTTGTTGCCAGCTGTTGTTGACTAATCGTTTGGCCGCTAACCATCGTTACGATTACTGCCGCTGGCCATCGCTGGCAATTATCGCTGGTTTTCCATTTATCGAGCTAATTGCTGACTACTGTTTAATTGTGCTGCCGACCATTACCTCTCGTTTGGCCGCTAACCACTGGTTACTGATTACTGCTGGCTACCTACTATTATCGCTCATTTTATCGACACTGGCCGCATCATTACTGCTGCTATTGCTTGCTGACCACTTCGCTTGGCCGCTAACAGGCTGGTTACCGCTGCTGATTCTGCGCTACTCTCCGACTATCCGGTGACTTCCTCCGGCTACCACTATCTGATTATCCGCGGCCATCATCGAGCATCGGCCTCTCCGGTGATCGCCAACCCGGACGGCCCAACGTGGCGCAGAAACTGAACCACGACGAGATACCGTGGCCTTGATCGCTTCCTAACCCGGACGGTCCGACGCCGGTAAAACTAAACCACGACGATACCGCGCGATCACCTCTAACCGGATCCGACGGTTGAACGGAACCACGACGATACTGTGCCTTGATCGCCGACCCCCGACGGTCAGAACCGGAATCCACGACGAGCCGCGTCTGATCGCCTAACCGGACGGTCCGACCCGAAATGGAACTCGATACCGGGCCTTGATCGCTCAACCCGGACCCGACTCGTGAATGAACCACGATACCGCCTGATCGCCTCAACCGGACGGCCCGGAAAAGGAACGACGATACCGCGGCTCGATCGCTTCCCGGGACGGTCCGACGAGGGCGAACCGGACGAGGCGGAAACTGAACCACGACGACGCATCGTGGCTCGATCGCCTAACCCGGACGGCCCAACGAGGCCGAATCACGGACGAACCGGAACCACGACGACGTATCGGGCTCGACCGCCTTCCTAACCCGGACGGCCCGACGAGGCCGAACCCGGACGAGCGGAAACCGGAACCGCTGACGATGTATCGTGCCTTGATCGCTCCTAACCAAGACGGTCCGAGCGAAACCGGATGAGGCCGTGAAACCGAATCCACGATGTGCGGGCCTTGATATCTAACCTGAGACGAGGCTGCGAACCGACGAGTCGGTGAATCGGAATGACGACGATGCATCGTAGCCTTATCGCCAACCCGGATGGTCCGACGAGCCGAACCGGACGAGCGCGACCGGAATCCACGACGTGACTGCCTGATCGCTAACCTGTGACGGTCGACGAGGCCGAACCGGACGAGGCCGTGGAACCACGACGATGTACGTCTCGACCGCCCTAACTGGACGGTCCGACGAGGCCAAACGGACGGTGGAAACCGTAACCGCGGACGATGTGCTGACGCCTTGATCGCCTCCAATCGCCTCTGAATGCTCTTGATTACCATCTGATTGCCTCCAAAGGACCTCACTCAAGAAGAAGAGGGAAAGGTTCTCTCTCTCACCCTAGGGAATTTATAGCCATAGGCAAAACCCTCAAAAATCAAAATCCTTCAAATACACCATGGCGACGATAAAATACCTGATGGCGCTGCCAGACAAGCGCGCCCTCCGGCCATTCTGTGGTCGTTCATGGAACATCGCTGACCGAACTATCAGACCCGAACTCACACGGACGCCTCGAACAACCGTTAGCGGTACGGCTGGCTAGGCATGAATCAGGCGGATGGCTTCGGCCCATGGGCGAATCACCACTGACCGCCACGAGAAACCCGGCCAGACTTCATCAGGCGACGCCACGACCCTGGGCCCGCTCCCCGCCACAGAATCCCGCTCGATTGACCCGATGACCATCGCCAGTAAGACCCGGCTGACTCATGGGCCAGAGGCTGGAGGCGCCGCACCATGTCCCGAACGCTAAAACTTCCGCGAGTATCCAAATAAATCCAGAATCAATATCTGCTACACATCTACTTCCATAATCATAATTTTGTATTTTTATAATTTATTCTCAAAATGTATGATTTACGCGACCTTCGTTGAATTCATTATTTTCGAAGATATTACATATATTTTGGATGATTAATGTCATCCAAAATACGCAAGATACTGGCTTCAAAATATAAATTACAAATCTTAAAATGATATGATTAGTCAAAACCGACGAGATCAAGACTTAAAATATCATCGGAATCTTTGGGACATCAATTAAATCCCAAAACAAATGCGAAATGTGAGTAATAAATCGAAGGCTCGGAATGATCCTAACGAGCCTAAGATCTCATAATTGACTTCATCCAAATGCTCAAAATACATCAAATGATCAAGGAATCATCCCGAGCGAGGGGGAGTGGTACGGCTTACATGAATTTACAAGAATGCCCTCCTCCCATCTATAAATGCCTTCATTCCTCACATATGCCAAGTAAAAAAACAAATGAAGTGAAGAAGAAGAGGAGTCAAACAAGAAAGAGGAGAGGTGAGAAGAAGAAGAAAGAGTCAGGAAGAAGAAGAAACAAGCAAGGGGGGAAGAAGAGGAGAACCCAAGCAAGAAGGAAAGAGAAGAGGAAAAAGGAAGAAGGAGGAAGAAGAAGTTCTTGAAGATCCTCCAAGAAGGCCACCGCCGGGCATCAACCACCATCACCGCCACCGTCGCCACTCAGACCAGATTACCCCTCTCAAGATTCCACCATCGCAATAATTACAACGATCATCGTTATATATTCCTCATATGCACTCAGAATCATATCAAGAAGACTTTGTTCAAACAGATACATAAGCTTTTATCGCCAGGGTTTTTCCTTCTTTCGGGGTTTTCCACGTTAAAATGAGCGCCTCGCTCGCTTTTAATTACTGTGTGACTTAATCGAAAGCGCCAAGATAAACTTTCACTCTACCAAGAATCGATTTTCAAAGACGCAACAAAATAAATACCATAAATTATTGGCTCGTTCAGTTACATGTGCTATGATTATTTATAACCACTAGAAGCACATTCTCTTCTGTAAAATTTTTTATTTGTGCATTTAAGAGCTCAAAATGCTTCAATGTAGTTTTTGAATATTCAAATGCATCCATTTACTCTAAGAATATAAGCTTTATGATGAGAAAACCAAAAAATTAATATAGATCACTCCTTAAGTTTAATCAACCCATTAAATATACGATTACACTCTTTTACTTGCCAAAATTTTTTGTATTCCACGTCCTTTATTGTTGTCTGCTATTTTTTTTTTTAAAGTAAAGGAACTCTTAATTCATTATAAAATGGTAGTCAAAGAATTGATCCATATTGTACAATTGATTGTCATATGTTCAAAACTCTCCAACTTCACTGTATTGAAAAGAATTTTTGCTTGATAGAACTGTGAACTATATATTTCTATCTCGGATTC
The DNA here is from genome assembly GCA_021442155.1 of Cymbidium sinense. Taxonomy (NCBI): domain Eukaryota; kingdom Viridiplantae; phylum Streptophyta; class Magnoliopsida; order Asparagales; family Orchidaceae; genus Cymbidium; species Cymbidium sinense. The sequence goes on along the minus strand of CM038229.1, from coordinate 65,644,687 downwards.
TTTTTTCCTCATTTTCTTTGATTTTTGATTATCATATTTCTTTCCTTCTTTCTACATTTTTTAAGTTCTTTAATCAATAAATAATTTATTGAGCCTTTCATTTTAGATACATTATCACTTCATTTACCTGCTATCTTACCATAGAGTGAGGGCTATTGAATATATCATTTTTGGTAATATCAAAACCCTCTCATTATATTCTATATATAATTTTTTTTAGTTTCTTTACTTCTTGATAAACAAATATCTGATCTGTTACATTCGATTGCATTTTTAATACTTGGTAACATTACTTCTTCTATATGCATTAGAAGGATTAATAAGGTGCTCCTTAGCTTGAGATATACCTCCATTTATCTCTTTACTATTATAAATATACATGTGGAAAAGAGTCTTTAACTCGGATTTCAACTTTGTGTATTTCCAAGTTGTATTTTTCCTCCTTTCATTTGAGTTGATCATACCTAAGTTTTTTTGCATGTACGAATCATAATTTTGGTATGTAATTTTTCTAAAGCATATAGTTTGTTTAAGGAGGTAGGATGTGTCATATTGTCAAAGTCATTGAAGCAAAACACATGGAAATCAAAATATTCTTTATACCAAAAGCATGGAGATCATTAAAGCGTGAGGTGGTGCAAGTGTATAATTCAAACTTGCGGCTATTGGATCGATGGGTTGTGTTAGTGGAAGAAGCCATGGGGAAGTTGATTGAGTGGAAGAAGTCATAGGTTGACATGCTCGATTGAGTGGAAAAATTGTAGGTTTATGTGCTCGATCGAGTGGAATAAGTCGTAGGTTGTCATGTTTAAAGTCGCTATAAAGGACGAAGTCGTTGTACTCGCAAGGAGTTTGAATTGTGGTGCATTCTCTTGTGGGTTCTCGTAAGCGTGGACGAATGAGTATTAGACCTCTGGCAATCTAATAGGATGTGAAAATGTGGGCGCATGACTCAATAGCGCTCAACCTAATAGTATTGACATGTGTTTCACGCAAAAGCATGGAAGCGTGTTTCATGCATAGTTGTCATGCGATTGTGATGTGAAGTGAGAAGCACATTTTTAATAACACTTCTTCAAATATGATGTAGGCCTGAAGATTAGTGTTCTCAAGTGCTAAATGCAGTGTTATATATAATGGATCCTTTTTTGCTTTAACACATAAATCATAAAATAATTCAATGCTTTTGCTAGTTGAAGTGTTCATTACTTATAGATTGCATATACATGTATTATATATATACAATAGCGATTTTATTATCCAAACTTAAACTATATCCGATAATAATTTCAACAAATATAATAAAATGTTCAATAATAATAATATTTAGCTATTTGAGAGCTAAAAAAGAATTAAAGATATAGATAATAAAGTGATAAAAATATTTAATAATAAAAAATACTCATGAGATTGAGCATTCAACTAGAGATTGAAAGGTGAAGGTAGATTACAACAAAAGAGAGTGTGAATATGAGAAATCAAGAAACATTCTTAATAATAATTTTTTAAGCTAGAAGCGACTAGTGTTAACAATAAGAACAATTAGAAAGCATAAAAAAAACTAATAGATTTGAGAGTGTGAAGAGAAGAATTATAAAGAAGCGACTAGCTTCAGTGGAAGAGAACGTAGAATCTATGAGTAGTAGCACAATGACTGAGAAATTATGAGCAGAAGCAAAGTGCGTGACACATGCTTTAGTACGAGCTTGTGTTACACTTACAAGCAATGTACAAGGATAGTACATCACTTTGCTCCAATTCTAAAGCATATTTTGGAGACTGCTTTTAATAATGTTGCTCAAGATCTCTTTGGATCTCCTAACACCATAGAGGTGATCGCCAACCCTTGTTGTCTCTCTCACGAATGTGGATCAAATAAATGAAACAAAAATTTGCAAATCAAATGCAACTGAATGCATAAAATTTCAGTTTCTTTTGGAGTAAACTCAAAATAAATGATATTGAGCCAAAATGATAATGTCAGTATTGATTAAATGTGAAAAAAATCAACATGAAGTTTGCACCAATAAAAATCAATGAGAAATGAGTTTTGTTTTGTGCAATAAAAAATTTAGTTATAAGAAATTTGACCAAAATCATGACTCTTGAAATGTTAATAACAAATATTTGAGAAGAAATATATTAATGAAATGAATCACCAAAGTGGGTTAAATTGAGTCCTTACACCGGTTTAGAAAAATTTCTTTCCTATGAAGTTGTTTATCATACATATACTACACTGGAAGGAGTCTTGCATCTAATATGTATGCAAGATCGCGAACATGAATATGAAATTTTATTGATCCAAAATTTTCTTTAAAGTACATGCTTCATGTATCTATTTATAGATTCTTTGCATCCTCAGTTTAATAAATGAGATCAATATAAATTAAGTCTTTTTTAAGTTCAAGTTTCAAGCATTCAGATAAAAGCCACGTATGAAACTTTTGATTTCAAAATCAAGGCATACACAAAAGAGGGCAACTATATCCTTAAATTTGCACGTGAAAGGAGTCTTAAGTAGTTGGGAGGAAAACACTCGTACATGTGGAATCTATTGTAGGTGCATGTGACTGTTAACGTTATATCACTGGGAGGATGAACGACAAGTTAGCTAGAAGATAATAGAAAGTCATGATAAACATAGGAAATCATGTTGAAGTGGGAAACAACACTTAAATAGGATCCACATGTCTGAACCAAAGAATATGAATTTACGCTTGCTTGAAACATAATTTCTAAAGTAAATAATAGTGAATTAGATCCATGAAACCTGTATTCAGCTCATAAATTGAACCATCCAAAGGCTTGAACAAGTAAATAACCTGAAGTTATGCCAACCATGTAAGATAATCTAATACTAGGGGATTAAATTAATAATGAACATGTACCATTCTCATAGATATCTATCATAGGTATGCCAAAATATCTCAAATTGAATGCTACAAATTAAAATAGCTAACTAAACATGCTCAGGTTGATTGACTTTATATTTAGTGTAAATACATAGATCTTCATCCCCCTTAGGTATTTTTTACATCTCACTACTTGTCCTATTTTTGCCTCTTCGATTCTCTTTTTACATTTGGTTTTATCTATTTTCATTGCACCACTTTGCGTTAAATTTGATATTAGAGACAAGGTTCTAGAATTCATAGCTTTCTCAATAAGTAATTTATTTAGGGGATGTTTGGGATCAAGTTTGTTTCATGTTTTTTATTTTTGTTTTTATATTAATTTTAAAAACATGATTGTTTATTATGTTTTAAAATGTTTTTTATTTTTTTATTTTCAAAAATAAATAATATTATTTTTAAAAATACTCAAAACAACTTTTAGATATTTGAGTATTTTTAAAAACATTAATTACTACCAAACATATTTTATTTTGAAACAAAACATAAATAAATAAATAAAAGTGATCCCAAAGGTTTTGACTTTGAGATCTCTCCTTTGGTACACCATTTAGTCCATTGAGAATCGATATTTAAAATTATGCAATTATGTATTGAGATTATTTTTGTCCACGAGGTGAGGTGTAAGCTTCCTAATTGATTAATTTCAAAAAGAAATAAGTATTATAATAATATTTAAGCATGAAGGAAGAAGTCGCATTCCACGTAACATTAAATCATAAAGAAGTGTCATATAAGTATCAAAGTAAGAGCATACTAAGTCAAAATAAGTTAAACACACTATGTCTCACTGTGATAGTCCCAGTTTAAAATAATATGCAAATATTTACAAAATAAGAAACTCTAAATAAGCAATGCATATATTTTATATTTAGAAAATTTAAAACACTATTGTTTCTACTAAGAAGAGATGTAGTGGAGGAAGAGGAGATGTTGTGATTCTTATAAAGGAAGAAAGCTTGGCAAGGAGGCAGCTAGGGTGGTGGCGCTACAGGAGGAATACTAAAGAGGTAGTGGTGGTGCTACAAAAGGAAAAGTGACTGTTGATTCGTGTGCATCTTGTGTGAGATTGAGTGGATGAAGTTGGGGTCATGAGGGAGAGGAACTGAGCAAAATAAAAAATAACAAAATCGATGTTTTAATTTATTGGTCTTGTTTGTATTTGTTATTTATTTTTTGTAAAGTGACCTAAACCCTATATATGAGGCGCTTGCCTTTTCATTTCTTGAGGAGAGATGCACCTCAAATATAGGGCCATGAACAGCATGCTTCATAGAAAAAAATCTTAAAAGTCGTTGAGGCGTGTCTCAAGGTGTGGCTTATATTTTAAATTTTAAACAAAGCTAAGAATCATTGATTTCTCTTATCTTCTTTTTCATATTACAAATCTTCCTGTTGAAAATGGTCCCCATCATCACTGTTGATGACCTTACCCTTGCCCTTTTCCATTGTGTGACCATTATATTAGTGGATCTCACTTAGGAGTGTGCATTAGGCGGTTTGAACAAAAAAAATCAAATGGATTTAAGGTTATTTGATATGTTTGGTTCGGTTTATAAATTTACGATTTAGTTTTTAGTTTCAGATGGTAAATTATTTGATTTGGTTAAAAAAAAAAATCGGTTAAACCGAATAAATTAAAATAATAATATCATATTTTATTTTGATTTATGTTAAGTACTTTTATTGTTATTTAAGGTTTGATTCATCAAATTTAGTGATTTGTATTTCAATTAATTAGTTCATAAAAATTAGAAAATTTTAAATTTTCAATTAAAAAGATTATTTTACTTTGAAAATTTAATTATCATATTGTGTTTGTATATTTTTTTGTTTGACCAAAATCAAACTGAATAAATCAAATTATAATTTGGTTCTATTTTATATTTTTGTTTAACTACTTCGGTCCAAGTCCGATGTGAAAAGTGGAGGGTTGATAGGTAGTCGGGAGTAAAACTTGTAAATAATCATGGCATGAATCCTTTAAATCATTGTGTTAATCTTGGGCGTCTCGGCCTGTATGTATGGCGAATCTGATGAAAAAAAATGTGCAAAATTTCCATGTCTCAGTGCTGTTAAATAAGCAAGAGTTCCCACATTATGGACGGATGCGAGGCAAAGAAGTTAGTCCATGAAACTAGAATTAGGTTAGGATCTTAGAATATAGGTACTCTTACAGGTAAATTAATGGAATTAATAGATATTATGGTTCATAAAAAATAAATATTTTATGTGTTCAAGAAACTAAATGGGTTGGGGAGAAGGCCAATGAGATTGATAGTTTAGGTTTTAAACTTTGGTATTCATGTAGAAGTCGAACTAGAAATGATGTAGGTGTAATTATAGATAAAAGTTTAAAGGATAATATTATAAATATTAATAGATGTGGAGATAGAATTATAGTTTTAAAATTATGTTGATACTTAAGATTATCAATATTATTAGTGTTTATGCTCAAGTAGGTTTGGATGTATCAAAGAAAAATTTTGGAATGAATTAGAGGGATTAATACAAAAGATACCTCTTCAAAAAAAAGTATTTATTGGAGGAGATTTAAATGGACATATTGGTAAAGTGGTAAAAAAATTTTAAATGTATTTATAATGGTTATGGATTTTGGTAGTAATGAAGAATGGGGTATATTAGATTTTGCTTACATGATTTTGTAGTTGTTATCTTTATTTAAGAAAAGAGATGAACATATTATTACTTATAAAATGGATCTAAGAATTGATTATTTTAATAAGAAAAATAGATCGTTTAGATTGTAAAGATTGTTAGGTCATTCCAAGTGAAAGTTTAGTACCATCGATTGTTAGTTTTAGATTTTAAGATGAAAGATTGTAAGAGAAAAATAAATTAAATTATTGTTACAGGATTAGATGAGGATCTTAAAAGAAACAAATAAAATATTTAAAAAAATATTTCTGAGTTTAGAATTTGGGGTGCTCATAAAGAAGCTAATATTATGTGGGAAAAGTAGAAGTGAAATTAAACAAGTTCTAAAATGTCTTTGGAGAATTAAAGGAAAAATTTCTTTTAATAAAAATAGTTGGTGGTGGAGTTATAGTGTGCGAAAAGATAAAAAAATAAAGCATTGTTATAAAATTTGGTTTAGATGTAAAACTTGGAGAATTGGGAAAGATATAAATAAATATAGAGATTTTAAAAGAATATATGATGAAAAATTTACTTTTAGTGATTTATACTGATAGATTAGATCAAAGAAGGTGAAAGATGTATGTATAAGTTATAACTAAAGAGGAGAGAAGTAAACTTAGTTAGTGAGGTGTATTAAGGATGAAAGATAATAAAGTCCTTAGAAAAGGATATTGAAAATAGGTGGATGAGATATTTTGATAAACTTTTGATGAAGGATCTGAAATACGATTGATTTTAAGTAATCTTAAAAAAATAGAATTTTATTTTATCGTATTAGTAAATCGAAGTTAGAAGCTTTAAAGAAAATGAAATATGGAAAGCGTAGGATCGATGATATTCCAATAGTGTGGAAATGTTTAGTAGATTAATGAATTTCTTCTTACAAATCTTTTAATGTTATTTTAAAGACTAAAAGATCGAGATGAGTGGAGAAAGAGTTTGTTGGTTCATATTTAAGAATAAAGGTGATGCGAGTGTGAAAATTATAGAGGAATTAAGTTAATGTGCCATAAGCCATACATTAAAATTATGGGAGAGTAATTGAGCATAGGTTATGATGTGATACAAAAGTTTCTCTGTCGGTTTGGTTTCATGCCAAGTAGATCTACTATGGATGCTATACATTTGTTAAGAGGTTTGATGGAGAAGTATAGAAAGTAAGGAGGATTTACATATGATATTTATTGATTTAGAAAGCTTATGATAAAGTTTCAAGAGATGTTCTTTGGAGAGTTTTAGAATAGAAAGGAGTTAATATTGGTTATATTCAAGTCATTAAGTATATGTATACTAGAGCTGTTACTTGTGTCCAAACACAAGGAGGATTGACAAAATATTTTTCCATTTCAATTGGATTACATTAAGGATCGACTTTAAGCCCTTATCTTTTTTTTTTCTTTAGTTATGGATGTTCTTACTAGACATTTACAGGAAGATGTACCTTGGTGTATGCTTTTTGCTGATGACACTCTTCTTGTTGATAAGAGAGGAGTCCAAGAGAAACTTGAATTATGGAGGTCAACATTAGAGTCTAAAGGTTTTCATTTAAATAGATTTTGAATATATGGAGTGTAATTTTAGTTGTAAGTTCTAGTAGTGTTGTGACATTAGATGAACAAGTCATTAATAAGAGTGCGATTGATATTTAGGCTCTATTGTTCAAAATGATGGTAAAATAGATGGAGATGTTATTAGTAGAATTCAAGTTGGATGGTTGAAGTGGAGGAATGCATCTTACTGTTATGTGATAGAAAAGTTCCAAAACTTAAGGGAAAATTTTATAAGATGGTGGTAAGACCTGATGACTTATGGTGCGAGAATGTTGGCTAATAAAAGAGAAGCATAAAGAGTTAAGTGTTGATATGAGGATGCTTAGGTGGATGAGTGGCTTTACTCTTAGAGATAAAATGCAAAATGAGTATGTTCGGGAAATAGTTGGAGTTGCTCCAGTGACAGATAAGATTAGAGAGAGTCTCCTTAGATGGTTTGGCCACATAAAGCGTCGGCCGTCCGATGACCCGGTTATGAGAGTAGATTCATTAGATTTGTCTTATGTTAAGAAAGGTAGAGGTAGACCTAAAAAGACTTGGTTAAAATGTATAAAAAATGACCTTAGTATACTTGAATTAAATGAGAATTTGACACATAATAGGACACAGTGGAGACGAAGGATTCATGTAGCCGACCTCACTTAGTGGGATTAAGGCTTGTTGTTGTTGTTGTTGTAGTTCAGTTATGTAAAGTGTTTGACTTAGTTTATTATTTTAACAAATATGTCAACCAAAACTGAATGAACCGACTAAATGCACTCGGTTAATCCCGCTAGGATTCATCAGAGGTCACCCTTTCCACCCACTTTCACATTGCTCATCAATCTCATCATCATGATTGCCTTCATTTGGGAGTGATTCTTTTGTAGATTCGAGCATTTCCTCACCGTCTATTTCCATGCTATCTCCATGGCAGAGTTCACCCTCTCACCACACAAGATCATTTTGAAGGCGATTTATCTTGATGAAGGCGAAGCATTAGGTATCACCAACTATTTCCAACTTCTACAAGCCCCTATCTTGTGCCTTGTACATATTTGGGCCCACTCACATTGCAATGCTGCTATCCCACACTCACAAAGCAATCACCGATTTCTTCTTATGCTGTCAACTTGCATGGTCTGCTCATCAATGGTCCCCTCATTGTCCCCAACATCAAATTCATTAACACAGTATTCATGCCAAAATTATTATTTACATGTTTCATTTGCGACTCATATGTCTTAAGCCACATCTTTTCAATATGTAATGCACCCATAAAACTTAACTAACAAGACAACTTTAGTTAATACTTCAATCAAGTTGAGTCAATCTAGCTTTAAGTACGAAGATTCTCGAGTTTCCAAAGATTTGTTTTTAGACCCATCATATTTCTATTGAGGATTCATAAAAGAAAATTTTTATTGATGTTGTTGATGTAGTGATGTTCTTCTACGTAATCTCTTTTTCATGTCTCTCTTCATTCTTGGGTGTGATTTCTCGTTCATCATGTTTTCTTTTGGATGGACTTTCTATTCGTCTCCTTTTTTAAGGCTAGTTGTCATTAGCTTTGTTGTACAATTGATGATCTTCAGTTAGTTCTCCGTCAACATTTCAACTCTATGGAGTAGAGTTTTTAACAAACTAAGGTAGTTAATGTAACAAAATAAATTTTTTTATGCTATTTTATTATTTCGAGTTTATTTCATATAAATTTATATTTTGGATTTTTTAGGTTTATTTGATGTTAAATTATACATCTGGATAATAATCTTAGGTAATTTCGATAAAGTTAGGTTTGCTTTTAAATTCGATCTTGTAGTGTAACTCTATCTCTATGAATAGTGGAAGTTATTTCTTGTAACAAAGGAATTAATGGAATAAAGATATTTTGTATTTTTCTCTCTTCTCACTTCTCTTTCCTATTTTCTCTTCTCACCGTCCCTCTATCTTGTGTGTTTTTTTCTTCCTCTTTTCTCTGTCATCTTCGGTCCCTCCTCTCATTGCTTGTTTCCTCTTCTTTTCTCTTTCCGCTACCACTGCCTTGTATCAGTTTTGTTAGGTTATGCTAATGAAACATTTCACATACATTTGAACCAAATTATTTCAGCATTTCTATAATGTCTTATATGTGATATCCATAAATCTCGGTCAAAACACAACTACAGCATAATTGTTTTCATGGAAATCTAAATTACAAGTGCTTGATATCATCAATGACAGTTAGAGTTCATGTAGGAGACGAAATCATATTCATAGCTGTTTTACTTGATTAATTATTTAACTTAATTAGCAAAAATAGAATTTTCAAATTGGAAAAATTATCAATAGATTTCAAAGATGAATTTTTTTTACTTAGTTAACCAAAATGGATTTTTTTACTAAATTTTTTACTTATTTTTTTATTTAATTATAGGTTGTTTTATCATCATATAAATTTTTTTCTACCTTAACAAATTTTAATTAAAAAAAATAAAATTGGCAATACTGGTTTTAAATTCGGTTGAAAATATTAAGAATAATCAATCTGTGCCCTCTCTATGAAATTTTTTTCGTTCGTCGCTGTTTCATATCATATTTATAAGAATGGAAATTGTCTCACTAATCATAATAGATTTTTGAATAATTATAGACTGGTGGTGAGTTGTCTTAGACCTTAGCAGCCTAAGATCATTGCTTTGAGCATTGTGTATAAGAATAGCTGTTACGCTTGATTATTTCTCTAAAATGGTAATACCACATGCGTATAATTCATTTGCAGTAAAGTGGGAAAGTCTAGATTAATATACTTTCACCATAAACAAGTGTGTTTTTGACATTTTTTTTCTTTGTTTTGGCTGGATTTTCGGTTGCATGATAATTGTGATAGTTAAGTTTATTCCTGAACTTCTGGCAAAAGAAATGTTTTTTTTTTTATATTTGCTTTAAAACAAAAATGATTAAATTACATGCACGTTATGGATAGCATATGCATGTTTTCATGCATACCTGGCTGAGATAAGTTGTAAATGTTAAAATACACCATTTTGGATCATAAGACTGTCCCAAAAACACTGAAATTTGGGTTTTGAAGTTTAGCAACTGGTAAAACCTTCTATTGGCTTCTTATTTTTTCTCTCTTATATCACTCACTATAATCACTATTCACTTTCTGCACCTGGTTTCGATATTTTATTGTTTTCCTTCTTCCATCAAGATTCACCATTTGCAAAACTGGGTTGTATGACTTAATATTTTGCGCTTTCAGCAGTTGCACCAATTCCACCATGGACAGATGAAAAAAAAAAGAAAAAAAAAAAAAGAAAGTGCTGTTGATTTGTTTCTCACGCTTATATTCCATTGACAATAGTTCCATATGACTACTTTATTGCGTTCTAGATGTGGATGAATCTTTTGACATTTTTATCGAAGTATGCTTCTAGGAAAACCTTTTTATTTTATTATTTTTTGTTTTCTCTCCTCATTCCAACTTTGTGCTAAAGGGGATATCGTTTTTAAGTTACCTGCATCCGGTTCTATTTTTACTATTTTTCATGTCATTAATATAGTCCATTTGCTGAAGGGGATATCGTATCCTGAATCAATGTATTATAACTTTTCAGCAACAGTTACCCATGGACAAATAGGGAAACTAATTGAATTATTTTTCACCCTTAGAGAACTGTGCCATTTACAGCAGTCGTTATGTCTGCTTTAATTTATTTACATCTTAAAGATGAGTACTTAATTTTTTACTTCCTGATCATTTAGATATGAGCGCATATTTTTCTTAGAACTTGTTGCACACAATTGATCATGAATCTCATAGTTTCTGAGTGTTAGGATATTATGTTCCTGTACTTGTTTAACACAATCGTACATACTTTTCTTAGAACTCAAAATCGTAGAATAAAGCTTGAGCTCGAGCTTGAATTTGATTAATTAATCTAGTTTAAGCTCAAGTTAGGAGTGACTTGCTTTCAGCTTGACTCATCTACGCCCTTACTTGGGGCCTATATAGTTACTTTTTCTCTTCTATGACTACAACCCTAATCCTGTACCTGATGCTTGCTGCTACATCTTATCTGTCTCCGATTGGTTCTTTTTCTTCTCTAACGGTGCTCTGAGGGATCAGATACTCTTTCACCGGCACATTGAGCTATAGGAGCTTAATGACATGTACTTGTTCATTCAATTAATTGTCATTGAATACATCTCACCTTTTGCTATACTCATCATATTCTTGGATGCAACCGCCAAAATAAAAATAACCAATAAATATATAGATGGTGTTCTTGGGCGGGTTTGGGCATTGGCACTGGGTTGGGGGTGAGAGCAATACATTTAATCCAACTACTTGCAAAGGACATCCTTTTTTTTTTTTTTTTTGAAGATGATAACTTGCGGTAGATGTAATCTGAACACTGCTGTCAGCAGCTGCTGTGAATTAAACCTGACATGATTTATTTTTATTTTCTCTCTATTTATCCAGTGATAACATTGGTTGCATCATCAATTTCATGGAGGCTTAAAAATTTTGAGCTAATTGACGGTGTGATATTGGATTAGAAAATTGCCATAGCCTAATCCATAGACTGAAGCAAATATATCTTCTTGTTGTTGCATTTATCGTCGTTGTTGTGAATCATGTCCATGCTTAATGACTGAAAATTTATGTTTTTATATCTCTTTTTAGTGTTTAATTTAGCGGCAATGTTCGCATGGAATGCTTTCTATTGCTTGTCAATGCTTAAATCGTTTTCTGTTGGAGTTCGGGTTGGGAAGCACGTGACCTTGGAAATTGCTTCATATCTACAGTGCATGATATTTCTTGTATTATAAGTGCTTGCTTGGCTATTGCTTCAAGTCCTGCACCAATTTGGTAAACTTCGTGCAGGTGAATATTTTGCTTTGACAACTTCATCTGGTGAATCCTATATTTAGTTCAGTGTGCGTAGAAAAATAATGCGTGAATAAAGGCTTTTCTGCTCGCAGCAAACAAGCTGTTCCTCTTGAGTCCTATATTATCAATGATTCTCATTGATTTCTATGACCAGGTGCATCATCAAAGCTTGGAAGAGCAATGGATTGTATAAAACTACTAATTTCTCCATGTTTTTAAACGGAAAAGGCATTGACTGAATTAGGATGCTTGAAATTATATGAATATGAAATGTGATTTTTGTTTGAGGGTTCCTATTAAATTTACTTATCCTTTGTTGATTATCCAGACTCCTGTATAAGATGTGGACTTTATTGAGGCATGCAAAATTAAAAGCTTGTATTACATGCACTGTATTCGTTTTCTTTTAACAATGTAGGTGAATGTGAGCTGCCTAAATTTACCATTTAGATGCTTTCTGAAAGAACTAACTTGCAAGCACAGGCTCTATGCTTATAAATTCCCCAAGAAGAACGCTTTATAAGTGCTTTGCACTGCTCAGAATTAATTTGACTAATTTGACATGTTGCAGCCTCATGAAATGTCCTGACATGTTACTATTATAATTTGTGCTGTTTTTCAAATATACTCACTATTAATGTTTAACAGTACAAGCATGCGAGCAAACTAGCATAACTGTATGCGTGCTTGAGTATTGCAATTATTCAGTGAGAAATAGGTATACTAGCAGTTACACGTTGAAGTGTTTATTTGCTATTTTTTGTTTAATTAGAAATAAAATGCTCATACTCGGCATTCAGTCTTCTGGACTACTTTCAGTTTGATTATTTCCTGTTATATTCTCTTCCATGAATGGCAATGATGAGTCAATTGAAAACTTTTCCATGATTTAGAAATGGCACTAAAACTCGACAGTCTAGTGGGTGATGTTGAAGATGCTGTTTCTTCTTCTGTAATTGGGAAGTTGAAATCTCCTCGAGGAGCTAATTCAGAGGTGACATTCATTTGCTAATACTGAAATATATACTTCAGTTTTAATCATATGCCGCTAACCAACTTCCACGGGCTTCATTTCCTTCACAGGAATCTCACCTTGTAGCTATCAACTCTCTGAAACAGATTGAGGACATCTTAACATCCATTGCCAAAGCAAGGCCTCAGTGGGCTCACCTTGTCGCAGCTGTAGATCACAGGATTGACAAAGCTCTTGCCATTCTTCGGCCGCAGGCAATTGCAGACCATCGATATCTTCTTTCATCCCTTCGTTGGCCCCCTCCACTTGCTGGTTCAAGTTTTTCGGGCCAAAACACTGGAAAATCACCAGAGCTTTCCAATCCTCTCTTGACTATGAAGGGAGAACTGAAGGGAAAATATTGTGTAAGTTTCCTCTCACTCTGCCATTTGCAAGAGCTGCAATTTCGTAGAAAGGCTCGTCAACTTGAGGGCATTAACATGGTGATAGACCTCCACCAACCACTCTGGGTCATAGAGGAACTAGTGAATCCAATCTTTCTAGCAGCACAGCCTCATTTTTCCAAATGGGTAGACAAGCCCGAGTTCATTTTTGCTCTCATTTTCAAGATCACTAGGGATTTTGTCGATTCAATGGATGATATATTGCAACCGTGGGTTGACAAAGCAAGACTAGTGGGATACAGCTGCAGGGAAGAGTGGATTTCCGCAATGGTCACCTCCCTTTCAACATACTTGGCTAAAGAGATCTTCCCCAAATATATCGAGCATACAGAGTCTGACAGCTTGAGATCTTCATGGCTTCAACTGATAGACCTGATGATATCTTTTGACAAGAGAATGCAGTCTCTATTGGCAAACTCAGGCTTACTGATTTCACTAAAGGAAGGTGAGAACCAGCAGAATATCTCAGTTCTGTCTGTATTCTGCTACCGCCCAGATTGGTTCGACATATGGGTGGAAATTGAACTAGTAGAGATGTTAGAGAAGCTCAAGTCAGCAGTGCAAATTGAACAGAACTGGAAGACAAAGCTTCAAAGCACCATCCTGATGTCAGGCTCCCAGGATTACAAGTCTCCTGCACTCTCCAGTGTTTTTCTCCAATGCCTCTCCCTTCTCATCGACAGAGCAAGGTCTCTCCCAAGCATTTCTCTGAGATCAAAGTTCATAAAATTGACCGGATCACCCATAATCCAAGAATTTGTAGATTGCTTGCTGAGAAGGTGCCAGGAATCTGAGGGTCTCACTGCTTTGGCTGATGATGATGCTATGATAAATGTTTCATACTCCATCAATGCAGCCCGGTACTGTGAATCAACCTTAACGGAATGGTGTGAGGACATGTTTTTCCTTGAGATGGAGACTGCCGAAGGTGGCGGTATCTTTGAGGAGGAGATCAAAGGGATGAAAGACTTCCAAGATGAATGGTCTGAGAAGCTCTCGACAGTGATATTAAGGGGATTTGACGCACGGTGCCGAGACTACTTGAAGAACAAGAAGCAGTGGCAGGAGAAAAGCGACGAAAGCCGAGTAGGCCTCAAGGCCCTTGTTACTGCTCTAGACTATCTGCAGGATAAGATCTCAAAGCTCGAAGGAGAATTTAATGTTACCGACTTCACCAGGACCTGGAGAAGAGTGGCCTCTGGTGTCGATCAGCTGCTGTTTACTGGAGTCATTGCCGGCAATACAAAGTTTTCTGATTCCGGCGTCGAAAGGTTTGCAAGTGATATGGATATCTTGTATGGTGTTTTCGCAGCTTGGTGTTTAAGGCCTGTGGGCTTTTTCCCCAGGTTGAGTGAGGGTTTAAGGCTGTTGAGGAAGGAGGAGAAGGAACTCAGGCATGAGTTGGTGAAGGGGAAGGAGAAATGGTTAAAAGAAAATGGCATAAGACATCTAACTTTAATGGAGGCAGAGAAGATAGGGAAGAATAGAGTTTTTGCGGTATGACATATTTTTTTTTATGTCAGTTTGAATTGGATTCTCTTCTATGACTTTTGGCTGCAGAAGGGGGAATGAACGAAGAGGATGAGCTATGCGGGTTAAAATTCATCAGTTTTGGGAATTTTTTTGTATATGAGGTATGTGCTACACAGTGGTTCCTATTTATCATCTATCAGTAATTTGTTATAATGATTTTTTTTTTTACGACGTTGTAATATTTTTACTTTTTTTCTTCAATTCTTTGATAGAAGATAAAGAATAACAATAATATATCTTGAAAACTTTTGTTAGCATATTTATGAGTTAGGAGGAAGTTTGATAAAGATGATACTTTGGAGAAATCTTCCTCTGAGAGGAGTTTCTCTTAATAAGGGTTGAAATTGCAAGATTTGTGAGAAAAATGTTTAGATTTATTAAGCCATTGCTTTTTTTTTTTTTTTTTTCATGTATGATAATTTTGATTGACTCCTATGATTTTACTGAGGATTAACTCATGTGCTTGATGGATATTTAGCTTCAAATTTTGGAAATTCTGTGTGTTGATATTATACTTTGACTTGCATATTTTGGCTAATAGTTATTCTTAATGTAAAATGGCTAATAGTTAATTAGTACTGATATGATTCTAAAAATTCTGCTAGTCGAACCACGAATCTTGATGTCAAAAGCAAGTTGATCCTCAGTTGAAACCAGTCGAGATCAAATACTTAAAATATCATTAGAAATTTTGGGATATCAATTAAATCCCTAATCTTAAATATGAAGTGTTTATAGTGTCGGCGTCTCGACGGCCGAATCTAACAATTTCATAATAATTCTTTATTTGAGCATTCAAATATTCAAATACATCACAGATCAAAGGAATCATTCGAGGATGGGGTGGAGTGGTTTGGGTTTTGTATGTATTCTGAAGACAGCTATCCTATAAATACCCATTCTTCAGAGGCGAAACAAGAGAGATGAGAGAAAGCTTGAAAATCCTCCAGCAATCGCTGCCATTTCGATGGTTGTCGGCCTTGTAGCCGTCACTGCCGTCTTCATTTCGTAGTCACCATCATGACAACCTTCATCGTTTTGTTTTGTTAGTCTCACCATCATCTTACGTTACTGACGCGTGATTATATATATGTTATCCGATTTTGATTCATTTAGTCATTCTCATATATATAATTATCTGATTTTTTAGCACGTAACAAGTAGTATGTTTAATCTCTATCAATTTTTTGATGGATGATAAAATGGTGTTAGAGGATGGGGTTATCTTTTTAAGTTTTTTTATATGAATGGTAATATATGTAATCTTAACTTATTTGAATGAATTGAATCTTAAATATATTCTTTGAAAAATAATATTTTTAGCCATGGGCATTACAAGGCATTCATTTACATGCTTAGTTTAATCAAAAAGATGAAATTTTCATAAAATGAGGCTAAATTAGACCAAAATTTATATCCATATTGGTAATTTTGATCTTATACTTTAGACTGTGAAATAAAATTTTATTGTATGAACATTAAATTTGTCATAAAAATAGTAAATTATCCCTCACATATATATATATATATATATATATATATATATATATATATATATATATATATATATATATATATATATATATATATATATATATATAACATCTAAATTTTTATTATTATAATAGAAATAGCATTTTTTTAAAAAAAATTTTAAAAATAAAAGCATAGAAAAATATCAAATTTTAGGTGTTAGATATGTAAATGCATAAAAAATGTATTATATATGTAAATTTATATATATATATATATATTAAAAAATTAATGCGATTAAAGAATGTTAATAATTCTCTGAATTATAAATTTTTATCACATATTTTATGATTTATTACTAAGCTCTTAAAAAAACTATTAATTAAATATAAAATATCTCAACTTCAAAGCCTTGTTTCAATATTAGTTTCATTTTAATATTCAATCTTTATTTTTTTGTAGCATTTAAGTAAATTTAATCATAAATTTACACACATAATACATGTGCTAGAACTTAAACTTAAGACCTCTTAATTGAAAGTTAAAACTCTCAGCCAATAGGTTAAGATATTTTGTACTTAATATTCAGTCTTTCAACAACCAATGAAATATGACAAATGGTTATAACTTAAAAATAATTATTTTAAATCCCCAAATCATTATAAATAATTCATAATTTAACCCAAAAAAAAAAAAAAACTTAAATCCCCAAATCAGCCGTGTTGAGTTTTCTAAGTTCGACTTTATAGACCGAATTTAGTAATTCAAAAATAAATTTAATTCAATACATATCCAATACATCAAAATCCATTTTTAAACATTTAGCATAATATAAACTAAAAAAATAAACTAAAACTAAAACTAAAACTAAAAATTTTAAAATAATAATAATAATAAACTAAAAAACTAAATTTAAAATACATAAAAAAACAATTTATATTAATTAATCCCCCCCAAACAAACATTCCCCCCTTATCTAAAGAGCAAACAACAAAAGGCGCATTCATATTTAATTTGAGCAGTGAAAGCTTCACATCAGTTATAGAGTGGTAGATACCAAACACTCAGAGAGACATGTCGTGCTCTTGAGCCAATACAAGAACACCAAGCCATTAATTGTGATAGTGCTATTAGGGTATATATTTTAATTTGGAGATTCAAGATTATCCAAAAATCTAATCACTTTTTTAATTCATATTAAATTTAATTCAAGTTTAATGAGTTTAAGTCATTAGCAATTTCTTTCTTTCTTGGTCTAATCTTCAAACTAATTTAAGGTCAAGCTTAACTCGAATTAGTTTAAAATAAGTTAAAAATATAAATATTTATATATATATATATATATATATATATATATATATATATATATATATATATATATATATATATATATATATATATATATATATATATATATATATATATATATATATATATTAAATTTTTTAAAACTTAAAAATAGAGAAAAAAGTAGTGATTATGATCATGCTCAATTCGAATTTAAATTAGTTTGAAATCAATATGATTTGAGCCAAATATATTCTAAATTGAATCAATTTGACCGACGTGATAATTATAAATCAAGATTAAATCGGCTCAAAATTGAATCATTCTAAATCCTAATTCATTATTAAAAAAAAATTATGCAATGAAAAATATAATTTACACAATATGGGTCCACAAGGGACAACTTTTATAGCATAAGGGGAGAAGAACCGGCTTTAAGCACTCATATCTCATGTGTCATGCATGTACGAGAGGAGGCAAACCAAACATAACAATCAATTCATAACTATAAATATTGTTTCCTTTCCCTCTACATTTATATGCAAAATAATAATAATAATAATAATAATAATGAATAAATAAATAAATAAACTTGCTAATTAATTCATTCGTAGAGTGAAAAATTAATCGAATAGTTAAAATTGAACATGCAAGGAAATCTTATATTTATGAAAAAAAAAAAAAAAACTAACCGATATATGTGTTTGAAGATCTAGAAGTATGGAGGATGATAATGTGGGTGTTGTTGCCTTGTAAAAGCTCTTGAGTAATGGGGGCAGAGTGAAAAAGAGGATTATGGGTGTGCTCGTGCGGTTGGAAATATGCGGCTTTAATGATTTTAACAATAAGGTAATAAAGTGTTAGCTTTGTTAAATTAAGTATGTTTTAATTAATAATTAACATATTAGGCATTGATAAAAAAAATTTTAACTTTAGATAGAAATGTCGATAATCTATGGTCTTATCGCCGGTAATAATTATTCGCTTCACTTATCGAATCAAACTACCAATCACTGACAATTAACTCACCAAACTTTCAAATAGTAAAAGCTAACTTATCGGATGACTAACATTAGTTAGACTGATATAATTAAATGAGACAAAGAAACTATGAATCATAATGGTGACAAGTTGTTATAATTGTAGGCTGAGTGTCAACTTCATAGAAAGGAGAATAAATTTGATCCTTTATATCTCGTTGAACTACACCAATTGAGTTAATATTTTCATTATTATGAGATTTATCATGTGAGCTATTACCCATAATCAAAATATTATTTTCCATATATATATATATATATATAATTTTTACATATATATAACATCATAATCTTCAATATCACGTCAAAAATATCATCATCATTTATTTTTTAAAAATAAAATATACATTTGTAAATATAGAAAAGTGTTATATAAGTAAATATCTAATTTTAAATATTAGATATATAAATGCATAAAAATTATGATATACATGTAAATCTTTTTATATATTAATATTTTTTCATCAAAAAAAATATTGTTTAACGCCGCTGATAATTTATAGATATATATCACATTATTTCTAATCATTAAAAGTTGTGTCTCAGACAATGGCCTTATGATATATTGCCTGCATCTCATTGTGAGAATCGTGCTTAGAAATTTTAGAATTTAAATCTTTTATATATATATATATATTATGTATGTGAATTTATCATTAAATTAAATATAATAATATACTGATAGTGCATTATGATTAAATTTGCTCCTTATACAAAAATAGATAATATATATATTTAAAATTATTTATAAATTTTCTTCAAGTAGTAGGAGCAAATTCGGAGTGTTTGACCTTTGAAAAAAAGAGTTTGAATAGCCTAATTTTATTAATTTTTAATTTATTTATCATTAGGGTTTAACGTTTAAAAAAGCAAATTCGGAAACGCAAACGCTTTCAGCGCTATTTCCGGAAGATCCGTCATATCATCGTTTCTGTCGGCACTCCAATCTAACTGCCGTTTCAACTAACATCTAACCGCGAGCGAGAGCGAGAGAGAGAGAGAGACGGACAGATGGAAGAGGGGGACCATCTTTTCAACCGGGCCCCACGTGGCGACCACGGACCACCGCATGTCGTGTTCACCGCCTGCGCCAGACCGCCGCTGGCGGTCCCCACGAAACCGCCCGCAACTTTAATCTTCGATGGCCCCCTGCACTGCAGTGCGAGCCCTGTTTCCTGCGCGGGCAAGGCAAGATTCAGAAACCTAATCGTCCTCCCTCCATCACGCTAAAAATATAAAAGAAACCCTATCGATCGATCCACATCTGCACGGATAAAGATTTTAGAACGTGAAATTCTGAAAGAGATGAAAGCCATAATCGGCCTACATGATGCTCGGTTCCCATTTCATAATGTACACTGAGATCAACAGCTCAGACTGAGCCCCCCAAATTACAGCGCCTAGCTAAGCTAGCTCATAATTAATTAATCTAGCATGCAGAACACTCGATCGCCGATGGAGCTCATGACCGCAGCAGGCTCCGGATTATCTCGGCCTCAGCGCTATCGGCGTCCATATTGTCCATCAGACCCGAGAGCCGGTCGCTCAAATCTTCGACTTCTCGGTGCAGATTCTTGATGTAATTGCACGTTTCCTTGAGAAGTTTGGATGCTGAGGCCTGTAATTCAACCACATTCTGTGAGTTATTGGGCCATGGAGTAAGGCATAGATGGCTCGTATGGGCTGGAAATTAACTTACCCTGCCGACGGATCGCCGTCGTGACTCAGGGAGGAGAGATTGGAGCTTGGAGATGAGCTCATTCATCTCATCTTCTGTTATCCTGCTCCGGCGGCTCGACATGCTGTGTGCTCTTCTTCTCTTTACTTGAGGATGAGAGGATCAGAGAGGGAGGGAGAGGTGGTTTTATAGAACAATGGGAATTCATATTAGCTACAACGTATATTAAAGAAAGAATTTAAAGTCCCTACTTGCCTCCATGGATCTGCTTCCTGTTGCCTGAAGTGGGCCAGTGGTGAATATGGGATGGTCCTCCCTGTGGCCTCGGTGTAGCGGAGGGATCTCTATTAGTTTAATTAAGCAAAGCACACGCCTTAATCTCGGCTTTACTTAAGCTTAAACAAGAACGATGCTGTCCCCTTTTTGTCTGCGTATTTCTGGTCAAGCTCACTGTCCTCTTGGTTGGAAACTTGTTGATTTCCGATGCTTTTGTCTTTCTTAAGGATCAGGAGCTGTTTATTTTAATGTATTATTAGCTTAATTAAAATAATTTTTTTTAATAAATATTTAGTTGTGATATGGCTCTCAAAATATAGAAAGACAAATCTTGATGTCAAAACCGATATGATTTTGAATACCGATCGAGAAGACTAAATATCATCGGAATCACATCAATTAAATCTCAAAACAACTCTCAAATATGAAGTGTTTATAGTCAAATCGAAGGCTCTGATCCGGATCTAACGAGCCTAAGATCTCATAATTCCGACTTCATCATCCAAATGCTCAAAATACATCAAATGATCGATAATCATCCAACCGTCCGAGGGGGAGTGCAATATAAATTACAAAGTGCCCTCCTCCCATCTATAATGCCTTCATTCCTCACACCAAGGGGGGAGGCCAAGTGAAGAACAAATGGAGCTGAGTGAGAAACAAGTGAAGAGGAGCCACCGCCGACGATTAATCACCACCACGCCGCCACCGATCCTTGCCGCCACACCGCTTCTGCAAGGAAGAAGAGGAAGAGTCCAAAGAAGAGGAAGAGCCCGGAAGAAGAAGAAGAGAAGCAAGGAAGAGAAGAAGGAAGGGCAAGGAAGAAAAAGCAGTGAGGAGGAAGAGAGAAAGCTCAAGATCCTCCAAACAAGATCTCCAAGCAAGATTGCATTCTGCTCGCCATCAACCATCGCCACCACACCGCCGCCACTAATCACTCAGTATTCCCGCCTGTTACTGATCTCCACCATCAATAATTACAACCCGATCATCGTTTACACTATCTCTCTCATGTAATTCTGTAATCCTATTATCGGAAGATTTTGTACTCAAACAGATACATAAAAGTTTTTATGCCAGTGGTTTTCTTTTGAGGTTTTCCACGTTAAAAAATTCTAGAGTGCCTCGCTTTTAATTACTGTGTGTCTTTAACTTCACAACAAAAGCGAACTTTCACTCTGTGTTGCGGTTTTCAAAGACGCAACAAGTTGAGAGTAATTAAACATAATCATTCAAATTAAATGAATTCAAACAAATTTTTTTTTATTATATTACCGTTCTTATTCTTTATTCTTGCCATTGTTGCAATTCAGGATCTCAATTGTTAAAAAATATTACAAGATCCGAATGTACATTAATTACATTAATGATGATATTAATATATCACTTGTAATATTCTCTCCTCGTTATATTACATTAATAGAGATAGAGGCGATACAGACAGCTTTTGGCCTATGTTGGCTTCGTAACAAGATCCACACTAAGGTAAATACTGCTAACTGGACAACAGACTCAAAAAAGTCTAAGAAAGAACTAGCGCCTTTTCTTCCATCCAGCCGGTGCTAATCCCATAAGCTAGTAAGTACGCAAGCAAGAAACACTAGCGCCTTTTCTTTATATAATGTAATGTAACGAGGAGAGAATATTATGTGCAGGATATTTAATTACAAGTAGATAATATTTAATTAATGTACATTCGGATAGTGCATATAATATTTTTTCGTAATGAATTGAGATCACGACGAGGATGAGATTGTAATATATATATATATATATATATATATATATATATATATATATATATATATATATATATATATATATATGTTTAATTTAACTATATTTGGAATATTCGTATATTTTAACTACTCGATCGTACTAAGTGATGGGCTCAGTAACCTGAAAATTATGAGTAATTAAAAGTACAAGGAAAAAAAAACCTAATATGTTGGACATGAAGGCTGAGGAAACGTGACGGGGGATGGGCAGTTAGCCCGGGTGGGGATCAGCCCGACAAGGCGGGGCCCGACCCGTTATTGGATCCAATGCAAATGTAATTTTGATGGTGGCGTTGGTGAACATTGGCTTTGTCATTTGACCGCTAAAGTTCTACTGGAAAATAGAGGCTGTGGAAAATAGAAGGTGGGATTTGAAAACACTCACCGCAGCGAAAGAAAAAAAAAAGAGAGGCTTGGCCGGTATCCTCACCGCGAGTGAAATTTTCAAAGATATTAGCTTATATATTGATAGCATATTACAATTTTTTTTTTATAAATCATATAGAAAACATTTATAACGTTGTAATCAACTTTTTAAAATAAAATGTCGTATTCCAAGGGTGAAATTAGCTTTATTTTTGAGAAAGGGTAAATTTATTATGTAAATAAATTAATATAAAAAGGGATATTTTCTTAATTTTGTTCAAATAAATTTACTGAGGCTGGGTCAAATTGTAAAAAAAAAAAAAAATATTAAAATTGTTGCGTTAGAAACAAAGTTTACGCCTTAAATTTTATCAGAAATCAAGACACAATGTATTTAAAGAGTAACAAAAAACCTGCAATTTTACTAAAAATCTCGAAAAAAACCAGGCCAAGATGGCCGCTTGAGAATTTTATTCCTAGATGAGATTCGTCGTCCAAAAAATTATCCAACACACAGGGGATATGAACACAGTGTTATGGAAAACCCGTTAAGGAAAACCACGCTTGCCTCAGAACTTTCACCATGTGTTCAAAAGATGCCTCGCTTCTCGTTAGTTCAAGAAGTGTGTTCTGATGAAATAATATTAGTGTAGAAAAATACTATCGGCCAACTCCAACCCAAGGAGAAGTTTCCCAA
Organism: Cymbidium sinense; assembly: GCA_021442155.1. Taxonomy (NCBI): domain Eukaryota; kingdom Viridiplantae; phylum Streptophyta; class Magnoliopsida; order Asparagales; family Orchidaceae; genus Cymbidium; species Cymbidium sinense. The sequence goes on along the minus strand of CM038229.1, from coordinate 65,621,156 downwards.
AAGCTGCATGAACCGATCTTCCGGGAGCAACCTGATCTTCGGGAGAAAGCGAGCAATCTTTTTCTAGTCCTCGGCGATCTCCTTGGCGAAGCTCATCTTCGTGCACTACGCTGCTGATAGATCGTCGGCGTCGACGGTTTCTCGTTCTCCTCTTCAAATCGATTCCGGCCCCCTAAGGTGAGAATGAAGCTCATTTATAGATTTTGGGAGCGCCTTGTGGTGGAAAACTCCAACCACTCCTGGACGCCCAGGCGATCTCCCGATTGACGGTGTATTTTGATGATCCGGGTGCCTTAATGATGTCAATTGGGTGATCTTGGATTCGGATTCGCCTTGACGAAGCCGCCGATCCGACTATAAATATGTCGGACCATTTGGCGGATCGTGATCCATTTTCATGCTCGATAGCTTGATCCGAGTCGATTCGAGCCGACTATGCTGATGTTGCAATGTTCGCTCATCGACTACCGCTTGATCAAGTTTCAAAATCGATTAGATCAAGCATTTCAAAATGCCTTGAGATTCGCTCGATTAATTTTCCGAGAGATGCATCAATAAGAAAGCTTTCACTATATATTTATTTTGAGTACAAGTTTTCCGATAACGGATTACATAATTGTATAGAAGGGCGACAATGAGAATCTCAAAATCGACAATATATACCATGTTCGGCACAGAATGCTGGCGAGCAAGGAACAATCAACGTATAAATGCGAGAACAATCACCTGAAGTCATCATGGAGACCGGCAGAGGTTGACGGCGATGGCGGATCACGGTGGCCGAGCGGCACTACGGCGGTGACAACCGTTTGGTGGTTTGCTTGGAGGATTTTCAAGCTTTAGAGCTCTCTCCTCTCTGGGCCTCCCTCATATGAGGAAGGGCTATTTATAGATTGGAGGAGTGACGCTCTCAGAATACATGCAAAATGCACCACTCCACTTCATCGGACGGCTCAAAATGATCCCCTTGATCATATGATGTATTTTGTGTATTTGAATGCTCAAATGATGTCGGAACTATGATATCTTTAGATTGGAGGAGTGACGTCTCTGTAAATACATGCAAAACCCGTACCACTCCACTTCATCGGACGGCTCAAAATGATCCCTTGATCATATGATGTATTTTGTGTATTTGAATGCTCAAATGATGTCGAAATTATGATATCTTGCGCTTGTTAGATTCGGCCACAAGATGCTCGATTTGACTATAAACACTATTTTTAAGAGTCGACACAAACACTTGATCTCTAGTCTTGATTCACGATAAGATTGCTTTCACGCCAAGATTCGTTTACTAATGGAATTTTCGTGGTCATATCGCCTCTATTTTTCGATGATATTATCTCAATAATCCAAAATATATATGCCGAATAATTGAAAATAACAGATTTTTCAATGAAATTTGCGGGCCCATTAACCATACATTTTGAGAGAATATATCTTCATGGGAGCATAAGATTATGACCATGAAGCGGTCGCTGGATGTACGCGCACGGACAAAAGATTTTAGGGGTTATGGACCACGCTGACATTTACTGGCGCAGAGCGTTTTGGGTTGGATTACACAGCCAAAGAAATTGCTAGAACCGCAGCCATGGGTCAAGAAAGGTGCAGCGCTGCGGTCGAATGCAGGATCTGCCGGAAAATTTGACCCATAGCTTTGGCGACAATGGCCGAACGGGTCACAGGACCGGAACAGCCGTAGCAAACGGCGGGAGCTCGATGGCCGAAGCTGGTCGACGGGTCAGGAGGCTGAGCGGTATACGCGGGCCGAACGACCGGTCGCGGTCGCGGTTTGATCATCGTCGCGCTGAACGGCAGAGCAGCGGTCACGGAAGATGTCAGAGGCCGAGATGGATCGCGACGGGCGCTGTGGTCCAGGTTACTACGCTAAAACGTCCGTTTTGGTCCGTTTTCACCCGTTTTGGCCTGTTTTGAGCGATTTTGAACGGTTTTGGGCAGTTTTGGATGCTTTTTTTATCCTTTTACCCCTAAAAGAGGTCTATAAAAATCCCCTTGAGGCCATGGGAGAAGGCACCATCTCTTCTTCTTGAGAGAGGTCGGAGGCTGCGCCCTCACAGATACGTCGGTTCTAATTTTCCCTCCAAAGAGGCGTCAGACTTTCGGACCGGGTTTGAGGCATCGCGTCACGGTACATACGTCATGTCTACGGTTTTCCCTCGAAAGAGGCATCAACTATACTGCCTGACCGTCCGTTCGAGGTGATCGCGCCCGCAGATACCGTCGTGTCTACGCTTTTCCCTCGAAAGAGGCGCTCATCGACTGAGAACCGTCCGGGTTCCGGAGGGCGATCAAGGATACGATAACCGGAGATCGGGATGATGCACGATGATGGCCGGCCACGTGGTCTACGGCGGACGCGACGGTTGACCAGGATAACCGACGATGGTGGTGACCGAAGATTGCCGACGATGGTCGCTAGTGGATACGACGTGGCGGCATTGACCCGATGATGGACCGGCCATGGTGATGAGGGTGGTCGCCAGCGAACGGCCGGTAATGACGCTGACGCTGTAGCCGGGATGACCGGTGGATGATAGTGGTGACCAAAATTGCCCGCGTGATGGTCTACGGCGGACCGCAATGCGAATGCATGACGGTTGGCTACCGGAGTGGCTGCGAATCGGAGAGACTGAATGACCGGAGACTATCTGCAATGACCGCGATGATGGTGACCGGCCATGGTCAGAAGGACCAATGAGCGATGGTGGTCGCCAACCAAGAAATGGAGAGGTGAATCGGCGGTGGCGACCGGTAAATGGCCAGGATGACCGCGACGATGGTGACCGCGAAGATCCCGCAATGGTCGATGGCAAAGATCGACGACGTAGTCTGGCGCGGACCGCTACACATCACGAGGGTGGTCGCCACGGCGAACCGGCGACGGTAATGATGGTAATGACCGCGCCAGAATGTGGATGATCAGCGACGATAGGTGACCGGCGAAAATTGCCGATAGCCTGGCTGCGGTGATGGTAATCGCCGGCAGACCCGACGGCGTTTGAGTCGACGGGGTGGTCGCAACGACAAATCGAGAGAAGCCGACGCGGCAACTTGGGCCAGTCTGGGGATGACCGGACGATGGTGGTGACCGCATGGTCATGGTCCGCCACCAGTAAATGACCTGGATACCGGATTCGCAATGGCAACCGAGATCAGAATACCGTGGCGAGCCGTGTGACGACGGGATGACCTACGCACGATGCCGGCGAAGATGCCACGATGGTCGACGGCAGCGGACCGGATACCGTCGGCAGCGACCGGCCATGCAAATACGGCCGCGAGGTCGAATAAGAATCGGGCGACTAGCGGCGACCGGCGAATGGCAGGGATGACCCGACGATGGTGGTGACGCCGGCGATAATCCAGCGTGACCGCACAGGCTACCGACGGGGGCCGGCCGAATGGAAATTGGCGTTAGTTGACGATAGCTGATCGGCGGAAGACGACGATAGGTGGACCGCCGAAAATGGCGATAATGGCGTGACCGGCGACGATGAGGATTTTGACCCAGGTTGTTGCGTGACTGGCTAACATGGAAGAGGTTGAATTGAATCCGCTGAGGATTTTGACCCATCCGAGGTTGTTTATCATAGTGTTACCAGTTGACGTTAATTTGTGTGGAAGAGGTTGAATTGAATCCGCTGAGAATTTTTGACCTATCCGAGGTTGTTTGTTAGGGTGTTACCCGATGACGTTAACCTGTATGGAAGAGGTTGAATTGAATCCACTGAGAATTTTGACCTATCCGGGTTATTTGTCGGTGTTACCCATGACGTTAACTGCATGTATGGTCAAATCAATTACCAAGAATTTTGACCTATCCGGTTGTTGTCGATGTATTCGATGTGATGTTAACCCGCGGAAGCCGGGAAGTCCACCAAGGACCTTTTGACCTATCCTGTTCTTTGTCGAAGTTTTGCTCAGACGTTAACTTATATGGAAGAGGTTGAATTGAACTCCGAGGATTTTGACCTATCCGGTGTGGATCGTTACTCGATGACCTTAACCTATATGGAAGAGGTTGAATTGAATCCACTAAAGATTTTTGACCCATCTGAGGTTGTTTGTTAGGGTGTTCCCCGATGACGTTAACCTATATGTAAGAGGTTGAATTGAATCTGCTGAGGATTCTTAACCTATCCAAGGTTGTTTGTCAGGGTGTTACCCGATGAGGTTAACCTATATGGAAGAGGTTGAATTGAATCCGCTGAGGATTTTTGACCTATCCAAGATTGTTTATCATGGTGTTACCCGATGACGTTAACCTGTATGGAAGAGGTCGAATTGAATTTGCTAAGGATTTTTGACCTATCCAGGTTGTCGAGTGTTACCCGACGTTAACATGGAAGAGGTCAATTGAATTGAATCGAGAATTTTGACCTATCCGGTATTGTTTGTCAAAGTATTACTTGATGACGCAACATGTATGGAATAGGTCAATTAAAATATCCATTTGTGGTTGTAGCAAAGTTGCTCCTTAACCTTGGTCTTTTCATCATTGTATCACTTGCTTCTCTATAATCAATTAAATATATTGATTTTGATAATCTTTCGAGATTAAGAGTTGCCCCCCCCCCGCCGAGAATCAAGGAACTAAGTTTGATGAATCTTCATTCTTCACTCCTTAAAAGCTTGAAATGCTCCACCTCGATAGTGGTTTTGATCTTGTGGAAACTTGGTCGCCATACAAGATGAAAAATGGGAATCGCTTCACAGACGGGCCAAACGCATGCTAGAAAACCAAGCATGAGAGTGAAAGTTTACTTAGCATTATCAGGAAATCACAATAACAATGTATTTAAAGAAAATAAGAAAACCTGCTTTTATGTGAAAACCTCAAATGAGGGAAAATCACGTACTTAGTAAAAAAGCTTCCACTATATATTTATTTTGGAGTACAAGTTTTCTCGATAACGGGATTACATAATTGTATATGAGAAGGGATGACAATGAGAATCCCAAAATCAAACAACAACAGCTTATATACGCTAGTTGTAAATAGCGAAGATGATGGTGAACAATGGGAACAAGCATCGCGTAAATGCAGAAACAATCACGGTCAAAATGCGGAACAATCACCGCGGTCATCACGATGGAGACCGGCGAGAGGTTGGCACGAGGATCGGTGGCGGCCGACGGCGCAGGTGGTTGACAACCGTCAGTGGTGGCGATCGCTTAGAGGATTTCAAGCTTTAGAGCTCTCTCCTCTCTCTGTTTGGCCTCCCTCATATGAGGAATAAGGAGATATTTATAGATTGGAGAGAGTGGCGCCTCAGAATACATGCAAAACCCGTACCACTCCACTTCATCGGACGGCTCAAAATGATCCCCTTGATCATATAATGTATTTTGTGTATTTGAATGCTCAAATGATGTCAGAATTATGATATCTTGGGCTTGTTAGATTCGGCTCATCAAGATGCTCGATTTGACTATAAACACTCCATGTTTAAGAGTCGATTAATAATAAACACTTGATCTAGGTTAGTCTTGATTCACGATCAGATTACTTTCTACGTCAAGATTCATGCTTCGACTAGTGGAATTTTCAGAGTCATATCAAAAATAAATTTAAATTTTAGGGTGGCAAATTGCCTACTTTGAATTGAACTTAGATTTGCTTCTATTCCGTGTTAGAAAATCAGTTGCAGTAGAGAAAAAGTTTATGCCTTAATTTTGTTGCAGAATCCAGCACACACACAGATGTTTGAAGAATTAATAATAAAACTTCAGAATTTTTATGTAGAAAAACTTCGAAAAGAGGGAAAAAATCACGGGACCTAGCCTAGTAAAACTCTTCCACTATGTATCTGTTTCAGAGTACAAAATTTTCCCGATAACGAGATTACAGAATTGTATATGAGAATGACTAATAATAGGAATCCCAGAATCATACAACAACATCTATATAGTCACGATCAGGTTCTAACAGTTGCTAGTAGATGATGGGCAACAGAGAGGGTCAACGACTGATGATGAAGGTCATCATGAGGATGATCGACGAAGATGGTCGGCAATGGTCGATGGCAAAGGACCGGCGGTAGTCACATGGTGGCCGACGAGATTGACATGAGGATCAAGACGGCATGGCATGACACTACGGTGGCAACCAACAGGTGGTCGACCAATCGCCGAAAGTGGTGGCACGATTATGCTTGGAGGGTTTTCAAGCTTTAGAGCTCTCTTAGGCTCCCCTCATGTGAAGAATGAGGGGCTATTTATAGATTAGAGGGGTAACATTTTTACAAATACATACAAAATCCGAACCACTCCTCCATCGGACGGCTCAAAAAGATTCCCTTGATTATCTGATGTATTTTGTGTATTTGAATGCTCAAATGAAGTTGAAATTAGGAAATCATAGGCTTGTTAGATCCGGCTCGTCAAGACGCTCGATTTGACTATAAATATTCCATGTTTAAGAGCTATTAGGGATTTAACTGATATCCAAAAGTTTTCAATGATATTTTAAGTGCTTGATCTCGACTAGATTCAACTGAGGATCAACTTGCTTTTGACATCAAGATTCGTGCTTTGACTAGTAGGATTTAAGTGTCATATCAATTGTCGCCTATTTTTGTATGACATTATCTCAATCATCCAAAAATATATATGTCAAATACTTGAAAATATCAAATTCTTCAATAAAATTTGCGGGTCTATTAACCATATATTTTGAAAGAACAGATCTATATGAGAGCACAAAATTATGATCACTAAGCAGTGCACGATGATGTACACGCACGCAAGGTTTCTATGGATCCATTCAGATGATTTACGGCGGCAAGACGCCAGGTCATGGCGCCGGGCGCCCGCATACGGGCCGCGAGCACTATGGGTTATAAGGTTACGGGTCAAAAAAGATGGTTTGGTTGGACGCGGTCACGTAGGCCTACACGGGTTGGATGCGGGTCATGGTATGGTGTGGGAGAACACCAGCAATTTTGATGATTTTTCTTTGATTTTACCTTTTGCCCATAAGTCTATAAAACCCCGCGCTGGAGATGGCAAACAACTCATGTGCTTTGGTGTTCCTCTTCTTCTTAAAAGAAGGTCGCTCGAGGCACCTGGGCACATACGGCATGGTCTGCTTTTCCCCAAAGAGGCGCCAATTATCCCCGTCGAGGCGATGACGGCTGGCGATAACAAAGCGACGCTGACGGACGATGTCCATAATGTGGCGTGGAGATGCTTGTCGGCGGTGATGATGGTCGACGCGATGCCCACGGCTGGCCGCGATAGTGGGACGTGATGTCCGATGGTGGTCGACGACGCGGTTGCCGGGACGACCGCGACAATGGTTGATGGTGATGCCCGACCTGGCCGGACGATAATGGTCTATGACGACCGATGCGAGCGATTTACGCGATGCTCGACGACGGTGGCCGGTGACAACCGAATATATGGCGAGCGAAGGCCACGCGCGATGATGACCGATGTGGTGACGCAGACGGGTCTACGGATGACCGACGGCGATCAATCGACGAGCGGCATGGCACAGCACGGTGCGCCGGTGGTCAGCCAACCGAGGTGGTCAGGCGAATCGCGAGCGGCGCGGATCGACGGATAATCGGCGGTATGGCCGACGACGGTTACGCGGCGGCAACGGCGAGCAATACGGCGACGCTATGATTTACGACCGGCGACAGAGTCAGCGCGGCCGATGCAGTACGGCGTGGTGACCGGCGACGGTGATGACCGACGGCGGCGAACTGTGGCTACGGTCGGTGAGCAGAATCGATGACGAATAACGGCGACCGGTGTTGGTAATGGCGGGATGACGGCGACGATGGTTGATGGCGATGACCGTTTAATGACCGACCGTAGTTCCCACTTCTATTATAGAAATTGATTTCTGAAACTTCAATGGATGGTTCAACAGATAAGCAAGATGGGGAAGCGTTAATTAGAATCCATTCGAGCAACTCGAAAGTCCGATAGATAATTTCAAAGTATCATACCGCTGATGTTACTGATATCGCTTAACTGTACGCGAGGGTAGAATCAATCCGCCAAGGATTTTAGAATTTTGACCCATCCGATGTTATTTGTCAAAGTGTCGATGACATTAACCGCATGTAAGAGATTGAATCAATCCGAAAATTTTGACCCATCCGAGGTTATTTGTCATAGTGTTACTCGATGACGTTAACCTATTTGGAAGAGGTCGAATTGAATCCTCTGGAAATTTTTGACCTATTCGAGGTTGTTTGTCAGAGTGTTACCATATAACGTTTACCTGTATGGAAAGGTCGAATTGAATCCGTTGAAGATTTTTGACTTATCCGAGGTTATTTGTCCGAGTGTTACTCGATGACGTTAACCTGTATGGAAGAGGTCGAATTGGATCCGCTGAGGATTTTTGTCATATCCGAGGTTATTTGTCAGAGTGTTACTCGATGACGTTAACTTGTATGAAAGAGGTTGAATTGAATCCGTCGAAAATTTTTGACCTATCTTAGGTTGTTTGTCAAAATGTTACCCGATGACGTTAACCTGTATGGAAGAGATCAAATTAAATCGAGGTTTTTGACCTATCGGCGTCGTCGAGTGTTACCATGACGCAACTATGGAAGAGGTCAATCAATCGAGGATTTTTTACCTATCTGAGGTTATTTGTTAGAGTGTTACATGACGTTAACCTATATGAAAGAGGTCATGGGAAGTCCACCAAGGACCTTTTGACCTATCCTGTATTACCAAAGTGTTATTTGACTACCCGTGGAGCGAGTTTTGACCTATCCGGTGTTATTTGTCGAGTCTTTGCGACGACGCTAACTGTATGGAAGAGATCAATTGAATCCGAGGATTTTGACCTATCCGAGGTTGTTTGTCAAAGTATTACTTGATGACGTTAACCTGTATGGAAGAGGTTGAATCAAAACATTCGTTTGTGGTTGTAGCCAAAGTTTCTCATTAACCTTGGTCTTGTTTTCTCATGAGTATGATTAGAAAATCATAATTTGTAAAGCTATATCTCTTCTCAATGTTGAAATATCCTTCAACTTTGACTTATTTCTTGGGATGGTAATCGATTAGATGCTTAACATATTAATATGAGCAATCTTCTGAGATTAAGAGTTGTCCCCGCTTTCGACAAAATCAAGGAACTAAGTTTGATAAATCTTCATTCTTCCTTAAAAAAATGCTATGGTTTTCTTGTTGAGAAACTTGGCCACCATACAAGATGAAATAATGAGAATCGCTTCCCACGCAAACCTGCTATGTGCTAAAACTAATAGTAGAGAAAAGTTTACTTTAACTTTGTCAAGGAATTTAGTACACATGTTTGAAGAATTAATGATAAAACCAATTTTATGTGGAAAAACCTCGAAAAGAGATAAAAAATCATGGGGCCTAGCCTAGTAAAATCTTCCACTATGTATCTGTTTCAGAGTACAAAATTTTCCCAATAACAGGATTACAAAATTCTATATGAGAAGGGCTAACAATAGAATCCTAATTAGACAACAAGCCTATATACACGCTTTAGGTTATAACAAATACAGATGATGGGGAACGAATGCCTACTAACGATGAAGGTCACCGTGAGGGTGATCGGCAAAGATGGACGGCGATGGTCGGCAGCGGTGACTGGCGTCGGTGGTCGGCGATGATGACCGGCGACGGAGATTGACGGCGATGAGGATTGGCGCAATGGCGTGGCAACAACCAACGGTGGTCGGACCGGCCGAGTGGTGGCACGATTATGCTTGGAGGGTTTTCAAGCTTTAGAGCTGTCTCCTCTCTTTTGTTTGGGCTCCCCTCATGTGAATAATGAGGGGCTATTTATAGATTAGAGGGGTGACATTTCTGCAAATACATGCAAAATCCGAACCACTCCTCCATCGGACTGCTCAAAATGATTCTCTTGATCATGTGATGTATTTTGTGTATTTGAATGCTCAAATGAAGTCGGAATTAGGAGATCTTAAGCTTGTTAGATCCAGCTCGTCAAGACGATCGATTTGACTATAAAAACTTCATGTTTAAGCACTATTTACGGATTTAACTGATATCCCAAAGTTTCCAATGATATTTTAATTTTTTTCTCACTAGTTCAATCAAGATCTACTGCTTTCGGTACATTCGCTGCGTTTCACTCACAGGATGCATGCCATATCAGCTCCAATTATATTGAGTGCTTTAAATTTAGTTTAAAAATAAATCTCTCATTATTTTTGATTGAGATGTTTCTCCGGCCCCATTCTTGAATTTTGATCGTCTCTTGCAATGGAAGAAAGTGTCAATTTAGGGACAGTGGGTCAGATTTAGGTATGGTAAACCAAACTCGAATATGTATAACATGAATCCGACTTATTTTATAAACAGGTCAAAAACAAAAGCCCTAACTTGACTCACTTTTAACCTGATTGATTTAAATATAACATAAATGACCCATTTGTACATATATTCTAAATCAAAATCTAGCCAAAATTGAGTCAAATTTTAATTCACAAGTTAAAAATCAGTTCAAATTCTAGTCAGTCTTGGGTTCGTCTGCCAAAATCAAATAGATGAGTTAAAATCAAATCAATTTTGAATTTGCAGGTCAACTCAAATCCAATCCAAACAATTAAACATTCAAAGTCCTAGACCAAAACTTGGCCTAAAATTAATTGGTTGAACCTAAATAAAAAATTTTCAGATCAAGTTTATGTCCGATTATCATGTTGATCAATTTTTGAAACCCTAAAATAAGTTCATTTCTGAATCTTAATCAAACATTATAACTTTTAAAAAAAAAATTATACAATTTGAGCAAGAATTTAACTGATTTGATATTTCAAACATATTAATTTTTAGATCAAAATAACTAAAATCGATCGATTTAAATGGTTCAATAAATTGAGCTCTAAGATCGGGTGAAGTCAGCAGGGCCGGGTCGGTACTGTCCTAATAGAAGACTACTAGTCAGGAAAGGGGAGTGGGTCCCGGAGACGAAATCGGAGCAGCAGAGCAGGGGACTTAAACATGTGAGCCCTTCCGCTAATAGGAGCCCACATGGGGTCTTCCGGAGATTGTTTCTTCGCAAATGGCAAGCCTTTGCCACCACGTGACCTAACGCAGCTCTCTCTCTCTCGCGCGCGCGGTTTTCTCCTCCTCCCTGAGAGCAATTTCTTAACTGCACTAATTAATCAGTTGTAGGCGATGCCAGTATTTTTTTTATTATTTATTTATTTATTTATTTATTTTTTACAATGAGTATCCATTCAATATTTCACCCATCACATTGGATGTTATGTAATAATTCCAAGATCATATTCACCTCATACATATCGAATTCCAACTTGCTTTTCATATATATATATATATTTAGCCTTCTGAATATATATATATATATATATATATATATATAATCAGATTAGCATATAGGAAATTACTTGTATTTTCCTTTAAATGGGAGAGAATTAGGAGTGTTGACTCAACTCGAAAATATGCCTATTCGAGTTTATCTAATTAATTTTTGGATCTAAAATATCTAAGTCATTTAATTTTTTTGAGTTGAATTCATGTCGAGTCATTAACCCAAAATTAATCTAAAATTTGTTCATTTTTGACATGTGAGATTGATTTAAATTTGATTTAATTTTGATTCATTAATTCAATTTTGATATAAAATTGATCTAATTTTTGCTCAAATTCGATCTTAAATCTATATCAAAATGGAAACTATAGGCAAATTCGACATTATTGTTACTCTTACTTTTATCTTAACCTGTAAACTTATCTCTCTTGAGAAAAGAGGGTGGCTCCATCCTTAATAGGTAGGGTTAGGGTTGTAGTTATTCAAGTCTAGTCAAATTCATGTCAGATCTGAATTCGATGTATTGGCTCCAATTAATACCTCTACCGAGAATACAATGGAACTAACTAAGGTTCGCTTGGATGGCTATCACCCTTAGACTTAGTGTCACTATTTAACGCAAAAAATACAAAAAAAGAATTGATCAATAAAAAGATATTTGATTGAGAGTTATACAAATTTATAACTTTGCTTTTTTTTGTTTGGTTGAAAAAAAAATATAACTGAAAGGTTTTGAAACCGACGGTATGCGGTGGTGACCGGTGGTGTTAATTCCAAATACACAGAAATTAGCCTTTATGGTGTATTTAAAATACATTATATTACACTGAAATTTTACTTTACTTGTAACTAAACGTTTAAAATATTTAAAAGCCCAAATGCACTGAACCAAAGGATAAAAGATGACTAAAAGATATATATGAATTAAAATTGAAAATTCAGCTTAAGTAAATGAAAATAATTAATTCCTCAAAAATAAAATAAAAATTGATGTAAAATCATCTTAACAGAGATAAAAGCAACTATATAACAGTACAACTATATAGAACTTGATGGGGTCACCGGGTTCCAAAATCACATGGGAAGTCTTGCTTTCGCGTTCTATTAAGGACTTAGATCCGAGCCAGAATGGCTCTTTAAGCGGCAGCAAAGTACACCGCTATATTTATTTTACGATAATATTTATGATTATACTTTTTTTTTCTTTGATGTCACATTATATATATATATATATATATATATATATATATATATATATATATATATGATTAAAATATATTTCTAATCACATAAATTTTTAAAAAAAATAAAAAATTATGACAAAAAATATGAGGAAGGTCTCTAATAAATTTGCTTTAGATGAATCAGTTATTATGTGACCGAGAGTGTGTTTAGGATTGCTTTCTAATTGCTTTACTTTTTTTTAGAAGACAGAAAGAAAATACCGTTCTAAAGATTTTTTTCTTTAGAAAATTTTGTGAAAAAAGTATTTTGAGAATCATACTGTTAGAAAGATAAATGATTGTCGAAACGCTTTTTAAATTTTTTAAAAACAAAAAAAAAATTTATATAACACAATATTTATTTTAAAAGTTGCTTTTTCAATGATAACTTTATAATTAACTTTTTAAAAAGTTATAGCTGCTCCAAACAAATCTTGAGTTAAACATGAATAATTAGGGCTATTGTTTTATTTGACTTATTGAGTATTGATTTAATATAAAACAGTTAATTCTGCTAACATATTAAAATCATTACTCTATTATTTATTAAGAAGATGAATATATATATAAAATCATTACTCTATTATTTAAATTAAGTATAATCCTAATCTTAATTAGCAGTTTATGCTTGAAATTTTTTTTTAAAGAAAATAAGCCTAATCATCCGTTTCTAATTAATCACAGAATTTAAAATTTTTTTTCGATTTTAGCAGAGAGAGAGAGAGAGAGAGAGAGAGAGAGAGAGGTTTTATTATTATTTTTAATTAATATAATTATTTAAAATATCTAAAATATATAATTTAAAAATATTTTTTATAAAATATTTAATAACTAAATATTTATATATTTAGTTATTAATTTATATAATTAAATATATAAGCTAAAAATATTTTTAATTATATATATAAATTTATATATTTATTTAATAATTTTTTTATTAATTAATATAATTATTTAAAATATATAAATTTTATTAATTTTTGTTAATATATATATTAAAAATATTTAAAATATATAAATAAATAATTTTTAATAAATAAATAAAGAAAGAAATAAATTATATAAATATTTTAAAATTTTTTTCGTTATTTATATATTTAAATTATATAAATATTTTTAAGTTATATAAATAATTTAAAAATATTTAAAATATATATAAATAAATAATTAGTTATATATATATATATATATATATTATATTTATTCCTTTCTTTATTTATTTATTAAAAATTATATTTATTTATTTATACTTTTATATTTTATATTTTGTTATTATTATTATTATAGATATATATATATATATATATATATATATATATATATATATATATATATATATATATATATATATATATATACATATATATATATATATATATATATATATATATATATATAATTACTTTTATTTATATATATTTATTCCTCTTTATTTATTTATTTAAAAATTATTTATTATATTTTAAATATTTTAAATTTATATAACTTAAAAAATATTTATATAATTTAAATATATAAATAACTAAATAAATAAATATATATATATATATATATGAATATATAATTACTTTATTTATATAATTTATAAAAATATTTATATAATTTATTCCTTTCTTTATTTATTTATTGAAATTTATTTATTTATATATTTTAAATAATTATATTAATTAATAAAAAAATAATTAAATAAATTTATAAATTTATGTATATAATTAAAAATATTTTTAAATTATATATTTAAATATATATATATTAATAATTAAATATATAAATATTTAGTTATTAAATATTTTATAAAAATATTTTTTAATTATATATTTTAAATATTTTAAATAATTATATTAATTAAAAAAATTAATAAAATTTCTCTCTCTCTTTCAAAAAAAAAAAAAAATTAAATTCCGCCACACACTTCGGTGCCAGTTGTCCATCAAACGAATGCCTATTTTTTTAAAAAAAAAAATTTCAAGCTTAAACTATTAATTAAGATTAAGATAATATCTAATTTAAAAATAAATCTAATAACTATTTAACTTCATGAATATTGAAACTCTCAATAATTATCTGTATTGAAGATTGCAATTTTACGAAAAATGTTTATAAATGTTAAGATATAAGCATTTAATAAGATCAATCAAAATATAATATTCATTTTGCATAAAATATATCAATAAATATAATTTAATGTATTAAAATAATGCATATTTTTTTATTAAACTCTTGATAAGCCAAATTATTATTTATATTCAAATGTAATATTAAATGCTAGGATATCATAAAACTATATATAAATATATAAATATATGACATATAATACATAAATATTTAGGGGTACGCATGCAAATTCTCAACTAATATATATATATATATATATATAATATTCTCATTAACATGCAACCATTGTATAATTAAATTATTACGTTTTATCACATATTCATATATTCGAATTTGAAATTTAAAACAAAACTTTTATAAGTAATTAATTTTTTTTTTCTGGCGAATAAATTAATATTATTCATTTCCAAATATAAATTTCATCTTCTTGACTCCTAAGAAAAAAGAATTAAGAGATTGCCTTGTGGGCGAGGTCAAGTTTAGAGAGAGAAAAATGACAATGGCACGTCAACGCTCAAAGTTGATTGCATTTGAGTGCATGGGATGCTCCCGATGCATGAGCAATAACACGTGGGCGTGTTCCGCGAGCGCCACCGCGCGCATTAACTGCCGCGCCGTGACTTGCCCTTGGCGTGGGAGCCCGCCTGACAGGGAGGATTAAGCGCAGCCCTCCACTCAATTTAGATTATATAAAAAAAAAAATCATAAATAAATATCTCAAATAATTATTTTAAAATTTTCGTAGGACTACAAATAAATCAAACGTTCAAAAAATTATTGATGACTCAACTCGATTAAAATTATTCATGATAATTAATCAAATAAGCTTTAATATTTTTATAAATACTTGATTGGTGAATAAATAAGTTCAAAAAACTTTTCATTTGATTCAATTGTGTTCATAAATAAAAAAAGTTTATGAAAAAGCTCATTAAAAAATTTAATTATGACTCAATTGCAGCTTAATTAAGACTTATTTCTGAACATTATTGTTTACTTTTTATGCCTAATAAACTTTAATTGATACAACTCATTTGCTCATATATATTTCTCAACAAGTTGCTCTCGAATAAGATCGATTCAAGCTTAATTAATCAGGCTCGATAATCCAATTTAAACCATGCTCGTGAATAAACTCAAATTGAGTTCGATAATAGTAAACAAACGCAAGCTTAGATGACATCCAAAAAAGCTTGAATCGAGCTTGAGCTCGATAATGATAGACAGATTTGAGCTCACATACGCACACTCGGCTTGGCTTGGCTCGTTTGTAGCCCTAATTTGTTTTGGAAGGTTTTATATATATATATATATATATATATATATATATATATATATATATATCAGAAATAAATTCGAAATATAAATCAGGCCCACTACAAACAAACAAGCAACAACAGGAAGCTGGATTCCTTGAACCAGAAGGCAATGAAGTGGCCCGACTTGACTGAACTAGAGAATCCCAAAGGGCAGGAAACATAATCAGTTAAGCATCTTCTAAAGAAGATGAGGCACAACAGAAAGAACCTAAAATCACGATAGCGACCACAAGTCATCTGAGTTCTCGAATTCAATCGAATTAAGCACTCGAGTCTGATCTATCCCCCTCCACTGCTTCACCTTCATCCTTCAATAATTTAAAATAGAGATATAAATCAGTGAGTCAAGCTTGAGCTACTCTTTAACTTAAATTTGAGCTCGAGCTTAATTAATTAATCGAGTTCGGACTCGAGCTTGAGCTCGAGTCTTATTTTACGAATTCAAGCAAGCTCATGAGTAGACTTATTTAGTAAGAAAGAGATAAAATGATTTGGATTGAAGTAATTATTATAATAAAATATATTATAATTTTTAGACATTTTTAACAATTTTGTAGTTAAGCTATTGAATTCTAACAAAATTTAAGTGTATTTTATATTAATATTTTGAATAGAATAACTCAGCTCGTGAGCTAATAAGTTGAATCGAAATTAACTCTTGTTAAGCTTATTAGCTCATCAAACTCAGCTCACAAACTATTTATGTGCTTGACATACCTACACCATTTGCATTAAAGCCTGTAATTTGGTTTAATCATGTTAATGTTTTATGTTAATGAATGTTGAGAGTGAAGTGGCATATTAGATTTTTCTTGCAAATGTGCTGCTGAAGATTGAGAATGAGAAGCTCGTCTGATGCATAGAGAAGAAGAAGAGGAAAGGCACATCCTTCCTTTGTATCTCATCAGTGCTGTGATCATCACCATGCAGTGACGGATACGGCACTGAAGTAAAATTTTCAACTAGCAGAATGGGCTTTGCCTGCCGTCAGAATTCTACAGTATATGCTCTTCCTGATCCATTTAAACCAACTTAAACTTCTCATGAGTTTAAATAATTTGGGCTAGTTTGGAGGTTTTCAGCTTTAATGATTGAGTTGAGTCTTTTGATTAAACTTAGGTCTACACAAACCATGGTTAATTCGGCATCAACATCTTTTAAATATAGAGATTTTTTAATTCAATTTAGATAGAAAAATAAAATAATGCAGAACAAGACAAGATTGTTAGAGAAATTATCTCTCTCGTGATCAATCTTATGTCTTTAAAATTTACTTTTACACACTTTCATTATAATCTTATAATGAAGATTGCATACATTCATTAAAATTATAAAGATAGGAGGATTCTAGGATCTATTCTGTGGGAGAGGGAACGAGTTGTACTTTCTCTCAAATAGATCTTGTTAAAGCTATAGATAAGTGATACACTCATAACACGAACAATATGGCTTTTGAGGCAGTTTGCTTTAGCAGCAATTTCATAGCACCTTCATAAAATGCTAATAAGTTAGCAGTATCAGCAGTTAAAATCACTGCTATTATCAAATAAGACTGACAGTGATTACATCAGCTTGCTATAGCCATTGTAGGTGTTATCGCGGTTGAAATCATCAAAATATTTCATTTATTTATTTTATCGATAGGGCTCCAAAAATTCACACCCAATGAAAAGAGTAGTTTAGAATGTTGTAAGGCATTTAGATATAGTAGATAAAGACACTACCTCAGATTTCCTCATTTGGTGAGAACTTTAGATCTGATCTGTGTTTCAGCGTAAGCATATAGTTAATTAGCTCTCTAATAAGAGAGAGAACTTTCGATTAAGACTAGTCATTAGGCTGTAATAAGAAGAGCATGTAGAGTTTCGTAATCTAAGATATGAAATTCATCATTATAGTTTAAAACCTGGATGGTTGGGGAATGATGACCCATCTAGATCCCATGGTTCCACATCATCCCGCTATGTCCCTAATCTACTTAAGGGAGGTAGTCACCCAACTGACAAAATGATCCTCATCGCCAACATAAGGGTTATGTCGTCCAAAAAATCCTTGGACCCCAAGGAGAGGCCCCCAAATCTATCAAGTCAAGTATACCCTATGATACAACCCAAGGGTAGAGCCATGGGGAGCATTGCGGTCATGATCGTAATATAATGGAGTCGACCGGTCAAACCACCCGACAGAGACTCCTCATAATCGCTTCATCCTGGAGCTCACCCGCCACCGAATTGAGGACATGGGCCACGCCTTTACCGGCAAGAGATTGATTGAGAAACATGGTAATACTTGATTTGACATTGGCTTGTAGAGCTGAAGTTTGTTTGTTAACCTACAAACTTTATGGAAGGTGGATAGATTGAATTTGGTTCAAGTTTTTAGTGATAGAGTTTCATTTAAACAATTTTAGATTGATATTTAAAAATTAATTTGATTTGAGAAATTGATTAATTTGGATATGTTTAAGAGCTTTAGATCACAACTCGCAATGAACGATGATCTACTACTATCACCGATGTAATCAATTTTTTTTAGATATTTCACCGATTTGAAACTCTTTTATAAGTTTTTAAAGTTTAACTTACCCAGCCCTAAGACTAAACCGAAGCAAGCAAAGATTCTCAAACACTTGAATTTAGGCATTCAAAGATAAGTCTCGAGCGGTGTAAGAATTTAGATAGTTTTTATTTTTTTGAATTATGAAATTGATTTTGTAATTTAATTTAATGCACCTTTCGCATTAAAATTTTCACTTGAAATCTCTATGTCCGAGCACATGTAAATTTAAAGTTAACCATATAATTAATGAAATTATCGCTCTTGAAAATCATAATTAGATGAAATTCATTAATTTTTTTTTAAAGGAGGCTCTATGATATTCAGATTTTGATCGGCAGTACAGACAGCATCTGGATAAGAAAGCATTTTGGTTTAAATTTTAACAACATGCATAGTTTACTTGTTGAGTTTTACATTCCTCCTCAACATCAATTTACATCAATTTGTTTGGGTTTTTAGCACACTCATGCCTAGATAGTAATCACCTCCACATGTAAGAATTATTAAACCTAATTTGGATTCATCCAGATTTTGAGTTTATTGTAAGTTTGTTACATGAGTTCTCAAATTTCAATTAAATCTCTAATTTTAAGAAATTTACAAAAAAAAAAAAAACTCACTCATTACTTCCCTTTAAGTCATAGAGACATAACCATCTGAGTTTAATATTGGCCTCCCAATTTTACTTATATTTTAAATGAATATTCTATTCTTTCCAAGATTTGTTTTCAAGGCTCTCCCCTTTTTTTTATTTGACGCTATAAAATTAACCCGCAGGTTTTCTAAATTCAAATTCATTTCATTCTACATTTTTTCTAAGTCAAAAGATTTGATGAAATTTCTAGCTCAGGTGTCATCCATGTAATGGGGTTTTTATTTCTTGCTCCTGAAAGCGATGATGTCATGAACTGTAGCCTTTTTTTTTTCATCTCGTACTTACAACAAGGTCTTCAAATCAAAGAATACAATACAATATATAATCATCTCCCTCTTTTTTTCTAAATTAAATAAAATTCTATCATTTCCTCTGGGGAACATCTAACAACTTGCCTCCTCTGAAGTGGTGTTTCTTGAGACACCACAACTTATTTTTTCATCTCGGTCACTGAAAGCACAGGTCCTTCAAACCCCAGAGAGACAACACAGTAATATATAATATATATATATATATATATATATATATATATATATATATATATATATATATATATATATATATATATATATATATATATATTCACTCACAAATCCTCACACATGATACATATTTTATGCGCTACAAGGAACGGCAAAAAATGTGATTGAATGCAAGTGGGGTAAACGAAAATCAAAACGAACTGACGGACTGTTCTTCCTAATCATTAAACCGGAAGAGGGACGGCTAGATGAGGGAGGCGACGCTGAAAATTCAGAAGAATTATTACGACGATTTTCTTCGACTAAGCAAAGGGAAAAGCAGTTGAAGAACACCGACCATCGACGATTTTTTCCGACGATTCAAGGCAAATGAAAGCGTTTAGAGCTAAGCACAAAAACCCATAAGACGTGATACCGACGATTCTTCGATTCGCAAATGAAAGCATGAGGCGCAAAAAAAATCAAGGAATCACCGACGACGATCTTTGGCGCAAAAAATAGGATGGGAAAAGGTTGCTTTGGTCATGAACCATCATCAAATGGGCGTTTGTATGCGGCTGGGCTGCAGAAAGGGCCTCAATGGCGCAATAGGGGAAGGATTTACGGAACGGGCCGATTAGGACGGGTTGGCGCGGGTCGAACGGGCTGGGATGCAGCTGCGGTGGGCTGAACAAGTTTTGCGGCGGGTCAGAGCAGTGGAACAGCGGAGCGGGCCTGCGGCTTCCGGTATGGGCCGGTGCAACGCAGAGGTGGGCCAGAGACTGGGCGCACGGCTGAGCGCGTGGGCTCGGTGCGTCGCGCGGGTCGGGACTGGCCGGTCAGGAGCGCGGGCCGGAGGGATCGGGTCAGCGGGTTGGTCGGAGCGCGCTGGCAGCGTGTCCCGTGGGTCGACGGGTCGGTTGCGCCGGACAACGGCGGGTCACGCCGGAACGGGATGTTGCCGACGGTGGGTCACGGCGGATGCGCGGAACGCATTGCTGCCGGGAAATCGGAACGAGATTGAACGGAAAAATTGAGAAAAAGAAAAACCAAAGGAGAATTATCGTGCAGAGAGGGAGAGGGAGAATGCAGGAGAGAGAAAACGGGAATTGAAAATGAGAAGAGAGTAGGGGAGAATTAGAGGGAGTGGGAAGTTTTCTGCCTAAAAAAGAGGGAGTGATTATCTTTAAATTATTATTATTATTTTAAATTCTTTTTTGAGAAAACTGAAAATTGGAGGAGAGATTGAGCACGGGGTA
This sequence comes from Cymbidium sinense, assembly GCA_021442155.1. Taxonomy (NCBI): domain Eukaryota; kingdom Viridiplantae; phylum Streptophyta; class Magnoliopsida; order Asparagales; family Orchidaceae; genus Cymbidium; species Cymbidium sinense. Next base: position 65,600,230 of record CM038229.1, on the reverse strand, counting down.
ATTTGAGAATTTTTAAATTAATTTTAAATTAATTTAAATTATTTTAATTTATATTTCATCTCGGTAAATACACATAGTCAATATATATATATATCGACAGAATTTCATTGTTCAACGCAACGTCCGGTTTCAAGGAGACCGCTCTTTCGTCGAAGCCTGCTAAATGCCAATTTCATTCCAAATGCGCCGCTATCTGATTTTCAATGCGCACTCATCCAAATCGAGGTGAATAGTCTGTTTGATAGATTTCAAAGATTTTGAAGCCAACGACGCTGATCAATTTTAGAATGGAGGTCATTTGATCCTTTACATCCCCGACCTCGATATACGCAGAATCACGACTCGAAGCGCTGATATGTTGTCATCAAGTCGCAATATTTATATCCCCGACCACGATGTTCAACGCTGGGGGAAGTCCGCTTTGTCGATTGGAGATCATTTGATTTGATTTGAACGCCCCGTAGATTTCAAATTTGCTGGGATGTCACTTCAAATCACTCGAATTTGTACAGACTTGCCTGAATTGAGCGCGGATATTCTCATTTGATAGATTTTGATGTTTTGAATTTAACGGCGAAATCAATTTCATGAACGGAGGTCGTTTGGTCATCATCTGCCTATCAATATGCAAACATGTCGACGACCTCATTGATTAGTTGATCATTAAGTCGTGCTATATTTATATCTTGACTAATTTCGATGTTTTGAACATGTTGGCAAACTCCGTTCATCGATCAGAAGTCATTTCGACCATTTTCGGTGATATTGAGTGCATTTTGAACTCGATTTATAATCGCCATTTCCGTCCGGCTTCAATTCTCAATTTACATGAATATATGGAGGTCAACACGCATGAATGTGTTCATTCAGTGTGGTAATATGAAGTTGGTACGCTTTAAAGGCAAATAAGAATTCTGTAGTTAGCCAATTAGGTGATGATAAACATAAAAAAAATTACTATATGTAGAGTCTGGATATAATTTTTATATTTTAACTTTAATAATATAGTATTATATGAAGTTCAACTAATATATAAGTACAATATATTAACTGTGAAGTATTATCTATATTGATGCATATATAAATATTGTGTATTATCATGCAATTAATATTACATCAACATACAATAATACATAACATTTTATAGCTATTATATAATAGTTGTGTATTGGCTGAGCATCACATGATGTTATGTTATTGGAGTTCGAAAGTAAAACTATATCTAGACTCTGCACATAATAATCTCTTTAATAAATATGGCCTCCATTTAGACCCTGTTTGGTTGTAGCTACAATAATATGAAAAATGTAGTGATGATGTTTCTGCTTAAAATAATGCAATGGTATTATAATTTTTCATACCTTACCTAATAAATTGTAACTTTTTGACAACCACTACACTTTATTATTTAAAGTATGAAAATGTGGCCAAAATGTTGTTACTTAAATGACAATTATGATGTATTTTGGTATCGCACTGTTGCCCCCAAATAGAGACTTAGGGTGTGTTTGACGCGACGATGGCGGTGCAGACTGCACCGTTGTGGGCTCTGAAAATTCTCCATCGACCTCTCTATAATCAAATTTAAGAGAGTATGATTTGAGATGTGTCGGTATAATTTTCATAAGATAGATGAAATAGTAGATAAGACACTACACAAAGATTTCACCCTCATTTGGTGAGGACTTTAGATCGGTTCGGGTTTCTATAGGCATGCACATAGTTAATTATCCCTCCTAATAAGTGAGAGAAAACTTTCGATTAAGGCTAGTTATTAGATCGCTTAATGCGTAGCGCATAGTAGTAGCATATGGAGTTTTGAAATTTAGAATTTATAAAATTTATCATCCTTAGCTTAAAGCGAATGGTTGGGGGAATGATGACATGCCCGATCTAGATCTCATGGTTCCTTCATCCCGGGCTGTCGTAGTCCCTAGTCTACTTAATCGAAGGAGATAGTCGACCTAAGGATCTTTGCTCGACACATGAGTTATATGTCAAATCTTGTAGACTGGGGTGGTGTTTGTCTAGGAGACATGCTTAAGTTTACCCCATGATAGGCTTTTGCCATATCGATGTATCACATGATTCACAACTCAAAGGCGAGCCATTGGGGAACATCATCTGATCGTGATCGTAATATAATGGAGCCTTCTTATCAAATCACACTCGATCGAGAGGGTAATCGCATCATCTGTAGAGCCTACCGGTCAAAGACCGGTCGGATGACACGTGCCCATCCATATGATTGGTTGAGAGTGAATATAGTAGAATACTTGATTTTAACTTTGACTCTTTTGTGAGCTAGAGTTTTCTTAATTTGTCACCGCCGACAAACTGTTGTGGAAGATAGATTAGTTTATATTTTGCTTTAAATTTTTAAAGATTGAATTTCATTTAAGCAGTTTTTTAGATTGATACTCAATTTGAGTTAATTTGTTTTGAAATTAGAATCATATTTTAATGAAAGTATCCCTCCGGTTGAAATCACTATTCAATACAGCCTTCCTTGGGGTAGTTACTTGATTAATTTGAATATATTTTAAAACTTTAGATCTATATCAACTGTAGCTCTAGAGGATCGATCTTAACATGATAAAATTAGGATATTTTACTAAGCGCAATTCTTAAATAGATTTTTTAGGTTCGGACCTAGTACTAAGACTAAATTGGGAAGCAAACCATGCAACATTCTCAGACACTTGAATCTAAATATTTAGCATAGTGCCGAGGCACATGCGGGTGTATTTGAGAATGCCTTAATTAACGCCTTTTGTTCGCTTGTGCGATGTGTTGTGAATCCAGTGTCATTTTATATTGCAGAATTAGATTTATAGTTGCACTCAAAATATTGTATCTTTGCTTGATTTGTTAACAAAAATTTAACTCTCCATTAATCATCACATTTAATTTTTGTTCTTCCCAAGTAAATTTATTTGAATCCAAGCTTCTTCTGAATACAAGCTAACTATTCAATAAGAAGCCTTGCCTATACTTACTAATAAGTCATTCAGTTATAATGAAAACTTCTTATGAATTTCAACTAGATCCTATTAGTTTTGAAGATAAACACTTAGATATATCACAAATTTCATTGTGTATCAAACTCAATTTTAAATGCAAGACTCAAATGGTTCTTTTAAAAGCTACATTCATGAATGATCATGAGTTACCTAATTGAATTTGTGCTTATAAGAAAGCTTCCAAATTTCTTACACACTTTATTCTCAATTTAGAATTGGACATTTAAACTTACCACCAATCATTTGTCTTTTAATATTCAATTGAGATCTTTACTTTATTTGAGATTAAATATGATTTGTTCTCATAAAAATGACTTCAAATCCAATATGAATTTATCCTCAGCTCTAGATTAAGTTTCATATTTATCTGAAAACTAGACTTCAAATTTATTGTAAGTCTCTTATGAGTTTGGAATTTGTCTCCCCAAGCTTCAATTAAGACTTGTTTAATTTTGAGAAATTTGAATAAAAGAGAACTCACTTTACCGCTTCAATTTAATCCATAGTGAATTACAATTAAAACTTGTGAGTTTGGTGTCGTCCCTCAAACCCGTCATCACACCTCATAATTAAATTTAGATAAGGATAGATACCACATTATTTCCTTCAATTCTTATAAATAAGGCTAAGAGGGGGGAATTTTATTTCATTCCACTTATTTGTGGAGTTAGAGTGCTTGAAAGAGAAAGGTTAATTTTTTAGTGGGCTTTCAATTCCGCTTAGATAAATCTTGTAAATATTTTTTTTACCTCTTTTCTCTTTGATTTAATATTTTACTTTTGTATTCATTATATGTTCCACCCCCTCCTCCTCTTTTTCTTCTTGTTGATTCTTTTAATTTGAATTTAGCTTTAGATTTCTTTATTTAGTGCTCTTAAGCCAGTTCTTTTTATTCTCCCTTTTTTTTTCTAAGTCCAAAGATTTGATGAAATTTTGGTAATATTTCGACTAGGGGGAGTGACATCTAATAGATGTTGGCTTACTCGGTACACCCTAATGAGCGTAGCAAGTGGTGTTTTACGACCCCGCAACCAATTTTTCATCTCGTTGCACTTTAATGAGCGTGATGAGGCCTTCGGACTTGCAAAAGAGACAAGCATATACATATACACATTCACATCAGACATGTTCAAACTTATTTTTCAGCACGCTTGTAATGATCGGCAAGGAGATGGGGAGGGAGATGCTGGAAACTAATAGAAGAACCCACCTAATGACAGTGTTCCTCTCCGGCTGAGGCAAAAGGAAATGTCGGAAGGAGACGGAGAGGGAGATGCCAGAAACTAAGAGAAGAACCCGGCTAATGACAGTGTCCCTCTCCGGTTGCAACAAAAAGGAATTGGAAATTTTGGATTGGGAGAAACTAAGAGAAATGGAAGAAGAAATTTTTCAGTTTAGAAGAAGATGAGAGAAGAAATTGAGAAGGAAGAAGAGGAAGGAGAGTGAAATTTCGGTTTGGGGGGGGGGGGTGGGGAAAGAAAGGGAAGAATAGTGGATTTTTGATTTTATGAGGAGGAGAAGGGGAAGGAAGAAGTGGGAAGAAGAAAATAAGGACCCTTCTATGAGAGGAGATGAAGAAAGCTTTAGCTTTTGGATGAGGAAGTGGGAGAAAGTCGTTTCGTTTGGATAGAGGAGGAAGAAACCGAGAGTGGGGAGTTGGCTTGCGGTTTGGTCGAGAGAGTGGGAGAAGAGGGTCTTGTCGTTTGCTTGAAGAAGAGGAAGGAGGGAACGGCGGAGCCGTTCGAACTGACGAGCGGGAGCGGGAGCGTGAAGGAGATCGAGTGGGAGGGAGGATTTTCCTTGCATTCCCGTGCATGAAGAGAAGAATATGGGTCGGACGAGCAGTTTAGGGCTCGATCAGGTCACGCATGAGGGATTAGGGCTGGGTAAGCGATTTTAGGGATTTAGGTTTTTTAAATATATTTTTTATCACTTAATCGACTTTAATCTGAACTTTACGCCGACATCAATATAGGGTATATATATATATATATATATATATATTGATTCAAGATTATTCTGATATTCCGAATACAACGGCGTAGTCCTTTTCGCGATCGAAGGCCGTTTGGTTCAAGTCAGCATCAAATTGGGTCGATTTCAGCTCAAAATGCACGTTATCATTTTTGATTGCTCGATTTTTTCACAGACTTATTCGAATTGAGTGCGAACAGTCTTACTTGATAGATTTTGATGTTTCAAAACTAACATCGTAATAAATTTCACGAACGGAGGTTGTTTGATTTACGTCAGCGCCTTTTGACCTTGATATCTGTGTAGGTGCGTTGACGACTTGATCGCTTGATCAGTTGAACATCAAGTTGTGCAGTATTTATATTATGACCAGTTCTGACATTCTGAACATAATGGCTAAGTCCGTTCATCGATGGAAGGTCATTTGGGTTAATTTTGGTGACGTCCAATGTATTTCAGTCTCGATTTGCATGCTGCCACTTTCGATCCTTTGACATTTGCACATACTCGTATGAATTGAGCGTGGACAATCTCATTTTATAATTTTTAATGTTTCAAAGCTAACGACATAATCAATTTCATGAACGGAGGTCATTTGGACATCGTCGCAGCTTCCCAACTCTGATATGCGCATCGGCACATTGATAGCTCGATCGCTTGATTGGTTGATCTTTAGATTATGCAATATTTATATTTTGACCAATTTCGATATTCTGAACATGATGGAGAAGTTCGTTTGTCGATCGAAGGTCATTTGGACTGATTTCGGTGATGTTTGTCGCATCTGAGTTCCGATTTGTGTAGCATATGTGAAGGTCAACAACTGTAGTGCCATTTGGGGCATTATCTTCTGCCTACATTCTGAATATTTTGTAGTAAAAAAACTGTATTTTTTAACTTGAATTGGCTCCCCTGCAATGGAGGTCAACAAGCTAAGATTTGACATTTTGAAAATAAAAAAATTTATGGACCTCATCACACCTTCCTAAATAACAAATTCTTCTATAGCATTTCCACCACCGCTTTTTCATAGCTCTATTTATTAAATTTAGCTAATATTATAAATTATTATTTTTAAGATGGTAGTGGATACAACAACTTCACACAATGATGTGATTTGAGGCTCAAATTATAATTTTAAATAAAAGGGATTAAAATATGTATATTAAAATCTGCAAATGATATTAGACTAAATACTATAGAATAAGAGTAAAAGAATTTGAAGCTCAAATGTGTGTGTGTGTGTATATATATATATATATATATATATATATATATATATATATATATATATATATATATATATATATATATATATATATTGATATGACACTTAAAATACTACTAGTTGAAGCACGAATCTTGATGCTAAAAGCAAGTTGATCCGAAGTTGAAACTGGTCGAGATCAAGCACTTAAAATATTCTTGAAAACTCTGGGATGTCAATTAATTCCTAAATAACTCTCAAACATAGAGTGTTTATAGTCAAATCGAGCATCTCGACGAGCCGGATCTAACGAGCCTAAGATCTTATAATTCTGACTTCATTTGAATATTCAAATACAAAAAATACATTATATGATCAAAGGAATCATCATGGCGGTCAGATGGAGAGTGGTTGGATTGTATGTATTCTGAGACACCACTCCTCCAATCTATAAATAGCTATTCTTATTGTGAGGGGAGACCAAGCAAGAGAGAGAGAGCTCTAAAGCTTGAAAATCCTCTGTGCATAATCGGCCACCACTCGTGAGCCGACCGCTTATTTACCAACCATCACGCCACGATCCTCACCATCAATCTCCGTTGGTCTCCATCATGATCTTCATCGTTAGTGGTCATTCACCATCATTTGCTACCATTAGCATACAACTGGAATGACTATATGGTCATTTGTTGTTCGATTTTGGGATTCCCATTGTCAGCCCTTCTCATATAAAATTATGTAATCCCGTTATCAGGAAAACTTGTACTCCAAAATAAATATATAGTGGAAGCTATTTACTAGGCTAGGCCCTGTGGTTTTTCCTCTCTTTTCGAGAGTTTTCACGTAAAAATTCTGGAGTTTTCTTGTTCACTCTTTAAATACCTGTGTGTGTGTGCTGGATTTCACAATAAGGCTAAGACGTAAACTTTCACTCTACCGCAACTGATTTTCTAGCACGTGACAATTTGACGCCGTCTATGGGAAACTGATTCCCATTATTTCATCTTGTATGTCGACCAAGTTTCCCAACAAGATTAAAACCACCTTCGAGGTGGAGCATTTCAAGCTTTTAAGGAGCGCAAGCGAAGAATGAAGATTCATCAAACTTCGTTCCTTTAGATTTTGTCGAAAACTGAGGGGTAACTCTTAATCTCAAAAGATTATCCAAATCAATATTTTGGATATCTAATTAAATATAAGTTAGAGAAGCAAATCAGCAATACCAATGAAAAAGACCAAGGTTAAGGAGCAACTTTGGCTACAACAATAAACGGATGTTTCAATTTGACCTCTTCCATACAGGTTAACGTCATTAAGTAATACTTTGACAAACAACCTAGGATGGGTCAAAAATCCTCAGCGGATTCAATTCAATCTCTTCCATACAGGTTAACTTCATCGAGTCACACTATGACAAACAACCTCGGATGGGTCAAAATTCTCAGTGGATTCAATTCAACCTCTTCCATACAGGTTAATGTCATCGGGTAACACCCTGACAAACAACCTCGAATAGGTCAAAATCTTGGATTCAATTCATCCATTCAGTTAACGTCATTCGACAAATAACCTCGGATAGGTCAAAAATTCTCAGCGGATTTAATTCAACCTCTTCCATACAGGTTAACGTCATCGGGTAACACCCTGACAAACAACCTTGGATAGGTCAAAAATTCTCAGCGGATTCAATTCAACCTTTTTCACATAGGTTAACATCATTGAGCAAAGATTCTGACAAACAACCTAGGATAGGTCAAAAGGTCCTTAGTGGATTTCCCACGGCCTTTTCCACACAGGTTAACCTCATCGGGTAACACTTTGATAAACAACCTCGGATGGGTCAAAAATCCTCAACGGATTCAATTCGACCTCTTCCATACAGGTTAACGTCATCGGGTAACACTCGACAACCCGGATGGATCAAAGATCCTCAGCATTCAATACAACCTCCATACAGGTTAACATCGCCGGGTAACACTGACAAACAACCCGGATGGGTCAAAATCCTCGGCGATTCAATTCAACCTCCGAGTTAACGTCGCGATAACACTGACAAACAACCTGATGGGTCAAAAATCCCGGATTGATTCGACCTCTTCCATCAGGTTAACGTCATCGGGTAACACTCTGACAAACAACCTCGGATGGGTCAAAGATCCTCATATTATAATCTCTTCCATACAATTAACATGCGTATGTGAAAACAACCTCGAGATGGGTCAAAATCTTTAAATTCAATTCAACCTCTTCCAGTTAAGTAACACTCTAACTAACAACCGGATGGGTCAAAATCCTGGCGATTGATTCGACCTCTTCCAGCGGTTTAATCATCGTAACACTCGACAAACAACCTCGGATGGGTGATCCTCAGCGGATTCAATACAACCTCTTCCATACAGTTGCGTCGTAATACTGACAAACAACCTCGATGGGTCAAAATTCGGCGGATTAATTAACCTCTTCCACATAGGTTAACGTCATCGGTTACGTCATCAGTCATACATGACAAACAACCGGATAGGTTAAAATCATCACGGCCCAATCTTTCTTTGTCACCGCATCGACCCACGGTCTGTCGCGGTCATAAACACCCATCTAACAATCATCGCGGTTGGCCGTACCTTAATGGTCATTCGCCATCATGGCCGCGCCGCATCGCCGGTCACCGCAGCCGACCATCGCCGGTAACCACCATTATCGCTGCTCATCCTGTCTCCGTCTCCGTCATATTGCGCATTGCCGCGCCCCGGATGGCTGCCGTTTCCGATCATCCTCGATTACCGACGATAATCGCCACCATCGATTATGCCGGTGCGATTGACCACCCATGCTTAAGCTGCTTGCGGTCAGCTCATGGATTCGTCGCCGGTCCTGCTGCCGACCACCGGCCGGTTTTGCCAACCGCCGTGGGTCACCACTCCGGCTACCAGCGCTGCCACGTTGACTACCGTCGAGGTTGTTCTTTGACCACCCGTCGGCGACCACCGCGATCGCATGCCGTCGCCGCTACCATCACGATCACCCGATTGGCGCCCTTGGTACTACCATCAGTTGCTGAATACCCTCGGCCGCCAACCACCGTTGGTCGCCGCCATGCCTTGCGGTTCGCCGCCACCATGGGGCCATATCCGTGGTTGCCACCTCATTTGGTTATCTCCCGGTCGCTGCTGACCACGTGACCAGCGGCGGCCACCATCGTTGGGCATCGCCAACTCCGTCTCCGGTTATTGCCTTGATGCTCAACGGTCGGTCCGAGAATGGCGGTTAACGCTTCGAGGAGAACCTCACCAGATGAACTACGGCCGATCATTTCCAAACCCGGTCGGTTCACAAGGGGTTGCCTCTTTGAGGGAAAACATCGGCATGTACCATGGGTCATGATCGCCTCAACCGGTTGTACGAGATCGTTGACCTCTTTCGAGAAAAGCGGGCTTTTCAGGTATGAACTACGGGTCTTGATGCCTCCGTTCGTGGACGGTAGCGCTCGCCAGCGCACGTGCTTTCGCCCGTCGCTCTGGCGCCAGCTTCTCGCTCCGCCAGCGTTCATCCCTTCCTGCCGGCTCCGGCTCACGTTCTTATTCTGGCGACGTACCGCCTTGACCAGACTCGTGCATCGCCAAATGACGTAGTCTTGTCGCTAGCTTCGCCGCGCCATGAATACTCTGAGCCAGACCATACCATACACACATCTGTGGCCGCGATTTCTTTAGAGTGTAATCTTGTGCTCTCATGAAGATCTGTTCTCTCAAAATGTGTGATTAATGGACCCTCAAATTTCATTGAAGAATTTATTATTTTCAAGTATTTGACATATATATTTTTGGATGGTTGAGATAATGTCATCCAAAATAGGCAAGATATAGCTTAAAAATACTAGTTGAAACACGAATCTTGATCTTTAAAAGCAAGCGTCCAAGTTGGGTCGAGATCAAGCAATTAAAATATCTTTGAAAACTCTGGGATGTCAGTTAAATTCCTAAATAACTCTCAAACATGGAGTGTTTATAGTCAATCGGCGTCTGTGGATCGAGCCCAAGATCTCATAATTCTTACTTTTTTGAGCATTCAAATACACAATACATTATATGATCAAGAATCATCTCGTCCGATGGAGAGGAGTTGTTTGGATTTTGCATGTATGTATTTAAAGAGAGCCATCTGTCTATAAATAACCTCTCATTTCATGTGAGGGAGGCCAAGCAAGAGAGGAAAGCTCTAAAGCGAAAATCCTCCAAAACCACTGCCACCAACCCTTGGTTACAACCACCGCCATACCGCATCGGCCATCCGATCCTCGCCGTCGTCGTCAATCTCCGTCGGTCATCATCATGACGACCTTTATCGTCTTGCATTCCTTCCTATCATTTGCTTAGCATTACAACTGAATTGATATATGTTGTTGTCATGGGTTTCTTATCTCATATAGTAATCATGTTATCAAACTTGTACTCCATAAATATATAAAAGCTTTTCACAGGCTGTGATTTTTCCCTCTTTTCGGGGTTTTCATTAAAATTAGTTTTCTCCTTCTCTTTAAATACATTGTGTGTCTTTGGATTTCAACAAGGCTAGATAAACTTCTCATATTTTCTAGCACACATATATATATATATATATATATATATATATATATATATATATATATATATATATATATATATATATATATATATATATATATATATATATATATGACTCTTTTACTTAGCCGAATGAATCAAATATTAATTATTTAGAAAATATGATAGAAGTTATTCAAAAGCAAGTTTTGTTTTTGTTTATATATATATATATATATATATATATATATATATATATATATATATATATATATATATATATATATATATATATATATATATATATATATATATATAAGCAATTTTTTTAAATTATGGTTAAAATGCGAATTAGCTAATTGAGTATCAATAAAAAAAAATTTAAGAATAGGTATATTATGATTAGTGGCGTCAGCCCTGCGTCGTTCGGGTGGTAGCTATGAAAGAGTGGCTCACCCATAATTGGGCTCGGCTTCTGATAGTCGCCCAATTAGCGGCAACTCAGTTGAGCCCGTATAATTGGGCGGCCCGGCATATCTTTAGGGCGACCCGTCATGCTCGGTTTTGCTCGATTCCTCCCGCCGAAACTCCGCTCTCCGCTCGTAGGAACTCCGACCGAACTCCGACCACGGTCCTCCCCCCTCTTGGAACTTCTCGCCCGCCGCCGGCGTAGATCTGACCGCCTGCATTGCGCGTCTTGTCCAGGTATTCGATAGAAACTTTTAGTTTTTCCCGGCATTCACTTTGACGACGTTTAACTACTTCCCTCTCTCATTTACCAGCCGTTGGAAGTCAACTTTAGCTTTTGGCGATTCTTGCGACTCCATTTAGGTTGAGGAAAATTCCTTTGGCGGATTCTACATTTTTTAGCGCACATCCCCATTGTTCTTCGTAAACACAGAAATCACTTTATTTATCAATTTATTTAGGTGTTAAGTAGCCAAAAAGTATTAATTTAGTGTTGATAAAATTCTCATTATTCATATAACTTGTTTTGCAAGATGAATAGAAAATTTGTTTGATTCTTTTATGGAAGCGGAGTATCGATGAGCAATTCGGTCAAGTTATGTGGGAGGTCAAATTGTCCGGTTAAGGTTCGTCCGCGCACCTTAGTGGAATTGAAGCAAAGAAGCTTGCATTGATCCGGAGGCGCGCTGTTACTCTAGCAGTCATTATCCAGTGGATTTATAGCGTCATCATATCTAACGATGGCGTTTGTGAAGTTACACTTCGAAGCTTCCATCGATGTTGTGTTGTATGTCGAGTGGAAGATGTTAATATTGCATCCACCATGATCCGGTAGTAAGATAGATATACCATAAACATACACGATTTCATCGAACAAGAACATCCGGGGATACAACGCAGCTCTGATGAGTTTATTCCCAGGTAGTATATCGCCATAATTTATCTGATTATACTTGTAACATTTAATATGATAATTAGTTGCTAAACTTATAAGTTATGTGGCGATGATGATCTCTACCCGTTGATGAACTATGTACGTCTTGCGGTTGGAGATGAGTATCGGTATGAGTAGTTCAGTAGTCGTCGGTATTAGTGATGATATTTGTTGTTAGAAAAACCCATACTTGAGAATATAAACGATCATGTCTGAGAAATCACTCATTTATATTTACTGAGAGTCAAATGTTGTCCCTGGCAGTATGTCGGATGTGTAAAACTAGGTAGTGGGACAACGATATTTACTTTGGCTGACTCAGTCTAAATGATGAAATTGAAATTCAAATGACATTAGAAGGTATGTGTTTTACAAGTAGTATGCAATTTCTATTGTCGGGTGGTCCATAATAAATAATGTTTAATTCGAGCAGTTACCTCTAAGGAAGAACTACACGGTTGTATGTCGATAGTCTAGAGGCCTGTAATTGGCGTTTACATTGTAGCGGCGGCATTAGGGGTGCTTGGAGAATATCAAAAGTTGGTGAAAATCATAGATGTGTCAATGCAGAGTTCATCAGGTCATCACGAATAGTTCAAATTTCATAGCATACTACATCAAACGTGATCGCAGATTGATTTGAAACCTAGAGATTATAGGTAGGATGGAGTTTCAATGTTAAAGTTTCATATATGAAAGCATGGGATGCGGCTAAAAATAAAAGCAATATTCGGTGGCGGGAAGAGTCCATAGGACTCTTTATATCTGTCGTTCTTTCTACTTTACGTGATTTCATAATTCAATCTACCACTACGCAACATTTTGAGACTTTTTTGGGCTTTTGGACCTTCAATAATGGGATGGAGTTCTTTGCGAATGTTGAGCTTAGACGGTACTTTTGTTGGGCAAGTATCGTGGCACATTAACTTCCGTAGAATCGGCGGCAATAATGGGTTGTTTCCTCTAGCTTTTGCTATTGTAAAATCAGGAGAATGTTGATTCTGGTTGTGGTTTTTGTTGTGCTTGCATGATATGTTACCGTAGTGTCTAGTAGTGATTTATGCATAATATCGATAAACATCTTTGGTCTCTTGCGTGGATGCAAAGAGATTTTTCCTTGGGCAGCGCATAGGCATTGTTTGCGCCATTTGCGTGAAAATTTTAAAAAGTCGTGCGGAATTGCGATGTTGAGTTTCTATGCCAAAAGATGTATATGGCGGGTAACTGCGATGATGTTCGTCAATTCAACCGTTTAATGCTGGACATTAAAATGTTAAAGAAGAAGCGTACAATTGGCTTGTAGGCGTGACCACTAAAATGGTCCCTTGTACGCGATGGTGGTATCGTTATGGGACAATGACAACTGCATCGAGTGCTTTAGCGGTGTCTTGAAAGCGCGTGGTTTTACCGATTCAGCTTTAATCCAACTATTACAACTTAATGGCTTTGTTCATGAAAGCGATTATCCACTTCTACTCGGAGAGGAAGTCAACTTGTCTATTTATACCCATAGGTTCTCCACACTATTACGGCCTTGAAAGGGAGGCTAGGCATTTCACATTCACGTGAATATCAACCCACATGAGATGCGGTTTTGTAGTCCCGATCATTCAAAGTTGATTTACTAGATAATGGCACGTGTGTTTGTAATTGTGGCGAAACGATCATATATCATTGTCCATGCCCACATGTGATTATCGCATTGGGATTTCGGCGGTTAAACCATCTCGCGTGTGTCGATTACTACACTGTTGTATAAGGACATACATAAATGAATTTCATACTCTACATCGCTCGATTGGCCATCATTCTGAAGAGGATGGATTAGTCGCGTTCGACCACTAACTTTTCATGAAGGTCAGGTAGACCCGCGTCTGAATAGATTGAACACAATGGATGAAAATGTAGGTTCCCGTAGTGACTTGTAGCATATGCAAAACATCAGTCTACTGGTCATCGTGCATAACATTGGCGGTCGGCGGTACATTTTCCAAAGGATGCTTATTTTCTCTTTCGGTTGCAGCGATCTACTTAGATTTTACGATATTACCTAAAATATTTGAGATTCTTTTCGCGATGATGGTAGGCCAATACCGCATACTAGACGTCGGCGACATAGCAGTAAATGAGAAGGTTGTCACCCGTGTAGGGTTTAGGGGCGGTGCTTATATTTTATTTTTTTCATTACATTTAGTCATGTAGCTAACTTTGATTACTGCATAATGAATTTTGTTTCTTGTCCATTTGTGAAATGAATTGGTTGATTATGTATGTTTGTGCTCAAATTGGGAAGTAATGGTGAGGAAATTAAGATACTCTTGTATGTTTATTTCGGCATACAATATCACAATTACTCATATGTTATAAATGTAGCACTAATCTAATAAGTAAAACAAAACTCAATAAAAACATTTACACTCTAAAATGCTGTATGAAAAGCTTCTAAAATGCTATATGAAAAGAATTTATTTTGCCAACTCCGGTAATTAAGATCTCAAGATCAAACCCGCAATTACTGATTTTGAATGAAGCGCATATTGGGCAAGCGGCTTCGGTTATCAAGCATGCCGATAATTGGCTTAATTCACTTGATTCATGATGGCTTCAATTCAATTAGTAAGATGTTCTTGAGCGACAAACCACGGTTTGCGTAGTTAAAAAAATTTTGCTTATTTAGTTGTGAAGTTAGAACAAATAATTTGTTGTAATACTTTAATATATGGTGTATATGAGTATACACAGGCATAAGTATGTATATCAATATAATTATATATGTATTATCAACTTTTCTCATTTCTTTTTATTGTAGAAACTAAACATTGAATTTGTTTTAAATCAACTAGATAATTTATATACATAGCATTATATAATGAGTTAGCACCATCCAACATACTATCTATGTGTTGAGACCAATTTAATTTGGTGCTACTCATGATGGTTTCAATATCTATGCATGCATACATACTTAAGAATAATATATAAACATCCAATTTTGCTAATCTTGAAGTCATTAATGGAAATAGGCAAACAACTACTTTTAGTCAAGCAGTAATAAAAAAAAAATATAAATAAGAACAATTAAAATGATAAGTTCAACACTCTTACAACTTGTTAGAGCGACACAAGCCCACTTCTAAATCTTCTACAACTAAGATTACACTCTATGTATGCAATTTTAAATCTACACAAATGAAAACATTTACACTCGAAGATCGAACTCTAAACCCTACCCATGAGACAAGCGCCTTCCTGTGCGTGGTATAGCACCACTCGGTGTGTCTGAGCGCCGAGATGGGCGATCACGCGGTGATGATGGCCCTCTCGCAACATCCGACCGCGACATATCATTCTGATAGGAATATAGGTGGCTGCGAGTCATATGACGGCTGATATGTAGAAGGTCACTGTCAGCGTCGTGAAGGACTGGATCGACATCGTAGAAGGACTGGATCGTGAGTAGATGGACGGCTCCGTCATCATGCGACACCCGAGACCGATCCGTAATATGTGTCATCGATATGTACACACTCATCAAGGTCTCATATCATCATTCTTCTATCGACACATCGTAAGTGGTGATCATCCACGACATCAGTATGAAATATGTCCCGAGTTGCCCGATATGGTCTACACAAAAAACAACGTAAAATTATCACTTACAAAAATATTGAATATTTACTTATATCATAACTTACATAAAGGCGCTCCAGGTGCTCTAGCGTAGTGGTGGTTGGAGGATCTCGTGGCCATAAGTACAAAAGAAGCCCACGATCGAACCGGCGTATCGATTATAGAGTCTTCGTCATCAGCCTCCTCGGCAATCCTCCCTCTCCCAAGAAGCAATGTGTGGTGGTGGTAATCAACCCTCGGCATTTGCTTTACCCGACCATCGACCCTTTTGAAACTAGGGTCAAGCGGGGCTACATCTACTCGGGAATAAGGTAGGCGCGGCCTCTATCGGTAAATACCACTCAACCCTCTTCCGGTGATAAGAGGGACTCGAATATGTCGAGCCTATAGAGCATATCGATAAATGTCTGTGATCACGCTCATCGGCTCCCGGATACACGTATGATAAAATTATGTTAAAACATAATCTACATTATAGCTATTTAGACTAAAGTTTTAACTGCAGATCCAACCTGTGTGTGTGTAGTCATCTAGCTCATTTCCGCAACATTATGCGTTGCGAACATACTTCTCATTCCACCTGCACACAGAAAATAGTTTAAACATATATATAAGCTGCATAAAATGAAAGTGTAGTTAACAGCACATACCTCAAACCAACCGAGGCAAAGCTCTGCAGGATATGGCACATGTAAAGTCGGCCTACTACGAATATGCTCCCAAGCCCAAATCAAGGTGTAGGCAACCGCCATGTTGGCCCTGGTCTAGTCGACTGTAGCTCCCTATACTGATGAGCCAATTGCTCCACCTATGACATCATGCTAAAAGCATCCGATCCTCCGAGTGGTAAATCACGGTGGACCTCGAACGAAGTATCGAGGCGAAAGCGACAATCGAAATAAAATATAAGCCCCGCGTGTAAGAACTCCTCGTGCTCGGTCATATGACTCTCTGGAAAGTCCACCTAAGCCACCTCGGTGGCATGCATGTATCACGCATGTGCGCCCATCCGAATGTCGACGATATGCGGATCGGATCATGGTACATCGCTGTAATGGTGTCGTCTAACAAATCATCGCGTGTCGGCCAAGTCTCCCATCTCTTCTCCTCGCCAATCAGACTATGATAGGTGGTCCATCAATGTAGTCCTAGAATCATCGCCACGTCCTGGAGCGTCACATTCATCACCTACGGTGAGGTGGAAGGTATTATTGTGCGGAGACCATCTCAACCAAGCGTAAGATGATCCGGCCGGATGAAGCGTACTCACATGCGAGCCACGGCTCGATGAATCTCATGTAATGGGCCACTCCTTGATAAGCAAGTATGATGCGGCCCTCACGCTCAAAAAAAAAATCTAAGTACCTAGAATAAAAATAAGCGCGTAACAATTGCAAAAAAAATTCACTTATGTCGGTGGCGGCTCGATGTACGTAGGAGGCAATACTAGGATGAACCTCGGAAGGTGCCCGCTCCAATGGTGGTGGCCTCCCTAACTATATGCCGACGTCCTACTGTGGTGCTCCTCATCGCCATGTCGAAAATTAGAAGATTATGATTTACAATCAACGCTACATCAAATTATGAGAAATAACGGATCAACTAAATAAAAGTGGGAAATAAATCTTAAGACAAACCTTACATTCTTATCACATATAATGAGTGGAAATCCACATGACAAATGCTTTTTTTGAAGAATAACTTGGCTACATGAGAAGCCTAAACAATCTTATAAATTACAAATAAATTATAAATAAAAATTTACTACTTAGTTAAAAAAGGATTACTACATATTTATTTTGAAATAAAAACTTCTTTATGATTTATATATTAAAGGCATGTCAGAATAAAATAAATTCAAGCTCCCAACTCAATATATAATCTTGAGTGAAGTTCAAATCAAACTACTTAAAACTAATCAAGCTAAGCTTGGCTATATTTACAATTTTATCCTACAATAATTATTTTCTAAATTCACTCAAATATCAAGATTCACAACAAAATTGTCATTCATGATGAATTGTTTGAATTAGAGAAAGAAAACAACTCTCAAGACAACGAATGCATACATAGAAGTTTAGTTAAATCGAAGATGAAAGGCTCTCCAAAATGCCAATCTAAAATAAGTGCAAGGATAACTTTCATGCCCTCACACAAGCAAAGAGGCCTTCCAAAATTACGAATGAAGCCATTATTCTTTCAACCCATGCCAACTACTATATGACCAACTAATGTAGGGCCATCCACACAAATCTTTAATATCATTTCCATAGACAAAATACCTAAAATCTTGAAAACTCACATGCACATAAATAAAATTGCAAGTATTAGCTAAATTTATGAGTATCACTTAACTCAATATATAAAGTGAGAGTATCACTTAATTTTATGATTACTATTTATCATCTAAATATTGAATAATTAATGAACATCAATGTGAAATAATATTAAACACCATGTAGCGACTATCCTACTAAGCACAACTAGACTAAAGAAAAATTGAGGATAAGTATTGCTCCACACCCAAAAAAGTCTCACATAAGAATTTCTAAAATAACTATAAGTTAATGATCTTCATAGTTGTGCTAAGATGACACCACGCTATATCAAATCACATAAGCTTATGCTATGTGTTGAGATCTTTAACATGTTCTCTCGTCTTCATTTGATTTTTATTCAAAGTTTATTACATCATTATACTTAGTGTGCAACAAGATCGAGTGATAACAACAGTAAAAAAATACCTAGAAGATCGTATTACAACGGGACAAAAAAAAAGCAATGCAGTGTGAGACCTACGGTGAGTTCGGAGAGGCTGAGGGCGTGATTGAAGTGGGTCGGAGTTGTTGAGTTCTACGAGAAGCGAGTTTGTGGGAGGAATCGAGCAAAACCGAGCACATAGGGCGATGGGACGATCGACCATCTTCGGTCATTAATTGGCGGCTACTCTTCACGTGGCACTTGGCGACTATCTGTCTTAAATTTTTTTTATTGATACTCAATTAGCTAATTCGCATTTTAACCGTACTCAATTAACCGAATGAATCAAATATAAATTATTTAGAGAATATGATAGAAGTTATTCAAAAGCAAGAAGTTTTGTTTTTGTTTTATATATATATATATATATATATATATATATATATATATATATATATATATATATATATATATATATATATATATATATATATATATCAAAGAGTTTAAAATAGTAATTATTTTCTCTATTTGACTCTTTTACTTAACCGAATGAATCAAATATAAATTATTTAGAGAATATGATAGAAGTTATTCAAAAGCAAGAAGTTTTGTTTTTGTTTTTTACGAATTTGCCATAAAATTTAAATGTATTTATAATTTAATTTTTTTTCTATTTTTTAAACTATCAATTCATATATTTACAGATATTATGATTAAATTATTAAAAATTTTATAAAAAAAATATAAATTAAACTTTTGTTATAAATTTCAATATTTGAATAATTTGCTATTTAATTTAAATTTAATATATTTAAAAATCACTCAAATTCGAATAATTTCTCGCTCAAATTTATCATAAGCCACCATACTACTTCAAACCATTATTTACTAGCTTCTTGCTACCCTGATTTCTGTCCTCCTCCATCCATCGGGCACCGTCTGACCTCGTCACCCATGCCGCTCATTGCAGCTGCCTCTGCCACTTGTCGTTTTTTTGCTCACACAACTGTCTTATATTTATGCCATTTTATTTCAAACTAAATACCAAAAAAATAATCTATTATATTTTGATTTGCAAAGAAGAACCAAAAATTCCATTCCCTTCAAACAATATACCAATATTCATCAAAATCAGACTTCCCATTGCAAAGAAGAACAGCTTGAAACGTCTTTAAATTTATATACAAAAAGTGCAGACCATTCACCTATAAACCATCAAGCAAACCAAACGATTCTCACGATCCACAGTACACCCAAAACGAAAAAGAAAAAAACTGTTCATCGTGATCCGATCACCGGATGCCGAGCGGCGACGGCAGAACCGGCCGGGAAAATATCAAGGCGTGGCTAAACACAGCCGTCCGATCATGATCCCAAGCACCCGATCCTTCCCCTCTGTCCTCTCCGATGCGGAGATCTTCCTCCCTGATTCGAATCACCTGGCTGTGCAAGATCGCACGGCCCCAGCTCGATCCCATCGCCGGCGAAATCGAACGGCCGTCCTTCATCCGATCAACGGAGGTCGTCGTCGTCATCGTCATCATCATCTCCTTCGCTTCGGCTCGCAGTCCTTATAAATCGGAGGTTTCCATTTAAGGCACGTCACCTAGGGGGCACGTGTGCGAGCATGAGGGACGAAGAGGACACGTGTACGGACTGATTGGGAAGTAGTTAAGTTGACCGCTGAGGTGGTTGGTCTTCCGAGCCACGTAACAAGCTCGCCGCACCACGTCACGAATGGTTATATAATAACTTGAGTTTAGTCGTAATTATCCGCGTTAATTAGGAGTGCGACCGCTGACCACGACTCGCGTCTTGGCCGTTTACTCTGTCTCCGCCATGTCAGACGGTTCGGTCCACTGCGTAACGTTAACGGATGACGGTGAGATGGGATTATTTGTGAAGATATTTTTTTTTTTTGGAAAAATTTAAGGGCCGAAGCCCAATTGTATTCCAAAAGTAAGGTTACAAAAGATCCCTTACAGGACTGAAAAAAAAAAGGAAAAACTAGAAAACAATAATTCTAGAACATGATCAAACACTTCGAAAAAGAAAATCCTACAGAAAGGAGGCTACGATAGATATCAGATCTTAAATCGAGAGATCACTACCAAGAAAACAATGAAGGTGGCGGGACGTGAAAGTCCTCACGGTTGTCAGCCCTCCAAACAATCCATCTGCCGTGAGAATCTTTATACATCAAAAGAGGGATCGTGGTTGCAGAGAGACTATCCAGCGAGGAGGAGCAATTCGAGAAATCAAAAGTTATCAAAAGTTGTGAAGATATTTTATGAAGCTCTTTCGACTCAAAAATGTAAATATATAAATATGCCATATTTTATTATTTTATTCGAACGGTTCTTCGCTGACCCGTAGGAGCTTAGCTTGTAAGTACACGTGATGTGGTCATTAATTATTAAATGATTTTGAACTATCACATTTGAATTAGGGCTTATTTTAGGATTGAAGGAGGTGAAGGATGAAAAAATATAGAGGATTAGGGCTCCTCATTTATATGAGTTTAATCTCCATAGTTATATTAAGAGGATTTCTAATATAATCTTAGAGAGTTGTCATAACCTCTTAAGAATGATGTCTGATTCATTTCATCTTATAATGATGGACTACTGCATATAAATGAGGGTTTTTTTTTTTCGATTGATAATGAGTTGGAAGTTCTATGAATGGATTTTTAATGAATGACGTGATGATAGAGGGATAATGTGGGATGATCATATAGGAGTTAAGAAATAAAAAGTTGCCTTCAAGGCCTGTGGGTTAGAGTGTGGACATGTGTTGAGATGGTTGGATGGGCAACAAGTTTTGATTGGTCGAGAGTTGATTAATAAGATGTTATCGATAAAACTATTAGTTCGAGGATTTATAAATGTTGTGATAATAAGATGATCAATAGATGTTGGCTAGTGTAAATGTGACAAGTAATAAGTAATTAGTGAGATTCATTGATTGGATAACAATAAGTACTAAAGAAAATTTAGGGAGCTATTGATTGAAAAGTTTAGCACTACTAGAGACACAAAATACTAGGTAAGGCACTATTTATGAAGTGGTCAACAATTGATTCAACCATTTAGAGTTGATTAAGTGAGACATAATATAAGTTAGCAAGGGAGTAGTAATATTTTGCTTTAAGAGATTGATAGGGAGATGTTATGCTAGTCAAAATTTTAGGATAGCTATAGGAAATCATAGATGCTTGCCAAAAAAAAAAAAAAAAAAAAACAAATGAAGTGCTAAAAAAAATGAGGATGACATGCTAGGTGTTATGTAAAGGAGATAAAATGATACTCGATAAAAAAAAGTTAGTCATTATAGTGAAACTTTATAGGTAATGTGGGCACTTAGGAGTAATGACATTGGCTGAAGAGTCAAAAGATTAGACGAGCTTTTGAATCAAGGCATCTTTAAGATGAAAGTGTAATAATCGGAAATCAGAAAAAAAAAAGGAAAAAAATAATAAAATCCAACTGTAGCGATGATTGGCTTCAAATAGAATAATCGAAAGGGGAGCTCGGTTTCGTTTTGCCGAAACAAAACTCCCAACGAGAGAGAGAGAGGAAACAGGAGAGGGAGAAAGAGAAGAAAACCATCGTGCCTAAGAACTCAGTGCGTCGGTCGAGGAAGAAGAAGGAGGAGGAGGAACCCTGACGGAGGAAGGAGTGGTGCATCGTGGAGGATGGAGGAGAGATGGCTAAAGCCGTCTTGTAAGGAAGAAGAAGGAAGGAGGAAAGCCCTTGTGTGCATACTCTTACGTCTGAGAACATGAGCGAAGGGAGAAGCGATGTGCGTGCATAAGAAAGCGAAGGGGTATTTTTCGAGTCTTAGGGCAAGCCGATTGAGGAAAAGGAAAAGGAGGAAAGGAGTTAATGATATATATGTATATTTATTTAAAATGAAAATTTGATTTTATTATTAATGCAATCATGATTTAGGATGTTATAAGTTTAACAAGGAATTTAATTGAAAATATTATATATATATATATATATATATATATATATATAATTTAAATTGAAATATGATTTTAGTATTATTTCAAGTTTAACTTAGGGTTTATAGATTTCAGTAAAAAATTTAATCTGGGAATGTATAGGATGAATCAAAGTCAAGTAATTAAGTTTTAAATCCTTACATATGAAATATAATTACAAATTTAATAAAACTTTAAACCTAAGCTAAGTTATATAATTAATTAAGAATCATTTTAAGAGAAATGATAAACATTAAATGAAAATAAAAATTTATCTATATTAAATCACTTTAACACTTGAAATTTTATATTAAGAAAAATAATAGGATTTAGAAGTATTATATGACAAATTAGACATGTTTATATTAAAGAAAAATAATAGGATTTAGAAGTAATATATGATAAATTAGACATGTATAAATATCGTTATATTAAATAAATTAAAGGTTAATTTAACTTGATTTAGAAAATACACAATAAAATTTTGATGAATGTGAGCGTCAAATAATAAAAGATATATGCAAGTATCATAAACAAAAAATGAATAAAATAAAATAAATTACTTTCTAACATTGATTCAATCAATATTTTATTATATATGAATTTTAATTAAAGAAAGAAGCATTAAAGCGAAGGAGATTCAAGAGGAAATTACAAATTAAGGTAGATAGTTATGCTCTTATATTTATGATAAAAATATCTTTAATTTCTTGTGATGAAATATATTTTTATATGATTATGACTTTTTCCTATACTGCAAATTATGATTTATTTTCCTGTTTCTTCATGTTGAATAATAACTTGAATACTAGCTCATATTGTCACTTCGTCATTTTATAAAGTTAATTAATTTATTATTGGTTATGAATTAACATGCATAGCTGTATAAATTATATGCTATGAATGTGTATATTGAAAGTAGAGTTCACCCTTTATAGTGCGGGGGGCGAATGTACCTGCATAAAAAAGGGCCAATGAAATTGGCAAATGATAATGACTTCTTATTCTTTAGATGAGTATTGGTAAAGGTCTAGATGGTGACTCCTAAAATAGATGATAAATGTAAAAGTAAAAGTTCATACGAAATGTTCATTTCTACATACTTTCTATATGTTTGATTGTTTAAGCAATTTTTTTTATGTACATGTTATAACAAAAATGACATGCATACTAGTTCTATCTTCTTGTTTACTATAGTATAACAGCATAATTGGCCCAGTAAATTTTATTCAATTATTAGTTGTTAATTTTTTTCAGGTAACCATCCTAACTAGATGGATGATAGAAGAGAGGGTTATGTTTATCGTTGTAAAGAGACTTCAGTAGATAAGTAATTATGTCAGTTATATTGATTTATGTTTAAATTATATTTCATATGAATTTTATTAGTATATATATATATCTGTGTGTGTGTATATCAATTCAAGAAGATGCTATGGGTGAAAATAGACAGGCATAAACCGCTGAGCACCAGAATTTGGTGCAATTACCTTCACTAGTTATAGATGCATTTACACAAATGATGGAAGCAATGACTCAAATGATAAGAAATCAGCATACACAAGCTAGTGAAAGTGGCGGAGTTCTATGGACAAATACCTAAAATTATTTCAGGATATGAGGCCACCTCTTTTCTCAGGGACAGGAGGACCTATAAAATCAAAAAATTGATTGATGCAGATAGAGAAAATTCTAGAAAGTATGTCATGCCCTCCTAAAAGAAGAGTTGCTTTGGCTTCTTTTGCTTTTGAGGGCGAAGCTGAGAGATGGTGGTGAGGACAATTGCAAAAGAAGTTTGAAGGAAGGCATTGCAATCTTGTTTCATGGGAGGACTTTGTGAAGACCTTTAGAGATTAATTTGTACCCCTCTCAGCTAGGAGACAAATGTAGGATAAATTTATCAGACTGGTATATGGAGATCATTCTATCATGCAGTATGAAGTTGAGTTTATAATGCTTTCAAGGTATGCACCTCAGTTGATACCAAATGCAGAAGAAAAATATCATAAGTTTCTATATGGACTAAAGGATGTAGTCAGACATCTCTTGATTCCTCTGGGTATTGATGACTATACTATAATGGTGGAGAGGGCTAGAAGGTTAGAATTGGATTTGGAAGCTACTTAGAGGAGGAGAGATATTCAGAAGAGGAGGAATGATGATAGGCCAAAATTTGGGCATAATGTTCAAACTAAAAAATCAAACTGGAAGAAGCCTAAAAAAATTAAACTGGAAGAAGCCTAAGTCATATACTAATGTCAGCAGTAGCAGTATTACTGTATGCCCAAAATGTGAAAGAGCACATAAAGGAGAGTGTCTCTCAGGCACAAACACTTGTTATTGGTGCCATCAGTCAGGACATATGGTGAAATCTCATCCTATCTTGGGTCAGAAATCTTCATTGGATACTAAGACAAGTGTTTAACCTCCTCAGAGGACTGTTGGTAGATAAAAGATGATTGAATCGATTGCAACAATTCCATCTCAAACTCAGAACCGACAAAATACATAGCCTCAAGTTTATGCACTCACGTAGCAAGAAGTAAAAGACTCACCTGATGTCATTAAATGTATGTCTTTATTTAAATTAGCATTGTTAAAATTTTATATTGTACTAGATATATTTATTTTATATATCTACTCATTTATAGGTATCATCATTATTGAAAGTAAATCAGTTAGAGTTTTATTTGATACTAGAGCATCACATTTATTTATATGTGAGGAATGCGTGAGAATTCTGGGATTGAAAGTTATGGAAATTTTTGTCGTACTTTTAGTTGTAATGCCAAATGGGTCTTATATGAATGCTAGATTTTTTTGCAGTATGAACCTGAATATCTGAGAAAGAAGCTTGGGTGTAGATTTAATAGCACTATCAATATATAAATTTGATGTGATTTTAAAAATGGATTAGCTATCTAAACATTATGCTATTATACATTATTATAAAAAGATAATTAAATTCAATATTCCTATAGAAGAAGAATTCAAATTTGTGGGGCATAAGGGAGTATTAGCTATGATGGTGTCTTACTTGAAAGTTCAAAAGATGCTAGCAAAAGGCTATGGAGGTTTTCTTGCTTAAGTTACTGATGTTACTAAAGAGGTAAAGAAGTTAGAAGATATACCGGTAGTAAAGGAGTATCTAGATGTTTTTCTGGATGATTTACTAGGTTTACCTCCAGTTAGAGAGATATATTTTTCTATTGATTTAATTCAATGTGCAAAACCTATAGCAAAAGTAGCATATAGAATGGAGATCAAAGACTTACAAGAGTTAAAGAATCAGCTACAAGAATTATTAGAGAAGAGATTTATCAAGCCTAACACATCTTTTGGGGAGCACCTGTATTGTTTGTGAAGAAGAAAGATGAGAGCTTAAGGCTATGCATCGATTATAGAGAGCTTAACAAACTCATATTGAAGAATAAATATCCCTTACCAAGGATTGATGATCTTTTTGATCAACTAGAAGGAGCTTCAATATTTTCAAAGATTGATTTAAGATCAGGTTATTATCAGTTGAGAATCAAAGAAGAAGATATGCCAAAGACTGCATTCAGTACAAGATATGCGCTTTATGAGTTTGTGGTGATGCCTTTTGGTTTAACAAATGCTCCAACTGCATATATGGATCTCATGAATAGATTCTTTAAACCCTTTTTAGATTCATTTATGATTGTATTCATAGATGATATTCTAATTTATTCTAGAGATGAAGCAGCTCATGAAAACCATCTTCACATTATTTTCCAAACTCTGAAAGGAAATGAATTATATGAAAAATTCTTAAAGTGTGAATTTTGGTTAAATAACATCATATTCTTGGGGTACATAATTAGTAGTGAAGGTGTTTCAGTAGATCAGAGTAAAGTCAGAGCAATAGCTGAATGGCGCAAACCAACCACTATCACAGAAGTCAGCAATTTCTTAGGGTTGGCGGGATATTACAGGAGATTCATTAAAGGATTTTCACAGATTGCCATGCCACTATCTAGACTAACTCAGAAAACAGTCAAGTTTGAATGGCTAGATCAGTGAGAAAAGGCTTTTCAAAAATTGAAGAATTATTTAATGATTGCACCAGTATTAACTATTCTATCAGGGACAAAAGGATTTCAAATTTATAGTGATGCATCATTAAGAGGTTTGGGATGTGTACTTATGCAGAATGGAAGAGTGGTTGCTTATACTTCAAGGCAATTGAAAAATCATGAAAAGAATTACCCAACCCATGATCTAGAGTTAGCGATAGTGGTATTTGCATTGAAAATTTGGAGGTATTATTTATATGGAGTAAGGTGTGAAATTTTCACTGATCATCAAAGCTTAAAATACATACTTACTCAAAAGAAGCTAAATTTAAGGCAAAGGAGATTGTTGGAACTCATTAAGGATTATGATTTAGATATTCAATATCATCCAGGGAAGACAAATGTAGTTGCTAATGCTTTAAGTGGAAAAATATCTGGTAGTGCCTATTGGTTCATCTCTCAACAGAAGGAGTTGATTAAAGGTTTAGAAAAATTGAAAATTTAATTATTAAATCTACAGATGATCGTGTTTTATTGTTAAATTAAATGGCTATACAATCAAATTTGAAAGACAGAATACAAGATGCTTTACCTTAAAATGATGACTTTCATAAAATTTTAAATTTGGTAAAAGTAGGCCATATAGAAGATTTTGAAATTGATGGAGAGGGAATACTGAAGTATCATGGCAGAGTTTGCATTCTAGATGTTGGAGATTTGAGAAAAGATATCTTATAGGAAGCATATAAATCTAATTATATAATTCATCTAGGCAGTAGCAAAATGTATTAAGATCTTAAGAAAATATTTTAGTGGCCAGGAATGAAAAGAAGTGTAGCTGAATTTGTTTACAAGTGTCAATCATGTTAGATGGTTAAGGATGAACATCAGAAGTCAAGTGAACTTTTACAACCTTTGCTAATACCTGAGTGGAAATATGATGATATTGCTATGGATTTTATGGTTGGCTTACCTAGATCCAGAAGAAGATGCGATGCTATTTGGGTTATTATTGATAGGTTGACTAAATCTACACACTTTATACCTATCAAATAATCTGATGTTGTTGAAAAGCTAGCAAGGAAGTATGTTGATGAAATTGTGAAGTTATATGGTGTGCCAAAATCTATAGTGTCCGATCGGGATGACCAATTTATATCTAGATTGTGGAGAAAATTTTAAGAATCTTTAGCAAGCTTACTTTGATCGCATTATTCTATTGTTGGCGGTCGGAAAGAACACTTCAAATACTTGAAGATTTGCTTAGACTTTGTATCTTTGATTTTGGGGGAAATTGAGAAATTCATTTGCCCTTGATTGAGTTTTCCTACAATAATAGCTTTCAAGCAAGTATTGGTATGACTTCTTATGAAGCCTTGTATGAGAGGAAATGCAGAACACAGCTTTTTTTTTGGGTGGAGACAGGCGAAAAAAGAATCATTGGTGCAGATGCAGTAGATGAAGCCACTGAAAAGATCAGATTGGTTCATGATAGATTAAAAGCTATTCAAGATAGGTAGAGGAAATACTATGATGCTAAACATTGGCCAGTAGAGTTTGAAGTAGGAGAATTTGTATTTCTTAAAGTCAGCCCCATGAAAAGTATAAAATGATTTGGTAAGGTTGGAAAGTTGAGCCCATAATATATTGGTCCATATGAAATATTGAAAAGAATTGGGAAAGTAGCTTATAGACTGGCTTTAACTTCTCACATGCAAGGAGTGCACAATGTGTTCATATTTCTCTTCTACGAAAATATATTATTGATGGAGCCAACAAAGTTATTGTTGATTCTATTGATATTCAACCTGATCTCATATTGTGGAGGAGCCAGAAAGAATTATAGATTTTGATGCTAAGCATCTCAGGAATAGGGAAATTCCATTTGTCCGTGTACTGTGGAAACATGGATCAGATCAAGAAGCTACATGGAAGAAGAAATCAGAAATACGAGGATTTTATCCTCATTTGTTTAATTAAAGGTACATTTATTTCTATTATTGTCATTAAATTTTGAGGACAAAATTTTCATAAGAGGGAGAGATTGTAATAACCGAAAATAAAAAAAAAGGAAAAAAAAATAATAAAAATCCAACCATAGTGACGATTGGCTTCGATAGAATAATTGAAGGGGGGAGCTCGATTTCATTTTGCTGATGCAGAACTACCAACGAGAGAGAGAGAGAGAGGAAATAGGAGAGGGAGAAAGAGAAGGGAAAACCTTGGCGTCTTAATAGCCTTAGTGAGGAGGAGGGAACCCCAGACGGGAGGAAGGGAGTCAGTGCGTGACGGCGTGTGTGGAGGAGAAGGCTAAAGGCTGCGATTGCGACCAAGGAAGAAGAAGGAAGGAGGAAAGCCCCTTGTGATGCTCTTGCATCTGACGAGCTTATAGTGAAGGGAGAAAGTCGTGTGCGTTGAAAAAGCGAAGGTATATTTTTTGAGTCTTAGGGCAAGCTGATTGAGGAAAAAGGAAAAGGAGGAAATGAGGTAATGATATATATATGTATATTTATTTAAAGTGAAAATTTGATTTTATTATTACTGCAATCATGATTTAGGATGTTATAAGTTTAACAAACAAATTAATTGAAAATGTTATTATTTTAATATATATATATATATATATATATATATATATATATATATATATATATATATATATATATATATATATATATATATATATATATATATATATATATATATATATATATATTATTTAAATTGAAATCTAATTTTAGTATTATTTCAAGTTTAACTTAGGGTTTATAGATTTCAGCCAAAAATTTAATTTGGGAATGTGTAGGTTGAATCAAAGTCAAGTAATTAAGTATTAAATGAAATATAATTACAAATTTAATAAAACCTTAAACCTAAGCTAAGTTATATAATTAATTAAGAATCATTTTAAGGGAAATGATAAACATTAAATAAAAATAAAACTTTATCTATATTAAGTCACTTTAACACTTGATATTTTATATTAAGAAAAATAATAGGATTTAGAAGTATTATACGACAAATTAGACATATTTATATTAAGAAAAATAATAAGATTTAGAAGTAATATATGATAAATTAGACATATATAAATATCATTATATTAAATAAATTAAAGGTTAATTTAACTTGATTTAGAAAATACACAATAAAATATTGATGAATGTGAGCGTCAAATAATAAAAGATATATGCAAGTATCATAGACAAAAAAAATGAATAAAATAAAATAAATTGCTTTCTAATATTGATCCAATCAATATTTTATTCTATAGGAATTTCAATTAAGGAAAGAAGCATTAAAGGGAAGGAGATTCAAGAGGAAACTGCAAATTAAGGTATGTAATTATATTCTTACATTTATGGTAAAAATATCTTTAATTTCTTGTGATGAAATATATTTTTATATGATTATGACTTTCTTGTCTACAAATGGATTTTTCTTATTTCTTCATGTTGAATAATAACTTGAATCTTGCTATATTATCACTTAAATATTTACAAAGTTCTTGATGCAATAATTTATGGCTGTTGGAAAATAACATCATTTGGATGAGTATTGATAAAGGTTTTTTTTTGGTAAAAGTTTAGACGGTGACTCCTAAAATAGATGATAAATGTAAATGTAAAAGTTCATACGAAATGTTTATTTGTACATACATCATATATGTTTGATTGTTTGAGCAATTTCTTTTATGTATATGTCATAACAAAAACTAACATGCATACTAGTTCTATCTTTTTGTTTACTATAATGTAACAGCATAATTGACCCACTCAATTTTATTTAATTGTTAATTTTTTTTCAGGGAACCATCCTAACTAGATGGATGATAGAAGGAAGAGTTATGTTTATTACCGTAGAGAGACTTCAGGAGATAGGTAATTATGTCAGTTATGTTGATTTATGTTTAAATTATATTTCATATGAATTTTGTTAGTATATATATATATATATATATATATATATATATATATATATATATATATATATATATATATATGTAGATAAATTGTTAAATAATTTGTGAATTTTTGTGGCTCTTATATGATTAGAGATTTTATTTAAGATTAGAAATGTTAGGTAAGGTTTTCTATTATTCGTTCGATTGTTTGTTCCCGCTTTTGTATTCCAAGCTCCCGGGCCAGGTCGTGACAGAAAGTCGATGAAAGCATTAGTCGAGAAGATGCTAGTTAAAAGGGGTGACTAATTTAGGAAGACCACATTATTCTGATAGGCGGATAATAGTTTTTTTAATAATTAATTTAAGAACACCAAAGCTGATAGTCATCACTCCAAGATGGCAAACAATAACTTTTGAATGAATGAGAATGTTTAAAGTTAAAGCAACTCTATGAATGTAAATCAAAGATTACAATGTGCATATTTACACATAATTTAAAAACCATAATATAACATATTAGACTCGAAATGAAAATTCTTTATATGGCAGTAGTAGGAGTCTTGAAGTGTCAAAAATGGCATTAGAAGATTAGTTTTGAGTGGAAGTTGGCAGTGAATATTAAAAGTAGGGTGATGACGGGTGATTAATTTTGTTATTCTTTTGATAGGGGAAAAAAGAAGCTACCAAGAAGACAAAATTTAGATGTTTGAGATTGAGAATGTTAGAAATCAATCATTGCTAGACATTATGTAATAGCTTATGAGAAATATTAGAAGTTGGGTGACAATGATCGATTGATTTTATTATTCTCTTGGTAGGAGGGAGACCATCCAACCAAGAAGATCAGGGTAGAATGTTAATGATTAATAGACATCAAGTTATGACTAAAGATAACATTAGATTTTGGGTAATATTTGGTGTTTATAAATAAAAATGTATTATGTAAAGGTGCCATGTTGTCCCATAAGAGGGAGGTGGGAGAAAGAGAGAGAGAGCGAGAGATGGCAAAGGTTGAGCCTTTGGCCTAATATACTTCTTTGCTTACCAGATAAGGAGAAAATGGCAGATAATTTCCAAGAATATAACTTTTTAGCTTCGGAAGAGTGGTTGACGTCCTTAGAGAAGATCAAACAAAAGGTGAAGAGTAATATAAGAAGATACTAATTTATGTGATTCAACTTTATATATTTGTGGGCTTCAAAAATTCGCCACCGACCTCTCACATTGAAGAGTGTTTTAATTTAAGTGTCAGTGAAACTTTCAGAAAATAGATGAGATAGTAGATAAGACACTACCTAGAGATTTCACCCTCATTTGGTGAGGACTTTAAATTTGGTTCCATGTTTCCTATAGGTGCAATCCCCTATAGTTAATTACCCCTCCCAATGCTGAGAGTGAACTTTCGATTAAGGCTAGTCGTAGATCGCTGAATGTGTAGCTTAAAGTAGCAGCATGTGGAGTATTGAAATTTAGATTTATAAAATCCATTATTTTAACTTAAAGTAAATGGTTGGGGGAACGGTGATGTGGATGATCTAGATCCCATAGTTTTGTCATCACAGTCTCGGTCCCACTACTTAGTTAGAGGTGGTAGTCATGACGATAAAGGATCCTTATCAAGGGCTTCGCGTCAAGTAATTCTTGTATACCTGGGGTGGTGTTTGTCTAAGGAGATAAGTTTAAGTATTCCTTAGCTAACATAGAGCTTTTTACCCTATCAAGTGTACCATATGGTTCACAACTCAAAGGGTAGAGCCATTAAAGTATATACGACATAATATAATGGTTATTTGGCAATACGATGAGGACTTTGGTCGTGCGCATCATGTGGAGCCTACTAGCCAAGCTACGTAGTCAGAGGATATGGACCACATCCTTACTGGTATGAGATTGATTGAGAGTGAATATAGTAAAACACTTGATTTGACACAGTCTCCTTTCTAAGCTAGAGTTTGCCTTAATTTGTTGCCTTTAGCAAACAATTATGAAAGGTGGATTGAGTTTTAGCTTTAAGTTCCTTAAAGATTGAATTTTATTTAAGCATTTAATATCTAATGAAATGTTAGATTTGCATTAGATTGATATTTAATTTGAGTTAATTTAAATTAAAATTGCAATCATATTTTGATGAAAGTATCCCCTCCGGTTAAAATCTCTATTCAACACAGCCATCATCGGGGTTGTTAATTAATTGAATTGAATATATTAAAGAACTTTAGATCCTGTCAACTCTGTTTAATTCCTAACAGAGGTTAGATCTTTAAGTTAAAGCTTATAGTTATATTTCATAACTTTGCAACTGAATATCTTTTGTATTTCAACAAATATATTTATATTTTGAAAATTCAATGATTAGTTCATTTAAATATTTGTATTTTTTAAATATAGTTATGAAGTTGTAATATATTCTCAAATACAAAATAAATTCTAAATTTATTTATTTTTAACCCACGCAGCCTCTTGAGACACTTGAAACAAAACATTCAGTATTGTGTCGGGGCCCATGCGGGTATTTAATAATTCAGGTAAATTTATTTTTAAATTATGTGATTAATTTCATATTTATTTAACCTCAACTTAGCCTGCACAACTTTTTCAGATATTAAAATTTGTACTTTAAATCTCTATTCCCGAGTACATGTAGGTATTTATAGCTTAGATAATTTCATCTAATTAATGAAATCATTGATTTTGAAAATCATAATTAGAATTAAATTTCTTTTATTTTTGGATTGAAGAAAGCTCCATAATTAGTGTAGCATTTAATTTAATATCGTCTTCTGTCTACTAGTATGAAGGATTACAGATTCGATGGCGTAGATTTCAACTTTATATTTTCGATTCAAAATATTATAGCTTTGCTTATATTTAATTTGATAGCAAATTAAATAAAAATAAAATGGTTATTTAGCTCATGCACATTGATAGGATTTTGCATCTTTTCTAATTATCATATTCAACTTTCATTCTCACCCACAGACAAGCTATTATACCTCTTTCAACTTAGCTTATTAAACATAAGCTTATCATGCTTGAATTATATTTGTATTTCAAAGCTAGATTTCAGAGTCATTACAAATCTCATGTAATCTAATTATTTTATTCAACTGAATTTCCTCTTAGATTACTCGAAGTAAAATGTTACAAAAACTACATTCAAATGGCAATCTATCAAATTCTTTGTAAATTTTACCCAAATTTCTTCAACTCTTCTCAACTCATCTAATTGGAGTGAAGCATGAGACTTTCATTTATTAAGAAATCCCTTTCTTGTATTGATTGACATACTATTTGTGTTCATCAAAGGTCTTCATTTGTGCTCCCTAAAGAACCTTCAAATGTAATATAAGTTTTATTTTGAAGCTTTTTTTTATATTATTTCTATCCATTCAATATGTTGCATAACCATTATGTGTTTTGGAAGGCACTTAATCTCACTATAAATTCTGTTCAAATCACCTAGACCCATTCAATATAATTGTAACACTTTGAAAGTTTACAATATCCTGAATATTTTTCTCTTGCTTAAGAGTAAATTTTCAATGCCAATACTAATTATCAATTTCTCAAGTTAATGCTTACTACCAGTTGTAATAAGATCTGATTATTAAATTAAAAGTCATTTTAATACTTATGAGCGGGTCATCAAATGATGCTCATTCTCTCTTTATAAATTAGAGTGCTAGGGGGCTTCATTTCATATGCTTGAGTTTGAAGCACCTTAAAGAAGAGGAAGATCCTAGCTCAAAATTTAGGTGAGCTATCATCTTGCTTAAAATTTTTTTGTCTCTTTTTTTATTCGTTTGTTTAATACTCATATTCATATTATTTTGCATGTTTACTTAATTCTTTTAACTTTAGTTTAGTTTTAGATTTTTTTTTATTTAGTGCTTTTAAGTTACTTTTGGGTTTTCTCCTTTTTTTAGTCCAAAAATTTAGTTTAAATTTTAGCAACATTTCGACATAAGGGTTCGTAATAATTTTGAACTTCGGTATCTTTTACTTATTGAGTATCGAGCGATATCTTCTGACATCATAGCCAATCTCTTTTGTACTCATTCTATATTGGACGTTAGCGTGATCTTGAAACGCAAAGCAGTCAAATATACAATTTTTACACACTTCTTTACATTTACACTCAACAACAACGATAAACCTGCATGTCCACATGACTGATTTGCAACTTAACAACAATAACTTTTAAATCGAATTTTCTTTTTATCTTAAAAAGCTAGACCAGGAAGAAAACCAATTAGGGTTAGGTTAGAATGGAAATAGAAAGGCCTAGGTTGTAATTCTTCGAAGGAGTATAAACTGATGATATAGCGGCGATGCTATGGAAACTCTTGAAAGAGAATGGATAGAAGAGACGATCGATGTCCATAGGTAGATTTGTAGGTGATTTTGGTAAAGCTCTATAGCTAGTAATTCCAAACTGTAATGGGTGTCAAAAATCAAAGATGCAAGAGAGTGGAGAACGAATTTGACTCTATGTGCAAGGGATAACATGGTGAGCTATTGATCTGGAGAAAGTGAAAGAGACAACACTATGTGGGGGTATTTGGAATGTCTAAACTGCTGTAGGAATGAGATTGGTAAGATTGAATCGTGGTCGTAACCTACAAAATGAGAGGGAGGTGCAACTTATGTTAAGACAAAAGGGAGGTCTCAGGCACTTGATCTGGGGGTCGTTTCGTATGAGGAGATGTGTCGGCTTGCCGTTTGACTATCGGGGTGAAATTCGGTCGGCAAGAAGAAGGGAGAATGAAACTTTGCGGGATTTTTTTTGTTTTGTGTCCCCTTCACTTACGGTTGAAGGATCTTTTTTAACCGAAAGCCAAGGGCTTTCGATTTTTGGAGCACGAATGAGAGGGAACTGGTGAGGGATCATGTGGAAGAGGGATGCTTGCGATTCTTGTCATTCGCGTGCAGTTGATGGAGTTATGAATCAGGCTCGCGGCTTCTAGAGGACGAACCGAGGGCTGCGAGAGGGGCGAACGAGGGTCTCTGTGCGTGCGTCGGTATCGAGCTGTGAATAGGAAGTTCGGGGTGTTGAAATGAGGATGTATGTATAGTAAATTTTTTTTATTTAGATATCTAATCAACTTAAATCTAAACTTTACGATAACAAAATCATATAGTTAATATATATGTTAATCTTAGATTATTTTAATATTAGAATCTGGTACGTATGTTTACGGTGGAAGCTATTAATTAGCGTCGGTGGTGATTTTGATTTAAAATATGTATTATCACTTGATTGCGTAATTCAGCGTGGCTGAATTGGCCTTGACAGTCATTGGTAGTTTTCGACGTTTAAGCTGGCAATCAATTTACCTAAAGTTAATCGTCGCGACCACATTAGATATGCATCGATATGTTGGCTGCTTCATATCTTGATCGATTTACCGTTAGATTATGCAATGTTTATATTTTGATCAATTTTGACATTCTGCACATAATGGCGAAGTCTGTGTGTCGATCGGAGATCATTTTAATTATTTTTAATGATGACCAGTTAAATTATGCAATGTTACACCTCAGCATAGGGATTTCACTGTGTCGTTATGTCCGAAATATCAGGATAATCGAAAATCAATATTTATATTGACTAAGTAATAATACTATCATACAAGTAAAAAATTAAAGTTAATTTTTATTTAGATAAATAAATATCTTATAAACACTCTTATATAATCCTAAGCTCATTATTATTCACTGCCTAACTCTACTCGAGCACTGCAGTCTTCTCCTTTCCTCTCAGTAGAACTAGGTCAAACAAGCCTGCCCATCCCTATTGCAAGCCGAGCAATAGTTCCCTCCCACTCTTCCCTCAATTGCAAACCATTCGAATTCCCTAAAACCGCTCGAGCCCTAAACCGTTCCCTCAGATTTGATCTCTGAAATCGAAGGCACTTGATTCAGTTTTCCATGACTCTTCTCTCCAAAACCATCGATTCGAAGCCGCATCCGGTCTTCCCAGACACACATAGCTGAATGATCTGCTTTCCCCCTGATCGTCTGCCCTTGTGAAGACCGAAACTAAAGCTCTGCTTGTCCGTCTCCCTATCCATCCGATCGCCCTCTTCTCTTGTGCTTTCGTCTCCCTCAACCGCAAGGAACCACATTCTCCCTTCCCGATTCTCCTCCAAGTAGAGGCTCTCGATCATCTCCACTGCAGTCAAACATACCCTATTCTCGTCCGCTTCTCCTCTCTCGGTTTGCCTCCTCGCTTCTCCTCTGCGTGGTACATTACTCCAACCGAACCCCTCTTCTCCTTCCCTTGATTCAAAGCCCACGTAGTAGCCGAACTCCCTCGCATTTCCCCCATCCGCTTCTCCCTCTCTCTCAGTTTATTCTTCCAGCAAACTGCACGGGGCTTCCTTTCTTCTTCCCATTGGTTGTCAAAACAGCAATCCTCTCCGCTCACTTGGCCAATTGCTTCGCTGTTAATTTCCTTCTACTTCCTTTGGCATATCAAGCTCTCTTTCTTTCTCTTACTATCCCCCTCTTTCTCTCCTCCAAAACAGAAAATAGGATTTCAAAATATAATTTGTAAATGCATAGAAATAATATTTATGAATATGTAGGAATGAATGTGCATGGAAATTATCTGCATATATGCTTGTATTTTTTTTTTTTTTTGCAGATTTGAGCTAATGCTTGTAATATGGGTATAAAGGCGTGGTTATGGTGTCATAAATTAAATCATTATCTTTGATAGGGTGTGTCAGTAAAAGCATTAAATGTGAAATCCATCTTTGAAGTCCAAAATTTGGACTTAAAAAATGGGGGGAGGGAGGAAAATCAAAAGTGACTTAAAAGTATTAAACAAACGGATAAAAAAAAAGAGAGAATGGACTTACAAAAAAAAAAAAAAAAAAAAACTAACTAACTAAGCAAACTAAAAGCTCACCCAAATCTTGAACTAGAATCTCCCTCCTCTTTAAGGTGCTTCAAACTCAAGTATATGAAATGAAGCCCCCTAGCACTCCAATTTATAAGTAGAGAATGAGCATCATTTGAAGACCCATCCATAAATATAAAAATGACTTTTAATTGAATAATCAAATCTTATTACATTTTGTATTAAGCATTGAGTTAAGTAACTAATGATTATTGTTGAAATTTAAAATGTACTCTTAAGCAAGAGAAATATAAACAAGATATTGTAAGCTCTCAAAGTATTACAATTATATTGAATAGGTCAAGGTGATTTGAACATAATTTTTAGTGGGATTAAATGCCTCCAAAACACATAAATGATTATGTAACATATTGAATGGATAGAAATAATATAAAGAAAGCTTCAAAATTAAAACTTACATCATATTCGAAGGTTCATTAGTGAGCACAGATGAAGACTTTCGGTGATCCCAAATAGTATGGCAATCAATATAACGAAGGGTTCTTAATGAACGGATGTCTCATACTAGACTCCAATCACATGAGTTGAGAAGAGTTAAAGAAATTTGAGTAAATTTTACAAAGAATTGATAGCTTGCCAATGAATTTGAATATAATCCTTGCAATATTTCATGTCGAGTAATGTAAGAGTAGATTCAGTTGAATAAATGATTAGATCACATGAATCTTGCAACAGCCTTGAAATCTAGCTTTGAAATGCAAATGCAATTCAAGCATGATTCAAGCAACAAGGCTCACATCCAATAAGCTAAGTTGAAAGAGGTATAATAGCTTGTCTACGGTTGGGAACGAAAGTTGAGTATGATGATTAGTAAAGGTGTAAAATCCTATCAATACGCATAAGCTAAATAGCCATTTTATTTTGCTATCAAATTCAATACAAGAAAGGTTGCAACATTTTGAATTACAACCTAAATAAAATGACTTTAACGCCACCAGATTTGTAATTCTTTCTACAAGCAGACAGAAGGAGATGCTAAATTAAATTATTCATGAATTATGGAGCTTCTTTCAATCTAAAAAATTAAGAAATTTTATTTTAATTATGATTTTCAAAATCAATAATTTTATTTATTAGATGAAATTATCTAAGCTATAAATACCTGCATGTGCTCGGACATAGAGACTTAAAGTGTAAATTTTAGTGTTAGAAAAGGCTGCGTAGAATAAGTTGAGATTAAATAAATATGAAATTAATCACATAATTTAGACATAGAATTACTTAAATTACTAATTACACGCATGAGCCCTGACACTACGTAGAATGATTAAATTTAGTATCTGAGGATGCTACGTAGATTGCTTCTCGGTTTGATCTTAAGACCAGGTCCGGGTTAACAAAATCTAAAAATCCAATTATTATAAGAATTTCAACTTATTAAAATATCTGAGAAGCTAATTGTATCATATGACAGTAGATCTAATCCTCTATTATTAAATTAATAGAGTCGACAAGATCTGAAACAATACATCCACCCTGATGATGGCTATGTGAAATGAAGATTTCAACCAGAGGGGATACTTCCATCAAGTTATATTCAAAATTCAAATCCAAATCAAGATAAATTCAAATCTCATAAGGATATAAAGAATGCAAAAGAAATCAAATATAAATGTTTAAATGAAAATCATCAACCTAAAAACTTAAAGTAAAACTTAATCTATCCACCTTCTATAATTATTTACAGTAAATGATAAATTAAGAAAACTCAAGCTCATAAAGGAGCCAATGTCAAATCAAGTACACAACTATATTCACTCTTAATCAATCTCATGTCAGTAAGGATGTGTTGTCATCTGTGTGGCCAAGGCTCCATATGATATAGTTATGACCAGTCTTCATTCGAGTGGTTGTAAATGGCTATTGACCTCACTTTTGGAGTGAGTTCTCAACTTTCTCATCATAAATCTAGGACTCTTGTAGACACTAAGAGATCCTTAGTCTTAAGACACTTACAGTGATTAGGTGAACACTTAACCTAAGCATGGAGACTTAGAAGGGTTAGCTATAGGAATAGGTTATGCCTTAAGAAAACTTGCTTACCATATGGCCTAAACCCAATCCATGCTTTTCTTCTCAACCCAATTCACTTAATTTTCTGAAATATCAATTTAATATTTCAATTAAATTATCAAAAATTAATTCCAAATCAAATGATTGAAACCCATAATTAAATCCAAAATCAAAACCCTTCCTAAGCCCTTCAATTTCATCTTATGGACTTAGCCTTAACCAAATTAAAATCAATCCCAATTCATTTGATTTTTTCAAATATCAATTTAATCTTTCAATCAAGCTATCAAATTTTAATTCAAATCCAACTTCAAATGATTCAATCCCATGACCAAATCAAAACTAAACCAAATTTTCTTCTAAGCCCTTTTGACCTACATCCATAAGCTTGGTCAAATTTGCTTCCAAATCACTCCAAACTAAAATTATTTTCTTATGAACCATTCATATTTTCATTTATATTTTCAAATATAAATGAAATATAAATCCAAATAGCCAAAATCAAACCCAAATCTTAAATCAAATTTCCAACCTTAGAATTTTTATCCAATTGGCTAAATGATACCTAAATTAATTCAAAACCCATGGATTTCTTCATGATTTAATCATTCCTTCAATCATTGTTTCAAATATAAACATAAACTATAATCACCAAGCCAAAATCAAGCTAACACAAGTCAAACCCAAGTTAGCCCTTTTGACATGAAATTGTCATATGAACAAAAATCCATATGGCTTCAAACCATTTACAATTGGATTTATATTTCCATCTCAAACTCATTTATCAATACAACTAAACTTGAATCAAGCTATGATCAAGCCAATTGACTCATTTAGGTCCACTTGACCTAAAGTGACCTAAAAGACTTTTTTGAACTAAGTTTCAATCCAACCCAAATTTGATCAAACTAAGCCCATCCAAACCTCATATCATGATAAAAAATCATCCTAAGGTGACCAACTACCTTGAATTTGGTCAAACCAAGTCAACCTAGCTCGTTGACCAAGTCAACCTTTAGCCTAAATGAAACCTAAACTAGCCAAAACATATCATATCCCAAATTGATTGAAACCTTTGATTCAAACCAATTCAAAATTAATGATTGAACATGACCAAACCCTCAATTGAGCTAAATCAAGTCCAATTGACCATTTGACCAAAGTTGACATAAATTAGCCTAAAAAGCTAAAATAGGTTAAATCATAATCCAACCCAAATTGATTACAATTAATGGCTCAAGTTCATTCCAAACTGATTATTGAACTTGACCAAAGTCATAATTGAGCCCAATTTGACTAATTGGCCAACTTGACCTAACCTAGCCCAAATTGACCTAAAGGATTAAGTTGGACAAAATCCTTTAAACCAAACCAAAGCCTACAATCATTTTAAATTAGCCAATTGAACTTGACAAAACACCTAACCCAACAAAATTTGGTCAAATTAGTCAAATTGGTCAACTTGACCCATTTGACCTCTATGAACCCAAATGAGCCATAATCAAATCCAAAGCAAATTGAACCAAACCAATGACACCAATACACTCCAAATACTCATGTGAACTTGACCCAACCCTTGGTTTGACCCAATTTGATCAATTGGTTAACTTGACCTAACCTAACCCAATTTGACCTAAATAAGTCAAATCAAGCCAAATCAAATCAAATAAACTCCAAACCCCTTGAAATTTAGGCTAACCCACTTTTGACCCATTTTAAATATGCCAAAATCAAACCCATAGCCAAATGACCACTTTACCTTTGGGTCTAGGGTTTCCCATGAGATAAGACACTTGCACTTTTGGTCATTTCCTCCCCTTGGCCACTTGACACCCATTCATAGGTCCACTTAGGCACCAAGGATTGTGGTTGACCTGACACAAGGTTGGTTGGGTCGGCCATAACTCATTGGGAGGTGAAATCACCTCCCCATTCCCATTGGAGAATTTCAAACCACCAAGGACACCCACTACTCTCATGGTAGACACCTCCCACCCTTCCTCCACTCATGAGAGGCCAAGTGAGTGATTCTTTGTCCAAACCAAGCTCCCCATTACAACCATTTGATCAAAAATTTGAAATCATCAATCACCATCCAAGCCAAGGAAGGAGGGGGTATCACCCTCTCAATCTCACTCAAACTCACACACTCACACTCGATTCAACCCTATCAGTAAAGGGGAGAGATCCCAGAGCTTCCCCTTGCTTTTCCCGAGCTCCCCAAATTCCCCATTCTTGATTTTACTCAAAATTGAAATAAGGGAGGCCACCTCTGATTAACTTTTGCTCAAATCGCAACCAAAGTATAATTAACTTTGCACACACCATCCTTGGACCTAGACGAGCCAAAATGAATAATTTTCCAAGCTTCCCAATGGGCGGAGGGTGGAGTTCGATCAAGAACTATTACTTACGTGTCATGGGTTGGTCTTCTGAGCAAATCACACCAAATTGAAGCTCGTGTGGCACAATAGGACTTCATTTCTACCGAACGAAGCTTCTTCAATCATTGGAATCACCAGTCATAAGCTCCGGTGAGGTATGCCATTAAAACTGATCCTTAGCTTAAACATGGTTGGTCTTTTATGAAAGAAACTTGCATCTCATACGATCTTCATTATTAGATGTGTTTGTTGTGCTTCCTCAAAGGTGTGGGATCAATTTGATCTCCATCCAAGCTCGTGAGCTCAATCGACGATCGACAGATCTGCCTTCTGTCGAAAAGAGACAATCACCATACATTCTATGTGATTGGAATGGCTGGTCCTGATCTGATCATGCGTAGAACCCCTCATTTTCCCTCCGAAACTATGGGTTTGATTAGATCGGATGACCCACATAGAAAGCCCGTTCCATCGCCATCTGCATCAGCATCCGATGTGATAACTTAAATAACTAATCCCGTTGCACCATGTGGAAAGCGCGCCGCGTCAGCCGCCACGTGGCGCTGATGGGATTAGGGGGTTAATTGGGTTAATTAATTTATTTTTAATACTGAAACTTCCAAAATTCATAACTAATTATAGAAAAATTTAGAAAATACAAATGATGGCTCATTTTAAAGGTATTTTAAAGGGGGAATCCATTAAAATTACTATTAATTAATTTTAAACAATAATTTATTTAATGAATATTTTAAAAAGCCTAATTACTCTCTGATTAATTATCCAATTAATTTCAAACTTGTGAGAGATGTTTAGGAGGATGACCGTTGCCTCACCTAGTTTTCTTGATATTTATTGGATAATTAATTAGGGAAATCAATGAATTAAGCCTTATTTACTCTTATATCTTAATTTTTGATAATTAAGTAAATGAACAGTAAATTAGTCAATCAATTAACTTTATTAACCTCTATTAATGGTGATGAAGTTTAGGGAAATGGATTGGGGCCCCCTCTTTCAATCTTTTTCTTAACTCTTCTCCATTCCCTCTTAAATGATTAATCAATTAAAACTAATTAATTAATTAATTAACAAGATCAATCAAAATCCAAATCATACCTGAACTTTAATTAACAATTTGAAGGGATTTAGGGATTAAGACTTAGGCTTTCTTCTTTGTCTATTTCCCTAAGTCCACTTCATATTATTGATTAAGGATAATTAAGATTTAATTAGATAATTAATGAACTTAATTAGTTTGATTGAATTTGCTTCTCTAATTAACTCTTGAGTAGCTCTTTGGGTGTTCAATAACCTAAAGAGAGAGAGAGAGAGAGAAAGAGCTAATAAAATTATGGTTATCTCACATGTGTGAGGAAATCATAGGAGTAATTAAGTGAGCTCTTTAAGCTTAATTAATTAATAATTATGAGCTAATTGCATTAGGCCCCTTTCATTTCATAAGAGCATTGCTATTTACTTTCCATGTGGTTACATATCACATTAGCTCATAATTGTTTAATTGATTACCTTAAGGAGACATAGGTAAGGGTTAATTAATTGATTTAATCCATGCTTAACTTAATCAATCCATAAAAATCATCCTAATTGCTTTTCATTGAATCAAACTAACTCACATATATGAAAATGGGATTAAGACTAGCAAATTTTTTCCACATTTCTTAAATCAAATCAAATATGAAATTAAAAATGGCTTTAAGAAACTTTGGTTTATTTTAAATAAGGTTGTTTAATGTGATTGTCCTTAGAAATTAGTTGGTTTGAATGAAATCACATGCTTGTATTGCTTCATTTCTTTCCAATCATAATTAAAGTGTTGTATGCCACTTATAGTCATGTATTCATTTCTTTCAAATTAATTAAGTAAAAAATGATTATCTTTATATCAAATTTACATGTGTTGATTTAATTAAGAATAAGTGTGGCTATCATCACTACTAAATCTCAAACATATTTTCAAAAACTTCTTAATGAATATGAATATGTGTTGTGACTTTAGTTATGTATATATAGGAAGTGCATGTGAACATAAACTTAGTGTATGAAATGAAGATTCTTTCTTATATTCATATGTTGATTTGCATAAGTAAGAATATTAGCAGGTATATTAGTCTGGACATCCCAGGGATGCATGAATTTAAGTAGCCCTAAGGAGGTTCCTACCTCACTCCCTTGGTGTAGAACAATGACGACGTACTTGCATGATTTCATTTTTATGCATTATGGACATTAGAATTTAGATAAAGCTTCAATTCATTTACACAAATAAATCAATTAAATTGAATCCAAATTTTGCATGATTCTCATTCTTATAGTTGTTTATACATCCATATGTATCTGAGGATAGTGGGTATATTAGTTTGGACTTCCCAGGGATGCACGACTTTAAGTAGCCCTAAGGAGGTTCATACCTCACTCCTTTGGTGTAGAACAATGGTGGCATACTTGCTTAAAACTCTTATACATTTGTGTGTACATTTGGCTAACGAATGAAAATATATTTTTCTATTAAAAAGAGATGCATTCATATTTCGTTCAAGTGGTGCATGATTTTCTATTCTTATAGTTCATTGTACATCCATATGTATTTAAGAATAACGGGTATATTAGTCTGGACATCCCAAGGA
Source organism: Cymbidium sinense (assembly GCA_021442155.1). Taxonomy (NCBI): domain Eukaryota; kingdom Viridiplantae; phylum Streptophyta; class Magnoliopsida; order Asparagales; family Orchidaceae; genus Cymbidium; species Cymbidium sinense. The sequence goes on along the minus strand of CM038229.1, from coordinate 65,555,827 downwards.
TTCACGGCTTTAAGCAGACCTAAGGAGGTTCCTACCTCACTCCCTTCATGCAAAATAATGATAACGTACTTGCTTAAAACTTTTATACATTTGAATGTGTATTTAGCTAACAAATGAAAATCTTACTTTTCTATTAAAATGACATGCATTCATATTTTGTTCAAGTGGTTGAATTGATTAATCATATGGTTTAGAGTTCTTTTCTTATACTTTTGTATAAGAATTTAGATAGAACTTTAAATTAATATGACAAAATGATTCAACCAAATGAAACATAAATTCCAAGTACATTTGCTTATATTCATCATTTAAGTATGCTAAAGTATAAATTGCATGTATAGGTATGTTTAGGACTTAACCATATGCATGCTATATATGATGGAAAGAAATGAACAAACATGTGTTATGTGATAGTAATTCATCCCAATTAATCTTAAGATGCCTTTCTTACTTAATGAGATCATTTAAAGTGAACTTAAACTTAGGATTAATTAAAATATATAATAAGCCATTCACTAAAAAAGAATTGATTAATTAATTTGCTTTAGATGTGGCTTAAGGTAGGGATAAAAGAGAGTGATCATCTCTTTTCTTCTCTTTATAACACTTAGTTGTTAAGTGTAAATCAAGTGAAATAAAAGAAAATATTGAATAAAAACTTACAAATCAATTAAGCCACTTAAAGTGAAACCATCCTTCAAATTAAAATGTCTTTCATATTTAAAAAATCTTAACTCTAAAGCCTAGTTAGGACATACCACACAAGCTTTAACACACACATTAGAATTAAGTCACCACTTCTAGCTTTATGTTAGGGCGGTGCATGGTTTGATGTATATTTTATTTTGTGATGTATTATTTTAGACTGGATGTTTGGGTGTATGCCACGTAGACTGGATGTTAGGCTGTGTTAGACTAATTATGTTTTTCTGTAGGAGATTATGCTTAAGGGGCACTTAAAATAAATATAAATGCTCTCCTTTACATGTTGCTTTACCCCTAAGTATAATCTAAATTAGGACAGGTGGACTTAGTTACCCATGTGCAGGGTGCTAAGTCTAAATTATTCATATAACTGCTTGGGTTGTATGGTGTGTCTAGCTAATATTTATTTTGTAAGTGTGGCTAGATTTTTTTTTTCTTATTTTTAATATAATTATGAATTAGAAATTAGGATTAGTGTTATGGGGGATTAGGATGAGTAGTGGCTAGAAGGCTTTATCCTAGGAGGCCTCATGATGCCTTTGAAGTAAGCAAATCTAAATTAAGAAATGAAGCAAAGATATAAAGATATGAGGAATGAAGACCCCCATAATATTTATCATTTGTAATTATAATTATTCTTTTGTAATCTGGGTTGGATAAGGGAAGAGCTTGGCTACCCATTTTTCTTTTTCGGGTTGTACGGTGATACCCGACCGCACTGGCCTGTTACTCTTTTGTGTTAGATTTATAAATTATTTGATGATTTGTTTATCTTGTGCCTTAGAAATTGCATGCCTCTTATAGTTTCTTTTTGAATGATGATTTAATGTGTGGCTTGGATACGACTAGGCTCTTAGGAAAAAATAAACTTTTTACCCCAATTACAACTCATAACTAAATTTTATAAAATAACTCATAACCTTACCTAAAGCCTAGGCATTAAATCAAGATAATAAAATATTTAACAACCCCTTAGCTAAATGTTGTATGCTTAACACCATGCATATCATCTTGTTCCTCTCTTGAAAATGAAGTGTCTTCAGCCATTGCACATCAAGGGAATGCTTGACCTATGAGGGCATCCCTTTGGGGTGGAGAACACCTTCTTCTATCTGATTTGGCCCATAATCAACTTCATCATACATTCATGCATATAAAATCCTATAGCCTGTGTCAAAATAAAGAGTCCAAAATCAAATAAAATTTGATAAAATTTGTATTAGACTAAGTCATTATTCATACCACTCATGCTCTAGTCTCTTAGGGAGTGAGTTTAAGGACTTTAATTTTTTTTAAAAAATAATAATAACCTAATCATCTTGTAAAACATATGACTTGATCAGATGATTTTAAAATATAGGAGAAATTAGCTGGCTGCCACTCCAGATGATTATAAGTCTAGCAGTCAGGTAGTTTATTCTCTCGCATGAAGGTAAATAATATACCCATTTTTACCTTAGATTTAGGATGTGCTTTGACCCTCACTAAAACTCCCTAGATTTAGGATCTGAGGTTGCTGTTTTTCCTCAGGCTATAAGCATAAATTCTCACCTCTTAGGCATTCACACAATCTTGTATTGTAAAATTATAAGTCCTAGCTTTCTAATAAATTTCAACTCAAATACATAATTCTCCTCAATTTCAAATGTATAAAGCCCAACCATAGGATAGATTGGAATCTCACTATATTGTTCTAGTATCATGAGCATCCCCTACTCATCTTCCTTTGGCTCTGATAATAAGTCTCTTCTTTTGATCTATCCCATTTGATCTTCTAAATATAACCAATTTATTGATAATCCTATCTTTAAATTCTTTGGAGATAATAATTATCTACTTTAATCGAGAGTATTCTTAAGGAACTTATCTTCCTTAGGATATAATTAACTATGAGGGCTTGTCCCCATAGGGAACTTTAGAACCTGGTTTAAATAAACCCAACTTTATTCATCCATGTAAAGTAGGGGAAAAATCTCTAGTATATTCGAAGACCCATCATGCTTTAGGAGTCCTTATTAGGTGATTAGGTCCATTATATGGTAGAAATTTCTATCTTTCGAGATAGTACACCATTCTTTAATGTCATACCCGATCACCTCAATAAGTACACCCTCAGATTTTCATGGTGTCCCACTATATACACACCATTCCAAAAATAAGCACCACAATGACACCATTATATTATGGTCACGACTGTAACCCATATGCTCCCCAATGACTCTGTCCCTTGAGAGGTGAATCATAGGATAAACTTGATAGGGCAACCCCTCTGTCAGCTAAGGTAGACTTAAGATTATCTCCTTAGACAAACACCACCATAGGTCTTCAAGGATTACTTGGACGACGCAACCCATGGCTGTTGATGAGGATAATTCGTTGTGACTACCTCCTCTCGACTAAAATTAGGGACAGCCCTGGGATGACAGAACCATGGGATTTAGATCGAGCATGTTATCAATCCCCCAACCATCCTATTTAAGTTTAAAATATGATAAATTTCATAAATCTAAACTTAAATTACAAAACTCTACATACTGCTACTATACGCTACACATTTAGTGATCTAATGACTAGCCTTAATCGAAAGTTCTCTCTCTACATTGAGAGGAGTAATTAACTATAGGTGCTTGCGCCTATAAGAAACCTAAAACCAGATCTAAAGTCCTCACAAAATGAGGGAAAAATCTCTAGGTAGTGTCTTATATCATATTCCATCTTCCTTCTAAAAATTTCACTAACACTTAAATCATACTCTCCTCAAGGCGAGAGGTCGATGGCAAATTTTTAGAGCTTATAGATTTTTGGCGACTCAATTGGGATAGGTTTCTCTTTCCATCTTTGTTTAGTCATATACATGCTATAGTAGCAAAAAAATATTTAAAAATTCAAAAAAATGGTGATTTGAATATGTAAAATTCAAATTACTAATGTATGAGAGAGACTCTATGTCGAATGAATTATTCTGTAGATTATATTTTTATTACATTATTATTTTATTCTGTAGTACCTCTGCATTTTGAAAGTATATGATGAAATAATAATTACTAATTACTAATTCTCATCTTTCACTTGTACTAGAATGGATCTACAGAGCACACCTTTCACTGTTCAGCTAGGGCGTGGTGCAAAAATTTGCTTAGCTAATGTCGTCAAAAATATAGAAGATGTTGGAGCTACCATTCAACTTGGTAGAGTGAATTTCTCAGCTATTATAGCTACAACTTCTGAGGTACCCACTCGTGGTGCACTCGTCTGAGATCATGCCGGAAGGCCTCAGTTTACTAAAGCTCCTACTCGTCATGCTTGCCACCTAATTTAGCAACCATTTGCTGCTAAGGAGTTCTCCCGATAGAGAACTTAAATTTTTGAAAGACTAGACAATCTGAAGCCCTTGCGATGAAAAGAACCATCATTGGGCATATTATATCTTTGATGCCTCATGGCACAACTGTAGCACCAACTGAAATCTTTGTACTTGGGAGACATGATTTTGAGGCTTCTTCATCAGGAAGCAAATTAACTAGAAGGAAAAGAAGAAGAAAAAACATTGAGCTGAGGGCTTAGCATATCTCATTTAAACAACCCAGTGAACAAGCAATATTGCCATCAGAAGCGAGTATTTTTTCCAGTAATAACTTTGATAATCTAAAATGGGTAAAAAAGAATAGCTCTACTGGTGAGGTGAAGCAGTCTTTCTGGACTCAATAACGTCAAGCTCCACCACCACAAAGGAGATAACCTGAAACATTGTCTGCTATAATACACAATATTCTTAAAGTAGCTGAGGAAATAGGCTTAATGAAAATATTTCATAGGCCTGTGATGATCAAAGATACTAAGATTCCACCAAGAAGGTTGTCATCCCTTATGGTAACTAATCATCAAGCCAAGTATGCTTTGCACGATGAGCATTGGAGCGTGACACTTGGGCCGCGTGTCTAAGAATCTGTTGCTGAAAGGTCCCAATGAAAGGGTAAGCAGATATGGAGGCCAAGGCCTCGCGATAGAATTCTGAATAAAAAAAGAGGTGTGACATCTGATGCACATATTCAAAAATCCACCTCAAAAATAATTCATTAGAAGTGGATACCTAAAAGAAGGGATATCATTGATAAAAGATTTGATGGTCGACACCCTGAAGTATCCTCTAGGAGATCCCGTCATCAATCAGATTCACCCTAGCGGGAGAAAGTTGATTATGATCGCAGTCCTCCAATGGAAGAAATGTATGTTCCTTATAATGAACCAGAGATCCATTGAAAGCACCGATCAGAAATTCATGTGGAAGAAGAACATGATGAACATGACACTATGGAAGTACAAGTCATTTATATGATGAGACATATGGATGAACTTTCTGTTCAACATCATCAGCAACATGAATCCAATGAGCTTGAACCTGAATTCGATGCTTACGAAGGAGAGTCATCATAAAGAGAGTAGAAGATGGATCTTCAATCTCTGCTGAAGAGAAAGAAGAAGAAGATCAAAATGAAAGAGAGGTCATGGGAGTTGAAGATATTTATATGGTTGAACTAGAAAATGATCAACCTAGTACACACTTTTATAATCAGCATCGTCGTTCATCCCCAGCAACAACTGTCCCTGCAAAATCATAAGGAGAAGGACAGTCAAGTTCTTCCCGTAAAGATGAGCAGGGAGCAAAACAATGAAAAAAATAGAGGAAGAAGAAGAGGCTGTATTGATTGACGTTGTTGCGCTAGCTAGAGAGCAAAGATAAATGCTGCGTCAAATGGAAGCCAAAGATAAAAAATTTATAGCTTGACACCAAGATGAATGGCATGATGATACAAATGAATATCATGATAAATATGTTGGAGAAGAATATCACATCAAATGCAATTTCATCTGCTAATAAAAAGGTAGCTAATAATACAACTTATAAATCACCAGTTGCTCTAATACTTCAAGTGCCATACCCGAAAGGTTACTCAGTACAAAAATTTAATATTTTTAGTGGACATGGCAATCCAAAACAACATCTAGCCCATGTTGGTGAAAAATTTCTATACGAGTGAGTCACCTTCAAATCTGTTGGGAGAAATGAAAGAGACAAGCATATAAAAATTTGTCTTTTAGGATGCCACATAGATCCGCAGATGTACTTATTCAGGTGATCGAGTACGTCATCAAGAAATAGTGTACTATCTCGAATGATAGAAGTCATTACCCTTTAATAGGCCTAATCACCTCAATAAGGACTCCTAAGGATGATGGGTCTGCATATATATTAGAGATTCTTCCTCTACTTTACATGGAAAAGTAAAACATGATTTATTTTAAATCAAGTTCGTTAAGTTCTCTATAGGGGCAAGCCCCTATAGTTAATTACATTCTAAGGAATGAGGATTCCTCAGGAAAACTCTCGATTAAGATAAATGATCATTGCCTTTAAAGATTTTAATAGGAAAGGACTATCAATCAATTGGTTCATTTTTGAAAGATCAAATGGGATTGATCAAAAGAGGGAGTTATTATCAAAGCCAAAATGGAAGATAAGTTAGAGATGCCCATGATGTTAGGAAATCTAGTGTGCGTCTTAAACTATCCCATAGTTGGGCTTTACATTTTTGAAATTGATTTAGTTTGTTTGAGTTGCATTTTTCATTAAAAATTTAGGACTTATGATTCCTTAACACAAGATTAAGAGAATTCTTAAGAGGTGATGAATTAAGCTTATGGCCCAATAAGGGGAGAAGCAACCTCAAAATCTAAATCAGGGGAGCTTGAGGGAAAGTACAACCATCTAAGGCAAAATGGGTAGTGATTTGCCTCTAGAGAGGACAAACCACCCGACGACTTGGACTTACCTTTGGGTGTGGCCAATAACTCCTCCTTTTAAATACATGTAGGCAAGTATTTATGCTTATCAAATTTAGAATTTATTTAAACTCACTCCCTAAGAGACTAGATCATGTAAAGGGACATGCTTCAAATGACCTAAATGCAATTTAAATTTCATTTTATTTATATTTTTTGGATAATTATTTTGACTTCGGGATAATAGGATTCATATAAAGCATGAGAAATAAGGTTATTGGCCAAAATCGGAGAAGGGAGGAGGTGAGTTTCCATGGCTCTCAGTCAAGCCAAGTTTCTCTAGCAAGGTGGAGCCCTCCAATCAAGAGGTGAAATAAGATGCATTTATGCATGATATACAAAAGAAATGCTCATCCAGCTAAGGGGTTGCTAGTTCATTTATCTTGATTTTAAACCTAAGTTTTAGGTGAGGTTATGAGTTATTTAATTTTTTATTTTGAGTTGTTAAGTGGGGTAAAAGATTTATTTTTTTCCTAAAGAGCCTAATCCACATCCAGGCTATACATAAAGCAAGAAAGAAACTAGGAAAAGCATACCAGTTAATGCAAAAGCTGAACAAATCACCAATAAATTTATAAAGCTAATCGTAAAAAGAATAAAAGGCCATTATTGTCGGGCACCACCGTACAAACCCAAAAATATCAAATGTGGGTAGCCGAGCTCCACCCTTATACAACCCGGATTACAAATGAATTAAATTACAATTAAGCAAGAAATTCATTGTTATGGGTGTCTTCAAGCTTCATTCTTCATTCATCTTTTCTTCTTTTCTTCTTTTATTTTTTTTGGGTTCCTTCTTCTGGATGGTTGGAAGGTAGATGCTCCTAAGGCTTCACATGGTACATAAGATAGGATCTTATAACCAATGCTCATCCTAATCCCCATAATAATCATTCCAAAATCCTAATTGCATAAATTTACATGAAAAATAAAAGAATGGAAATCTAACTAACACATGCAAAATAAAGGTTAGCTAAAATAAACCACATAAATCCCAAGCATGTATATTGGACTTATCACCCCACACATGGGTGACTAAGTCTACCTAGCCTATTGGGTTATGCTTAGGGGTATAAAAAATCTGCAAGCAAAAGCTTTATATATTTTTTATTTATGATAGCGCCCCTTAAGCACACACCCTAACATCTAATCTAAAATATATATCACAAAACAAAACAAACGTCAAACCATGCACCGACCTAACCTAAAGCTAGAAGTGGTAACTTAGGCTAATGTGTGTGCTTTGAAGGCTTCTGTGGTATGCTTAGCTATGGCTTTAGGTTCAAATTCTCTAAGTATGGAAATATGTTCAACGTAGAGGAGGGTTTCATTTAAGTTGTTTAATTATTTTAGGTTGATTTTATTTCATGTTTTGAATTAGTTCAAGTGAATCCTACAATTAATCACTAAGTTATGAAGAGAGGGAAAGAGAAGAGAACTTCTCTTTCCTTCCCTAACCTAATTAATTTCTAAAGTAGATTCACATTTTAGTTTTGTTTAGTTGAATGTTTTGATTAAATCTTTTAATTAATCCTAAGTTTAGATGAACTCTAAATAAACCTATACATAAAGAAAGACATTTTATGATTAAATAAAATGAATCAAAATTCACATAACACACATTACTTCATTTCTTTTCTAACATATATTACATGCATATGGATTGACCCTAAGCATATCTATATATATAAATGAGAATATTTAACATACTTTATGATGCATGCTAAGTAATCCATTTAAAAAAATTTAGAAGTTGAATATGCATGATTTTTCTTAAGTGAAAAGGGGCTTCCTTATCCAAAATTTCACATACACACTTGAAAGTAGGCATAAGTGAGTACAACGCCATTGTTAACCAAAGGTGTAAGGTATAAGACCTACTTAGGGCTACTTAAAGCCTCACAACCTTGGGATTGTCTAGACTAATATACCACTTTCCTTAAATACAAACATGTGTATAAGAGAAATGAAATGGAAATGAAGAATGCAAAAGTTGTATTAATGAATTCATTTAGTTTATACAATTTATGTATGCAAGTATAGGTAACCCTTTTTAGGTGATAGCATAGGGATGAATAGAATATGGAATTAGGTAAGTGTTAGGTTCTTTTCAAATGAACCATACATCTTACCAAATTTCTATTCAAAACTATACCAACATGAGAGAGAAAGGAAATCTATACTAAGCATACATTTATAATCTTTCACATGCAAGCTCATAATTAAAATATAAGTAGCATACTTTCAAACTCGCTTCACCCTAGCCATCGCCCTGTCGTGCTCTAGCGATTTCCATCTCCCCTTTTTGTCGTGTGGTTTTCTTGGCTCCTCTTTCATCTCGACGGCCCTGGTCGGCTTTTGGTTGTTTGACATGCAAGCCTGCTGATCATGGATACGACATGTGTTCCCCCTTGGGGAAACCCAGCTTCTTCTCTTGCGACTGTGAAACTTCCTGAACCCTTGGGGATCTTTGGATCTAATCCCTCTCTGGCGTTTAAATTGTTCAAAGATGTTCTTGCGGGTAAGGCCTAGATCTTGTCTCTACTTCTTTCCGGGGAGCACCCGTGATTATATGTGCTGATTCGGTGGTGAAAAGGCTTGCTAAACTATTTGAATTTACATTGGTTAGTAAATTTGTGCTACGGCATCCTACTATGGAGAATATTCGATCCTTTTTTCATAGTTTGAAGCTCTTTGGTGTTTTTTTTTGTTGGATTGATAGATTCGCGCCATGTTCTGATTCAGCTTTCTAATGATATGGATTATTCTCGAGTTTTTTCTAGACGATCGTATTTTGTTTTCAACTGTCAGATGCGTTTGTTAAAATGGATGCCTTATTTTGACATTAAGGAGGATCTATTATTGTTCCTGTCTGGATTTCCATTCCCAATTTACGTGTGCATTTCTTTAATGCAATTTCTCTTGCGTTGTTGGGTTGGCCTCCAATAGATTCGATGCTTCTAACACAAGGCCATCTTTCTGGATACTTGTTGAGTTGGATATAACTAAAAAATACCCAAAGGAAATTTGGTTAGGCTCAGAGAAATATGGTTATTTACAAAAAGTGGAGTTTGAAGACATTCCTATATTTTATTCTCATTGTAAAATTCATGGACATGGGATTTCAGAATGCTTTGTTGTTCATCCACATCTCAAGAAAAGTTATTGCTTCCTAAAGTCGCCTGTCTTGGGCCCCTTGATTAAATCACAAAATGCTATGGTCTCTAATACCTCCTCACCAGAATTTGAGGGCCATTGCCTTGAGCTTCCTATCCCTCAATCGGATATTGCGGCGGCTATGCCTGGTAATATGTAGAATGGCACGCTTGCTAATAATGATGTCATCCCATCTAATGGAAATCACTTAAACTGCAATAATATTGGCATTAATGTAACTAATAGCAGTTCGACACCCCTTATGGTTGCTGATTCTCTACCCAATGCACCTATTCCTACCTCTTTGACACCCTTAATCAAAGGTAAAGAGAATGATCATGAAGGAATGGCAGATGTGCAATATTTAGAGATAGTTTTTACTCCTGATTTAGGTATTTGTGTGCTGCCCGCCTCTAATCCTTCTTGTGCTTCCTCTTCTAACCTTGACCTGATTCCTAATCCAACTTTACAACATAATAATGAATTGGAAGAAGGTGAAATGGCCTACAACCCCAATGGGCAACTTTTTTCGAAGCAATTTCTTGATCAATCATTATTTGATGGTGATGCTGTGGATATGGCCAATAAATTTCAGACAGTTTTTAAGAAGAAAAATAAATCCTCTAAATCTAAATTTCCTAGCTTTGCTAGAGTTACTCGATCTGGCCCCCCTAACCAAAAATAAATAGTTTCTTTCCTTATTTGGAATGCGAGAGGGATTGATACCCTCTCTATTAGAAATAAAATCAGTAATTTAGTTTTTTCTCATAATATTTCTTTCTTGGCCATTTTGGAACCCTTTATTCTTCCTTCTAACATTACTTCTGTTGCTAGAATGATTGATTTTGATAATTCTTTTGCTAACTCAAGTAATAAAATTTGGATTTTTTGGATGAGTCCCTTTGTTTTACAAGTTATGCAGGATTTACAACAGGTTGTAAATGTTACTTATGATAATTGTTGCTGGGTCTGTCATGCCTCTTGTAATAGGCATGGTAAAGGATTATGTGGAAGATCTGTTCCTTCTCCTACAATGCTCCCGGTTTGTGGGTGGGGACTTTAACATTATCTCTTCCTCTTCTGAACGAGTTGGTGGTAACACTCCTAACCTATTCTCTATGGAGGAATTCAATAACATGATTGTCATCTTGATATTGGTTTCGGATCTCATTTCACTTGGAATAACTGATCAGAAGATTAGATAGGATCTGTTTAATCTATAGATCAATATTTTTCTATTACCTTGAACATCTGAGAACCCTATCCATCATTCCCTTGCTCATCATGTAAGTGCGAAAAAACCCTCCTTGCATATTCCATTCCGTTTTCAAAATATGTGGCTAATGGATGATAGATTTATGGAGGTGGTTGCTAGTAATTGGGGTGAACCTCTCCATCCTGATGATTATATTGTTGGAATGACGAGATTATGGTTCAAATTAAAAAGGCTAAAATAATGCCTCAATTGGTGGAACAAACACTGCTTCAAAAATCTTTTTTCCACCATCAAAGAATTAGAACACGAAGTTATAGTTTTAGAAGATGTTATCATTAATGATCCATCTAAAATTGCCTTATTAACTCAAGCCAAAGATAGGTTAACATGCTATTAAGACATGGAGGAGACCTATTGTCGGCAAAAAGCTTTTATAAAATGAATATCTAATGGAGATAGAAATATTTCTATGCAAAAAGAAAAGGCTCTAAATCACATTAAAAAATTAAATAAAACAAATGATGATAATAAGGAGCTTCGATTAAGGCTTTCCTTCTTTACTGAGCTCCTTAATAAAAATGTGACTTATGATGAGATTTCCTTGCCTGAAGTTATCCCTAATCTCATCTTGGATGAAGATAACATTATGTTTACTTCATTACCCTTTGAATCCAAAATTTCTAACATTTTGCATAAGATGAACACAAATTCGGTTGCTGGTCCAGATGGCTTTACTACCTTATTTTTTCAAAAATGCTGTTATATCATCAAAGAAGATTTGTTTAAAGCCTGTTATGGATTTTTTCAAGGGAAGTAACATCCCCAAATATTTCTCTAGCACTTCTATTATTTTAATCCCAAAAATAGAGAATCCTGAACTTTGGAGCCATTTTAGGCCAATTAGCCTGTGCTTTTTTTTTTAATAAGCTCATCTTTAAGATTGTGGCTAAAAGACTAAGTATTCTGCTCCCTAAAATTATCTCCCCCAACCAAACTGATTTTGTGAAAGGTCAATCTATTTCTGATAATATTCTATTAGCCCAAGAGATCATTCATGATTTAAATTCTAAGGTTCGTTGTGGTAACCTACTTTTTAAGCTAGATATTTCCAAAGCTTATGATAACATTGGTTGGGATTTCCTTTATAAAATTTTAACTCTATTTGGATTCTCCAATCAATTTATTACTTTAATTAAGAATGGTATTGAGAACTCTTGGTTTTCTTTACTTATTAATGGCGAGGTCCATGGCTTCTTCTCTTCCTCTCATGGGTTAAGGCAAGGGGATCCCCTCTCTCTGGCTCTTTTCATTATTACTATGGAATATTTCTCTAGAAGTCTTGAGCAGATATTTTGTAAAATGCCTAACATGTACTACAAAACTAGGGGTGGCTTTCCCATTTCCCACCTCAGCTTTGCTGATGATTTCATTATATTCTGCAATGGTTCTACTCTCTACATTAAAAAGTTATGTAAATTCCTTACTTTATTTTATAGGGAAAGTGGTTTGAAGATTAACCTTGATAAAAGTTGTTTTATTTCTAGTTTATTGATTTCATCATCTAGGATCTATGCTATTAGGAATACTATGGGCTTTGCACATCAAACCCTACCTATTAAGTACTTGGGTACTCCTTTATATCAAGGAACGAAAAGATCTTCCCTATTTGATGAAGTTATTCAAAAAATATATAAGAAAACTTTCTCTTGGGAGTTCCACTTACTTTCCTTTGGTGCTAGACTTATCCTGATCAAAAGTATTTTTTGCTCTTTGCCTTTCTATCTGCTGTCTACTATTGTGCATACCAGTTCAATTATTAAAAGGATTAATAGATTTATTAACAAATTTTTTTGGGGTTCTACCTCATCTTCTAGAAAGACTCATTGGGCTAGTTGGCATAACTGTTGTGGGCCTTTGAATGAAGGTGGTTTAGTTTGAAAAATTTTAGAAGACTCTATTAAATGTTTTTCATATAAAATGTGATGGAATCTAAAACAATTTGGGTCATAATTTATGCTTGCCAGTAAGGGGAAACACCCCCTCACTTGCCCTTACAAACCTAGGGATTCTCCAGTGTGGAGAAGACTTTGTAATATCAAGTGGGCTGCTGAGAATTTGATCTCTTGGGGTGTGAATTCGGGATCATCCTTCTTCTGGCAAGATAATTGGTTAGGCCAAGGTTATATTGATTCTTTACTTAATACTCATTCCAGAGAGGCTTAATCATTTCATGCAACACTTGGGATGTAGCTCAATTACTTTCCAATGTCCCTAATGTGATAGTAAACAAATCCTTAATATTAGTCCAATTTCTAATAAATCTAACCAAATCCTTTTTAAATTTCCTCCTCTGGAGATTTTATTTTTAAGGATGTTTGGTATGCTTTCAGACTTAAAACTCAAGAGTCGTTAGTTTTCACTAAAATTTGGAGTATTTCTATCCGCACCCCATTCTCGGTTTTAACTTACATTCTAAAGCACATTCTCGATGCCACCTCAAAAAAAAGGTTTTCATCTCCCCTCTAAATGCCAATGTTGTCTTCACATTGAAACTATGGATCATGTCTTCGTGAATGACCCTATTACTGCTAAGGTTTGCAGCTGATATGATAGTATGTTAAATACTCTCCAATTTGATGGATTACTCTCTATTATGCAACTTCTTGAAACTTTTTTCTCTTATACCCCTAAGGGCCATGTCAAAGTTGTTTTAGCCTCTACTCTACTGTGCTATATTTGGTTGAAAAGAAATGATGCTAAGCATTGTTATATCCCTATGAACTATCATCGTATTATTGCTAGAGCCAAATGTAAAATTACGTCTCTTTATAAAGCCAATCTCCTTACTTCCTCTAGTTTCAAAGGGTATAAATATGTGGCCCATAACTTTAGGATTATTCTCCCTTCTTCTGATTTTGAGCCTACTCATAAAATTATATATTGGATAAAGCCTAATTTTCATGTCATTAAATTTAATGGTTCAAGATCTAATGTTTTATGGTTGGGGATTTTAAGAGATTATAGTGGAAATGTGATCTCTGCTTTTGCAGCTCCTCTAAGACCCTATTCTATACTATTTGCCGAGCTTTATGGTCTCCACTATGGGATTTCTATCTGCATTTAGAAAGAATTACAAAAAATTTGGTTTGAAATTGATGCTCTCCTTCTTCTGGAATTATTAAAGTCAGGAGCTCTATTTACTTAACTATACACGAAGACTTCTTGCCACCCTTGATTATCATATTTCTCATATCTATCAGGAAGGTAATTCCTATGCTGATTTTCTTGCTAAGTGGGGAGCAAAGTCCTCTTCTATGAATCTATTCTCCAATGATGATATTCCTTCCCTCTTATGAGGGCTTGTGAATTTAGATAAAATGGGTCTGCCCTATGTTAGAAGTCCTTAAAACATTTTGCCTTCCTTTTTTTTTCAGGAGGAGATTTTGGAATCATAATTTATTTTTATTGCCTGGCTGTTTAACCTTTTTTGTTTGGGTTGGGGTTAGTCTTCCATCTTAGGCCTGTTTGTTGTTTTTGTCCCTTTTCCTTTTCTGGTTTTGTCTGATAGCATGGATTGTTTGTGTTTCTAGACTATTTGGGTTATGCTGCTCTTTCCTTACCCTTTTCTGTACTTCATGGTTTCCTATTGTTTCTCCCTCCATCCTTTTTCTGGTTATCCTGCAATGGTGGATTTTGCTGTAGCCCCAACTGTTGGATAGCTGATATTTGTCCTATTATATAGGTTAGATTGTTCACCATTAGTGCTGCTTCCCTCAATGTTTGGGATTGTTTCTTACCACCTTTCCCTACTGTCCCCACTGGTGATATTTGCTTAACTGTTATTAACTTTCATTTTTGGTGGTTTGTTTGCTGTAATGGCACTCCCTACAATATTTTCTGTTGGTCTCATTATTTGGTTTGTGATTTTGGTGTTTGGCTGTATGGTTTATCAATTTTTTTTGTTGGTCAGCTGGGAAGCTATTGTTGTTGGTTTGTTGACTAGTTTTTTTCGGTTGGCTACTGGTTGGTCAACCACGGTATCTGCGCCCCTATTGTGGATGAGTTATGCCTGGATGTAGGGTCTATTTTCGGCCAGGATTTAACCGTAGTATTATGGCTTTGTTGTATAGATTTATTCACTACTTTAGTTATGCTGAGTTCTTTTTGAACCGTACATATATGGTTGCAATCATGCTATTAATATGGTGGATGTTATCATTTATACCGCTATTGCACTTCTATGGGATGACCTTGGGTTGTTGTGGGCTTGCATTTTGATATTATGTTGTCCTTGTTCTTTCTTTTAAAAGGAAATGGTATCTTTCCTTTATCATTTGTATTGGGTTGCCTTCTCTCCATGTGTATGTGGTTATGCCTTGGTTGGTAACTGATTGATTTCAATAAGGGGTTTCTTCCTTGTTGTATGATGTTATGTTGGCACTGTCTGGTGTTTATTATTCTAGTAAGATTTTTTTGCCACCCCTTTACCATTTGGATTGGTGTTTACTTCTCTAGTGTAAAGGCATTTGGTATGGTCTTAATGATCACACAATTCTTCCATTGGATGGTTTGATCCCCTGTGTTTTATGATGGCTAGGATGAGTTCACCCATTCTTTGGCTAGTAGTAGCACATCTGATGTAACCCTTCCTTTGAAGTTTGGATGCTCATGTTTGCGATTGCCCCAATTTGGTGTGATTATGCCTGAGCCTTTTTCCACACAATCCTCTTTTTCTCTCTCAAGTTATTCTATTTCTACCTTCAATTTAGCTTGTATCAATTTAACGGTGCTAATTTTTCTTCTAGATGTTTGCAGATTCCGTATTGTTCTCTTGCAGGTTCCTTCTCTCTGGAGGTATAAACTTCTCTCATCCTCAAGAATCGCTACTGATGGCTGGCCAAGGGATTTTTCTTTTGCTTATGTGTCCTTTTGCTTTCTTGTACTTTTTTCATATGTTTTGGTTGTAATTATTCTAGGGATTCACTCTCTAGGATGAATGTAGCTCTTTGAGCAGTAATTTTTGAGTTTATCCCCTCTTAAGGACATTGTAACCCTTTTATTGTAGCAATAAAATTCCCCTATATGGGGTTCCAAAAAAAAAGTAGCATACTTTCATATTTGATATTTGATTTATATGTTTTAAAAATAATTTGAATTTATTAGTGATAATAGCCATTCATATTTCTACTTTAGCCAACACATGCAAATTTGACAAAAAGTAAATAATTTCATTTCAAGCTTGAATTTGAAAAATATGAATGCATAAAATCACATGACATACAAATTTAACATGTTGGGGAAAGACTCAAAGCAATAAAAGCATGTAAACACATTCACTTCACTTAAATCCTAAAGACATTCTTATGGAATAAGAAAATTTAAAATAAATCAAAGTGAGTTCAATGTGATTTTGTTTACTTTGAAGTTTGATTTAATTTTGAAAAGGTGAGTCGAGTTTGCTGTTCCTAACCCATTCCCACATGTGTTTTGTATATTTGTTTTTAATTTTTAGATAATTAGATCCATTTTTTGTATTAATTAGGTTAAGGTATAAATTATGTAACTTAATTAACCCTTACCTACACTACCTTAGAATAATTAACCAAATAATCATGAGCCAATGAGATGACATAAAAACTCACAAGAAATTTAAATTTGCAATGCGCTTAGGAAGAAAAAGGCATAATGCAATTTGGCTCATAATTAATAGTTAATTAAGCTAAGAGGTTTAGCTTGAGTAATTTCAAAACACCCTTTCACATATATGAATTGGGTTTTGATTTTCTTAAATGAACTTAAGTAAGCATCTACCCAAAGTAGTTAGTTAAGTTCTAGAAATTTTTAAAATTTTTAGAAATTAATTAAGGGGATAATTAGTGAATTAACCCTTAATTAAGAGAGGATTAAGGAAAGAAGAGGGGATTTATAGCTTAGGAGAAATGTCTCAAAATTATTCCATAAATCTCCTATCTATTAGATCTGACATTAATCAACCCTAATAATGGATTAAATCCACTAATTACACCTTAATTATCCTTAATTAGGTTAAAGGAGTAATTAAAAAACCCATATACAATTCCCCTAATTAAGCCTTCAATAAATCTCAAAAAAATTAGGAGAGGTAGAAGACTTCCCCTAAAACATACCCAAGAAATTTGGGAT
This sequence comes from Cymbidium sinense, assembly GCA_021442155.1. Taxonomy (NCBI): domain Eukaryota; kingdom Viridiplantae; phylum Streptophyta; class Magnoliopsida; order Asparagales; family Orchidaceae; genus Cymbidium; species Cymbidium sinense. The sequence continues at coordinate 65,538,747 of CM038229.1, read as the reverse complement.
TAATTAGAGGCTTAATTAAAAGGTAATTAGCAAAATAAACTTTCCAATAAAACCCAAAACTAGATAAAATTATAATTCAAAACCCATTGAAATTAATTTTAAAATATTATAAATTGAATTATCTCTCCATACGATTTTATTTCATATTTTTCTGAATTTTATTGAGAGAGTTATGAATTTTAAAAGATCCTTAGATTAATTATAATTAATTAAAACATCTTAACTAATCCTCCTGCTCACGGTGCAACGCGTGATGGCGGCGGTCAGTGCGCTTTACATGCGTTGCACTGTGAACCCATCACTTAAACGTCACATCGAAAAGGCGGCGTGATGGCATACGTGCTTTAATCTCTATCGTTCGATCAAAGATCAGATGGCCAGAGATCTCCCCATAGTTTTAAAAAGAATATAAGAAATTCTAAACGTGGGAATAATCTCAGCCGTCCATCCAAAATGCGCGGATGGATGGCTAAGATCTCCCCAATTCTTCTCCTTAGATCAATAGAGATCCTCCATGATCTAAGGGAAGATCCGAGCTCGATTGAGCTCAGATTCAAACCAAACTTAACCCACACCATCTAAAGGCAATGAGCGGCACATCCAATGGTGGGATTTGCTTGAATTGAAAATTTTCTTCGTAAAGGACCAACACCTCCTATGCTAGGTGGTCAGAAAATTTCATAACTCGCCGGAGCTGATCACCGATGCTCGAGATTGATGAGGTAGCTTCGTCTAGTGGAGACGAAGCTCTATTGAAATTTCTAGGCCTTGGAATTGAGTGGCTTGCTCTATGGACCAACACCACTTGAAGATCCTTGCTTTGATCCTCCTCCTGCTATGGAAACTCTAATGGAAGCTTGGGTGAGCTCTGATTGGTCCTTAAAAGAAGTGTGTAGGAGGAATTGAGGTGGTTTTCAGTGTGGAGGAAATTCAATATTGGACTGAGCTCCCCTAATTTCATACTGTCCAAAACCGAGAAGATGAGATGTGATTTCACTCTAGGAAGTTTGAGGAGGTTGAGGTGTTACTTCTCTGACTTCCCTAAGTTCAATCGAAATGAGGACTCATGATTTTGAATTTGATTAGGGGGAGTATATCTCCCCCTTGAAGGATCAGACGGCCGCAAGCTTATGTGCCATTTTGATCCAGTTGATCACAATGGGAGGATTAGTTAGATGTTTGCACATGGTCGATTTGAGGCCTTGAGTGGATTGCCAATCTCCCATGTGCTTGAAATTGAGTGGAAGAGGGAGTTTGAATTTTCCATTTTAACCCATGGGGTGGTTTGGCCTTACCAGGCACCAAACCCATTGGGTTGTGCACCACTCTTCATTAGGTCCCCTTGAGCTATTAGGAAAGCCTCAAGTGGATATGAAGAGGGTATGACCAAATTACCCATAGATTAGATCAAAATTTATTCTATGGATTAGGGGTAGAATGGTCATTTTGCTAATTTTTCAATTTGGATATGTGGGGTATGTGGAGAAACTAGGTTTGGCTAGGTTTCATGAGATTTGGAATTCATTTGCTGTAGTTTGGCTCATGCTAACCCATTTAGGTCAAAATGGGTCAACTTGGGTCAAGTTGACCAATTGGTCAAATTGGGTCAAACCAAGGGTTGGGTCAAGTTCATATGACCATTTGAAATGTTTTGGTGGCTTTGTTTTGATTCAATTTGGTATAGTTTTGAATTTGACTCATATGACTTCATTTAGGTCAAATGGGTCAAGTTGACCTATTTGACCCATTTGACCTATTTGAGGTCAAGGGTAAGTTTTGGGTTAGTCATATGGAGTGGATTGGTATTTTTTTCCAATCAATTTGGTTAAGTTCAAATTTCAACATGACCCCTTTAGTCATGTTGTCTAAGGTCAATTGGGCTAGGTTAGGTCTAGTTGGCCAATTGAGGCTTTGGTCAAGTTCCACAAGTGATTTGGAATGAATTTGACCCATTAGTTTGAATCAATTTGGCTTAGATCAAGTTTTAACACATTTTGACCCTAGGTTAGGCTCAAATGTCGGCTTGGTCAAGTTCAAACATAGGTCATGAGTGAACTTAGATCAATGGTTTCAATCAATTTATCCTATGGTGAAATTTGGCTATGTTAAGTTTCATTTTGGACTAAGTGTCGACTTGGTCAACCCTTAGGTTTGACTTGGTTTGACCCAATTTGATTGATTGATCATCCCATAATGATTGTTGATCATGATGAGAGGCATAAATGAGTTTGGTTCAATCCAATTTGGTTAGGATTAAAATTTGGCTCATAAGAGTACTTTAGGTCACTTTGGGTCAAGTGAGCCTAAGTGGGTCAAATGGCTTGGTCAAAGCTTGGTTTGAGTTTGATTGAACTTGTATATGGACTTATGATTGAAATATAAATTCATTTGCAAGTTGTTTGAAGTCAAATGGGTTTTGATACATTTGACAATTTCATATTCAAAGGAAGAACATGAATGGATTTGGGGTTTGATTTTTGAATTGAGTTTTGATTTGGTGATTGAAGTTTGTATTTATATTTGGATTCATGATTGTAGGGTTGATTGAACCATGAAGGAAAATCAAGAATTTGGCTTGATTTGAAGTTGATTTGGCTAAGTTCAAGATTTTTACTTGAAAGACTTAGGTTGGATTTTGAGTGGATTTGAGTTTAATTTTTGGAATTGGTTTTGATTGTTTAAATTTATATTTCATTTATATATGTGAATATAAATGAGAATATAAATGGATCATGAGAAAATTTCATGGATTTGAAGTGGTTTAATCATGATTTGGGCTAAGTCCATTAAGAAGGATTTAAAGGACTTAGGAAAATTTTATGAAGTTTGGAGTTTGAATTTTTGAATTTTGTTTAATTGATTTGTATTTATATTTCATTTATACATGTAAATATAAATGAGGATATAAATGAATTATGAGAAAATCCAATGAGTTTGAAATGGTTTGATCAAGATTTTGGATAAGTTTTTTAATGGAAAATTAAGGGACTTAGGAAACTTTTAGGTTGGGAATTTGATTTAAGGATTGGATTTGATTGATTTATATTTATATTTCATTTATATATGTGAATATAAATGAAAATATAAATGGGTTTTGAGAAAATCTCATCAGTTTGAATTGGTTTAGAGTTGATTTTGGCTAAGTCCATTAATAAAAAATTAAAGGGATTTAAGAAAATTTCATGAATTAATTTGAAATTTTGAGTTTAGTTTGATTGATTTAAATTTATATTTCATTTATATATGTGAATAAAAATGGAAATATAAATGAATTATGAGAAAATCTCAAAGATTTGAATTTGTTTTGATCATGATTTTGGTTAAGTCCTTAAGGGAAGATTAAGGACTTAGAAGGATTTGGACTTAAGAATTTTGATGGATTTTGATCATGGGTTTCAATCATGGATTTGATTTGAGTTTGCAGAAAATCAATTAAGATTGATTTGGAGTTTGACCTGAAAGAAGGAAAGTGAGGAATGATTTAAGCTAAGGGTAGGAAATTTCCTAACACCCATAAGGCATGACTTATTCCTATGGCTAACTCTTCTAAGTCTCTAGGGCTAGGTTGAGTGTCCACCTAATCACTAGGTGTATCTTAAGACTAAGGAGCTCTTAAAGTCTAAGATAAGTCATATGTCTAAGATGGAAGGGTTGAGAGCTCATTCTAAAAATGAGGTCAACAGCCCAATTCAAGGCTACTTGTTATAATATAGGAGGAAATGATAACCACAGCACCTCAATTTTGAGTGGTACACAAATTACTGAATTATTCAGTCAAAACCTTCGCTGAGCTAGAAATAATGTTCGTGAAAAGGTTCACCAGTGAAACCGAGAAGATAACGATCACTGACCTTGCCTTGCTAAAGAAGAGAAAATATGAGTCAGTGACAAAATTCGTAACTCGCTGACGTAACCTAAGCATGAAGTGTGAACAATAATTGGAGCAGAACATGTTATCCAATTCTTAATGGGCAGTATAGATGATAAAATGACACCATTTTTATGTATGGCATTAATTACAATATTTCAGGACTTGCATGATAGAGTGGCCAAATTTGAAAAGTTAAATCACTCTAAGTCTGAAATCTATACAGATAAACGAAAGAAAAATAAGCCTTTAGACTCAAGAAGAAATGAAACTCATGCTACTTTCTATAACTCAAGTGGTGAAAAATGAGTAATTTATAATGTAGATAAAGGAAAATAGCCAATGTACAATGATGATAAGGGAAATAAGCTTGTTCATCCTAATCCACAGCTAAAGTTGGTATTGGAAAGCAATGATAAACCTCGAACTTTTCCAGGTGGTGGAGAGCATCCAAAATAAGCAATAAGAGATGATGAGTGAATGCAGCCATCTTTTAATGAAAAGATGAGCAAATAATATTTCTTTAGAAGAGACAGTGTGGCTAAATTATTTCGACAAGTAGTTAAAGCTGGTCTACAATTACTAGAAAGTAAAAGGACTGAAGAAGATGATCAAGTCAATAATCCAAATTACTATCCATATCATCGGGTGATTAGCCATCCTATTGAAGATTATTATGTCTTCAAAGATTGGCTAGAAAGGAAGTATCGACGAGGTAAATTTACACTATCCAATAGTGTTCTAGTAACCCAAAAAGAGAGTATACAAGGATGATTACATAATCTTTCGTATCATCCATTAAAGACAAAAAGAAGAAAAAAATTAATTCAAACTGAAGAATAAGAAACAGTAGTCTCTAAGAAGACCGTGAAAATGCTGAAGCAGCTAAAAGGTGTCCCTAGTGTTAAGTGAAAATCACCACTTGAACCTATATTGGGCTTAAGAGTGATGCCTAAATCAAGTATTTGGGCTTCTCAATAGTATTTTAATAAGACTACTTCATCACAGCATGCGGAGTAGTCTACTAAACGTAGGCCTCATAAGACAAAGAAGCCGGTTAAGAAAAAGAGGAGCAAGAATAAGACTATAACTCAAAAGATTGTTAACAATTTAGAGGAGTATCACGAGATGATAAGACAACCATTTAGGCTTGCAGAATTTATGCCTAAACTTCGTATTGTTGAATTAGATGAAGAAGATAATGGCGAATCTTGTTTAGTAGAGACATGCCAAATCACTTATGTGATATCAGATGTTCTTCAACATCAGTTACTCCAAAATGATAATGGTAATCAGACAAACTCGACCAACCCATTAAAATGCTTCTCAAAAAAGAAAGAAAAGTCTGAGGGGTTAACATCTGAATATTATCTAATGACTGAACAAAAGGATAATAGTTCAGATGAAGATTTATATTTTTCAGATGGAGAAGAGTCAAACTCATCAATAACATCACATATGAAATATATGAAGTTCAAAAGTGAGTTTAACTCTTTTGGTCAATCCTCTAGAATAAAAAGTGAATTTGAAGAAACTACTTCTTCAGAGAAATCGGAGGAAGACAAGGTGATTCAATTTCAGTTAAGAAGTGGTAAAGTCTTACCACCATCATCAAAGAAGGGGAATTCAAATAAAGACAAAAGAAAATTGATTGAAATCAATGAAGATATCATTTCCAAAGACCCTAAAAAGAAACCTAGATCAAGTGAAAAGATAGATTATAATATTCACATTTGAGAAAGATCCATACACAACTAAGTGTCTATGAGGCTCTCTTAATGTCAAAAGACCACTGAAGAACTTTGATACAAGCTCTCAAAGATCCGGAGAGTTATGAAACTTACTTTACCAAAAAATGTATGACTAAATCATTGCAAACTCAAGATCTCCCAGTAATCACATTTTCTGAAGAAGATCTTATGTTGGGAACAACAGATCACACTCGTCCTTTATATGTTACCACAGAGAGTGATGTCATCTTGATCAACTAAATATTGATTGATCCAGAGGTTCTTCTATCAATCTTATGAGTCTAAAAATATTAAGAGGATTATCACTTGATATCAAATATCTTGGAAGAGATAAGTTGATGGTTCATAATTTCAATGAGAAAGGACATAAAACCCCGAGTTCTTTTATTCTCCCACTCAAGTTTCAAGATTTGTATACAGAAGCCAAGTTTCATGTAATTGATGTTGATATATCGTTTAGAGTTCTCTTGGTTGGCCATGGCTGTATGAGTATGATATGGTCCTATTAACTATGCATCAGTGTATGAAGTACCTAAAAGATGGAGAAGAGTTCAACATTCCTGGCAACCTATAACCATTCTCCATCCATAAAGCAAATATTTATGAAGAAGCAAAATATTTTATCCCTAAAGAGTCTAAACCAACAGAGCCTCTTGAGACAGTAGCATCCACTTCAGGGATTAAAAAGTAATCTCATAAGGTGAAAGAGCAAAAGCAAAAAGGAAGAAAGCAGGCAATGCCGACTCTCCCCAAAGCACTTGACTCTATACCTAAATTAAGAATATAAGTTTCTCATTTTGGAAGTGACACATAAAAAGAAGAAAATGACAAATCTAAAGGAACTTATAAGCTTTCAAGAAAGGTAAAGTATAAAATAAGTGATTCTGATTCAGACTATAACTTTGAATCTACTTATGAAAATAGGGTTCAGACGGTCGCATTAAGAAGGATAGCTCACTTGGCAGTGTCAAATGACTCTTTTAGAATTATACCCATCTCTCAGCTGTACTTCAAAGAAATCACTCCACTAGAGGTCCATAGCATTGAAGAATTAATAATATTCTATGTGCTGCCATTGAGTGAGAGCGACAAAACATGAACTTTATTTTATAAATCTGAAGAGTCTCAGCCTCAAAATTTTGATCGGCCTACTCAACATGAAAATTATGATGAGATAGTGCCAACAAGAATACTAATATACTATTCATTGAAATTATGAAGAATGATGCATAAGCTTGGAATTCATATTGGAACTATTAAATATAGAACTCAAAACTTTAACAAAATGTGGAACCAAAAAAGTCTTTAAGCATCATGAAAAAGTGATAAATTTGTCACTAAAGGTCTTGTGTTCATCCACAAATCTCATCAAAATAAAGTTTATTATAATATAATAGAAGCTAAGATCGAAACTAATAGTGATAAAGAAGATGATCTCTATGAAATCCTTCTTACAAACGATGAAGAAGTAGAAGCCAAGTCTACACCTGAAGAACTCAAAGATGGTGGACAAATAACTACAATGGATGAACTCAAAGAAATCAACCTAGGAGCTGAAGATGATCCCCATCCAACTTTTGTCAGTGCCCTTCTACCTTATGAGAAAGTTGAAAAGCTAAAAGTCTTACTTTGCGAATTCAGGGATTGCTTTACTTGGACATATGCTGAAATGTCAGGCTTATCCCCTGATGTAGTAGTTCATAAATTGGCAATCAAGCCAGAGAGAACACCTGTTAAATAAGCTCAGAGGTGAATGAGATTGGAGATTGAAGAACAGATAATCATAGAAATTAAAAAACTCATTGAAGCAGGTTCATACACGAAGAAAAGTATCCAGATTGGATAGCTAATATAGTGCTTGTGAAGAAGAAAAATGGTCAGATTTGTATCTGTATTGACTTTCGGGATCTTAATAAAGCTTTCCCAAAAGACGACTTCCTATTTCCTGTATCAAAATTATTGGTTGATAATACATCAAACTATGATATGTATTCTTTTATGGATGGATCGTCGAGATATAATAAAATCAAGATGACACCTGAAGATGAAAGACATACATCATTCAAAACACCTATTGGCATCTATTGCTACACAATCATGCCTTTTGGTTTGAAGAATGCTGGAGCTACATACCAAAGAGCCATGACGCATATTTTTGATGAGTTGATTCACTAGAAGGTGGAATGTTATGTTGATGATTTGGTGGTGAAGAGCTTAAATCGTGAAAATCACTTTGAAGACTTGAGAATTGTATTGGAGAGAATAAAAAAATATGATCTTAAGATGAATCTTCTAAAATTCACATTCGGGGTGTCCTCTGAAAAATCTCTCGGGTACATTGTATGTCACACAGGAATTGTGATCGATCCTACTAAAATCAAGGCAATTATGGAGATGCATCTGCTGAAGAGTTTGCATCAGCTCCGTTCTTTACAAGGATAGCTTGCATTCATCCGATGATTTATATCAAACCTATCAGAACGCTATAAACCATTTGCAAAGTTGATGAAAAAGAATGCTCCATTTAGATGGGACAAGGAGTGCCAAGAAGCCTTCAATAACATTAAAAGCTACCTGTTAAATCCACCAATCCTTGCAGCATCTTCTTCTAGGAAGCCCCTCATTCTATACACAACTGTATTAGAAGAGTCCCTTGGAGCATTATTGGCATAACATAATGAAGAAAGCAAATAAAATGCTCTTTATTATATTAGTCGGAGGTTAATAGGAGCATAAATGAGATACTCTCCGATAGAGAAGCACTGTTTGGCATTGATCTTTGCAGTCCAAAAGCTTCGTCATTATATGTTATCTCACAAAATTACCTTCATCTCAAGGATCGATCCGCTGAAGTGCTTGATGATAAGACCAGCGTTGAGAGGTCACTAGGCAAGATGGGAAGTATTACTTTTACAATTTGATATCGCATATGTTTCGTAGAAAGCAGTAAATGGACAGTAGATTTTCTTGCTGCACATCCTATTCCTGCAGACTCTTCTCTTAATAATGATTTGCTTGATGAACAAATTATGTTCATTCATGATAGAGAAAAATTATAAATTTGGGAAATGAAGTTTGATGGAGCCTCATTGATCAAATAAGTCCAACCTCTAAATTTCCCAAGGGTAAGAGCAGAAATCGACATTATCTTCATCACACCAAAGGGAGAAATAATGAGACGATCATATGGGTTGACCGAGCCAAGAACTAATAATGAAGCTGAGTATGAAGCATTGGTAGCAGGTGTGGTGTTTATTTTTGGGATGTGGGACACCACACAGATCTTATGGGGTACTTATTGAAGTGATCGGGTACGACATTAAGGAATGATATACTATCTCGAAAGATAGAAATCACCACCCTATAATGGACCTAATCACTTAATAAGGACTCCTAAGGCATGATGCGTCTTCGAATATACCAGAGATCTTTCACTTACTTTACATAGAAAAGTAAAGTAGGGTTTATTTTAAGCTGAGTTCGTTAAGTTCCCTATAAAGGCAAGCCCCCAGAGTTAATTATATCATAAGGAATAGGAATTCCTTAAGAATACTCTCAATTAAAGTAGATAATTAGGGTCTCCAAAGATTTCAAGGTTAAGACTATCAAAGGATTGGCTATTTTAGAAATTCAAATGAGATAGATCAAGGAGAAGACTTATTTTTGGAATCCAAATGGGAAAGTAGGAAATACTCATGATACTAGGAAGCCTAGTAAGCATTCCAATCTACTATATAATTGGGCTTTATATTTTTATTGAAGAGAGTTAATTATTTGAGTTGATATTTTATTTGATTGCTAGGGCTTATAATTTCACAACATAAGATTGTGAAAATGCCTAAGAGGTGAGGATTTATGCTTCTAGCCCGCAGGAAATAGCTACCTCAGATTCCTAAACTAAGGAGCCTTGGTACAAAATAAAGGCATGACCTAAATCTAAAGCAAAAATGGGTATATGATTTACCTCCATAAGAGAGAATAAACCACCAGGACTTGTTCACTGAGTGGTGCCAACTCCTCCGACGCTTTAAATTCATGCAGGCAAGTCTTATGCTTTGCAAGATGGCTAGGCTATTATTCATTTAGAAAGGAGACTAAGTCCTTAAACTCACTCCCTAAGAGACTAGTGCATGAGTGGTATGAATCCATGACTTAATCTAATGCAAATTTTATCAAATTTATTTGATTCTTTTAGACTCTTTATTTTGACACAAGCTATGAGATTTTTTATGCCTAAATGTATGAGAATTTGATTATGGGACAAATCAAGAGAGAAATGGATGTTCTTCCACCAAAGGCTCTCACAGGTTAAACCTTCATTCTCTGGCAAGATGGAAGTCCCCTCTTAACAAGAGTGAAATAGTATGACATGCATGATATTATACATTCATCCATCCAGCTAAGGGGTTGCTAAAAATTTTATTATCTTGATTTAATTCCTAGGCTTTTATGTGAGGTTATGAGTTGTTTTAAAATTTTAGTTATGAGTTGTTAGTGGGATAAAAATTTTAATTCTATCCCAAGAGCCTACTGCATCCAAGCCACACATTCAAGCATCAATCATAAAGAAATTATGAAAAGCATGCTGTTCTAAGGCGCAATCTAAACACAACATCAAATAATTTTATAGACTATCGTAAAAGAATAAAAGGCAAGTGCGGTCGAGTTCCACTGTACACCAAAAGAGAAAAAAAGATGGGTAGCCGAGCTCCACCCTTATACAACCCGGACTACAAAAAATAAAATAATACATGCTATGGGGGTCTTCTTATCTTCATTTCTTCATTCTCTTTCTTTTGATTTGATTTACTTCAAAGAAATCACAGGGCACCCTAGAGACTAAGCCTTCTGGCCACTACTCATCCTAATCCCCCATAACACTAATCCTAATTCCTAATGCAAAAGTACATAAAAAATAGGAAAAGTAAATCTAGCTACACCTGCAAAATAAATATTAGCTAAACACACTATACAACCCAAACAGCTATATGAATAATTTGGACTTAACACCCCACACATGGGTAACCAAGCCCACCTGTCCTAACATGGGTTATGCTTAGGGGTTAAGCAACCTGCACAGCAAAAATATTTATATTTTTATTATAATGGTCCCTTAAGCATAACCCCCCTATAGAAAACATGATTAAAATAATAACTATCCACTAAGAAATATATACCTAACATCCAGGTCTAAAATATTACATCACAAAAAATAAAACACATATCATACATCTACAACTTAGCACTAGAAGTGGTGACTTAGTATTCTAACGTGTGTGCTTAAGGCTTGTGTGGCAAGACTTTACTAGGCTTCTTTTGTTTAAGTTTCAATTTGGAGTTTAAATTTGTTTAAATTTTACCTTTGGGTGATTTCAATTTAAATGATTTAATGATTTATTTTTTATTTTTATTTTACTTTTATTTGGTTAAAATGATGTTTAAGTTTTCAAGAATGAAGAGTAGAATGTATTCCATTTGTAGATAGAACTCACCATATTCTACATCCTAATTCTTAAATAATCTAACTAAGGTCCTTAAGTGTCTTAATTAGCCCATTTGAATTTGTGTAATTTATTCGATTTAATTTATTTGATTTGATTTAGAGCTTAGAATTTGAGTTGGTTTAATTATTTGATTGATTGATTTTTGGATTAGATGTTTTAGTTTAATTGCATCTTAATAATTCCATACCCTTAATATCTAATGAAGTTTAAGGTTGTTTAAATTCATGTGTTTTTGATTGATTTATTTTAGATTAGATGTTTTGGTTTAATTAAATCTTGATAATTCAATATCCATGATCTTTGATGAAGTTTAAGTTTGTTTAAGTTCATGTTCTTTTGATTAATTAATTTCAGATTAGATGTTTTTGATTTAATTAAATCTTGATAATTCAATATCCTTAATATCTAATGAAGTTTAAGTTTGTTTAAGTTCATGTTCTTTTGATTGATTAATTTTAAATTAGATGTCTTTGGTTTAGTTAAATCTTGATAATTCAATATCCTTTTGAATTAATATTTAATTCTTTTCTTTGATTATGTTTATGTGACTTAATTTCATGCTTATTTGATTGCATTTATTTGTAGTTTGATGATTAGATTTGAAATTTTATTTTGATTTTAATTGAGTTTGATTCTTTTATAATTTTATTTTTCACATCCATTTGTCATGTTCATCAAAGTTTGGTTTGTATTTTGATTTCATACATTTGATAGTTAATTAGTTTATCTTATTTAAGTAGGTTGAATGAGATTTGATTTGATTACATATTAAATTGATGAGAGTCTTTCTTAATTTAATTTGATTTGATTAGCTTTATTAGTCTATGGGTTTGCTTAGGTTCAATGTGATTATATGATTAGTTTAATTAAGAAGTGTATTTATGTTAATTATAAAGATTTGTTTAATTTTCAATTTGATTTCATATATGTTTAGGTTAAAGATATAATTAATGACTTAAAAATTTAGGTTTAATTTAAGTTTCGATTAGTATTTAATTACATTTATGTTTGATTAAGTTTAAGTTTAATATGATTAATTTGATTAACTTAATTAGTTTGTTTAAGAGGTGTGATCAATTATTAAATTAAGTAAAGATTTGTTTAATTTTTTAAATTTGATTTCATATTTGTTTAGGTTAATGATGTAATTAATGATTTAATGATTTAAGTTTAAATTAAGAATTGATTGGTATTTAATTGCATTTATGTTTGATTAAGTTTAAGTTTAATATGATTAATTTAATTGACTTTAATTAGTTTCCTTAAGATGTGTGATCAAATTAATTAGTAGATTAATTAAGTGTTTGATTTGAATTAATTTTAATCTGATTTATAAAGTTAATTTGGTTTATTAAGATGTGGATTAATTTATTAAGTTTGCATTAATTAGATGTTTGATTAATTAAGTTTGATTAAGGGTAATTAGTTTAATTAAGAAGTGTGTTTAAGCTAATTATTAAATTAAATAAAGATATATTTAATTCTTAATGATGTAATTAATGACTTAATGATTTAGGTTTAATTTAGATTCTGATTAGTATTTAATTGTATCTTAATTATGTTTGATTAAGCTTAGGTTTAATATGATTAATTTGATTAACTTAATTAGTTTACTTGAGGGGTGTGATTATTAAATTTAATTAGGGGTTTGATTTAGCTTAATTTTAGAGTTAGCTTTGATGTAACTTATTTAAATTAATTTGAGTAATTAAGATGATTGATTAATTTATTAAGTTTGCATTATTTAGATGTTTGATTAATTTTGTTTGATTAAGGGTAATTAAAATTTTAAATTATTAGATTAATTAAGGGTTTGTTTAATTAGAGATTAATGGCTTAATTTCCCACATGTGAGTGATTTGATTTAGTTAAGTGTTTTCCTTAAGTTTGATTTGATTAAAGGATTATTGTTATTACCATCATTATTATTATGTGAATTAATTATTTATTTCATTTCAATTATGTTTGATTATTTATGATTAGAGTTTTATTTGATTTGATTCATTTATTATGTTTGTTTGATTTCATTAACATGTTTGATTTAGTTTTTAGGTTGAAATATTTAATGGTTAATTAATTATCTTATTCCAAATGGATGTGATTTAATCATATGTTAATTAAGTTTACTTTAATTTTATTTGGTTTAATTCGATTAGTATCTAATGATTAAAGTTTTCTAAATTTGTTGAATTTTGAGTTTGATTTAAGATTTAATCATTTAATTGAGTTTTATTAGCTTAAATCATATTTAATTTAATTTCCTCTAAGGATGATATTTTTCTAATTTGAGGTTTGATTAATGATTGCTTAAGTGCTATTTCATTTCTAATTTTGGTTTGATATTTAAATTATTTTTAGATTATGTTTTAATTAACTCCTTAATTGATTACAATCTATTCTTAAGTATTTTTTTGGGGTTTATTAGGATTCAAGAGATCATATTATTTTCTTAAGAGTCCTAGATGTCAATTGAAGTGATTTAAGCCATCATGAAGATTTTTGTAAATTTCTGAATTTTTATTTGATTTATTTTATTAAAATGAACAATCTGAATTTTAAAATTTAATTTCTCACAATCCAGATGTCCTTTTCACTTGAAATTTTTATGGTGAGTGTATTTTAACTTTAATTTCAATTCTTAAAAATTTCAACTTAATCTGATATATATAATTTTGATTTAATTAATAAAATTTAATTTTCACTAAAACTCAAATTAAGCTCAAAATAAAATTTAGAGATTTTGGATTTATTAGATTCCTCTCGGAAAGATGAATCCAACGAGTCCTTGTTAACAATTTTTGGCTAAATATTTTATTTTTTATGAATTTTGAAGTTTCAGGTGATTTAAATTAATTTTTTTTTATAAAAAGAAATATGCTCGACGCTCATGTCAGCCGTTGGGCGGGAAGGGAAAATGACCCGCGGCTCGGTCTAGAACGTCCGATCGTCGATTGGATGGTCCAGATCAGATCACGTGATCCAGAGGCCAAGATCACATGATCGGTGTGTGATCTGAGCGGTCCGATCGCGCGAACCGCACGATCGGATGATCTTGATCGCATCAGGTGATCCGAAGGCCCGGATCGCACTATCCACACATGATCTGAGCCGTTCGATCGCGAGAACCGTGCAATTAGATGATCCAGATCGCATCAAACAATCTGAAGGCCCGGATGGCACGATCTGAGCCGTCCGATCTCACGAACCGCGGGATCGGACGACGGTTGTAGCCCGCTGGTGATGAATAGTATTTTCAGGCTTTTTAAATGAAAAAAATGAGAGTTTCTAAGTCAAAACTTGTCCAAATGGATCTATTTTCGCGTTGATTCGCACTGAAAAAAATTCTATTTTCTAATTGGGATGATTTAAAGTAAAAATGTGAGATTATCTAGGAAAAATTCCTAAAATCACAAGAAAATTAACACAAATGCGTGAAATCCTAAGGACGGCTATAGTTTGGTGAAATTTACATCATCCGAGATGGTTTCCGGTGGCGGTGAAGATCCAGCGAACTCCTAGGTATGTGAGGAATCTTTGGAGTGATCTTTGGCCCTTACTTCCCTTCGGAACGTCACTTTCTCCGATGTCTACTGTCGCCTCGCCAGAAGAGCAATTATTTGTGTTTTTGAGCTCAAAAATAGCTCAAAGAGGTGGGGGATGGGTTCCTTTTTTGCTTTGGGGAGCTTTGGGGGAAAAATGGTGGTGGGAGGAAGAGATCTAGAGCTTCATTTCTCCCTCTTTTTATAATGGCCAAAATCCATTATTTTTTTTGAATTTTTTAGCTCCAAATTGATTGTCATCTTGCTTGGGGTGATTGGGGTGGATGATGGATTGATTGAGGACTTTGGATTTTTGCTCCAAAGTCCTCTCTTGTTGCCATATGATCAGCCCTATTCAATGCAAATGTTGGGGAGGAGTTAAATGCATGTGATGGGGGAGAATTAAATAAGGTTAGGTGGAATCCTATATGGGGGAAGATCCATGAGGGATTTAAATAGGTTGGTTTAGTTTTGGTCTAATCTCAAATGGGTTTGGGTCGGGTTTGATTAGCCCCCAATGGGTCTTGGCTTGGTTTCAAGAGATTTGGCCAAATTTGGGTCATATAGTTCACATTGGGTCAAATTAACCCATTTGACCAAAATTGGCTAAATTAGCATGGGTTATGAGTTGATTCATGTTCAATTGGATAATTGAAGATGAATGTGATCTTTGGTTTGAATTAATTTGAATTTAATTTGGATTTAGACCAAATTGACCCTTTAGGTCAATTTGGGCTAGGTTGGGTCAAGTTGACCAATTGGGCTCGATTGATCAAATTGAGTTTAATTATGACTTTGGTCAAGTTCAATAATCAATTTGGAATGAACTTCAGCCATTGGTTGCAATCAATTTGGGTTAGATCATGATTTGATCCGATTTAGTCCTTTAGGCCAATTTGGGTCAATTTGGATCAAATGGCCAATTGGGTGTGGTTTGGCCCAAATGATTACAATTGATCATCCTAGGGTGATCAACAATCATGGTGGAAGGTTTTGATGAGCTTGGTTCAATCCAATTTGGGTTGGCTCAAACTGGTCCTTTAGGTCACTTTGGGTCAAGTGGACCTAAGTAGGTCAATTGGTTTGGTCTCGGTTTGATTCGAGTTTAGTTGAACTTATATTTGAGCCATAGATTGAAATATAAATTCAACAGCAATCAATTTGGAGTCCAATGGGTTTTGGCTCAATTGAAAGTTTTAAGTCAAAAGGGCTAAGTTAGGCTTGACTTGGGTTGACTTGAATTTGTTTGATGATTGTAGGTTTTATTTATATTTGGATAAATGATTGAATGAATGATTGATTCGAGAGAAAATCTATTGGTTTTGAGTTAATTTGGATATAATTTGGCTAAGTCCAAAGAATTGGCTTAAAGGGCTTAGATTGAGTTTTGATTTATTTTTTGATATAGTTTTGATCATTTGAATTCGGATTTCATTTATATTTATAAATATAAATGAAGGAATAATTGATTTATAAAGAGATCAATTGAGTTTGATTTGGTCTAAGGGAGTTTTGGCTAAGCTTATGAATGTGGTTCATATGACTTAGGAAGGGTCTTAGGATTTGAATTTGATTTTATGTTTCAATCATTTGGAGTCAAATTTGAAATTATATTTGGAATTTGAAATTTAATTTGAGATTTAGTTTGAGAATTGAGTCTAGGTTTGATTTAAAAAAAGTGTATCTAGATTGGGTTTAGGCTATGAGATAGGTAATTTCCTTAAACCCTAAGGCATAGCCTAATCTTATGATTAACACTTTTAAGTCTCTATGTTTAGGTTAAGTATTCACCTAATCACTATAAGTGTCTTATGACTAAGACGTTCTTAGTGTCTAGAAGAGTCCTAAGTCTAAGATGTGGAGGTAAAGAGCTCACTCCAAAAGTGAGGTCAACAGTAGGTCTTGAAGAAGTTATTTTCATATGCATTCAAAACTTGCATATTTTCGGTGATTCTTAGCTTATTATAAATCAAATACTTAGTATCTATAAAATCAACAAGCTTGAGTTAACTTTTTACCACAAGCGAGTTCTTGAGCTTATGAAGCAAATACTAAATGTCACACTAACGCGAGTCTCTTGATCTGAAAATAGCAAAGCAGGTTGCTTAGCAAAATTAGCTAAAGAGATGACAAACATGAATGACGATTATGCCATGATCAGAATATTTACTCGACGAGTTCTAGAGCCAACAAAGTATCAATCCCTGCAGGTAAAGGGGTTATCAAATTTGACACAGTAATATGCGACTGAGGTTGCTCCTCATACTCCTCAAAATCAACAAGAAATTATACCCATAAGAGCTAAGAATGACATTACTTCAGAAAAGCAGTGGGAAGCCTTTATTGTAGAAGAGCCACATGATTGGAGGCATCCCTTCATCGACTACTTTAAAGAAAGCAAATTACTAAATAATACATCACTAGCAGCTCAAATCGAGAAGAAAATATTGCACCATGTTTTCGTCAATAACACTTTATATCGTAGATCCTTTGAACAAATATGACCACGATGCCTAAATACAGATGAAGCTAGCAAAGTGATAGTTGAAGTTCATGAAGGACTTTATGGCACATATTAATCAGGTCCCAAGATGGCAGTAAATATTAAAAGGATGGATTATTATTGGCCATCTATGTTAAGAGACTGTATTGATCATGCAAAGAGGTTCCATGAATGTGAAGTACATGAGAATATAATCCACCAACCTCCAAATCCACTACACCCAATAATAGCATCCTCGTCATTTGAATGCTGGGGTACGGATGTAATTGGATCGATTGATCCACCGTCAACAGCTGGTCATCGTTTCATCGTAGCAGCGACTGATTATTTCTATAAGTGGACTGAAGCTATCCCATTTAAAGAAGTTACTGTCGATCGAGTGATCAACTTCTTCACGCATATTGGAGTGTCGCGTCGAATAATTTCTGATAATGGCACAGCCTTTAAAAGTACAAAGATTTATAAATTCGTTGATTAACATAAAATTGATTGATGATATTCTTCAATATATAATTCAAGGGCAAATAGTTTGACATAAGCCTTCAACAAGAAATTGGTCAAACTGCTCAAGAAAATTCTCACTAAAAATAAGAGAGAATGACATACCAAACTGATAGAGGCATTATGGGTGTATCGAACTACCTACAAGATGTCAACTAAAGTCACTCCTTATTCATTAGTATTTGGAACCGAAGTGGTCCTTCCGCTTGATGTTGAGTTGCCTTCACTTCGAGTAGCTCTCCAATACAATCTAACTAAAGATCAAAATGCTCGTTTGAGAATGGAAGAACTCGACGCACTTGATAAAGTTAGAATACAAGCTCATTAGAATCTAGAAGTTTATTAAGTAAATATGTCCAAGACTTTTGACCATATGATGCAGCCTCGAACATTCCAAGAAGGTGAATTAGTCTTGGTGCTAAGAAGACTAATTATTCATAATCGAAAAATTGGTGGCAAATTTGAGCCTAATTGGGAAGACCCTTTTGTCATTGAGACAGTGTATCAAGGGGGAGCATACCAACTTATTGACTTAATGAGTGAAAGACCAATGCCACCAATTAATGGTAGATACTTGAAAAAATATTATACATGATAAATACATTCTCGATGTACAATAGAAATCCCCCTACAAGACAGGGGACATTTTTTTATATATATATTTATTTAGGTTGACATCATGCTTCATGCCGAGATCTCTAAATAAATATATATAATCAATATGATAAAAAAATCTCTAAAGCACCGTGAAAATTCCCTTGCAAGATAGGGGCATTTTTTTAGATTTCATATATAAGATGGAATCAATATTATATGTTAAACCTTTTTAAGGTCAAATATATCAACTCTAATATTAATATATTTGCTTAATTTTGTCTTAAAGTTCTTTCCAAGTGCTTTAGAATTCCCCCTGTAAGACAGGGGGCATTTTTATTTTTTGTTAATTTCATTCGGGTTGACATCGTATCATAAGATGAGATCCTTGAATGTACTCTGATTCGAGTAGACATCGTATTTTGAGCTGAGATCCCCATTTGATTACTCTAATATCCTGATAGTAAAGATACTTTCAGTTATCTTGAATAGTGAAAATGTATCTTTAAATAAGCTGCACATAAGATGATTTCATAGTTGAAAGACTCATCTTCTACACTTGTAATAGCTCTAAAAGTCAAGTGAGAGGGGGCATTACAAGACAGGGGGCATTTTTCTATACTTGTAATAGCTCTAAAAGATAATATGATAAAAAAAATTTCTAAAGCACTGTGAAAATCTCTTTACAAGACAATGGGCATTTTTTTAGATTTCATATATAAGATGAAATCAATATTATATGTTAAGCCTTTTTAAGGTCAAATATATCAACTCTAATATTAATGTATTTGCTTAATCTCATCTTATAGTTCTTTCCAAGTGTATTAGAATTCTCCTTATAAGACAGGGGGCATTTTTATTTTATGTTAATTTCATTCAGGTTGACATCATGTCATAAGACGAGATCCTTGAATGTACTCTGATTCAAGTAGACATTGTACTTTGAGATGAGATCCCCATTTAATTACTCTATTATCCTGGCAGTAAAGATACTTTGAGTTATCCTGAATAGTGAAAATGTATCTTTAAACAAGCTGCACACAAGATGATTTCACAGTTGAAAGACTCATCTTCTACACTAGTAATAGCTCTAAAAGTTAAGTGAGAGGATTTTAAATTTGTGAACTTCGATATTGTTAAGTTGAAGAAGCACAAGCTCACGTCTGCAGAACTTAAGCGGTCCCGACTGATTCAATAAGCCCAAAAGTCGAATATTGATCGCTCTTTTCTCACTCAACAAGCCGCAAGAAAAGACCGTAATGGTAGAGCCCCCGCTTGTTAGTTCGAGGACAATAGTTATACTGTCCAAAGTTGACTTCACTTAACATACCAAAGTGATTCAAAATTAAAGTTCTCTTAACTGACTAGTGAACAATAAACAAGACTATAGAAGATGATTTATCCTTAAAACATCATCTGTGTAAAATATCTCGAAGATTTGCAAAGATGAAGATACAAAATCTCAAGTGCAGTACAAAACAAAAGAAGAGATAAATATTGATTCTCTACTAAGACAACAAGATAATACATGACTGATAAAAAAGAGAGATAAAAAAAAAAGTACATCAAGGAAGCTAGACTGAAGCTGTGTTAAATAAACTGCTAAAGACTGATGCTCACTCGCTAATCAGAAGCCTCGCATCTCGGTCAAAGTAGCCTCAAAGATCCACCATAGCTCATTGATCGTAACGGTAGCCCGCTCTATAGCTAGAGCTCTCCTATCCTGCTCAGCCTGCAAGTCTGACTTGCAAGATATTGCGCTCGTGAGATCCTTCCACAACTCCCTGATCCTAGTAGTCAGTATATTTAACTCAGAAGTGGCATTTATCGACCCCTGATGATAGTATCATAGAGCCTCAGCACTCTCCTCAAAGCGAGAGGCGGTGGCAAATTTTCGGAGCCCACAGTCGGAAAGAGATAAAAGTGAGAAAGGAGAGAAATGATGTACTTCTTTACCCAAATATAATCTCAAACATTTGAAATCTTTTTTTTAAATATTTAAGCGAATTTTATCACAAACTCATACACACAATGTATGTATAAAAATTTGAACTTAAAACTCTCAACATACCTTATACAAAATATTAAAAATCTAATTGTCTATTAGGTAGTAATCGATTAAATTTTAAATGTAATTATTCTTATTTCTTCAAAAAAAAATTCTATTCTTCATTTTTTTTTTGGTATATATATCATATATCTCTTTTGTGATAAATTCAATTTATATGTATATAATATCTTCATATAATCCCAAAATATTAATTAAGCTTGCCCGCTTGTCGGCTTGCATAATGTGGACATGATTTCAGAAACTTCTTTGTTAAACGGCACGCAAGCTGGATTTTTATTTTAAGACCATGCGAAAATTAAAATGTATTAAATATTAATGAACTCGGGGCGATAGGGACAAAACTTGCCTTATTATTATTATAATTTTTAATATGGGAGGCCGCAGTTCAGCGAATTTTAAAATAATAATGATCGTATACACGTGTCATTGGATGGATAGAATACGTAAAGATAAAATATTTATTGAAAATTTTGAGAAAAATAAAATATTTAATATCAATATGCTGAATAAAAAAAAAATATCCAGGAGGCTTGTAGTGTATTGGTTTGATAATTTTAACGAGATGGGTTCTAGCTCTTAAAGTAAGCTTCTAAGTTTGGACAAAACACCTATAGGAAAAGTTTGTTGTGCCGAACACTTTGTCCATTACAACTCAAGTTGGCAACTAGATTTCTATTGGCATCTACCAAAAGGAAGCTTTTATTACCATTCCATGATTTTTTTTTTTAGAACTAGAATGAATAATAAGAATCCTATTAAAAAGCTCAAATCAATCGGTTAGAACATTTGGGTCCCAATGAGGGAGATTCAATATGATATTAAGAATAATATTATTAACCGATGGATCCAAATGAAAATTATAGAGAGAGAAAGCTAGAGTATTCATTATTTATTAGAGAGAGAAAGAGAGACTCCCAATCTAAAGTTTAAATTATAATTAAAGAATAATGTCATTTTAAATTTCAAAAATTCATGTGTCCAGTTTGAGTAGCAATGGTAAGATCTTCCTTCCAAAATAAAGATTTATTCATATGATTGGATGTCCAAATTAGAATAACAGAAGCAAGTGGCCAAAAGAGTAGAGCCAGACAAATCATTTAGTAAGAAAAATTAGTACCATTAGATTTTGGTAGTATAGTAACTTTACATAGAAATGCATAAGTATACGAACGAAAAGAGAACCTTATTAAAGCTAGCCAAATCACTAAATAAATTTAACATTTATAACAAACTTAGCAACAACAACAAAAAAATTCATATTTTCATAATTAACTTTTAGTCTCATCACATGCTTGAAAAGATCAACAAAATACAGCAGAGATTTAATAGTGCCTAATTCTTCTTTTTAATTTATAGAAGATCATTTGCATAAATAAGATGGCTCTCATCAACTTAGCCATAAGAGATGTCGGTTATATTCCCCCTTATAGTAGCTTTCTCTTATAAGGTAAGAGAGGTATCCATAGCAAAGGAGAAAAGATAAAAGGGATAAGGAGAAGTCTTATCACAAATCATTATCATTGATAGCAACAAAGAATACGATTCAAAAAAAAAAAAAAAAAAAAAAAACTTCAATCCATTTCATAAATTTAATAGGGAAACCAATTTTGAATCAATCTTAACACGAGAATTACTATTGACACAATCAAAAGCTTGGAAAAATTTATAAGAGCATCTTCGGCAAGCTTCTAAGCATTGTTCCTCCTTAAGTTTTATGAAGATATGCTAATTCATATTCAAAATATTCAGCCTCAAATCATTTACCACTAAACTAAACTAACCATTCACTGGTTAGGATTAACTTAGATGACTAACAATGGTCTAATGATTGATGCAGGATCTCATAGATAAGAAAATAGAGCAGAGAGAGCAAACCACAAAAACGATGATACAACAAACCACTAACTTCTAAAGGTAATACCAGAAAAGATACCCTCCTATAGGTATGCTGGGTATATATATATATATATATATATATATATATATATATATATATATATATATATATATATATATATATATATATAATCCCAGTACACAACAGAAAAAAATCATAATAAAACATAATACATCACTTATAACTAAAAGACTAAAGAAAACCTCGCCTTGTGAGCATTTAAACCGTAAGGTAGGATATCATTTTTGCATGATTATTATATATACAATGGTCACTTTATAAGCGATCATTTGATTTTTTTACAGATTAATTAAGATTAATATAACTTTAAGATAGGAATTAAGGATACTAACTGCATCAACAATGCAACCAATAATGCCCACCATTAAAAATTTACAATCCTAACATATCACATTATAAACAACTTACAATCACACCACTCTGTAAGATAAAATAATGAAAAAACAGTCCAGCACTTTTTTTTATTTTACTCTATTCGCCATACCCAAATTTACCTTCTACTTTTTTTTTTATAGTGGATAAGTGGTTGCTTACAATTAATAACACTGTACAACAACGCAGAAGGAGAATTTTGGATATAAAGACTTGGCTTCGATATTAGTTAAACATGACTAAACATAACACAGTTATAGAACATAACTTTCTAATTTATCAAACAGAAACTAAAAACAGCACAAGTGAAGAACACAACCTTCTACTTTATCATCAAATTTGTTTCTATGCACAATATGGAACTTACTGTAATGAAACTCTGGAGCTAAACAGTTAAGAGTTTTTGCTTTTTTTTTTTGTGCCGTGTTAATCAAAACCTGCAAACTGACGAGTGAAAAGTTTCAACATCAATAACGGAGATCTTCATCATAGAATGAACTATGGTCACTTGTCCAGAACTTGGATTTCCTATCAGACCCATCTTCAAATACAGCGCGGTTGTTGTTACTTGATTTTGATGTCCTCTCAGCCTGCAAGATCATATCGAAGAATCACTGAGAGAAAATTCTCTATCTCATAAAACTAGAAAGATTTTTAAAAAAAATGCTCAACTTCTGGAATTTGAAGAATGAATAAACAGTTTTTGATGCAGCAGGTTTCTTTCCATGAGAGAAGACAACAGGAGTGATGAAGACTTCAGTTATACTTGACATGTACCAATATTGGTGACTTATCCTAAATATATCAACTTGATCATCTGTCTTCTGATGAAAATGTCCCAGATTTTGCTTTTTAACAAGCATTGGCGACTTACCGTAGACATAAATTTTGGCAAAAACTTCCTGTTGTAGCTAAGATCTAGAAATAACCTTCTTAGCCCATATAATATGACAAACTCAAAAAGCCGTAGCTGTAGCAAAAATTTCTGATTCACAAATTGATGATGCAACAATGGATTGTATCTTTGAATATGATGGGGCCATTTGGAATCACTTTTG
Source organism: Cymbidium sinense (assembly GCA_021442155.1). Classification (NCBI taxonomy): domain Eukaryota; kingdom Viridiplantae; phylum Streptophyta; class Magnoliopsida; order Asparagales; family Orchidaceae; genus Cymbidium; species Cymbidium sinense. The sequence continues at coordinate 65,515,068 of CM038229.1, read as the reverse complement.
TTTTTTATTCTATTTTGTTTATGTTCTAATTTGAAATAAAACATGCGATTTTATTTTTATAAGGTGGCAACAACAATCACAAGTATCAATAGTTGCTGCAGTGGCTAATGGTGGCAATTGACAGTGGTGGCGATCAACAGCAATGGGCAGCGAGCAAAAGCAACACCAACTAGCATGGTGGTGGTGAGCAACCACTACGATGGTCAATGGTGGTAGGCGGCAAGCAGTAGTGGCAAGTGACTAATAGTGATAATTGTTTTTAAGAACACTTGAAATACTCAAAAAAATATTGTGTTTTTAATTTATATTTAAAACAAAAAAATAAAAACATAGAAAAATAAATTAAATAATAATTTTTTTTAAAAATATAAATATAAATATTAAATACAAAATTAAATTGATATACAGAAATTTGTATAATAACTAATGCATCATATGACTTAAAATAAATAAGGGTGATGATGATGATGAAAAATTTTACATGGAAGCTTTGTTTCATTTTAAAATTGATTAAGGGTCAAGCAACCAAATAAACAAAGAAAAATTGAAGCAAATATGCGTTCACTAAATAAAAGTGCAGTCATGTTTCACTAAATCGACTAAACTGATTGCACGCTAATAACACATCATGGAGAGCAGAAATATACATTAATTAATGGTATCATCTGAAGCACAACAATATACCTTGCTTATAAGCTTCTCAAATTCTTCAGGCCCATTTGTTTCAATGTATCTCGCTGCAGCTGATAAAATATCATCTGATCTATCGAGTGCATCATTTTTTCGGGGCACATACCATATGTTTACCATCTGTTGATTCACAAATATGGGCCTCACATAGTGCTCGTACACATAAGCAGCACCACTAAAGTATGGCAAGACCAACCAGCAGGTAAATATCAATTTAGCATAAGGCCAAATGGGAAGCCTACAATATATGCCATTAATGTGTCAGAAAGAAATATAATAACTTAAATATAGACAAATGCCATCCAGTCTTATGTATCATATACCAATCTATTTCTAGTTAAAATTGAGCAATGATAAAGAATGATTCTCAATAAAGATGATATTTTTAACATAAATAAAACGGGAAAAGAAAATCATGTAATTTCAACACTAAGTCTGAATAAAAACAAACCTTCATAAAAAGGACATAAACTGTATTTTCATGAAACGAATGAATTTGGGTAAACATAAATATCCATGCGTAGCACTATATATTGTCACAACCCCTTTAACATCATCATCATCATTAGCCAAATGCCTTACGATTAGATGGGACACTAATAAAAATATATTTAAGAGTAAACTATAAGATCTTAGGATTTAAGATGTTCATGAAGAATCTAATGTTATGTGGGGAAGAGTAGCTAACGATATTAAATAAGTTATACAAAATAGTGCTTGAAGAAAAAACTTCTAATAATAAAAATAGTTAGTAGTGAGGAGTCCAAATGCGCAAGAAAAGACTAAAAATAAGAAATGTTGTTATAAAAGTTAATTTAGATGTAAAAATTTGGAGAATTAGAAAATACATAGGCCCACAAGGATTCTAAAAAAGCAATTTATCATGCAAAAAATTCAGCATTTAATGATTTGTATAATAGATTGGATATTAAAAAGAACAAAAGATATATGTGTAAGTTAGCCAAGTAAGAAAATAGGAGAAGTAAAGAATTAGTTCAAGTGAAGATCATAAAGTACTATTCTTAGAAAGGGAAATTCAACATAGATGAATGAGATATTTTGATAAACATTTCAATGAAAGTTGTGAAAATAGAATTGACTTCAACAACTTTACTATCCTGAATGAAAATAAAATTTTTTATTTTCATCGTTATATTAGTAAAATTAAAGTTGGAGAGGCTATAAATAAAATAAAGCGTAAAAAAATAGTAGTACCAAATGATATTTTAATAAAAGTGTGAAATGTTTAGAAAATCAAGAAATTCCTTGGTTTGATTATCTTTTTAATATTATTTCAAAAATTAAAAAGATGTAAAATGATTGAAGAAAGAGTTAGTTTCTATTTTTAAGAATAAAGGTGATGCACAAGAGTGTGGTAATTATAAAGGAATTAAGTTGATGTGTCATACATTAAGATTATGTGAGAGTAATTGCGCATAGATTACATAGTATAAAAGTTTCTCAAAATTAGTTTAGATTCATGCCAGGTAGATCTACATATGATATTTGTTGATTTAGAGAAAGCATATGATGAAGTTCAAAGAGAAGTGCTTTGGAGTTTTAAAAAAGAAAAGAGTTAATATTGATTATATTCAAGTTATAAAGGATATGCATACTAGAGCTATTACTTGTGTTCAAACACAAGGAGGATTGACTAAGTATTTTCCTATTTCAGTTGGATTACATTAAGGATCCGCTTGAAGCCCATATCATTTTGCTTTATTTATGAATGTTCTTAATAGACATTTATAGGAGGATGTACCTTGGTATATGCCTTCTGCTGATGATATTTTTCTTGTTGGTAAGGTTAGAGAGGGAGTTCAAGAGAAACTTGAATTATGGAGGTCAATCTTAGAGTCTAAAGGCTTTCATTTAAGTGAATCTAAAACTGAATACATGAGTAACTTTAGCTATAAAAAATCTAATGATAGGGTTGTGACAATGGGTGATCAAATCATTAAAAAGAGTGGAAGTTCTAGAAATCTCAAGTCTATTGTTCAAAGTGATAGTGAAATAAATGCAAATGTTATTAGTAAAATTCAAGTTGGATGGTTGAAATGGAGGAATGCTTCAGGCTTTCTGTGAGATAGAATAGTACAGCTTAGACTCAATGAAAAATTTTATAAGATAGTGGTTGTTGACCTCCATGTATGCCACATAAGTCGAGTCGAGCCTACAAGACAAATTCAATGGACTTCAGATGCAACAACACACAAATCGGAGCTGAAATGCACTATACATCATCGAAATTGGTCGAAATGACCTCGGATCGACGAACGGACTTCGTCATCGCATTAAAACGTCAAAATTGATCAGAATATACATTCTGTACAATCCGACGGTCGATCAATCAAGAAAGAGGGCCGCCGATACGCCAACTTGTATATCGAGATTGAGAAACTGCGATGATGCCCAAATGACTTCCGTTCACAAAATTAATCATGCTGTTAGCGTCGAAACGCCAAAACCTATCAAATGAGACCATCTGCGCCCAATTCGGATGAGTCTGCGCGAATGTCGAGTGGTTGAAAGTGATAATGCGCATTTTTGAACTGAAATTGATCCGATTCGGCACCGACTTGAATCAAACGGCCTCCGATCGCGAAACGGATTACGCCGTTGAATCCGGAATGTCGAATTTATCTAGAAATGACACTCATATTATGTGGGTTTGATTTCGGCAAGATTCACCAAATTTTTGACGTGATATTGCCAAAATCAGACATTCAATTTAATTAAATACATGACGATTTAATTTTAATAATTAAATCATAATAAGATTAATCAGATTATACACTTTCCCTAAATGCTCTATAATGACATTCGAAATTGCACTTCAATTTCAAAATCCTGCCTAATCCCATATAGAAATCCATTAATCAGGTAATTAAAGTCATTAATGAGGGGAATTTCCCTTGACCAAACGACAATAGAGTTCCGGACGGAGGGATTCGATTCAAGCAAGCAGAAGGAAGGGAGCCCGCTCGATTCACTCAATTCAGGAGCAGCCGAAACAGGCATCTCCTTTTCTTTCCCCCGCTCTCTTTCTCTCTTGATTCGTTCGACTGAAGCAGTACTACCCGCCGATCTCTGCAATAGTGATGATTGGGTTTTCTCGAGATCGTCGGCTTCCCTTTTGTCTGCATTTACAGTTCCACTTTCTTCAGCTGCTCCGCTGTCCGAACTAGGCATTTTCAGGATTTTGGAAGGAAATGATAGGAAAAAATTGTTGCTCCTAGCGAATTGCACGTGAAGAAGGAATTCAGCTCTCTTGCAGGATTTTTATGCGATCCTGAAACATGTTCTTCTTGGAGATCTCTTAGTTCAAAATTAGTTTCTGCTTATAATTTTTGTCATGATAATCAAATAAGGCTTGTCTCAACTGGAGAAAAACTCTCTAGTGGATTACCCAAAATACGTCATAGGCATGAGAAAAGAAAAAAAGGTGTACCTTTGTAATTGGAAAAATCATTCTAGTATAGCCGGTGAAAGTAGAATAAAGTTGGATGAGGATGAGATGCAAGCTGTTAGAAGTTGCTTTGATGACAAGCTCAGCAGTTCTGTAAAGGAAGAGATTGTAGGTGACAGAAAACTTGTGCCCTTTGGCACTGCAAATATTTGTAATATCAGAGCCAGAGATCTTAATACTCTGCTGAGAAGCTCTGCTACAAGATTGAGAAAATCTGCTAATTCAAAAAAGATGAGGTGTAAAACATTCATCAATTGCAAAGCATATGAACCTACCAATCAGCCCCTTTAGAATTCTCAACTCTGATACAGAGTATTGCAATTCTGAAGACACGCAGGATGTAGAATTTGATCTTCTTTGTAAGCTGCATACCATTCATCTGCTGCATCACCATTGTTCCTTGGATCTGGTTGTGGATCTGGTTGTGCAAACTAGCCCAGAACTTCCAAATTATTCAGAAGTACCAAAAGAGAAGGTTCATCTCTGTCTTGTTCTCCTGTGCATCTCACCAACGCCAACGGACTCCCCCACATCCTCATCTGAAATCATCTTCACCTTGCCATCGACACCTCTGTTTTGACCCCTTTTTAGCAGCCGAGAGGCAACTCCGTCATCAGGCAGGTTCCTCTCAGCATGCCCTTCACGATTCCTCCTCCAATAGAGCACGCGCATGCACGATTCCTCCTCCGATCATTCCCTTTGCCGCAGCCGAGAAGGAACTCCGTCATCAGGCGGGCTCCTCTCGATTTTCAACGTTTCCCCCAACTATTCAACCTAAATAATCAACCCGATAATCTCTCCTATTCAATTCTTTCAAGTCGAACTCATGCAAAATTATTATTATTACTGTCGGTGGATGTGTAGAGATGCTTGAATGTGTAAAAAAAAAAAAAATTGTATATATATACTTGTGTTTCTTTTTGCAGATTTCAATACCCCGCTAATGCGATAGGTAAAAAACACGACGTGATATCACAGATAATCACCGCCACGCTTCAATAGAGAAAAAGCCAAAAATTGTTAGATGACCGCCAAAATTTTGACTAAATTTTGGACTAGAAAAAAAAAAGAATCAAGATTTATATAAAAAAAAATCAATCACATCAAAAATAAACAATCTAAAATGAAATATGGATGTGAAAATTGCATATATATTTGTTTTTATGCAGATAATCAAAGGTCGCATGCTCATCGTATGAACGATTCAACCGAGGCTTCAAAACACCAACTGCCACCATCGCAGGTGACGGTAGTGATAAAAAGCTGATGCTCTATGCAGGGATGACGCCGAAAATGCTACCGAAAGTTTATCCAAAATTCATACTTGCAAATTAAATTCAAGCTAAACAAATAGCGCTGCCTAAGCTCGCTAGAATAAATTGATATCATTTGAATTTTGAATTATAAATGAGAATGAATTTGAAATGAGTTTGAAGATTATATTTCAAATGAAGAAAGACGGACTAAACTCAAACAGATTTATGAATTTGAAATGAATTGAACATTTTGGCAATAAATATAAATTTGGCACTTCAATATCTCAGTTCAATTGATTCAGAAGATGACCTGACTGAATATCCAATTAGAGCACAAAAAATCTTCTTGAAATTAGAACATAGTTTTTAAATCATAATTCATTCCAAATGAATTGGAGAAAATCAAAGAATTCATAAGAGATTTTCAATGAAATCGAATGATTAAGCATAATCAATGAATTCTTGGAAAATATTTGAAGCATATTATTCGTCTTATTAAATACTCGAATTGGATCAAGGAGAAGTTAAATATAGTTTGTGATGAGTTTGAGAATTGTCGATAGACATAAATGAGAGTCTATTGAACATTCAAAGATTAATCAACTTTAAATAAAAGAAATTTTATTCTAATTATGATTTTCAAAATCAAGGATTTCAGATGAAATTATCAAAGTCATAAATACTTACATGTGCTCGAATAAAGAGATTTAAAGTGTAAATTTTAATGTCCGAAAAGGATACGCAGGCTAAATTGAGATTAAATAAATATGAAATTAATCTCATAATTTAGAAATAAAATTACCTAAATTACTAAACACCCGCATGGGCCCTAACACTTATACTAAGTACCTAAACTTGGTGTCCGGCGCGGTTTAAAAAAAATAAGAATGATGAAATTAATTCAACTTTTATAACTATACGAGTTAATGAATGCATTCATATGCTAATTCAAGTTCATGAAGGATAAATATTCAACTCCATAGAATATGATCACAATAGGCCTAATCCTCTATGCATGAAATAGTATTGATAAGGTCTACTAACTGATTAACTTCTAAATCAACTTAAATTATAGTAGATCATAAGACTTAATCCTCTATATTTGCAATAGACAGTTATAATATCAATTTCTTTTAATTTAAATTACACATAAGTCGTAATTTCTGCCTACTAAGAAATAAGTAGAGTTGATAATATTTATCCCGATGATGGCCACGTTGATTAAAAATCTCAACCGGAGGGGATATTATTATCAAAAGATGCTTGAGCTCTAAATTAATTCATCATAAAACTAAATTTCAACTAAATAAATATCTGAGCTAAATGAAATTTATTATTTAAATACTTAAAGCAAACAATTCATCCACACATCCACCATCGTTTGTTATGGGATGACAAATTAAGAAAATTCTAACTTACAAAGGAGCTAATGTCAAGTCAAATAAATCACTATATTTAAACTCAAATAATGTCATGCTAAGTAGTGACGCTGCCCTTCCTCGGCGTGGTTTGGCCAAGAGCTCCACATATGATGCTGACGAGAGTCCTCGACGGCCACTTAAATGACGCAATTATATTACTTGGCCACGTTGCTGTATGTTCCCAAATTTCTGGACTTTGAGTTATGAGTTATATGGTATATTTGATAGGACAAAACCCTTTATCGGTAAGTGAACTCTTATCTCCTGACAAAAATCACCCTGTTTACTGATTTGAACGACGCAACTCCATCGACAGGATCCTTCGATCGGGATCGACTACCTCCTCTCGACTAAGAAACTGCGGACCACGACAACGGATGACGAACAATGAGATCTAGATCGGACATGTCATCATTCCACCAACCATATGCTTTAAGTTAAATAATGGTGAATTTCATAAATTCTAAACCCCAAATTTTAAATTTCACATGCTGCTACTATACGCTACGCATTCAGCAATCTAACGACTAACCCTAATCGAAAGATCTCTCTCAACATTGGGAGGGGTAATTAACTATAAGTGCTTGCGCCTATAGGAAACCTGGAACCAAATCTAAAGTCCTCACAAAATGAGGATGAAATCTCTGGGTAGTGTCTTATCTACCATTTCATCTGTCTTCTGAAAGTTTGACTGACATTTAAATCAAACTCTCTTCATTGAGAGGTCGGTGCCGAATTTTCGGAGCCCATAGTGGTGAGATCTGCAATACTTTATTTATTTATTTATTATTATTTTTTTGAAAATGTGCATATTGCATTAATATTAGGCAAAAATAGTACAAAAAAAGAGTACAAGCTAAGGGTGCTAAATCCACTCTGAGGATCTGAACAAAAGCAAACCTAATCTCCCTATTGATGTGTGTATCACCCTCATCAAAAAGAAAAAAAAGGAGAAGAAATATTTACATTGTGTGTATTTCTCCACAAAAAGGTATGTTGCAGGGCAAGTTGTGCAAAAAAATCAACAGCTTTGTTACCCTCTCTATGGACAAAATGGCAAAAACCTGCTTAAATTATTGCAAAAAGCCAATATTTACTTCTTACTATAGCTGACTGCTCCATCTCCGCCCCTGCAATCTTTGTGAAGAACTAAATGACACTGGCATTTTCAGCTTCTATGATAAGTCCTTTTAGCCTTCATCATTCAAGGCTCTGACAGATTTTTGATAGCTAAAACAGATTCCATTTCCACCACAATGCTATCCCAGCGTTCAAACTGTTTGCCTGCCACAATGATTGGGTCCCCAAATTCATCTCTGATATTGCCCCATGCCTGGCCAAGTGAGAGGACAATAGAGCTCCCATGAATGTTAATCCTAATCCAACCTGGGGAGGGGGTGGGGGCACTAATTAGTCTTTTGAAGCTAATAGGTGTCCCATTACTCCTATATGGGATAGAGTTTAGCTTTGATAAGGGCTCTCAGATTGGTAGCAGCCAAAATAGTAGGTGTGTTGCACGATCAATTGTGCTTCTTAGCATTTCTTTCCTTCCACTTTAGATAAACAGCCCCACACAAGATCCTGTTGGTGGCTCTAACTTGCTCTTTGTTGCTTGTGAGAGTCTTCATAAGATCTTCCATGATGTTGCAATGAGGCATAAAGAAGCTCCTGTTAGCCAAGGCTTCAAAGTTCTTCTTTAGGTTGCTACATCCCATGGCCACATGAAATATGTCCTCTCTTTCAGTGTATATGTTATTCCAATTTTTTCTCTTATATAATAAATGAATCGGAAACAGAGAGCATGTTTTTATTTGAGCTCACAGAGTAAGCGGTAATTGTATGAAGAATTGTTTTACCACCTCTACCTACAGGGAAGAACAGTTAACGCACCCAGATCTTCGCAAAAGCAAACTTAAATGAAAAAACATAATCTTTAATAAATTAGATAAAATGGTTAAAGAACTACCAATAGCCATAGCCACACTTCTTAGAGAAGAACCTGAATTCATAACCTTTCACCTAATAAGGGAAGATTTAGTTACTCAATTAGATAAACTACATCCTTAGAGTAGGCAAATCCTTCAAAAAGAATTAAGAAAAGATGAAGAAAAAATCATCAGCACCTTAGGAAAACTGATAGCCCAGAACCCACAGAAAAATTATATACCCCTGATTAGGCAGATCTTGGAACAGCTCCCACAGATGATCCAAGACTTAGAACAGATTGACCCCAACCTGCTAGATTAAAATCAAACACGAGCCGTTTAACGGGTAGTTTTCGTGTTAACTACACATTTATGAATGGTAATGGGTATATAGTCTGGACATCCCAAGAACACGAGGCTTTAGCTAGCCCCAAGGAGATCATTTGATTACCTCACTTCCCTAGTTTAACAACGACACGTACCCATTTTGATTTCATAACATGTGGCTATAGAGTCAGATACCGTGGAATCATAATTGGAGCGCGAAGAAGGGGGGCTAGGCGTAATCCCACCAGGCTTCACAGCGTGACTCTGATATTTATTGGTTTAAATAATAGACGTTCGTTTACTAATGGTTAAGTAATGTTTATTGATATTAATTTGGCCATCCATACTTAGGAAGAAATTTAGTCCTAAGATAAATTCTTGGTTAGTGGCTTCATGAACTAGTATTTTTGGTAATATATATTTTTTAGTAAGATCTAATGTTTTATAATCATGAAAAAATTGTATTTGACTATTCATTAAGCATTTGTCAAAGGTCAACTTTTTATCTCCGACAAGATAGGTAACTGTATTTGTAGGATGGTATCCTGTAAAATTTTTAAGTAATAAATTTTTTGTAATTACTGAGGTGGTGCTTCCACTATCTATTAATGCTTGGACAATTATTTCTGATTTATCTTCTAAATTTATTTTTGCCGTGACGACGATTAACGAGGTTGGGTAATATTTAGCTACCATGGTTTCTGTACTTGTTTGTGCTAAATCTAATTTATTAATTTTTTCATATTCTTCTATATCATCAGGATCTGAATTTAGATCTTTTTCAGTTGTATCGTTTTCAGAGGATATTTCTTTAGATGGTATTATTTGTTTCCGTTTTATTGCAATTTTTAGTTTTTTAATCTTAATTTTCATTTTTTGTTTATCTTTTTTATATTCTTTAATCATTTTTTGCTCGAGTTTTTCCCGTTGTTTGTCTCTTTCTTCTAATTTTTCTAATCTAAATAATATTTTTTCCATATTTAGATGTATTTTTTCTAGTTCGAAATCTATTTTTTGTTTATGTCTAGGCCTTCTTTGGGTTTTATATAATCCCTATGATCTTGATTATGATGTTTCTTTAGGCATAAATGGCATATTTCTATGAGACATAACTGACATCTATACCTATAGTTTTTGTCTGGATAATAATTACAGTAAAGACATTCCTTTGTCATACTTCCTTTTCCTAATTCAAACAGATGTTCACATGAATTCTTTTTTTTTTTTAATTTTGTAGTTTCCATCTGTCTACTGCTCTGATTAATCCATCCATTGCATTTTCTGATGTTTGAGATTCATTTTGAATCTTCATCTATGCTATAAATGGTATCTTTTGATTCATTTGAAGATATGCTAACTACATCATCTTCCAAACCTTGGATTAACAGACTCCTATTTTTGTTGTAACTTCCTTTTCCTAATTCAAACAGATGTTCACATGAATTCTTTTTTTTTTTTAATTTTGTAGTTTCCATCTGTCTACTGCTCTGATTAATCCATCCATTGCATTTTCTGATGTTTGAGATTCATTTTCAGAATCTTCATCTGTTATGCTATAAATGGTATCTTTTGATTCATTTGAAGATATGCTAACTACATCATCTTCCAAACCTTGGATTAACAGACTCCTATTTTTGTTGTAATTTCTTTTAGTACATTGATTAGCTAAATGGTCAGGAGAGCCGCAAATATAACAATGACATTTTCTAGCACTTGGTCTTTTAACATTTCTATCCTTTCTATATGTAGATCTTTTAGATCACCTTAGGATGTTTCTTTTCCTATAAGATTTTTCTGGGAAATTCTAGTGGTATAAATATTTTTGCAGATTATTTTTTGACTTGTTTTTGTATTTTATATTCTTTGCATTTTTCTTGTAGGATATTGAAACTGAAGACTATTCTTGGTCTTATTCCTATATTTCTGATGTTTTCTAAGTTTGTATAGATATTTTTTCATTTTTCATTTATTTCTTTTCCTAATTCGCCAGGTAATTTAATTAAAAATCTATTTGATATTTCATCATCAAAATATTTTCCTGCTCTACTGGCATAAGTGACATATAATTTGCAGAAATTATCAATTTGTGACCAGTCAGCTAGGCTGAGTTGTTCTAGATTTCTATAAGCTTGATCTTGTATATTAGTATTTTGTCTACTTGGATCAAACCCTATGATTAATGTTCGTATAAATTTAGTAAAATTATATGGGTTATCTCCTAATTGTCGCAAGGATTCAATTTCTCCTGCTTTTTTAATCTTTGCTTCATTAAATATGTTGGTAGCTGTTTCTCCTAATAAGGTTGGAGGCTTTAGCTAGCCCCAAGGAGGTCATTTGGTTACCTCACTTCCCTGGTTTAACAACGACACGTACCCATTTTGATTTCATAACAACTAAAAGAAACCACACCCCATTTTGGTATCAGAGCCGTACCAATTATGGAACCTATCCAGAAAATAGAATTGTTAGATTTAGAAATAACCTCGAAAAATAGAAATATTATTTCACTAGATCAACATAAAATTATTTGTAGATTTACAAAAGAATTTAAACATGAATTACATGGAGAAAATACCATAATGAATAGTCTTGTAAATTTGCATGTATCATTAGCAGAATCCTTAAAATTTCATCAAGAAAAAGTTTATAGAATTTTAGAAAAACCCACGGAAATTCTGTTTGATATACATAGATCAGCACCATTCTATTTTCTGGTTCCATAACAACACATCCCTCTTCTCTCTGCTCTCTCTCAGCCTGAAGTCTCCTCTTAGTGTGTCTCCTCTGAAGTCTGTAAGTCTTTTATTTTCTAATAATATATTCTAGTTTTCATTATGCCTTTTCGTGAGTAGTAGTTAGTTCCTCCCCGTAGGGGAGAAGAGTTTAATAATTCTTTCACGATTACTTAATCTCTCTGAACAAATATAACCCTCTGTCCTCTGAATCTGATAAAGTTTATTAAAGAGAACTGGCTTATAACCCTATGTAATTCCTTGTGGTGATGAATAGATGATGTAAAGTCCCGCTTAACTGGTGCTGCAGTGATTTCATCAATTCTGAACCTAGATAGGATTTTATTAGTATATGTTATTCCAATTTTTTCTCTTATATAATAAATGAATCGGAAACAGAGAGCATATTTTTATTTGAGCTTACTCTGTGATACGAACATTAATCCTTGCCACTTACCCTATATAGTCTGGACATCCCCAAGGGCATTCTGTGGTTTCACTTAATCCCCTTATATTCAACCAAATGTTAGTGAAGAGGGCTTCCTTCATCGGCCGCCACCAAAAAATTTCTCTAAATGTTGACCAGTAGAAGAGAAGCATAAAATTAAGTGTTATAGAGATAAGAATGCTCAAGTGGGTGAGTGGATTTACTCTTAGAGATAAAATGTGAATCGAATATATACGTGAAAAAGTTGGAATAGCTCCAGTGATAGATAAAATTAGAGAGAGTCGTCTTAGATGGTTTGGTCACATAAAACGCTGGCAATTCGATGACTTAATTAGGAGAGTAGATGTATTAGATTTGGCTTATATTAAAAAAGATAGAGGTAGACCTAAAAAAACTTGATTAAGAAATATAAAAAATGACTTTATTTTATTAGACTTAAAAATAATGTGACACTTAATTGGACATAATGGAGAAAATGATTCATGTAGCCTACCCCACATAGTGGAGTAAAGGCTTGTTGTTGTTGTTGTTGTATGTTAGCCATATGCCAAATATGTTGAGTTAGCTTTATGAATTCTTATTAACTCGTAATGATTATTAATTGAGATGCCAAATCTAATTTTCTACAAATCATTATATATAACTTTTATGCATATTACCTTTGATCTACCTATTTGTTTTATAATTCCTTCACATAAAATTTAAGTACTCACATATTGGTATATCTTCCGCTCTTCATGTACATGACCAAACCATTTGCTATATTTTCTACTACACTTCAAAAGTGTTACTCCCAAAATCCCTCTAATATTATCATTTATTAATCTATACAATCTAATTCGCCACACCCATTTTAGCAATCTCATTTAATCCACACTCGACCATCAATAACTTTCTTTAATGCCTAGGAGTAGTACCCAAATATCATAATTGCTTAAATTATAATTTTATAAAATATATATTTAACCCTCATGTTATATTATTTCACAAAACTCTTGAGATGAGACTCCATCAAAATTACTCATCCTTAATTAAAATTCATAGTTTTATCTCTACCCCAATTCTTGTATAAAATAACTTAAGATACCTAAACGATCACACTCACATACTAAAACTAATTAAATTTCATACACATTGAGAATGCATATTGTAACACCTCATTTTCAACACTCATCCTAACTATTTGTGTTACCACAGATGGGTCTTAGCCAACCTATTTGTTTAGCTAACATGACCTCACATTGATCCTAATATGGATTGAGGATCCTGCTATGCATTTTCATCGCAATCGATCGCCTCACACGCTCAAACCAATCCTTCATCGCTTTTCCCATTTCATATTGATTCAACGGGATCAAGTTGGACAAACCAATCTTAGCATGCTGTCAAGCTAGAGTTGTCTTATTTACTAAAAGCCTCACCTATCTCACCTAAATAATATGAAGCTTAGCCAACTCTCTTAAGACCTCTGTACTTTCACCTTCACCTTCACCTCCTTTGCTTGTAACATGCTATCCTCACATGATAGATGCTTAACAATCTCTAATGCAAGTTAGTATCAATCTGACAACTACCTCCCTATGTTGGGTTCCATGTCACTTCATTCCTATCTCAACAGCCATCTATTACTTTAATTCTAAAGACCACACCACTTGCCACCACCACACATTTGACCTTCTTAGCATCCCAAGGATTGCTATCCCATCATGCAACAACTACAAATAAAAAAATTTCAATTCAATCAAGGGGATCTATTTTAAGATCATTGGCACAAAAATACATATATCTACTCTCTACTCTTCCTTTAAATTTTCCTCCTTTTAACTTCCTCTTAGTTTGATAGTGTTGGGGGGAATTAGTCTCTTATAAAGTATAACGTTTTCACTTGTAACATAAGCACTTCTAAATTTTTAAAATAGACAGGTTATTTGACAACACTCTCAAATTATGCATCAATGGTGTTGTATTCAACAAGTTGTGCGCTTGCTCTCCCTAACAAAAAGTATCATAACTTGACAACTCTCGCATTATTAACTTCGAAGACATATCATCACTTGTCCAATTTTCAATATCTCTAAGGAGTTCTCCCATTCACATATATTTGCGCTCTCAATAAGGCCAAATGAAAGAAAAAATTATAATAGGGGACCAAATTGCAAGTACTCTTGTGGGCCAAAATAGTGAGTTAGTCACCATCCTAACGAGAACTCTACTCCAATGTAGAACAAATCTTATGTACAATTCTAGTGTAATTTCGCAAGCTTTCCAAGAAGCTCAACTTTTATATAGGCTATGGCCCATGATGCACCCGCCGCTCCTACACCCATCTCATCGGTCATATCCACTCTTGTTCTTATGAGCCTCACTAGCATTCCTTATTGAAATTAGAGGTGTCAAATTAATCCAATAAGACAACCAAATTCGAAATCAACCAAAAAAAATTGGGTTCGAGTTGACCCGATTAATTTTCAAGTCGACCCGATTAATTTTCAAGTCAAGCTCAGATCTAAAAAATTGACTCATTAAATTATTCCAGTCGGGTTCAAGTTGACTTGCCAACCCGATTTTGACCCTTTAATTCGAACTTGACCTAATTTTATCTCGTGAACCCAAGAATAACCAAATTTTTTTACTCATAAACTCGAATTTGACTCAATTTTCACCTAATTTTGACCAAAAATACATATACAAACGAGTCAATCGAGTTGAAGGCAGGTTGGGTTTGGGTTGAATATTTTGACCCGTTTAATAAATGGGTCGAATTTGAATCACATCCAATTGGTGTTGACCTCCATGTATGCCACATAAGTTGAGTCGAGCCTACAAGCTAAATTTGACGGACTTCGGATGCAATAATGTGTAAATCGAAGATGAAATACACTGGACGTCACCAAAATGAGTGATCGGAATGTTGCGCAATTTTGAATTGAAATTGACCCAATTGACGCCGACCAACCAAACAGCCTGACATAAACGATTTGCGTGAGACATCAAAATAACCTAAGATTGACATATATATTTCCCATATAATAATGTCGACGCAAAAATCCGAAATAGGGTTAATTAAACACTCAAAATGACATTCCTATAAATACCCCCTTTACCAAACCCTAATCTATTCCCACTACCAACAACCCCAAACCCACAGTTGGCCCTAATTTCTTCAAAATCTCGTTCTCCTGCTGTCGCCCATCTCGGCGATCGCCACAGCCGCTCCGACCAGTCCCGACGGATGACAGAATGCGACGAACCGTGCGCGCCATTAAACCCCGTGCAACCCGAGCACTATTCACGACGCAGTAATTCCGGACGAGCACCGCTTCGCGACGCGAAGAAAGGCCTCGCACTGACGTGACGCGATCCAACGCCGCACATTATCCGCGACCCACAACGCCACAGGTTCTCGCGACGCCTGTTCGGCGCATGCGGCACGATCCAACGCTTCGAGCCGCGAGCACGATCCGCATCAAACGCCGGCAGGTTCTCGCGGCGCTGCCGAGCCTCGCCAGCCAGACATCCGTTCCTTTTTCACATGTATAAAATAGTTTGTTGGTGTATAGTACACGCCTTTCTTCAAGAAAACTGAAGTTTTCCGACAAGTAGCCTATGCACGTCTTTTAGATGGATAAGTTGGGAGACTCACGGCTGTGATGTTACAAAATACCACCCATGCGCATCTTTTTAGACGTGTGAACAGGCCAAGTTTCGGTAAAAATCCTCCGGCTAGGGGAGATGCTACCGAAATTTCGTCAGAATCTAAAATGCCAAGGAACAATAAAGAAAAGGATATTTGAAATCTATCTCGAGGGTAGGTATATAAGTACCCATAAACGGCTTTCTTGGCGTGGCGGGAAAATATGTGTTTCACGCACGTACCATACAACCCCATACATGCTTTTCGGTATGACGACGATTCGATCGCGGATTTATACCACCCAACCGCCTTTCTTGGCGTGGTGGTGAATACACAGGTAGCCACTGAGGGCGACAGGGATGCCAAAATCTTTGTCAAACTTACTGCCGACGGAGGCTTAAATAGCTCGATATAAAGTTAACCTTCAAGCTAAAATCAACTATTTAAACTAACATTGTAGGTATATCAGTACTCATATACACCTTTCTTGGCATAGCAGGGAAATATGTGTTACATCAAGTCTTGAGACATAAACACTTTCTTGACGTGGTGGGATGATTCGATGATCGTGTGTTTTACGGCTATACATGTCTTTCAGGCATTGGCAAACTAGCGTTAGCTCTTATGTGGGGATGGCGTCAGGAAAATTTGTCGAAATCTTTGTCAAAATTTTATCTAAAATCCTAAACTTGCAATGAAGCTCAATCAAAATAAGCAATATTATTCAAATCCCCTAAAGTTAAATCAATATTAAATTAAATAACTCGCATGAGCCCTGATACTACGCTGAATGTTTAAACTTAGTGTTTGAGGATGTTGCGCAAGATGATTCCTGGTTGGGTCTTAGAGCCAGAATCTGAGTTAAAAACAAAATCAATAATATTATTATAAAATTTTAAGCTTTAAAATATAAACTAGTATATGTATGACAGTAGATCTAATCCTCTATTATTAAATTAATAGAGTCGACATGATCTAAAATAGCAAAATAATACAAAACTTACGATGAAGCTCAATCAAAATAAACAATATTATTAAAATCCCCTAAAGTTAAATCAATATTAAATTGAATAACGCATGGGACAACTACGAATCTTAGTGTCAAGATGTTGTCTTGAATGATTAGGTTGGGTCTTAGAGGCAGTGAGTTAACAAAACCTAAAAATCTAATAATAATATTATAAGAATTTTAACTTAGTAAAATATCTGAGAAGTTAATTTTGTCATATGATAGTAGATCTAATCTCCTATTATTAAATTAATAGAGTCGACAGGATCTCAAATAACAAAATAATACAAAACTTAAATGTTTAAATAAAATTTAATATCCAAAATTTAAAGCTAAAATTCAATCCACCTTCCACAATTGTTTGTTAAATGTGAAAAATTAAGGAAATTTTAGCTTGCAAAGGAGCCAAAGTCAAATCAGTGTTATATCTTTCACTCTCAATCATGTCGGTGGCGTGGCGTGTCCTCTACTACGTGGGCAGTGATTAAAGCATATGATGTGGTTACGACCAAAGTCTCTGTATCTTGAGTTGTGAACTATAGGGTGCATTTGATAGGGCAAAAAACCCTCTGTTAGCTAAGGTGTATTTAAACTTATCTCTTGAACAAACCACAAGTATAAAATTTTTTGGACGGCGTAACCCATGTGTTCGATAAAGATCCTTAGGTGGATTCACTTCTCATTAGTGGTAGATACGGCGGGGGGTGTGAACCATGAGATCTTGATCGGGCGCGTCATCATTCCCCCAACCATCCGCTTTAAGTTAAAACAATGAATTTCATAAATTCACAATTTTATACTCCATATACTGTTATTATACGCTACGTATTTAGCAATCTAACGACTAACCTTAATCGAAAATTCTCTCTTAACATTGGGAGAGGTAATTAACTATAGGTCTTTGCTTTATAGAAACAGGAACGGTGTGGGATCAGAAAATTAATACCTCTTTGAATAAAAGAGAAAGAGTTGTTTAAGTGTCGGTGATAATTTCAGAAGGCAGATGAATAGTAGATAAGACCTTGAGATTTAGTTCTCATTTGGTGAGAACTTTTATATCTGGTTCGGGTTTCTATGGTATGGCTAGTTAATTACCCTCCGTCTTGAGAGCACTTTCGATTAAAATTTAGTCGATGAATCCTTAAGAGCAGTATATAATTGCATGAGTGTAGTTTAGAACTTATGAAATTTATTATTTCAATTTAAAACTTTTGTGGGGAGCGATGGCGTGATCTAGATCTGTGGTTTCCATCATTATTGTCCGCTTCATCGAGGAGGTAGTCGATCTAAACGAAAGATCCTGTTACACATGGATTACGACGTCCGGTTCTTGTAGACACGGGGTGGAGTTTGTCAGGGACAAATATAAGTCTAGCTTTAACGTAAAATTTTGCCCAAATACATTCTACGTTTACATTTCAAAGAAAGCCGTTAGGGAACATCTGTAGTGACCATAATTTAATTGCGTATATCGCGGCGAACAATCAAAGACCGGGTATTAGCCATTTATGTGGTTTATATCGGCAAACCATGCGGACGGAGGACACGGTCGCTTTGTAGGAATATTTGAGTGTGAAGTTAGTTATGTATTTAATTTGGACATTGGCTCTGTGAGTTTTCTTAATTTGTCCAGAACAAATTGCGGAGGGTGGATTTATTTTATTTATTTTTTAGTTTGAATTTAAATAATTAATTTCATTTTATTTATTTATATTTTGTTATTTTCATGAATTTTGATCATTTTACGATTGATTTAGATTTGAATATATGATCATTTATCATTGAAATTTTAATTATAATTACCCTACCGATCCAGGGTTAATCGATTGATAGGCTGTATCTCAGATTTTTACAGAGGATTGAATCTGAATTCATTATCTCAAGAAGTATAATCCTTCAAAATCTTAACCACTCTAGCTTGAACATAGAGGATCGGGTTTGGGACTTTTCTTCTTGAGGGTTTGGATTTCAGAAGCTATGTGAGTTGATTCATATCTTGTATTATATAGATAAACTTGATATTATTAATGAAATTATAATATCAAATTTTTAGGTTTTGTTAACCAGAAGACTAGCAGGATGTATAGCATTTGTTCTTTAAAATGATTCTTCAAACATCTGGTATCTCTTTTAAAATTTGTATGTATGTAAATGTTAAGTTGAAATATAGGTGTCGATTCAAGTTTAGTTCTTGATATTTTTGGGTTTTGTTAACGGCGTCCAAAGAGCAGGATGTATAGCATATGTCTTTTTGTATTTAACTTAGTACTTCAACATGCATGTAAGTATATTCTTTTGAAAATTTTGTGGACATTAAGATGTCAAGTTGAAGTTTATATCAATTGATTTTGAGTTTTGTTATCCGACCCTATCCAAGACCAAACCGCGAAGATAGATGATTCAGATTTGACTTAAGTAATTACTTCAACACGCATGCTCTTTTGAAAATTTTGCATGAACATTAGGATGTCTAAGTTGAAGTTTATATGTCAAATTTTGATTTTGAGTTAACCTGACATCCAAGACCAAACCGGAGAGTAAGACATCTCTTGTTTATTTATCTTGCATTAGATCACATGTCTTTCAGATATTTGATTTATCGATACTTCATTTGGGGCCAAAAAATGAAGTGAAGAATCTAAAATAGACATAATTATTTGATTGAGAATATGATATGCACTTATGCCGAAATCCCCTTTTATGCTACCAATCGCCAGAAAAAGAGAAATAAATTATTCTGAGGCCATTTGATCAATCACAAGTAGTGGACTAAAATACTTTGATTTGAAAAAATAATATATATAATGTTTCGCCAAAACCCCTTTATGCCACTAATCAAAGAGAAAAATATCCGAAATAAATTATTTTTTGAGGCCATTTGGTCAATCATGAAGTGGACCTAAAATAGAGGAATTTATTTTAAGCTAAGAAACCCTTTCTACAAATCAAGAAACATAAAGTGTAAATTAATCATTTCAAATTCATATGATCAAATATAAAGTAATTGCCTAAAATGAACTTAAGACTTAATTTGGCTAAGAACCCTTTCTACGCTGAAATCAAGAAACATAAAGGCTGAAATAAATCATTTTGCCCATATGATCAATATAAAGAATGCCTAAATGAACTTAGATTGATTCGCTAAAATCCTTTCTACGCAAGAATCAAGAACATAAAGGGCTAAAATGAATCATTTTGAAGCTCATATGATCAATCACCCATACCATATTTCTCGATAAGGGGATAAAAGACAAAGATATGAGTAGATGTCATATGTCATTTAGAAATAAGTGGATTAATTAAAATCCACCTCCTTCACATGCAGTTCTCAAAGTGACAATTACTCATTAAATTTATTAAAAAAATATGACAAAAAGTTTATTTTCCTTCAAAGAAAGTGATAAAGAAGACAGCGGCATGCCATGTCCACGATACGACTAGCATAATAAATGACATAAATTTGGATGAAAACCCTCAGATGCAACTTATTTAGACAAAGACCACATGACAACGGATAATAATAAATGATAAGAGAGAAGGCTAGAAGCCTATAAAGTGGGGAATTCATCTCATGAAACATTCCCTTCCTACTTCCTTCTCTCTTATACTACAAGTTTATGTTTCTTCAATCTTACAAGAAGAGTCAATTTGTGCCACTTAACAGAAGTTCTTTCAAATTGACTTTTTTTATTTGATGTCCTTTTTTATAGTAGATGTCATATCACACGAAGTTTAATTTCATGTCATGTTTTTCTTTGTCAAATGTGATGATCATGAAATAGACAAGTAATAAAAAAAGATGGCATACTAAGCTCATATTTAAGCACATATCCCAAGTAAATCTCATAGCATGTCAAGCTATGTAAAATTTGGATGTTTTAAACAATACATGTCATAATGGCCACATAATAAGATACTATACGATGTAGTCAACACATAAGATTCATATTTGACATAAAGAAAATTAATTAATTCATGTCATATTTACCACAAAATAGATAAATTGTATGATATGAAAATTAAAGATAAGCATTCATATATAACATATTTCACCTCCATTTTTTTTTTTGAAAATTTTGGCCTCTCGGCCATCCCCGATACTGGGTCGCTTCGTGAGAGTCTTCCCACCACGCCAAGAAAAGGCATGGTATGTCGTGAGACACCCTAAGATTTATTTCACCACGCCAAAAGGCGTGCGTCAGATAACACAAGACAGATTTCCTCTCACATCGGAACAACGCGAACAAATACTTATCATAAGCTTTTCGCCACGCCGGAACAACGCAACAAAGCACCTATAAGAAGATATTTCCGCCACGCCGGAACAACGCAATGCATTTATTACGTGTCCCCACCATATCGGAATAATGTGAACGGCATTTATCGCGACGATATTTTCCTCGCCACGGAACGACGAACATATACTTATTACAAGTTTCGCCACGGAACAATAGCGATACTTATCACAAGCATATTTCCACATATCGGAACAACGCAACGATACTTATTACAAGTTCCGCCGAAACAACGAATGCACTTATTGCACGCGATATTTTCCGCACGCCAACAACGAATGTGCATTTATTAGTTTTTTCCGCCGCAAATAATGTGAACGTTTAACAAGATATCGCCACGCCAACAACGCGAAGCGGACTTATTACAAGTTTCGCCATTGAATAATGTGAACGGGACTTATCACAAAAGTATATTTAGAAACTGCCAGATATGTATATATTTGCATACATACTTAAACAAGACATATCATCCTGGTGTTGAAGCAAAAGGGGAAGAAGGAGAAGAACCTCATTGAGGTAGTATGGTTTCATGAAGGTAATGCCGGAGAACTCGGGAGACGATCCAACAAGGAAATCACAGAAGCTAGGGCTTCAAACCGAGAACAAGAGAGGGAGACGAGAGGAAATTGAGAGAAAAGAAAGTCGAGAGAGGAGCACGACGAGCAAATGAGAGCGAAAAGAATGAGGTCAACGTGAGGAGAATCAGAGATAGCGCTTCTTTGGTCGACGCTCTGATTGCCGTTTGAACCAATCGAAATCTGCCATTCTTTTAATTGGGAGCCGCAATGGGTTTAGATTGGGATTAATAATTAAGATTAAGCATATTAATCCCTTTAATTATAATTTAATATTATTTTATGTGATATTAATTTAATAAACCCTAATAATACGTCAATCTTAGTCATGGCGCCGATAACGGATCGATTTCGAGGAGGTCGTTCACAATGTCGACGACGGCCGGGTGAAATTAGGTTTAAAGGACGTGCGTTCAAATTGATCGACGTTCTTGCACACTTTCACTGATCAATCGCGGAAGGTGTTTAATGATTATGACGCTTCACATACAATGGCGAGATCAATTTAAACGGCGTCGTTAGATGTCGCCGAGGCTGAATTTCGCGCGATAATTTCATTAAAATTGATTTTAATTGTTTGGTTGATCATTAATTGATTCAATATTTTTTTATTTAATTACATTTAATATTTGAGGTGCGTTATGAAGCCGGCTTTTCAAATCAATGCGAGTTTGATCAATCCGTCGCATTTGGAGAATCATCTACGCCATTTATTTAATTTCCAATAGGTAGGTCAACAATGCCCCAACAAACATGGTGCGTATGGAGCTAACCGATTTTTTGTACATAAGTTGACCTTGCGGATCTCCAAGAGATTTGTCATAAGTTGTAATTTCAACAACTTTGATAATACCGACGCCGCTTTGATAAGTGAGTATAATTCTCGGGTTGGACAAGTATTTGCATTTCATCGCTGACCGCAATAGCTCGTTGAACCCAGATTTGTCATTCAATAATGCTTTGTGCTTGATTAATTGATGAAAGAGAGCTTTGACTTGTCATCATTAACTTGTCAAGAGAATTTGGTGCATCTTCAACCCTATGTTTTGCTGCTTGACTTGAAGACTTCCTCCCGAGAGTTTGAAATTTATATTTTCTCCTCCGCCCCGGCTTTCGCTGCTAACTGATGGAGTGATGATTTGATTTGAGATGAGAACATCTTCGCCCTATGCTTTGTGCTTGACTGGACTTATTGAAGATTTCATCTCAAATTTTAAAATTTGTATTTTCCTCGCCCCGCTCAGGCTCGGAGGACTTGATGGAGTCGGTGAGATGAGAATGTCGTGCGTGCTTACTGACTTGTTGAAGACTTTCATCTTAAGATTCAGATTCGTGCCTCCTTTTATCCCGGCTTCATGCTTTGATGGATTTGATGGAGAAAATCTGAATCATCTTGAGATTTGTCGCGATATGAAATTACCTTCCGCTTTGCGCTTGTAGAAGGATATGCCGACGGCCCTCTCGAGCTTGTGTGATGGCAAAGAGTCATCACCCCCGGCTTTGCACATGTAATGGACATCATGAAAAATTCCCTTAGTTGTTTTTAGCTTTATAACAATGGAATGGCTTTCTGGCCCTTGCTTTTGCTTGACTTAATGAATAAGAATTTCCTTCGCTTTGTTTTCTCGCTTTAATAGACTTATCAAGGAGTTGAGATTTCACATTTGTATTTGATTCCAAACTCGCTTAAGTGCCTTCGAGTAAGGATATCTTTGTTTGTTGTAGAATTTTGAGAAATGACCTTACCACCATAGGGATAATCTCCATTCGTCACTCGAACTCACCAAGTTGGAGAGATTTGGGGATTTGGATCTCTTGTCTTTGAACCGACAAGTAGAGGATCCCTTACTACTACGTGGCGTGTTGAGTAGACTGTCCGACTCTACCAGATATGGTTGAGTCCAACCTTATACACCAACTCGAGGACTTGAAAGCAATGAAGGATTTTATCCTTAACGAGATTCTTACTACGACCTTTGTATGCGGTTGAGTAAGGCACTGCCGAATTTTACCGTGGTGACCTTATACACCAACCAGATTTGATGATCAATGTATATCCAACTTGGTTTGTTGAAGTTTGCATACTTGAAAATTTTCTTCTTTGGTCAGTAAGACTTTTAAATTTAAGCATTTGAACATATAATTATGAGTATATATATAGGGATCTCGGCACTAGGCACGATGTCAACCCAAAGAGAAAGAAAGACCCCCCTGTCTTACCAGGAACACCCAATATTTTATAATAAAACTTAAAAAAAAATGCCCCATGTCTAACAGGGAGATTTTTATTTTATTTTGGAAATGCATTCTTGTGTTACAAGAGAATTTCCAATGAAAATTTCATAAGTGTTCAATAAAAAGATTTTAAATGCAGATTTGTCCAATCACACTTTCATGTGTTATTTCTTTAAATACCACCGGACGATTGGCGGATCTTTCACCTTTGAAGTCAACGAAATGATAGGCTCCCTCGATATATCCTTTTCAATAACAAGGTCCTTCCCAATTAGGTTCAAATTTACCTATGATGAGGATGATTGGTCTTCTCAAAGACTGGACCAATTCTCCTTCCCAAAAGCTCGAGGACGCATCAGATCGATCAATGCCTGACATCCTCGCCCCGACAGATTTCTAGATTTTGAGCTTGAGCTAACCTCGCCAAGCGCATCAAGCTCTTCCATCCGTAGACGAGCATTCTCATCTTGGGTAAGATTTTGTTGAATGACTACTGAGGTAGTTCAACTGAAAAATCGCCCCAAACACCAAGCAGTAGACTTTGTAGAGTCTAGGGCAGCGCCCATAACGCCACAAGTTTGGTATGCCACCCTTTTATTTCTTGTGAATTTTTCAAGCAATTTGACTAGTGTTTTATTAAATGCCTCAACCAAGCCATTTGCTTGATTATATTGACGAATATCGCCAATCGATCTTATGCCGATCAACAAATTTAAAAACTTTAGTACTTTTGAATCCGATCCGTTATCAAATGATTCTACGGTACACCAAATCTATAGACAGGTAAAGAAGTGTCACTTGTTCTATAACTTCTTTAAATGGTGCTTTTAGCCACTTAGAAAGTAATCGCGCTAAGATGAAGTGACCACCGATGATGGATCAATTGTCCAATTATCGGCCCCAAAGACTCAAACGACCAAGATGCTATCGGATGCAACGGATTTGGAGGTCGATGAATTATGTGTGAACCCGCATTCATGGCATCTCGCATGATTGATACAATATTTTACCATGATGACCACAATATCCCATCCTTTAATTTTGAAAGCCATTTTAGACTGACAGGTGCACCACAAAGTCCTTGATGAATTTCAACAATTACTTTGTTGGCTTCTTCTATCCCAAACATCGTACATCTCGCCAAGGATCTACGATACGAGTATTATCAAAGCATATAGTCGAAGCCTTTTCTCAAGTTGTGCTATCGACTTTACTTGGCAATTTGCCTTCCTTGAAGTAGTCGACGAAGGGCGTCTCAGTCTTCCTTCTCTTCTTATAAGGAATTTCATTGTGTGGTTTTGGCTTCCCGAGGTTGAGGCTTTCTTCTTGAATGGTTTGAAGCTTGTCTTGTTGACTTTGAGAAGTAATTTGTAAGGGAGTGTAAGGAGCAACATGGTACACCTGTTGATTTTGCGTTTGATGACCCTCTTCGGGATTTTAAACTTATTGCTCTAGGACTCGGCGGTCTGCAAGATGTATATAATGGATCGTCCATACTCGCCATTTCTTTTATTTAGCTAAGCTGTCCTTTTATTCCTAGCTCGAGTCATAATGACATTTGGAATTTGCTTCATAAGCTCGAGAACTTCGTTTGTGATAGTAGGCCAATTCAAGCTTGTTGATTTTGTAAAGGCACACTTGATGATGAGTTGAGAATCGCCATAAATTTGGTCGGACTCCCATGGAAATGGCTTCCTCTAAACACACCGCTTCATATTACGCTTCGTTGTTGGTTGAGGTTGAGTTAATTATATGAATGTCTCGTTATGCCACCGGTGTGATCGAATGAGATCTGATACCAGTTTGAGCCATTGGGAGATTTGAGGGTTGAGTGTATTTGATGGATGAAGCTCCATCAAAATATAATTCTCACATTTGCTGCTTTTCTTTTTCATATATGTGCATGATTTGCGGGAAGATCATCGTTAAGCAATGAAGTCTGCGTATGGGATGGCGGCAAGAAAATCTGCTAGAATTTGCCCTTCACGCTTTCGGGAACATATGTAATATCAAATTGTGAAGAAAAGACATCGTCTTCGCGCCGCGTTGGTCTTGTCATCAAGAACTTCGATCGATCCTTGAGATAAGGGTAATTTTATGAGATAGCATGTAATGGCGTAGCTTTTGGGCAAATTAGCGTCAAACAATGCTTCTCAATTGGAGAATAAGCTTAGCTCTATTAGTCTTATTAATATAATCTGAGCATTTTCCTTTCCTTCCTCATTATGTTGAACAAAGCACAGAGATTTCTGTCTTCTTGTGTACAAGATGAGAGGCTTTCTTGGGATTGGGCGCAAGAATGGGTGGGTTCAACATATATTTCTTGATCTTGTCGAAGGCCTCTTGACATTCTTCCGTCCACTTGAAAGGAGTATCTTTTTTCATTAATTTTGCAAAGTGACATCGCGACATATTTGATATAAATCTTCTAATGAATGCGAGATGTCCCACGTATGGAGCAAAGTTGTGAAGACTCCTTGGAGGAGGCATTTCGACAATCGCTTTGATTTTGTTGGGATCGATTTCAATCCCTCCACGGCTGACATATCAAGGAACTTTCGAAGAAACTCCAAAGGCGCGCAGAGGATTCATCTTGAGGTCATATTTTACGATTCTTTCAAAACGATCCTTAAATCATCGAGATGATCTTTGCGATCTATACTCTTGACAACGAGGTCATCAACATAGCATCTACTTTTGATGAATCAACTTATCAAAGATTCGTGTCATAGCCCTTTGGTATGTAGCTCGGCATTCTTCTGGCCGAAGGGCATGTGTATAATATATATGGGCATCTGAATGAGGTATGTTTCTCATCTTGAGCCATCTTGATTTGATTTGTTCGGCGATCCATAAATGAGAACATGTCGTGGTTTGAAGTGTTATCCACTAACGGTTACGATACTGAGCGGAAAAGTCATCCTTTGGACATGCTTTGTTTAAATCCACGAAGTCGTCTGATCTGAATCGACCATTCTTCTTTTCACGCGGGACAATATTATCCGGTCGGTATTTTTCTTCTCGAATAAAACTTCAATGAGCTTCTTGGTTTACGCAATTACGTTCTTCAACCTCAATCTCATTCACAGAGGCTTGCTTGGTCTTTGCATCGGCAATTGTTGGTTTGTGAACCCTATATCGGGGATAAGCGGCATTTTGCATATGTCAAAAGCAATCCCAATTCACGAGCAAGTTTTTAATTCTTCCACTTTATCTTGGGGTAGAGCGATGAACATGGGGCGGATCCTCCTCGTTCCCAAATTAATTTCTTTAAGTTCATCCATAGTATGCCTCCCCACCATCTTCAAGCTCTTGGTCGTGCACTTACTTCTTATTTGTGAACATTAAGAATGACATTCTCATCTTCATCATCACTCTCTTATTTCGTTATAGCGTAGCGGTATATTAATGGACCGTTGTCTTGGATGAAACCAAGGCCTTTGGTAGTGTGTTTATTTCTCTTACCAATGGTTTGAGAACCTTTTTTACCACATCATTTCAAAGAGCTTAGTCCTTTGCTTACTTGCTCCTGGACCCATGTTTCGCATTAGGTTTGCATCTTTGGAGGATAATATTTTGGTATTCTTGTGGGCATAGCTTCTTCTTGACATAGCAATCGGGATCTCTTCTTGACACCTCGGTTATAAAAGCTTTGGCGTGTTTTCTAGGAGAGGAGGTACATAGAAGGTCAGTTCTCGACTTTGTGAGTTTCTCGAGGGTGATTTCTTTAAAATGTTGGGGAGGAATGAGTGACTACGTAGTCTCTTTCGATGGATCTATGATTGTTTTAAAGTAGGTGCATTCTTTTCAAAGCAATTCAAACTCATGTCGAGTCAAATGATTTTCCTCAATCGATTGTTTCGAAGATTCATGGACCTTTGGATTTGGGAAGGAACATTCGTCTTCTTCTTGATCACCTTTTAGATGAGGGAAAGTGTTATTGATTTTAGACTTGTTCTTTATATCCCTAGGGATATTTGGAACAATCTCTTTTCCTTTATTCTTTTAAACTTCTACTTTCTTCTTAACTTGTTCTTTTATAGGTTTTGAAGTAGATGCAATATTTGCTAGTTGTTTTGTTAGCTTTGATTCCTTGGAAGAAAGTAGGCATCTTGATATATATCTTCATTTCATGCACATAAAGGTTGCATGTCACCCAATTTGGCATTCTTCTCCATCCTTTGTATATTTCATACATTGATGCAATGTAGATGGGACGCCATACTTATAAAGTCATGGTCGACCGACTCACGAATGAAGTATCATCGATCACATGAAATTTTGGCTTACGTGTGAGGTCTCCAAATTTAAGAGGAGGACGAATGACCGATAGTTTTCGTCCTTCTCATTGAAACCTTGAACCATGACTTTATCTCGTCCCGGATGTTGTACATCTAGAGATCTAAGAGTTCTCAAGTTCATAAGATTCACGGAGGAGGGATCAATTAAGATCCGTGGTATTATAATTTCATCACTTTTTTGTAACATCTGAGAGGCGATTGTGCTCTGCGGTCCAAGCATTAGATCATCTTAAAATGTATGTTGGAGGCTCTTGAACATGCAAGGTCTCAGTTAGGCGTTGACAAAATATGCTTGAACTTTCCTCTTTGAGCTTCAATTAAGATGTTACGGAGATCTTGACATTAGAAGTGCTTTATATACCAAGTTGCGCCGGAATTTTCCTTAGATGGGATAGAATATTGTAGTCGATCCCTTTTGATGAAGGCTTCTTATTTGAATTCTTAGGGATAACTTTTCATTGATTTCAATTTCTTTTCCTTTATCCATTCATTGGCTCTTTCTCTGAGGGATGGCACTCGACCACTTCCAGTACTTCATTTGCATCACGAATCTTGGATGACTTCTTAGACGCTCACTTCGCCGTCAATGATAAACTGAAGATTCGATCGCAACTTTATATTTTTTATGTTGATATGGTGAGCTCTGATTCATCTTCATTTGGGAAACAGAGTTCCT
Source organism: Cymbidium sinense (assembly GCA_021442155.1). Lineage (NCBI taxonomy): Eukaryota > Viridiplantae > Streptophyta > Magnoliopsida > Asparagales > Orchidaceae > Cymbidium > Cymbidium sinense. The sequence goes on along the minus strand of CM038229.1, from coordinate 65,486,075 downwards.
CTAAGTTGTTGTCAACTTCATGCATCATCAAGCAAGACTCAGTAGGAAGTTCTTCAGCTTCTTCCCCTGCTTCTTCGTTGATCTTAAGATTTGTAATGAATTCTGCAAGCGTGATAGGTCGTCTTGCTGATTGTATATAATCTTTCATATTGATGATCCCGTGTTCGTTGCGATCATAATAGTTGTTCATGAGATGAACTAACTTTCCCATAACTTAGGTTTTGTCTCATCAGCTCAGTGGTGATTTCCAGAATACACGGAACGCCCCCAATTCTTGATATTTTTTACTCTTTTAGAGGCGTGACTTTTATCTTCATCATTTTTTTCTCTTTGCTCATTGCTTGATAGTGCGAGATGAGGTGATTACTTGTGGATTCTTTCTTGGAAATACACTCAGAATGTGAATTCTCCATTTATATTTTTCTACAATCTTTGAATATGTAGCAATCTTCATAGGATGGTGAGCACCCGATGGTATGGGCAATAGTTAGGATTATCGCTCCTTCTCTTGGTCTCTTACACTCGGTAGTTGGAGACCTCTTTGAGTGCATGTTTAAACAATTTAGCACTTTCTCTTAAAGAATACTCTTTGTTGACTTTTCTTTTAGAGTCGGGGAGTCGTTCACTCCTTTTGTTTGTCTTGGTGTTCTTCTTCAGCGACCGACATCATTACCTCCAAGTATGAGCTTGGTTGTGGAGCGGAATGATAGCTTTGATCTTTCTTGATAAATAGGTAGCCTTTCTTTGTCTACGTTATAGACTAACCGCTTACATGTATCCTTCTTGAATGAGGTGAAATGTGTTTCACCCTTCTTCGGATCCGGAGCTTTTGCTCTTTTAGATTTATCTTGGTGGTATCGAGCGGACAAATTTAATTTCTCAAATTTAGCCACCTATCAAGCGGCTCTTGAAATGTGGTGAAGCCATGCAAAGATAAAGGCTTATCTTGTCATCGATGTTTCCATCGATGAATTGTACTTCTTATTTTGTTCACATTTCATACTCATATTTATGCGGCGTGTGATATATCTGATTCGTCTTTCTTCCTCTTCTCAAGCGAGATCGGAATTGTTGTCTTTTTTTATTTGTGAACCGAACATGTTTTCAAGTTCGGCTAAAGTTTTGGCGAGTCATTTACTTCGACATACCATTCGGCGGTCGAAGTTAGGCTAACGGGTGTGAATAATAATGCATTTACGTATTTACCGGATGCTTTGGCAGGCTAGATGTTGCTTGGGATTACCATTTCGTCAAATAGATTAAATTTTGGCATTGAATATCCCTTTGGAATTTGATCATACTCCGGGATATGGGCGACTTTCTTTGCTATTTTTACGCCGCTATAGACTTTGATCTTCTCATTCAAGATAATATCAAGTTGAGTCGGCCGGATATAATTTGTATATTCGAAGCGGGTTGTCGGCCATTTATTTATTCAATCCTGGCTCAATTTGAACCGCAGCATGTGAGATCAATTTATTGGAGGATTGTGTAGGCATTCTTGGGCGATGATTATTTGGAGGGATAGGTGTTGGACCCGCCATATTCTCTGCATTCGCATCATTCTGGTCATCATCATCATTTTCATATTCAAGCGATTTCTTTATCTTTGGCTTTCATCGGCGTTGAATTTGTCTCGCTTACGCCAAAGTGGTATCGCGAAGGTGAGATTTTCTTCTTTCTTCTTCTTCTTCTTCTTCTTGTTCCTCTCTCGAGGATGCTTCCTCTATTTGAACATTTTGTTCTTGGGTTGAGAGAGTGCTTGTTGTCTGACGCCTATGTTGATATTGGCCTTGGATAGCTCAGACTTGTTGTACCATATACACTACTTGATCGTTGCATCCTCTTCTTCTTCTTCGTCCCTTGGATCATTTGGTCGGCGTCTCCAATGGACTTCGATTCCAAGTGTGGAATTGGAACTTCTTCGATTAGAGGCTTGATCAAGTTAACCTCTTGATGGGATGGAGTTGATTGATGACGGGATCCCTTGGAGGATTCTCCAAGGTGTCTACCGTCATATTCTTTATCATTGGGGGCCCTCTTTTTAGGCTCCCATCGTTGATAGATTTGAGTTGAAGCGGATCTCTAGGAATTCACACGATGTCTGTCAGCCATCGATTTCTTTTTGAGGCTGAGCCCATATCTCTACACCTTTCCACCTTTTCGGATTGGACGTGTAGTCCAAGTGTCACGATGCTCAGCGTGTGGGACATGATATGTTGGCATCCTGCCATTTGAATTACGAGATGAGGTCTCTTGGAGTGCGTCCAGCATCCGATAACGGGGCGGTATTTTCTTTTCGATCTCTCGCACTTGAAAACCCGATGCACTCGTCTGATATAGTTCGGGCTTCCTCGCGGAGGAGGCTGGAACTGACTGTGGGTCAGGAAGGGCGATTTGAGAAATTTATTCCGTTTAACCCACTTAAGATTATCAAATGGGTGTGGGTGGAAACTCACTTCTTGGTTCCACATTGGTTGTCTGGTGACAGGCGATAAGTGTTGAAACGCAACTCAGACTTCTTCTTCGTTCTCCTGCCTTCAGATGAAGAAGCTTGACATCGCCTCCGAGGGTTCCGGTGGTAGGATTGCATTGTTTGAGGACTAAAGAGCGTCCGCGTCAACCCTCTTCATGATTGGTCTCGGGCGAACTCAAAGCGATTGTTTCTTTTAAGTGACCTCTGGCCGGTATGAACTTCGACCTTTTAGAGATTCTTTGCACATGGCGTGCGGGGAGTTTATCTTGACAAGTTGAGCTGCTTGCTCATTCAATGGGGAAATTGTTACCAAAGCGGATGGTAGCTCGGTCTTCAACATTGATGATGGCGTTGCCGAATGGATGTTGGCATCTTAGAGTAATGGCAATGTTTACGTAATGGCATTAAGTTTTAAAGGTAAAAGCGATTAAAAATATACTCTATCACCTTACTTCCAAATATATAGATACGATAAGACAAAACATACTAAACATTATAAATAAAATCTCAAATAACTTACTTTATTTAGAAAACGTTGTCAAGTTTAACTTATCATTTCTCATTTCATTTTCATTCATTTTTATATACTGATTATAACTTAGATTTGGTAGCGAAGATGGAAACTATCCCGTAGTGCAGAAATCTGTGGGATCAGAAAATTCGCCATCATCCTTTGAATAAAAGAAAGAGTTGTTTAAGTGTCGGTGATAATTTGAAGCGGATGAATAGTAGATAAGACACTACCAGATTTCGTTCATTTGGTGAGAACTTTTATATCTGGTTCGGGTTTCTATATCATGGCCTATAGTTAATTACTCTCCCAATCTTGAGAGAGACTTTCGATTAAAATTGATAGATCGTTAAAGAGCAGTATATAATTGCGGTGAGTGAGTTTAGAACTTATGAAATTTATTATTTTTTAAAACTTTTGTGAAGCGATGGCCGTAGATCCATGATTCCGTCATCCGGTTGTCGATAGTCCTTGCAGTCGGAGGAGGGTACCCGGCGTAGAAGGATCCTTGCAACAGTTCGTCGTCCAAGGTGTCTAGACAGGGTGGAGTTGTCTAGGGGACAAATATAAGTCACTTAGCTAAGACTTTTTTTGACCAATATATTCTACATTTCATTTCAAAAGCGTTAGGGAACATATGAGTACGCGGTAGTATAATTTTGAATGTCTCGGTCGGAGGCTCAGTCGTATCCATTTATGTGGTGTCATGCTCAGCAAAACACATCCAGAAACTTTAGGAATATTTGAGTGTGAAGTTAGTTATGTATTTAATTTGGCATTATCTTTGTGAGCAAAAGTTTTCTTAATTATCATAGAAGACAATTGGAGGGTGGATTTATTTTTATTTATTTAGTTATAATTTAAATAATTAATTCATTTTTATTTATTTATATTTTGTTATTTTCTTTGAATTTTGATCATTTTATGATTGATTTAGATTTGAATATATGATCATTTATCATTGAAATTTTAATTATAATTAATTACCGATCAGGGTTAATATCGATTGATAGGCTGTCTACTTCAGGTTTTCTAGAGGATGGGATCTTCATTATCTCAAGTATGATCCTTCAAAACCTTGTCATCTAAATGAGCATGAGGATGGGTTTGGGACTTTTCTTGAGGTTTGAATTTGAAGTTATGTGAGTTGATTCATATCTTTATATTATATAGAATTCTACCGGATATTATTAATTTGAAATTATTATAATATCAAATTTTTAGATTTTGTTAACCCGGACCCGGTCCGAAGACCAAACCGGGATGTATAGCATCTGTTTTTTTTCTATTTGACATAATGATTACTTCAACATACATATCATTCTTTAAAATTTATGTACATATAAATGTCAAGTTGAAATGTAGGTTGATTTCTTTAGTTGATCAATATTTTGGGTTTTGTTGTTGGGACGTCAGAAGATCAAACCGGGATGTATACATATGTCTTTTGTATTTGACTTAGTAATTCTTGATGCATGTAAGTATCTATTCTTTTGAAAATTTTGCATGGACATTAAGATGTCCAGTTAAAGTTTAATTTTGATTTTGAGTTTTGTTAACGGGGCCGGTCAGAAGGAAACGGATGTATAGTATCTGTCTGTATTTAACTTAGTAATTACTTCAATGCATGTAAGTATCACTTCTTTTGAAAATTTTGCATGGACATTGGATGTAAGTTGAAGTTTATATTCAAATTTTGATTTTTAGTTTTGTTAACGGATCAAGACCAGGGATGTATAGCATCGTTCTTTTTTGCATTTGGATCACATGTCTTTCTAGATATTTGGTTTATTGGATACCATTTGGGCCAAAAATGAAGTGAAGAATCTAAAATAGACATATTATTTGATTGAATATGATATTTCATTTGGGAAATCCCTTTTATGCACCAATCAAGGAAAAGAGGTAAATAAATTATTGATTTGATCAATCATGAAGTAGTGGACTAAAATAAACTTAGGCATTTGATTGAAAATAATATATGCGTAATGTTTGTAAAACCCTTAACTAATCGAAAAGAAAATATGTTGAAATAAATTATTTTTGAGGCATTTGGTGTCGTAGTAGTGACTAAAATAGATAAATTTATTTTGCTAAGAAACTCTTTCTATGTGATCAATGGCATAAAGAGTGAAATGAATCATTTTGAAACTCATATAATCAAATATAAAGTAATGGGCCTAAAATGAACTTAGGCATGATTTGATTAGAACTTCTACATGTGCAATCAGAACATAAAGTGAAATGAATCATTTTGAAGGCATATGATCAAATATAAAATAATGAGTCTAAAATAAATTTAGGCACTGATTTGGGCTAGAACCCTTTTCTAGCGAATCAACAAAATAAAGATGAAATCATTTTGAAGCTCATATGATCAATCACCCATAATCCATGTTTCTCTTGGTAAGGGGGAGGAGAAGACAAAGATATGAGTAGATGTCATATGTCATTTAAGAGATAAATGGATTAATTAAAATTCCTTTACCTCTCATACAAATGAGGAATACTCATTAAATTTATTAAGAATATATAACAAAGAGTTTATTTTCCCTTAAGGAAGTGATAAAGATCTGTGAGGGCATGCATGTCATGCGTATTGTGATATATGAATGACATAAATTTAGATGAAAACCTGCGTACGAAACACGTGTGTCGATGGCGTACAATAAATGATAAGAGAAGGTTAGTGAAACTATAAATAAAGGGGAATTCATCTCTCTGAAACATTGTCTTCTCTTTTCTTCTCCTTATCTACAAGTTTATGTTCTTTCAATCTTCTGAGAAGAGTTAATTTATCTTAACTTGTAAGTTCTTTCTAACAACTTTTTTATTTGATGTCCTTGTTTTATAGTAGATGTCATGTCCTGCAGTTTAATTTCATATATATCTCCTTTGTTTTCATGTCTCATGCATATGTGTAGATCATTGTGAAATAGACAAGTAAAAAAAAATGACATCTAAGCTCATGTTTAAGCACATATCCCAAGTATATCTCATAGCGTGTAGTATGTAAAATTTTAGGATAAGCTTTAAACAATATATGTCATAATTGTCTAATAAGATACTGATGTTGTAAAGTCAACACATAAACATTCATATTTGACATAAAGAAAATTAATCAATTCATGTCATATTTCCACAAAATGGGATACTTTGCGTGATATGAAAATTAAAGCGTAATTCATATATAACATATTTCTCCATTTTTTTCCTTTTTTTTTTGAAAATTTATAACCTCCGGCGTCATCCCGCATCTGAGCGCCCGGAGGCTCCGCATGAAAGGCGTGCATGGTAGTGTCGTGAGACACCCGTAGATTTATTGCCCACCGCAGAAAGGCGTCGTGGGTTGCATAACACGTGATTTCGCTGCGTTAACAACGTGAGCAACTTATCATAACAATTTCTCCGCGTTGAACAGCGTGAGCAGTCTATAATTAATATTTACCAGCGTTGGAACAACGTAAGCAGTCTTATTCTGAGTTTACAAAATTGAATGTGAGCGGTATATCGCACACATTTTTCCCCGTTGAACAACGTGAGTGATCTTATTCTGTTTCCGCATTAGACAATGTGAGCTGCATCCATATCCCGCGTTGGAACAACGTGAGCAATTCTTATTATAAGTTTTCCGCATTGGAACAATGTGAGCGTACTCTCGCGCGATATTTCCGCCGTTGAACAAGCGTGAGCATACTTATTACAGTTTCCAGCATTGGACAATGAGCGGATACTTATCATCATATTTCTGTCCGTTAGAACAACGTGAGCAGATAATTAGTTTCAGCGTTAGAACAATGTGAATGGGGACTTATCACAAAAGTATATTTAGAAACTGTGTTTGCATATATATATTTATACATACTTAAACAAGGCATGATCAGGAAGTGTTGATTCTTAAAGGGAAGAAGGAAAAGAACCCTCGGTTGGTGGTAGGGTTTCCCGAAGGTAATCGAGCTGAGAACTTCGAAAGGGCGACCAATCCGAGAAATCAGTAGAGGAAGCTAGAGGGCTTCAGAAACAGAGGAGGAGGAGGAAATACCGTGAGGAAAGAAAAGTCAAGAGAGGAACGGGGCGAAAGCTGAGTGAAGAATGAGGTCAACGTGAGGAGAATCCGAGGATACAGGATAGCCCGGCATTTTGTTTAAACCAATCAAATCGCGATTCACTAGTGAGGCTTAGCGGGTTTAGATTAAAAAAGTTAAAAGATTAGCATTTAATCCCTTTAATTAATTTAATATTTTATGTGATATTAATTTATGATAAAAAATAGGTGTAAATCTTAGATGTTTGTTAACCGAATAGCACGATCGATTGCGTCGGAAGGTCGTTCAAGCAATGTCGATGGATGAGGAAATTAGGTTTAAATTGTGGCGTCGTGCTATGATCGGCGTTCTTGCACACTTTAGGATCAATCAGAAGGTGTTGTTTAATAGATTATGCGTTTGACGAATGGCGAGATCAATTTATGACGAGGAATCGTTAGATGTCGAGGCTTCCCGACTTTGATATGCGCATAATTTCATTAAAAATTCATTTTAATTGTTTGGTTGATCATTAATTGATTCAATATTTTTTTATTTAATTAAATTTAATATTTGAGGCGCGTTATGAAGCCGGCTTTTCAAATCAATGCGAGTTTGATCGAATCCGATCGCATTTAGGAGGTTTATCCTCTACGTCTATTTAATTTTCAATGACACATAGTTGTAGGTCAACAACCAGATCTAAAGTCATCACAAAATGAGGGCAAAATCTCTGGGTAGTATTTTATCTATTATTCCATCTGCCTTCTGAAAACTTTATCGACACTTAAATCATACTCTCTTTATCGAAAGGTCGATGGCGAATTTTTGGAGCCCACAATTAGGTTAGGTCAAATTTGGGTGAATCTAGAACACTACCCATTGACTCGAATCGACATCCCTAATTGAGAGAAACAAACTCAATAAAAGGTCATTTCTAATACCATTTTTTCCTTATTAGAAAATCTCATTCAATGTCTTCTTCTTTCTCTATCAAGATCCTATTTTATCCAATCCTACAAAAGTTCAACCAACATTTGCTCGACATTTGTAAGGAAAAAAAAAAAGCTTATTAAGCCTATGTTGAAATTCAAGAATGCCATGATGCCCAGGAACAACATTAATATCATTTGATACCAAATATTTTCTAACAACTTCGAAATATTTGGAGTAGAAATGGTTTCACATCAACCCTAGGAAGTATCCATTTCTTTGATGAATCATGTCACTTCATCACCTAATTGTCCAATTTGCAAAAGTATGAAAAGCCTCATGCACCGTTTTGGTCATTTGGTGGAAGGAAATCAAGTCCCTTAAATGCTACATTGCATGACTTACGTAGGCCACTAAAAAGTCATAAACTTTAAACCTCCAATTGTCAGGTTGGCTTTTACTCTTAGCCTGATGAATTCACCTTTTAAGTCACAAAAATAGTCACCAATCCTTACGGTTGGCATAATTTAGATAGCCTTGAAGTAAATTAATGCATGAGTCCCTGGCTCTCCCTTCTCCAATTCCCTTCTTTATGAAGAATCCCCAAGCAGCGAAGAGCCGATCAACCAAGTAGTTGAGGCACACCAACCATCTTCAGCAAGGTTAAACAAACCACAACCAATGTTGTGGTCCGTTTTGGAGAATCTACCAAAACAATCAGGACCACTATAACCTTCATTATTTCACCATGGTTTAGTTGCAAAAACCTCTACCAAGCCTGAATTGTCTAGTATCCATGATATCAATGACCATTCAAATAATGATTACTTAAATTCAATGTCGTTAAAACCAGGCCAGACTGGACCGGGTCGGCCTATTGGACAAGTTCAACTGCGAATCGATCATAAGGTTGATCTAATCACACTGAAAATTTGATCTCACACTGAACCGACAATAACCAAGGAGAACCGCTATGGTCGAACCGACAGATTAGTTCTGGTCTTAAGAAACCTCCCAATTCACAATCACCATTTTAAATTATTTCAGTAAATAATTAATTTTTTTAATAAAATATATATTAATTTTTTTAATAAAAAATATATTAATTTTTAATAATAATTTTTAACCATTTATATTTAATTATTTTTAAAATCTTTCTTATAAATTCTAAACATTATATTTTTATTAACATGAATGCAATTAGGTTAATCCATAATATGACCACCAAGCAACCACTCTAAGTAGTTTACAAGGTTACCCTTTGAAGCTCTTTTTTATATATAACGAGTGCAACAACTATTCTCTTTATGATGTGAGACTAAAAAATACAACTATGTTTTAGTTTTGAGAATATTAAAGAGCATTAATATTTAAGAATATAAAAATAACTTTTGAATTTTTAAATACATATTCTTATTATAAATTATATTTGATGATATAAAAAAATTTTAAAAATATATATTTTATAATAATATTTATAAATATGTTATATATTATATTTTTTATGTTAGCTATATTTTATAAAGTTTATAAAATAATTTTTATATTTTAAATTTCATACTTTTATTACAAAATACAATTTTCTAATAAATACTACTTATATTTATAAACTTATAATATGATTTTTAATAAATTTTAAAATATATTTAATATACATATCTAAATTTATAATACACATATAATTATATCTTAACGTGTTATATTATCATATCATTTAATCAGATTAATATTTATTATGTCATCCAGCTCAACCTCAGTTGAACTATTGAAACTTGAACCTCTCCTTTCAATTTTTTGTTCGATCTAATTTTCACAACCTTGCTTAAATTAATCCACCCCACTTAAGAAGCATGGGGATAAGCATGACAAAAAATTTTCTCTATCATAAAAGCCACATCAATGACACTAATGAGTGTCGACACCTAAAGGCTCTGAATGAGAAATTTATCAATAAGAAGCATTTAAAAGAGTTCCCGCTGATCTTTGCTCTGCTAAAAATAACACTTGTAATTCTACACCCAATAATAATAACAAATGCACTATCGATAAGCCTAGATATAGCAGAGTCTATATAATTGGTCAAGCCTACACCATAACTAAGCCATGTGGGCAACTAGACATGAGACTGCCCACTAAAGGAGCAAACACATCCTCAAATATTATAAGGCAAATATATAGTCTGAAATGTCTTTCACAATACGATCATCATCATCATCTATCACCATAAGTCACTCGCATCTTGATTGATATCAATAGCTTGATCAATGTCATATTCTTCCACCTCACCAAGAAGCTCAACCTTGGCAATAAGTAATATAAGGCTCATGAAGTGGCTTCAATTGGATTCTCTAGCGAAAATGGTCAAGAAAAAGTGCAATCATCTTGGAAGTCACATGGCACGATGACCAAAACTTCATTATGAAGGCATCACCTCAATAATCCTCAATAATCTTGGAAGTCACATGACTCATTATTTTTCTGCCTTCAACTACAATGAGGGGAGGTCAACTCCATATTCCTCAACTCCAATGTTGGCCGCTCCTTTATCCACAATACTCCTTTTTGGTGACCCCAGGCTTCAACATCTTCAACGCCATCATATGCTGGCCAATAAGATGAAAGATGCTCTTGGTGCATAGCTTGATTTCGTCAAAGAAGAACAATTGCCCAACTTCAGCCCAAAGAAGTACTGGGTTTTCCACCCCTTCATCTAATTGGCAGCTCATCAACATGGAACCTCTTCAGATACAAGGAGTTAGAAACTAGGAGCCATGTATCTACTTGATTTGGAATTGGTTCATAAAGTCTGGATTTTGTTGTCCATAAAAAAAACACTGCTCCTTGAAAATTTTCTTCTCATTTGTTCATTTACTTGCAAGGAATCAACCTTTTATAGTGTGTAATTCCTTTCTCATATTAAGAGGTCTTCCCCAAAACTCCTACACTCATCATATCATTTGACTAAACCATTTTAACATTGGGTCATTTCTGTTGTATTCTCTATCGTGTTCAGTTCCTCCCCGTGAACAAAAATATCTTAGGTTGTCAACTCTCATATTACGAACTCTGATGTATATCATGTGCCCAAATTTGGATGCCCTTAGGAGCTTCTAGTATTCACATATATCTTGATCTTAAATTTGCTAATCAAAATTTCCTTATTCTCTAAACATCTTCTCCACAATTCTAATTTTTCACTTATATTTATGAATAGAATACATAAAAAGCACTTTATTTTCAATATCCTTTGTTACCATACCCGTAGCCAAAATTTGTTGCAAGAGAAGGTGAAAGGGTAACAAGAAAAGATGAAACGACAACAAATTAAAGTTATATTCAAGTCTTTTTTTCCCCCGAAAATATGCCAAAATCACCAATGACATTTGAAAGAAATTAAAATAGTTCATAGACATATCTACATCAAATATGTCATAATAATTTATATAACACATTATTTAAAACTACTTCTAATACTCAACAAAGCATGCATGTGTTACCGCTGATAAATTGATGGTAACAAGAAAAGATGAAACGACAACAAATTAAAGTTATATTCAAGTCTTTTTTTCCCCCGAAAATATGCCAAAATCACCAATGACATTTGAAAGAAATTAAAATAGTTCATAGACATATCTACATCAAATATGTCATAATAATTTATATAACACATTATTTAAAACTACTTCTAATACTCAACAAAGCATGCATGTGTTACCGCTGATAAATTGATCAACTAACCAACACCTTAGGAGAGTAGATGTATTCAATTTGGCCTATAGTAAAAAAAAATTGAGGTAGACCCACAAAGACTTGGTTAAGAAGTATAAAAAACTTATCTTATTTTATTAAACTTAAATGAAAATATGACACTTAATAGGACACAATGGAAAAGAAGGATTCATATAGCCAACCCTTTGTAGTGGGACAAAGACTTCTTGTTGTTGTTGTAGCCAACTCCTTATGCATATTTTGTTGTACCTTAAGTCCCATTAAAGGTAGTTCCCACTAGACATGCCTCTCATCAATTATAATAAGGCATAAAAATTAAATTACAATCTATTCAAAAATAACAAAGTACTTTCAATTAAACAAAATTGCAAACAAATTTGGCAATGAAAAATACAATGATAGGAACATGGGACAGCCATAAGAGATGCTGCAGTAATCAAGGGGTTGTTTTCCTGGTGGGGTCGGAGGCCAAGGAGTTCAAGGTGGGGGTCCTTGGAAAAGCAGAATAAAACGATGCTGCAGTAAATTAAAAGATGCATTCAGATAAAGATAGAAACTTGGACGGAGAAAATTCAAGAGAATTAGTTTTAGTGGAAGATCAAGTTAAGTGTTGCAGAGATGAGGATGCTCAAGTGGATGAGTGGCTTTACTCTTAGAGATAAAATGCGAAATGAGTATGTTCGGGAAAAAGTTGGAATAACTCCAGTGGCAGATAAGATTAGAGAGAGTCGCCTTAGATGGTTTGGCCACATAAAGTGTCGGCCGTCCGATGACCCGGTTAGGAGAGTGGATGCATTAGATTTGCCTTATGTTAAAAAAGGTAGAGATAGACATAAAAAGACTTGGCTAAGATGTATAAAAAATGGCCTTATACTTGAATTAAATGAGAATTTGACACATAATAGGACACAATGAAGAAAAAGGATTCATATAGCCGACCCCACAGTGGGATAAAGGCTTCTTCTTCTTGTTGTTGTTGTTGTTGTTGTTTAAGTGGAAGGAAAATACAATACTGCAAAGATACACAAAAAAAGATTTTTAAAAATGTGAGTTCATTATTAATCAAAAGAAAGAAGGGAGAGTTTCATAGCATGTTGCATGCAGATGCTTTTAAACATCTAAGCATGAAAAATTAGATATGATTAATTGGACGAAGGTAACGAAAACCATAGAACCATAAGGCCATAAAAATGCAAATCACATCTCATTTTCAGATGATAGGAGACAAATAGAAACCATCTAAACCTTAGGGGTGATCATATTATGCGCCCGATGTCCCAGTTGTCCATTATTGCTCCCCATGATCATGGTCGAATGACAAATCTTGAAGTTTTCCACCAGTTTGTTGTGAAAAGAGATTTAGATTTAAGATATCCAACTTGATGTTTCAATAAAATTTGTTATATGAAATTGAATAAAACAAAAGATTGACTTGATCTAGTCAAAGTTTAATAGCATGCTCACCACAGGTTAATGCAATCCACGACATTATTGATGTCCATGATAAATATCAAACAATGTAATTTTTTAATACTAAAGTAAAATTTTGAGAGAAATCAAATGACAAACAAGACAGGATATCAACATCAGGGATTGGATGCCTTGTCTATCATTACAACAAGACAAAAAAAAAGAAAGAAATCAAGTTTAGAGTCACTGTTTACCATTCTAAAACTTTCACAAACGTAAGCTCAAAAAGAGTGATTAGGGAATATAACACCCAATAAGTGAGCCATTGCTGATCATCTACATGAGATTTACTTTCTATTGCCTTTACAGAAGCATACCTGTTAAAATACCATAAAAGTCCGCATTTTATCAATTCAAGAAACAACCAACAGTAAAGATAATAAAACAAGTAGTATTAATAACTTAAAAAATTACAACAGGCACTTACAAAGGGTAAACAAGTGTTACCAAAGGTCTGCACGTGAAAAGAAAAAATTCTATGTTAGGATCAAGAAATAAAAACTGCGTATTAAAAATATGCAGACAAAGCGCATAACAGTGAAAAAGTCAAAAACCTCCCTTTTTCATTGCTTAGATCGATTGAAAGAGGAAATGGCTTTTATCAAACAAAAAAAAAACTATATTGCAACGAAGGAGACTAATAAGAGTATACATCAATACTAAAATGTCCACCTATTGGCCTTGATCAAGTGCCCAATTTGAATGCATTAAAGTTGATTCAATATAAGTGGAGCCACAAACCAAATCTCCTAATAGGAAATTTGAGCTTTGGCGATAAAGAACATGAGACAATGGATGATTCCGTGGTGAAGAGCATAGGGCCGTGACTGAATCAAAAAAACTAATGGGCTACACTGAAATAAATTCAAAGAGATGATTGCCGATGTTTTGAGAAAATGCACAGATATAAATCAAGCAGGCTATTCACTTGATATGAATCATGAACAATGAAACCATCTTGATGGATGGCAAGGGTCTTTAAGAAGTGTGGTGCTGCAAATGATGTTGCTTGGGTTTAGTTGCAAACGGAAGTGACCCCCACATGTTATGCAAAAATAGCGGACAGAATTTTGATGATGATTTTTCATAATGTTTTAGATCTTCTTTATTACCTTGTTTTATAATTCTAGCATTTTGTTATTAGAAGATTTCTAAGTGACTTGTATCGAGTGAGTTATAGCATCATTTTGTGGGAAGAGGAGTGTATTTGGATTTGGGACGAAAGATTTCTTTTGCTCCATTGATTTCAACACTTGTGTAGCTTCTTGATAGTTTATCAATTCCTCTCTCATCTCCTGAATAGGCTTCTCAATGAACGTTGACACAAAATACACAAAATTAAAGATGAAGGATCTACCTTAGTGAATGACAAACAATGGAGTGAATGATGAAGCCTTTGATCCTATTAACAAAACCTAGATATTATAAAATCCATATTCCTCTTCAAAAGACAAAAATAATCATTCACTCTCTCATATTGTGATTTAATAGTAGAAAATCTGATTCCCTAGCCTTCTCCTTTTTGAAAAGGAACCACTTACCCAATAAATGACAAGCAAATAAAGGTAATCAATTAAACATTTGAATCTTATACCACTCACCCTCTCTTATAGTGACTTAATGATGGAAAATCTAATCTCCTAGCATTTCCATTTTTCAGATGGAAAATACTATTCCAAAAACTGACAAGTGGGCAAATATAATTTAACAAACAAATATGAATCTTTGCAATGAATTTGAAACTTCCATGCCCTCATTCTCTCTTGTCAACACCACATAGGATTGGGTTATGTCCATAACTTCCACTGCCATGGTACCTTTTTAAAGGTTGACCCCTATTTTAAGTTGTGAAGCTTAATGTTTGACGCCCAATGAAAAATTTTGATACCCAAACTAAGTCATAGGTCAGCGCTAGGTTTTTCCAAATTTGTGACTTATTTATTTCATTAAAGGTGTTCTGAGGATTTTACTACATTTTCAACTCCCTTAGGTTTTTATTTTATAATGTATTAAATTAATTAAGACTATAATTCTCCAAAATCAAACCATAATGAAATTTGCAGTAGAGATATAATGAAGCCATTTATTGTGTGAACCTGTATAAATTCTTTTGTATTTATTGTATGTTGATATTAACACTACATTTGCCGATCTCAAGTCCGGATGTGAAAAGTGAAGGGTTACGATAGGCAGTGGACAGTCAGCGTAAAATTTGTCAAAATAATCATGACATGAATCATTTAAAACATTGTGTTAATGTTAGCGTTCGAAAGCGTCGTATAGTTTGAATCTGATGAAAAGTGTGCAAGAAGTTGCATCGGCGCTAAGTCTGTTAAATAGAGGTTCCCATTATGGCGGATCACGGGCATAAAAGTTAGTCCATGAAACTAGAATTAGGTTAAGAACTTAGAATATAAGTACTCTTACAGGTAAATTATTGGAATTAATAGATATTGTGGTTCATAGGAAGATAAATATTTTATGTGTTCAAGAAACTAAATGGATTGGAGAGAAGGCTAAAGAGATTGATAGTTTAGATTTTAAGTTTTGGGTAAGTTGAATTCAAACGAAAATGACATGATTATAGATAAAAATTTGAAGGATAATGTTATAAATATTAATAGATGTAGAGATAGAATTATAGCTTTAAAGATTGTTGTTGATACTAGATTATCAATGTGATAAGTGTTTATACTCCTCAAGTAAGTTTGGATGTAAGCTCAAAAGAACATTTTTGGAATGAATTAGAGGGATTAATACAAAAATACCTCTTGAAGAAAAAATATTTATTGAAGGAGATTTAAATGGATATGTTAGTAGTGGTAAAAAATTTTAAAAGTATTCACCAGAAGTTATAGATTTAATAAAAGGCAGGATTATATTAGATTTTCTTTAAATTTTACGATTTTGTAGAATAGAAATACTTTATTTAAGAAAAGATATCGACATATTATTACTTATAAAATGGATCTAAGAAACACGTGATTAATTATTTTCGCAAGAAAAATAGATCGCTTAGATCAGAAAGTAAGATCATTTCAAGTGAAGGTTTAAGTACCCAACATCGATTATTAATTTTAAATTTTAAGATGAAAAATTAAAAGATGAAAAATAAATTAGATTATTGTCCTAAGATTAGATGGGGACACTTAAAGAATACTAATAAAAATATTTTAAAAGTTGTCTATAAGAACTAGAATTTGAGATGTTTATAAAGTTTAATGTTTTGTGAAAAAATAACAAAGTGAAATTAAGAAAGCTAAAATGTCGGAGAATCAAGAGAAAAGTTCTTTAATAAAAAATAATTTGGATGAATGCATGTTAAAAGATAAAGAAATAAGAAGATTGTTATAAAACTTGATTTAGATATAAAAACTTAAAGAATTGGGAAAGATATAAAGTGATATGTAGAGATTCTAAGAAAATAATATATGATGCAAAAAAATTTAAATTTCAGTGATTTATATAATAGATTAGATACCAAGAAGGTGAAAGATGTATATATAAGTTAGCCAACTAAAGAGAGAGAAGAAATAAAGGTCTAGTTAAAGTGAGGTGTATTAAAGATGAAAATCATAAAGTACTTTTCTTAAAAAAGAATATTGAAAATAGATAAATAAGATATTTTGATAAACTTTTCAATGAAGGATCTGAAAATACGATTGATTTTAGCAACTTTAATACCCTAAACAAAAATAGAGAATTTTGTTTTTATCGACGTATTAGTAAATCTAAAGTTAGAGAAGCTTTAAAGAAAATGAAATATAGAAAACAAGAGGACCACGATGATATTCCAATGTATGTGGAAATGTTTAGAGATCAAAGAATTTCTTGGCTTACAAATCTTTTAATGTTGTTTTAAAGACTAAAAAGATGTCGATGTGATGGAGAGAATTTGTTGGTTCCTATATTTAAGAATAAAGGTGATACATAAGAGTGTGCAAATTATGAGGAATTAAGTTAATGTGTCATACATTAAAATTATGGGAGAGAGTAATCGAGCAGTTACGACGATGTGATACAAAAGTTTCTCATAATCGCTTTGGTTTCATAGTTTGATGGAGAAGTATAGAGAAAGTAAGGATGATCTACATATGATGATATTTATTGATTTTAATGATAAAGTTTCAAGAAATGTTCTTTGGAGAGCTCTAGAAAATAAAGGAGTTAATATTGATTATATTCAAGTCATTAAGAATATGTATGCTAGAGTTGTTACTTGTGTCCAAACACAAGGAGGATTGACAAAATATTTTCCTATTCCAATTGGATTACATCATGGATCAGCTTTAAGCCCTTATCTTTTTGCTTTAGTTATGGATGTTCTTACTAGGCATTTATAGGAAGATGTACCTTGGTGTATGCTTTTTGCTGATGACATTCTTCTTGTTGATAAGACTAGGGAGGGAGTCCAAGAGAAACTTGAATTATGGAGGTCAACCTTAAAGTCTAAATGTTTTCGTTTAAGTAGATCTAAAATTGAATATATGGAGTGTAATTTTAGTTGTAGAAGTTATAGTGGTAGTATTGTGAAATTAGGTGAACAAGTCATTACAAAGAGTGATCGTGATATTTAGGCTCTATTGTTCAAAATGATGGTTAAATATGGAGATGTTATTAGTAGAATTCAAGTTGGATGGATGGGAGGAATGCATCCACCCGT
This sequence comes from Cymbidium sinense, assembly GCA_021442155.1. NCBI lineage: Eukaryota > Viridiplantae > Streptophyta > Magnoliopsida > Asparagales > Orchidaceae > Cymbidium > Cymbidium sinense. Next base: position 65,468,268 of record CM038229.1, on the reverse strand, counting down.
TGTGTGTAGAAAAGTACCGCTTAAACTTAAGGAAAATTTTATAAGATGGTGGTAAGACGCAATGATTTATGGTGAATGTTGTAGATAAAAGAGAAAGCATAAGACTAAGTTAAGTGTCACGAAGATGAGGATGGTAGATGAGTGGCTTTACTCTTAGAGATAAAATGCAAAATTAGTATGTTTGGGAAAAAGTTGAGTAGCCCAGCGATAAGATTAGAGAGTCGCCTTAGATGATTTGGCCACATAAAAGCGTCTACCGTCATGACTTAAGAGAGTAGATGCATTAAATTTATATGTTAAAAGGTAGAGTAGACCTAAAAGACTTGGTTAAGATGTATAAAAATTACCTTAGTATACTTGAATTAAATGAGAATTTGACACAAATGGACTAAGGATTCATGTAGCAACGCCAATTTAGTGGGAGGGTTGTTGTTGTTGTTGTTGTTGTTGTTAATATTTTTCTATTTTTTTGTTATTTTTTGCGCTCTATGTTTGAATTATGTTTCACTTATTTTTTGACACATATACATACACTCATTACAAGAATTCAAGCCTAACAATGAATAATGCAAAAATCAATGTGATTTTTGCGCTTGATCTCTTGTCTTCTCAATTATGTGTTCATCAAATTCATTCACAAAGACTCTTTCACAAAAATAAGTCATATGTCATAACATTTTCTATTAGAGTAGCCCCTACTCTCAATCTACTGAAAAGTTAAGTAATAAAGAAGTATGATATCAAGGCTCTTCATGCCTCAAATGCATAAAATTGGGTGAAACAGAAAACAAGGACATAGATGGAAAAACACTTATGGAAACCCAACTATTTTTATGGATGAAGTCTTGAAGAAGCCCCTAGAGAAACAACTGTCATAAAGTTTTAAACTAAGATTTAATTTATTTATTTTTTTAGCAAGAACATCTTTAACATACTTCATCGAAAATATACTTCACATGTATAAAGATGCACTTGTTAAATCACATCTTGATGAAATTATTTCATCAATAGGGAATGGAGGAACATTGATATGAATGTTGATGAAGTCAATCAAACTTCATTATTCTAGTATTTATTATATCCCTCCGTTAAGTATTTTTTGACATCATGTTTATCGTAAAGAATCGTTAGCTGAGAGAAGGTCAAGAATTCACTTCTTTTTAGCATGTGATCCTAAGCTTAATGCTATGAGATGCATACCAAGTTTAGGTACCAGTGATGGGAGATAAATCTATTTAGAATGAATCAAACTTTATGCATGTAGTGATAAGCAGCCAATTGTGATAACCTTGCAGTAGATAAACAATTCCCATATGAAGCAATCTATTTCTATTGCAATTGGATGAAGAAATTACACATCAAGAGGTACTATTAAGCCCCTTCCCTAAAATAAGAAATGTTGTTGAAATATCACACTACTTTGATAATCACAAAATTGGTTGTCATGCAATATTCTTTTCTTGACTGTCAGCAAAACAACCTAAACTCATGAAATAGCTTATGCACATAAGAAACGGGGAAAGAAAAAGGGCATTTAAGTCATTAAGGGTATGAACATCTGAGAGGAGTTAGAGGGCGCTATTCCTTCAAACAGATAGCAACGAAACACAAACATCAACAGATTTCTTCCTGTATGACTCTCAACCAATTTTGAGAGTAAAGATAAACCCTAGAGAAATCCTAGAGTTAACAAACAAGCAAAATATGAAAATCTATTAAAAAATGATTGAGAAACAACTAAAAAACAGGGTTTGGATGGCTTAAGCTTTAGAAATGAGAAACGAAATAAAAATCCGTAAGAACTTTCCCAACACATATTCTCTAAATTGTAGAGCATATTCTCTAAATTGTAGGACAAAACTACAAAATTGCAAATCCAGCTCAAGTACTCCTGCATCACTGCATGTCTGTAGGAAAGAAATTAAACTGGTTGTCTTTTACGCCATATTTACGATAAATGCAACTACAGACTTGCAAGAGCAGCAAATCGCATATGCAGAACAGTAAAAAATCTCAGGCTTTGAATACCCCGCAAGAACGTCGAAATTTTTCAGCACCACCTTGAAAAAGGATCCCGAACCCATGATGATCTGCGTTCTAATCTGTATCGATACAGAGCGAGTCCGAATCGAGAGACTGAAAGAGAGAGAGAGAGAGAGAGAGAGAGAGAGGAGAAAATCAAGAAAAAAAGTGAAAGAAAGCACTACGAGGGAGCTTAAAGTACAGTTTGAGAAAAAGTGATTCATTCTAATAAAAGATTAAATATATATTATAGTTATATTAAAATAAACTAAATAATTTTAAATTTTATTTAAACCAATATTTCTCAAATAATTTATTAAAAAATCACGAAAATAACATATCATTATTTCATTATATAAAATAATAAAAATTTAAATAAAAATACACGACATTTTTATACTAAACTATATTATCTAAGAAAATAAATCTTAAAAATTTTTTAAAATTTATTCGAAAATATTAATATTTAGTAAAAGTGCCGAGAGAAATATCATATTTTGATTTGGTTGTTTAATTCTATAGCTAACTTTCATCAGATTATTTGGACGCATCCTTTGGAATCTTTTCGAGTTGGTTTATTTCTGGTGACCGGCTTTTTTCTTTTGGGTTGAAGCTGTCACTTTGGCTCGCTCTGTTGTACTTTTTATTTATTTAAATTAAATTACTGCTCACCGTCCTGAGAAAGAAACAGCCGACTCAAATGCATGATTCTCTAGCTAGACATGTGGGCATCATGTGTCACGTGATATGTCAGTGCGGATGAATTAGTTTTGAGCAGCTCAAGAATGAAAGCTATGATGTAGGTTATGATGTAGATTATATTAGAGGTATAAGTGAGTCAAGTTAATTCATGAGCTGACTCAAATTTGGCTCATTAATCAGCTCGTGAGCCAAGTTTATCGAGTCATGAACTCGAGCTCATAAATAAGCTCAAAAAATTTCGAGCTCAAGTTTGAGCTTGATTTGACTCGGTTCGGTAGCCTATCGAGTCAACTCATTTACATAATGACAAACTATAATTATCTTATATCTCGTTATCAGTTCAATAGTTTATCAAGATTTTTAAATGAGCTTTACCATTTGAGTCGAGCTCGATTGACTTTCTTTAAATCGAGTCGAGCTTGAGCCTGGTAATTGAGCTCAACAGGGATTAAATAAACTTAGCTCGATTAAGTCAAAACTCGACTTGACTCGACTCGTTTACACCCCTATGTGATATATTGACACAAGTCAATAGTGATAGTCCATGTTTTTAGAATTTCTCAAATAATCCCATATTTAAAAAATTTCGCTAAAATATCTCTAATCAAAACTTAGAAATATGATAGCACAAGTGTTTAGCAGCAGAATGAGCTTTTATTTTTAAGAAGGATAAATTTATATATTAGAATAAAAGTAGAAGGTAAAAATAAATTTTAAGGGGCATAAAAGACTAATTTGATCACCTCGTATAAAAAAAATTATAAAGTTTAGGGGGGCAATTGCCCCTCCTCAACCCTTCTTGATTCCGCCCAGTGTTAAAATTATGAGTATATTAATAATGATGAATATAAATTTTGACAAATAAATATTTTTTTTATTTTTAAAATGATGGAATTATTTAATATTATTAAATTGATCAACTTATTCTTGAGAAGTATTTTTTTTCTAGCAAACATATTATTAGAGTGTCAAAGGTACAATAAATTTGAAAAACTTTAAAAAAATATTAAGTTGATTTGCAAAATATTGAGGGTGCAATGGTTATTTAAATTAAATGTCATTGATTTGCCACTCTTAGACTTAGCATTAGAGAAGTATCTTTAATTATTAGCAAAGGTAAAGTCTATGTTAGTAACAGCAAGGACATCATCTCTTGTGCAACATGAGGAGGAAATTGGCCTAGTAAGCTTTATGGCATGATTTACCCTTATCATGAACCAAACTAAATTCACTAAACACTCATTATCATTGGTTTGTGCAATCATAGGGGGCTTTAAAGATGGATAATTTTTTCTCTTTTTTTTTTTTTGGTTCTATTTCACACTTTAACAAATAAATATCAACAGTTATTACTATAATCTCTTAGTTAAATGAGTTCTTCATACATGATTTGTTTCTTACCTATAATTGTCCGGTTACAACACTCGAACTTATTTCATTCTCTCTCTCTCTCTCTCTCTCTCTCTCTCTCTCTCTCTAGATATAATATTCTCGCACCTTATTTATGTTCTATTTGCAATTAAGAATTGTCATGAAATATGTGTAAGTTAATTTTTTCATGAATTTATCCTAACCACTCTGGGTAGCCTAATAATCTCTCTTATATCTAACATTAGTTTAACAATATCATCATCTACATCCTCTTATTCTTTGTGATTGATTCCTTGGTAACTTTATGGGCACTAACACTTTTTTTTTTGCGTTAGCAACCTCTCCATCCTTGATTTTCTTTTGTGAGGTCCCCTACTTTTATTATAGCTTATTTGGAGCCCTAGCGATTAACCATTCATGCTATTAGTTGGGTTCCTATATACATATATTTGGGATAACCTTAATACTTTGAAATTAAGCAAACTACTTCCTCAAAAATCCTTTACTATTGGAGCAAATTGTGGTGTGCCATTATCTCTTGCTCTTAGTGGCAACTTGTTTTCTTCTAATCGATAATTTTTATCCTCAATTATGGCAATATATAAGGGAACCATGAATCCTTCCAAGTAGAAATTTTTCTTGTACATTTGCATTAGCTAGTTCAATGTCGATGAACATAAGAGTATTGTAATATTGATAGTGCCCTCACATTAAATAGAAGAATTATTTTGTTAGTCCTAAATTAAAATATGATATATATATATGCCTTGTATTCTAAGTATCAAAATAAATGCTCCACACTACTACACCACTCAACTATAGATTGATCCACCACTATGGTAATGCCATATATGTGATGGCCATCTTTATAGTCCAAAATTAATCTTCCCATTTGACTCGATCAAAGCACAATTTAACTTAAACATGCAGATAAAATCAAAGTGGTCTATTGACATTACACAATGTTAATTTGTCAGGATCATGACTGAATTTGTTGATCACTAATTATCTATTTAAGAATGCATCATGCATGCTCATAAAATTTCAGCAAAAAGTGTTAAAGGAGATAATTGCTAGAATCGTATAACACTTGGAATACATACATACCGTGGGCTCTGAAAATTCACCACTGACCTCTCGAAAAATTGAATTGAAGAGAGTATGGTTTAAGTATCGGTGTTATTTTTAGAAGACAGATGGAATAAAAGAAAAGACATTACCCAGAGATTTCATCCTCATTTGGTGAGGACTTTTTATCTAGTTCCAGGTTTCTTATAGGCACAAGCCCCTATGGTTAATTACCCATCTCAATAAGTGAGAGAGAACTTTTGATTGAAGCTAGTCGTTAGATTGCTAAATGTGTGGCGTATAATAGAATCATATGGAGTTTAAAATTTAAGATTATGAAATTCATCATTTTTAGCTTAAAGCAGATGGTTGAGAGAATGATGATGTATCCGATCTAGATCTCATGGTTCCATCATCCGCTATGGTCCCTAGCTAGTCGAGAAGGTAGTCAACTTGACCAGGGATCCTTATCGAACACATGGGTTATGTCGCCCAAGAAATCCCAGACACGTTTATTTAAGGAGATAATCTTAAGTCTACCTTAGCTGATAGAGGGATATTTGCCCTATCAAGTATACCTATGATTTAAAACTCAAAGGATAAAGCCATTGGGGAGCATACGGGCTATGATTGTGATCGTAATATAATAGAGCTTTACTGGCCAAACCACCAGATCAGAGGATTCTGGTCGTAACTACATCATATGTGGACCCTACCGCCAAGCCATGCAATCATAGGACACATGCCACGTCCTTACTAGCATGAGATTCATTGAGAGTGAACATAGTAGAACACTTGATTTGACATTAGCTCCTTTGTGAGCTAGAGTTTTCTTGATTTATCACATTCAATAAATTATTGCTGAAGGTGGATTGAATAGAGTTTGCTTTAAGCCTTTAAAGATTAAATTTTATTTGAGTAATTTTTAGATTAATGTTTAATTTGAGTTAATTTGATTTGAGATTAGAATCATATTTTGATGGAAGTATCTCCTCCGGTTGAAATCACCATTCAACACAACCATCATCGGGATAATTAATTGATTGAATCGAATATATCTGAGAACTTTAAATTCTATCAACTCTGTTTAGCTCCTAATAATGGATCAGATCTATTGACACATGACAGAATTAGCTTCTCAGATATTTTACTAAGTTGAAATTCTTATAATAAATTTTTAGGTTTTGTTAACACAGACCCAGTTCTAAGACTAAACCAGGAAATAACCCACACAGCATCCTCAAATACTTTGAATTTAAACATTCAACATAGTGTCTGGGCCCATGCGGGTGTATTTAAGAATGCCTTATTTCACGTCTTCTACTCTCTTGTACAAAGTGTTGCGAATCTGGTGGCGTTGAAGGCGTTTTACTTTTTTTATTTAATTTTTTGCATTTAAGCTAATGCAAAAATCACGTTCATTTGATTCTTCATTTATCAAGTCACTACAATTTTAATGAAAAATTTTATTTATATTCATAGATATATCTCCAAATATATTACAAATTTTCCTTTTTTATTTTCTCAATTCGTTCAATGAATTACAAACTAATTTGATTATTCACATTTGCTAATAAGTCATATAATCAACCACTCATCTGCAAACCAATTTGTAGAACTTAATACAAATTTATTTGCAAGTTATTTCCATTTAATCCTTGCTTGAAATTGAGTTTTCATATTCAATTGATTTCTATTGAAATCACCTACCAATCTCTTTTGAATTTTACATTTGAAAGCTATACTTCAACCATATTACAAGCTTCCAATAATCTAATTATGCATTCAATTGAATTTATCTTTGTATCATGTTGAAATGAAAGACTGTAAAGTATCATTCATGTTCACTCAGTCAATCTTTTAAGCTTAGATTTGTATCCTATAAATATTCTTTGCCTCTAAGCCTTACAATCCAAAATTTAATTTAACGCCATCATTAATTTTAAATTTTGATCTTAGAAGTTATAATTAAATCGATTTATTTTGAATTCAAATTTTATTTAGAGCATAGCCTTTCAATTTTGTATTTACTTCATTTCAAGCTCATTTACATTTAATTTCCAATTCATTTCTTTAGGACTTTACATTTTATACTTAACTTAATGTTAAATCATTTTTTTTTTATTAAGTCTCATAAATTTAATGAAATTTTGGCAGCCTCCCGGCGTCATCCCCACATAGGGGTTGCATCGAAAGTGTTCTGGCTTACTAGGTACGCCTTAATGAGCGTAGTGAGTGGTGTTTTGCGACACTACAACCACCTTCACACCCACTACACCCTATGGGGCATTAGTGGGGTCTTGAAACCTGCATTGGTGTCAAAACATAGGGATTATAAAGAAAAAAATAAAGTCTGATGAAATTTTGGTAGCATTTCGGCTAGTGGAATGACATTGTGGGTGAAAACAAATTTGATTTGGGCATTCACCATCATCAATCAATTTCCTCCCTTCTTCTTCCTTGAATTCTTTCCTTCTCTATCTTCATCCCTCTCAAAAATAAAGATGAAGACAAAAAGAAGAAAATAAAGGAAAGAAGAGAGAGAAAATTCAATATGATGATGATTGTTTCTTTCTTTAGATGCATCGAGGGTGATTAGGTGTAGCATCGAGGGGAAGGTGTACTATCTCGAAAGATAGAAGTCACCACCCTATAATGGACCTAATCACCTAAATAAGGACTCTTAAGGACTTATGGGTCTGCGGGATGATGTACCAGAGATTCTTCCCTTACTTTACATGGAAAAGTAAAGCAGAGTTTATTTTAAATCGGGTTCATTAAGTTCCCTACAAGGGCAAGCCCCATAGTTAATTACATCTTAAGGAAGGGGGATTCCTTAGGAACTCTCGATTAAGGAAAATGATCATTATCTCTAAGGATTTCAATAGGTAGGACTATCAATCGATTGGTTTATTATTGAAAAGTCAAGTGGGATCGATTAAGAGGAAGGAGTTTTTATCAAAGCAAAATAAAAATAAGTAGGGGATGCTTAAGATACTAAGAAGCCTAGTAAGCATCCCAAACTACCCTATGGTTGGGCTTTATATTTTTGAAATTGATTTAATTTATTTGACTTGATTTTTCATTAAAAATTTAAGGCTTATAATTCCATGATACAAGGTCATGAAAATGCCTAGGAGATGAGGATTTATGCTTATGACCCATATAAGGGAGAAGCAACCTCGGAACCTAAATATAGGGAGCTTTGGCAAGGGCCGAAAGCATGACCTAAATCTAAGACAAAAAATATGTATTTGGTTTACCTCCATAAGAGAGGACAAATCACCCAACAGCTTGGACTTACAACTGCCTGGTGGTGGTCGCCAACTAACTCCTCCTACGATTTTAAATACATGTAGGCAAGTCATATTCTTTATGCAAGATAGCTAGGTTGTTATTTATTTAGAAAGAAACTAAGTCCTTAAACTCACTCTCTAAAGAGACTTGATCATATAAGGGTATGCTTCAAATGACCTAAATCTAATGCAATTCAAATTTCAATTTTTTTTTTTTTTTTGGACAATCATTTTGACTCAAGTTAAATCGGATTCATATGCCTAATGCATGAGAAATGAGATTATTGGCCAAAATAAGCGAGAAGGAAGGAGGTGTGTTTCCACCATGGCTCTCAAAGGTCAAGCCAAGTTTCTCTGGCAAAGGTGGAAGCCCCCCAATCAGAAGTGAAAATAATATGTATTTATGTATGATGTTATAAAAGGAATACTCATCCAGCTAAGGGGTTGCTAATTCTTTTATCTTGATTTTAAACTTAAGCTTTAGGTGAGGTTATGAGTTCTTTATTTTTAATTTTGAATTATTAAATTTTGTAGAATATTTATTTTTTCTTAAGAGCCTAATCCACATCCAGGCCAAGCATAAAGTAAGGAATAAACTAGAAAAAAGATGCTACTTAATGCACAAGCTAAACAAATCATCAATCAATTTATAAAGCTAATCGCAAAAGAATAAAAGGCTATTGTGGTCGGGCACCACCGCACAAATCCAAAAATAAATTGGGTAGCTGAGCTCTACCTTTTATTGACCTCATTTTTAGAATGAGCTCTCTACCCCTCCATCTTAGACATAGGACTTCTCTAAGACTTTAAGAGTTCCTTAGTCTTAAGACACATCTAGTGATTAGGTGGACAACTAACTCAGAGACTTAGAAGAGTTAGCCATAGGAATAGGTCATGCCTTAAGGGTGTTAGGAAAATTTGCCTACCCTTAGCTTGAACCACTCCTCACTTTCCTTCCTTCAAGTCAAACTCCAAATCAATCTTTGATTTTCTCCAAACTCAAATCAATGCCACATGATTGAAATCCATAATCTAAATCCAAAATTCAAGCTCCAAACTCCAAAAATTTCCAAAGTCCTTTAAATTCCTCTTAAAAATTTGGCCTAAATCATGATCAAACCAATTCAAATTCATGAGATTTTCTCATAACTCATTTATATTCTCATTTATATTCACACATATAAATGAAATATAAATATAAATCAATCAAATCTAAATCCAAAATGCAAGTTCCGAACTCCAAATATTTCCTAAGTCCTTTAAATTTTCTCTTAAAGACTTAGCCTAAATCATGATAAAATCAATTCAAATCTATGAGATTTTCTCATAACCTATTTATATTCTCATTTATATTTACACATATAAATGAAATATAAATATAAATCAATCAAACTAAATCTAAAAATCAAATCCAAAACTCCAAAATTTCCTAAGTCCTTAAAATTTCCTCTTAAAGACTTAGCCTAAATCATGATCATATCAATTCAAATTCATGGGATTCTCATAACTCATTTATATTCTCATTTATATTCGCATATATAAATGAAATATAAATATAAATCAATCAAATATAAATCCAAAATTCAAATTCATACTCCAAAATTTCCTAAGTCCTTTAAATTTCCTCTTAAAAGACTTAGCCTAATTCATGATCAAATCAAATCAAATCCTTGAAATTTTCTCATAAATCATTTATATTCTCATTAATATTCACATATATAAATGAAATATAAATTCAAACAATCAAAATCACTTCCAAAAATGAAACCCAACTCCATTCAAAATCCAACCTAAGCCTTTCAAGTCAATCGTGAACTTAGCCAAATCAACTTCAAGTCAAGCCAAACTCTTGATTTTTCTTCATGATTCAATCAACCCTATAATCATGAATCCAAATATAAATGCAAACTTCAATCAATAAATCAAAACTCAACCCAAAAATCAAACCCAAATCCATTCATGTCTTCTTGAATATGAAATTGTCAAATGAATCAAAACCCATTTGACTTCAAATCACTTGCAAATGGATTTATATTTCAATCATAAGTCCATAAACAAGTTCAATCAAACTCAAATCAAGCTTTGACCAAGCCATTTGACCCACTTAGGCTCACTTAACTTAAAGTGACCTAAAGTACCATTTATGAGTCATATTATAATCCTAACCAAATTAGATTGAATCAACTCCATTTTTGCCTCTCATCATTATCAACCATCATCATGAGATGATCAATCACCCAAATTGGGTCAAACCAAGTCAAACCTAAGGGTTGACCAAGTCAACACTTAGCCAAAATGAAACCCAACATAGCCAAAATTCACCATGGGCCGAATTGATTAAAACCATTGATCTAAGTTCATTCATGAACTATGTTTAAATTTGACCAAGTCAATATTTGAGCCTAACCTAGCCCAATTGGCCTCTTGACCCAAGTTGACCCAACTTGACCTAAAAAGTAAAAATGGGTCAAAACTTGATCTAAGCCAAATTGATTAAAACAATGGGTCAAGTTCATTCCAAATCACTTGTTGAACTTGACCAAAGCCTCAATTGGCTAACTAGACCTATCCTAGCCCAATTGACCTTGAACCCAACTTGACCTAAGGGTCATGTTGAGCTAAATTCAAACTTAACCAAAATTGATTGGAAATATAGATAACAATCCACTTTGTATGACTAACCAAACCAAAACCTACCCATGACCAAGCTCAAATAGGTCAAATGGGCCAAATTGGTCAACTTGACCCATTTGACCTAAATGAAGTCATATGAACCAAATTCAAACCTAAACCAAATTGAATCAAACCAAAGCCACTAAAATATTTCAAATGGTCATATGAACTTGACCCAACCCTTGGTTTGACCCAATTTGATGCAAGTTGACCCATTTTGACCTAAATGGGTCAACAAGAGCCAAACCATACTAAATGAACTCCAAATCCAATGAAACTTGGCCAAACCTATTTTCTCAATATACCCAATAAATCCAAATTCAAAAATTAGCCAAATGACCATTCTATCCCTAGGCCATTGAATAAATTTTGGTCAAATCCATGGAAAATTTGGTCAAGTCCTCTTCATACCAACCTGATACCTTTCTAATAGGTCAAGTAGACCCTACGGAGGGTGGTGCACCAAACCCAATGGGTTTGGGTCAGCCCAACTTGATCCAAGGCCAAAACCAAGCGCATTGCTTAAATTGGTCATATGAAAAACTTCCCTCCACTTATTTTGAAGCACATGGGAGGTTACCACTCCACTCCCTAGCCCAAATCGACCATGTGCAAACTTCTAATAGCTCAAACAGCCCTTTCAATCTTTCCATTTGGATCAAAACAACAAACCATGCTTCAGCCATCTGATTGCCATTGGGTGAGATATACTCCCCCTAATTCCACTTGAATTCAACAGAGAAAATTTTGATTAAGTAAGGGAGAGTGTTAGGAGCCATCCTAGAGTGATCCTAAGCTTCTTAGAAGGATTTCAAATTTGCCATTCTTGGTTTTCATCCTTTGAAAATAGGGGAGCTCCATAGATTGGCAAACTTTCTCCACACTCCAATTCAAATAAATTCTCTTTGCACACTCCACCAGAGGGCCAAGTTGAGCTTGCCTAAGATCTTTCTCAAGTTCCAAAGGCAAGGGGAGGTGTAATTCTATCAAAGCTGCAAGGGAGCTAAGGAGGGGTTGGTCCATAGAGCAATCTACTCAACCTCAGGAGCTAATACTTTCACCATAGCTCATCTCAACCAGATGAAGCTCTTCCAAGAGAATCGAGTGCCGATGATCACCTCCAACAAGGTTATACATTTTTTATCACTAAACTCCATGTGTGTTGAACCTTTGTGAAGGAAAGTTTAATGGCATGAAATTTCAACCGTTAGATGTGATTGCCATTAGGGTTAGATGGTTTGTGTAAAGTTTCATCCCAATCTGAGCTCGATCGAGCTCAGATCTTTCCTTTGAAAGTGGATAATCTCCATTATTTCTCAGGGAAGAACAAGGGTGATCTCTGGCCGTCCATCCGCATATTTTGGATGGACGGATGAGATTAAAAGCACATTTTATATCATATTTCATCCCTCTAAACCTCGGGTTGATTCCTAACTGTTAGATCCTTGATCAAACGATGGATATCAAACCGCCACTCATCGTATCGGCGTTTGTGGGCCGCTTAATACATGTAAAGCACATTTGACTCAACCGTTACGTGGCACGTCGTTGGATTAAGGGACTAATTAGGCTTTAAATAATTTTAATTAACCCTCTAAACTTCAAAAATTTATATCTCTCTAAAAAATTAGAAAAATATGAGGTAAATTGCCACTAAAAGCTAATTCAATCTAGAATATTCTAAAATTAGTTTTAATGGATTTTGTATATTGTCTTTCTCTAATTTTGGCTTTTATTAAAAAAAACTTAATTTGCTAATTACTCCCTAATTAATCCATTGATTAATCTCAAACCTCTTGGGTATATTTTTGGGGGATGATTTCTACCTTCCCTAATTTTTTTGAGATTTATTTGGTGGCTTAATTGGGGGAATTGCTAATTCATTTCTTAATTAGCCCTTTCATGCAATTAAGGATAATTAAGGGGTTGATTAGTATTTTAATCCCTTTTTGAAGTTGATTAAGGTTTGATCCAGTGAATAGAAGGTTTAGGGAATAATTTTGGGGCATTTTCTCTAAGCTATTCCCTAAACCCCCCCTAATACTCTTTTAATAAAGGGCTAATTCATTAATTACCCTCTTAATTAATTTCTTAAAATTCTAAAACTTTCCAAAACTTAATTAATCTACTTTAGATAGATGCTTAGGTATTCAAGAGTCTAAGTTCAATTAAAAAATCAAAATTCAACTCATATGTGTGAGGGGTGCTTTGAAATTACTTAAGTTAAATCTCTTAGCTTAACTAACCATTAATCATGAGCCAAATCCCTTTTATTCCTAGGTGCATTATAAATTTAAAGTCTTTGTGGGATTTTATGTCATCTCATTGCTTCATAATTATTTGGTTAACTATGCTAAGGTGGTATAGGTAAGGGATAATTAACATGTTTAATTCATACCTTAACCTAATCAAAATATGAAATAAATCTAATCATTTAAGAATTGAACAAAAATAATAAAGACATGTGGGAATGAGTTAGAAACATCAACTCACCTCACATTTCTCAAATTGAAATCAAACATAAACATAAAACAAAATTGGAATAAGAATCACATTAAGATAAACTTTGATTTATTTTAAACATGCTTATCTCATATGATTGTCTTTAGGAATTAATTAAGATAAATGTGTTTACTTGCTTTCATTGCTTTAGTTCTTTCCCCAACATGCTAAATATGTGTGTCATATGGTTTCATGCATCCATGCTTTTCAAAAATTGAATTTAAAATAAAAAAATGTTTACTTTATGTCAAATTGTGTGCTTTGATTAAAGTAAGAATATGAGTGGCTATTATCACAGTTAAATACAAATTATTCTCAAAATAGATAAATCAATTATCAAAACTGAAAGTGTGTTACTCATATCTTACTTATAAGTTCGCATGTGAGAAAAATATAAAGATGTGCATAGTATAAGTTTTCCTTCTCCTCTCTTTTAGTAGAGTTTTTTTAATAGGATTTGATAAAGTGTATGATTCATTTGAAAAGAACCTAACACTTGTCTAATTCCATATCCTATTTATTCCTATACTATTACTCAAGAAGGATACCTATACTTGCACATATATATTACATAAACAAAAATAAATCAATCAACAAAAATAAATACAAACTTTTACATTCTTTCTCTTTCCATGCATTTCTTTTGTAAGTGGTATATTAGTTTGGACAACCCCGAGGTTATGAGGCTTTAAGTAGCTATAAGTAGGTCTTGTACCTTACACTTTTGGTTAACAATGGAGTTGTACTCACTTATGTCTTTCATACATTCATATGTGCATGTGAAAATTGCATAAGAAATCCCTTTGCTACTTAAAGAAAATCATGCATCATAAGCATTCAAATTTTCTTAAGTAAACTACTTAGCATGCATCATAAAGTGTGCTAATTTTGTATAAATAGATATGCTTAGGATCCATTCATATGCATATTATATATGTTGGGAAAGAAATGAAGTGATGTATATTTTGTGAATTTAGTTCACTTTACTTAATCTTAAAATATCTTTCTTTTGAATAGGTTTGTTTAGAGTTTATCTAAACTTAGGATTAATTAAAACACATAATAAAATATTCACTAAATGTAACTAAGCTTAAATCCACTTTAGAAATTACTTAGGTTAGGGAAGGAAAGAGAAGTTCTCTTCTCTTTCCCACTCTTTATAACTTAGTAATTAATTCTAGGATTCACTTGAATATAATCAAAACATGAAGTAAAATTAACCTAAAATAACTAAACTACTTAAATGAAATCCTCCTCTAAGTTGAACATTCTTCACACTTAGAAAATTCTAACTTAAAGCTATAAGCATACACACAAACAAAGCAAGTCACTTCTAGCTTTATGTTAGGATGATACATGGTTTGATATTTTCTTTTATTTTGTGATATATATTTTAGTCTGGATGTTAGGATGTATGATTCTAGAATGAATGGTAGGATGATTTAGTCTAGTCATTATTTTTTGTAGGGGATTGTGCTTAAGGGGCGCTATCATAAATAAAAATATAACTGCCTTTATTGTGCAGGTGCTTATACCCCTAAGCATAATCCAATAGGTCAGGTGGACTTAGTCATGGGGGGTGATAAGTCCAATATAATGTTTGGTATTTGTGTGGTTTATTTTAACTAATCTCTATTTTACAGGTGTTAGTTAGATTTCCATTCTTTTCATTTTCATATAATTTTATAATTAGGATTTTGAAATGATTGTTATGGGAATTATGATAAGCATTGGTCATAAGATCTTATCTTATGCACCATGTGAAGCCTTGGAGCATCCACCTTTCAACCATCCAAAAGAAGGAACCAATAAAGAAAGAAAAAAAGAAGAATAAAGAAATGAAGCTTGAAGAGCCCCATAATAATGAGTTTCTTGCTTAATTGTATGTAATTCCTTTGTAATCTAGGCTGTATAAGGGTAGAGCTTGGCTACCTAATTTATTTTTGGGTTTGTGCGGTGGTGCTCGACCATAATTGGCCTCTTATTCTTTTGCGATTAGCTTTATAAATTGATTGATGATTTATTTAGCTTGTGTATTAAGTGGCATCCTTTTCCTAGGTTCTTCCTTACTTTATGTATGGCCTAGATGTGGATTAGGCTCTTAGGAAAAAAAATCTTCTACTAAATTTAACAATTCAAAACTAAAATAAAGAACTCATAACTTCACCTAAAGCTTAGGTTAAAAATCAAGATAAAAAAATTATCAATCCCTTAGCTTGATGAGCATTTCTTTTGTAACATCATGCATAAATGCATATTATTTTTAATTTTGATTGGAGGCCTTCCACCTTTGCCAGAGAAACTTGGCTTGACCTTTGAGAGCCATGGTGGAAACACACATCCTCCCTTCTCACTGATTTTGGCCAATAATCTCATTTCTCATGCATTAGACATATGAATTCTATCAGCTTTAGTCAAAATGATTGTCTAAAAATAAAAATAAAATAAAATCTGAATTGCATTTGATTTAGGTCATTTGAAGTATGCGCTTTATATGATCTAGTCTCTTTAGGGAGTGAGTTTAAGGACTTAGTCTCTTTCTAAATAAATAACAGCCTAACTATCTTGCATAAAGTATATGACTTGCCTACATAAATTTAAAATCATAGGAGGAGTTAGTTGGCCACTGTGAGAGTTGTCCAAGTAGTCGGGTGATTTGTCCTCTCTTGTGAAGGTAAAATAAATACTCATTTTCACCTTAGATTTAGGTCGTGCTTTTGGCCCTTGCCAAAGCTCCCTAGATTTAGGTTCTAAGGTTGCTTCTTCCTTCCATGGGTCATAAGCATAAATCCTTGCCTCCTAGGCATTTCCATAATCTTGTGTTATGGAATCATAAGCCTGACCTAATAAAAAATCAACTTAAATAAATTAAATTAATTTCAAAAATGTAAAGTCCAACCATAGGGTAGTTTGGGATGCTCACTAGGCTTCCTAGTATCTTAAAGCATCCCCTACTTATTCTCATTTGGCTTCGATAAGAACTCCTTCCTCTTAGTCGATCCCACTTGAATTTCTAAAAATAAATCAATCGATTGATAGTCCTACTTATTGAAATTCTTAGAGACAACGATCATTTGCCTTAATCGAGAGTTTTCCTAAGGAATCTCATTCCTTAGGATGTACTTAACTATGGGGTCTTGCCCCTGTAGAAAACTTAACGAACCTGATTTAAAATAAAGCATGCTTTACTTTTTTATGTAAAGTAGGGGAAGAATCTCCCGCAGACCCAATCCTTAGTAGTCCTAATTCAGGTGATTAGGTCCATCGTAGGGTGGTGATTTCTATCTTTTGAGATAATACACCTTTTCCTTGATGTCGTACTTGATCACCCTAATAAGTACACTTGTGATTCTATGTGGTGTACATCTAAAGAAAGAAGTAATCATCATCATATTGAATTTTTTCTCTCTTCTTTCCTTTCCTTTCTTATTTTTGCCTTCATCTTTCTTTCCAAGAGGGATGAAGATAAGAAGGAGAGAATAGAAAAGGAGGAAGAAAGGAGAAAATTGATTGATGATGGTGACTGTGACTTAAAATATTTTTTCACCCACAGATTCTTCTGGAGACTCGGATGGGGATGATTCTTCTCTCCATCTTTGGTAAATGATCATTGTCTCTAACTATCGATGGTGGATTTTTACTTTGGTATGAATCCGAGACTATCTTTTTTTTCCATTGACACTTAGCTTATTTCATCCTTAAGTTGAGTTAGCCAACATCTTTAGGTTTTAGGACCTCACCCCGTATTGGTCTTAAAACCCATGTTGGGCTCTCCAATGGATAAAAATAAAAATATCTAAATAAAAAAGAAAACATTTAAAAAACTTCCTTCTTATCATTTTTATGATAAGGAAAGGTTCATTCTAAAATAATAAAAATAAAATAAATTTTTCATAAAAATCTTGCTTTTCAAAAATGCTCATAATAAAATATTTCCCACATAAATTTTCTTAAATCACCCTCATCTAACAATTCTCATAATTGTTACATGTAAGAATCTTCAAAAATAAGACTAACAATCTTTTCCAAATGCACAAATGAACATCTTCCTTCAATTCATTTTGATGAAGATTTCATTTTCGAAATAAAATGAACAATCATCTTTCCAAAAGTTAAAATCAAAATAAAAATAAAATAAAATTTTCAAAAAGCACATAAGAATCTTTCCATTGAATAGACTCACATCTATTGAGTGGAAGTTTCATTTCTAAACAAAATTAAATTTTTCAAAAGCACAAATGAACATCTTCTTTCAATTCATTTTGATGAAGATTTCATTTTCAAAATAAAATAAACAATCAACTTTCCAAATGTTAAAATCAAAATTAAAAAAAGAAGATTTTCAAAAAGCACATATGAACCTTTCCGTTTCAATGTACCCACACCCATTGAATGGAAGTTTCATTTTCAAACAAGACTAATTTTTTTTCAAAAGCACATATGAACATCTTTGTTTAATATACTCAAATTTATTGAATGAAGATTTCATTCCCAAATAAAAATAACATCACTTGGAAATCCCACTTAAACATATTCCATATATGATTAAGTTGAAATTCCCTCTTTCATAAAGTAATAATCACACACAAAACCAAATTTTCATATTTGCGAAAATAAAATTGATTTCCATTCCTACATACTCAAATTTGTTGAATGGAAGTCTTTTTTTCAAAAATCAAAATTTAACAAATCAAAATCTAAAAATTTTCAAACACATTTGGAACTTCATTTAGCATACTCAAATTTGCTAAGTGAAGTCTCCAACCAAAAATAAAAAAATTTCAAACGCATTTGTAACCTCATTTAGCATAATCAAATTTGCTAAGTGAAGTCTCCAATTTCAAAATTCAAAAATTTTCAAACACATTTGGAACTTCATTTAGCATACTCAAATTTGCTAAGTGAAGTCTCCAATGTCAAAACCAAAAAAAAAAAAATTTCAAACATATTTCGAACTTCATTTAGCATACTCAAATTTGCTAAGTGAATTATTCAAATTCAAATTCAAAAAAAAATTCAAGCACTTTTGGAACTTCATTCTTTAGCATACCAAATTTGCTAAAGAGAAGTTTCCATTTTCAAAACATTGCCAAAACATAAAATTTTAAACACATCTTTTGGAATTTCATTTTAGCATACTCAAATTTGCTAAGTGAAATTTCTATTTTAAAAAAAAATTAAGTGGAACTTCATCTTTAGCATACCATATTTGCTAAAGTAAAGTCTCCACTTTCAATAAAAATAAATAAATCAAAACCAAAAAGAAACACATTAGGATTTCCTTAGCATACCCAGATTTGCTAAGGATCCCACTTTTGCAAAAATCAAAATATCCAAAATAAATGAAACACTTTAGGATCTTCTTAGCATACTCAAATTTGCTAAGAATCCTATTTTTCAAAAAAAAAAAAAAAACACACTTAGGTTCTTCACTTAGCATACCTAAATTTGCTAAGTGGGAATTTTATTTTTTAAAATCAAACAATAATTCATAAAAAGAAATGATTATTTTCAAAACACTTCACTTAGCATACCCAAATTTGCTAAGTTCCAAATCAAGACACAAAAAAAAATTTAAACACACTTTTTGGAATTTCATTTAGCATAATCAAATTTGTTAAGTAAAATTTTCATTTCACAAAATTAAGTGGGACTTCATCTTTAACATACCATATTTGGTAAAGTAAAGTCTCCACTTTCAATCAAAAAATAAATCAAAACAAATGAAATATTTTAGGATCTTCTTAGCATACCCAAATTTGCTAAGAATCCTATTTTCAAAAATCAGACAAAACACACTTGGGTTCTTCAGTTAGGATACCTAAATTTGCTAAGTGGGAATTCTAATTTTCAAAATCAAACAAAAATTCATAAAAAGAAATAATTACTTTTAAAACACTTCACTTAGCGTAGCCAAATTTGATAAGTAAAGTTTTAAATAAAAAATAGAATCAATTTACCCTTACTTTAACATACTCAAATTTGTTAAAGGAAAGGGTCCTCAAATCAAAATCTCTAATTTCAAACATGAACCTATGGAAGCATCCTTAAAAAAATATTTGAAAGCAACTTTTAACATACCCAAATTTGTTGAAGGTGGATTTACATTCAAAAATTCCTCTTTCCAATCAAATTTCTAAAATCTTCCCAAATTCATTTGAACCCCACTTAACACTTCCAAGATGTTGGATGTGGGTTCAAAATTTTTAAATATAGAAATCAACAAAAATAGAAATTTGATCCAAGCTCATTTTCTATTATAGATTCTCAACATCAGTTATAGTATAGCTACAGTTTAGTCTTTCAGTTTTTGCAGTTGATCTGAAATGGAAAGCTTGCAGAAGTTTGTATTCACTTTCTCTCATGGCATGGACTTGGCCATAGACCAAGTCAAATTCCCCCGATTGGATCATGCCCACCTGTGGTGAATAAAATTTCTATAGAGGCTCCTTCAAAATCTGTGGGGAGAAAGAAAAGGTGAGAATATATAAATTCATTTTTTTAGGATGCCATGCAGATCCGCAGATGTACTTATTCAGGTGATCGGGTATGTCATCAAGGAATAGTATACTATCTCAAAAGATGAAAGTTACTACACTTTAATGGACCTAATCAGCTCAATAAGGACTCCTTAGGATGATGGGTCTGCATATGTAACTGAGATTCTTCCCCTACTTTATATAAAAAAGCAAAGCATGGTTTATTTTTAATCAGGTTAGTTAAGTTCCCTACAGGGGCAAGCCCCCATAGTTAATTACATTCTAAGAGACGGGATCTCTTAAGAATACTCTCGATTAAGATAAATGATCATTTTCTTGAAAGATTTCAATAGGAAAGGACTATCAATCGATTAGTTCATTTTTTGAAGATCAAATGGGATTGATCAAAGAGAGGGAGTTATTATCGAAGCCAAAATGGAAGATAGGTAGGAGGTGCCCACGATGTTAAGAAACCTAGCAAGTATCTCAAACTATCCTATAGTTGGGCTTTACATTTTTGAAATTGATTTAATTTATTTGAGTTGTATTTTTCATTAAAAATTTAGGACTTACGATCCTTTAACACAACATTAAAGAAATTCATAAGAGGTGAGGAATTATGATTATGGCCCATAAAGGGGAGAGGCAATCTCAGATCCTAAATCTAGAGAGCTCTGGTGAGGGCCAAAAGCACAACTTAAATCTAAGGTAAAAAATGGGTAATTGGTTTGTCTCCACGAGAGGGGATAAACCACCCGACAGCTTGGACTTACAACTGCCTAGGGGTGGCCACCAACTAACTCCTCCTATGATTTTAAATATGTAGGCAAGTCATATGCTTATGCAAGATAGCTAGGCTGTTATTTACTTAGAAAGATACTAAGTCCTTAAACTCACTCCCTAAAGAGACTAGATCATATAATGACATGCTTCAAATGACCTAAATCTAATGTAATCCAAATTTCATTTTTATTTTCATTTTTTTGGACAATTATTTTAACTCGGGCTAATAGGATTCATATGACTAATGCATAAGAAATAAAGTTATTGGCCAAAATCAATGAGAAGGGAGGAGGTGTGTTTCCACCAAAAGTCAACCCAACTTTCTCTGGCAAAGGTGGAAGCCCTCCAAATAAGAGTGAAATAAGATGTTGTTGTGCATGATATTATAAAAGAAATACTCATCCAGTTAAGGAATTTTTAATTCTTTTATCTTGATTTTAAACCAAAGCTTTATGTGAGGCTATGAGTTCTTTATTTTTAATTATGTGTTGTTAACTAGGGTAAAAGATTTATTTTTCCCTAAAAGCTTAATCCACATCCAGGCCATACATAAAGCAAGAAAGAAACTCAGAAATGATGCCACTTAATGCAAAAGCTAAACAAATCATCAATCAATTTATAAAGCTAATCGCAAAAAGAATAAAAGGACATTGTGGTCGGGCACTACAACATAAACCCAAATAAATGTGGATAGCCGAGCTCTACCCTTATACAACCTGAATTACAAATGAATTAAATTACAATTAAGCAAGAAATTCATTATTATGGAGGTCTTCAAGCTTCACTTCTTCTTTCTTCTTTTCTTCTATCTTCTTCTTTTCTTCTTTCTTTTTTGGTTCCTTCTTTTGGATGGTTGGAAGGTGGATGTTCCAAGGCTTCACTTGATGCATAAGATTTGATCTTATGACCAATGCTCATCCTAATCCCTATAACAATCATTCCCAAAATCCTAATTGCACAAATTTACATGAAAAGGAAAAGTGGAAATCTAACTAGCACCTGCAAAATAGAGATTAGCTAAAATAAATCACACAAATTCCAAGCATGTATATTGGATTTATCACCCCACACATGGGTGAATAAATCTACCTGGCCTATTGGATTATGCTCAGGGGTATAAGCACCTGCAAGCAAAAGTATTTATATTTTTATTTAAGATAGCGCCCCTTAAGCATAATCCCCTACAGAAAATAATAGTTAGACTAAGATCGCCCTATCATTCATTCTATGAGCATATATCTTAACATTCAGTCTAAAACATATATCACAAAATAAAATAAACATCAAACCATGCACCGCCCTAACCTAAAGCTAGAAGTGGTGACTTAGGCTAATGTGTGTGCTTTGAAAGTTTGTGTGATATGCATAGCTATGGCTTTAAGTTACAATTTTTTAAGTGTGAAACATGTTCAACTTAGAGGAGGGCTTTATTTAAGTTGTTTAATTATTTTGGATTGATTTTTATTTCATGTTTTGATTTAGTTCAAGTGAATCCTACAATTAATTACTAAGTTATAAAGAGAGGGAAAGAGAAGAGAGGTTCTCTTTCCTTCCCTAACATAAGTAATTTCTAAAGTGGATTCACATTTTAGTTTTGTTTAGTGAATATTCTGATTAAGTCTTTTAATTAATCCTAAGTTTAGATAAACTCTAAACAAACTTATTCAAAAATAAATGCATTTTGAGATTAAATAAAATGAACCAAATTCATAAAACACACATTACTTCATTTCTTTCCCAACATGTATAACATGAATATGAATGAATCCTAAGCACATCTATACATTCAAATGAGAATATTTAACACACTTTATGATGCATGCTAAGTAATTCATTTAAGGAAATTTGAAAGTTTAAGATGCATGATTTTCATTAAATAGAAAAGGGTCTTTTATCCAATTTTTCACACTTACATATGAAAGTAAGAAAGCCATATGTGAGTACAAGGCCATTGTTAACCAGGGGTGTAAGGTACAAGACCTACTTAGGGCTACTTAAAGCCTCACAATCTTAGGATTGTCCAGACTAATATACCACTTTCCTTAAATACTAGCATATGTACAAAAGAAATAAGTTGGAAAGAAAGAATGCAAAATTTATATTAGTTGATTCATTTTGTTTATGCAATTTATGTGTGCAAGTGTAGGTAATCCTTCTTAAGTGATAACATAGGGATGAGTAGAATATGGAATTAGGCAACTGTTAGGTTCATTTCTAATGAACCATACATCTTACCAATTCCTATTCAAAACTATACTAACATAAAAGAGAAGAGAAACATATGCAAAGAACATCTTTATATTCTTTCACATGCAAGCTTATAATTAAAATATAAGTAGCACACTTTCAGATTTGATAATTGATTTATATGTTTCAAAAATAATTTGAATTTAGTAATGATAATAGCTACTCATATTTCTTCTTTAGCCAACACATGCAAATTTGACATATAGTAAATAATTTCATTTTTAAATTTGAATTTGAAAAATATGGATGCATGAAACCACATGACATACAAATTTAATATGTTGGGGAAATAATCAGAGCAATGAAAGCATATAAACACATTCACTTTAATTAAGTCCTAAAAATATTCTTATGAAATAAGAAAGTTTAAAATAAATCAAAGTGTATTCAATATGATTTTTGTTTAGTTTTAAGTTTGATTTAATTTTTAAAATGTGGATTGAGTTTTTTGTTCCTAACCCATTCTCACATGTGTTTGATATTTTTGTTTAATTTTTAGATTATTAGATTCATTTTTATATGTTAATTAGGTTAATGTATGAATTAAGCAAGTTAATTAACCTTACCTATACCATCTTAGCATAGTTAACCAAGTAATTGTGAGCTAATGAGATGACATAAAAACTCACAAAGAATTTAAACTTGTAATGCACCTAAGAAGAAAAGGGCCTAATGCAATTTACCTCATGATTAATGGTTAATTAACCTAAGAGGTTTGACTTAAGTAATTTCAAAACACCCCTTCACACATATGAATTGGATTTTGATTTCCTTAATTGAACTTAGGATATTCAACAACTAAGCATCTACCCAAAGTAGATTAATTAAGTTCTGGAAGTTTTTAGAAATCTTAGAAATTAATTAAGGGGATAATTAATGAATTAACTCTTAATTAAGAGAGGATTAAGGAAATAAAAAGGGGATTTAGGAAATAACTTGAGAAAAATACACCAAAAATTATTCCCTAAGTCTTCTATTTGCTAGATCAAACCTTAATCAAGCTTAATGATAGATTAAAACACTAATCTAAATAATAATTATCCTTAATTAAGTTAAAGGAGTATTTAAGAAACATATCTGTAATTCCCCCAATTAAACCTTAAATAAATCCCAAGAAAATTAGGGAAGATAGAAGTCATCCCCTAAAATATAGCCAAGAAGTTTGGGATTGATTAGAGGTTTAATTCAGAGGTAATTAGTAAAATGAGATTTCCATTAAAACCCAAAATCAGATAAAAGGATAATTCAAATTCCATTGAAATTATTTTTAAAATATTCTTGGCTGAATTATCTTTCCATAAGATTTTATCTCATATTTTTCTGAATTTTATTAAAGGAGATATAATTTTTAGAAGATCAAGAGATTAATTAATCATTAATTAAATTTCCTAACTAATCCCTCATCTCACTCGACACGTGCGTGCGGGAGCTTTACACATATGCAGGTGAGCCACCCACTTAAGCCCCATCTAAATGGTGGCGAGCATGGATGCTGATCCTCCGGTGGATCAAAGATCAGACGACGAGGGATCATCTTGTGGTTTATAAAAGGGATAATTAATTCTAAAACATGGGAATAATCATGGCCATCCATCCAAAATGCGCTGATGGATGGCTACGATTACCCAAGTTCTTCGCTTAGCATTAATAGAAGTCTTCCATGATTCTAGGAAAGATCTGAGATTGAGCTTCGATTGGAACAAGATTGTTCCCACACCATCTAAAGCCACTAAGGAGCACATCCAACGATAGATTTTGCATGACTTGAAAATTCCTTTCACAAAATACCAACACCTACTATGCTAGGTGGTCAAAAAATTTTATACCTCATCAGAGGTGATCACTGGCGCTCGAGCTCGATGAGGTAGCTTCATCTAGTGGAGATGAAGCCCTGTTGAAAGTTTCAAACCTTAGGGTTGAGCGGATCTTCCTATGGACCAACACCACTTAATCTTCTTTGTGGCTTTGATTCAATTGAGGCTCTCCTTACTGTGGAAACTCAAATGGATGCTTGGGTGCACTCGAATTGATTCCATGAGGGAGTGTACAAGAGTAATTGGAGTAATTTTGAGTGTGTAAGAAAACTGAGAAGAAGCTATTTTAAATCCTCCTTAAAAAGCTCAAGATGGCTCTTTGATCTCTCCTAACACTCTCTATGCTTCAACCGAATGAGGGAATGATAATTTCAAATTGAATTAGGGGGAGTATATCTCCCCCTATGGCAATTGTATGGTCGACACCTCCCTTTCTGTTTTGATCCAATTGAACATAATGGAGGGGTTGTTTGATCTTTTAGCTCTTTGCACATGGTTGGTTTGAGGTCTTGAGTGGATTGCCAACCTCACATGTGCATCAAAATGGATGGAGGAAGGATTTGGAATAAGCCAATTTGACCTATGGGATCGAGTTTGGCCTTAGGTCCATTTGTGCTGACCCAAACCCATTGGGTTGGGTTCACCACTCTTCATTAGGTCCCCTTGAGGTATTAGGAAGGTATCAAGTGGATATGAAGAGAGCATGACCAAATTACCCATAGATTAGGCCAAAATTTGATATATGTCCTAGGGGTAGAATGGTCATTTTATTGATCTTTCAATTTAAATATGTTGGGTATGTGGAGAAACTAGGTTTGGCCAAGTTTCATGAGATTTGGAATTCATTTGATAAGGTTTGGCCCATGTTGACCCATTTACATCAAAATGGGTCAACTTGGGTCAAGTTGACTAATTGGTCAAATTGGGTCAAATTAAGGGTTGGGTCAAGTTCATATGACCATTTGAAATGTTTAGGTGGCTTTGGTTTGGTTTAATTTGGTTTAGTTTTGAATTTGGCTCATATGACTTCATTTAGGTAAAATGGGTCAAGTTGACCTATTTGACTCATTTGACCTATTT
Source organism: Cymbidium sinense (assembly GCA_021442155.1). Taxonomy (NCBI): domain Eukaryota; kingdom Viridiplantae; phylum Streptophyta; class Magnoliopsida; order Asparagales; family Orchidaceae; genus Cymbidium; species Cymbidium sinense. The sequence goes on along the minus strand of CM038229.1, from coordinate 65,442,231 downwards.
GAGCTAGGTCAAATGTAGGTTTAGGTTTGGTTAGTCATATAAAGTGGATTGATATCTTTGTTTCCAATCAATTTTGGTTAAGTTCAAATTTGGCTCAACATGACCCCTTTAGGTCAAGTTAGGTCTAAGGTCAATTGGGCTGGGCTGGGTCTAGCTGGCCAATTGAGGCTTTGGTCAAGTTCAACAAGTGATTTCGAATGAACTTGACCCGTTGGTTTCAATCAATTTGACTTAGATCAAGTTTTGACACATTTTGACTTTTTAGATCAAGTTGGGTCAACTTGGGTCAAGTGGCCAATTGGGCTAGGTTAGGCTCAAATGTTAACTTAGTCAAGTTCAAACATAGATCATTAGTGAACTTAGATAAATGGTTTCAATTAATTTGGCCTATGGTGAAATTTGGCTATGTTAGGTTTCATTTTGAGCTAAGTGTTGACTTGGTCAACCCTTAGGTTTGACTTGGTTTGACCTAATTTGATTGATTGATCATCCCATGATGATTGTTGATCATGATGAGAGACATAAGTGAGTTTGATTCAATCCAATTTGGTTAGAATTAAAATTTGGCTTATAGGGGTACTTTACATCACTTTGGGTCAAGTGAGCTTAAGTGGGTCAAATGGCTTGGTCAAAGCTTGATTTTAGTTTGATTGAACTTGTATATGGACTTATGATTAAAATATAAATCAATTTGCAAGTGGTTTGAAGTCAAATAAGTTTTGATTCTTTTGACAATTTCATATTCAAAGGAAGAATATGAAGGGATTTGGGGTTGATTTTTGAATTGGATTTTCATTAGGTGATTGAGGTTTGAATTTATTTTTGAATTAATGATTGTAGGGTTAATTGAATCATGAACGAAAATCAAGAGTTTGGCTTGATTTGATGTTGGCTAAGTTCAAGATTTTGACTTGAAGGGATTAGGTTGGATTTTGAATTGATTTGAATTTGATTTTTGGAATTGGTTTTGATTGTTTGATTTTATATTTCATTTATATATGTGAATATAAATGAAAATATAAATAGATCATGAGAAAGTTTCAAGGATTTGATGTGATTTGATCATGATTTAGGGTAAGTCCATTAAAAACGAATTTAAAGGACTTAGGAAAATTTTGGAGTTTGAAACTTGAATTTTTGAATTTGACTTGATTGATTTAAATTTATATTTCATTTATATATGTGGATATAAATGAAAATATAAATGAGTTATGAGAAAATCCCATGAATTTGAATTGATTTGAAGATGGTTTAAGCTAAGTCCATTAAGGGCAGTTTAAAGGACTTAGGAAAATTTTAGATCTGGAATTTAATTTTTGGATTTCAATCATGGATTTTGATTTGAGTTTGGAGAAAAATCAAATAAAATTGATTTGTAGTTTGACTTGATGGATGGAAGGTGAGGAATGGTTAAAGCTAGGGTAGGTAGATTTTTCTAACACCCCTAAGGCATGACCTATTCTTATGGCTAACTCTTCTAAGTCTCTAGGGCTAGGTTGAGTGTCCACCTAATCACTAGCTGTGTCTTAAGACTAATGAACTCTTAAAGTCTAAGAGAGGTCCTAAGTCTAAGATGGAGGGATTGAGAGCTTATTCTAAAAATGAGATCAACAAAGGGTGCCCAATAGGTGTGGTGTAACTGACAAGGAACACTGCACATATTGGTGTTGACCAAAATGATTAACAACATCGAAAGATCACAAGCACAAATAGAAACAATCTATCCTTAACCCAAGGTGTAGAAAGAATCCAGAGTTTAGTGCAATGTGGCTCTAATTATGTCAAGGACATAAGAGAGAGGGAAGAATCCACTAAGGGATAGAGTATGAACCTTCCACTAGGGAAGCAGTCTCAAGTCATTCATAATGGAATGAAATCTTTGATTTGATTTGGACCTCACTGAGGAAAAGAAGATTTGATTAAGTTCCACTAGGGAAGAGGGTTTAATTTGTTTCAATTTTGTTAGGTTTGAATTTTTGAGATGAGCCCTATTAGTTTACGATGGACTGCACTAAGTAGGAGCCACGGAGGCCTCAATCCAAAGGGGTAGTCTACAAAACACGTAGTAGGACTAGCCAACTAAAGGGATGCCTTTCGGTATGCAGCAGCTATACTAGAAAGAAAGCAAAGTAGACTTACATCCTCCAAAGTAGAGACTAGTTATTGGGGTAATCTATTGATAAGATAACAGATTGAACCCAACTTAAGGCTGACTATTGAGTGAATGCCTCTTGGGGATTTAAATAAACTCAAAGATAGTCAAGGCGATTTCATTTTCTTCAATTTTGTTTATTTTCATTTAGATGGATCCAATTGGTTTACGATGAACTGTACTGAGTAAGAGCCATGAAGTCCTAGACCTGACTCAGATTTATCAATTCAAAGGGAATAGTCTACCAACCACTAGGTGGGACTATCCAACCAAAGGGGAAATTTCTTTTGGTATATAATGGTCTAGTCTTAAGAAGAAAGTGCGGTGACTCACATCTTCTAGAAATAAGGAACCACTAGGGTGATCGGTTGGCAAAGCAACAGATCGAACCCGACCTAAGGTTGACTATTGAGTGAATGCCGCTAGGGGACTTAAATCAGCTCAAGAATTGTCAAAGAATAATTTCATTTTTTTTTTATTTGTTTATTTTGATCGATTCCATTGGTTTATGATGGATCAAACTGAGGAGGAGCTTTGTAGAAGCTTAGACCTATCTTAGATTTACTGAACCAAAGGGAATAGCTTCTCGGCCGATGGGAGAACTATCCAACCAAAAGAGTGCCTTTCAGTTTGCAATGATCAATTCAGGGGAAGAAAGCTCAGGGACTCACATCTTCCACTAGAAAAGACCACTAGGGAGATCAGTTGCTCTGGGAAATAAATTGAACACGATCGAAGACTACCGGTTAGTTTATGATAATCATGCTAGAAAGAATGCATCATAGTCTTACATCTTCCAAAGTGGAATGATTGCTGGGGTAACCTACTTGATGCAAAATAGATTGAACCTGACCTAAGGTCTACTACAGAGTGAGTACCGACCCGGGCATTATCTCAACTCAGGTAGTCAAGCAATTCCTATAGGGAGTTCTACTGACACTGCCTTAAATATAGAATGCCTGCTTGGGAAAAAGGGCCCTTTGGGGGCTTGAATTCCTAATCCATAAGCAAAAAATTTATTTGTTTTATTTATCTTATCGTAGACCCTATTAGTTTACGAGGGATCAAACTGAGAAGGAGCTTATATCAGCCTAGACCTATCTTAGATTTACTGAACCAAGGAAGAATATACACATCCGCTAAACAAATTTTCCAACCACAGGGGAGGCTACTAGGAAAGGGGAATGTCCAATCCACAAAGTAACCCGGGTAGTGTCTAGATGGGGTCGCAAAGGACTTGATCCAAATAGAGTGTTCATGGGCAATGGGACTGCTAAGGGCTTAATCCAATACCCTGGAGAAGATGACATGGCTAGTCATATCCAATAGATATTCAGTGTCCAATTCAAGGAGAAAGCTCGGTGACTCACATCTGTCAAGAGTGGTGTACACACTTGGTGAGTCACTGTCAGCATAGTGATCATCAACCAACCTAAGTTCTCCATCGTTTTGCAATAATCAGCCTAGGAAGAAAGCTCGGGGACTCACATCCTCTTATAGTAAAACCCATTTTGGGATAGTCAACTCTTGCAAGTATCCCACCTAGGCACTCAGAGTGAATGCCACTGGAGACTTATATCAAATTCAAACATAGTCAAGAGGAAAGGAGCCTCTGGGACTTACCCTAAACCTCAAATATACTCAATCTAGTTAGTGCATGATGGCTAGTTCAAGAAGAAAGCACGGGGACTCACATCTTCTTAAGCAAAGTCAATCATGAGGTAGCTTACTGGTTGGGCAGTGAAGGCTACCAAACTAACAAGGCACTCGTTGGTTTGCAATGGTCAAGTTAGGAAGAAAGCGTGGGAACTCACATCTTCTAACAAATAATCACTGGGGTGACATAGTAATGAGGTAGTATGTAGACCCGCCCTAGAGCAGCTAATGAGTGAGTGCCACAGAGGGTTTGGTCCCACATTAAAATAGCTTAAAATAAAAAGATCTGTGTTTGTTTTTGTGCATGTGTCAAAAAGAATAGGATGCCTCTAGGGGACTCTTACACCTAACCAAAAACATGCTTGGAAATTTGATGAAATGGTACCACAGATGAAAAACAAGATTTCCACTAAGAAAGGATGCCGCTTGGGTTCTCTCACACCTATCTTAATTATGTTAATCAAAATAGGATGCCTCTTAGGTTCTCTTATGCCTATTCCAATAGCGACGAGAGATTGTGTTTGTGTTCTGAAAGAGGGATAGGATGCCACCGGGGGACTCTTACACCCACCCTAGATACGTGATGGCAGATTTACAAGACAAGCAAACAATGCTTCAAAAGAAGAGAAGATTTGATGAATTAAATTAGATTTTTTTTCTTTTTATTAATGATTATTTTTAAACATGATTTGTTTCATGGATAATATTTCTTTTGATAGAGCCCATTAATTGGAAGCATCGGGTGTTCGCCTTTACAATCAATAAGCTGATAAGATTCTCCTTGGTAGACCTTCTTTATGACATAGGGGACTTCCCAAGTGGGTTTAAACTTGCCTCCCATCTTTCCATGGGCAACAATTGGTCTCCTTAGGACTAACACAAGCTCTCCTACTCGGAAAGATCTAGGGCAAACCAACTTGAGGTTCTGGCACACCCATAGATAAGGGGAAGCAACTAGCTAGATAAGGAGAAGCAAAGCCAGAGAAGGTCTATGAGAAGAAGCTAGGGGCAGTGACAGCGGTAGATAAGGGGATGCAACCAGCTAGAGATCAGTCCGAGAAACCATGACCTCAGCAGCCTTTGCTTCCACCTCCTTTACCACCACCGAGGTAGCCCTATCGGCCTCCACTGCCTCACCTGTGTGCCACTCACCCATACCATGTACATATACCCCACAGGTAGCTATGATCCTCTTACTATTTTAGATAAGGTAACTATCCTTATTCATTTAAGAGGGAGGTAATTAGGAAGATCTTTAAGAATCTCTTAAAAAAGCCTGATTTTCAATTACCTGAGCCTAGGAACCGGAGGAAGTAGGCAAAATTCAAGATCCTAACTTTTGCCCCTATTGCCATAAGCTAGGTCATGTTTTGGAGGATTGCTTTACATTTAAGGACTGGCTTGAACATAGCTTCAAGAATGGTGTTGTAGTTATCCCAAAGGAATACCTTGTGGAACAACCATCCAGTTCTATTAGGGTAATCCTTGGGGATACATGTGATCCTTCCAAAATTAAAGAAGGTTGAGATATTTCTTTATCTAAAACCTCTAAGAAGATCATTCAGAAGATCAAGAAACTTTTCTTGCAGGTGCTAGAGTTAGCTCAAACCTCCAACATCAAGGATGGTTTGCAAGTTGCTAGTGCCAACTCAAGGAAAGGAGGAGCTTAGCAACAGCAGATGTCGGCCCTGGGATAGCCCAAGATGCATCCACCGACCGAGTCCAGCCTCCGATATAGCTCTTCCACATCGGTGACTTCCTCCACTTCAACTAGTTCTTCTTCTTCTACTAGTAGAACTCTTGTATCTGCGGATAAGGGCATCAAATCCCTTACCCCAATCACTTTACTTGATTTCTACTTTGTACCTCCAAACAAATCTAAGAAATTATAGAATTAAGCTAGCTTGAATTAAATCTGTGTCACTTTTGATGGGTTGTCTTCTTCTATTCCTGATGATAACTCTTCAATTCAAAATAACAATAATAATTTTGATCTTCCTCTTTCTAATTTAGAGTCAAATTTTTCTTATCTGAACACAATGGGTTTGCCTCTTGAGATTGACTTGGAATCATCCAATTCTGATGATCCCATAGAAGAAGTTACAGGTGAGCCTAATGTGCAGGTAGAACCTTCCATTACCCTGCCACAAGAGATCACTGAAGTCAACCTCTGTAGTGGCAATGTTCTACCTCCTAGGGTAGCACCTCATGATAGAAGAAAACAAGTCATTGGTACAGAGGATCGAGAAGCCCCTCCACAGGATGCTCCACCCTTGGATATGCTTATGGAGGATCAGCCCAATGTGGACTACAATATCCTTTCTCATCTAAGAAAGTTGTCATCTAAGTTAAGCATATATGATGCCCTTGTCTTATCCAAAGAGATGAGGGAATCACTAATCAAAGCTCTCTTTGATCCTAAGTTATTCTTAGCTCAATTGACTGCAATAGGTAAGGAGGCACATTATCCAAGAGAAGCTCAGGGGATCACCTCTTCTTTTAGGGGACTTGGAGCACAATCGTACCCTCTGTATCAACCATCCCCTCTACATCACAGTTGACATGGACAGGTTCAGACTTATCAGAGTTCTCGTGAATTCTAGTGCATCGATGAACATTATGAGTCTAAAGATTCTTACCTATTTGACAATCAACATCTCCACACTCCAAGGATATCGAATGATGTTGAGAGGATTCAATGAACAAGGTGAGCGAGTTTTAGGTTCTATAGTGTTACCTTTAGAGATAGGCGATTGGAAGACTGAAGCTAAGTTTTACATCATTGATTTGAATACTTCGTTCACTGTATTGCTTGGTAGGCCTTGGATACATTAGAACAAGATCATTCCATCCTCCCTCCATCAGTGCATCAAGTTTAGAAAAGATGAAATTGAATACCATGTCAATGGAGATGAAAAGCCATTTTCAGTTAGAAAAGTTGAGATTTATGAGGATTTGACCTACTATCTTTCTCAAAACACCCTTTCTCGTGAACTTGGACAAAATTGAGATTCAAAAGCAAAAGAAAAAGAAAATGAAGAAAAAGAAAAGATAAAATAAAAAGAAAAGAAAAATGAAAATCTAAGTGAACAAGAAAGGGGAATTGAGGAAGAAATAGATCTGCATATAACATTTTACCCATAGTTCATTCCATCATATGGACATGTGAGTAGGATGGCTCAACCTCCACTAGGCAAAGGCAGAGGTAGAAATAGAGGCATTTCTAGAGGTGGAAGACCCCCTGGTTAGCCATTAGCCAACAGAGGTTGTGTTCCAGTTCATAGGAGTACCCCTATTATTCACATAGATTTGGAATCCAGCTCAGACGATGAGTCTCATGTGATTGGTATACCAACCAACCCCTCTCAGCGGGTTCCATTGGAGGTGACTTTTGATCCGGATAGAGACGAAGACCAGGCCTCCAGACAAAGCAAAGTTTTTGAATCTGGTTTATGTGATACTATTAGGTAGCACCTGGGAACCTTAGCTCTAACCTCACTTATGTCTCAAAAAATTTGAGGTTTGGTAGTTAAAGAAGTCCCTAAGTCTTCTAGTGACATGAAGCAGTAGAGATTTTTTTTAGATCATCATCTTTAAGTCATGAAGTTGATGTAGAACTTGTGAATGATACATTTAAAGAATTAATGGAATTACCATTTGACTTTTACCGCCTTATCTAATAAAGGTTTAGTTCCTCATACATGATCTAAGCACAAGTCAGAGTATTTTGAAAAGCTATGGAATAATACTGGCAGGGAAGCACAATCGAGAGCAGGACTAGGATTCGGCACAACAGGTCTGGCCGACGATGAAGATTACTACTTAGTTTTTATCAATCATTTAGAGTATGATAGGTTCTTTTCACAAAACACCAACTCTTATGAAGATAGGTGTTTAGAAACCTCAGATGATCCAGATGATCTCCAAATTAAAGAGGCACCTCCATAATTTGAAGAAGAGATTCATTCAACAATTGACAAGCTTAAAGAAGTCAACCTCGTGAGAAGAAAATCCAACATACGTCATTCTGAATGAAGAAGAAACCAATGACTTAATTAAGAAAGATTACTTTGTATGGAGTTAGGAGGAGATGCTCGAATTATCTCCTAACGTAGTAGTCCACAAGCTAGCAATAGACCCCAACACTACCTCTATTAAGCAAGCTCTTAAATGCAAGCGATTAGAAATTGAATAATAGGTCATTTCTGAAGTCAAGAAATTAATCGATGTTGGTTTAATCAGGGAAGAAAATATCCTATCTAGTTAGCCAGTGTCATCCCAGTTAAGAAGAAGAATGATCAAATTTACATTTGCATTGATTTTAGAGACTTAAACAAGGCATGTCCTAAGGATGAGTTTCCTCTTCATATACCAGAATTAATGGTGAACATAGCTGCATCTCATGCAGTCTTCTCTCTCATGGATGGGTCATCTGACTATAACCAAATTAAGATGTCTCCTGAAGATGAAAGAAACACTTCTTTTCAAACCCCCGATCAAAATCTTCTATTATAGGGTCATGCCTTTAGGCCTTAAAAATGCTGGTGCTACATACCAACATGCCATGATTGAGATTTTCAATGAACTCATCCATCATCAGGTTGAGTGATACATTGATGATCTAGTAGTCAAGAGCAGAGAAAGGGAAGACCACCTCTTTGACTTGAGAGTAGTTTTTGAACGGTTAAGATAATATAACCTCAAAATGAATCTCCTAAATTATGCATTTGGAGTAACTTTAAGAAAATTCCTTGGGTTTGTTGTCCGACACCGGGGAATAGAAATAGATCCTGAAAAGATTAAAGCTATCTTAGAAATGCCACCTCATAGGATTTTAACTCAACTCAGATCCATCCAAGGATGGATGACGTATCTAAGATGCTTTATCTTTAACCTATCTGGGAGATGCAAGCCATTTTCAACACTTATCAAAAAGGATGCCAAGTTCAAGTGGGATGACAAATGCCAGCATGCCTTTAAATACATCAAGCAATATTTGGTGAAGCCGCAAGTTCTAGTAGCCCCTATCCCAAGCAGGCCACTCATCCTCTACACTACTGCATTGGACGACTCTCTTGGCATTCTATTAGCCCAAAATAATAATGAAGGGAAAGAGAACGCTCTCTACTACCTCAGCCATCATCTGATTCCTACTGAAGTGAACAACCCACCTATTAAGAAATATTGCCTAACTTTAATCTTTTCTTTCCAAAAGCTACGACATTATTTGCTTTCTCATAAGGTGAACTTCATCTGCAAAACAAATCCACTGCAGTACCTCATGACACGGCCAATGCTATCTATACATTTGGCACGATGGTCCATGATTCTCTCACAATTTGATATCATATTTGTACCCCTCCATGCAGTAAAAGGACAAGCACTAGCTGATTTCTTAGCAGCACACCCACTTCTTGCTGATTCTCTGCTTAGTGATGATCTCTCTGAAGAACAAATCATGAGCTTAGGGGAGGTTGACAACAGCCAATGGGAGATGTATTTTGATGGTGCAGCTTCTTTTCATAAAGGGGAAGCACCATGATCTATTCTCGCTGAAAGGCAAGGATAGGAATAGTTCTTCTGACTCCAGATCGCAATGTGATGAGATTCTCATACTATCTTTTTAATCCCTGCACTAACAATGAAGCCGAGTATGAGGCTTTGATTGTCAGTCTGGAGTTAGCTATCACAGTTAGTGTCAAGAGCATAAACATCTTTAGGGATTCTCAGTTGGTCATCAATCAGATTGTCGGGTCCTACAAGGTTCTCAAACCCAAGATTCATCATTACCACAAGTATACCATGAAGCTATTAGCCCAAATCCCCAAAGTTACCATTTATAAGGTTCCCCAAGCAAAGAACACTGTAACAGATGCTTTGGCCAAGCTTTCCAATGAATTGATATGTCCGGAAGATGAGACCATTTCAATAAAGGTCCAAAATAGATAAGTCATGTCCCTTATTGATGCTGAACTCATCGAAAGACTTTTCTTGAAGGGGAGGTTGCTGTTTCCTATAAGGACAAGGAGCTGGATTGGAGGCAACCATTCATAGGCTTTTTGAACACCGACAAACAACCTCAAGAAAAGTAACAAGACCATTAGGTGAAACAGAGAGCTCTCTCCTATGCTCTTGTTGATGACACCCTGTATCGACGGTCCTTTGACTAGATGTAAACATGAAGCCATGGCATTATGATCGAGGTACATTCAAGACTATTATGAGCACATCAATCCGATATAAAGATGAAGATGAAGATCAAAAGACTAGGATACTACTGGCCTTTGATGATTATAGACTACATGGATGTAGCTAGGAGATGCCATCAGTGTCAGGTACACTGTGTGGTCCTCCACCAACCACCAAACATTCTATAACCTACGTTGGCCTCAAGACTATTTAAGTGATGGGGGTACCGATATTGTGGGTCTGATCGATCCTTCTTCTTCCAATGGGCACCAATTCATCTTAGCTGCCACCGACTACTTTTCCAAGTGGGCGGAGGCAATCCCACTCAGAGAGGTCACAGCTCAGCATGTGCTTCAGTTTATTAGGAACCATATCATATATAGGTTTGAGGTGCCTCGATGAATTATATCTGATAATGGTACTACATTCAAAATCAAGATCATAGCCAAGACATGGTATAGATTGGAGATACTCCACCATCTACTACCCCAAAAGCAAATGGCTTAGCGAAGCATTCAACAAAACCTCATCTAGATACAAGAAGACTCTTGATGACAACAAACGATAGTGGAATGAGTTGGTTGAAGCCTTGTGGCCTACCGCACACATACTTCCAACTCGCCTACCCCATTTTCCTTAGTGTATGGGTCCAAGCATTCTACCTTTAGAAGTTCAACTCTCATCACTAAGGATAGCATTTGGTAGCAACATCACCTCAGAGCATAATGCAAAGTTATGGTTAGAAGAGCTCAAAGGTTTGGAGGAGAGTCACCTATGGGCATGCTAGAACCTCGAGTTATACAAGGCCAAAATGATTCAAGCTCACAACAAGCTGGTCCGCCCTAGGTCTTTCGAGTAGGAGAACTTGTGTTAGTCCTACGGAGATCAATTGTTGCCCATCGAAAGATGGTAGGCAAGTTTGAACCCACTTGGGAAGGCCTCTATGTCATAGAGAAGGCCTACCAAGGAGGATCTTATCAGCTTATTGATTGTAAACGGGAACCCCAGACCCTTTTAATTAATGGCCTCTATCTAAAGAAATATTACCCATGAAACAAATCATGTTTGAAAATAATTGTTAATAAGAAGAACAAAAATCTCATTTCATTCATCAAATCTTCTCTTCTTTCAAAGCATTATTTGCTTGTCTTGCAAATCCGTCGTGACATGTCTAGGGTAGGTGTAAGAGTCCCCCAATGGCATCTTATCCCTCTTTCATAATACAAACACAATCTCCCGATGCTATTAAAATAGTTGTAAGAGAACCTGAGAGGAATCCTATTTCGATTAGCAAAACTAAGTTAGGTGCGAGAGAACCCAAGCGGCATCCTTTCGTAATGAGAATTATGTTTGCCATCCATGGCATCACTTCATCAAATACCCCTAGTGTGTTTAAAGTACATGTAAGAACCCCTAGAGGCATTCTATTCCTTTTAACACATGCACAAAAATAAACACATATCTTCTAACTCGAGCTATTTTGATGTGGGAGCAAGCCCGTTGTGACACTCACTCATTAGCTGCTCTAGGTTGGATCTACATGCTACCTCACTAGTATGTTACTCCAGTGGTCACTTCTTGGAGGATGTGAGTCCCCGAGCCTTCTTCCTAACTTGACCATTGTAAACCAATGAGCATCTTGTTAGTTTGGTAGTCTTCACTGCCCAGTTAGTAAGCTACCTCATGTTGACTTTATTTAAGAAGATGTGAGTCTCTGAGCTTTCTTCTTGAACTAGCCATCACTCACTAACTAGGTTGGGTATATTTGAGGTTTAGGATAAGTCCCCCAAAGTCTCCTTTCCTCTTGACTAAATTTGAGTTGATATAAGTCCCCCAGTGGCATTCACTCAGTAGTCACCCTAGGTCGGATGGCACCTGTCGAGTCGAAGACAGACCATCTAAGTAATCAATTCTGCTATAGGAGGATATGAGTCCCTGAGATTTCTTCCTAGGCTGATTATTGCAAACTGATGAGCACCTTAGGTTGGTTAATATTTGCTATGCTGACAGCGACTCACCGGGTGGATACACCACTCTTGGCAGATATGAGCCCAAGCTTTCTCTTTGAGTTGGCCACTGAATACTTATTTGATATATGACTAGCCATGTGATTTTCTCTAGGGTTTTGGATTAAGACCTTAGCAGACCCTCTCTATGTAGGCACTCTATTTGGATCACGTCCTTTGCGACCCCATCTAGACACTACTCGGATTACTTTTGGATTGGATAGTTCCCCTTTCCTAGTAGCCACCCTTATGGTTAGAGAATTTGTTCAGTGGATGCACAAATTCTTCCTTGGTTCAGTAAATCTGAGATATGTCTAGGCTGATATAAGCCCCTTCTTAGTTTGATCCCTCGTAAACTAAAAGGGTCCACTATAAATAAACTAAACAAAATAAACAAAATTAATTTGTTTGTGGATTAAGAATTCAAGCCCCCATAGGGCCCCTTTTTTCAAGCAGACATTCTATCTTTAGGGCAGTGTCAGCAGACCTTCATATAGAAATTACCTGACTACCTGAGTTAGATAAGTCCTCGGGTCGACACTAACTTTGTAGTCACCCTTAGGTTGAGTTCAATCTATTTTTTTCATAACAGGTTACCTCGGTAGTCATTCCTCTTTAGAAGATATAAGACTATGACACATTCTTTCTAGCATGATTGTCGCAAACTGACACACAACCCTAGGCTGGGTTTGATTTGTTGTCCAAAGAAACTGATCACCCCAATGGTCTTTTATAGTGTGAGTCCTCTAGCTTTCTTCTCTTGAATTGATTATTGCAAACTAAAAGGCACTCCTTTGGTTGGATAGTTCCCCCATCGGCCTGGAAGCTACTCCATTTGGTTCAATAAATTTGAGATAGGTCAAGGCTAATATAAGCTCCATCTCAGTGTGATCCATCGTAAACCAACAGAATCCATCAAAATAAACAAACCTAAAAAATGAAATCTATCTTTGACTATCTTTGAGCTGATCTAAGTTCCCCAACGGCATTCACTCAATAGTCAGTCCTAGGTCGGGTCCGATCTGTTGCTTTGCCAACCGATCACCCTAGAGGTTCCCTATTTCAGAAGATGTGAGTCCTCGCACTTTCTTCCTAGCTTGACCATTGCACACCGAAAGGTACTCCTTTTAGTTTGCTAGTCCTACAATGTGTTTAGAAGATTACCCTTTTGGATTGGTAACCTTGAGTTAGGTCTTGTCCTCCATGGCTCCTACTCAGTGTAGTCCATCACAAACCAACGAAATCTATCAAAATAAATAAACCTAAAAATGAAACTAATTTTGACTACCTTTGAGCATATCTAAGTCCCCCAGTGGCATTCACTCAATAGACAGCCCTAGGTTGGGTTCAATCTGTTGTCTTGCCAATAGATTGCCTTAGCAACTGGTCCCAACTTTGGAAGATGTAAGCCTACTATGCATTCTTCTTAGTACAGCTGCTGCATACCAAAAGGCATTCCTTTAGTTGGCTAGTCCTACTATGTGTTTAGTAGATTACCACTTTGGATTGGTAAATCTGAGTTAGGTCAAGGCCATCGTGGTCCCTACTCAGTGCAATCCATCACAAACAAACAGGACGCATCTCAAAATCCCAAGTCTAAAAAATTGAAATGAATTCAACCCTCTTCCCTAGTGGAAATTTCCCCTCAGTGAGCCTTAAATCAAATCAAACCCCTCATCCCCTTGTGGATGACTTGAACCTATTTCCCTAGTGGAAGGTTCATACTCTATCCCTTAGTGGATTCTTCCCTCTCTCTTATGTCTTGGACATAAGTAGAGCCACATTGCACTAAGCTATGGATTCTTTCTACACCTTGGGTTAGGGTTAGATTATCTCTGTTAGTGCTTGTGATCTCTTGGTGTTGTTGAACATTTCGGTCAACACCAATACATGCGGTGTTCCTTGTAAGTCACACCACACCTATTGGGCGCCCTTTGTTGACCTCATTTTTTGAATGAACTCTCAACCCTACCATCTTAGACAAAGGCCTTCTCTTAGACTTTAAGAGTTCCTTAGTCTTAAGACACATCTAGTGATTAGGTGGACACTCAACCTAGCACTAAAGACTTAGAAGAGTTGACCATAGGAATAGGACATGCCTTAGGGGTGTTAGGAAACTTTGCCTACCCTTTGCTTGAACCACTCCTCACCTTCCTTCCTTCAAGTCAAACTCCAAATCAATCTTATTTGATTTTCTCCAAACTCAAAAAATCAATGCCATGATTGAAATTCCATGATTGAAATACAATTGAAACCCATGAATGAAATTCCTAAGTCCAAATCTTTCTTAAGTCCTTAATATTCTCTTAAGGACTTAGCCAAAATCATGATCAAATCAATTCAAATTCATGAGATTTTCTCATAACTCATTTATATTCTCATATATATTCAGATATATAAATGAAATATGAGTATAAATCAATCAAATCAAATCCAAGAATTAAATTCCAAATTTAAATTCTTATTAAATCCTTAATTTCCATCTGAATGACATAGCCAAAATCATGATCAAATCAATTCAAATTCATGGAATTTTCTCATAAATCATTTATATTCACATATCTAAATGAAATATAAATATAAATCAAATAAATCAAATCGAAAAATTAAATTCCAAATTTTAAATCCTTCATAAGTCATTAATTTTTCTCTTAAGGACTTAGCCAAAATCATGATCAAATCAATTCAAATTCATGAGATTTTCTCATAACTCATTTTTATTCTCATTTATATTCACATATATAAATGAAATATAAATATAAATCATTCAAATCAAATCCAAAAAATTAAATTCCAAATTTAAAATTTCCTAGTCCTTGATTTCTCTTTTAAGCACTTAGCCAAAATCACGATCAAAACAATTCAAACTAATGAGATTTTCTCATAACTCATTTATATTCTCATTTATATTCACACACACACACACACACACACACACACACACACACACACACACACACACACACACACACACACACACACACACACACACACACACTATATATATATATATATATATATATATATATATATATATATATATATATATATCAATCAACTAAATCCAAAATTCAAATCCAAAACTCCAAAATTTTCTAAGTCCTTTAAATTCCCTTTTAATGGAATTAGCCTAAATCATGATCAAATCATTCCAAATCCATGAAATTTTCTCATGTCTCATTTATATTCTCATTTATATTCACATATGTAAATGAAATATAAATTCAAACAATCAAAACCATTTCCAAAAATCAAACTCAAATCCACTCAAAATCCAACCTAAGCCATACAAGTCAAAATCTTGAACTTAGCCAAATCAACTTCAAATCAAGCCAAACACTTGATTTTCCTTCATGATTCAATCAACCCTACAATCATGAATCCATATATAAAGATAAACTTTAATCACTTAACCAAAATCCAAACCAAAAGTCAAATCACAAATTCATTCATATTCTTCCTTTGAATATGAAATTATCAAATGAATCAAAATCCATTTGACTTCAAACTACTTGCAAATGGATTTATATTTTAATCATAAGTCCATATACAAGTTCAATGAAACTCAAATCAAGCTTTGACCAAGCCATTTGACCCACTTAGGCTCACTTGACCCAAAGTGACCTAAAGTACCCTTTTGAGCCAACATTCTAATCCTAACCAAATTGGATTGAATCAAACTCACCTATGCCTTTAATCATGATCAACAATCATCATGAGACGATCAATCACCCAAATGGGTCAAACCAAGTCAACACTTAGCCAAAATGAAACCCAACATAGCCAGTCCACCATAAGCCAAATTGATTGAAATCATTTACCTAAGTTTATTCATGAACTATGTTTGAACTTGACTAAGTCAACATTTGAGTCTAACCTAACCCAAATGGCCACTTGACCGAAGTTGACCCAACTTGACCCAAAAAGTCAAAATGTGTCAAAACTTGATCTAAGCCAAATTGATTGAAACCAATGGTTCAAGTTCATTCCAAATCACTTGTTGAACTTGACCAAATCCTTAATTGGCCAACTAAACCTAACCTAGCCCAATTAACCTTGAACCCAACTTGACCTAAAGGGGTAATGTTAAGCCAAAATCAAACTTAACCAAAATTGATTGGAAATAAAGATACCAATCCACTCCATATGACTAACCAAACCTAAAACTCCCCATGACCTAGCTCAAATAGTTCAAATGGGCCAAATTGGTCAACTTGACCCATTTCACCGAAATGAAGTCATATGAGCCAAATTCAAAACTAAACCAAATTGAATCAAACCAAACCCACCAAAATATTTAAAATGGTCATAATAACTTGACCCAACCTGTGGTTTGACCCAATTTGATCAATTGGTCAAGTTGACCCATTTTGACCTAAATGGGTCAACATGAGCAAAACCATATCAAATGAACTCCAAATCCAATGAAACTTGGTCAAACCCATTTTCTCAACATACCCAACATATTCAAATTCAAAAATCAACCAAATGGCCATTCTACCCCTAGGCCATAGAACAAATCTTGGTCAAATCCATGGGGAGTTTGGTCACGCCCTCTTCATATCAACTTGATACCTTCCTAATAGGTCAACCAAACCCTATGGAGGGTGGTGTACCCAACCCAATGAATTTGGGTCAGCCCAAATGGACCCGAGGCCAAAATTGACCCCTAGCTCAAATTGGCCAATTTGAAAACCTCCCTCCACTCAATTTGAAGCACATGGCAAGTTACTAATCCAGTCCTTGGCTCAAACCAACCATGTGCCAACTTCAAACAACTCAAACAACCCTTTCCATATGGTCAATTGGATCAAAATGGCAAAGAGAGCTTCAGCCATCTGATTTCCATAGTGGGAGATATACTCCCCCTAATTCAATTCAATTCACAGATCCATATTATCAATTAAATGCTAGAGGGAGTTAGGAGCCATCAGAGAGCAATTCTAAGCTTTCTAAGAGGGATTTGAAAAGAGCCTTCTCGATTTTCATCCTTTGAAAAATAGGGGAGCTCCACTCAATTCCTAACTTCCTCCATAGTACAATTCAACTCAATCACCTTTGCACACTCCCTCAGGGGACCAAATTGAGCTTGCCTAAGCTCTCATTCAATTTCCCAAAGTAAGGAGAGGTTCAATTTGATCAAAGCCACAAAGGGGAGCAAGGGGAGCTAGTCCATAGAGCAAACTACCCAACCTCAAGACTTAATTCTCCCACCACAGCTTTGACTCAACCAGACAAAGCTCCTCCAAGGGAATCGAGCGCCAGTGAGGTAGAGAATTTTTTGACCACTAGACTTAAGAGGTGTTGGTCTTTTGTGAAAGAAAGTGTCAAGGCATGACAATTCCACTGTTAGATGTGATCTTCTAAGCTTTGTGATGGTGTGTGCAAAATTTTATCCTAATTCGAGCTCAATCGAGCTCGGATCAAGGCTTGGATCATGGATGATCTCTATTAATCCTTAGGGAAGAACAGAGATAATCCCAGCCATCCATCCACGCATTTTGGATGGACAGTCAAAATTAAATGCACATTTTATATTCAATTTAACCTATTTAAAACCATGGGGTGATCCCCCATCGTTCGATCAAGGATTGAGCAGTGGGTATCAAACCACGTCCCACTGCCACGCACCTGCCTTGATGGCGGCTCACAACGTGATGCATATAAAGCGCGCTAATTGCCACCACCTCGTGTCGAGCTATGGGTTAAGTGGATTAATTATGTTTTAATAAATTTTAATTAAGCATCTAAGCTTTAAAAATTCACATCTCCCTAAATAAAAATAAAAAAATACGAGGTAAATTTCTATTAAAAGATAATTCAATCTAGAATATTCTAAAATTGGTTTTAATGGATTTTGAATTGTATCTTTCTCTGAGTTTGACTTTTAATAGAAATCTTATTTTTCTAATTACTCCTTAATTAATTATCTAATTAATCCCAAACTTCTTTGGTATGTTTTGAGGGATGACCTCTGCCTCCCCTAGTTTTCTTGGGATTTATTGAAGGTTTAATTGAGAAAATTGCAAATGCATTTTCTAATTACTCTCTTTATGAATTAAGGATAATTAAAGGTTTGATTAGTATTTCAATTCCTTATTGAAGTTGATTAAGATTTGATCCAGTGAATAGGAGGCTTAGGGAATAATTTTGGGATATTTCCCCTAAGTTATTCCCTAAACTCCCTTTTCTTTACTTAATCCTCTCTAAATTAAGGGTTAATTCATTAATTACCTTATTAATTAATTTATAAAAATTCTAAAACCTTCTAAAACTTAATTAATCTACTTTAGATAAATTCTTAGGTGTTCAAGAGCCTAAGTTCAATTAAGAAATCAAATTCCAAATCATATGTGTGAGGGGTGTTTTGAAATTACTTAAGTTAAACCCCTTTGCTTAATTAACCATTAATCATGAGCCAAATTATATTAGACACTTTTCTTCCTAGGTACATTGCAAGTTTAAATTCCTTATGTGGTTTCATGTCATCTCATTGACTCATAATTACTTGGTTAACTATGCTAAGTTGGTGTACGTTAGGGTTAATTAATATGCTTAACTCATACCTTAATCTAATCAAAATATAAAATAAATCTAATCATCTAAAATTAAACAAAAATGTCAAACGCATGTAAGAATGGGTTAGGAACAGGAAACTCAACTCACATTTTCAAAATTAAATCAAACTCAAGCTTAAATAAAAAACACATTAAATAAACTTTGAATTACTTTAAGCTTTCTTATTTCATAAGATTATCTTTAGGATTTAATTAAAGTGAATGTGTTTACATACTTTCACTACTTTATCTCTTTCCTCAACATGTTAAATATGTGTGTCATGTGGTTTCATACATTCATACTTTTCAAAATTTAAATTTAAATGAAAATATTTACTTCATGTCAAATTTGCGTGTGTTGGCTAAAATAAAAAATATGAGTGGATATTATCACTACTAAATTCAAATTATTTTCAAAATAAATGAATCAATTATCAAAACTGAAAGTGTGCTACTTATATTTTTTTTATAAGCTTGCATGTGAGTAAAATATAAGGATATGCTTAGTGTATATTTCCTTTTCTTCTCTTTTAGTATAGTTTTGAATAGGATTTGGCAAGATGTATGGTTCATTTGAAAAGAATCTAACACTTGCCTAATTCTATATCCTATTCATTCATATACTATCATATTAAGAAGGATACTTATGCTTGCATATATAAATTGCATAAACAAAAATAAATCAAATAACACCAATTTTTGCATTCTTTCTTTTCCATTCATTTACTTTGTACACATGTTTGTATTTAAGAAAAGTGGTATATTAGTCTGGACAACCCCGAGGTTGCGAGGCTTTAAGTAGCCCTAAGTAGGTCTTATACCTTACACCTCTGGTTAACAATGACGTTGTACTCACTTATGCCTTCCATACATCCATATGTGCATGTGAAAATTGGATAAGAAACTCCTTTTCTACTTAATGAAAATCATGCATCATAAAGTTTTTATTTTTTTAAATAACTCACTTAACATTCTTTCTTTCCAATTTATTTCTTTTGTACATATGCTTGTATTTAAGGAAAGTGGTATATTAGTCTGGACAACCCCGAGGTTGCGTGGATTTAAGTAGCCCTAAGTAGGTCTTCTACCTTACACCTCTGGTTAACAATGGCAATGTACTCAGTTATGCCTTTCATAAATTTATATGTGCATGTGAAAATTGCATAATAAATCTCTTTGCTACTTAATAAAAATTATGCATCATAAGTATTGAAATTTTCTTAAGTACACTACTTAGCATGCATCATAAAGTGTGCTAAACTTTTCCATTTGGTATGCATAGATATGTTTGTTTAGAGTTTGTCTAAACTTAGGATAAATTAACACACTTAATTAAAACATTCACTAAATGAAACTAAGCTTGAATCCACTTTAGAAATTACTTAAGTTAGGGGAGGAAAGAGAAGTTCTCTTCCCTTTCACTCTCTTTATAACTTAATAATTAATTATAGGATTCACTTGAACCAAATCAAAATATGAAATAAAATTAACCCAAAATAACTAAATTACTTAAATGAAAGCCTCCTCTAAGTTGAATATGCTTCACACTTAAAAAATTTTTAACTTAAATCCATAGCTAAAGCATACCACACAAACCTCTAAAGCACACACATTAGGCTAAGTCACCACTTATAACTTTAGGTTAGGATGGTATATGGTTTGATATTTACATTTATTTTGTGATATATATTTTAGTCTGGATATTAGGATGTATGCACATAGAATGAATGGTAGGGTAATCTTAGTCTAATCATTATTTTCTGCAGGGGATTGTGCTTAAGGGGCGCTTTAATAAATAAAAATATAAATGCTTTTACTGTGCAGGTGCTTATACCCCTAAGCATAATCCAATAGGCCAGGAAAACTCAGTGACGCATGTGTGGGGTGTTAAGTCCAATATACATGCTTGGGATTTGTGTGGTTTCTTTTAGCTAATCTCTGTTTTGCAAGTGTTAGTTAGATTTTCATTCTTTTCTTTTTCATGTACTTTTACAATTAAGATTTTGGAATGACTGTTATGGGGATTATGATGAACATTGGTCATAAGATTTCATCTTATGTATCACGTGAAGTCTTTGGAGCATCCACCTTTCAACCAACCAAAAGAAGGAACCAAAGAAGAAAGAAGAAAAGAAGAAGAAAGAAGAAAAGAAGAATGAAGAAATGAAGCTTGAAGACCCCCATAACAATGAATTCCTTGCTTAATTGTATTTAATTCATTTGTAATCCGAGTTATATAAGGGTAGAGCTCGACTACCCAATTTATTTTTATTTGGGTTTGTGCGGTGGTGCCCGACCACAATGGCCTCTTATTCTTTTGTGATTAGATTTATAAATTGATTGATGATTTATTTAGCTTGTGCATTAAGTGGCATCATTTTTCTAGTTTCTTCATTGCTTTATGTATGGCCTATATGTGGATTAGGCTCTTAGGAAAAAATAAATTTTTTACCAAATCTAATAACTCAAAATTAAAATTAAAGAACTATTAACCTCACCTAAAGCTTAGGTTTAAAATCAAGATAAAAGAATTAGTAACCCCTTAGCTATATGAGTATTTCTTTTATAACATCATGCAAAAATGCATCTTGTTTCACTCTTGATTGGAGGGCTTCCACCTTTGCGAAAGAAACTTGGCTTGACCTTTGAAAGTCATGGTCAAAATATACATTTTCCCTTCCCGTTAATATCGGCCAATAACTTTATTTCTCATGCATTAGGCATTTGAATCTTATTAGCTTGAGTCAAAATAATTATCCTAAAATGAAAATAAAATAAAATCTGAATTGCATTAGATTTAGGTCATTAAGCATACCCTTACATGATCTAATCTCTTTAGGGAGTGAGTTTAAGGACTTAGTCTCTTTCTATGTAAATAATAGCCTAGCTATATTGTAAAAAGCATATGACTTTCCTACATGAATTCAAAATTGAAGGAGGAGTTAGTTGGCAGGCACCCCTAGGCGGTTGTAAGCCCAAGCAGTCAGGTGTTTTGTACTTTCTTATGGAGGAAAACCAAATACACATTTTTGCCTTAGATTTTGATCGTGCTTTTGGCCCTCGCCAAAGCTCCCTAGATTTAGGTTCTGAGATTACTTCTCCCTTCCATAGACCATAAGCTTAAATCCTCACCTCATGGCTTAAATTTCTAATAAAAAATTTAACTCAAATAAATTAAATCAATTTCAAAAATATAAAGCCTAACCATATGATAGTTTGAGATGCTTGCTAGGTTTCCTAACATTGTGTGCATCTCCTACTTATCATTCTTTTGGCTTCCATAATAACTCCCTCTCTTTAATCAATCACATTTGATCTTCAAAAAATAAACTAGTTGATTGATAATCTTTTTCTATTGAAATCTTCGAAGATAATGATCATTTACCTTAATCAAGAATATTCCTAAGGGATCCCGTCCCTAAGGACGTAATTAACTATGGGGGCCTGCCCCTATAGGGAACTTAATGAATCGGGTTTAAAATAAACCATGCTTTACTTTTTATATAAAGTAGGGGAAGAATCTCTGGTACATATGTAGACCCATTGCCCTTAGGAGTCCTTATTTAGGTGATTAGGTCCATTAAAGGGTAATGACTTTTATCTGCCAAGATAGTACACTATTCCTTGATGACATACCCGATTACCTGAATAAGCACATCTGCGGATCTACGTGGCATCCCAAAAAATTGAATTTTTATATTATTGCTTTTTCACCGATAAATGGAAGGCGACCATATAGAAATTTTTCACCATAAATTTTTCTGGCGACTTTGCTTGGGATGGTTCCTCTCTCCATCTTTGGTAAATGATCGTTATCTTTCAAGTATCAATAGTGGGTTTGTACTTTGGTATGAATTTGAAACTATCTTTCTTTCCATTGGCACTTAGCTTATTTCATTTTTAAGTTGAGTTAGCCAACATCTTTAGGTTTTAGGACCTCACTCCGTGTTAGTCTTAAAACCCCTATTGGGTTCTCCAATGGGTAAAAATAAAAGATCTAAATAAAAAGAAAACATTTAAAGACTTCCTCCTTATCATTTTTTTGATAAGAAAAGGTTCATTATAAAATAATAAAAACAAAATAAATTTTTTTGTAAGAACTTTGCTTTTCAAAAAAGCACTCTTTCAAAAATGCACATAATAAAATATTTTTGAAAAAATTTTATCACCTTCATTTAACAATTCTCATAATTGTTACATGTAGGACTTTTCAAAAGAATAAAACTAACAATCTTTTCCAAAAGCATAAATGAACATCTTCCTTCAATTCATTTTGATGAAGATTTCATTTTCAAAATGAAATGAACAATCATCTTTCCAAAAATTAAAATCACAATTAAAAAATAAAACTTTCAAAAAGCACACATGAACCTTTCCATCCAATACACCCACACCTATTGAATGGAAGTTTCATTTTCAAATAAAATTAAACTTTCCAAAAGCACAAATGAACATCTTCTTTCAATTCATTTTGATGAAGATTTTATTTTCAAGATGAAATGAACAGTCATCTTTCCAAAAATCAAAATAACAATTAAAAAAAATAAAACTTTCAAAAAGCACACATGAAACTTTCCATTCAATACACCCACACCTATTGAATGGAACTTTCATTTTTAAATAAAATTAAACTTTCCAAAAGCACAAATGAACATCTTCCTTCAAATTATTTTGATGAAGATTTCATTTTCAAGATGAAATGAATAATCATCTTTCCAAAAATCACAATAAAAAAAACTTTCAAAAAGCACACAGGAACCTTTCCATTCAATTCACTCACACATATTGAATGAAAGTTTCATTTTCAAATAAAATTAAATTTTTAAAAAGCACATATGAACATCTCCATTCAATATACCCAAATTTATTGAATGAGGATTTCATGCCCAAATAAAAAAATTAACATCATTTGGAAATCCCACTTAAACATATTCCACATATGATTAAGTTGGAATTCCCTCTTTCAAAAAGCAATAATCACACACAAAATTAAATTTTTTTACATTTCAAAAAAAAAAAAGATTGACCTCCATTCTTACATACCTAAATTTGTTGAATGGAAGTCCTCTTTTCAAAAATTAAAACTAAACAACCATATTTTCAAAATTCAAAACACATTTGAAACTTCATTTAGCATACTCAAGTTTTCTAAATGAAGTCTCCAAATTCAAAACCAAAAATTTTCAAACACATTTTGGAACTTCATTTGGCATACTCAAATTTGTTAAGTGAAGTGTCCAAATTCAAAATCAAAATTTTTTTCAAACATATTTTGGGACTTCATTTAGTATACTCAAATTTGCTAAGTGAAGTCTGCAAATTTAAAATAAAAAATTTTCAAACACATTATTTTGGAACTTCATTTAGCATACTCAAATTTGCTAAGTGAAGTCTCCAAATTCAAAATCAAAAATTTTCAAACACATTTTGGAACTTCATTTAGCATACTCAAATTTGCTAAGTGAAGTCTCCAAATTCAAAAAAAAAATAAAAAAACAAAAAAAAACATTTTTTTTCAAACATATTTTGGAACTTCATTTCACCATACTAAAATTTATTAAGTGAAGCCTCCAAATTTAAATCAAAAAATTTCCAAACACATTTGGAAATTCACTTAGCATACTCAAAATTGTTAAATGAAGTTTCCAAATTCAAAACCAAAAATTTTCAAGCGCCTTTGGAGCTTTGTTCTTTAGCATACCAAATTTCCTAAATAGAAGTTTCCATTTTCAAAATCAAATCAAAACACAAAATTTTGAACACATACGTTGGAATTTCATTTGGCATACCCAAATTTGCTAAGTAAAGTTTCCATTTCACAAAACTAAGTGGGATTTCATCTTTTAGCATACCATATTTGCTAAAGTGAAGTCTCCACATTCAATCAAATTGAAATAAAAAATGAAACACTTAGGATCCTCTTAGCATACCCAAATTTGCTAAGAATCTTATTTTCGAAAGTCAAACAAAACACACGTGGGTTTTACACTAAGCATACCTACATTTGCTAAGTGGGAATTCCAATTTTCATAAAATCAAATAAAACACACTTGGGTTCTTCACTTAGCAAACCTAAAATTATTAAGTGGGAATTCCAATCATTAAAAAAAAACACACACACACTTTGGTTCTTCACTTAGCATACCTAAATTTGCTAAGTGGGAATTCTAATTTTCAAAAATCAAATTACAATTCACAAAAAAGGAAACAATTATTTTCAAAACACTTTACTTAGCATACTCAAATTTGCTAAGGAAAACACCAAATCCAAAACAAAATCAATTGATCCTTACTTTAACATACCCAAAATTGTTAAAGGAAAGGGTCTTCAAATCAAATCTCTAAATTCAAACAAACATGAACCTATGGAAGCATCCATCTCAAAATATTTTGAATCCATCATTCAACATACCCAAATTTGTTGAAGTTTGATTCATATTCAAAAAGTTACTCTTTCAATCAAATTTCTAAATCTTCTCAAATCCATTTGAACCCCACTTAACACTTTCAAGTTCTTGGATGTGGGTTCAAATTTTCAATTCAAATTCAAAAATCAACAAAGACAGAAATCTAATCCAAGCTCATTTCCTATTACAGATTCTTACCATCAGTTCCAGTACAGTTATAGCTCAATTTTTCTAGTCTTTGTAGTTGATCTGAAATGGCAGGCTCACAGAAATTTATTTTCACTTTCCCTCATGGCATGGATTTGGCTTTGGACCAAGCCAACTTACCCTGATTGGATCATACACATCTTATCCTCTTTGGTAGGAGATTTGAGGGAGCGAGGATTACATGTGAGGGCACTCCCCTCACGACAGTCAGTAGGACCACGGTGACCGGGCAGAAGTTTATCATCTGGATTGATCTACCTTCTAATTCTGGCATTTTCTCATTGAAGAGGAAGGCAGTGGTAGTCCCACCAGCTTTAGTAGTGACAGTGTTAGCACTACCAACACCAATTTTAGTGCGCCCTATGGTTTCTCATGCTGCCCCAGTGAGGGCTAGCACCCTCTCATCAGTACCCTCTAAGGATAAGGCTCCCCTGATCTCAGGGATTGCCTCCTCTACTTTTGAGTACGGGTCTAGCTCTCACTCCTCCCATCTAACTAGGACACAGCATAGGAACAAGAACTGCTTGTTCAAGTAGTATCACACTAGGATTTCCATGGAGATGGAGGCGCCTGCTCACCGCTGAGGAGTTTCGCTCTAACTTCACCACCGTTACAAAGAAACTAGTTTCATCCTCTCTCTGGTTCAGACAAAGAGGATGCTAGGAGGATTCGCACATCACCTCCATCAATGGTCCAGCATCGGCCGACAGTTACTAGGAGCAGGAGGTCGTTTGTCGGCCTTCAATCAGTCTTGCACCAGGTTGGTGGAGCTTATAGACGTTTAGAGTCTGAAGCTCAATTAGATCTGAGATCTATCATCCCCCGTAGTGTGGGGAAACATATTCATCGGGAGAGGGATGGTGAGGCCCATACATCTGCTCACATTACCAGTAGGGAGAGGTGGAGGTTTAGTCGCCAGTCGACAGCTTCCATACTTGTTGATTTTTCAGCTCGGCACGCTACCCTCGCCGACCAACAGACATCATCTTACTTACTAGGACCAGTCATCACAGGAGGATAGCTTCTGTTCATAGAGAGTTGGTGGTGTCTCCCCACACTCCTCTACCCCCCGTCAGCCATCACCAGTCCAGGTCACAGCATCTCTAGTTCCATTAAAGGCCCTGAAGGCCATATCCGAGGAGAAGCATATGCCGTTGGTGATCCGGCTAGGGCCAAGTGATCCTACTCCACCTACACTGCCTATTGTGGCGAGGCCAAGCTCTCTTGCTCGACCTTCTTCCCCAGTGGTGGTGCGGAGGGAGTGGTGACCCCGAAGCATAATGGTCATTCCTTCACCAACTCTGCCATTTTAGCAAGACGTGGAGATGGTAGCAATTATTGCAGAGGTAGCATATGATAATCCAACACACCAAGAATAGTGGAACCTTCTAAGAATGTCACCCATATCATACCTAGTGACAGTCAGGAGTGTCTCTCATCTAGTGAGTACAGTCCTCATTAGATTGACTCCCCAGCAACAAGTGAGGTCCAATGCCTCTCAGTGTATGACAGTGATCACACCAGTCAGCCGAGATCATTTGTTCCCATTCAGATTGATTATTCTCTCGAGGAGATAGTAGCACATTATCTTGTAAACAAGAAGGAGATTTTGGGGTATTA
Source organism: Cymbidium sinense (assembly GCA_021442155.1). Classification (NCBI taxonomy): domain Eukaryota; kingdom Viridiplantae; phylum Streptophyta; class Magnoliopsida; order Asparagales; family Orchidaceae; genus Cymbidium; species Cymbidium sinense. The sequence continues at coordinate 65,415,437 of CM038229.1, read as the reverse complement.
TTGGTCAGATGAGGAGAAGATCGGCTTCGATCCCAATGAAGATGACTTATTGGGAGACTTAGCTGGAGTCTGCATGGTAGATACTAGAGGATCTCTTCTTAGGGAATAGCAGGCCATGGAAGGTGATGAGGTTGATCAGGAAGACACCACCCAATCAGCCCAACACCTCTGACATCAGTTAAAATAAAAAGATGAGCAGATAGATAAGATAGCATGGCAGCTAGAGGACTTGTTAGTAGTAGTTTTAGTACTTCAGAAATAAGCCCCAGTATTTCATCTTACTACAGCCTACATTAGTCAGCATGAGTTAGTGCATGTCTTGGACCCAACCAAGACCTTATCTCTTGTTGAGCAAGGTAGCACTAGCATGTATAAGAAGGTAGTGGAAAGTACCTTCATACCAGAAAAAGACATAAAATCCATGATTGAGCAGCAAGTGAATGAAGCATTGCCTCAAGCTCAGGGAGGATCAGTGGTTCCAAAGGGTGGACACTACCAAGAGGAATTTAATACAATCTATTATTCTAAGGATTTCATGCCACCTTCCTTCAAAATCTTTGATGGCAGTGAAAACCCAAGGCAGCATATAGCATACTTCAGGGCTAGTTGTTGCAACACCGGTGACAGCGATGCTTTGCTATTATGCCTCTTCATTAGTAGCCTAGTAGGGATTGCTTTCGATTGGTATGCTGAACTACCCAACAGTTCAATAAAGACATTTGTTGAGTTGGAGCAACTCTTTATCAAGCGGTTTGTTGGAGCTCAGAAAAGGGCTACTGTAGGTGATCTCATTGTAGCACAACAACACCCAGGTGAGTCCCTTGTTGATTATATTCCCCGATGGCATCACCTAAGTATTAAATGTGAGCCGTAGCTATCTGAGCATTTGATTGATTAAATTTATGTAATTTATTTGATTTGATTTATTTGATTTGATTTAGAGCGTAGAATTTAAGTTGGTTTAAGTATTTGATTGATTGATTTTGATTTTGATTTTTTGGTTTAATTACATCTTGATAATTCAATATCCTTGGTATCTAATGAAGTTTAAGTTTGTTTAAATTCATGTGTTTTGATTGATTAATTTCAGATTAGATATTTTGGTTTAATTAAATCTTGATAATTCAATATCCTTGACAAGTTTATTTAAATTCATGTATTTTTGATTGATTAATTTCATAATAGATGTTTTGGTTTAATTAAATATTAATAATTCAATATCCTTGATCTCTAATGAAGTTTAAGTTTGTTTAAATTAATGTGTTTTTGATTGATTAATTTTAGATTAGATGTTTTGGTTTAATTAAATCTTGATAATTCAATATCCATGATCTCTAACGAAGTTTAAGTTTGTTTAAATTCATGTGTTTTTGATTGATTAATTTTAGATTAGATGTTTTGGCTTAATTAAATCTTGATAATTCAATATACTTTTAAATTAATATTTAATTCTTTTCTTTGATTATGGTTATGTGACTTGATTTTATGTTTATTTGATTTGATTATGGTTCATTCATTTGTAGTTTGATGAGATTAGAGAGATTTTATTTTTATTTTAATTGAGTTTGATTCCTTGTAATTAGGATTTTATCTTTTAATCTCATCCATTTGTCATGTTTATCAAAGTTTGGTTTGTATTTTGATTTCATATATTTGATAGTTAATTAGTTTATCTTATTTAAGTAGGTTAAATGAGATTTGATTTGATTGCATATTAAATTGATGAGTATCTTTCTTAATTTAATTTAATTTGATTTAATTTGATTTGATTAGCTTTATTAGTCTGTGAGTTTGCTTAGGTTCAATATGATTATGTATTTAGTTTAATTGAGAAGTATATTTATTTTAATTATAAGGATTTGTTTAATTTTTAATTTCATTTCATATTTGTTTAGATTAATGATATAATTAATGACTTAATAATTTAAGTTTAATTTAGGTTTTGATTAGTATTTAATTGCATTTTGATTATATTCAAATTTATGTTTAATTAAGCTTAAGTTTAATATGATTAATTTGATTAACTTAATTATCTTGTTTAAGAGGTGTGATCAATTATTAAATTAAATAAAATTTTGTTTATTTTTTTTATTTGAATTTATATTTATTTAGGTTAATGATGTGAGTAATGGCTTAATGATTTAAGTTTAAATTAAGATTTGATTGGTATTTAATTGCATTTATGTTTGATTAAGTTTAAGTTTAATATGATTAATTTGATTGACTTTAATTAGTTTACTTAAGATGTGTGATCAAATTAGTTAGTAGATTAATTAAGTGTATGATTTGAATTAATTTTAACCTGATTTATAAAGTTAATTTGGTTTATTAAGATGGTGAATTAATTTATTAAGTTTACATTAATTAGGTGTTTATTCAATTGGATTAGCTTAAGGGTAATTAGTTTAATTAAGGAGTGTGTTTAAGTTAATTATTAAATTAAATAAAGATTTATTTAACTCTAAATGATGTAATTAATGACTTAATGATTTAAGTTTAATTTTGATTTTGATTAGTATTTAATTGCATTTTGATTATGTTTGATTAATCTTAAGTTTAATATAATTAATTTGATAAAATTAATTAGCTTATTTGAGGGGTGTGATTGATTATTAAATTTAATTAAGGGTTTGATTTAAGCTTAATTTTAGAGTTAGCTTTAATGTAACTTATTTAAATTAATATGATTAATTAAGATGATGGATTAATTTATTAAGTTTGCATTAATTAGATGTTTGACTAATTAAGTTTGATTAAGAATAATTAAAATTTTAAATCATTAGATTAATTAAGGGTTTGTTTAATTAGAGATTAATGACTTAATTTCCCACATGTGAGTGATTTGATTTAGTTAAGTGTTTTACTAAGTTTGATTTAATTAAAGGATTATTATTATTATCATCATTATTATTATTAAGTGAATTAATTGTTTATTTCATTTCAATTAAGTTTGATTATTTATGATTAGAGTTTTTTTGATTTGATTCATTTATTATATTTGTTTGATTTCATTAACATGTTTGATTTAGTTATTATGTTGAAATATGTTAATTAAGTTTACTTAAACTTTATTTGGTTTAATTCGATTACTATTAAATGATTATGTTGTATTAATCAATTTGATTTTTTAGTTTATTTAATGATTAATTAGTTTCAATTTATTTATACTCATTAATGGATTTTATATGATTAAGATTCTATACATAGTGTAGGTTTAGTTATACTCATTTCACCCATGTTAAAGTTTCTTAGATTTATTTAATTTTAAGTTGATTTAAGATTTAATTATTTAATTGAGTTTAATTATCTTAAATCATATTCAATTTAATTTCCTCTAAAGATGATATTTTTTCTGATTTGAGGTTTGATTAATGATTGCTTAAGTGCGATTTCATTTCTATTTTGATTTGATATTTAAATTATTTTTAGATTATGTTTTAATTAACTCCTTAATTGATTAAACTTTAATCTTAAGTGTTTATTTGGGGTTCATTAGGATTCAAAAAATCATATTATTTTCTTGAGAGTCGTAGATGTCAATTGAAGTGATTTAGGCCATTTTGAAGATTTTTATAAATTTTTGAATTTTTATTTGATTTATTTTTTAAAAATGAATAATCTAAATTTCAAAATTTAATTTCTCCTAATCCAAAAGTCCTTTTCAATTGAAATTTTTATGGTAGGTGTATTTTAACTTTAAATTCAATCCCAAAAAATTTCCGCTTAATCTAACAAAAATTTTTGGCTTAATTAATGAAATTTGATTTTTACTAAAACTCAAATTGAGCTCAAAATACTTAGTCAAATTTGGAGATTTTTGATTTGTTGGATTGCTCCGAGAAAGACGAATCTAATGAGCCCTTTTTTGCAATTTTTAGTTAAGTATTTTATTTTTTATGAACTTCTAAAATATCAAGTGATTTAAATTAATTTTTTTAACTAAAAAAATACACGCGGCGCTGACATCAGCCGTTGGGCAGGAAGACCGGTCAACCCATGGAAAGCGACCCACGGCTTGCTCTAGATTGTCCAATCACAAATTGGATAGTACAGAGATCACGTGATCGGCACGTCGAGCCGCCGATCGCGAAATCATGCAATCGACGGTCCACATCGCACGCATCGAAGGCGATGCGGATCCGAGCATCCATCCGAACCTGTTCGTAGGATTGGACGACGGTAGCCACGGCGGAATAGTAAAATAGCTTTTTTTGGAAAAATGAGGGTTTCTAAGCCAAAATTTATCCACATAGACTCATTTTTACATCGGTTCACAATGAAAAAAAATTTTATTTTCTAATTGAGATGATTTAAAATAAAAACACAGGATTATCTAGGAAAAATTCCTAAAATTGCAAGAAATTTAACACAAAATGAGAAATTAAAGTTTGGCGAGTTTAACTCACCCCGATGATTTTTACACGAAGATCCGACAACCCTAGGTATGTGAGGAAGCTTTGGAATGATGTTTAACCCTTGCCTCCCCTCGGAATGGCGTCTTCTCCGATATTTACCGTCGTCTCGTCGGAAAAGAAACCATTTATGTTTTTGAGCTCAAAAATGGCTCACGGAGGTGGGGGATGATTTCCTTTTTGCTTTGGGGAGCTTTTGGGAGCTGAATGGTGGTGGGAGGAAGAGGGGTGAAGCCTCCTTTGCCCCTCCTTTTATAATGACCAAAAATGTATTCTTTTTTGAATTTTTTGGCACCAAATTGATTGTCATATTGCTTGGGGTGGTTGGGATGGATGATTGATTGATTGAAAACTTTGGATTTTTATTCCAAAGTCCTCCCTTGTTGCCATATGATTAGCTCAATTAAATGCAATTATTGGGAAGAGCTAAGTGCATGTGATGGGGAGAATTAAATGATCTTGGGTAGAATCCTATGTGTGAGAGGATCCATGAGGGATTTTAATGGGTTAGGTTAATTTTGGGCTGATCTCAAATGGGTTTGGGTCAGGTTTGATCAACCCCCAATGGGTCATGGCTTGGTTTCAAGGGATTTGGCCCAATTTGGGTTATATGGGCCATATTGGGTTACATTGACCAATTTGATCAAATTGGCCAAATTAGCTTAGGTCATGGGTTGATTCATGTTCAATTAGCTAATTAAATATGAATGTGGTCTTTAGTTTGAATTAATTTAGAGTTAATTTGGATTTAGGCCAAATTGATCCTTTAGGCCAATTTGGGCTAGTTTGGGTCAAGTTGACCAATTGGGCTCGATTGATCAAATTAAGTTTAATTATGGCTTTGGTCAAGTTCAATAATAAATTTAAAATGGATTTGAGCCATTCGTTGCAATCAATTTGGGTTAGATCATGATTTGACCTGATTTGGTCCTTTAGGCTAATTTGGGTCAAGTCGACCAAATGGCCAATTGGGCTTGGTATGGCCCAAATGATCACAATTGATCATCCTAGGGTGATCGACAATCATGGTGGAAGGTTTTGGTGAGCTTGGTTCAATCCAATTTAGGTTGGATCGGAAGTTGGCTCAAATGGGTATTTTAGGTTACTTTGGGTCAAGTGAACCAAAGTGGGTCAATTGGTTTGGTTTTGATTTGATTTGAGTTTAGTTGAACTTATATATTAGCCATAGATTGAAATATAAATTCAATGATAATCAATTTGGAGTCTAAGGGATTTTGGCCCATTTAAAATTTTTAAGTCCAAAGGGCTATGTTGGGTTTGACATGGATTGGTTTCGATTTCATTTAATGATTATAGGATTAAATTATATTTGGGTAGATAATTGAATGAGTGATTGATTCAAGAGAAAATTCATTGGTTTTGACTTGAATTGGATAGTATTTGGTTAAGTCCAAAGAATTGGCTTAAAGGACTTAAATTGAGTTTGGATTTGATTTTTGATATGATTTTGGCCATCTGAATTTGGATTTGATTTATATTTGTGAATATAAATAAAGAAATAATTGATTTATAGAGATCAATTGAGTTTGATTTGATCTAAAGGGAATTTTGGCTAAGCTTATGAATATAGTTCATATGGCTTAGGAAGGGTCTTAGGATTTGAAATTTATTTTGGGTTTCAATCATTTGGAGTCAAATTTAAAATTAGATTTGGAATTTGAATTTGAATTGGACATTTGGTTTGAGAATTGAATCTGGGTTTGATTTGAGAAAGTGTATCTAGATTTGTTTGAGAAAATGAATCAAGGGGACTTGGAGCACAACCGTCCCCTCAACATCACAGTTGTCATGGACAGGTTCAGACTTGCCAGAGTTCTCGTGAATCCAGGTGCATCGGTGAACATTATGAGTCTAATGACCCTTGCCTATTTGAGGATCAACATCTCCACACTCTGAGGAGATCTGATGATGTTGATAGGATTCAATGAACAAGGTGAGCTGGCTTTAGGTTCTATAGTGTTACCTTTGGAGATTGGTGACCGGAAGACTGAAGCCACATTTTACATCATTGATTTGAATACTTCGTTCACTACTTTGCTCGATAAGCCTTGGACATATCAGAACAAGATCATTCCATCCTCCCTTTATCAATGCATCAAGTTCAGAAAAGATGAAATTGAATACCGTGTCATTGGAGATGAAATGCCATTTTCAGTTAGAGAGGTTGAGATTTATGAGGATGTGACCTACTATCTTCCTCAAAATACTCTTTCTCGTGAACTTGGATAAAATTCATATTCAAAAGCAAAAGAAAAAGAAAGTGAAGAAAAAGAAAAGATAAAAGAAAGAGAAAATAAAAATGGAAATCCAAGTGAACCAGAAAGGGAAATTGAGAAAGAAATAGATCTGCATATCACATTCCACCCACAGTTCATTTCATCATATGCACATGTGGGTAAAATGATAAAACCTCCACCAGGTAGGGGTAAAGGCAGAAATAGAGGCAGTTCCAGAGTTGAAAGACCCCCTGGTTGGTCATTAGCCAATAGAGGTTGTGTTACAGTTCATAAGAGTACCCTTACTATTCACATAAATTTGGAATATAGCTTGGAGGATGAGTCTCATGTGATTAGTATACCAGCCAACCCCTCTTAGTGGGTTCCATTGGAGGTGTCTTTCGACCAAGACAGAGACGAAGACCAGGCTTCCAAACAAAGCAAAGTGTTCGAATTTGGTTTATGTGAATCTATTTGGCAGTAGCAGAGAACCTAAGCTCTAACCTCACTTATGTCTTAGAAAGTTGAAGGTTTGGTAGTTAAGGAAGTCCCTAAGTCTTCCAGTGACATGAAGTAGAAGAGATTCTTTTTGGGAGCATCATCCTCAAGTCTTGAAGTTGATGTAGAACTTGAGGAGAATACATTTAAAGAATTAATAAAATTACCATTTGATTTTTACTCGCCTTGTGTTCAAAATCTTATACATAAAGGTTTAGTTCCTCATACATGGTCCAAGCACAGGTCAGAGTACTTTGAAAATCTATGGAACAATACAGGCAAGGAAGCACAATCGAGAGCAGGATTAGGATTCAGCATAATGGGTCAGGTCGATGACGAAGATTACTGCTTAGTTATTACCAATCATTTGGAGTCTGATATGTTCATTTCACACAACACCAACTCATATGAGGATGTGTGTTTAGAAACCTCAAATAATCCAGATGATCTATAAATTAAAGAGGCACCTTCAAAATATGAAGAAGAGATTTATTCAATGATTGACAAGCTTAAAGAAATCAACCTTGAGACAGAAGAAAATCCATGCCCGACATACATCAGTTCAACGTTGAATGAAGAAGAAACCAATGACTTAGTTAGGCTATTGATTGAGTTTAAAGGCCGCTTCACATGGAGTTATGAAGAGATACCTGAATTATCTTTTAACATAGCAGTCCACAAGCTAGCAATAGTCCCTATTGCTACCCCTATTAAGCAAGCTCCTAAATGCATGCGATTAGAAATTGAATAACGGGTTATTTCTAAAGTCAAGAAACTAATCGATGATGGTTTCATCAAAGAAGAAAAATATTCTACCTGGTTAGCCAGTGTCATCCTAGATTAGAAGAAGAATGGCCAAATTTGCATTTGCATTAATTTTAGGGACTTAAATAAGGCATGTCCTAAGGATGAGTTTCCTCTTCCTATACCAGAATTAATGGTGGACATAGCCTCATCTCACGCAGTCTTCTCTTTCATAGATGGGTCATCTGGCTATACCTTAATCAACATATCTCTTGAAGATGAAAGAAACACTACTTTTCAAACCCAAATCAAAATCTTTTGTTATAGGGTCTTGCCTTTCGGCCTTAAAAATGCTGGTGCTACATACCAACGGGCCATGACTCAGATCTTCAATGAACTCATATCATCAGGTTGAGTGTTACGTTACTGATCTAGAAGTCAAGAGCAAAGAAAAGGAAGACCACCTCTTTAACTTAAGAGTAATTTTCGAATGGTTAAGACAATATAGGAATTCATTGTTATGGGGTCTTCATTCTTCTTTTCTTTATTCTTCTTTTCTTCTTTCTTCTTTCTTCTTTCTTCTTTCTTCTTTCTTCTTTCTTCTTTCTTCTTTTGGTTCTATCTTTTGGATGGTTGAAAGGTGGTTGCTCCAAGGCTTCACATGGTATATAAGATAAGATCTTATGACCAATGCTCACCCTAATTTCCATAACAATCATTCCAAAATCCTAATTGCAAAAACATTACATGAAAAAGGGAAAATGAAAATCTAACTAACACCTGTAGAACAGAGATTAGCTAAAATAAACCATTCAATCCCAAGCATGTATATTGGACTTAACACCCCACATATGTGTGACTAAGTCCATCTAGCTTATTGAATTATGCTTAAGGGTATAAGCACCTGCACAGCAAAAGTAGTTATATTTTTTTTTATGATAGCGCCCCTGAAGCATAATCCCATACAGAAAATAATGATTAGACTAAATCATCCTACCATTTATTCTACGATCATACACCCTAACATCTAGACTAAAATATATATATCACAAAAGAAAAGCAAACATCAAACCATACACCACCCTAACCTAAAGCTAGATGTGGTGACTTAACCTAATATGTGTGCTTTAGAGGTTTGTGTGGTATGCATAGCTATGGATTTAAGTTAGAATTTTCTAAGTGTGAAAAATGTTCAACTTATAGGAGGATTTCATTTAAGTGGTTTAGTTATTTTGGGTTGATTTTATTTTATGTTTTGTTTGGGTTCAAGTGAATCCTATAATTAATTGCTAAGTTATAAAGAGAGAGAAAGAGAAGAGAACTTCTCTTTGCTTTCCTAGCCTAAGTAATTTCTAAAGTGGATTCATATTTTGGTTTTATTTAGTGAATATTTTATTATGTGTTTTAATTAATCCTAAGTTTAGATAAACTCTTAATAAACCTATTAAAAAGAAATGCATTTTTAGATTAACTAAAGTGAATTAAATTCACAGAACACACATCACTTCATTTCTTCCCCAACATGTATAACATGCATATGAATGGATCCTAAGCATATATATACATACAAATGAGAATGTTTAGCATACTTTATGATGAATGTTGCTGGGGGACTTAAATCAACTCAGAGATAGTCAAAGATTAATTTCCTTTTCAGTTTTATTCTGATTATGTAGAATCTCATCGGTTTGCAATGAAATGTACTAAGCAAAGGCCATGGAGGCCTAGGGCTAACACAGATTTACCAATCCAAAGGGGTAGTCTACCAACCACAAGGTAGGACTATCTGACTAGAGGGAGTGCCTTTCAGTGTATAATGGTCATGTTAGGAAGATAGAGCAGGGACTCACATCTTTCAAAATAAGGAACCACTTGGGTGATCGGTTGGCAAGGCAACAGATCGAACCCGACCTAGGGCTAACTATTGAGTGAATACTGCTAGGGGACTTAAATCAGGTCAAAGATAGTCAAAGATAGATTTCATTTTTTTTAGTTTATTTTAGTGGATTTCAGTTGGTTTACGATGGATCATATTGAGAAAGAGCTTATATCAGCCTAGACTTATCTCAGATTTACTGAACCAAAGAGAGTAGCTTTCCGGCCGATGGGGGAGCTATCTGACCAAAGGAGTGCCTTTTAATGTGCAATGGTCAAGTTAGGAAGAAAGTGTGGGGACTCACTTCTTCCAAGACAAGGAACCACTGGGGTGATCGGTTAGCAAGGAAACAGATCGAACCCAACCTAGGGCTGACTATTGAGTGAATGTCACTGGGGACTTAAATTATCTCAGAGATAGTCAAAGATTGATTTCATTTTTTAATTTGTTTAGATGATTTCTGCTAATTTATGATGGATCATATAGAGAAGGAGCTTATAACACCCTAGACCTATCTTAGATTTACTAACCAAAGGGAATAGCTCCCTGGCTAATGGGAGAACTATCCGACCAAAGAAGTGTCTTTTGGTTTGCAATGATCAATCTAAGGGAAGAAAACTTGGGGACTCACATCTTCCACTACAAAAGACCACTGGGTTGATCGATTACATTGGGCAACAAGTCAAACCTGACCTAAGGCTGCCCATCTATTTGCGATAATCATGCTATAAAGAATGTGTCATAATATTATATCTTTCAAAATGAAATGACTATCAAGGTAAAAAGTTTATGGCAAAATAGATTGAACCCAACCTAAGGGTGACTACAGAGTGAGTGCCAACCAGAAAATTTATCTCAACTCAGGAAGTCAAGCAATTCTTATAGGGAGTTCTACTGACATTACCCTAAAGATAGGATGCCTACTTGTGAAAAGGGGCCCTTCGGAGGCTTGAATTCCTAATCCACAAGCGAAAAAATTTTTATTTATTTTGACATTAAATTTGTTTTAATGTGAATCATGTTAGTTTATAAGGGATCAAACTAAAAAGAAGCTTATATCAGCCTAGACCTATTAGATTTACTAAACTAAGGGAGAATCTATGCATCCACTGAATAAATTCTCCAACCATAGGGGTGGCTACTAGAAAAGGGGGACTGTCAAATCCAAGAGTAATCTGGGTAGTGTCTAAATGGGGTCACAAAGGATGTGATCCAAATTGAGTGCCCGTAGGTGATGGGGATGCTAAGGGCTTAATCCAAAATCTTAGAGAAAATGGCATGGCTAGTCATATATAAAATAGGTATTTGGTGGCTAACTCAAGGAGAAAGTGCGGAGACTCACATCTACTAAGAGTGGTGTATCCACCAGGTGAGTCGCTGTCAACATAGCAAACATCAACCAGCCTAAGGTGCTCGTCAGTTTGCAACAATCAGCCTAGGAAGAAGCTCGGGGACTCGCATCCTCCAATAGTGGAACTGATTGTTGGGATAGTCTATCTTTGGCTCGACAGGTGCCATCCAACCTAGGGCGACTACTGAGTGAATGCCACTTGGGGACTTATATCAACTCAAATGTAGTCAAGAGGAAAGGAGCCTTTGGTGAACTTATCCTAAACCTCAAATATACTTGACCTAGTTAGATCATTATCATTAGTTCAAGAAGAAAGCACAGGGACTCACATCTTCTTAAATAAAGTCAGCATGAGGTAGCTTATCGATTGGGCAGTGAAGACTACCAAACTAACAAGGTGCTTGTTGATTTGAAATGATCAAATTAGGAAGAAAGCATGGGGACTCACATCTTTCAACAAATGACCACTGGGGTGACATACTAGTGAGGTAGCATATAGACTCGACCTAGAGCAACTAATGAGTGAGTGCCACAGGGGACTTGCTTCCATATCAAGATAGCCTGAGATGAAAGATTTGTGTTTATTTTTGTGCTTGTGTTAAAAGGAATAGGATACCTCTAGGGGACTCTTACACCTACCTTAAAACATGTTGGGGGATTTGATGGAATGGTGCCATAGATGGCAACCGGGGTTTCCCACTAAGAAAGGATGTCGTTGAGGGACTCTTACACCTAACTCAATTATGCTAGTCAAAATAGGATGCCTCTTGAGTTCTCTGACACCTATTCTCATAGCAATGAGAGATTGTGTTTGTGTTATGAAAGAGGGATAGGATACCTCTGGGGGAGTCTTACACCTAACCTAAAACACGTCATGGTGAATTCATAAGATAAGCAAATAACGCTTCGAAAGAAGAGAAGATTTTGATGAATTGGAATGAATTTTTTGTTGATTGCTATAATTATTTTCAAACATGATTTTTCATGGGTAATATTTCTTCAAATAGAGGCTATTAATTGGAAGCATTAGGTGTTCCCCTTTATAATCAATGAGTTGATAAGATCATCCTTGGTAGGCCTTCTCTATAGCATAGGGGCCTTCCCAAGTGGGTTCAAACTTGCCTCCAACATTTTGATGGGCAATAATTGGTCTCCTTAGGGCTAACAAAAGTTCTCCTACTCAGAAAGACCTAGGTCGGACCAGCTTATTATGAGATTGAATAATTTTGGCATTGTACAACTCGAGGTTTTGGCACGCCCGTAGGTGACTCTCCTCCAAACCTTTGAGCTCTTCTAACCGCAGCTTTGCATATTACTCTATAGTGATCTTCCTACCCAATTCTATCCTTAGTGATAGGAGTTAAACTTCTAAAGGTATAATGGCTTCAAACCCATACACTAAGAAAAATGGGGTAGATTGAGTTCAAGTTCGGTATGTGGTGCGGTAGGCCCACAAGGCTTTAACCAACTGCACGTTCAACTATCACTTGTTGTCATCAAGAGTCTTCTTTAGTATCTGAATGAGAGTTTTGTTGAATGCTTTGGCTAAGCTATTTGCTTTGGGGTAGTAGATGGTGGAGTATCTCCAATCTATATTGTATCTTCTGGCAAAGTTGTTAATCTTGGTGCCTTTGAATGTAGTACCATTATCAGATATAATTCATCGAGGCACCCTGAACCTATATACGATATGGTTCCTGAAAAACTGAAGCACATGCTAAGCTATGACCTCTCTAAGTGGGATTGCCTCTGCCCACTTGGAAAAGTAGTCGGTAGCAGCTAAGATGAACTGGTGCCCCTTGGAAGAAGGAGGATCGATCGGACCCACAATGTCGGTACCCCAACACTTGAACGGCCATGAGGCCAATGTAGGCTATAGAATGTTGGGTGGTTCGTGGAGGACCACATGGTGTACCTAACACTGATGGCATCTCTTAGCTACATCCATGCAGTCAGTAATCATCGAAGGCTAGTAGTATCCAAGTTGCTTGATCTTTGTCTTCATTTTTGGACTGGATTGATGCGGTCCACAAAGACCTGAATGTACCTAAGTTACAATGCCACGAGCTTCATATTTGTCTAAACAGTGCAACCACATTTGGTCAAATGACCGTCGATATAAAGTGTCATCAAGGAGAGCGTAAGAGAGAGCTCTCTATTTCACCTAATGGGCTTGTGACTTTTCTTAAGGTAGTTTACTAGTGTTTAAATATTCTATAAATGATTTCCTCCAATCCAACTCCTTGTCCTTTTGGGCAACGGTAAATCCCCTTCAAGAGAAAGTCTCTCGATCAGTTCAGCATTATTAAGGGATAGGACTTGTCTATTTTGGACCCTTATTGAAATAGACTCATCTTCCGGACATGCCAATTCTTTAGCTAGCTTGGCCAAAGCTTTTACTACTGCGTTCCTTGCTCGGGGAACCTTATAGATGGTGACTTCAGAGATTTGGGCCAACAGCTTCATGGTATACTAATGGTAATGATGAAGCTTGGATTTAAGAATCTTGTAGGACCCGACAATCTAATTGATGACCAACTGAGAATCCCTAAAGTTGTTGATGCTCTAACAACTGACTATGATAGCTTACTCCATACCAGCAATCAAAGCCTCATACTTACCTTCATTGTTGGTGTAAGGGTTGGAAAGATAGTATGAGAATCTCATCACATCATGGTCTAGAGTTAGGAGAACCATTCCTACCCCTGCCTTTCCTGGAAGAATAGATCGTGGTGCTTCCCCTTTGTGAAAAGAAGATGTACCATCAAAATACATCTCCCTTCGACGGTTGCCGATCTCCCCTAAGTTCATGATTTGTTCATCAGGGAGATCATCAATAAGCGAAGAATTAGCAGGAAGTGGGTGTGCTGCTAAGAAATTCGCTAGTGCTTATCCTTTTACCACACATAGGGGTACAAATGCGATATCAAATTGTGAGAGTATCATGGACAAGCATGCCAAATGTCTGGATAGCGTTCATCGTGACATGAGATACTGTAATGGATTGGTCCTAAAGATCAAGTCCACCTTATGAGAAAGCATATAATGTCGTAACTTTTGAGAGGCAAAGACTAAAGCTTGGCAATGTTTCTCAGTAGCTGGGTAGTTCTCTTTAGTAGGAATCAGATGATGGCTGAGGTAGTAGAGAACATTACCTTCCCTTTGTCATTGGCTTGGGCCAATAGAGTGCTAAGAGAGTTATCCAATGCAGTAGTGTAAAGGATGAGTGGCATGTCCGGGATAGATGCTACTAGAATTGGAGACTTCACCAAATACTGCTTGATGTCTTCAAAGGCATGCTAGTAGTTATCATCCCACTTGAACTTGGTGTTCTTTTTGACAAGTGCTGAAAATGGCTTGCATCTCCCTGATAGGTTAGAGATAAAGCTTCTTAGATATGCCAACCCAATCTTTTCAGGATCTATTTCTATTACCTAGTGTCAAACAACAAATCCAAGAAATTTCCTCGAAGCTACTCTAAATGCACACTTCAAGAGATTTATTTTGTGGTTATATTATCTTAACTGTTTGAAAACTACTCTCAAGTCAAAGAGATGATCTTACTTTTCTCTACTCTTGACTACTAGATCATCCAAATATCACTCAACCTGATGATGGATGAGTTCATTGAAGATCTGAGTCATGGTCGTTGGCATGTAACACTAGCATTTTTAAGGCTGAAAGGCAGGACCCTATAAAAGAAGATTCTGATCGAGGTTAGAAAAGTGGTGTTTCTTTCATCTTCATGAGACATCTTGATTTGGTTGTAGCCAGATGACCCATCCATGATAGAGAACACTGTATGAGATGAGGCGATGTCCACCATTAACTTTGGCATAAGAAAAGGAAACTCATCCTTAGGACATGCCCTGTTTAAGTCCATAAAATCAACGCATATGCGAATTTTGTCATTCTTCTTCTTAACTAGTATGACACCAGGTAACCAAGTAGGGTATTTTTCTTCCCTGATGAAACCAGCATCGATCAATTTCTTGACTTCAAAAATGACCTGTTATTCGATTTATAATTGCATCCGTCTAGGAGCTTGCTTAATAGGGGTAGCATTAAGATCTATTGCTAGCTTGTGGACTGCTATGTCAAGATATAATCTGGGTATCTCTTCATAACTTCATGCGAAGCAGTCTTTAAACTCAATCAATAGCCTAACTAAGTCATTGGTTTCTTCTTCATTCTACAATGAACTGATGTATGTTGGGCGTGGATTTTTTTCTATCATGAGGTTGATTTCTTTAAGCTGTCAATTGTTGAATGAATCTCCTCTTCAAATTCTGGAGGAGCATCTTTAATTTAGAGATCATCTGGATCATCTAAGGTTTCTAAACACACATTCTCATAAGAGTTGGTGTTGTGTAAAAAGAACCAATCATACTCCAAATGATTGGTAACAACTAAGAAGTAATCGTCATCATCGACTGGACCCACTGTACCGAATCCTAATCCTACTCTTGATTGTGCTTCCATGTCTGTATTGTTCCATAGCTTTTCAAAGTACTCTAACCTGTGCCTGGACCATGTATGAGGAACCAAACCTTTCTGTATAAGATTATGAACACAATACGAGTAAAAGTCAAATGGTAATTCCTTTAATTATTTAAATGAATCCTCCTCAAGTTCTACATCAACTTCAGGACTTGAGGATGATGATCCCAAAAGAATCTCTTCGGCTTCATATCACTGGAAGACTTAGGGACTTCCTTAATTACTAAACCTTCAACTTTCTGAGATGTAAATGAGGTTAGAGCTAAGGTTTCCAGCTACTATCTGATAGTTTTACAACCATTTGATTCGAATGCTTTGCTTTGACTGGAGGCCTGGTCTCCATCATTGTCTGGATCGAAAGTCACCTCTGAGAGGGGTTCGCTGGTATACTAATCACATTAGACTAGTCCGAGTAGGATTCCATGTTTATGTGAATAGTGGGGGTACTCCTATGAACTGGAATATGACCTCTATTGGTTGATGGCCAACCAGGGGGTCTTCCACCTCTAGAACTATTGTCTGGTGGAGGTTGAGTCATCCTACCCATATGACCATATGATGGAATGAACTGTGAGAGGAATGTGATATGTGGATCTATTTCTTCCTCACTTTTCTTTTCTTTTCTTTGCCTTTTCATTTTCTTTTTCTTTTGCTTTTAAATTTAAATTTTGTCAAAGTTTACGAGAAAGGGTATTTTAAGGAAGATAGTAAGTCACATCCTCATAAATTTCAACCTCTCTAACTGAAAATAGCTTTTCATCTCCATTGACATGGTATTTAATCCCATCCTTTCTGAACTTGATGCACTGATGGAGGGAGGATGGAATTATCTTGTTTTGATGTATCCAAGGCCTACTGAGCAAGGCAGTGAATGAAGTATTCGAATAAATGATGTAAAATTTATATTCAGTCTTCCAGTCACCTATCTCCAAAGGTAACACTATGGGACCTAAAGCACGCCCACCTTATTCTTTGAGTCCTCTCAACATCATCTGATCTCCTCAGAGTGTGGAGATGTCAATCCTCAAATAGGCAAGGGACTTTAGACTCATAATATTCACTGATGCACCTGGATCAACGAGAACTCTGGCAAGTCTGAACATATCCATGTCAACTGTGTGTAGAGGGGACGGTTGTGCTGCATATTCCCAAGAAGTAGGTCTTCATCTGTGAAGGTGATCCCCTGAGCTTCTTTAGAATAATGCGCATCCTCACCAATAGCGATTACCTGAGCTAAGAATATTTCAGGATCAAAGAGAGCATTGATTAATGATTCTCTCATCTCTCTGGATAAGATAAGGGCATTGTATATGCTTAGCTTAGATGGATTTCTTAGATGAGAGAAGACATTGTAGTCCACCTTTTGCTGATCCTCCACAAGTATATCCAAGGGTGGAGCATCCTGTGGAGGGGCTTCTCGATCCTCTGCAGCAATAACTTATTTCCCTCGATCTTGAGGTGCAGCCCTAAGAAATAGAACCTTGCCACTATGGAGGTTCACTCTGGTGATCTCTAGTGGTAGGGTAATGGAAGTTATACCTACACATCAGGCTCACCTACAGCTTCTCTTATGAGACCCTCAAAATCAGATGATTCCAAGTCTATCTCAAGAGGTGAACCCATGGTATTCAAAGTAGGAAAGTCTAACTCTGAATCAGAAAGAGGAAGATCAAAATTACTATAGTTATTTTAACTTGAAGAGTTATCATTAAGAATAGAAGTAGACAACCCATCAGAAATGACATAGATGTAGTTCAAAGTAGCTTTATTCTTCAATTTCTTGGATTTGATAAGAGGTACAAAGTACAAGTCAAGTCAAGTAAGTGGGGTAAGGGATTTGATGCCCTTATCCATCGATACAAGAGTTCTACTAGTAGTAGAATAAAAAGAGCTAGCTAAAGTAAAAGAGGTGCTCACAAGTGGTACAACAAGACCTGAGGGGACTGGCCGGTATTTGCTACGGGCTATCCCGGCCGACATAGCACTTGTTGAGCTCCCCCTTTCCCTGAGTTGGCACAGGAAACTTGCAAACCTTCCTTGATATTAGAGGTTTGAGCTGACTCGGGCACCTGCAAGAAAAGTTTCTTAATCTTCTAAACAATCTTTTTATAGGTTTTGGATAAGGAGATATCCCAACCTTCTTTTGTTTTAGAAAAATCACAAGTATCCCCAAGGATTACCCAAATGGAACTGGATGGTTGTTCCACACAGTATTCCTTCGGGATAACCATAGCACCGGTCTTGAAGCTATGTTCAAGCCAGACCTTGAATATGAAGCAATCCTCCAAAACATGACCTAGCATATGGTGGTAGGGGCAAAAGTTAAGATCATGACTTTTTCTTACTTCCTCTGGTCTCCTAGGTTCAGGTAGCTGAAAATTACGCTTCTTTAAGAGATTATTAAAGATCTTCCTGATTATGTCCCTCTTAAATGAATAAGACTTATTAAGCTTATCTAAAAGAGTGGGTGGACCATAGCTACCTGGGGGTGGGTATGTGTGCCATTGTTGATGATGGTATGGTAGGAGGTGGCCATTTATGGAGGCCAGAGGCCCTGGTGGTGGAAAAAAAGGAGGTGGAATCCAAGGCTACTGAGGTCGTGGTCTCTCGGACTGATCTCTAGCTAGTTTCTTCCCCTTATTTACCACTGTCACTATTTCTGACTTCTTCTCGTAGACCTTCTGCGGCTTCCGCTTAGGTAACTGATCTTGAAAAGGTAATTATTTGGCCTCTCCTTATAGACTAGCAACCTTGTTGATTAGCTTCAAAAATGTTTTAATAGTGAAGCCCTTAAGCATGAAGGTGACCGGGCCATGGATATTCTTTAGAAGAATTTCAATAGCATGCTACTCAGACAGCTGCAGCTCGCATTTCATACTCAAGTTTCATCATCTAAGATTGTTGTCAATAAGGGACTCACTTGGGTGTTGTTGTCCTACAACGAGATCACCAACAGTAAATATTCTTAATAAAAAGTACTGTTAATAAAAAGTTACTCCAACTCAGCAAATATCTTTACTGAACTATTGAAAAGTTCAACATACCAGTCAAAATCTATCCCTGCTAGGCTACTGACAAAGAGGCGAGAAAGAAACAAACATCTGCGGCGTTTACAAGGCTCAAATGTGCAATATGTTTCCTCGGGTTTTCATTGCCATCAAATCTCTTGAAGAAAGGTGGCACGAAACCCTTGGGATATTGGATTGCATCAAATTCTTCTCGATATGGTCTACCTTTTAGAACTGATGATCCTCCTCGGGGTTGAGCCAACGCTTCCTTCACCTTCTACTCAGCCATGGATCAGATGTCTTTCTCTTGTATGGAGGTGCTTTCCACTACCTTCCTATACATGATAGTGCTACCTTGCTCGACAGGAGGTAAGGTCTTGGCTGGGTCCAAGACATGCATTAACTCTAGCTGAATGATATCGGTTAGTGAATGGCTGTTGGGACTTATTTACGAAGCATGATTGTAACAAGTCCTCAAGCTGCCTCACCATCCTAGCTATCTACTCATCTTTCTACTTTAACTGATATCAGGGGTGTTGGGCTATGTCTTCCTGATCAACCTCATCACCTTCCATGGCCTGCTACTCCCTGAGGAGGGATCCTCTAGTATCTACCATACAGACCCCGACTGAGTCTCCCAACAAATCATCTTCATTGGGATCAAAGCTTTCCTTCTCCTCAGCTGACCAATCATACCCTAAAATTTCCTTCTTCTATACAAGATAATGTGCTACTATCTCATTAAGAGAATGATTAATATAAATGGGTATAAATGATTTCGACTGACTGGTGTGACCACTGTCATGTACTGAGAGGCACCATATCTCACCTACTGTTGGAGAGTCAATCCTATGAGGACTGTACTCACTAGAAGAGACACACTCCTGAGTGTCACTAACTCTGAAAGGAGTGGCACTCCTAGGAGGTTCTATTATCATTGGTGCAGATGGGCCATCATCTGCTACTTCTGCAATAGCTGACACCATCTCCATGTCCTGCTGAACTGGTGGTGTGGTGAAGGAATGACCACTATGCTTCAACGTCGCCATTCCCTCCGCACCACCACTGGGGCAGAAGGTCGAGCAAGAGAGCTCAGCCTCATCATAGTAGGTGATGTATATGGAATA
This sequence comes from Cymbidium sinense, assembly GCA_021442155.1. Lineage (NCBI taxonomy): Eukaryota > Viridiplantae > Streptophyta > Magnoliopsida > Asparagales > Orchidaceae > Cymbidium > Cymbidium sinense. The sequence goes on along the minus strand of CM038229.1, from coordinate 65,395,684 downwards.
AGATCCCTTGACCATAGCCGGATCACCAATGGAGTATGCTTCTCTCCAGATATGGCCTTCATGGCCTTCGATGGAACTGGAGATGTTGTGATGTGAATAGGTGATGGCAGACAGGGGGTAGAGCGGTGTGGTGGAGACACCACCGACTCTCTCAGGACAGGGACCCTCTTCCTATGATAGGGCATCTCTATAAGTAAAATGCTATATGTATGGTTGGTGTGGGTAGCAAGCTGAGCTAGAAAATTGACAAGTGTAGAAGCTGTCGATTGGCAACTGAACCTCCGCCTCTCCCTACTGGCGATATGAATAGATGCATGGACCTCTCTGGCCCTCTCTCGTCGAAGCTATTTCCCCACACTGTGGGGGATAATAGATCTCAAACCAAACTGAGCTCAGTGTCAGTAGCTTCCTAGCATAAAACTATTGGAGTCAGGCATGACCTCACGCTCCGTGGCGAGGGTAGTCTTTGAACCAGTGGAGGTGAAGTATGGATCCTCCTAGCATCCTCTATGTCTGACCTAGAGAGAGGATGAGCTGGTTTATTGTAACAAGCAGGGTGATCAGGGTAGGTACATCCTCTAGAACTAACCATGTAGCGGCCTCCATTTTCCTGGCAATCCTAATATGATACTGCTTAATCACACAGTTTTTATTTCTCCTCTGTGTCTGGGTAGGATGAGTAGAGTAAGAACTAGACCCAACCTCAAAGGCTAGGGAGGCAATATCTGAAATCAAAGGAGCCTTACCCTTAGAGGGTGCCAAAGAGTGGGTGCTAGCACGAGAAACCACGGGAGCATAGGCACGTCGCATCCTGAAATTGGTGGGACTACCACTGCTTTCCTCTTTAATGAGGGGATGTCAGAATTCGAGGTAAATCAATCTGGATGATTGGCTTTTGCCCAACCACTACAGTTCTACTGATAGTTGTGAGGGGAGTGCCCTCACAGGTGATCTTCAGTCCCTCAAAACCTCTGCCAAAATGGATAAGGTGGGTATGATCAGCTCGGGGGAGATCGGCCTGATCCAAGGCCAAGTCCATGCCATATGGGAAAGTGAACTCAAACTTCTGTGAGCCTGTCATTTCTAATCAACTGCAAAAAACTAAAGGACTGAACTATAGTTGTAACTGTGACTAATGCTGAGAATCTATAATGTAGGAAACAAGCTTAGATCAGGTTTCTATTTTTAAAATTTTTGGTTTTGAATTTGAAAACTTCACTTAGCAAATTTGAGTATGCTAAATGAAGTTCCAAATGTGTTTGAAAATTTTTGGTTTTAAATTTAAAGACTTCACTTAGCAAATTTGAGTATGCTAAATGTAGTTCCAAATGTGTTTGAAAATTTTTGGTTTTGAATTTGGAAACTTCACTTAGCAAATTTGAGTATGCTAAATGAAGTTCCAAATGTGTTTGAAAATTTTTGGTTTTAAATTTGAAGACTTCACTTAACAAATTTGAGTATGCTAAATGAAGTTCCAAATGTGTTTGAAAATTTTTGGTTTTAAATTTGGAGACTTTACTAAGCAACTTTGAGTATGCTAAATGAAATTCCAAATGTGTTTTAAATTTTTTTTTATTTTGAATCTAGAGACTTCACTTAGCAAATTTCAGTATGCTAAATGAAGTTCCAAATGTGTTTGAAAATTTTTGGTTTTGAATTTGAAGACTTCACTTAGCAAATTTGGGTATACTAAATGAAGTTCCAAATGTGTTTGAAAATTTTTGGTTTTGAATTTGAAGACTCACTTAGCAAATTTGAGTATGCTAGATGAAGTTCCAAATGTGTTTGAAATTTTTGGTTTTGAATTTGGAGACTTCACTTAGCAAATTTGAGTATGTTAAATGAAGTTCCAAATGTGTTTAAAAATTTTTGGTTTTGAATTTGAAGACTTCACTTAGCAAATTTGAGTATGCTAAATGAAGTTCCAAAGTGTTTGAAAATATTTGGTTTTCAATTTGAAGACTTCACTTAGAAAATTTGAGTATGCTAAATGAAGTTCCAAATGTGTTTTGAAATTTGAGAACATGATTGTTAAGTTTTGATTCTTTAAAAAGAAGACTTCCATTCAACAAATTCGGGTATGTTGGAATGGAAGTCAATCTCATTTTTGAAATGTGAAAATTTTGCTTTATGTATGATTATTGCTTTTTGAAAGGGGAATTCCAACTTAAACATATATGGAATATGTTTAAGTTGGGTTTCCAAATGATGTTATTTCTTATTTGGGAATGCAATCTTCATTCAATAAATTTGGGGTATATTGAATGAAGATATTCATATGTGCTTTTGATAAATTTTAATTTTGTTTAAAAAGGAAACTTCTATTCAATAAGTGTGGGATTATTTTTTATTTTGTTTGAAAATGAGACCTCCACCCAATAAGTGTGGGTATATTGAATGGAGAGGTTTCATATGTGCTCTTTTTGTCCTTTTTCTTTTTTGAAAATATGAAAATCCCAACCTAACACATGTGGAATGTATTAGGTGGAAGTTTTAAAGTTACGATTTTGTTTGAAGACATAATATCCATTCAATATATTTGAATGTATTGAATGCAAAGGCCCATCTTAAAATTTTTGTGGTTTTTGAAAGTTTAGGAATGTTGGAATTTTATTAAAAATGAAGTATTCATCAAAATGAATTTGAGTGAAGAAGTTCATTTGTGATTTTTAGAAAATCTTTATCATTATTGGAATTTTATTAAAATGAAGTTTTCATCAAAAATGAATTTGAGTGAAGAAGTTCATTTGTGCTTTTTGGAAAATTTTATGATTGTTGGAATTTTATTAAAAATGAAATCGTCATCAAAAATGAATTTGAGTGAAGAAGTTAGTTCATTTGTGCTTTTGAAAAATTTTATGATTATTGGAATTTTATTAAAATGAAGCCTTCATCAAAAATGAATTTGAGTGAAGAAGTTCATTTGTGCTTTTTTTTTTTTTTTGGAAAATTTTTATGATTGTTGGAATTTTATTAAAAATGAAGTCTTCATCAAAAAATGAATTTTGAGTGAAGAAGTTCATTTGTACTTTTTTGAAAAGATTGTTGGTTTTATTTCTGAAGATTCTACATGTAACAATTATGAGAATTGTTAAATGAGGGTGATTTAAGAAAATATTTTTAGAAAATATTTTATTATGTGCATTTTTGAAAGGGTACTTTTTGAAATGCAAGGTTTTTATGAAAAATTTTATTTTGTCTTTATTATTTTAGAATAAACCTTTCCTTATCATAGGAATGATAAGGAGGAAGCTTTTTAAATATTTTTTTTTATTAGATCTTTTTATTTTTGTCCATTGGAGAAACCAACGGGGGTTTTAGGACCAACATGGGGTGAGATCCTAAAACCTAAAGATGTTGGGTAGCTTAACTTAAGAATGAAATAAGCTAAGTGCCAACAGAAAGAAGGATAGTCTTGGATTTATACAAAAGTACAAACCACTATCGATATTTAGAGACAACGATCATTTACCAAAGATGGAGAGAGGAACCATCCCCAGTGGAGTCGCTAGAAGAATCTATGGGCGAAAAAAAATTGATTTGGGCATTCACCATCATTAATCAATCTCCTTCCTTCTGCCCCCTTGTATTCTTTCCTTCTCTATCTTCATCCCTCTTGAAAAGAAAGATGAAGACAAGAAGAAGGAAAGAAAGGAAAGAAGAGAGAGAAAATTCAATATGATGATGATTGCTTCTTTCTTTAGATGGACACCACATAGATTCGCAAGTGTACTTATTAGGCTGATTAGGTACGGCATCGAGAGGAACGTGTACTATCTCAAAAGATAGAAGTCACTACCCTACAATGGACCTAATCACCTAAATAAGGACTCCTGAGGACTTATGGGTATGCAAGATGATGTACCAGAGATTCTTCCCCTACTTTACATGAAAAAGTAAAGCAGGGTTTATTTTAAATCGGGTTCATTAAGTTCCCTACAGGGGCAAGCCCCCATAGTTAATTACATCCTAAGGAATGGGGATTCCTTAGAAAAATTCTCAATTAAGGAAAATGATCATTATCTCTAAGGATTTAAATATGTAGGACTATCAATTGATTGATTTATTTTTGAAAAGTCAAGTGGGATCGATCAAGAGGAAGGAGTTTTTATCAAAGCTAAATAAAAATAAGTAAGGGATGCTTAAGATACTACAAAGCCTAGAAAGCATCCCAAACTACCCTATGGTTGGGCTTTACATTTTTAAAGTCAATTTAATTTATTTGACTTGATTTTTCATTAGAAATTTAGGGCTTATAATTCCATGATACAAGGTCATGGAAATGCCTAGGAGGTGAGGATTTATGCTTATGACCCATAGAAGGGAGAAACAACCTCGAAACCTAAATCTTGGGAGCTTTGGCGAGGGCCAAAAGTACAACCTAAATCTTAGGCAAAAAATGAGTATTTGGTTTGCCTTCACAAGAGAGGATAAACCACCCGACTGCTTGGACTTACAATCACCTAGGGGTGGCCACCAACTAACTCCTCCTGCGATTTTAAATACATGTAGGCAAGTTATATGCTTTATGCAAGATAGCTAGGCTGTTATTTATTTAGAAAGAGACTAAGTCAGTAAACTCACTCCCCAAAGAGACTAGATCATGTAAGGGTATGCTTCAAATAACCTAAATCTAATGTAATTCAAATTTTATTTTTATTTTATTTTTGGACAATCATTTTGACTCAGGCTAAATAGGATTCATATGTCTAATGCCTGAGAAATGAGATTATTGGCCAAAATTAGCAAGAAGGGAGGAGGTGTGTTTCCATCATGGCTCTCAAAGGTCAAGCCAAGTTTCTCTGGTAAAGGTGGAAACCCCCCAATCAAGAGTGAAAATAATATGCACTTGTGCATGATGTTATAAAAGAAATACTCATCCAGCTAAGGGATTGCTAATTCTTTTATCTTGATTTTAAACCTAAGCTTTAGGTGAGGTTATGAGTTTTTTATTTTTATTTTTGAATTATTAAATTTTGTAGAAGATTTTATTTTCCCTAAAAGCCTAATCCACATCTAGGTCATACATAAAGCAAGGAATAAACTAGAAAAATGATGCCAATTAATACACAAGCTAAAAAAATCATCAATCAATTTATAAAGCTAATCACAAAAGAATAAGAGGCCATTGTGGTTGAGAACCACCACACAAACCTGAAAATAAATTGGGTAGCCGAGCTCTACCCTTATAACCCAGTTTACAAATGAATTAAATATAATTAAGCAAGGAATTTATTATTATGGGGGTCTTCATTCTTCTTTTCTTCTTTCATCTTTCTTCTTTCTTCTTTTGATTTCTCCTTTTGAATGTTAGAATGGTGGTTGCTCCAAGGCTTCACATGGTACATAAGATAAGATCTTATTACCAATGCTCATCCTAATCCCTATAATAATTATTCTAAAATCTTAATTACAAAAAAATTACATGAAAAAGGGAATATAGAAATCTAACTAACACCTGTAAAACAGATATTAGCTAAAACAAACCATACAATTCCAAGCATATATATTGAACTTAACATCCCACACATGGGTGACTAAGCCTACCTGACCTATTGGATTATGCTTAGGAGTATAAGCACCTACACAGAAAAAGCAGTTATAGTTTTATTTATGACAGAGCCTCTTAAGCACAATCCTCTGCAAAAAATAATGATTAGACTAAATTGTCCTACCATTCATTCTATGATCATACACCCTAACATCCAAACTGAAATATATATCATAAAATAAAAGAAAACATGAAACCATGCACCTCTCTATCCTAAAGCTAGAAGTGGTGACTTAGCCTAATGTGTGTGTTTTACAGGTTTGTGTTGTATGCTTAGCTATGGCTTTAAGTTAGAATTTTCTAAGTGTGAAAAATGTTCAACTTAGAGGAGGGTTTCATTTAAGTGGTTTAGTTATTTTGGGTTGATTTTATTTTATATTTTGATTGGGTTCAAGTGAATCCTATAATTAATTTTTAAGTTATAAAGAGAGGGAAAGAGAAGAGAAACTTCTCTTTCCTTCCCTAACTTAAGTAATTTTTAAAGTGGATTCATGTTTTGGTTTTATTTAGTGAATGTTTTATTATGTGTTTTAATTAATCCCACATTTAGATAAACTCTAAACAAACCTATTGAAAAGAAAGACATTTTAAGATTAAGTAAAGTGAATTAAATTCACAAAACACGCATCACTTTATTTCTTTCCCAACATGTATAACATGTATATAAATTGATCCTAACCTTATATATACATACAAATGAGAATGTTTAGCATACTTTATGATGAATGCACAGTAGTTTACTTAAGAAAATTTGAGTGCTTACGATGCATGATTTTCATAAAGTAGAAAAGGAGTTTCTTTTCCAATTTTCACATGCACACATGAAGGTAAGAAAGGCATAAGTGAGTACAACGCCATTGTTAACCAGTGGTGTAAGATACAAGACCTACTTAGGGCTACTTAAAGCCTCGCAACCTTGGGGTTGTCCAAACTAATATACCACTTTCCTTAAATACAAATAATGTGTACAAAAAAATTAGAATGGAAAAGAAAGAATGCAAAATTTTGTATTTATTTTATGTTGGTTTGTTTATGCAATTTATATGTGTAAGTATGGATGTTCTTCTTAAGTTATAACATGGGAGAGGATAAGAGTAGATTTTAAGCAAGTTTTATGTTCTTTTAAAATAATTATACATTTTGCACATCTTATTCAAATCCATGTTAAGAGGAAAGAAAGGAAACATACATACGACACATTTCTTTATATTCACATGAAAACTTATAAATAAAGTATAAGTAGCACACTTTCAGTTTTAGGTAATTGATTCTTATATTTTTGAAAATAATTTGGATTTAATAGTGATAATTGCCACTCATATTTCTAACTTAAGCCAAAAATAGCAAGTTTGATATAAAGTAAACATTTTCATTTTTAAATTGGATTTTTGAAAAGCATGAATGTATGAAATCACATGACACACATACTTAGTATGTTGGGAAAGAACTAAAGTAATGAAAGCATGTAAACACATTCACCTTAATTAATTCCTAAAGACAATCTTATGAAATATGAAAGCTTAAAGCAAATCAAAGTTTTTCTAATGTGCTTTTTATTTGATTTTGAATTTGATTTAATTTTGAAAATGTGAAATGAGTTTGTTGTACCTAACCCATTCCCACATGTGTTTGATATTTTTGTTCAATTTTTAGATGATTAGATTTATTTTATATTTTGATTAAGTTAAGGTATGAATTAACCATGTTAATTACCCCGTACCAACACCACCTTAGCATAGTTAATCAAGTAATTATCTGCCAATGAGATGACATAAACCACACAAAAAATTTAAATCAGCAATGCACCTTAGAAGAAGAGGGCCTAATGTAATTTGGCTCATGATTAAAGATTATTTAAGCTAAGGGGTTTAACTTAAGTAATTTAAAAACACCCCTCACACATGTGAGTTAATTTGATTTACTTAATTGTACTTAGGCTCTTGAACACCTAAGCATCTATCCAAGATAGGATAATTAAGTTCTGGAAGATTTTAGAATTTTGTGAAAATTAATTAAGGGGATAATTAGTAAATTAACCCTTAATTAAGAGAGGATTAAGGAAGAAATGGGGGTTTAATGAATAGCTTAAGGAAAATGCCATAAAACTATTTTCTAAACCTCCCATTCACTGAAACATACCTAAACCAATGTCAACAAAGGATTATATCACTAATCAAACCCTTAATTAACCTTAATTACATTAAGAGAGTAATTAGGATATGAATTTGTAATTTTCCCAATTAAGACAACAATAAATCCCAATAAAATTAGGGAAGGTAGAAGTCAACCCCCAAAATACACTCAAGAAGTTTGGGAATAATTAGTGGATTAATTAAAGAGTAATTAGCAAATCAAAATTTCTGATAAAATCTAAAATCAGAGAGAAGGACTATTCAAAATCCATTAAAACTAATTTTAGAATTTTAGGTTGAATTATCTTTCAGTGGCAATTTTCCACATATTTTTCTGATTTTTCTAAGTTGAGTTATCAATTTTTAAAGTTAGAATGATTAATTAGAATTAAATAAATCCTAATTAAACTCTTAATCCTATGGCGCGCCATGCATGCGGCTGATGCGGCTGATGCGGCAGTACTTTGCACGTGTTGCCTCTCCATTGGTAATTTAAAATGTCACATCGTAGCACTGCGTGGCAGTGGCGCTACGCACTTTCCCTTTGTCATTTAATCAAGGATCAAATGACTATTGTTTAATTCATAGTTTTAAAAGGATAAAGAGCAGTCTTAAATCTTGGCTGTCCATCCAAAATGCGTGGATGGACGGCCAGGGATTCACCCCTACTAAGCTCTGTAAACCATGGAGGCAGTCCATGTTCTAGGGTAAGATCCGAGCTCGATTAGCTCGGATTGGGCTAAAATTTAGCCCACACCATCATCAAGCAATGTAGATCACATCCAATAGCTAAAATCCTATGAAATTAAAATTCCTTTCACAAAGGACCAACACACATGGGAATTAAGCTCAAAAAAATGGCATACCTCACCGGAGGAGATCGCCAGTGCTCAATTCCCTTGGTGAATCTTCGTCTAGTTGAGACGAAGCTCTGTTGAGAGTTTCAAGCCTTGGGGTTTAGTAGATCTCTCTATGGACCAACTCCTCCTTGGATTCCTTGCGGCTTTGATCAAACTAGCACTCCACTTGCCTTTGGAGCTTGGGAAAGAGTATGGTGCACTCAACTTAGTCTTCTGATGGAGCTTAAGAAAGGAATTTGATTGGTTTCAAGTGTTAGCTCAATTGGAAATCCTATGGAGCTCTCCTATTTTTATTATGTAAAAATCGAGAATGGGCATTTCTAACCCTCTCTAAGAAGCTTAGGAAGGCTCTCAAATGGTTCCTCTGGCTTCCTATGCTTCAATCTACAGAGAGTGTGTGTGTGTGAATTGAAATGAATTAGGGGGAGTATATCTCCCCCTTTAGCAATCGGACGGTCGAACATCGGCTTGCCATTTTGATCCAATTTCCCTCATGCAATGGGTTGTTTGATCTATTAGAGGCTTGCACATGGTCGATTTGGCCAGTGGAGTGGGAATATGAACTCCCCATGTGCTCAAAACAAGTGGAGGGAGGTTTTCCATGTGGCCAATTTGAGCCATGTGCTCAGTTTTGGTCTTGGGTCAAGTTGGGCTGACCCAAACCCATTGAGTTAGGTGCACCACCCTCCCTAGTGCTCACTTTACCTATTAGGAGAGCATCAAGTAGGTATGAAGAGGAATTGACCAAATTCCCCATGGATTTGACCAAAATTTATGTTATATCCTAGGGGTAAAATGGTCATTTGAATGATTTTTGAATTTGAATATGTTAGATATGTTAAGAAAATAGGTTTGGCCAAGTTTCATTAGATTTGGAGTTCATTTGGTATGGTTTGGCTCATGTTGACCCGTTTAGGTCAAAATGGGTCAACTTGGGTCAAGTTGACCAATAAATTGGGTGAAACCAAAGGTTGAGTCAAGTTCATATGACCATTTGAAATATTTTGGTGGCTTTGGTTTGATTCAATTTGGTTTAGGTTTGAATTTGGTTCATATGACTTCATTTAGGTCAAATGGGTCAAGTTGACCAATTTGACCCATTTGACCTATTTTAGCTAAGTCATGGGTAGGTTTAGGTTTGGTTAGTCATATGAAGTGGATTGTCATCTTTATTTCCAATCAATTTTGGTTAAGTTTGAATTTGGCTCAATATGACCCTTTAGGTCAAGTTGGGTTCAAGGTCAATTGGGCTAGGTCACGTCTAGTTGGCCAATTGACGCTTTGGTCAAGTTCAACAAGTGATTTAGAATAAACTTGACCCATTGGTTTCAATCAATTTGGCTTAGATCAAGTTTTGACATATTTTGACTTTTTAGGTCAAGTTTGGTCAAGTTGGATCAAATGGCCAATTAGGCTTGGTTAGGCTCAAATATTGACTTGGTCAAGTTTAAACATTGGTCATGAATGAACTTAGATCATTTGTTTCAATCAATTTATCCTATGGTAGATTTTGGCTATGTTAGGTTTCATTTTAGTTAAGTGTTGACTTGGTCAACCCTTAGGTTTGACTTGGTTTGACCCAATTTAAGTAATTGATCATCTCATGATGAGAGGCTTAGATGGGTTTAGTTCAATCCAATTTGGTTAGGATTAGAATTTGGCTCATAAGAGTACTTTAGGTCACTTTGAGTCAAGTGAGCTTAAGTAGGTCAAATGACTTGGTCAAAGCTTGATTTGAGTTTGATTGAACTTGTATATGGACTTACGATTGAAATATAAATCCATTTGCAAGTGGTTTGAAGTCAAATGGGTTTTGGTTCATTTGACAATTTCATATTCAAAGGAAGAACACGAATGGGTTTGGGTATGATATTGGATTTGGGTTTTGGTTAAGTGATTGAAGTTTGAATTTATATTTGGATTCATGATTGAAGGGTTGATTGAATCATGAAGGAAAATCAAGAGTTTGGCTTGATTTGAAGTTGATATGGCTAAGTTCAAGATTTTCACTTGAAAAGCTTAGGTTGGATTTTGAATGAGTTTGAGTTTGATTTTTGGAAGTGGTTTTGATTATTTTAATTTATATTTCATTTATAGTTGTAAATATAAATGAGAATATAAATGGGTTATGAGAAAATTTTATAAATTTGAAGTGATTTCATCATGATTTAGGCTAAGTCCTTAAGAGAGGATTAAAGGACTTATGAAAGATTTGGAGTTCTGAATTTAGTTCGATTGATTTGAATTTATATTTCATTTATATATGTGAATATAAATGAGAATATAAATGGATTATGAGAAAATTTCAAGGATTTGAATTGATTTAGATTTGATTTAGGCTAAGTCTTTAAGAGGGAATTAAGGACTTAAGAAGGATTTTGCATTGGGAATTTGAATTTTGGATTTTGATTTGATTGATTTGAATTTATATTTCATTTATATGTGTGAATATAAATGAGAATATAAATGAGTTATGAGAAAATCTCATGAGTTTGAATTGGTTTGAAGATGATTTTGGCTAAGTCCTTAAGAGAGGAAATTAAGGACTTAGGAAATATTTGGAATTTGGATTTTCAACTTGGAATTCAATCAGGGATTTCAATCATGTGTTTCAATAATGGATTCCAAACATGGATTTCAATCATGTGTTACTGATTTGAGTTTGGAGAAATTCAAATCAGATTGAATTAGAGTTTGACTTGAAGGAAGGTGAGGAGTGGTTCAAGCTAAGGGTAGGCAAATTTTCCTAACACCCCTAAGGCATGACCTATTCCCATGGCAAACTCTTCTAAGTCTCTAGGGCTAGGTTGAGTGTCCACCTAATCACTAGATGTGTCTTAAGACTAATAATCTCTTAAAGTCTAAGAGGAGTCCTATGTCTAAGATGGAGGGGTTGAGAGCTCATTCTAAAAATGAGGTTAACAGTCATCTAACAAATTATTTGGCTTGCTCGGTACGCCCTATTGGATGTAGCGAGTGGTGTCTTGCGATACCACAGCCATCTTCGCACCCACTACACCCTATGAGGCATTAACAGGGTCTTGGAACCTTCAAAAAGACATTTAAGCACATATCTATCTCCATATATTCGTATTTTCATACAAATTCCTTCATACCTTCACAATCGGTGACCTTCATAAGTTTATGTGATACTGCGACTGATCTAGCAACAATATTAGCAATAATAGAATTTGATTTTGTCTTTATCATGTAAAGGGAAGAATAGGAGAATGGGGAGGGCTAAGTAGATTAGCCAAAGTTTGTAGATCTGTGGGAATATATAGCCAAATTGGACAGGATTATTTCGGCTAGCTATACAGATTTCGCCATATGATTTTGCTAGATCTAAAAGTTGTACAAGTGAATCTCCTATACTTGCTTACGATTTTAGACAGAGGAGGAAGTGGGGAGAGTGTTTTTTCAGTTTGGAGGGAAGAAGTGGAGGAGAGCCCTTGGGGTTTTTTGGAGAAAGGAGGAAGAAAAGAAACCAAAAATGGGAGGGATTTGTGGTTTGCTTGAGGAGGAGGGAACGATTATCCACCGTTTGAATTGTGCATGGAGGAGTGCAGGAGGAGTCCGATCGGGAGGAGGGAGGCTCGCATGATCTCTTCGGCCGAGCAGATCATCTACGTAAGGGAGAAGGGCTCATCTTGGGTTGGGTGTACGATCCAGTGCGTGAAGAGCGAGCTCGTGCATGAAGGAGGATTTAGGGTTGAACTGGGTTTATTATAGTGGAATTTAGGGATTTAGGTTAGGATTAAGGTTTACTTAATTTCTTTAAGAACTTAATTGCTCTTAAATGAATTTTACATCGATAAAATCACATAGTTTATATATATACCAATTTTAGCTCATTATGATGTTCTGGACGCAACGACACAGTCTGTTTTACAATCGGAGGTCGTTTAGTTCAAGTCGGCATCAAATTGGATCAATTTTAGCTCAAAATATGCGTCATCATTTTTGACCACTCGATGTTCGCTCAGACTCATCCGAATTGAGTACAAATAGTTTTACTTGATAGATTTTAATATTTTGAAGCTAATGGCACAATCAATTTCGTGAACGGTGGTCGTTTGGTTTACTTCAGTACCTCATGACCTTGATATATGTGCAGGTGCATTGACGACTTGATCGTTCGATCAGTTGATCATCAAGTTGTGTAATAATTATATTCTGACTAGTTTCAATTTTCTGAATGCAATGGCATAGTCTGTTCATCGATTGGAGGTCATTTTGGGTTAATTTTGGTGACGTCCAGCATACTTCAGCCTCAATTTGTGCACTGAAACTTCTGATCATTCGACATTTGCACATACTCATCTGAATTGAGTGTGGACAATCCCTTTTGGTAATTTTTGATATTTTGAAGCTATCAGCATGATCAATTTCACGAACGGAGGTCATTTTCACATAATCACAGCTTCCTTTCCCCAATATGTGTGTCAGCACATTAATAGCTCGATCGATCGATTGATTGATTATTAGATTATGCAATATTTATATTCTGATCACTTTTGACATTCTGAATGTGACAGTGAAGTTTGTTCATCGATCGAAGGTCATTTCAATCATTTTTGGTGATGTCTAGTACATTTTGAGCCTTAATTTGCGCACTATCACTTCTGCAGTCTGCAGAATTTGACTTGTGGGCTTGACTCGCCTTATGACACATATATGGAAATCAACAAATACTTCCTAGCAAATGTGATTCTTGCATGGAGTAAGTCATTCTTGTTAAAAATTGGTTGACCCTTCATGCTGGCCACAGAACTTGGATCATTTCAGGTTTGATTGTAATAGCTTACGAAGCTTTAATAAAATTTGTCATCAGTATGATGCCTTATTTAGGAAATACTAAATGATGGGATTGACTGATTTGTCAGAATTGACTTGTCGGATAAATAACAGTTCTTACGCCATCTATTCTCTACTTCAATGGCTTTGTTGAAGATTTCTTTCTTTTATGTCATTACAGATTTGAGTTTCCTCCAACCCTAGCTTCGTGCTTAGTTGGGTTTGATGAAGGAATTGGTCTGCTTGTTTTGATGAAGAACTCCACTGGGGAATTGGTTTATCCATGCTTGGTCAAATTTAAAATTTCTTCTATCCTAGCTTTAAGCTTGATGAACTTGATGAATGACTGACCTGATTTGTTCATATTGATTTATCAGGAAGTGCATGTAATGCCATGAATCATGTGCTTACTATTTTGATGGATTTATTGAAGGGTATGTATAGATGGATTTATTGAAGGGTATGTATAGATGGCCTAGCCTTTCGGCTTGTACTAGGTCTATGTTGAGTTATCACTCTAGCAATGTGTGCTTTAATAGACTAAATAACCATGAAATTCCTTTAGTTCAGCTATCAGCTTTGTATAAACTATGGAATTAATTCCTCGGTCCTATGTTCTCTACTTTGATGGACTTCATGAGGACATTAGCTTTGATTTATGCTTTGAGGGTGGTCAGATCATTTGAGAATAAATTGAGATATCACCCTGTGGGAAATATATAGATATCACCCTGAATTGAGAGTTTCCTTATATTATCTTGGTCTATCGATCAAGCAGAAATATCTCTTAGATCTTGGTGATTTGTGATCACTAAGCTGGATCTAGTTTGAGATTGAACAACTATCATCATTAGACTGATGAGCAGGGACTCTTTCATTACAGCCTTTTCTTACGGCTTGTTGAGTGAGGAAAGTGTCAGCAACTCGGCCACATTTGGTCTTGCTAAGTTTGACCTTTTGAACCTACTCGAGTCTTCCAGTTAAGCTATCATGGGTTTGTGATTTTATCATCAGACTAATGAACGGGGGCTCTTTCACTGTGGTCTTCTCTTACGGCTTGTTGCGTGAGGAAAGCGTCAGCAACTTAACCATTTGTGGGCTTATTGAGTTCGGCCTTTAAAACCCTCCCGTGTCTTAAACCTCAGGATGTAGAGGTTGAAGTTTTTTCAACTTAGTTAATTGAAGCTTCTAAGATTAGGAGTTCTTTTGACTTGATCTCTACCATTTGAAGAATTTGGGAGAAAATTTCTTTCTTGACATTTATGGTTGTCTTTTCCTGTGTAGCAATAGGTTCTTTTTTTTCATTGCAAGGGCCTGCAACTTAACAATAATAATTATAAATATATTCAAGAATTTCAGCCTAAAGCTCGATGTTAACCTGAATCAGAATATATTCAAGGATCTCATCTCATATCATGATGTCAACTCACATAAACTTGACATAAACTAAAAATGCCCCTTGCCTTGCAGGGGGGATTATAAAGCACATTTACAAGAACTTTTAAAATAAAAATTTGCAAATACATCAATATTTAAATTGATATGCTCTTAAGTGGGTTTTAACATGTAACATTGCTTTCATCTATGTATATAAATCTAAAAATGCCCCCTGTATAATAGGAGAATTTTTATGGAAAAGCTTTTTTTATCTTGAGTGGGTATATTTATTTAGGGATCTCGGCATAAAGCACAATATCGACTTAAATAGATATACTAAAAAAATGCCTCTGTATTGTAGGGGGATTTCTATTATACCTCGAGAATGTATTTGTCATGTATAATACTTTTTCAGGCAACGACCACTAATTGGTAGCATTGGACTTTCACCCTTTAGGTCAATGAGTTGGTATACCCCTCCTTGGTACACTTTCTCAATGATAAAAGGGTCTTCCCAGTTAGGATCAAATTTGCCACTGAATTTTTGATTAGGAATAATTGGTCTTCTCAACACCAGGACTAATTCTATTATTTAGTATGTTCGAGGCCGCACCGTATGATCAAAATCCCTGGACATCTTTGCTCGATAAATCTCTAAATTTTGATGAGCTTGCAATCTAACTTCATCAAGCACATCGAGTTCCTCTAACCTCATACGAGCATTTTGGTCTTCAGTTAGACAGTATTGGATGGATACTCAAAGTGAAGGCAACTAAACCTTGAGCGAAAGAATTACTTAAGTTCCAAATACTAATGAATAGAGTGGCTTTTCAATCTTGTGTGGTTCGATATGTCAATATTACCCTGTATTAGGTATCATTCTCTTATTTAGTAAGGATCTTCTTGAGCAGTTTGACCAATGTCTTGTTGAAGGCTTCCGCCAAACCATTTGCTCTTGAATTATATATTAAAGAGTATCACCAATCAATTTTGTGTTGATCGATGAATCTATAAATATTTACACTTTCAAAACCTGTGCCATTATCAAAAATTATTTGGTGTTGCGCTCCAAATCTATAGACCACATTATGTATGAAGAAGTTGATCACAAAAGTAACTTCTTTAAATGGGATATTAACTTAGAGAAATAGTTACGCTAGGATGAGCGTGTCGTCCGACGGTGGATCAATTGGTCTAATTATATATGTACCCCAGCATTCAAATGGCCAAGATGCTATTATTGGGTGTAGTGGATTTGGAGGTTGATGGATTATATTCCCATGTACTTGACATTCATGGCACCTCTTAACATAATTGATATAGTCTCTTACCATAAATAGCCAATAATAGCCCATCCTTTTAATCTTTACAGCCATCTTGGGACCTGACTGATGTGCACCACAAAGTTCTTCATGAACTTCAACCATCACTTTAGTGCCTTCATCTATAGTTAGACATCGTAGCCACATTTGTTCAAAGGAACTATGAAATAGAGTGTTGTTGATAAAAGAATAGCACAACATTCTCTTCTCAATTTGAGATGCCAATGATTTATTATTTAGTAATTTGGCTTCTTTAAAGTAGTCGATGAAGGGTTACCTCCAATCATGTGGCTCTTCTACAATAAATGCTTCCCGTTGCTTTTCTGAAGCAATGTCAGGCTTAGCTCTTCTGGGTATAATTCCATGCTGATTTTGAGGAGTATGATGAGTAATCTGAGTCACATCCTATTGGGTCAAATTTGATAGCCCCTCTACCTATGAGGATTGATACTTTGCTGGCTCTAAAACTCATTGAGTAAATATGTCGATCATGACATAATCACCATTAATACTTGTCATTTTCTTAACTAACTTTACTAAGCAATCAGCTTTACTATTCTCGGATCAAGAGACTCGAGTTAATGTGATATTTGGTATTTACTTCATAAGCTCAATAACTCGCTTGTGATAGCTAACTCAACCTTGTTGATTTTATAGATGCCAAGTACTTGATTTATAATAAATTAAGAATCACCAAAAATATGCAAGCTTTGAATGCCTAAGAAAATAGCTTCTTCAAGATCTGCCACTAATGCTTCATACTTGGCTTCATTATTAGTTCTCGGCTTGGTCAATCTATATGATTGTCTCATTATCCCTCTTTCTAGTGTTATGAAGACCATGTCGATTCCTGCTCTTACCCTTGGGAGATTTAGAGATTTGACTTATTTGATCGATGAGGCTCCATCAAAGTTTTCTTTCTAAATTGTGATTTTTTTCTATCATGAATGAGCATAATTTGATCATCGGGCAAATCATCATTAAGAAAGAGTCTACAGGGATGGGATGTGCAGCTAGAAAATATGCTCAGATTTGTCCCTTCAATGCTTTCTACGGAATGTATGTGATATCAAATTGTATGAGCAATACTACCCATCTTGCCAAGTGACCTGTCAACGCCAATCTTGTCATCAAGTACTTCAGTGGATCGATCCTTTAGATGAGGGTAATCTTGTGAGATAACATATAGTAATGGAGCTTGTGGACTGCAAAGATGAATGCCAAATAGTGCTTCTCTATCGGAGAGTATCTCATTTATGCTCCTATCAATCTTTGATTGATATAATAAAGAGCATTCTCTTGGCTTTCTTCATTGTGTTGTGCTAGTAATTCTCCTAGAGACTCTTCTAATACAGCTGTGTATAGAATGAGGGGTTTCCCAGGAGTTGGCACTGCAAGGATTGGTGAATTTAATAGATAACTTTTAATTCTATTGAAGGCTTCTTGGCACTCCTTGCCCTACTTGAATGGAGCATCCTTCTTCATCAACCTTACAAATGGTCAACAACATCCTGATAGATTTGATATAAATCAACAAATGAATGCGAGCTGTCCTTGTAAAGAACAGAGCTGATGCAAACTTTTTGGTGGAGGCATCTCCACAATTATCTTGATTTTAGCATAATCAATTTCAATTCCTCTGTGACGTACAATGTATCCCAGGAATTTTCCAGAGGATACCCTGAATGCACATTTTAGAGGATTCAGCTTGAAATCATATTTTCTGATTCTCTCTAATATAATTCTCAAGTCTTCGAAGTGATTTTCACAGTTTAAGCTCTTCACCACCAAATCATCAACATAACACTCCACTTTTTAGTGAATCAACTCATCAAAAATATGTGGCATGGCTCTTTGGTATGTAGCTCCAGCATTTTTCAAACCAAAGGGCATGATTGTGCAACAATAGATGCCAATAAGTGTTCTGAATGATGTATGTATTTCATCTTTAGGTGTCATTTTCATTTGGTTGTATCCTGACGATCTATCCATGAATGAGAATATATCATAGCTAGAAGTTTTGTCCACTAGTAGTTATGATATTGGAAGCAAAAAGTCATCTTTTATGCATGCCTTATTTAGGTCCTAAAAGACAATGCAGAGACGGATTTGACCATTCTTCTTCCTAACTGGGACAATGTTGGCTATCTAATCTGCATACTTCTCCTCCCAGATGAAGCCTACTTTGATTAGTTTCTTAGTTTTTGCAATTATCTATTCTTCATTCTCCAATCTCATTCACCGAGGAGCTTGCTTAATAGGCATGACATCTGATTTAATAGCCAGTTTATGAACTGCTACATCAGGGGATAAGCCTGGCATTTCAGAATATGTCTAGGCAAAATAATCCCTAAATTCATAAAGTAGTATTTTTAGCTCTTCGACCTTCTCATCAGGTAGAAGGGCACTGATGAAAGTTGGACGGGGATCATCTTCAGGTCCTAGGTTGATTTCTTTGAGTTTATCCATAGTAGTTGTTTGTCCACCATCTTCGAGTTCTTCAGGTGCAGGCTTGGCTTCTACTTCTTCATAGTTTGTGAGAAGAATTACATGTAGATCATCTTCTTTGTCACTATTAATTTCGACCTCAACTTCTATTATATTATAACAAGCTTTATTTTAATGAGATGTGTGGATGAACCCAAGACCCTTAGTGATAAACTTATCACTTCTTCGTGATGCTTGAGAACTTCTTTAGCTCCACATCCTGTTAAAGATTTGAGTTCTATTTTTAGTAGTTCTAATATGAATTCCAAGCTTATGCATCATTCTTCACAATTTTTGTGGATAGTATATTGATATTCTTATTGGCACTCATCTCATGTTAGTGTGATCAAAATTATAGGTGCTCTTGACTTTGTGAAATAGAGTTCTTGTTCCGCCACTCTCACTCAACGGGGGTACATAAAATGTTATCAACTCTTTAATGTTATGGATCTCCAGTGGAGTAATTTCTTTGAAGCACTATTGAGGGATGGGTATAATTTTGAGTGAGTCATCTAACTCTGCTAAGTGATCTATCCTTCTTGATGCGACCATCTGAACTCTATTTTCATAAGTAGATTCAAAGTCATAGTCTGAATCAGAATCACTTATTTTATACTTTGCCTTTCTTGAAAGCTTATAAGTTCTCTTAGGTTAGACAAGAATATCTTCTTCTTCTTGTGTGTCACTTCCCAAATAAGGAACTGATCTTCTTGATTTAGATGTAGAATCAAGTGCTTTAGGGAGAGTCGACATTGCCTTCTTTCTTCCTCTTTGCTTTTAGTCTTTCACTTTGTGAAGTTATTTTTTAGTTCTTGAAGTGGATGTTACCATTTCAAGAGGCTCTATTGGCTTAGGCTCTTTGGGGATGAAGTACTTTGCATCTTCATAAATCTTTGCTTCATGGATGGAGAGTGGTTGTATGTTGAAAGGAATTTTGAACTCTTCTCCATCTTTTAGGTACTTCATACACTAATACATAGTTGATGGGAACATGTCATACTCATGCAGCCATGGTCGACCCAAGAGAGCTCTAAATGATGTATCAGAATCGATTACATGAAATTTTGCTTCTATATATAAATCTCAAAACTTGAGCAAGAGAATAAAATAATCCAAGGTTTTCTTTCCTTTTTCATTGAGACCATGAACCATCAACTTATCTCTCACAAGATGTTGGATATTAAGTGAAAATCCTTTTAATACCTTTAGACTCATAAGATTGATAGAATAACCTAGATCGATCAATATTCGACTGATCGTGATTCCATCTCTGTTGTAACATATAGAGGACGGTTGTGATCCGCTACTCCCAACATAAGATATTCTTCAGAAAATATGATTATTGGGAGATCTTGAGTTTACAATACTTCAATCATGCATTTTTTAGCAAAATAAGATTCATAACTCTCTGGATCTTTGAGAGTTTGTATCAAAGTTTCTCAGAGGTCTTTTAACATTAAGAGAGCCTCATACACACTCAATTATGTAGGGATCTTTCTCATATATGATAGAATATTATAATCTATCTTTTCGCTTGATTTAAGCTTTAGTTTAGGATTTTTGGGAATGATATCTTCGTTGACTTCAATTTATTTGCCTTTGTCATTATTTACATTTCCCCTCTTTGATGATGGTAGTAAAACTTTATCACTTCTCAACTGAACTTGAATCAGCTTATCTTGCTAAGATTCTTCTGAAGAGGTAGTTTCTTCAAATTCCCTTTTATTCTGGAGGGTTAACCAAAAGGGTTAAACCCACTTTTCAACTTTATATGTTTCATACACAATGATATCGATGAGTTTGACTCTTCTCCATTATGAAAACATAAATCTTCATCTAAATTGTTATTGTCTTGTTGAGTCATTAAATAAAATTCAGACGTTAACTCCTCAAGCTCTTCTTGCTTTTCTGATAAGAATTTTGATGGGTTGGTTAAATCTATCTGACTACCATTATCATTTCGAAGTAACTGATGTTGAAGAATATCTGATATCACATAAATGATTCAGCATGTCTCTATTGAACAAGATTCACCATTATCTTCTTCATCTGATTTGACAATGTGAAGTTTAGGCATAAAGTAGCTTCGACCATATGATCTCTTTCTCATTCTGATCTTCTTCTTCTTCTTCTTCAATAGAGATTGATGATCCATCTTCTACTTGTTTTTGTAAAGACTCTTCTACATAAATGTCAAATTAAGGTTCAGGTTCCCTGGGTTCATGTTATTGTTGATGGTGTTGAGCAGAGAGTTCATCTATATTTCTGACCATATAGATGACTTCTACTTCCATAGTATCTTCTTCATCACCTTCTTTTTGCACATGAATTTTTTATTGACATTTCCAGTGGATTTCTGGTTTAATCTGTGGAACAAATACTTCTTCCATTAAAGAACGCGATCAAAGTCAACCTTCTCTTATGAGAATCGATCGATGACGAGATCCCCTAGAAGATTCTCCAGGGTTTCGACCATCATGTCTTTTATCAATGATATCCCTTCTTTTGGGTATCCACTTATGATAGGTTATTTTTGAGGCGGATTTCTGAGTATATGTATCAGATGGCATGCCTCTTCCATTCTTCAGGATTTCATCACGGAGCCTTGGCCTCCATACCTGCTTATCCTTTCATCAGGACCTTTCGACAGTGAATTCTTGGACACATGGTCCGAGTGTCATGCTCTGATGCTCACCATGTGAAGCATACTTGGCTCAATGACTGGTTACCATAAGAGATGGCAACCTCCTTGGTGGAGCTTTAGTATTTTCAATAAGCACAGGCCTCTGAAATCTTCTTTTCATTAAGCCTCTGTCGTTGGCTACTTTGAGAACTTTGTGTATTCTGGCAAACAGTGTTTCAGGCTGTCTCCTCTATGGTGGTGGAGCTTGACGTGGTTGAGTCCAGAATGATTACTTTATCTCACCAGTAGAGCTATTCTTTTTTACCCACTTTAAATTGTCAAAGTTGTTATGGATAGGAATACTCGCTTCTAGCGTCAATATTGCTTGTTCACTAGGTCATTTAACTGAGATCTACTGAGCCCTCAGCTTAGTATTTCTTCTTCTTCTTTGTCTTCTGGTTAATTTGCTTCCTGACAAGGAAGCTTCATGATCATGCTTTCTAGGTATGAAAGGTTCAATCAGCGAAGCAATTGTACCTCGAGGCATTAAAGACATAGTTTTTCCACTGACGATTCTTTTCATCAATGGGGCTTCAAGTTGACCTAGCCTTTTAAAAATTAAAGTTCTCTATCAGGAGAACTCCTTAACAGTGATTGGCAACTGAACTGGCATAACATATAGAGCTTCAGAACTGAGGCCTTCCAAGAGAGTGGCTCCCTGTGTACCGAGTTTCAGACGACATGTAGAAACTCAAGCTATCGATTTGAATTATAGCTCCAACATCTCCTGTGTTGATGATGGCGTAGAGAGCATACCACTACACAAAGGAAAGGAGTGCTCTGTAGATCTATTTTGCAAAAGTGAAAGATGGGAATTAGTAATCTATGGAACCAAAGATTTTGGGTTCGATCCCTAATGCAGTTGCCAGAAATTTGTAAGCTCCAAAAATTCGTCACCGACCTCTCGACAAATTGAATGGAAGAAAGTATGATTTATGTGTCGGTGTAATTTTCAGAAGGCAGATAGAATAGTAGATAAGACACTACCCATAGATTTTGTCTTCATTTGGTGAGGACTTTAGATCTAGTTCCATGTTTCCTATAGGCGCTAGCCCCTATAGTTAATTACCCCTCTCAATAAGTTAAAGAAAACTTTTGATTGATGCTAGTCATTAGATCGCTAAATGTGTAGCATATAGTAGTAGCGTATGGAATTTAAAATTTGAGATTATGAAATTCATACTTTTTTTTAGCTTAAAGTGGATGGTTGGGGGAATGATAACGTGCACGATCTAGATCCCATGGTTCCGTCATCCTGGGCTATCATTGTCCCTAATCTGCTTAGTCAGAGGAGGTAGTTGACCCAACCTAATCGAATGATCCTTATCAGCAACACATGGGTTACGTCGTCCAAGAAATCCTTATAGACTTGAGGTAATGTTTATCTAAGGAGGCAATCTTAAGTCTACCTTAGCTAACAGTGGGCTGCTTGTCCTATCAAGTATACCTTCTGATTCACAACTCAAATGGCAGAGCCATTAGGGAGCATACGGACTACAGTCGTGATCATAATATAATGAAGCCTTATCAAAAACCACCCGTCGAGGACTCGATCGTAATGATCATCAAGCACCTACCAAGAGCGAAGGGCGACACAAGCCACGCCCTACAAAGATTGATTGAGAGTGAACATATAACACTGATTTGACATTGGCTCCTCGAGCTGGGAAGTTTTTTAATTTTTCACCTTCAACAAACCGCAGGAAGGTGGATTGAATGCTTTAAGCCTTTAAAGATTAAATTTCATTTGAGTAGTTTTTAGATTGATGCTGAATTTAAGTTAATATGATTTGAGATTAGAATCATATTTTGATGAAAGTATCTCCTCTGGTTGAAATCACCATTCAACACAGCCATCATCATGATAGTTAATTGATTGAATTGAATATATCTGAGAACTTTAAATCCTATCAACTCTGTTTAACTCCTAACAGAGGATCAGATCTACTATCATATGATAAAATTAGCTTCTTAGATATTTTATTAAGTTGAAATTCTTATAATATATTTTTAAATTTTGTTAACCCGGACCCAGTCCTAAAACTAAACCAGGAAGCAACCCGCGCAGCATCCTCAAATATTTGAATTTAGACATTCAACATAGTGTCGGGGCCCATGCGGAGTATTTAAGAATACCTTAATTAATGTCTTATATTTGCTTGTACAAAGTGTTACGAATCCAGTGATGTTGAAGGAGTTTTATTTTTGTATTTGATTTTTTGCATTAAGCTAATGCAAATATATTATAAATTATTTATCAAGTCACTACAATTTTAATGAAGAATTTTATTTGTATTATCTCCAAATATATTATAAATTTATCTTTTTTATTTTCTCAATTCGTTCAATGAATTACAAACTGATTTGATTATTCACATTTGTTAATAAGCCATATAATCAAGCACTCATTTGCAAACCAATTTGTAGAGCTTAATGCAAATTTATTTGCAAGTTATTTCCATTTAATCCTTGCTCGAAATTGACTTTTCAGATTCAATTGATTTCTATTGAATTCACCTACCAATCTCTTTTGAATTTTACATTTGAAAGCCATACTTCAACCATATTACAAGCTTCTGATAATCCATTATGCATTCAATTGAATTTATCTCAGTCACGTTGAAACGATGAAAGATCGCTCATGCTCACTCATAATCTTTTAAGCTTAGATTTGCATTATATAAATGTTATTTGCCAAAGCCTTACAATCCAAAAAATTTAATTTGATGTCATCATTAATTTTCAATTTTGAGCTCAGAAGTTATAATTAAATCAATTTATTTTGAATTTAAATTTTATTTTGAGCATAGCCTTTCAATTTTGTATTTATTTCATTTCAAGCTCATTTACATTTAATTTTCAATTCATTTTTTTAGGACTTTATATTTTATATTTAACTTAATGTTAAATATTTTTTTTGATTTAAATTTTAATGACAACCTCTCAAGTCATCCCCGATAAGTCAGACGGAGTATTTTTCCTCGACGCCTAATGAAGGTATGTCTTCACGACAAATGTTTTCACACCCACTATACCTTATGGGGCATTAGCGGGGTCTTAAAACCTGCATTGGTGTCCAAACATAGGGATTAGAAAAAAAAAAATAAAGTCTGACGAAATTTCAGTATCATTTAGGCTAACGAAGCAACATCTAACATATTTGTTGACGCCTTATTAGATAAGCTGCCTTACAACCTTAACAGCCACACCGACGTCTGGAGACATTAGCGCCTTGAACCGCAAAAGAGACAGCAATATATATCTTCACATATTAGCATTTTTATACAGATTTCTTCATACATTCACAATCGGCAACCTTCATAAGTTTGCGTGATAGTGCGGCTGATCTAGCAACAATATTAGTAATAATAGGATTTGATTTTCTCTTTATCATGTAAAGGGAAGAATAGGAGAATGGGGAGGGCTAAGTAGATTAGCCAAAGTTTGTAGATCTGTGGGAATATCTAGTCAAAGTGGACAGGATTATTTCGGCTAGCTATACAGATTTCTCCGTATGATTTCGCCAGATCTAAAAGTGGTACAAGTGAACCTCCTATGCTTGCTTGCGGTTTTGGAGAGAGGAGGAAGTGGGGAGAGTGTTTTTTCGATTTGGAGGGAAGAAGTGGAAGAGAGCCCTTGCGGTTTTCTGGAGAAAGGAGGAAGAAAAGAAACCGAAAATGGGAGGGATTTGCGGTTTGCTTGAGGAGGAGGGAACGGTTATCCGTCGTTCGAATCGCGCGTGGAGGAGTGCGGGAGGAGTCCGATCGGGAGGAGGGAGGCTTGCGCGATCTCTTCAGCCGAGCAGATCATCTGCGTGAGGGAGGAGGGCTCGGCTCGGGTCGAGAGCGCGTGAAGAGGGAGCTCGTGCGTGAAAGAGGATTTACGGCCGAACCGAGTTTATTAGAGTGGAAGTTAGGGATTCAGGTTAGGATTATAATTTATTTAATTTTTTTAAGCACTTAATCGCTCATAAAATAAATTTTACATCGATGAAATCACACAGTTGATATATATATATATCAATCTTAACTCATTCTGATGTTCCGAACGCAACGTTGCTTATAATCGGCGTTTGTCAAATCGATTAACTCAAACGCGGTCGTTTTCACGCCAACGCTTGCTGGACTGCCTGAATTGGTCTATACATGATTTCAACGCTCGTTTAACGACGTAATCAATTTGAACTGAGCGCCGTTTGGCGTTGCTCCTAATCTCGAGCATGCGCAGCGTTGACTATTCGACCGCTTGATCATGATCATCGTTGTATAATATTTATATTCTAACCGCTTTAATATTCAACGAATGGAAGTTCGTCGATCGGTCATCGGTTAATTTTGGCGATGCCCGCCATTAAATTGACATTTCATCAATTGACATTTTCACTACCGACTGAGCGACAATCTCATTTGATATTTTGAACGACACGATTTCACGGAAAGAATGCCGGACACGCCACGCCTTCCTTCCCTCGATATACGTCGACATTTGATATCTGATTGGTTGATCGTTAGATAGTGCAATATTTATATTCTGATCAATTTCGACGTTCTGGACGCGACAGCGAAGTCCATTCATCGATCGGAGGTCATTTCGATCATTTTCAGTGACGTCCAGTGCATTTTGAGCCTCCGATTTGCGCATTGTCACTTCCAAAGTCTGTCGAATTCGACTTGTAGGCTTGACTCGCCTTATGACATATATATGGAGGTCAACACATACATACATACATACATACATATTTGAGAGTTTAAATCTCCTCTATGGATTATAGAAGAAATTTTTGATGATTTCTTTACAAATATCTTGTCTCCCTAAAAAATCATAAGCGAAAAAAGATTTTTTTTTAACCTAATTAGCTACATAAAAAAATTTAAGCCTAATTATTTCTCAATTTCTATTATAATTTTCGTATCTTCAAAATTTCTTATGTCTTGCTCTAATTTCTAATTTTGATCATCTAAAATTTGGCATTTACAATAAATAATTTTTTAGAATATTTTCATCATAAATCAATATATGCAAAAGTTCATCTTGTAAATTTTGTAAGACTTTACAGTAGCAATTTTTTGTACTCAATTAGTTTATTTTAGAGCAATTTTACATTGGTGAAGACAACCTAAACTCTCTCTCTCTCTCTCTCTCTCATTATCTCTCTAGTACAAAATATATATCTGTTGAAATAGTATAACTTTTTTTTCCTAGATTACTTTTCTTAGGTAGAAAACTGAATATTCAATAAGACTCAAATAATAAGTTATTGCATGCATTAAGAAAGAGATAAATAGAAATAAAAGTGTATTATAGTGATCTAGAGAGAGTGAGTGTGTGTGAAATGGACATCTGCTCTTGCTTTTTTCAACAATTTAACTCTTTTTCATTCATCTGTCTCTTAGTAGTCATTAGCACCCTTATATATGTGTAGGAATATAGGGTTTTCAATTCAAACCATCAGTAAGTAATTGCAATTAAGAAAAAGGTAAAAAGGAAATTATGTAATCTCTAAAATATAATAGATTTTAGGTCGATAATGAAAGATATTTGAGGATTTTTAGAAACTATAAAACTCATACAAACTTAACTAATAGAAACAGAAGTAATCGTATGCAACTGCTTTTAAATAACTCGTTGTAAAAACAAATAATCTCTTAACAGTAATCAGTCATTTCAACATCCAAATCATTCAGTATATTATATTTTTACCCCCACCTTTCTCTCTCTCTTTTTTTTATAGCAAAATTGTTGGTACAACTAATAATATAGTTTGGGTCACTACGGAATTATTGTTTTATACATTGATCTTTATGTAAGAAAAAAATTATAAGCATGAGATACTTTTAAAAAAAAAGGTTCTACGTTATGACTGTTGTTGATGAAATTTTTTACGTTGTTCATTCATTCATTGAAATAGCATGCATGCTTCAATGTTCTAAATTTACTAACATAAAAAAATGCTCTTTTATGATGGAGATGTAGTTAAATTTATAATTTAAATGTTTTTTAAATACATTGAAATTTAAAGAAACAAGATTTTATTGGTAATTAATGAAATAAAATGGTTGTATGTATACATATGATAAGATAGCTCTATATTGTAAGAGATGATAAAAAGTATTACTTATATTGTAAAATTTCAACTTGAGTTTAAGTGATTAAAGTTTTAAAAATAAAATTAATGAAAAGAATTACTAAATTTGAATTAATCTTTAAATTAAATAATGTATCATCTCTACTCTCTCTCTCTCTCTCTCTCTCTCTCTCTCTCTCTCTCTTCTTTATATATATATATAAACACACACACATATGTATTTATGTATGTATGTATGTATGTATATCATAATGAGAGGATGTGGTGATCAGATAAATGATTTTTATCATATTGACATCTAACAAATATATATATGAATGTTCATGCATCAAGTGATGGTAGAATCAATTTCAATTACATGCCTTAATGATCAAAAAGACTTTGCTAATCCAATGGATTAGCCTAAATGGATTGTGATCCATCCAACTTTAGAATACCTAGATAGATTGATCTAAGAAAAATATTAGAATATACATAAATATTACCTAAATGATGATATGTTGTTGATAAAAAAAATAATAATTTGAATTGATTTCAAGAAAGGCGTGCAGTCTATATCATCATGATAGAAATCTTAAAATAATGTAAAGGTGTTAATAGAAAGGTAGTTTTTATAAACAAAGGGATGACTATCCTAAAATGCTATGAGTGTAAGCTATATATGTGCTAAAAATAGGCTATTTAGTTTATCAATATGAATAAATTGAACAATGTAGTATTTGAATATGATATATAAAGCTTGATCTCTATAAGTTATATCATAAACTATTTGGATGAGCTAAAGAATCTATATGCATGGTATGTCAAAAGAGCACTCATCATCTCTAGCCTCC
Organism: Cymbidium sinense; assembly: GCA_021442155.1. Lineage (NCBI taxonomy): Eukaryota > Viridiplantae > Streptophyta > Magnoliopsida > Asparagales > Orchidaceae > Cymbidium > Cymbidium sinense. The sequence continues at coordinate 65,367,557 of CM038229.1, read as the reverse complement.
TAATTAATATCAATCTCTTTTTCTCGCTATGTGATGCCCTGTATTCAATTAAAATCTGTTAAAAAAAGTCTTTAAATTGTCTGTCAAATTGCTTGGTTTGGTGATTAAGGGTTTCCTTTCAACTTCGTGTTTCACGTTCGACGCTCATTGGGTGCGTGTATTTGATATTTAATGGCAAAATGGTCCAAAAAAAAACTTTTCTTTGAATTCATTCTACTTTTAACTAAACACTGAAAATTTTTAAGAGTACTTCCTATATTTGAAATGTAACATACCCAAAAACCCATCCAGCTAAATAGCCTCTTAGCAAATCCTGTGCAAATTTAATAAATCTTAGGTGCACAACATCTTGAAAACTAGTTGGCATAATAATTACTAAATTTGACTAAACCATTAAATAAAACTTTGGCCATTTGTATAGCATAGAAAATAGTACAGAGATAAGAATAGGATGAGAAACTTAGAGGGCGTTAGCAACACTCACTATAAAAGGAAAGAGATTCATTACTAGTATGTTTTAGGAGTCAACTAAATGTGGTTGGGAGAAGTGACATTTTTAAAGAAAAGCTTAGGATTAGGGTTACAAATGAACCAAATCGAGTTGAGCTGGGGGGAACTTGAGCTCACTCATCAACATCCTAATCGAACTTGGGTTGACCTCAACTAGATCTTTTAAGATTGTGTTCAAGCTCGAGCTTATTTATGAAAATTTTAACTCTATCTCAGTTCATATTATGATTATCAAGCCTGTTAATGAATAGCTCGTTTAACATGATAAAGGAGCTTTAATCAAGTCTTAATCAAGCTTGTTGAGTAGCTTGTTAGAAAATATAAATGAGTTGTATCAAATAAAATTTGTTGAGCCAAAAAAAATGAAGTTTTAAATGATATTGTTCAAGAACAAGCCTTAATCAAGCCGTAATATCGATTTAATTGAGCGTTTTAACGAGCTTGCTGACAAGCTTTAAATGTTATTGTTCGACGACACAAATGAATCAAATACTAAGCTTTCACGCTCGTTCATTTGATATTGTGTATTTACAAAATTATTCAAGCTCATTGAATTAATTAATCATCAACAATGAATGAGTTCTAATCAAGCTGAGCCGTTAAGGGCAGCTTGTTGAACGCTCGGTTCATTTGAATAGGATTCACAAATCCAACAAAATCTCAGAACCAGATTATAAATGAGCTTTAAGTATTTCGCCATTCTAAATTATTTTTCTTAAGATTTAGCTCAAATCTCGGCGAAAGCCAGATTAAATGTCGCTACCAAACAGCACTTAATTATTAGTTTGTCCGTTCATCCAAGGAAAAACTGTTCATCATCAAAGTATTGTGATGAGTCTTTTCACTTGTCCAGAAATGATAAAGATAGCCTTTCTTTCTAAAACTGAGGATATAATTAATTAATAAGCTATACATTATGGTGGTTGTAGATTTGCAAATGGGCTATATTGTTTAAGTCAAAATCATCTTAGTTGAATAAATCACAATCACAACCGAACCTCATTAGTACATTAATAATTTATCACCGTGACTCATTCAGCCAAACAAACTTCAGTAGGTAGGGTTTGATGTGAAATAAAGGGTGAAAAAAGAATTCCTTACAGGACCGCTGACAATACTAAACACTATAAGCAAGAAACAGATTTCCACCAACCACTGAACAGCTAAACCACAAAGACATGATTAATTACTTACAACAAGAAAAATAGCAAAATAATCCTTCATAAGCTGGCAAATAATGCACAGTAATTACTTTGTTAATTCATATAAGGTGGATACTAACTTCATATACAGCTCTCCTGTTATATATCATATCGGAACACGTTAACAAAAAAAAATTTAATAGGTTACACCTATATATGCTTAATATACTTCTTTCTAAAGAGAATATGATTAAAGTTCATGGTTGGCAAGACTTTAAAAAACAAGAAAACGTGACATGTTAAGACCTGGGCAGATCGCTGATTTTGGTTGGACATTCTCGGTTCCAGAAAATAACTCATCACCAAACAATAGCTGCTCTCATAATTTTATAAAAACATTTCATAGAATAATAGATCTCATTGTTTTCATGCAATCATTCCTTAAAGATATGTTTAAAATTTAATCTTTTCTAAGTTATTTTATTCCGGCAGACAAAGTTGACAGTTCATTCCCCACAAAGCTGCCAACAAAAAGCACTTTTTTTTAGTGAGTTCGTATCATTGTATCAAGAAAAAAGAAGATGAACAAATTGTGTTCAGAGCATCTTGATCACCTCACAAATATTAGAACAATGGCGATGCATGAAAAAATATTAAAAATATATCTTAAATGATGTTTTTAATATATCGTTTGTGGGCACTGTGAGTGATGTTCTAAGCGAAACTTTTACTTTGAATAAAGCTAATAAAAATTACAGTTAATAATTTTCTCTTGCTTGCAGTACTCTATATCTGAGCTGCAATGATTTCTGTAAAGTAAAATAGTTCTGCCATGGAATAATTTATGTGCCAAGAAAAAAATTGAATAAATAAAACTCTCAGATTAAGCCATACCCCTATTAACACAAAATCAACTAAACCTTGAAGGAATCTAGCTTAGGCAAGAAAGATGCTTCTCTTCCTTCTGCTTGAAATGACAAAGATATAAAAAAGTCCAATCTTTCAGAAAGCAAGTTGAAGAAAAATTATTATTTATGTTAACCGAGTCACTCCAACCAATTTATATATATATTATGTAACAAGAAAACAGTCTTTCACTCATCAAAAAACTAATACTAATACTCACTCATCAAAAAACTCAGTCAAATCAACGCATAACAACTATATTATCCTTGTAATATATAGTTTTTCCTTGTTTTCATGTGTTGATTTGATCGATATGCATAGGCAAATGATCGATATGGCTTTACTACCGTAATGATTTCACGCAAAATCCATTTTTTAAGTATTTTGAGCCATAGATTGATGCCTATTTGTGACCCAGCATTTTTTTTATTTGGTCACATTAATTTAAAGCATAAAAAATAACTTCAATACTACATAATAATACTTAATGCATATTATTTCTCAAATTATTGCACATTACATATGTACTTCTCATATATTAGTTTTCATAAGTATTGCTGTAAGTATCTTAATTTTTCATGGAAATGTGAATATATATGAGAACCTTTCATTAACAACCTGCTGGCCGGCCTCTTACAGATCATAAAGGCAGACAGCTTTGAATAATGTAAGGAGTACCAAAGCAAGCTCGCTATCAGTTCCTTGCACACAAGATGGCTTTCAAGGGATCTCATGTCCGTCTGAAAGAAAAAGAGAGAGAGAGAGAGAGAGAGAGAGCACCGCGACAGAGAGAGAAGCCAAACCCTAGCAAGAAAATAGCTGGAATAGCATAAGGAAACCATACACGTTTACATGTGACAGCTGAATAAATGGGAACTGAGCAAAAGACATCCCTTGCTCTCTATTCAGCCCATTTGGAATTTTTCTCATGTTCTATCTGCGTCTCCTCTTTATCCCTCTGAATGCATATCAGTAAGCCAACCACTCCCACAAACATGGAGAATGAATGTACATAATAAATGAATGTTTCTGTAAGTACTTAATTAACATCCATTGATTAATATTTACATAATAAATATAAAAGATTTTTCATTTACATTTTTCATCAAATATGAATAATATTTAATTTAACATTAAACAATTTCAGGAAACTCTCACTAATTACTCAACTTGTGTTTATAGAGAATGTTCTTCACAAAGTAATGAACTCTTACAGATTTAATAAAATCAACACTCTCAGTATGACAATTAGATATTTAAACTATTCAGGTAGTGATATTACAAAAAAAAAAAGGACTGATTTATAAAAAAAATTTGCTCCTTGAATCAATATTTTGAAATATATTATTTTTTTTATCAATGTCAATATCATATAAACATTACAAAAAATATAAATAAATAAAAATACAAATTTAATATGCAAACTTTACACACAACGCTCATCTAATTATCATTAATAGGGAAGAGTTAAGCCAAGTATTGGACGCCATACTAAGAAGGCCAGGTTAGTTTTGTGCTCTTTCACAGCAAACATGCTTTCAGTATAAACCACAATGTTAGTTTCTCTGATCCCTAAGCAAATTAAGCTGTTAACTTAAGCTTAGATCTGTTTTTTTTTTAATTTCAAAATAGCAGACCTGAAGTTCTATAACTGTTCTAAACTACAAACTTAAAGAAAAAAAATTGCAAAAAGAGTGATTAGAAATTAAACTTTATGGAATAAGAAAACATAATATATGAAATCTTTAATTTTTTAAGTTTGAAACCCTAAAACTCTCATAGAAAGTAAAGATCAAAGAATTGTTTCCACTGATGGATTGATAATCCTAAACAACAAAATAGTAATAGAACTATAAATAAAATAGAAATAACAGAGAAGCAAAAACAGGCAAATAGAACTACTGAATTGCAAGCCGGTGAACTTAGCTAAGACTCGGTTGTAGTCATCCTATGATCATTCCTTTCCTGCTCATCTTGACATCCAGCCTCCACGGAGCTATACGAGTTAAGCGCCGACATAATACCCAGATGCCCTTCTCCGCCACCTCCGCTTCCGCCAAGCTGCTGCTGACTTGGCAACAAAGTCGTAGGAGCCGCCGTGGGAAAGTTCATGAACTCTCGAAACATCGTTGCCGTGGCAAAAGACGGCCACACGGGTTCACCGGCGGAAAACAAATGCGCGGCCGGGGATGTTGTGTACCCGGCCATGAGCTCGTGGTCCCACCGCCCGACGTCCCAATCTGAACGGAGGCGAAAGGATTGAGCTGCGGAGGAGTGGAGGTTGTGTGATGGACCTGCGGAGATGGATGAACCAGAACTGCGAAGGGAGATGTTGAGGGAAGTGAAGTTGGCGGGGATGGTGCCAGTGCCGGTTGCAGCGATGACGGCGGGTTCGGCTTGTTGGAGAAGCCATTCAATGGTTTCGCCGTCGGATTTGTGGCCGAGTTCGCGGGTGAGTTGGAAGACGCGGGCGGCGCAGAGGGCGGGCATGCGGATGCGGCGACCGCGGCCGTCGACTTTGGTGTGGCGGTCTTTTGTGGAGTTTCGTTTTGCTGGGAGCTTCTTGGGAGGGTCGGTGGGGACGGAGAGGTGCTGGTGGGTGGAGGAGGAGGATGAAGAGATGGAGAGGTCTTCTGATTCTTTTTTTCCGAGGAGTTGGAGAGGGAAGTTGGAGCGGCGAGGGATGAGACCTGTTACTGATGTGGGTTCTTTGTCCATTATGTGGTTTATGACATGGGAAAAAATGGGTAAATTTGGAAGTGATGGTGGAGAAGAAGATGGGAGTTTTGGAGATTTTATCGGCCGAAGGGGCTTGTATGCTGGGAATTAATTACGGTTTAGTTGGATGAGATTGGGAGAGTTTAGAGGCAAAAGCGAAATTGGAGTAGCATGAGTGCATTAGAGGGGGTAGATTGTAAATTGTGGAGTATGATCAGGTTTGAAGGGAGGAGAGGGAGTGTGTTGGTCTGTGCGTGAGGGAGAGGGAGAGAGATTAGCTTAAGAAGAACATAAGGCACTGAAAGACGTGAGGCATGAAATAAAAATAGAATACCAGTTAGCAGGACATTCAAGATGGGAAAGAAGACAAAGAAGACGAAGAGAGAAAGAGACAGAGACCTACTGTCAAAGAGTCGACACTCGACAGGATACCTAAGTGAGAAAGAGAGAGAGAGAGAGAGAGACTGAGAGAGCGTGAGAGAGCGGGTGGATATCAGGCTGGCGTTTTGTTTGAAGTGCACTAAATTCAAGTTATCTTGTTGGGTAGCTTGTGGGAGAGAGAAGGATAAAATAGTCCGTAGATAGAGGAACCTAGGGATGGGTGGTGAGAGAGAGGATTATTCTAAGGCACTTAATTGTAGGACAACCCACTCGAAAGTGAAAGCTGAGATATATAGAGAGAGAGGAGAGAGGAGAGAGGGGAAATTATTATGCGAAGAATTTGGATGAATTCTATATTTCAATTTTAACAATATTATAATAATTGATTTTATATATATATATATATTATGTATTCATTATGTGATATAATTTATTGAAATTCGTATATAAAATTATATTTAAATAAGCATATAATAATTTCGAGAGACAGAAACTGATGGAGAAAAAAAAAACATTGAACGGCTCAAATAGACATCGCGTAAGGAATCAGCTGTTTATTTGTGGGAATAAAAATTACATCCGCAGATCTCCTCGCTGAATTTTTATCACAGTATGTGCCGACATATTATTATTGAAAAGGGAAATTTATATATATATAGCATATAATTTTTATATATTTACATATCTAATACTTAAAATTTAATATTTATAAATATAATATTTTTCTTATATTTCAAAAAGTAAATTTTGCTTCAAAAAAAATTAAAAAAATACTATTTTTATTATAATAATAATATTTAAATATTATATATATAAATATTTATTTTTAAATATTAGATATATAAATATATAAAAATTATACATTATGTATATAAATGTTCCTATTAAAAATTGCATGACACTATATATATATATATATATTTGGATCTGACAAATTGGTATTCTTCTCTCACTATCACTGCATTATTAATATTTTTTTTTCCATTTCTCCCATCAAGTACGTACCTTTAGCGGCTGTTTGATTTGATATATTAAAAGTATATAATAAATCAAATACAAAGATTTTAATTTTTTAAGTGGTTGACATGCAAAATAATAAATTAAATTATTTGTGAATTGTGAAGTATTTGAAATACATTCGAAGATGATTTATAATATATTTGAAATTCTCCTAATTTTACTAAATTTTAAATACATTGATTAAGATGTTAACGCCTCGGCCGACCTAATTACCATCACTACTGACCATCGCCGACATATACGCCAATCATACGCCTCACCGCCCATCATCACTGACGATAACTCCTGCTACCTGCTATCAGCATCTTTACTCTTAATCCCAAATAATATTTTACATTATTTTCATTCTATAAAAAAAATAATAAATTTCTATATTTATAAAGTTTTTAGTCAAATAACTTAAAATAATTTAAATATATTATATGTAAGTTAGATTATTATTGTTTTTACAGTGACAATCAACAGGTTCATAGTGTACATAGAGATAGCCATGTTCAGACTCCACGTGTGCTGTTACCCTTAGCCGTTCAATCTACTCGTAAACAAGTAAAGATTTTAATGGGACTAGTGGAGGAAGAAGGTCCCTTTTCCAAGTGTAAAAATAAAATAAAAGACGACTGATACAGAAGTCCCTTTCCTCTCTGGTAATCATGTCCTTCCCTTTTCCTCCATTAGTCTTTGCCTCTGCCTTTGTTTCATAGCCATGGAGGGATTGCGGGGAAGCAAAACACCACCTTCGTCTTCCCGCCTATTTTTAAGGCTTTCGAAGCCTTCCCCCTTCCCATTACTTCCATATATAGAATAACTTTTCTGTGTTGTTATATATATATAATGGCGCATTTAAACTTAAAATGGATGTCATCACATAGATTCTTTATTTTACTCATATATTTTTAATATTTTTTCGGGTTTTTTGTATCTATTCAAAGCATAAAAGAGGGACTACAACTATCAATTTTGTAATTTATATATGAACGAATATTGATATAAACATAAATGTCAAAATATGAAACATGGGCAAGAAAGCAAGAAGCTTAATTGGTTAGTCCCTTCTTTATTTCAACACATTTTTTATGTCAAGCCTTGCTTCACCATTCTCTTAAGGAATGATAAAGCAAGGTGAAAAGTGAAAGAATAAAAATAAATTTTCTCTTAAAAAATCATTGATTAGTCCATCCTAAGATGGATATGAAGATTGCATGCACCTAAAAATCCCTCTTCTTCCTATTTTATCTTGGCCGAAACCATCAAGCCAAATAATGATGTATTTTCATTTTCTTCTTTTATATTATGAGGATCCTCCATAATATGCATTATTGATGAATTATAAAATTTGCTTGAGAGCAAAATTTCTTTGCAAATCTTAATTGCTAATCTAATTTCTTGGACTTTAATGTGTTTAAGCTATATTATGTTGTCTTATGCGGTGTTTGTGGCAACTTTATGCCTGCAGTGCGGTTCAAACCACACCATAAGACATTATAGAAGCTATGTTTTGGCTTCATTTTAAAGATGCGATGAAAAATTTGTGTTTTTCAATCTGACCTGCTAGAGTGTGTTGACTAATAGAAAGCTGAGGTCTGACTTTTTTGAGCTTCTTAGACAACAACTTCATCTCTGTGTTTTCATTCCGCTACAGTTGTCCTCAAACACGCCTTTAGTTTATCATTTCTTCCCCTTCATCTTAATTAAATTTTCACATTCCTTGACAATCTTAGCCTTCTCTTGCATTTTCATTGTAACTATAAAAACACCCCTCAATCTTCTAAAGGCATCCATTATCTTCCCTCTCTCATGTTCATAATAAAAAGCTTCAAAAATAACCCCTTTAGATTTAGCTTTTATAAGTAATTTAATAACTTCTTTCATCACTCCCAAGTTCACATGAAACTCACTAGTCTCTAAAACATCATAAATCCCTTCTCCTCTTGGCCTTCATAAACCATACCCAAGTCACTCCACTTATAAGAGCTACAACTATAATCTCAATGCCTAATCCTATCATTTAATCTATAAATTCACTAAAATGCTATCCCCATTTAACAAATAAATATGTTGTCATTCATCAAGAAATTTGATTAATCAAATCACATACAACATTTAACATTAAAAATACGTAAGTCAAATTTTAATTAATTATAAGCATCTTCTAGTCACGCCTATCAATATTACCATCAAATCACACATTTTGAAGACTTTGAATTTTTACACTAGATTAGAAGCTTTATAACTTCTAGAAATTCTACTGTGTAATACAAGATTTATTCTTAGAAATATTTGAGATGCATAAATATGAAAAGGATAAGCTTTGATGTACCCTATAGCTAGTACGAATCTTATGTTTTTGTATGAATGCAAAATAAGAAGAAAGATTTTTTATTATTTAAAGCTCTATATTTTTATATGCATTTTAATTGATGAGTTCATAAAATTATGGGAAAGAAAATGTAAATTTGAATTCATGTATGGTTATAATTGTATTAAAAATAATTTAAAATTTTCTCACCTATCCGTCCCACCATGTTTATGCTGCTATAATGGGAGATATTTGTTAGGTAGATTATAAAACTCATTTCTCTAATATCTTGTTGTTAGACCCAAAGTTATATGATGTTAGATCTTTCCTTTCACCATTGATGAGGAGAGTGATTATTTATTGAAATCCTATAAAAATTGGCATATTTATTTTTGTAAAAAAATAAAAGGATATTTTTTTCATGAAAGAACCATTTTAAATTAAACAATATATGACAATATGATACAAAATAGCTACAATAATTTTTTTTTTTTAAAAAATTGAGATTCAAAAAATCTTGATCGATAAAATAATAAAAGTGTGATAATGGCAAATGATAAGGCCTACGTTCATCTCATTTGATGCACTTAATGATAGTGACACCATACACCAACCCTCCTCCTTCATCCCTTAGGGCAACCATATATCTCATGTGATATAAAAAAATACTATAGTCATGTATATGTCATTTTGATTTATTCTATTTTGAGTTGAGCATGACGCAATAGCAAGATTAGCTCACATCTCTTAAGCCTCCAGTACGACAAATATATGCATAATGAGTTTCATTCATCTTTTTTAAGCCATTATGACCCCCAAACCAATCTACAAATTCAATCAATCAAGTTTATCAAGCTCTTCATTTTTTAAAACAAATGTAAGATCATACTTTGCTTCAAACCTATAATTTCTCAAATCGTTTACTTCTTCCTTTTTTTAATTTCTACTAAATTAAGTTTTTTCTTTGTATTTGCACAAGCTAAACAAAGTGTTCCATTTGTATTGATAGAGTTTGTTAAAGCCTTGAAGGAATTGTAATCAATTGTATATATATATATATATATATATATATATATATATATATATATATATATATATATATATATATATATATATATGAGAAGAGGCTCTCTATTCATTTAATCGCATAAAAATAGTCACTCAACAAAATAGGTAATTAGGAAGGAGATTCGGAGGGAACAATGGACCAGAAATTGAGGAAGAGTGTGGAGATGTGCAAAAGGAAAAGGTATATGTGAAAAAAAGAAGTTTGTTTTTGAAATTCTAACCTAAGTTTAAGCCAAAACAAAGAAGAACCTAAATTATGAGTAGGCTCCTCCAATAGGGCTCATGCCACATGTGTAGATTGAACTAATCATGCATGCTGATTTGATGGGAAAAAATTATTGTTAGATAAAATTTAATATTTTTCAAAGAGTCAATATTAAATTTGAATTGCCATTAATCACAAGTGATTTAAATGTACGTTAATTTTTAATTATTTTATTTAAAATATGAATAAAATAAATTTGATTTTTTATTATTTTTGATTATCATTAATGTGACTAAAAATGATGTTATATATTATAATTAATTTTTGAATTTTGATATATTATAATTGAAATTTAACATCTAGATACTTTTTTTTAATTATTAAAATAAATAAATATTAATTAATCAATTTTCTAATGTTAAGTACTATTATTTATGAAGTCATGCTTTGAAAATAATTTGAATACGATAATTTTATAGCTCACTTTTTTTATTACCTTTCCTAACTAAGATTGTCATGTTTTTCAATTTTTTTTAAATTTTTTTAGAATTTTACAAAACACTTTCTTTTTCAACCTTAAACATCTAAAATTCATAAATTTTGATGATATTTAAGGATTGAAAGTCAATGGAAAACTTCGTGGAGAAATGGCTAATAAAATTAACAAAAACTAACTTTATCTAATATTCAATATATTTATAAAATTATTGCATGTTTAGGAGAAGCTACTATTTGAAGAAGCTACGGTGGATATATAATTTTTTTTTGTTTTATAAAAATCAAATCATAATTTTCTGATCGCCACTATAAGTAGCCAAATATGATCACTAATTTAAACTAATTATTTAAAATTGGATCTTTTAATTTTAATTTTTTAATTTTTTTCATCATGTGTTAATGTGTTAGCCCTATGATGTATAATTTTTAAAAAATAATTTCTATCAAATATATCTTAAATATATCTATTCATATGACTAATCGTTGCATCTTTAAGGTGTCTTTAAAGCTTTCTATTTTTATATTTAAAAAATAAAAATTTTATAAAAAACAGTCCACGAGAGACCAAATCAACAAAAATATGACAAAAAAAAAAAAAAAAAAAAAATAGAGGCTAAGTCCAAGTAAAACACATTCCAATTCAGAGGTATAAAATATAAGAGATTTATAAGAGGAATTAGTCTGACGATAACACTTCATAATGACATTCTATTTGCCCTTGTCACAATGCTTAATGGAATATTGAGCAACAAAATCAGAGTTCTTTGAATCTTCATCCTCAGATTTAGTAAATGAAAATGCTATAGGCCTATATGATCCTTATCATACATAGATAAGTTACCTTGAGGCCTAACAAAAAAAAAAACAAAAACAAAAACAAAAAGAAGCAAAGGTGAGGATAGACTTCAAAAGTTTTTAGTATTATCTATTTGAATATGAAAAATAGTAGCAAAGGTCTATTAATTTGTTGAAGAGGTAAGGAAGGTAATAGAATAATATGTAGAATGAAGTTTATAATTAACTCACAAAGAAGTGATAATAGAAGTAAAGCTAAATTTGAGTTAGAAACCTTAAAATTTAAATATCGATACTCTTATTCGAATTATAACGTTAACAATATTGGTGAAGGTTATGGTAAAAGATATTGGGATCAGCATGGACATTAACAACCTTCATAAATTAGTGAAAGATTAGTAATTAACAAGAAAATGATAGAGCAATATTGAATTAATTAGCTAATGGAAAAAAAATTTGAATGTGAGAAACCAAGTTCTTTTTATTAGGGGGAGAAGATAGATTGGCGCAAGAGTAGCCATGGAGGGCGATAGCCTTAGAGGGCATCATTTAGATAACATTTTAGGCATCAAGAAAATAATTGATTAAAACATTAAGAAATCTCAAACGTGTGATCTCTTTCTTTATACCATATATTTTTTAGAGTTATGGACAAACATTAATGCATCATGTATCTCTTATCTAATGGGTTTGTAATAAATTATGCTCTCAATGAACTTCTCCTCCATCTTGGAGCTCATATCCATCCCATAAATAATAATTCAATCTTTTGTTATTGTCCATAAATACCTTTCTCAATAACAGTTATTTTTTTCTAATCTTCGCCCCATCCAAATATATGCCATAATACCTTGCAAAAAATAATCTTATTTTCACCATTTAATTATTGTCTCATTTCATATCACCATATCCAATTTCACCCCCAACCACTCAATTCTCACTCACTAATAAAATAATCAAAGTGTTTCTCGGCCATCCATCAATAGATCTATCATCTCCCCATCCACTTTCTCTCACATCCCACTATTGATGCTTTCCTTGTAGTAGATCCATCATAAATCTAGCACTTGACTATACATCACCATCTAGATCTACATATTTCTTTCTCAGGGTATTCCAATGTCTAAAACCAACCAGAACTAATGATTTTTCCATCTATCACCATCTAGATCCATATTCTTTTGACCTTGCTAGATCTCACCAATATTACATCCACATAACTCTTGCTAAGAAATTTATGTTAGCATATTCTCATTTTTTTTATCTCAATATTACACAAAGATTAGCACATATAGAGGTAAAAGAAACTTAAAAGAAACATAAATATTTTATTTGAAAATCTAAAAAAATGAAAAGGTTAATGATCGTGATCAAGTTGAAATAATTCACTATGTAAGTATAATTGTTAAAATTTATTCTTCCTCTAAATTGAAAAAAAAACATGATTTTAAAGTACATATTACTAGCTTGATCTTTCACAAATGAGGTGGAGAATATTGAATATGTAATTGACGTTGATAACAAATATTCAAAGACATTCATCAATAAGTTAATGTTAGTGTTATCAATAGATGGTGCCAATCAACATATGATCATTAGGTGACAACAAATAGACAATGTGATCAAGCAACAATGGTCAAGTGATAACATTTAGAAGATTTATATTGAGTGATAAAAGTTATGAAACAGCGGTCATAAAAGATGTTGGGCAACTATGGTAAATTAATGGCATTGGTTGGCAATTATTATGGACGTTGAGTATTACATAGACCTCTAAAATTCTTCAATTCTCAAAATTATCTCTATTTTAAAGTTCCTTTCGCATGAAAAATGAGCAATATTCATCATTTTTTGAAGTGTCATTTTAGTAATTTCAATGAAAATCTATAAACATTCCATCATATGACACATATTGATTCCTTAAATTATAAATTGTTTCTTATTTATTCTCAAGTGTGTAATACCAAAATTGATTTATTTTAGGTGTCACTTGATTCTTCTTATTGATATACTCATTTTGATCATGAGTATATAATATTTGAACATCATTCAAATAAAGGATTCATGTCATGATTATTTCGACAAGTTTTACGGTGGCTATAGACTACCTATCGCAACCCTCCACTTTTCACATTCGGACTTGGGACCAACAAAGGTAGTGTTATTTTTCCCTTCAAATAGTGTTATTAAATTTGTAATTATATTTTGAGTGCATTATTTCGACTAATTTAGATTTAGATCAAAATATTTTTCCACATAGTGGACATATCTCATAAAAAAAATATTTGTTTTGATTGATTTAGTTAATTATTAATTTAATTTATAATCTTAATTCAAGTATTATGTTGATATTTTCGAGATGAATATTATGTTGTATGTATGTATGTATGTGTGTGTGTGTGTATATATATATATATATTTTTATATTTATATTTATATTTATATTTATATTTATATATTTATATTTATATATATTTATTTATTTATTTCTTTTATATTAAAAGATAATTTAATTATTAAATAAAATATTGAATTAGTATTTCTCTTCCAATCTTCCTCTTCTTCTCCTTACTATCACTCTCTTACCCTCCATCAACTTGTTATCGAAGAGCTCGCCAATTCCCTGTGCAGACTTTAATCTAAATTCTCATTTCCATGCAAGACACCTTAGCACAGTAATTGAGAGCATTAGCTTTTAACCAAGAGGTCTTAGGTTCAAGTCCTTGCACATACATTATGTGTGTGAGTTTGCGATTAAATCCTCTCAAATATCCCAAATAAAAATTCTCATTTCCTTCATCCCACCGCACTTGGCCTGCCTATTGCAGGCACTTAATGCACAAGTGTCACATGTGCGGGAAAGTTATGAAAGTACTTAATTAAACCCTTTAGCTTAATTAATCAATAATATGAGCCAATTGCATTAGGCTCTTTTCTTTCCTAGGTGCATTGCTAATTTAAATTCTATGTGGCTGCATATCATATATTGTCTCATAATTATTAGGTTAATTATGTTAAAATGGTATAGGTAAAGGGTAATTAATCGACTTAACCTACACCTTAATCTAAACAAAACATAAAATCAACTTAATGGTTCTAAAAATTAAACTAAAACAACACACACATTAGGAAAACGGGTTAGGACCAGCAAACACCCTTTTTATATTTCCTAAATCAAACTCAAAACAAAAATAAAAACCTCTTTAAGAAATGTTGATTTCTCTCCCTGAGCGCTTTCTCTCCCTCATCGCATCTCTTACCATCCGCACTCTCTCGCATGCTGCAGATGCATGAATCAATAATCGCCTTCTCATGAACATGAATCGAGTCAACATCCAACATAACACTCGCATGCCTGATCTCCCACAATGTAAGTCACTTCCCCTGCCCTTTGTCATTTCCAGCCACACCACCCCGCGTCAGCCCCATGCATTCTTGTTTGCTCTTTAGGGGTCTGTTTGGGGTAGCAGTAGCTTTTTGAAAAGTTGATTATAAAGCTATTGTAGGGAAAAATAACTTTTTAAAAAGCTGTTGTATGGAAACAAATTTTTAAAAAAAATGTTGTATATGTTACAAATATTTTTTTTTTTTTAAAAATTCACATAACAATTTTCTTACAATCACCACATTCTATAACTCTAGTTTTCAAAAATAGTTTTTCACTTCAAAATTATTTGAAAAATAGCTAAAAAGCTAATTGCCAAATACAACTGTAGTTGCTTTCTGGAAACAAAACAACTAGAAAGCTATCTCAAACACACCTAAGATAATAAAATGAACCAAATTGCTTCCTTCACATAACTTAGATCTCTATGTACATGTATGAATGGAGATAATATTATTAGAAATTTTTAATAGATGAGTTTGAAAAGAAAATCTTTCAATTATCAATGTTAAATCTGATATGATATTAAGTTCCATTGATTTAACAGCTCAAAAATTTAACCTATATGTTGCGTCAATTTATAAAAAAATATCATTTTTTTATTTTAATTCATAAAATGACCATCCTGAGGTATGTATGTGGTTTTGATGATAATCATAAAATAAATATATACATGAAAGTATTATATATTGGATTATTGAGGCATTTGAGCCACTTAGAGAGCCAGTATTTGAAAAAGTCACTATGTATTGATATTTTTTTCATTATTTTAAATTTTGTTCAAAATATCTCGTATATGTACTACGTATTGATGTACACAATGTTAAAATTGCATCTTAAATCTTTTTACAAAATCTCAATACCTCATTATGTACTCTAATACACAACAAATCCAGATTTATCTAGACAGCTTATGTAATAATCTATCTTTTCTTGAAGGCGTGCAAAGTGGTTAGGTGGGCAAAATTTCCTTAAGTGTTAGGAAAAATGAATTATTAGGGAGTGGAATAACAAATATATAAAGGGAGGGGGGGTGGGGGGGGGGGTGCAATTTTCTTCAAGTGTTAGGCAAAATGATTTATTAAGGAGTGGAATAACAAGCATACATGCATATAAGACATGTAATAGAGAAAAGTTATATTGCTCAACTCGAGGAGAATTGAGCGCACTTATTGAGGCTCGGTAGGAAGGCAGAAAAGCAAGGGTGGAATTAGCTTTTTTCTCAAAGACGAGCAAAATGGTTAAGGGAGGGGCAAATTTTTCCTAAGTGTTAGGCAAAAGTATTTTTTGAGGAGTGGCAAGATTACTATTTTGCTTAACAAGCATACATGCATATAAGACATGTAATAGAGAAAAGTTATATTGCTCAACTCGAGAAGAATCGAGCGCACTTATTGAGGCTCGGTAGGAAGGCAGAAAAGCAAGGGTGGAATTAGCTTTTTTCTCAAAGACGAGCAAAATGGTTAAGGGAGGGGCAAATTTTTCCTAAGTGTTAGGCAAAAGTATTTTTCGAGGAGTGGCAAGATTACTATATTGCTTAACATAATAAGGGAAATATCACATATTTAGGAAGGTAATTGCCCACCCTAAATTATATGTAGATCCACTCTTCCTAGTGAGGTCAAATCCCTTTAGGAGTTCTTAAGCAATCCAAAGGTCATCTATGATATGTCTTAGTTAATTGAAAATTCAAATATATTGTGTATTAGAGGACTTCTTATAGCGCGATATATGCATTTGGTGCAATTTAGTTATGAGAAATGTTTGGAGATTTTTTTATTGTAGCAAAGTGATTAAACTTATTTTTATTATTTTTTACACGCACAGTTTATATATATATATATATCAAATAGTTTTTTTTATGCAATGAGAGATTTAACCTATTATACATAGGCTCGGGTGTAATACATCCCTAATACATATAAGGCATCATAAATGTGTGTCAAATTAAAAAAAAAAAAATTAAAAGGATATGTTTATCCTAAATAATTAAATTAATTTTATACAAAAGTATTTTTAAAAATAATTTATTATATTTAATGTTTTCATAGGATTTTAAGAATTTGGATAATGTAATTTGAGTGAAAAAGAGAATGTAATAAGATATATTTATTATAAATAGTTAAAATTATAAAAAATTATATTAAATTTATAATTTTAAAATTAATGATAAATTTAATTCATTAAAATTATTAAAATAAAATAAAATATATCACTTAAGTAATTAATTTAATTTTATAAATTAATGACCTATTTATATTATTTTAATATTTTATTTATTTAATATATATATATTATTTTTAATTATTATTATAATATTATATTTAATAAAATTATTCATATTAATATCTATCATATTTATAATCTCATGTGTATGAGTGCATCATAACCTTCCAACTCATTTAGCATATTTAATATGAATGTGATAATACTATCATTTGCACAAAGCTCTAAGAACATTTTTTTTTTCACATTTCTTAGGACAGCCACGTCAGTGGACAGTCCGAATCTTCCTGCCAGAATCTCATGGATGACGTCAACACATCTGGGACCACACCTTCCAATGCCTGTTTTCATTCGCGGCCCAGTATGGTGGGACCCATTAAGCATCCCACCGTCTATTTCGGAAATTACATTTAATTACATTAAACGTACGACAGACACCCTGCGGAAATCTAGAATTACAGAAGATGCCACCAAGCCAGTTCACGGATCCATACGGTAACGTTACCTCTTCCGGTTCTCTAGCCCTTGGTCTGGTGGGTGGCACTAGGGCTAAAATGAACCAAATCAAATCGAACATATAAGTGTTTAAGTTCAAGTTTATTTATCATTATCTAGCTCAAGCTCAATTTAAGCTTTTCAAGATGGTGTTCAAACTTGAGCTTGTGCACGACCTCGATTCAAATTGATCAGCTTTGATAAAACTTTAATCGAGCTTATTCACGAACAATTTATTGAAAAATATGCATGAGTTGTATCAATTAAAGCTTATTAAGCCTGAATAAAAAAAAAATTAAGCAACAATGTTCATAAGCCTTAGTGAGTCGTAAATGAATAATAATTCTTTTTTACAAATTAACGATATTATTCACGTAAATGAACGAATAAGAGTTAATCAAACTTGTTCATTTAGCAATTGAGTATTTATAAGTGTTCAAATTTATTCGATTGGTTAATCAAATGATCATGAATGAGCTCTAATCGAGCCGAGCTACTAGCACCTTGTCAAACACTCGGTTCATTTGCAACGCTAGGTGACACCATGGATTGAATCCAACATCACGGCCTGAGTGGTTACATGACCACTATGATTAACATTTGGCGAAATAGATTTTTCTCGATCAACTTGAAATCTATGTTTTGTGTGTGTTTAATGGGGAGCACCAGGAGTTGAATCCAACATCATGGCTAGGGTGGTCACACAACCACTATGGTTATCATTTGACAAAATAGATTTCCTTGATCAGCTTGGAGTGGGTGGTAGGTTTTTCTACGTTTTGTATGTGTTCAGTGGGGAGCACCACTAGCCTCACTTATTCCTTTCTTCTTTATATATATATATATATATATATATATATATATATATATATATATAATATTTAAATATATTAAAAAAATTATATTATTTTTTAAAAAATAAAAAAAATAAAATATACAAATATAACTATTAAATTTTAAATATTATTTAAACAAATAAATATTTATGTAATTGTTTTAATTTCTTTTTATCTTTGCATACAAGTAAAATGACGAAATTAAACAATACACATTTGTGCTGCCAAATATTATTTTTGGGTTTTAATCAGATTACTTTAGAAGTTTAATCTATGTATCTTTATTTGCATAATTAAAAATTAATATTTATGAAACTGTTAGTTTAATTACATAAAATAATAATTTTTGTTGATATATTATATAAACAATGCAATTAGATCTAGCTAATTTTTGTCAATTAATTAAATGTGAATGTTTTTATTGGATTGTTTGAGCACTTGAACAAGGGTTTCAAAATTAGGAAGAAGTGTGTCCAATAACTATCTCATAGCTCAAGAGCAATTAAGTGTGAATGTTACCACTGTCTTGGGTTTAAAGTCTTGCATATACATCGTGTGTATAAATTTATGATTAAATTTGCTCATATATATATATATATATTATATCGCATTTTTGTATGAGAGCACACGTTGCGATATCTTTTGTAAATTGAATTAAATATTTTTCTAAAAAATATTTTCCAATTTTTGCAATTAAAATATCATTCTATTAATTAAATTTTGTTTATTATTTCTTTATTAGTTCTCTTCCTTTTCTAATTTTATGTTTAAAATTTGAACAATATGATGTGTACCACCAAATGTCTAAAAAAGGAAAATACAAAGCAAAGAACCATACTTACTCTTCCGAAGCATGAAACTAAAAAGCACTGATTGAATTACTTACTGAATCTCATCTTTCTCTCTTAGCCGATATTTTTTGGCGTTCTGGTCGATTAGAGGTTCGGCTTGCTTCTCCCCCACCCAACAAACTCCAATATCAATGATGTAGTTTAGGGAGCGCCCTGGGATGAACAATGTACTCCTTAAGCACAAAGTTGCATAGCAAAGAAAGAAAAAAGAACAATCAACAATTAAAGTCATAGTGCATCCATTTTTCTTGTTGAGCCCTATGGTTTTTCACCTTCAAAGAAGGCATTAGAGCATTAGCAGTGACCCGAGTCCTGAGTTGCTTTGGTGCACTCCAACCCAAGTCTTGCCTATGTTGTACTTGTCCCACCTCCACTTGTTGCTTGTTGATCGTTGTATAAAAAAAATGACATGAAGCTGAATATGAGTAGAAGTTGTTGGTCAAAAACAAAACAGCTTTCATGAATCATGGAACAGAATAGTCTCATTATATGTTTTTCTTTTTTGTACTTTCATATTCAAAGTTTTTTACTTTGAAACTCAAAACTCAACCATGAAGAAAATACTATAATGTTCTAAATTCTAAACTTCATGATGTTCCACTAGTTCGTCTATTAGCCAGATCAAATGCCTTCTAACATGAAAAAGCACCAAGAACCTAGTTAAAGAATTCCTCACTTCGGACAATGTAAATCTAAATTTTTTCAATCGATTGTTCATCTACCAGCATTAATATTTTATATCAACATGTCAACAATCTGCATAAGATGACTAATATTTTCCATACCAGTAGATGACATAAGTAGTTATAGAAGTAAGGACCAATAAGGGATGTAACTTATGAGAAATATAACGTACAATAAATGATAAAATATTCGAGGTACCAATTCAAGTTTATAAAAAAAGAGTCAAAAGCTGATATACACTAATGAACTTGAGATAATTCCATACAATTTTATGTACTAAAATTCTTTAGAGCAATAAAAACATCAAAGTCACTTTCTAAGTCAATTACTCATTTTTCTTTGTATTTTCTTCTCCATTTTTTTCCTTTTCTCTCTCATCCCATCGATCTAATCAATTATATGTGATCCTATGAACTGCTTAGACTCAACATAATGAAATTAAATGATTTTTTATATGATTTTATATGAGAAACTTCTAATATAAATATTTTTAAATAAATTTTAGAGTATGTGAATTTAATAATTTGATGCCCAAACTTAAATTTAAAATCATGTTTGCTATTTGGTCAGAAATAAGATGCGCTGTTGATTTTCCACATTGTTGGCTTTAGGAGTCCCCTTTCTCATTGGAGGGATCGAGCTGTACAAAGCTGGAAGAACGCATGTGCTGCTCCCCCCATTATCATTAGGCCGTAGGGCCCATGATTTGGCTAGTTATCTTTGGCCCAAAATGGAAATTGGGCATGTGGCACAACCCATGATGAGGTTCCCCCCAGCCTCAAGCCGGGTTGTCTTCTGACCCAATGGGCTTTATGGCAGATAACAGCCATATTGTAATTCTAAACTTCCTTCTTTAAATTACATTTAGGGGCTGTATGATCGATTTCAAATATATTATTTTTTGAATTTATAATTATATATATATATATATATATATATATATATATATATATATATATATATATATATATATGTGCATCTATAAATATACATATTTATAATATTTTTGATACCAATATTTAAAAATATAAAAATTTAGAAGGCAAAGTAGTTCATTGTTTATAGAAAAGGTTATTTTTTTAGATTATTAATTAAAGCCAATTTTTTATAATTTATTATTCAAAATATTTAAAAGTTTATAAAAATTCTAGCATGGTTGAATGTTTAAACATATGATTTGATTTGACACAATAAAAAATTATTATCACATACATATTTTTATATTGATATTTATCATTTATTATACATTTTAATTAGTAAAATATATGAAAAATAATTATATTTTTTGAGAGGATTTCTAAATATCATTAAATTATCCTCATTTTTTCATACATTCATAATTATATGGACTCATTTTATGTCTTCAAGAATTAAATTCTGATATTATATAATGCTTTCATATATGTATTTACATTATGAAATGAGAAAAGCTATATTAAAGTCAATGGTGATAATGATTTAGAAGAAATTACTTATTCTATTTTTTATTGAAAAATAAAAAAAAATCCTAAATCTGTCTACACACTTGAATTGATTTTCAGCAGTGATTTTAATAATAATTAAACATTCACAAAATGGAAATTAAAATTTTTTGTTATGCTACCATTATTACAATATTCATCATAAATTGAAGGATATAAATAGAAATATTTACATTTAAATTTAAAGGGATTTGCATATATACCACACAATTTTTATATATTTATATATCTAACATTTAAATTTTAATATTTATATAAACAACATCTAAATCTTATATACCACATTAAAATATTATTATTACTAATATTTTAAAAATAAAATATATACTTTTTAAGAAAAAAATAATATTTATGTAAATATCAAAATTTTAGTGTTAAATATCTAAATGCCTAAGAATTTTATGATATATATATATATATATATATATATATATATATATATATATATATATATATTTCTAAAATTTATAAATAGAAAAATAAAGGGTCACAAGCAAGGAATATAACCTACTTTGTATAGGGGAGACAATTAGTCTCCCAATGAACGGAGCAAGCAGCCTGTAAGAATAAAAAAGGCTCTCGTGGGCCCTAAAATTAAACGCGAGATTGAGTAAAGGCCCAATGTTCAGTCCTGAAGTCATCAAAAACCCATCATGGCCTTACTATAAAGATCATAAGACCTCGCACCTATAATACAGCTGGAGAGACCAAGATTTTAAATGAGGGGAGTTTAAAGATTTATCTAAATTTAAATAGACATGATTATTATAATATGTTTGATTGGAAAAGAATTTGAGGATAATATATAATTTTATCATATTTAACATAATGACTTTATATTAAGTGTGCAATCATAACTCTATGAAAAAATGAGTATTATAATTTTTTTAACTAAAAAAATTCAAATCACAATTTTTTTGCAGCCACTATATTCTGTTAAGACAAGTTAAAAAACACGACTTTTTTACAGTAAATTCTCCAAAATGTAATCAGAATACAATTCTCAATTAACACTGTGTTGTATTTTCTCATCACAGTGTTTATCTCGAATGTACCCTAAATTTGAGAGAAGATTAAAAAAAAAAATAATAGTCCCACCCATTAGTTTTGTTTGCCTCTTTTTAATGTTTAAGAAGCGCATCCATCACTTATCAAAGTTAACAGTTTTTCTTCTAATTTTATACTCTAGAATAGAATTAGTATATAAAACACTTTTCTTTATTTTTATTCAATTTTTCTCTATTATTTCTTCTTTGATGGGTTCAGTAACTCACAAGAGGACAATAATAAATAAATTTTATGGTAGATGGGAGAAAAATATATGATCAAAATTATCTGGATGATGCGCGCACATATAAAAAAATAAAATTAAATGAGTTGGAAAAAACACAAGGTGAAGGGATCAAGTTGTCTTTTATTTTTAATTAATTTTCAAATCATAAATTTGATGTATGGAACATTAAATTTCAAAATTTAATAATGACTTTTAGAGTTTTTTATCAACTAAATCAAATAAGATCATAATATAAAAGTTGTACTAAAAAATTTAGTACATTGAAAGTGAATTGTGATGAGAGCTTAATGTAGAGTATATAAGTTGACTCAAAGTCATCTAGTTGGGCTTATTTGTGCACGATTAAGCTCATGGATGGTGTAGGATGGAAGCATGAAGTATTTGTGATGCACAAGATTTGGATTGATATAAGATCGCTCGATTGGGATTGTCGATGCATTTTCGAGGTTAAATTTTGAAATGCCAGAGGCAAGCACTAATATCACTAGTTGTTTTGTTGATATATAGTATGCAATATGTGATGACTATAGAAACATTACAACAACAACAACAAGCCTTAATCCCACTAGGTGGTTGCTATGAATCCTTCTTCTCCATTGTGTCTTATTAATTCTCTTTAATTGAAGTATCAAGATCATTTTTATATACTCTTGTCAAGTCTTTTAGTCTACTCTACCTATCTTACATAATCAAATCTAATCGATCTACTCTCTGTCGGTCTGACGACTTTATGTTAAAACCCAAGCGACTTTCCCTAATCTTATTTACCACTGGAGCTACTCTAACTTTTTCCCTAACATGACTATAGAAACATTAAAAAAAAAAAAAAGGTAATTTGGCTTCACTATTTGTGATGGAAGCATGAAAGTATTTGTAATGCGCAAGATTTGGATCGATATAAAATCGCTCGATTGGGATAGTCGATGCATTATGGAGGTTAAATGTTAATATTATGAGATAAACTTTTTGCTACATAAATTTATATAATTATCACTTGTAATTCATCCCTAAAGTAAGTAGCTCCTTAATTTTGTAATAGCTTCTACATTTGTGTGAGGATCCTTAAATAAAGAAGTTATTAATGTTCTACACTGGAGGAAGGATTCTGCTGGTATGTACAGCTGGGCGAGCTCCTCATTTCATTGTACTTTCACTGCATTAAGTTGAAATCACCTAAACAGAATACTGATAAAAATGTGGCAAATTTTTTTATAAATAATATTCTGATAAAAATTGGGCTTTTTATGATGGCACAGCTTATGGAAGCTTCCCATGCTATGCCAGTGAAATTCCTCCCCCTCCTTCGACGAACCGCTACTTCCTCGGCGACGCCCCGATCTTTTGCGTGGGCACGAATGTCGACTGGTACTTCTCCTCAGTTTCATGAGCTTCGTATTCCGAATTTCTGATTTCGTAGTCGCTCATTGGTGCCCGCCAGTGGGACAACTCAAGAGAAGTCTAATTTGCGCCTCTTTCGCAGCGATCTCCGGCGAGAGGCCACGTCTTAGGGCGTACGATGGCTTGCTATTGGACGCCGGAGGCACGCTGTTGCAGTTGGCAAAGCCCGTTGAGGAGACCTATGCCACGATAGGAAGGAAATTTGGTATAATATGTGCTGTGCTGATGAGATCTTCCCTTCGCACTTTTTTTTTTTTTTTTTTCAGTTTATATAGTTTAATCGTGACCAACTTTTGAGGTTAGGTAATAGTGACATATTTGGCAGGAATTAATGTCACAGAGAGTGAGATAAAGCAAGGATTCAAAAGGGCTTTTGCTGCACCATGGCCTGAGAAGCTCCGGTACCAGGTCTTTGCCATCCAAAGCTTCCCGTTATGCTTAATCTTTGTTAATGGTGTTGATGTTTAGAAGTATATATTTGTAAGGTGTCTTGATATAAAATAGCGAATTGAGTTAAAATATTAGAATAAAGTTTTTTTTTTCCTTCCAGGTTGAACATTTGCGCGCTTTTGGCGCTGTAGTTCCTTTAAATTTGGCCTAAAGTAAGATTGTGGTTTGGTGGCAGGGAGATGGAAGAGCTTTTTGGAAGCTTGTTGTTTCTGAAGCAACCGGTTGTTCTGATAATGACTTTTTTGAGGAGCTATATGATGTGAGCACTCAGATTCTCTTCAATGAGATTCCTTTTGAATATAGTCCATAATTATGTTACTTTTTTACTTAATGTAAGCCCTGTCTTCTGAAGGACCAGGAAGCAGGTAAGGGCTTGAACTAATTAAGAGGAATACAGAGAATGACTAATAGAATACTAAGCATGTGTTTTCTTGAACATATAGCACACTGAATTTATGATTGCTATTGTGAGAGGCTTGTGCGCTGAATGCAAGTGGCGCTTCAAGATTTGTTCGGAACAGATTTTGTATAGGGAACCTTAAAGCTGGGGGTATAGTTTCCATAGCCATGTTAGACTAATATTTTGTTTGCTTTAAAAGAAGCCTGAAAAATAAGGGAAAGTAGTAAAGTTCAGCTGTTGATATATGTAAAATAACCTCTGGTTGATTTTTGTACTTGGATTATGTTAAATTAATGACCCAATATGGATCCCACTCACCTTAGTAGAAAAATATAAGCGTATGGATTAAAGACCCAAACTATTGGATTACTTTTATTCTAGCCATTAGATTGCAATTCGTGTGCTTTTGCTTTAATAAGAAAGTATAAGCAAACGAATTGAGAGCTTTTACATTGGATTAATTTCATTATTGCTTTTAGATTGCAATCCATATGCTCTTACTTTATTGGTTTATTTTAAGTATTTTCTTATAAGGGGTCTTCCAAAACGCTATAAATACCTATTCATTTGGTATAAGGAACTTAACCCCTTCTTTGTGAGATTTGTAGCGAAAGTGTGAGATTTATTTTTTGGTCTTTGAGAGAGTGGTTTTGGGCGTTCTTGAGCTGACTTTTTTGTAATCTCTTTTTGATTAGTGTATTCTTCTCCTTTGCTCGTGATTTGTACCCTTTCTAAGAAGTTGTTTACGTAAACTCTGGTTTGTACAATTCTGTATTCGTACTTTTTTGGTGTATTTTTTCTTATGTTGTATCTACAAGGAGTTTTTCCCATGATTCTGATTGCACTTATGATGACTCATTTCTAACAAGTGGTATTAGAGCATCAAGTTTCTTTGCTTTTGGAGTTTTGAAGATAACTACCGTGAAGTATGATATTCCACTTTCAGATCGCAGCGCTGGATTCTCGTTATGGCAAGTAAAAATGCGAGCTATTTTTACTCAGATGAATCTGGATGATGCTTTATTGGGGTTTGATCATATGTCTTCAACTTAGTCTCAGAAGGAGAAATAACATAAGTATCGAAGAGCTCTTTCTGTTATTCATTTACACCTCTCAAATAAGTTCTTATAAGAAATTTTCAAGTAGAAAATTGTTGCCACTCTTTGGATGAGATTGGAGCAGTATGCATGACAAAGACTTTAATAAGAAAGTTACACTTTACTCCCACCGTTTGTTAAAAGGTGATTTTCTGGAAGAACATTTAACTATTTTCAAGAAAATTATCTCAGAATTAGAGGTGACAGAAGTCAAGTATATTGCGGAATATTTATGATTAATTTTCCTCTGTCCGTTGCTTTTCTTATATCCAACCTTTAGAGACACTATCATTTATAGTCAAGACTTATTGACGTTAAATGAGGTGTACGGGACTTTGCCTTTCAAAGATAAGCTGAAATTTCTAGTTTTTGGATTTAAACGGAGAGGGGAAGGTCTTCTTGTTCACGGAACAACCCATACGTCAAGTTTTAGTGGTGAAATATGAAGGAGATCTAATATCAACAATAGAGATAAAGTTTATCGATACTGTAAGAAGGACACATTAAATCTGAGTGCTTCAAGTTATAAAATAAAGAGAAAATCATGGCCAATCAGAAATGAAAGATATTTGGTGAAACTGACTTTATAGAAGATATTTGTGATGATGATATTTTTATTGCTAGTACTAATGATCATAAGTCTCGTGAGGATTGAAACCTCAATTCTCATGTGCCATCACAGAGATTAATTTTCAACATATGAAACTGTGGTTACAGGCAAGGTGTTTATAGGAAACGACGCATCTTGTAGGATAGTTGGTGTTAGTATAGTCAAGATAAAGATGTTTGATAGCATCATCAAAATTTTTAGATGATATTAGGCATGTCCCAGATTTGAAGAGAAGTTTCATTTCCTTGAGTGCCCTTGCTGTAAGGGATACAAGTATACTCGTGAAGGTGGAGTCCTATGGATTAGCAAAGGAAATCTTATTGGATCATAGGACAAAGGGAGTATGCCTGCTTGTATATCTTCTAGGGTCACACAGTCTTTGAAGATGCCACATTTTCCACAAGCGATGGAGCTACTTAGTTATGGCAAATGCACTTTGAGCACATGAAGGAGAAAGATTTAATTGAGTTTTGTAGAAGCACTTCTCTTAGGCAAAATACCAGAAAATTGGTCTGTAAGCACCATTTCTCGGAGAAGTATGATAGATTCAAATCTAATTGGGCGTTCTTGATATGAAAGGAGCCCTTGCTTATGCTTAGTCTAATCTAATGGGAATGTTCAAAGGTTTTCATTTTCTATAAAAAGCATTGCTTAGATTGGACAAGTGTTTGTTATTGATTCTATAGAGTTTTGTGGAAGAGGAGAGAGATTGTTATATCAAAGATTTTTATTTTTATCCTAGAAATTCATGTCAAGGTGGAGATTATTAAATTAGTGATCCAAATTTCTATGGGCCTCACTAACTTTAATAGGAAAGTATAAGCACATAGATTAAAAAGCCTCACTGTTGGATTGATTTTATTATAACCGTGTGCTCTTGCTTTAATGAAAAAAATATAAGCATGCGGATTGAGGGCCTCTATTATTACATTGATTTTATTATGGCATTTAGATTGTAATCTATGTACTCATATTTTATTGGTTCATTTTAAGTATTTTCTTACAAGGGATCTTGTAGAACTTTATAAATACCCTTTCATTTGTACGAGGAACTTAATCCCTTCTTTGTGAGATTGGTAGTGAAAGTGCGAGATTTATTTTTTTGGTCTTTGAGAGAGTGTTTTTGATTCGTTCTTGAGCCGTCACTTTTCTCTTTTGTAATCTCTTTTTTATCAGTGCATTTTTCTCCCCTGCTCGTGCTTTCTAAAGGGTATTTTACGTAAAATCTGTGTGTATTTCTGTATTCGTATTTTTCTGCTCTATCTCTTCTTACGGTGTATCTACAATAAGTTTTACTCGTGATCCTGATTGCGCTTTCGATGCCTCATTTTCTAATAAGTTAGAAACAAGGATCTCAACAACATTCTGTGGAGGCTATTTGTCTCAATCTGAATCCAAAACTTTGATAGCCTTCTGTAATCTTGAGATTATTATGAGTTTGGTCATCTTAGACAGTGCACTGAGTGATTTTTTTTTTTTTGCTTCTTTATTTTTTGTAACTGATCTATGTTTGTGGGAGTCAGGCACCTTAGGATCAATATCACTCAAACCAAGTCTCGGTGGTTGCAGTGAGAGAGAATCCACAGTTCTAGCTGTCTTTAACTTCTCTATTGCTTTTACCACTCGATTTCTTCATCTCAATGTCCCGATGATGATAATCCTTCCTTTTACCAACAGTAGACTCATTTTCATGACATTTGCATGTTGAAAAACTACTACCTTGTACATCACAGTTTGTTCATCTGCTATATTATTTGAAACTATTATGGTCTACGCACTGGTTCAACTTATTTTGATATGCGCCATGTCTTCATATGGTATGAGGAACTTTTTTGCGAGATATCTGTTAAGAAAAATTACACCATTCTTAATTTTAATATCCCAAAGTTTTTGTTTATCTTTTCATCTTCTCTATCAGCATTATGCACATGGTGATGCATGGAGATTACCAGCTGGAGCTTATGAAGGATTGTGCTTTCTAAAAGATGCTGGAGGTGAAGTAAACAACTACATACTCCATTTTTCTCAAAAACTTATTGTGGAGGTCACACACTTAGTTTGTAACATTTTAACTATACTTCTAATGCAGTGAAGCTAGGTGTGGTCTCCAACTTTGACACTCGACTGCGCAAGCTATTGAATGACCTCAGTGTTGCACAGCTGTAAGTAAATAATATCAGTTTTGTTATCCTTAGCCCCTTTCAAGTCACAAAAGCAGTATTACAACGTGAAATGCTTATGATTTTCTTAAACTTACACATTTACTTTGGTCATTCATGTGTTGATATTAAAAAAATCACTATAATCTTGATTCTTTTGGTATCATCTTTCATCTATGACGGCTTAGTATATATTGTTTCTTCTTTTCTCCTGATGGGGGTTGTAATACTTTCGAACATTATCAGCGGTGAATGCAAGAAAATGAAACATTGAATTACATAATACTGCATGGATCTATTTTAATTATAAAGTGAGTGAACAAATTGGTTCTTAGATTTTTTTTTAATGCATTCATTTTTATAGTCTAGAGTCGCTGTATGGCTTGAATACTGAAAAAATGCTAGAAACATATGCTCTCGGTGCAGTGCTGTTAAATAAAGGTTCTATATTATGGGCGGATCGACGAAATTAGTCCACTAAAATTATGTTAGGATCTTGGAATATAGGTACTCTTACAGGTAAATTAATGAAATTAATAGATATTATGGTTCATAGGAAGATAAATATTTTATGTGTTCAAGAAACTAAATGGGTTGGGGAGAAGGCCAAGAAGATTGATAGTTTAGGTTTTAAACTTTGGTATTCAAGTAGAAGTCGAACTAGAAATGGTGTAGGTGTTATTATAGATGAAAGTTTGAAGGATAATGTTAAAAATATTAATAGATGTGAAGATAGAATTATACTTTAAAGATTATGTTATCTTATGATTATCAATGTTATAAGTGTTTATGCTCTCAGTAGGTTTGGATGTAGCTAAAATTTTTTGGAATGACTTAGAGGGATCAATATAAAGATACCTCGAAGAAAAGTATTTATTGGAGAGATTTAAATGGGCATGTTGGTAGAGTGGTAGAAGATTTTAAAAGATTCATGATGGTTATGGATTTGAAGTGGTAATGAAGAATGTAACTATATTAGATTTCTTGCTGTTTATGATTTTGTAATTCTTATCTTTATTTAAGAAAAGAGATGAAACATATTATTACTTATAAAAATAGATCTAGTAAAACACGATTGATTATTTTCGATAAGAAAAATAGATCGTTTAGATGTAAAGATTGTAGGTCATTTCAGTGAAAATTTAAGTACCAAACATCGATTGTTAGTTTTAGATTTTAAGATGAAAGGTTGTAAGAGGAAAAAATAAATCATTATTGTCAGATTAGATGATGGCACTTAAGAAAAAAATAAAAATACTTTAAGAAAGCAACAGAGATTAGAATTTTGAGATGTTCATAAGAAAATAATGTTATGTGGAAAAAGTAGTAGTGAAATTAAGCAGTTCTTTAAAGATGTCTTGATCAAAGAAAACTCTTTAATAAGAATAGTTGGTTGTAGAGTCAGTGGCAGAAAAGATAAGAAATAAGAAGCGTTGTTATAAAACTTGGTTTAGATGTAAAATTAGAATTGGGAAAAAATATAAAGGCTGTAGAGATTCTAAGAAAGCGATATATGATCTGAAAATTTAATTTTAGTGATTTATACTGATAGATTAGATACCAAAGAAGGTGAAAGATGTATGTATATGTTAGCCAACCAAAGAGATAGGAGAAGTAAAGACAGTTCAAGTGAGATGTATGAAGGATGAAAATAATAAAGTGCTTTTCTTATAAAAAGATATTGAAAATAGGTGGATGAGGTATTTTGATAAACTTTTCAATGAAAGATCTGAAAATACGATTAATTTTAACAACTTTAATACCCTAAATAAACATAGAGAATTTCATTTTTATCATCGTATTAGTAAATCTGAAGTTAGAGAAGCTTTAAAGAAAATAAAATATGGAAAATCAGTAGGACCTGATAATATTCCAATAGAAGTGTGGAAATGTTTAGGAGATCAAGGAATTTTTTTTACAAATCTTTTAATATTAATTTAAAGACTAAAAGATCGAGATGAGTGAAGAAAGAGTTTGTTGGTTTATATTTAAGAATAAAGGTAATGCACAGTGTGTAAATTATAGGAATTAAGTTAATGTGTCATATATTAAAATTATGCGAGAGAGTAATTGAGCATAGGTTACAATGTGATACAAAAGTTTCTCACAATCAGTTTGGTTTCATGCCAGGTAGATCTACTATGGATGCTATACATTTGTTAAGAGGTTTGATGGAGAAGCATAGAGAAAGTAAGGAGGATCTACATATGATATTTATTGATTTAGAGAAAGCTTTTGATAAAGTTTCAAGAGATGTTCTTTGGAGAGTTCTAGAACAGAAATGAGTTAATATTGGTTATATTCAAGTCATTAAGGATATGTATGCTAGAGTTGTTACTTGTGTCCAACTACAAGGAGGATTGACAAAATATTTTCTTATTTCAGTTGGATTACATCAATGATCAGCTTTAAGCCCATTATCTTTTTACTTTAGTTATGGATGTTCTTACTAGGCATTTACAGGAAGATGTACCTTGTTGTATGCTTTTTGCTGATGACATTCTTCTTGTTAATAAGATTAGAGAGGGAGTCCAAGAGAAACTTGAATTATGGAGGTCAACTTTAGAGTCTAAAGGTTTTCATTTAAGTAGATCTAAAACTGAATATATTGAGTGTAATTTTAGTTGTAGAAGTTCTAGTGGTAGTGTTGTGACATTAGGTGAACAAATCATTAATAAGAGTAAGCAATTCAGATATTTAAGCTCTATTGTTCAAAATGATGGTGAAATAGATGGAGATGTTATTAGTAGAATTCAAGTTGGATGGTTGAAGTGGAGGAATGCATCCGTTATGTGATAGAAAAGTTCCACTTAAACTTAAGTGAAAACTTTATAAGATGGTGGTAAGACCGCAATGATTTATGGTGCGAGAATGTTGTAAAAAGAAGCATAAGACTAAGTTAAGTATTACAGATATGAGGATGCTTAGGTGGATGAGTGGCTTTACTCTTAGAGATAAAATGCAAAATGAGTATGTTCGGGAAAAAGTTGGAGTTGCTCCAGTGGCAGATAAGATTAGAGAGAGTCGCCTTAGATGGTTTGGCCACATAAAGCGTTGGCCGTCCGATGACCCGATTAGGAGAGTAGATGCATTAGATTTGTCTTATGTTAAGAAAGGTAGAGGTAGACCTAAAAAGACTTGGTTAAGATGTTTTAAAAATGACCTTAGTATACTTGAATTAAATGAGAATTTGACACATAATAGGACACAATGGAGATGAAGGATTCATGTAGCCAACCCCACTTAGTGGGATTAAGGCTTGTTGTTGTTGTTGTTGTATTCATTTTTGTATTCTATTTCAAGTGCTCATTTTTTTGTCCCTCAACTCATTAAATTTTAATCAATTTTTCACTGTCAATTTCACCGTTTGCTTTTGACGAAAATATGTGGGTGACTTTTCATTAGAATGCTTTGTAATTTTTAGGGATGATAACATTTGTCTGAGTGGGAAACATTTTTCTTTTTAATCTATATAGTTAGTACTTAATATCCTTTGTTTGCTTTTCGTCTTTAAATCAATTTTTTTAAAATTCTTAATACTTTTTTTGGTTGAAATTATTTATGACTAAAGATAATCGGTTCATCACAATTTTTTTATCTCATTTAAACTTTTCACGTAAACAACTGTCATACTTTTTCAATTGCAAAATTATTGCTTTAATTAAAATAACAATTACTAATGATAGATTGTAACGCCAAGAATGAGTATATTCTAAATAAATTTTAGTAGAGGATATCCTACGGTAATTATCTTCTATATGAATAATAGTAGGTCATCAAATTTAATTTTAACAAACCATACAATCACTATTATTACAGTCCTCCATGCTATTTTTATCAAATTTAGCATAGTTTTATTCTAAATTGTTCAATATGTTCTCATAGAAAGCTTCTCGCCATCTATTTTCATCCAAAAAAATGGTAAAGTTGATGGAAGGACTAAATTTATTCAGTTTGATGAGTTAAGGGAGCACTTTTAAAATCCAGGATTAAAATAATTACGCTTAAAATATGTAGAAACCATTTTGATCATTTATTCTTTTTATTATTCTTGATTAGCAAAGGTTGTGCTTTGTAAATGCCTAGTAGAAAAAAGTTTGATGAGTAACCAAATTACATAAATAAAAAGATAAACAACTTAGACTCCTACAAATCAAATGGGGCAAAATGTTCCAATCTCTGATAAATGTAAATATACCTAAATCTAAAAATAAAAAATAAAATAAATAACAAAATAAATAAAATAAAAAATAAAAACAAAAAAAATAAAAAAAAATAAAAAATATACCTAAATCTATACAAACACACACATTTATACATATACATACATATAACAAGGAATAGAAAACATATAAATTCTTGTAGAATCATGTACCATAAATTTCAAGAAGTTTGAGGCCAATATACAGGGCAAGGGACAATTCCATATCATTATAAAATGAATTTAGTTAAACTACCTAGTAAAACTAAATTCCTAAGCACTATCAAGGTTTCAATAGTAACAATAAGGCAACAACAACATCTTCAACGTCAATATTCATGCTACAAACATTTCCATATAAAATTTATGTTACAATTACTTCAAGGCATATTAAATAAAAATATTATTGGTTAATTTTAATAACGAGTGCAATATAATATGTTATTCTGTTGTAAATGCAAAAGTTGGGCATATATCCCCGTATAAATCAATAATTTTTTTACTAAAAGCAGGACGTAAGATGCATAACCATCACCCCAATCATTAAAATTACGCATATAAGTTCAAAATTATTTATGAAATAACAAAGTAATTCTAAGTTTATACTTTGTAGAAGCAGAGAAGCAAATTGAATAGTAAACCACCATCCAAATAAAAGTGATCTAAAAATCTGGTTGGCTTCTCTTTTTTAGATAAAAAATCTAGGATTCAAAATCACTAATTTTTCAGCAAAATTCAAAAGTAATCAAGAATTAAACTTAAAAATTAATATTTTCTTGACTTCAATGAGAGGTGTATGGGTTGTTGGAGAAAGGCATGTTACTGCAAGAAAGATTAGAAGAGATAGGTGTATGGGTTCTTAGGAGAGGGGAAGTAGAATGAGAGAGAGAGAGAGAGGTGTATGGGTTGTTGGAGAAAGGCATGTTACTGCAAGAAAGATTAGAGAGATAGGTGTATGGGTTCTTAGGAGAGGGGAAGTAGAATGATGCTATAGAGATGTAGAAAGAGAGAAGGGATGTCGTTTGATAAAATAAATCAATAGAAGTATATTTTTTAATTAAGAGTAATTGTGTCTCTGGAAAAGGTTTATCAATTAGAAATTTTAACCTTAATTAAAAAGAAATATGAAGGGTGAGATGTTACCGGAGTCTGTCTTGCACACCATGCTTTCTTACTTCGAAAACATATTGCGTTCGAAACTGAGGCTGGTAATTTGTTGTCATGCCTTAATTTCACAACTGAGTGAAGTATTGTCTTTTATTCTCTTACCTTCTTTTGATAATGTGGATTGTATTTTGGTGGCTAAACTTTAGATGATCTTGTATTTTATTTCTTCTAGGTTTGATGCCATTATCGTATCCTCAGAGGTTGGTTATGAAAAGCCTGCTGCTGGAATCTTTTTAACTGCTTTAGGTACTCAAGAACTCCTGCTCCATAAAGAATTTAATCTCATTATATGCCTTTATATCTCATAAACATGGCTCTATTGTTAACAATGGAATTTCTTTTAAAGATGATGAACGCTACGTGATAGCCTTGTTTTTTTTAGTAGGGTGATGATAAATTAAAAATATAATTAAAAAATGCATGAAATTTAATGGTCAATTTCAATTTTTTTAGTTAAACTTTTTTTTTTTCTTACAAGAATATGCCTATTATATTTCGGCAAAACATAAAGATTCTAATTTTGTTAACACTACATGAAAGTTCCAATTATATTAACTCTACTTTTTTTGTTTCTTTTTTGAATTTCTTTGATGTAATGTTTTGTAGATCATATTGGTATTAAAGCTGATAAGGTTGTGCATGTGGGTGATGACCAAAAGGCAGATAAGGTTGGCGCAAACTCAGTTGGCATTAATTGCTGGTAAGGTCCTAATTATTATAAAGAGAGAATGTATAGAGTGAATTTTATCTAATTATTTCTTTGTAAAACAAATAAAATTCTATTTATAGGCAAAATGATGGAACATGATAAAAAATACATGAGCAAATAACTCATAATACTGTGAAAATCCTACTACATAATGATAACTGTCTTATAACATGTTTGTGTTGGGTTAAAATCCAAGATAATTTCTAGACTATTCTTATGTGGCCATTTTAGTCCTTAAGTATCAAAATATCCCATTTAGTCCCTCGATGATGCAAAACTAGTCTAAATTAATTTCTCAAGAATTAAATTGAGATCATACCTGGTTTTGTATAATTGAGTGATTAAATTGGGATCAATTTTGTATCATAATTTTTATAAAAGGGATCATTTTGAATCAATTTTATATAGTTGGTGAACTACATTGGAGATATATGATACTATTGCTTTAAAATAGCCACAACGAATGGTCATGGGACTATATATATATATATATATATATATATATATATCAAACTCAATGAGGCATAGAAGATGCCAACTTAAGTTTGATTTAAAGTTCTTGATATTGTCTTGTAGGATGAGATTTTGTGAAAATATTAGCCTGTTGTTCTTACGAAATAATAAATTTGTGCTCATAGTGGACATCATTTTGCATGATGATAATCATACTTTGAGTATTATGATAAATAATAAAGGGATCAACATGATCATTACCAATATCACGTAGTAATTATGAAAACCAATGCAACTCTTTTATCATGTTTGAAAGGACATGATGTTTAGCTTTAACGATGGAGCGAGAAACTCTTGTTGGTTTCTTATGTCACCAAGAAATTAAAAAAAAAAATTCAAGAAGAAGCATAACCTAGTGCTTGATTTTTGGTTGCTAGGACCACTGCTCCAATCAGCGTTAGAGTAAGCAATAAGAATATGCAAAGATTGAACAAAATAATAAAGATCACAATTCAGAGCACTGTATACATATTGAATAATTTGAAGAACAACAAAATGAGAAATGAGCAGCAAGAAATTAACCAACACAATGAACTGCATGAGGAAATGGCAGGGCAATTATTAGTTTGATATACTAATCCTCTAACCAATTGTCAATATTGAGTAGGATCTAGTAAAGGTATTCCATTGATAGAATTGAGATGACTACACATTGTTGGGGGAGTGGCGGTTGCCTGAAAGTCATCAATGTCTGTATTATCTAGAAGATCGTAGGTATCTTGGTTTGTAAGGGAACATAATTAGTGGAATTGAAAGAATTTTAGGGCTAAGAAAATAATGTAAGCGACCTGAATCTTTGATTTTAAAGTATTGTTGGAGATGTCTTTAAGAGTAGTGATACAATCATTGTCATTGCCAATAATGATCATATCATCTACATAAAATAGTAATAAAGTGTTGGACGAGCTTCATTTTAATACAAAGGACCAATTGATGTAATCTTCATTTTAATAGTTCGATGTAAGAATAACACCTAGCTTTTTGGTGATGGCTCCTATTGATCATTGACAATGATAAACTTCAGTGGATATTGAGGAGTTGGAGAGATAGATAATAGCTTGGTGAGAGATCTCTACTTGAATCAGATCAAATGAAGGTAGGTGATAGCTCTTGCATGGGAGATACTTTGATCTTTTGGACAAAAGTTGGAGACAAAACATTGGATGGTTTCTACTGGCATGATGCATGTGGATAGAGACACATCACTGGAGGGTCTGCAATACAAATTGAGCACTTTCATCAAAACGTTATGTCAAAATTGGAGATGATATCATTATTAAGCATACGTACATCCAAAGTATGGCCTAAGACTTGTTTGGTCACCCATCCTTCCAATTTAGTTTTCAAATGTCCAAATTAAGCTCATGCCTCCCTCTTAAGGAATCATGGTCGCCCCTCTCCTCCCAATTTTTTTTTTTTCAAGTTTTCAAATTATGCTCAGGACTCCCTCCAAGGAATCATGGTCGTCCCTTCTTCCAAAGTATTTTATTGAATTTTGCAACTGCTCACATATAATTTACCTAATTTAATTGTTTCTTTTTTTATATTGTTACAGATGTCATAAATCCGTGAGAGTTCTTGTAAATGGCCAAAAATATTGACAAATCCATCACTGGTCAGCCACCATTAGATTAGGATGCTTATATTCTAAAAATACCTTTCATATGTAACCTTGTTTGATTCTTGTTGAATGAAATTACTCTTGCTTGTGCCAAATTCTTATGGAAACGTTTGGTGTCTGCTTTACGACTTTGAGAGCTTTGTGGATGATCTAGAGCTTTTATAACTCTCTCTTCCTCCTCTTCTTGAAGGTCTCAGCCTCCTCCAAAAAAAAAAAGGGCTTAAAACCTAAAGCTAGCCTCCAACCCCTTCTACAAGTCTATTGCATCCCTTCTAAGCCTACATCCCCAGCTTCCGCTCTACCAAATCCTAAGGAAGCAAGGATTGACCTCACCTCCTCTTTTTCCTCCTAGTCATCACTTTCCCTCCAAGACTTAGACTCCTCTTAGCTTCCCGCTCTCCTTATCAAGCTCTGCTCTAACTCGCTCAAAAGCTACAAAAAAGCTAGCCATAGATTAACCTGAGTTTAGGACAAAGTCCAAACTCTAAATTAAGTGAACCCAAACTTTCCATATTTGGTTAGCAACCATACTTGGAACCACCAACCGACTAGCAGGTGTAAACGAGCCGAGATTGAGCGAGATGACTGCTTGTTCGTGTTCGACTCGTTTGAAAACTTATCCGTTTGAAATTGTTCGAAAATTTATTGTTCGTGTTCAGTTCACATAGTTTGTAATGAGTTCATTCAGCTTGTTTAGCTCAAATTGACTCGAATTTTATATAACCAGGAGCCTTAAAGTCATACATTTAGGTGAGATGATATTTAACCATGCTAAGTCACTTCAACTTATTTCTTTTTGTGGTGTGGGAGTAAAACATGACCTTATTAAACAAAATAAATAATAAATTTAATTAAAAATTATATATATGATGTTGGATTCGAACCTTATGTCCCTCCTATACAATAAAAGGCAAACAATCACTCTACCACATAAGCTGTAGTGATTTTATGTCATACTTAAATATATATAATATATTATTATATAAATAATATATATAATTTTCTTATTTTGAACTTAAATGAGCCGAACATGATCGAAGAAAATATTTGTCGTATTCGATTTGTTTATAATTTGAGCTTAAAATATTTGTTCGTGTTTGACTCACTTAACAAACAATTCAAAAGTGAGCTACTTAATGAATTGAATTCAAGTTGTTCGCCCACAACAAATTTTTTTGACTGCCTAGCTTGCAAACTATTGCCTACATTAGCAGCATCCTCCCTGTCTCTCTTCATCAGGGTCTCAATGGACATAGATATTTGCTAATAGGATTGGAGATGTAATATTGGAGGCCCTTGACACAAGTTGAAAAATGTGTGAAAGAATGTGATAGAATGAAAACCAGGTACAGTACAAATAAGGACATGACAAGCTCAAAATACAGGGAACCTGGCTTTTGATATTTTGTTAGAAAGAGAGAGCATAGGAGAATATTGTATTCTCCTATAAGTTATTTTCTTTGTACAACATATACAAACTTATTTATAGGAAAAGTGAGAGAACACAAAAAAGGAAAATATAACTACCAAATGTCTCATAACAATAAGAAAATTCTTGCACATAATGATAATGAGAAATTTCTACTATGCCATATGGTACGGAGCCTTATTTTTTTTAGTCGTTCTGTTTTAATTTTTGGTATTCGAAAGTAGTTTATACTCTAGTCAAATTTTGAAAGTATCGGAAAGAGGATGTCATTAACTATTATTATTACTGTGTTATTTTTGTACTGTTTGCTGCTTCAATCATAAGTTTCATGCCTTCCTGGAAAACTTGCAGGCTGTGGGGTTCTGATGTAAAGAGTTTTTCCGAAATATGCGAACGAATTCTTATGGCAGATTCCTAACTAGAGAATAGCAAGATATTGTTCTTGCGTTTGAGATTTTCAGAGTAGGTATCATTTTAAGATAACTTATAAAACCATTATAATTAGATTTAAACTTTAGTTTCTCTGCATTTTTCTTTCATTTCACTACATCTTGTGTCCTTACAACTGCACTCTGTTCATTATGCAGATGGGTATTTGAGCAATCCCTTATATATTTATGATTTTCATAAATTTTGTATGTTTTCTCAGGCTATCAACTAAAGAAGTACCTTCAGCAATATGTCATCAGCTTATCGAACTAAATGTCATTGAGGTAAATATCCATTTATAAATGCTTTCAATCTTCTTACACAAATTATTAGAATATTGAATCATGGAAAAGCAGTGCAAAAAGGCACCAACTAAATTTTAATCACTGTTATAAAGTAAGGTTTTGTATCCTTAAAGCTTTTAAGATATTATTCTTTTTTTGAAACAATAATAGTATATTTTCTAATGATTTCATACAACCTTGCAAGTGGATTAACTTGTTTTAATCACCTTAAATCTATCTTTTGACATCAACTTTTGTAATGTACTTTTGCCAAAAAATTTTGAGAGATTGAATCCAAACATGAAATAGTCAGGAGGCTAAATTCTAGTTATATTGTTATAAAATTAGAAAAATATGTGTTAGACAAGGCGAATTGGCTCGAACAACGATGAGATTGAGATGAATCGAGTAAATTAGACTAACAATTATGTGATCGAGTTGCTTAAGCTAATCTTAGTTGAGCAATTATGTAACTAGTCGATCGGGCTAATCCGAGTCAAGTATATGATTTCTCGTGCTACTAATTGAATTCAAAGTGGTTGACTCGATGCTTGAATCAAATTTGCTCAATTTAGGTTAGGTAGTTCAACCAATTGTTGTAGTCATAGGCCTAACTGTCCTACCATACTGTCATATCACCTCGCCACCGTCTACCTCTCAAAGGAAGGTACATAGGAGGTCATAAGCCACCATTAGTGGCAACAATAGGGATAGAGTAAAAGCATATGCAATTATCATACCCATGTCCTCTTAGGCACCAAGGTAGCCTAGAATGGTGCTTGAAATTGTTTGGCTCTAAATGTTCTTATAAGCTTAGGTTGATTCTCCAATTAAATGGTGCATTTGAAATTTTTCATGCAAAATATTGAAGCCTTGAATGGGTGATTCACTTATTTAGTGTTTTTTAAGAAAAAAAAAAGTAATTAATATTGTACTTACATTAAAATACTTCTAACGGCTTTGAGATTTATTATGATCATTTTTTATTAGGATATTCTAATATAATTTTGCTTATTTTGTTGTTATTGCTATAGTTTAGATTTCTTTTTCAAATTTGTTTGTGTTAACATTGATTTAAGACATAATGACTATTTTTTTAAACTAATTTTTTATTTAATTTAAAAAATATATAGGCATGTCTTTGATTTTCAAAATTTAGATGTAGGTTGTCATTTTTCATTCCTTTTTGTTCTTAGCAAAGAAAATTTTAAATTAGGGCATCTAAAAATTTGAATTCGGTTAGAAAATGGTCATATCCAGGGTCTAGAATTTTGACCCATTTAATTTAATTTGACTCAAATTTGTTCCAGTACATTGATAAGAATGAATATTATATTTTACTCATTTATATTTGAATTTAACATATATGTCAATTTTTCTACCGATATAATTTGATCAATTATTTCAAATGAGTCACTCGGGTTGAGTTTGGATCAATCGGGTTGAAGGTGAATAGAGTTTAAATTATTATTATTATTATTTTTTGTTTTATCTGTTTAATAAATAGCCTGTTATACATATTCAAATTAAATCAAATTCGAGTTGGATTTAGACCCAACTTATTAACTCGAATTAACATCCTCTTCCTAGAGCTAAATTTTCAAAGTGCATGCCATGTAGAGAAAAAAATATTCTACTTATTCATTAATTTAAAAGGCTTAATGATATTTTTATATTACATTAAATGAAAATTGAAATATTTTGTACAAAAAATAATTTTATGAAGTTTTTTAAATTCATCATCATTATATATATATATATATATATATATATATATATATATATATATATATATATATATATGTATATATTAGGATTTAGTTCAAGATGGATATTAATCATCGAAAGGGTCAATCAAATGGTGACAAATACAGTCGGCAGAAATTTAAATTTTTTATTGGGTCAATCATTTTTATCTATTTAATAATAGTTTACTATAAATAAATTAATTTCAATGACTTTGAAAGTCATGGATGCTATACCTACTCTTATTTTTTTTTTATTTTTTTATTTTATTTTTTTGGCAATGGGTATCCACTCAATACTCCACCCATCTTGTTGGTGGAGATGTCACATTAATCTATGAGGCAATGTATTTCATCACACGCGGCTTCACTTATTTTTCTTACCTACGATAAGATCTCCTCAAGGATTTGAACTGGCGAGATTTTCACGCCACTCATCAATTGAGCTAAGAGACAGTGGATCCTTTGTTCATTATGTTATGGAAAATCCACTTAGAATTTGTCAGAATTGACCAAAATGAACTTTGGTGCAAAAGAGTAGTGACGTATGTGCTGACTCCCCTTTTGCCTGTGGAGAGAGAGAGAGATAGAAGCATCTTGCACAACAATAAAAAATTTAAGAGATTCATATTCTCATAATATAACTTTTATGTATTTATATATTTAACCCTCAAAGTTTGTATTTATAAATATATGACTTTTATTATCAATGAAGAAATACATTTTATTTTAAAAAATTAATTATAGCATAATATTTGATATAATATTAAAAATTTTTATGCTATTTAGGTAAATATGAAAATTTAAATTTTAGATATTAGATATTTAAATATATAATAATTATATATTTAAACATGAGTTTTTCAACAATGTTCTAAATTGATACTTGTGTGGTGGGGAGGAGTGCAAATGCCCTATATATTTTCTTGCTTTGAGAGAGGTGAATGTGCCCACATGTTGATCAGATGATATTTTACTTTTTAGTGTAGTCTTGATTATATTATATATATTTATTAGTATAACCACTTAAAATTATAGTTAATTAGTCAAGGTTTCAATTTTTTTTTTTTTATAAATTTTCAATTATACTAATAATCTAAAATTTTGAGGTTGTTTGGAATTGGCTTAGGATGATTTTGGTTTTGTTAGATTAATCCATGATATTTTTAAAATTTAAATTTAATTTTGATTAGTTTTTAAATCCAAAAAAGTATTTAAAATTTTTTACTTGATCATGAGATATGTATAACGATAATATTAATAATAATAATAATAAATTTTTATCCTATTATGTGAGGTCAGTTATATGAATTTTTCTTCTTCACTGTGTCTTATTAAGTATCGAATCATCTAATTCTTATAAAATAAGATCATTTTTCTTATTATCTAATCAAGTCTTTTAGATATACATCTGCCTTTTGAAGCATATGTCAAATCTAATATATCCACTCTTTTAATTTGGTCATCAGATAGTTGATATTTTATATAACCAAATCATCTAAGGCGACTCTCTCTCGAATCTAATTTATCGTTAGAGTTATTCCAATCATTTCTCATATATATATATATATATATATAATTTTTTATTTTGTCTCTAAATGTAAAGCTACTCATCTACCTGAACATCCTTATCTCTATAACACTTAATTTTATGCTTCTTTTTTATTGGTTAATATTTTACTCCATAAGTTATTGTAGGTCTTACCATCATCTTATAAAATGTGGCAACTTTTTAATTATTTAATTATTTATTTTTATTGCATGCTGCCTTTCCTTTTTCCCTTTTTATTTATTGGAGAAAAAGCAATTTTTTCCATTGCATGTCCACAAATTTTAACTCTCAAATTGTGGAAAACCCTGCCTGCAGTTTCGTCCAGTCAATGGATTTCCGCAATCGCCTATTAAAAAAAAATATATTAATAAGTTGAATTGAGGAATTAAGCAAATCCAATTTCCACTACAGGCTAATTTTTCTGCAACGGATCTATTTTTATTTCTGTTTTTTCAAATCGATTGCATCAAATATATGCACACCATAAACGTCTTATCTCAATCCAACGAGCCGTGAGTGTCGCGAGCAGTCCCCTTACGTGCGGAGTTCGGATGCAACTTCACATCTGGACTTCAATAATTATACAACACCTGTTCAATATAAAAAAAAAAGATATTTTTTTCACTTAACAGCTCTGTCACTTGACGGTGCTTAATGACGCCGCCGTTGCGTTACCCTGCCCCGCCTCACCCCCGTTAAACAAATGAGAGAAAACGCAATCGAGAGAAATTTAAAAGAAATATATATATAGATTTAGATAATATTTTTTTTTTTTGACAAACCTGAGAGAGAACGGAAAATCTTATTTCATTTTTCTGGAACCATGAAGATGGAGAACCAATTGAAGTTATGATGATATCACCAATTTAGGGATGATGTATTAAATAAAAATACATCCAGAAATTTTCGAACTATTTTATATGGATAATTATTTTTAGGGTTTATTAGTGATATTCTTTGAAATTCTTTTATTTAATGTATATTTCCTATATCGTTGTAGTTCTTTGAAAGAACTCGCTTATTTTAAGCTGACATATAATTCTGATACAACCTATTTTGTCTTTTTTTTTTTTTGAATGTATATTATATATTTTAGGTACATTATAAATTATTTAAATTTTATTTTATATATATATATCAATTTCAAATTTGTTTAGAGAATATATTTAATAGATTCTATTAATTAATTTAGAAGATTTTATATTTTAGAACAACCCTCATATTTTCGCTTTGACTGTTTTGAGAGAATATGTTTAATTGATTCCATGAAGTAATTTGCGATTGATTAATTTTTAAGACATCTACTCAGACTCTCATGAGTACACCTATTTTCTCATTTTTTTCTATTTTTTACCGTTTGGAGAGAATATATTTAATAGATTTTATAATTTGGAGATTAGCTTTGGAAGACACAGATTCTATACTCTCATGAGAGTACAACATTTCACATTTTTTTGATTTTTTGTTTGGAGATAATATGTTGATTTCATTGAATTTAGAGGATTGGTTAATTTTAGAGAGATTTGATATACTCTCAGACTCTCATGAGAGTACAAAGCATTTTCATTTTTTAATTTTTTTACCCGATTGGAAAGAGTATGTTTATTATATTCAGAAGAATTTGTTTGGTTAGTTTTAAGTGTTTTGATCTATCTCTATACTCTCATAAGAGTACACCTTATTTTCTCATTTTTTCTAATTTTTCACGATTAGAGAATATGTTTAAAGTAATTTGGAGGTTGATTGGTTGATTTTAGGGTCAAATTTTCATATATACTCTCTGTACTCTC
This sequence comes from Cymbidium sinense, assembly GCA_021442155.1. Classification (NCBI taxonomy): domain Eukaryota; kingdom Viridiplantae; phylum Streptophyta; class Magnoliopsida; order Asparagales; family Orchidaceae; genus Cymbidium; species Cymbidium sinense. Next base: position 65,323,212 of record CM038229.1, on the reverse strand, counting down.
ATGAGAGTACACCCCATTTTCTCATTTTTTTTCCAATTTTTTTAGCCTGTTTGGAGAGAATATGTTTAATAGATTCCATTAAAAGTAATTTGGAGGCTGATTGATCAATTTTGGAGGTAGATTTGCATGTATACTCTTTTTACACTCACGAGAGTACTCCTCATTTTCTCATTTTTTTCAGCTTTCATGGAGAGATTATGTTTATTAGATTCCATTAGAAGAAATTTGGATGATTGGATGATTTTAGAGAAGATCTATACTCAGACTCTCAGAGTACAAACCATTTTCTCATTTTTTCCAATTTCTTCGCCATTTTATATTATATTTCATTAAGCAATTTTGATTGGTTAGTTTTGGGAGATTAAATGCATTCTCAGACTCATGAGTATATAAATATTTTCTCTTTTTTTTTCTTTGATCCGTGGAGAATATATTTATTAGATTTCATTGAATTTAGTGATTGGGAGAGAGATTTGATCTATACTGACTTCTAGAGTACATAGCATTTTCTCATTTTCTTTTTCTTTGTTTGGAGAGAATATGTTTATTATATCCACAAGATTGTATTTTAAGGGAGATTTTATCTATACTCTATACTCACAGAGAGGAGATTTTTTTTTAAATTTTTTGTTTGGAGAGAATATGTTTAATAGATTCTATTAAAAGTAATATGATTTATTTGGGGTAGATTTGATGTGTATTCTCTATACTCATGAGAGAGTATCTACTCATTTTTTCGCTTTCTTTGACTTGTTTGAATAGAATATGTTCATTACATTCCAAAGAATTTGGAGAGATTGGTTTTTGGGGGAGATTTCAGACTGTCACTGTACTCTCATGAGAGTACACCCCATTTTCTCATTTTTTTCTAGTTTCTTTGTAGAGACTATATTTAGATTATTAAGCATGATTTGATTGGTTGATTTTTAGAGTCAAATTTGCATGTGTACTCTCTATACTCTCATGAGAGTACACCCTATTTTCTCATTTTTTCTAGTTTTTTTTGGCATATTCAGAGATAATATATTTATTAGATTTCATTAAAAGTAATTTGGAGGCTGATTGGTTGAGATTTGCATTCAGACTCAGACTCTCATGAGTATACCTCATTTTCTCATTTTTTTTTATGTTGAGAATATATTTATTAGATTCTATTAAAGAATTTGAAAGCGATTGGTTGGTTTTGGAGAGGTTCAGATTCTCAGACTCTCATGAGAGTGCCATTTTCTCATTTTTTTCGCTCCTATTTGGAGAATATATTTATTGAGATAAATTTAGATGATGATTTTTAAGAGAGATTTGCATCTATACTCTATATATTTGAGTACAAAACATTTTCTCATTTTTCTTTTTCTTTGGTTTGATGGAGATATGTTTAATAGATTTTTGTGATCAGATGTAGATTTCTGTACTCTCATGAGTATACCCCATTTTCTCATTTTTTTCAATTTTTTGGTCTGAGAATATATTTATTAGATTCCATTGAAAGAATTTGAGTTAGTTTTTAGAGATATATACTCTTTGTACTCTCATGAGAGTACAAAGTATTTTCTCATTTTTTTTCATTTTCTTTGACTTGTTTGGAGAGAATATATTTATTAGATTCTATTAGAAGCAATTTAGAGGCTGATTGGTTAATTTTTAGGAGAGATTGCATCTGTACATGAGAGTACAGAGCATTTTCTCATTTTTGAGCTATTTTGCATGTGACATATTTGTGTTTGCGTAGGTGAATGTGATAAATTAGCAGTGTAATGATGAAGCTGTGATGTCTAATGACCTAAATGTGAGGAAACTCCTTAACACCACTGTTCACAATGAAACAGAGGCCTATGCATTGTACTATGACTATACACATCAAATTGGGTTCATTATTTAGAAAGATCATACTAGTTATTGACCAAACTCCAAGAAATTGAAATCAAAGGATTTTTTATGTGCAAAAGTAAGTCGGAAGAAAGTTGCCAATCTAAACTGCATAGTTAAATTCTAAAAAATAGATACAAGGAGTGGTTGTCCAGCCATGATTAGATTTTTTATTGATTTAGATGAGAATTGGAAGGTTAAAAAATATATAGAAAGTCATAATCATTCATTGGCAAAGTCGGGTGACCTACATCTTCTTAGATCATACAGAGACATCAACGATGAGAAGACAGCTATGTTGAAGACAATGATAGAGGCTGGAATTAGAGCAACTGGTTCATTTAGCTATCTCAATGAGGAAGTTGGCGGCGTGGAGAATGTTGACTTTACAAAAAGATATGCTTTCAATTTCATCCAAAAAGTGAGAAGATCGAGGATTGTGAATGGTGATAGTAATGTATTAATATAACTATTCAAGGAAAGATAAGATGTGACGATGTTTGCATGGATGTCCAAGTTGATGAGTCGACGCTTAGTTAGTTTTTTTTGGAGCAATGACATGTCAAGGATAGAATATGATTATTTTGGGGATGTCATAATTTTTGATACAAGCTATCGACTCAATAAATATAATCTTGTCTATGCCCCTTTTGTTGGAGTGAATCATCACTGGCAAAATGTCTTATTTGGAATTGCCTTTCTATCAGAAGACAATTGAGTCATTCACATGGTTATTCAAAACATTTCTCTGATTAATGAGTGACAGACATCCAATAACAATATTCACTGATCAAGATCAGGCAATGACGAGAGCTATCAAAATTGCATTACCGCATACTCATCATAGGCTGTGCCAATGGAATATTTCGAAGAAAGCTCCTTCGAAGGTACACTGCTTTAATAGTAATAAGAAAGTGCAAAGTCTATTCTATATATGCATGAGCAAGTGTGACTCACAGGAGGAGTTTGCTTGGTCTCTTCTATGAGGATGAGGCAATTTGCATGACTATGCTTGGCTGTTTGAGCTTTATAAAATTAGATGCAAGTGGTCCACCACATTCTGCAAAGACTCATTCTATATGGGAATCTTGTCAACGCAATGTAGTGAGTCCACGAATAATATATGTCATGAAATATCTAAACCAACAAGTTCAATCACAAATTATTTCTTGGTATTGGAGAAGGTTATCGACACATAGCGCCAGAATGAACATGATGAAGATTTCAAGTGCAGCCAGTCAGCAATTGTTCCTGTTGTTAAGACCAGTCCAATTCTAAAACAAGCTGTTATGTTTTACACAAGAAAGCTTTATACAATATTTGGGGAAGAATTTTTGCATGGAGTTGGAGGATTAGCAGCAAATTTGTCAGATGACAATACCATGAAGTATTTGGTGAGAAACTTAGAGAATAAATATGCTTGCAAAATATGGACTGTCCATTTCGACAAGATATGCCTAAATGTAACTTGTAGTTGTAAAAAATTTGAAATGATGGGATTGCGCCCACCGCATCCGAAGTTCTTAGGAAGAAATTGTGCATGGATAAGTAACTTCTCATGCGATGGTCAACCGAGCAAATAGGGATATCTACTTTAACGGCGTACAAGAACTTAAAAGAGGCAATGATGGAAATGAACCGACATTATTTTGAACCACATCACGATATGCATATCAAATAAGCACCGAGAATGGATAATAAGATAGTTGAGGAGTATATGCTTGGATCCTTAAAAAAACTATCTGATAATTTCGACTCTATATTATGTGGAAATTCACCTCCAGCTGACAAAACAACTAAGAAAAAGAAGTCAACCATAGCAGATAAAGGAAATGACATTTTAAAGGATCCAGTTAAGCAGCGATCAAAGGGTGTTTCAAATGCAAGGCTCAAGGGATATTGGGAGAGAACCAAGAAAGCCAAGAGTAATTTTCTATTTGCCTCTGAAGTTATAGTATTTACATATTATTTTTAAACTTTAAACCATCCTACTTTTATTGTTACAGAGACCAAAGAACAATCTGAGAGGGGTGGAGAACATGTAGAGTCACCAATTGCAACACCTTTTTCTGTTATGCCTGAGTGCTTTTCAGAGGTATGCATGGAAAACCGTCGGTCATCTTCATATCATTAATTAATTTATACTGAATTTAACTCAAGCTCAACAATCAATCGGTCGGTGAAGGGTACTAAGGCGATGATGGATATCATTACAAAGAAATATTTTAGTGCATGATATCATTTAGTGTGTGTTCTTACATCGTTAATATCGATTACAATCATAATTACGTCATTACAATCATTTCTGTAAGAGTAAAGAGATTCCTTGATGAGTTTCTTTTACTTAACACAGGCACACCAACACTCACATCTAGGGGATTCATTGAGGAAGACTTCGTTAGAGTCACATACTGTTTTTGGTGCTGCTGTGAAATTATCTCTGAAAGTCAAGGCTAAAACAACATGCATTACTAAGCTCTGAACTAATGGTCCAATTTCTTTTTTTAAACTTTAAGAAGATTAATTTATGAATGACTCATTATATCGATAATTGCTCTGTTCTCCTCTTTAAGATTTCTAAAAAATCTAGATAATCTTTAAGCTTTTTGAACTGATCGGAATTAAATGATCTGAATTAGTTTGGAGATGTTGTGCGAGCAGCTATAAGAGAGCATAAAGAGGAGCTAAATGACTTCAATGCCCATAGACAAGGTGGTCATTACCCTATTAGCCTATTAACTTGTGTGCTTGATGAAGGTTAATTTAGAGCAATAAGTAGATGTAATAATGATAATGTCGAAATGAATAAGTTAGGAGACATTACTGTCGCTTTGTAACAATACTTTCTGTAGCATTTAAGCTGCTGTTTGTGCTTCCTGAACCGGTTTGTTCCACGTAAATATGTTGTTCTTATCCTTTCTACTTTCAGTTTGTAGCATTATGTATGTGAATGAAAATAATGGTTTATTAATGCGTCTGGTTTGATATAATCTAGTATCATTTAGTAATGATTTTGTGTGATGATTTTTTTTCTATTATTTTGCATTATTATAATTAAGGTTCATTAATTTGTGAAGCAAGGAATATGAGAATCATGTTAAATAAATTGATTAATGATCAATTTCCTTCTATTCCATGCATTTTTTTTGCTTGTTTCTTCCTCAACATTTATTTATTTACTTTTGGTTTATTTTTGTCTTGCATTACAGTCCATTTATGACATGGATTACTCATTGTTGGTTGGTGTTGATGAGGGGAAAAAAGAACTGGTTGTACGAATCATCGATTACATGAGGCAATTTTTTTTATCTTTCTTCCAATTTGATTATTTGTATATTTTGACTGCTTGACACTAGACATCAAGTGTGCAAGGCACAATGTCCAGAGGGTCCTTATATTGTTCGGCTCATTTTTTTGTTGCTTGTTTATTTCTCTATGGAGGCTGTACAATGTGCTCCAACTGCTCAATAGGGAGATGAAAACATTATTTCAATCAATTTGGGTATTTTTTTCATGAAAAATGTTATTTAAATATATCAAATCATTATGTTTTAAATTTCAATTTTATGCTATATGTCTAATATTTTCTCAGGCGTTTATAACAATGTGTGCTATGTCAGATGAAACTAAAATGTGTTAGTTCTTCATTCTTACACGTTCTTTTGAAATAAATTGGGTAATTTGTAATTCCTTTGTTTCAATTTTTAGGTAGATGATGATGAAGGCTTAATTATGTTAGTGATGATGTTGAATTGAGGCTATAATTGAACTCACATTAAACAATTTTCAGAGAGAGAGAGAGAGAGAGAGAGAGAGAGAGAGAGAGAGTATATTGAATTATGTAACTTCGTATCAATCTTTGATCTTTTATTTATAGATTTTGGTTGATATTGCTTGCGCTACATGATCAGTCAGATGTACAAAATTTTAAAAAAATTTAAAAGAAATCATGTAACTCTTGATGTGGTTGATTCTCAAATTCTACTTGAGGTGTTCTAATGATTTAATAAATAGGTTCGGTTTGAGTTAACAATATTCGAATTGGGTCAATCTTGGGTTAAGATTGAACTGACATCCTCATAGACAGAAATAACTGCTTATCAAAGCAGACAATTATGCAAAATATACCATTTAAGAAAACTAAAACTAAGCCAAAGATTAAAAACAGCTGTTAAGATCAATAAATACACTTTATAAGCAAGAAAACTATTATTTGTTGGTAAGAATGAAGAATAATATTGTGATAATTTTGTTAGGTGCTATGTAACCTTATTAAGCATGAAATGAATAAAGCTATATTTTTAATATATTAAAAGGTCATTTGGAATTATTTTTATTTTTAATTTTCTATCTTTTATTTTATTTATATATTGATTTAAAATAAAATATACTCGATAATGATAATTATTTCAAAACCAATCAAAATATCTAAAAAATTATTTCTAATATTTCTATAAATAATATTTTTTATTTTTAAAAATAGAAGTTAAAAATATTTTTTAAAAATTATTAAATAAAAATATTTGTAAAATAACATAAAATGACTTATAAGAAATAAAAAAATAAAAGTAATCCCTAACATGCACTAAGCCATAAAATTAGAGCAATTCAAGTTAATTAAAGGTAATCGATATGTTTAACATTCCATAATGATTTTTTTAAAATAAATTTTTATTGTGTGCGCATTATTTATTCAAAATTATTAAGCACATTTTGTAATAAATTTAACTTAATAAACCTTTTATCTTAATTTATCGAAATAATATTTAAAAAAATGTAATCTTGAGCTTAATATTATTGTTTGTTTGATTAATTCACTTTCCAAATTTTTTTTTGAATGATTTCAAACATTTTTAGATTATTTAGATTTTTTATTATATTTATTTGATATTTTTTAGCTATTGTAAAATCGTATTAGTTATTAGTATCGAATAAAAATAATAAAATAAATTATTGTCACGACAATCATAACATAATAGACTATAACTTTGATATATTCGATTCGATCACTGTCCAGGTACTCTCGGACACCAGTACACAAAAAGCTAATATTCAAGCTCCAAATAGTTTGTAATGGAATATATTAAATATATTTTCTCCAAATAGGCCAAAAAATCTGACAAAAATTGAGAAAATAATTTGTACTCTCATGAGAGTCTGCATGTAAAAGCAGCTCAAAAAGCTAAAATTCATGCTCCAAAAAAGATGTGATGGAATCTGATAAACATATTCTCCAAACTAGAAATTGAAAAAAATAATACACTCCTGAAATTACAGGAGAAATGAAAAAATAACTCAAAAAGCTAATATTCAGCTCAAACAACTGTAATGGAATGATAAATATATTATTTCCAAACAGACAAAATGGAAGAAATTGAAATTAGTGCATCTGTAAAACTGAAAGAGTGAGTCAAAAAAGTAACAAAATTGCTTCAAATGGTTTGTAGTAAACATATCCAAATGCCAAAAAACAGAAACATCGATTTATACCTCGCAAGCAGTACAGAGAGTATTCTGCAAAAATAGCTAAAAAAATGGTCCCAATCAACCTTCAAATATATATTCTTCCAACATGTCATGAAAAAATAAATATCGCAAAAAATATGAAAAAAAGAGTAAATAGCACTCAGAGAGTACACCTACAAACTAAAAGGCTAATATTCAGACCAATCAACTTGTAATGGAATGTAAGAATATTTCTTTCAAAAAAAAAAACTAGAAAAAATTATGAAATCTCAGAAAGTACATGAGTACAGAAAAATGTCAAAAAAGAAAACCCAATGAAATGAGTAAATTACTTTAGAGTACACCGCAAAATAGCTCGAAAGGCTCTATTCAATCAAAATGAATGGAATCTAAACATATTCTTCCAAACAGCCAAAAAACTGAAAAAAAAGAATGTCCAGACTCTCGAGAGAGTACAGAGTACATATGCAAAATAACTCAAAATAACAATCTAATAGCCTCCAAATTGCTCCAAATGATTTGTAGTAAACATATTCTCACCAAACAGGCCAGAATAAGTGAAAAAAATTGAGTAAATAGTCTATACTCTTAAGAGAGTACAGAGAGTACACCTACAAAATAGCTCAAAAAGGGTAATATTCAGGCTCCAATCAACCTATAATAGAATCTAGTTAATATATTCTTTCAAAATAGGCCAAAAATACTGAAAAAAAATGTGAAATTGGTCTGTACTCTCATAAGAGTACAAATAGTATAGATGCAAAACAAAAAAGCAACCAACAGCCTCCAAATGATTTGTAGTTAATATATTTTTTCCAAACAGGCCAAAAAAACTACAAACAAAAAGTGAAATTGGTTTGTACTCTCATGAGAGTATAGAGAGTACAGATGCAAAATAACTAAACAAAGCAACCCAACAGCCTCCAAATTGCTCCAAATGGTTGGTCGTAAACATATTCTCTCAAAACAGGACAAAATAAGTGAAAAAAATTGAGTAAATAGTCTGTAGTCTCAAGAGAGTACATAGAGCACACCTGCAAAATAGCTCAAAAAGGCTAATATTCAGGCTCCAATCAACCTATAATGAAATCTAGTAAATATTTTCTTTTCAAATAGGTCAAAAAATTAGAAAAAATTATGAAATTAGTCTGCACTCTCATGAGAGTATAGAGAGTACAGATGCAAAATATCTCAAAATAATAACCCAACAGCCTCCTAATTGCTCCAAATGGTTTGTCATAAATATTTTTTCTCCAAATAGGCCAGAAAAAGATTAAAAAAATTGAGAAAATAGTGTGTACTCTCAGGAGAGTATAGAGAGCACACCTACAAAACAGCTAAAAAAAACTAATATTCAGGCTCCCAATTACATGTAATGGAATCTTTTAAAGATATTCTTTCCAAACAGTCCAAATAATGTGAAAACAAATGAGAAAATACACATGCAAATCCAAACCAACAATCATCAACCAACCTGCAAATGACTTATAAGGCTAGATTCAAACGGGTTAAAGAGGCTGAAGAAATAGCTGAAAAAGGGGTCCTAAAGCTCAACACATGTTATCTACTAAACATGGCATGTAATAGACATGTTATCTCCAGAAAGCTTAAAAAAGCAGAAGTAGTAGCTTCTAATGGCATCCACAAATACACCAGACAGATACATTTCTAATGCAATTGATTTCCAACATACCAAACTTCAATTTTACATTTGTCAAATCATTTTTTTATACCCATACAGATGATAACATAAGCGAACTTAGCCCTGAAGCAATTCATCTTCTTTGGCCAATCCTAGTGGTTTGCCTAGTCCATTGTAGTTTGTCGATTGTCCATGTATGAGAAAAATATCCCGCAATAATCGCTTTTCTTGGACTAGTAGCCCACTCATCATTTCGATTGGTCATTCTGTGAGATCGCTCTCGAAAGACTGGCCATCATCTTCGACAAATAATTTGATCTAAATAGTAAGAAATGTAGTCAATAAGTAGGCATAAAATATGCACTTCAAGAAAACCGAAATGAGAACAGTTCTTACAATCTCAGGAATAATGGCCTTATGAGTTGGGTTTGGCAATGAATCATAAAAATACTAAGCCCCTTGCTTATGCCTACTAGAGTGCCAAGATTATTTATAACTGGAAGAGTACTGATACACTATCTACAGTGACATGCTAGATGAGCATTTTGGTTTTCTTTTGTAGGCCATATTTAGCATAACTCTACAAGAAGTGAAGAGAAAGTTTAAAATTAGTGGCTTATAACTATTTAAACTAGGAATGTATCGTATTACCCAAAGTTTTGTGGATAACTTACCCAGTGCAGGCATGAAACATACAAATAGGGGACATATAGCCCAGGACATAGCGAGTACTTCTCGGCCAGTAAAAAGGCGAAGGCATCGATATGTGCATCTGACAGATACTGATATGTCAGTAACTCATCAATCTGGCCTCGCGTAATAATGATATTCTTAGCCACAAATACACTATCACCCCTGCATGTGAGAAATATGGGAATGTGAGCCTAATTAAATGAATAGGTGATTTTATGTATGCAGAAGGAGTTGAATGAAAAATGACTTACTTCTCCTTGAATCGAGCAGGTGTCGATGAGCAAAGATTGCTTGGGTAGGACATCTCTTGATGAGAAGTCCATAATATGATGTGCCTCAACTAGCTGTAAGGAAATTGTTGATGACAAAAGTTAGTGATGAAGAGCTAGATTCACTGTGAAGTAAGGCTCAATCTGCTAAGATGATGCATACCTCTGCCTGATGCTCCTCAACCACCATGATAGCAGTCAGTGGTTCAACCACTAATATTGGAGCATCTTTGCTAACCTACAAAAAAATTTAGTGAAATCAGCTACTATTAGGTTAAATTAAAAAGAAAGTAAAGTAATACCTCTTTTGTCGTTTGCTCATCCTGTGTGGAGGCTACCATGAGAATTATTTTGCACTATGACTTCATGTATGTTAATGTGAAAGGGGGAAGATATAGTTTTCTTCTTTCTCATCTGCTGAGCCTTCACACCACACTCAATGCTGCCAAGTAAAGGCCGTGCAACATCTTCATGTGCAGTGGAAGCCTCCACAGGAGCTTCCCCTATGGCGGTCTCCACAGGGGTTTCCCCAGTGGAAGCCTCCACAAGGGCTTCTCTAGTGGAAGTCTCCACAGGGAAGCCCCAGAGCCTCCAGCTCCCCCAGGTAGCCTCACTGTGGGGTAGCCTCCACGAGCTTCCCGCGGAGCCTGGGAGGCCCCTGGTAGCCTCCATGGGCACTGGATAGCTTCCTCAAGAGATTCCTGGGACTCCTCAAGAGCTTCCTCCATGCTGGGATGCTGGGACCTGCCAACAACCATGCCTCACGCAAATCAATTCCATTAATTCTCTTGGTTATTGATGCTTCAAAAGATGATACTCTCTCTCCCAAGGCCCTGAAACTTACAAGAATCCTCTCTACTACAAAGCTTTCTAAATGGGTACTGGTAGAGGGCAGGCTAGATATACTAGAAGGGGGAGAATATCGAGGAGAGACATATGAAGATTCAGTGGGGGCTGCACTCATTGGACTAAGAATGAGATTGCTATCGGGCTCAACATGGGTTGTCTGCTGGGTAGGGGGAAATGTTTCAAGGAGCCAGGTCTCCTCTTCTGATATGTCCTCAAATGAAAGGTAGACCTGTGTTACTCCGATAAGAAAGTATGATGCTTTATAATATGAATAAACACATTCTAATATACAACAAAAACAACAACAACAACAATAATAAGCCTTAATCCCACTAAGTGGGGTTGGCTACATGAATCCTTCGTCTCCATTGTGTCCTATTATGTGTCAAATTCTCATTTAATTCAAGTATATTAAGGCCATTTTTTATACATCTTAACCAAGTCTTTTTAGGTCTACCTCAACCTTTCTTAACATGAGGCAAATCTAATGCATCTACTCTCCTAACCGGGTCATCGGACGATTGACGCTTTATGTGGCCAAACCATCTAAGAATACTCTCTCTAATCTTATATGCCACTGGAGCTACTCCAACTTTTTCCCAAACATACTCATTTTGCATTTTATCTCTAAGAGTAAAGACACTCATCCACCTAAGCATCCTTATCTCTGTAACACTTAACTTAGTCTTATGCTTCTCTTTTATTGGCCAACATTCTGCACCATAAGTCATTACAGGTCTTACCATCATCTTATAAAATTTTCCCTTAAGTTTGAGTGGAACTTTTCTATCACATAATAGGCCAGATGCATTCCTCCACTTTAACCATCCAACTTGAATTATACTAATAACATCTCCATCTATTTCACCATCATTTTGAATAATAGAGCTTAAATATCTAAATCGCTCACTCTTATTAATGACTTGTTCACCTAATGTCACAACACTACCACTAGAACTTCTACAACTAAAATTACACTCCATATATTTAGATCTACTTAAATGAAAGCTTTTAGACTCTAAAGTTGACCTCCATAATTCAAGTTTCTATTGGACTCTCTAGTCTTATCAACAAGAAGAATGTCATCGAAAAAAGCATACACCAAAGTACATCTTCTGTAATTGCTAGTAAGAACATCCATAATTAAAGTAAAAAAGATACGCTTAAAGTGATCCTTGATGTAATCCAACCAAAATAGGAAAATATTTTGTCAATCCTCCTTGTGTTTGGACACAAGTACTCTAGTATACATATCCTTAATGACTTGAATATAACTAATATTAACTCCTTCGTCTAGAACTCTCCAAAGAACATCTCTTGAAACTTTATCATAAGCTTTCTCTAAATCAATAAATATCATATGTAGATCCTCCTTACTTTCTCTATGCTTCTCTATCAAACCTATTAACAAATGTATAGCATCCATAGTAGATATATCTACCATGAAACTAAACTGATTGTGAGAAGCTTTTGTATCACATCGTAACCTATGCTCAATTACTCTCTCCCATAATTTTAATGTATGACACATTAACTTAATTCCTCTATAATTTGCACACTCTTGTGCACCACCTTTATTCTTAAATATAGAACCAACAAACTATTTCTCCACTCATCGACATCTTTTAGTCTTTAAAATAATATTAAAAGATTTAAAGCCAAAATTCCTTGATCTCTTAAATATTTCTACACTTCTTAGAATATTATCGTCATACTATTTTTCCACATTTCATTTTCAAAAGCTTCTCTAACTTCGATTTACTAATCGAAAAAAAATTAAATTCTATTTTTTGTTTAGGATATTAAGGTTGCTAAAATCAATCATACTTTCAGATCCTTCATTGAAAAGTTGATCAAAGTACCTCATCCACCTATTTTCAATATCCTTTTCTAAGAAAAGTACTTTATTATTTTCATCCTTAATACACCTTACTTGAACTATGTCTTTACTTCTCCTATCTCTTTGGTCGGCTAACTTATACATACATCTTGTGTCACCTGGTGTCCTCCCAAATCAATGAAGAAGTTATCTACAAACTTTATTTTTGGCCATCGTAACATACGTGGATTTGCAGAAGGAAAGGGCGACCTTATGATGCTTATGTGCTCTGCCACCCAGATCTGCAACAAATATTTATATAAGTTAACTTCAATGCATCAAATAATACATATCTGAAGATGTAGAACGTACCATTAAAAGAGTGAAGCTATTCATGTACTGCATTGTAGAATCTTTGATGTAATACCATCAAATTGTGAAACCAGAAAGACCCAAATGGCCTCTGCCCAATTATACTAAGCAAATTTGTCTATGTAGTTGGCATATGCAATCAATTCTAATGCCACTCTATAGTTGTGATATAAAAAAAGATTTGAAAGTAAAAAATGTATGTACAACTGCACAAACTATGCCGCAGTCAATGAGCGATCCAAATTCTCAAGTTTATTCTTAAAGTTCACTGTGCTGAAGTTCGACAGTGGGGATTTCTACTATATGACCTTCTCCCCTCTCTTTGGCATCCCTACAATTAATGCAACTTCATTGGGGGTGAAAGGAATACATTGGACACCAAAATAGAATGCTTGCTTCTCTATATCTCAGCAAGACAAGATTGAAGTGATGGAAACTGAGTCTTGCTGAATTCCATGTAGTCTAATAAATTGATGCAAATGAAGCCTCCTTAAAATATCAATAACTTCATCGAAAGCTGCTAAAATATTATCTAACATCACTCTAATGGCCGCATCTAAGTTATCCTTTTCCGGACTTAAACTTCAAAAATGAAAATTCAATTAATGAGAACATTATCAACACAATGGAGGCCCAAAGAGTACACAAGCAAAACAGCCACTAAAAGCAGAGAGTAATTGCTGAAAAAAATTTGAGAAAATACTTTTTACTCTCATGAGAGTATAGAGAGTACACATGACAAACTGCTTAGAAAACACACCCATATGCCTCCAAATTACTTCAACTGCTATGTAGTAAACATATTTTCTCCAAACAGGCCAAAAATTCTAGAAACAAATGAGAAATTGGTCTATACTCTCATGAGAGTACAAAGAGTACACATACAAATTAGCCTCCAAAACCAACCAATCAGCCTCCAAATTGCTTCTAATAGAATCTAATAAATATATTCTCTCTAAACATGACAAATAAACTGAAAAAAATGAGAAATGGGGTGTACTCTCATGAGAGTACAGAGAGTACATATGTCAATCTGTCTCCAAAACCAACCAATCAGCCTCCAAATTGCTTTTAATGGAATGTAATAAACATATTCTCTCCAAGCATGCCAAAAAATCTGGAAATAAATGAGAAAATAGGTGTACTCTCATGAGAGTACAGAGAGTACACATGCCAATCTGTCTCCAAAACTAATTAATCAGCCTTCAAATTGCTTATAATAGAATCTAATAAACATATCTTTTCCAAATAGGGCAAAAACACTGGACAAAAATGTGAAAATATTTTGTACTCTCATGAGAGTACAGAGAGTATACATACCAATCTGTCTCCAAAACCAACCAATCATCCTCTAAATTGCTTCTAATGAATTCTAATAAACATATTATCTCCAAACAGGCCAAAAAAAAAAGTGAAAATGCTCTGTACTCTCATGAGAGTACAGAGAGTACACATACAAATATGCCTCCAAAACCAACCAACCAGCCTCCAAATTACTCTAATGGAATCTACTACACAATTTCTCTCCAAATAGGTCAAAAATCTGGAAAATAATGTGAAAATGCTCTGTTCTCTCATGAGAGTATAGAGAGTACAGATGCAAATCTGCCTCCAAAACTAACCAGTCAGCATCCAAATTGCTTCTAATGAAATGTAATAAATATATTCTCTCCAAACAGGCTAAAAAAATTGAAAAAATAGTAAAAATGCTCTCTACTCTCATGAGAGTACATAAAGTATATATGTAAATCTATCTCCAAAACTAACCAATCACCCTCTAAATTGCTTCTAATAGAATCTAGTATACAATTTCTCTCCAAATAGGCCAAAAAATTTGAAAAAAAATATCAGAAACTAGGATGTACTCTCATGAGAGTACAAAGTGTACACATGAAAATCTATCCCCAAAACTAACCAATCAACATTCAAATTGCTTCTAATGGAATCTAATAAATATAGTCTCTCTAAACATGTCATAAAAATAGGAAAAAAAATTAAAATTGGTCTGTACTCTCATGAGAGTACAGAGAGTACACATGCAAATCTGCCTCCAAAATCAACCGATCAGCCTCCAAATTACTTGTAATAGAATCTAATAAACATATTCTCTCCAAATAGGCCAAAAAAACTAGAAATATTTGAGAAAATGGTATGTACTCTCATGAGAGTACAGAGAGTACACATGCAAATCTGACCCCAAAACTAACCAATCAGCCTCAAAGTTGCTTCTAATGGAATGTAATGAACATATTCTCTTTAAACAGGAAAAAAAAAACTGAAAAAAAACTTAAAAAAAATGAGAAAGTACTCTATACTCTCATGAGAGTATAGAGAGTACACATGCAAATCTACCCCCAAAATTGACCAATCAACCTCCAAATTGCTTCTAATGGAATCTAATAAATATATTCTCTCCAAACAGGCTAAAGAAATTAGAAAAAAAAGAGAAAATGCTCTGTACTCTAATGAGAGCACAGAGAGTACAGATGCAAATCTCTCCTAAAACTAACAAATCGGCCTCTAAATTACTTCTAATGGAATTTAATAAACATATTATCTCCAAACAGGCTAAAAAAATTAGAAAAAAAAAGAGAAAATGCTTTGTACTCTCATGAGAGTATAGAGAGTACAGATGCAAATCTCCCTTAAAATCCAACCAATCAGTCTCCAAATTATTTCTAATGGAATCTAATAAACATATTCTCTCTAAACAGGCCAAAGAAATTGGAAAAAAAAGAGAAAATGCTCTGTACTCTCATGAGAGTACATAGAGTAAAGATACAAATCTCTCCTAAAAACCAATCAATCAGTCTACAAATTGCTTCTAATAGAATCTAATAAACATATTCTCTCCAAACAGGCCAAAGAAATTAGAAAAAAAGAGAAAATACTCTGTACTCTCATGAGAGTACATATGCAAATCTCTCCTAAAAACTAACCAATCACCCTCTAAATTGCTTCTAATAGAATCTAATAAACATATTCTCTCCAAACAGGCCAAAGAATTTAAAAAAAATGAGAAAATATGGTATACTCTCATGAGAGTACAGAGAGTACACATAAAAATCTGACTCCAAAATCAACCAATCAGCCTCTAAATTACTTCTAATAGAATTTAATAAATATATTCTCTACAAATATGGTTTAAAAGCTGAAAAAATAATGAGAAAATGGGGTGTACTCTCAAGAGAGTACAGAGAGTACACATGCAAAATAACCTTAAAAACTAACTAATATCCATTCAATCTGCTTGTAATGCCATGTACATAACATATTATATCCAAACAGTGTCAGAAATCTTTAAAAAATATGACAAAATGGGCTGTACTCTCCTAGGAGTACAGAGAGTACACATACAAAACTGAAGCAAACAACCATCAAACAACCTACAAATAAATTATAATGCCATCGACTGAACATATTATATCCAAACAGGCCCTAGATTTCATCAAATCCTTCATGAAACAACACCAAACATCCTATAATGGGATATATTAAACAGATGACAAGTCCTGCAGTTCAAAATTTTGAAAATAATGGCGTGTACCATCATGAGAGTACAGAGAATGCACATGCAAAATATCTGCAAATACTAGTAAAACAGTCTCCTTTCCTTTAAAGAACTCAAATGTGCCAAATATTCTCCTATTCGATAGTGAAAATAACAGAGAAAACCCTAAATTCATTAAAGTTTAAGAATGCAGAAAGAAATACCTCATGCAGTCGCCTATAATACCTCAAATTTTAATGTCCAAGATTTAGCAAATCTCTGAGGGAAGGTTGGACGCATGCCGGGAGAGAGCGGGAGCTGAGCTGAGAAAAATTTCTGCGCAAAAAGAAATCCCTAAATTGTTCTGTGCCGAAGAATATGGAACGACGCACATAATATTTTCTCCTCCCACTTTTTCAAACGGATGGGCCGGGCCGGGCCTAGGGTAACGTCAACGATGTTGTTAAGCGTCGTCAAGTGACAACGCTGTTAAGTGAAAAAAATGCCTTTTTTATATTGGACAGTTGTTGCATAGCTATTGGAGTCCGGACGTAAAGCTATGTCCAGACTCTGCACGTAATATTTTCTCTAGACAGGGCGAGTGAGAGGAACAGAGAGATGGAGAAGGCTGACACATTGCTTCTCTTCCCCATCAGTGCAATGGGCCACTTAATCCCAATGGTCAAACTAGCAAAGCGTGTTCTTTACCATAACCTCTCCATCCGCGTCCTCCTCCTCAAGCTAACCTTCCTCGACAACGGTCCCATGGACGCTTACATCTCCAGCATCAAGGCATCCCACACCTCCATCTCCTTCCACCACTTCCCCACCATCATAGTCTTGCTTGATTCGAATACGAGCATTTTTGTAAGTACCATTTCTGTGTCAACAAAATGAATGCTGTGGGATTCTTGGTCCAGAATAGATACATAATAAGATTGATGTATCTAGGGAGCCAGTCACTATCTGAATGGCTAAACAAAGACCAATGACCAACCCCACCAATAACTCAGATTACTCGGGGTTGGATAATCTATCAAATGCTGGTTCAGTGTGGAGGATATAGAACATAATAAGAAGTCGAAAAACCTTGTGAGAGCCCCAATTGGTAGAAAAAAACCCACAACCCCTTGGGGTTATCTTGCGCTTGGAAGAAGAAGTAGGAAAAGGAACAAATATAGTGATAGTTTTATTCTTCGTCGCCGTAAATAGGAACATTGAAAATCGAATTTTGGAATTGGAAATAATATGATGGGCTAACGACGGAATTGAACTCGCATGGTGGATTCACAATCCACGCCTTGATCCACTTGGCTACATCCCCTTCCCTTATCTAGCTAAAGGATTTTCTCTTTTTTCCATTCATCATTATACTTCAGATTAAGATCGAGATATTGGACATAGAATGCCAATTTCAAAAATGTAAAAATGGAGTGACATTAAATTCCCAAGGTTTAGCCAAGGCTTAGCTTAGGACACCACTACTCGTCGTATTTGGTTTGGTATTGCTACACGCATGACTTCGAGTCATGATGATATATCAAGAACGCCTTTATCGAACATTTTGCTTCGCACTTTGGACGATTAGCAATAATCTTTCGGACGCCCGAAATCTGTTTCATGTAGCTTGGCAAGGAAATTTTGAGTCATGGATACATGACCCTTTACATGTAAGACCTATTGCTCATGCAATTTGGGATCCTCAATTTGGTCAACCTGCTGTAGAAGCCTTTACTAGAGGAGGTGCTATCGGTCCAGTGAATATCGCTTATTCTGGTGTTTACCCTTCAAACTTCAATAAGCAATTTCGTAGACCTCATTTTCGTAGAGAAAGAAACTGAAAACTGAAAGGGAAGCTTACTGATAGGAAATCGTCACCCCCAACTCATAAAGAGACCGATTCGTAAGGGATTTTTCTCTATTATGAGAACATCATCACCGAGTACTCTATAACGTAAATCTTCATCCAAGGTCAATTTTTTAGCACAAGACTACACACCAATGATGTGACAGGCAAAGAAAGGCCAAGAGGCGTAAGAACCAAGAGGTGCCCGCAAACGAATGAGACACTAGACCTCCTTATTTTTAATTTTTACAAAGGGAAAAAAAGATGTTATAGCCTAGCACCGAATTCACGCAAGCAGAAGCAAACCTTCTATAAAAGAAGACCACCATCATTTCGAACATGAAGAAGAACGGCCACCGATCGGCCGAGTGATCGAATGAGAATAGCTTATATAAGAAATCAAGGAGACGCTCCTGATGGAATGTTCTGTCCATCTAAATTGTCCTAAGGACCCTCATCAACTAGTCATGCACCGGTTTTAGAAGCCTTTGATTTAGATAGTTTCCCATGGTGAATATCCCACTTGCCACCACCCTCACATACCGAAGGACCAAGAGAACCAACTTGGTAATCGAGGACCAATACGTCTCTCAAAAAACTTCCGGATATCAACTTATTGACAGGAACCCAATGCATAGCGAATGTATTGCCACAATGACCCTTGAGACTCTGCTCCGACATGAGTGGTTTGCAATAGAAAAGAGTTCCACGAAGCCAACTCATGAAGAAAGACAGTACAACCCGCTCCTCAAGGCTCGGCCTCGAAAATGCCCAAAGTACGCTCGAGAGCAATATCATCCCTTTCGTCCAAAAGCATTACGATAACTCTTTTCCGACATCTTGTTAGAACGCTTGGGTTCAAGCTTGAATAAGTTCAGCGCGACAAGAGCTTACACCAATCAAAGGTTGTCGGCCCCACAAGGTACTATTTCAATTCTCTTTGGTCCGCCGCCTTATGCTCCTATCCAGATTTCCTTGGAAAGAGCAAAGTAGAGTTCGACCTTCTTTGTTGAAGATCGATCTGTGATGGATAAGATTTTCATATTGGATTTGAATCAAACTATTGGTTGTGGTGCCCGTTATTCTTGATTTCTTTCATTTCACTTGTGTAATGCTTCATTGCCAAAGGGCAATGTCATTTCTTTTCTTCAACAACTAGTTCGACTTGCATGTGTCTCTTAACATTCTAGAATTCCTTGATGCGGTGTGTGTGAGCATCTACTCTTCATTAGTGATTGTGCCGCTTTCTTTCTCGCTTCCTCTTCTCTTTCCCATTCACTGGTGATATGCGACGTAGGCAGATCATTCTCTCTCTCTCTCTCTCTTATCTTATTCATTGATTCGTTCACTTTCTTTTCTCTAGCGTGGAGGAAAGAGGATGACCCAAATGGATTTCTTACACAAAAGGGAGATCGTAATATCTCAGCTGTAGTTTTTCTTTGAGAATTTCTACTAAGTGTTACATCCAATTCAAACTTGCCTAGCTTTCTTTTTCTATGGAAAAGGTGAAAATTCTTTTGAGACAAGTAAGGTGTTCTTCCTTCATCCTCCATCCTCACTACTTCCCTTGAGAACAAGTATCGCTATGCAAGCTTCCTTGGTCGAGACCATTAGTGGCTACGAGGATAACCTTCTTAAGGTAACCTCTCAATAGCCGAGAGCTTTCCACGCCTCTCCAAGCCACTTGAGAGATTTGTAAGAGGGAGGGAAAGATAGGACTAGCTAAGGCACGTAGTGAAGAAAGTTTTCTCGAGATCGAACTCTAATCCGCTAGTCAAACCCAAAATGGATTGAGCCCTTCGGAATAGGATATGGAGAAGTATTTATCATTCGAAAGAGAAAAAATGGAGTCTTTGTCTAAAGAAATGTTAAGAAAGGGCGATGTATAGAACCTTTCAACGAGATAGTGTCTCAAAATGGAATCTGCTCCAAACATATATGCCATGGTTCCTTACTTACTTGACGGTGTAAATATCTCAATTTCACCCTTTAGATACTCTTCGGACCCATTACCGATACTAAGTAGTCAAAATTTGTATCCATTTTTCATGATATGATGCATGGATGGATATATCACAATTCCTCGGAGATTCTTCCACAATGGTCTCTAATAAGTGAGATTTCAATCAATGTTTACGTATCTTCTTCTATTCGAAATGATTCATCGAAATAATGAGTCACCCGCTCCATTGATACACATCCGAGATCAACAAATGCTGGGAGTTCCTCTATTCCATCTTTTCCTTCTTGTTCTTTGGATATCTCGTCAGATACATCTTCTCTTTGTTTCCCGCCTAGTGAGTTATATGAGTTAGAAAAGATCAAATCTTTGATGATTCCATTATACATGATGGAATCTCAAAACTTTGAATAGGTATCCTACATCTGAAATGAATCCTTTCTGGTTAAAGAATCTCTTTCTAGTTGTTCTGGAACAATTAGGAGATTCTCTGGAAGAAATTACCCACCTCTCCAACCGCCACTTCCACCACTACCTCCACTCCTCCTTGTCCATCCGTGCCCTCATCCTTGACTTCTTTATAGGTTCAGCCCTTGATGTCGCCGCCGAGCTGCAGCTCCCCACCTACATCTTCTCCCCAGTCAATGCCTCCACTCTATCCGCTTGTCTATACATGCCAACCCTTCACTCTCAATCCGACACCAACATCAAACAGCTCGACGATGCCCCGCTCCACTTCCTGGGCTTCTTGTATCCCATCCCAACTTCATACATCCCGAACTTCTTAAGCGATCACGCCGACGAGGCGCATGAGTTGATGCTCGCCACGTTCATGCGTGTGCACACATTAGCGAAGGGCGTCCTCGTCAACAGCTTCGAGGCTTTGGAGGCACGGGTGCTGCGCGCTGTCGCAGACGACCTATGCGTCCCGGGTCATAAGATGCCCCCGATCTACTGCGTAGGGCCAATCACTGCTAGCGGGGAAACTAGCGAGCCGCATCATGAGAGCCTGGCATGGCTAGACTGGCAGCCGAGTGGGAGCGTCGTGATTCTTAATTTCGGGAGCATGGGAACTGTTTCAGAGGCCCAGACAAGGGAGATCGCAGTCGGGATTGAGCGTAGTGGGCAAAGATTTTTGTAGGTTGTGAGAAGCCTGCCGCCGCCAAGCGGGCTAAAGGGGGCCATAATGTCATGGACTGAGCCGGACCTTAAGATGCTGATGCCGAAAGGTTTTGAGGAGCGGACGAGGGAAAGGGGGATTGTGGTGAAGTCATGGGCACCACAGGTTGAGCTTCTGGAGCATAAGGCAGTTGGGGGGTTTGTGACTCACTGCGGGTGGAACTCGCTGTTGGAGGCCGTGGTGGTTGGAGTGGTTATGGTTACCTGGCGTCTCTACGGGGAGCAGAAGATGAATAAGTTGCTTCTTATGGAGGCAGGGCTGGCTATCGATATTGGGGGAGATGAGAATGGGTTCGTGAGGGCTGAGGAGGTGGAGGAGAGGATAAGATGGTTGATGGAGGCGGAAGGCGGGAGGGAGTTGAGGAGGAAAGTGGCTGGCGTTGAGAAGGAAGCGAAGGAGGCTGTAAGGGATGGCGGGACATCTCACGCTACTATGGCAGAGATGCTGCGGTCTTTTGAGAGGTGGAGAAGACGATAGACAATAATAAAAAGATAGCTATGGACATTAATCCCGTTAAATCGAGTGAAGCAATATTGTTTCTTGGAAATCAGTTATTGATTCAAATGATTTCAGTAGAATCGTGATCACAGTAAGCCGGAATGTTTTAAAATAAAATTTAGAAAAAATAATATAAAAATTGATAAAATCAGGTTAAATCCTTCTTACATGGCGTAATTTTTGATATGGCTGGCACAAATATTGCATTACATTGGCACAATTATTTATTTTTTTATTTTAAATGATTGCAACGGCCACCTGCACAGATAGTGGGGGTTTATTTAAACAAATAATTATTATGTGTAAAGTTTGTATGCATCCGAATTTTACTATATATTGATGTACGTAATGCTGTAGAGCTTTTTTTTCTTAAGGATTTAAGAGATTTTAAGCACTGTGTATATCAATATATAGTGGGCGTATACGAGCATTCTGAGCATAATTAAAAATAAAAAATACTTAAAAATATTGATTGTGCCCAAAATTTTCATTTTTTTAAAATGTGTTCAAAATACCTTTATATACTCACTATTTATTGGTACACATAATATTCAAAATACCTTCTAAATTTTTTAAAAAACTCATATACACAATATTATGTACATCAATAAATAATAAAAATTTAGGTGTATCTCTAAATCAAAACTCTTTACATAATAATTTCTCTTTTATATAAACTCTCTCTCTCTCTCTCTCTCTCTCTCTCTCTCTCCATCTCACTTCCGTATTGTATGAATTTTTTAATTTTTTTTAATTTTAAAGTGTTGAGTTAGCTAAAGTTCAAACTTCAGGCTTCATACTAAAAAGTAATTCTTTTTCATAATAAACAATATATTTTGCATGAATTTATATGTTGGTAAATCAATGCAATTAATTAAAATAAAAATAAGTTAAACATATTGATTCTAACATAATTTTTAATCAACATTTGATTTAATGCAGTTAACATAGTTTAACAAATTTGATGGTATATATACATTATGAAAAACTAGTTCTAGCATCCTTATTAAATGAATTGAGGAAATTTATTAGACGAACCGAGGATTTTTGCTAAACATCCCTCTTGCCAAAATTCAATCAAATCATTTGAAAGTTAACAATGGGATCACCGTTTAGATTAATCATCAAAAATATCTATCCCAACCAATTTTTCCCTCAAAATCTTTAAAATTTGGCTTTTAAGTTATGATGCATTGTAACCATCATTACTTAACCTAGCAATCAAAGATGAAACATGTTGCCACTTTCTTATATGGAGTAATAACAACACTAATAATAATATCTCTTTGCCATAAATTTCCATCACTCTCGTGATATCAATCTTGGGGCATATGTGGGCTCCAAAAATTTGCCATCGACTTATCGATGAAGAGAGTACATTAAATGTGTCGGTAGAATTTTCAGAAGGCAGATGGAATAGTAGATAAGACACTACCTAGAGATTTCACCCTCATTTTATGAGGACTTTAGATCTTATTCCAAATTTCCAATAGGCGCAAGCACCTATAGTTAATTACCCCTCCCAATGCTGAGAGAGAACTTTCGATTAAGAATTTAGTCGTTAATGCATAATAAGAAGAAAAGATAGCAGATAGTTTAAAATTTAGGATTTAGAATTTATGAAATTCATCATTTTGACTTAAAGCAGATGGTTGGGGGGAACAATGATGCGCCTAATCTAGATCCCATGGTTCCACATCCGCCGTCATGTCCATAGTCTATGTAGTCGAGAAGGTAGATTAACGACGTGAAGGATCCTTGTCAGCAGCCATGTGTTGCGTCGTCCAAGAAACCTTTGTTGACCTGGGATGGTGTTTGTATAAGGAGAGAAACTTAAGTCTACCTTAGCTAATATAAGACTTTTTTTCCTATCAAGTATATCTTATGATTCACAACTCTAAAGACACATCCATTGGGGAACATGCGGGTTACAGTCGTGACCGTGATATAGTGGGGTTATTTGGCGACAACCATCCGGTCAGAGGACTCTGGTCGTAATTGCATCATATGGAGCCTACTGGCCAAGCCATGCAGTTAGAGGATACGGGTCACGTCTTTGCTGACATAAAATTATTTGAGAGTAAACATAGTTTTGTACTTGATTTGACTTTGACTCCTTTGTGATCTAGGGTTTTCTTAATTTATCACCTACGAAAAATAATTCTGAAAGGTGGATTGAGTTTTAGCTTTAAGTTCTTTAAATATTAAATTTCATTTAAGTATTTAATACTTAATGACATGTTAAATTTTACACTTAGATTATTTGAGTTAATTTGATTTGAAATTGCAATCACATTTTGATGAAAGTATCCCCTCCGGTTGAAATTTTCATTCAACACAGCCATCATCGGGGTGGTTTATTATTTCACTATTTCAGATCCTGTCAACTCTATTAATTTAATAATAGAGGATTAGATTTATTATCATATGATAGAATTAGCTTCACAGATGTTTTATTAGGTTGAAGATATTATAATATAATATAATTAGATTTTTAGGTTTTGTTAACCCAGACCTGGTCCTAAGACCCAACCGAGAATCAACCTGCGCAGCATCATCAGACACTAAGTTTAAGCATTCAGCATAGTATCAGGGCCCGTGTGGGTGTATTTGATTCCATTAATTTAAGTCTAAGGAATTTGTATAATATTGCTTATTTTGATTAAATTATATTGCAAGTATAAATTTTTAGATAAAATTTTGACAGCATTTTGGTAGCCTCTTGGCATCGTCCCCATATAGAGGACTGGGCCTGCTCACCATGCCAAGAAAGACATGTATGGGTGGTGTAAATACCACGGTCGAATGCATCATCCCACCATATCAAGAAAGACATGTATGGGTCTTTGAAGTACCTGTATGAAGCACAGATTTTTCTGCCACGTTAAGAAAAACGTGTACGGGGTATTTACATACTTGCAATGTCAGTTTAAAACATCAATTTTAACTTTTTAGTTGAATTTTTATTAATTTATTTATGCCTACTATTAGTGTAAAAGTTTGACAGTATTTCAGCAGCATCCTGGTGTCGTCCCCGTGTAGGGGGCTGCTTCGGGTATGCTGGGCCTACCCACCACGCCAAGAAAGATATGTATGGGTGGTATAAATCACAGCCTGAATGCACCTTCCCACCATGCCAAGAAAGGTATGTATGGGGCTCTAAGGGACCCGTTGAAACAGATTTCCCCATCATGCTAAAAAATGCGTGTACGGGTACTTATACACCTACAATGTTAATTTAAATAATAATTTTATATTGTAGCATAGTTTTATGTCAAGCTGTGTAGATTTCCCTATTAGTGTGAAGTTTGGCAGCATTTCAGTAGTATCCTGACATCGTCCCCATATAGGGGCTACTTCGAGTATGCTGGGCCTGCCCACCATGCCAAGAAAGGCGTGTATGAGTGGTATGAATCACGGCCTGAATGCACCTTCCCATCATACCAAGAAAGGCAAGTATGAGGCTCTAAGGTACTTGTTGAAATAGATTTCTCCGCCAAGCTAAGAAAGGTGTGTACGAGTATTTATACACAGCAAGTAAGTACAAATTTTCTCGTCACACCAAGAAAGGCGTGTACAGGTATTTATATTTAGCAAATATTTGTAATTACATTGACACATTAATTACATAAATTTAATATACTATGCAAGCATATGCATAGGAGTTTGAAATGAAATCCAGTAGCCTCCCAATATCATCCCCGTGTAGGGGCTGCATCGGGAGTGCTAGAGCCTTCCCACCATGCTTAAGAAAGCGTGCATGATAGGTGTCTTGCGATACCACGATTGAGTGATTTTATTGCACCTGCCGCGCTTATAAAAAGAGTCGCATAGGCCTTCAAACCTGTGTGAGAATTATCCTGATTTCCTCGACATGCTGAAGCAACATGCACAAGTACTTATCTCTCTTTGAAGCATGTTTCCTTTAGTGCTTCAGTAGCCAGGTGAGATGCAATGCTAATTACCTAAGTTTCTTTCATATTGCTGATGATCTCTCCTATTATGAAGCTAATATTTCAAGATCTTAAAAAAAGTGTTCATCTGAAAGTAACCTTTTTAGAGACAGTTGTTTCAAGCTGCCTAGAGTAGTTCAACAACCATGTAAGATGCAATGCTGATTACATCAGTTTTGTCATATTGCTCCTGATCTTCCCTCCAAGATCAAGCAAGTTCAGTCCAACTATAGCTAGCCAACTTAATAATCTTCTTCGCATTCAATTGTTTCCTAAAATTGTTAGTTTCATCCCATTTCTTAGCCTTAGCCAGCAAGTTGGATAAAAGCACATAAGTTCCTCCACCTAAAGTCCTTTCTGCATGAAGAACCCTCTTTTGAATCCCCACATGAACAACTTCATCACCACCATATATCTTGCAAGCACTCAACAACGCTCCCCACGCACAATTGTCAGGCTTCATTGACATACCAATGAAAAAAAAATCCTCTGCATCCTTTAAACAAGTAGCTCGACCATAAGTGTCAATTATACATGTATAATGTTCCTTTTCTGGAAGAATGCCATAAACCAAATACATTGCTCATGCTGAGCAAGTTACCAACTATGATAGAGCCAATTAAGTCATAAATTTGATTTCCAGTAGTATGGTCAACCACCAATGATGCTCCAACAATAGCGAGACCAATGACTGCAGTACCATCTTTTATCATGATGGCAGTAGGCGTAGGATCATGTCCACGCCACACATAAACCCGTATTATCATTCCCTCTGCAGCGACACCTTTGTTGATTGCTTTTATAGCAACAAGCAGTGAAGCACCTGTGTAACCCACAAATTTTGAATTCCATGTACAATTGTAGCACCTGATTTACTATGTCTGCATCAGAGTGTACAACTTCAACTAGCATAACATGGCTAGAAGTTGCCAACCAAACCCCAAATTTTAGTGAGAAGAAAATTGCACCACAAAGCGATGGTAACTACTTGTTGGCTCGCATCTTCAAAGTTGACAACGTTCTTTCTTTATCTTTCCAAGTCGAAGACAATAATAGCGGACAAAGGAGGTGGAAAAAGGTGATTGGCGACCAACACCACAAACATACAACCCCAAATATGATGGGTCTCAGAATCATTCAACAAAATAATCACACACCATGGCGATGCCCAAGAAGAGTGACGACTAAAGAACACTGGTGGTGAGTCCCTTTTCAGTTTTGAGTAGGATGAAGAGAAATAGAGGTGAGGAGGAGGGTTGTGGAAAAAGAAGAAAGGTGAAAGTGAGAGGTTTAGTGTTCATTCGATTTGTAGCCGAGAATAAGGGAGGAGGCTTGTGGCGCTTAGTTAGGGCTATGAATAGGAATGCCCTTAGGGTTAGGTCTTATAGGAGCATTTATAAGAGCATTTATTTATTTGAATAAAATCAAATCATAATTTTAATTTTTGTGATGACACAATTATATAATTAATATATATTGATTCTAAGTTATTCTGATGTTCCAAATGCAGCGGAGCAGTCCGTTTCGCGATCAAAGGCCGTTTAGTTTACACTGGTGCCGAATTGAATCAATTTCAGTTCAAATTGCGCGTTGCCACTTTCGACTGCTTGAAATTCACATAAACTCATCTAAATTGAGTGTGAATAGTCTCATTTAATAGGCTTTGATATTTTGACTCTAACAACATGATTAATTTTGTAAACGGAGGTCATTTGGGCATCGTCGTGGCTTCCCGACCTCGATAAGCGAGTCAACGCATCGACATATTTCCTTCTTGATCGGTTGATCATCAAATTGTACAATATGTATATTCTAATTAGTTTTGATATTTTGAATGCGATGACAAAGTTTGCTCATCGATCAAAGGTTATTTTGGCTAGTTTCGATGACATCGAGTGCATTTCAGCTCCGATTTACGCACTATTGTATCCGATTGCTCGATACTCATGCATACTCATCCGAATTGAGCATGAACAGTCTCATTTGATATGTTTAGATGTTTTGACATTAATGACATGATTAATTTTGTTAACGAAGGTCATTTTAGCATTATCATGGCTATCCGATCTCGATACACGTGTCAGCACTTTGATGACCTCCCTTCTTGATCGATCGACCGTTGAATTATGAAATATGCATATTTTGATCAATTTCGATGTTCTGAATGCGATGATAGAGTCCATTCATCGATCGGAGATCTTTTTGACTAATTTTTGGCACCATCAAGTGCATTTCAGCTCCAATTTGTGCACTTAAGCTCATCAAATTCACCTTGTGAGCTCGACTTGACTTATGGCGCATGCATGGAGGTCAATAAATGCCCCCCCACCCACCCCCAACAAATATGATTCATGCATGGAGTGAGTCATGTTTGTTAAAAAACTAGTTGACCCTTTGGGTTGGCCTTGGGTCTTGGAATACTTCAGCTTTCAACTTCCATGGTTCACTGAAGAGCTTCCTCCACCATCTACTCTCTACTTTGATATGTTTGTTGAAAGTCTCTTTCTTTTGTGTCTTCATAGATTTGGCTTTCCTCCGAGCCTAACTTCATGCTTGACCAGGTTGGATGGAAGAATCGGTTTGTTTGCTTTGAGATTTGAAATTCCTTCTGCCCTAGCTTAAAGCCTAACAGACTTTAATGAAGGATTAACCTGATTTATCTATATTGACTTGTCATGAAGTGTATGTATGCCCTGAGTCCTGTGCTTGCTACTTTGACAGACTCGTTGAAGGGTGCATACATATGACCAAGCCTTCCAGCTTATATTAGGTCAATATTGAGTTATTAGCCTAGCACTGTGCGCTTTAATAGACTGAATAATCATGAAATTCCTTTAATTTGGCCATTGCCTTTGTGTGAACTTGGAATCGCTTCCTTGGTCCTGTGCTTTCTGCTTTTGCAGATTTGATGAGGGAATTGGCTTTGATCTGTGCTTTGTGCTTGATCATATTTGAAAAGTGATTGGAATATCACCTTGCAAGCAATATATTGATTGATTTGAGACAGCTATGAATTGAGAGTTTCCTCAAATTATCTTGATCCGTCGATTGAGTGGAAAGATCTATTGGATTTTAATTTCTTGTAGTCACTAAGATAGATCTGGTTTGAGATTAAACAACTATCATCATTGGACTGACGAGCAAGGGCTCTTTCACTGAGCCTTTTCTTACGGCTTGTTGAGTGAGGAGAGCATCAGCAACTCGACCATTTATGAGCTTGTTGAGTCTGACCTTTAGAACCTACTTGAGTTTTTGACTTAAGCTATGATGACTTGGCAATCTTGTCATTAGACTGATGAATGGGGGCACTTTCACTGTGGCCTTTTCTTGCGGCTTATTGAGTGAGGAGAGCATCAGCAACTCGATCACTTGTGGGTTTGTTGAGTTTGACTATTAGAACCCATTCATGTCCTAGGCTTTAAGATGTAGGGGTTGATATGTTTTAACTTAGCTGATTGAAGCTTCCAAAATTTGGAGTTCTTCTAAATTAATCTTCGATATTTGACGAATCTTGGAGGAAAACTTTTGACATTTAGGACTATCTTTTCATGCATTGAAGTAGATTCTTTTTGTTCTTGTAAGACCTGCAACTTTAACAATAATAGTTATAGATATATTCAGGGATCTAGGCATAAAGCTTGATGTCAACCTGAATGCATATACAAGAAGCTCTCCTGTTTCACAGGGAATGATTGAACAACTTTGATTTATAAAAACTAAAAAAATGCCCCCTGTCTAATAGGGGGATTGCAGGCTAGTTCAGAATTGCATTACAGAGTTTGAACTGCTTTAATATCAATAAATAGAGCTTATTCTGATTATTATATATATTTATCTAAGGATCTAGGCTTGAAACACAATGTTAACTTAGCTAAATATATAAAAAATGCCCCATCTAATAAGGGGAGGATTTCGCAGTAACTTGAAAATTTGTTCTCATTTTACGAGAGAATTTTCAAGTGACATTACATATGTATTTGACATGAAAGCCTTACTAGTACAAGATTTATTTAAGTATTTATATACTTATCCATAGTTAGTTGTGATAGTTTTTGAGATATCGATCGTTGACCATTCATGTCAATAAGCTGGTAAGATCTTCCCTCATACACCTTCTCTATGACGTAAGGACCTTCCTAGTTAGCTTCAAATTTATCACTGATCTTGTGATGAGGGATGATTAACCTTCTCAGCACAAGAACTAATTCACCTTTCTGGAATGTCTGAGGATGTACTGAACTATTGAATGCTTTAGACATCCTCACTCTGTAAATTTCTAGACTTTGTTGAGCTTAAAGTCTAACTCCATTAAGCACATCCAACTCTTCCATTTATAGGCGAGCATTCTCATCTTTAATAGGATTGAATTGGACAGCTATTCGAAGTGATGGCATCTCAATTTCTAGTAGAAAAATAACTTCAACTCCAAATGTTAGAGCATAAGGAGTGGCCTTGGTTGTAAGTTATCCTATATGCCCAGAGTGCTTCCATCATTTTAGTGTGCCACTCTCTTTTATTCTTCGTGAGAATCTTTTTGAGTATCTTTACCAATGTCTTATTGAAGCCTCTGCTAAACTATTGGCCCTTGGATTGTAGATTGATGAATACTGCCAATCAATTTCATGTAGACCAACGAATTGTATATCTTCACACTCTTGAAAGCTGGACCATTATCTAAAATGATTCATCATGGCACCCCGAATCTATAGACAACATTATTAGTGAAGAAGTCAATAACTCGATTAGCGGTGACTTCTTTAAATAGAGCGGCCTCAGCCCACTTGGAGAAGTAGTCAGTAGTTGCTAGAATGAATTGATGTCCTATTGATGATGGAGGATCAATCGGTCCAATTATATCTATGCCCCAACTTTTGAAATGGCCACAGCATCAAGTGATTCGTGAGGTTAATGAATGAGATCTCTGTAGGACTTGATATTCATGACATTCATTTCGGCAAGATCTATGCACCATTGAATGCCAATAGTATCCCATCCTTTTAATTTTTGTTTCCATTTTAGGACCTGACTGATGCACCCCGCAAAGTCCTTCATGAATTTCGGACATAACTTTGTTGGCTTCATCCGTCTCTAAGCATCGCAACCACATTTATTCAAAGGATCTATGGTACAATGTGTCATTGACATAAGCATATCGTAGGATTCTTTTTGTAATTTATGTGACTAGTGATTTATTGCTCAGTAATTTGCTTTTCTTGATATAATCGATGAAGGGTTGTCTCCAATCATCTGGCTCTTCCACTATGAAAGCTTCGCATGATTTATTTGTAGTA
Source organism: Cymbidium sinense (assembly GCA_021442155.1). Taxonomy (NCBI): domain Eukaryota; kingdom Viridiplantae; phylum Streptophyta; class Magnoliopsida; order Asparagales; family Orchidaceae; genus Cymbidium; species Cymbidium sinense. The sequence goes on along the minus strand of CM038229.1, from coordinate 65,292,018 downwards.
CTTTTAAGTTTTTCTCTCTCTTGTACTTACCGTTCTTTGGGAGAGTGAGGAGCAATTTGAATTGCTTCTTGCTGACTTGAGTTTGATGTCCCCTCTACCTGCAGGGAGTCTGGATTTACTAGTTGCAGAACTCGATGAATGGACACTTCAATCAACACATCATCGTCATCCGTGTTCACCATTTATTTTGCTAGCTTGGCCAGGCAATCTGCTTTACTATTATTTGATCAGGAAACTCGAGCTAGTTTAATATTTGAACTTTGCTTCATGAGCTCAAGCACTCGCCTATGATAGTATGCCATTTCAAGCTTATTAATCTTATAGAGACCCAATGCTTTATTGATTACCAATTGAGAGTCTCCAAAGATTATTAAAATTTAGATGCCGATAACTATAGCTTCTTCGGGACTTGCTACCATTGCTTTGTATTCAGCTTCATTATTGGTTCTTGGCTCAGTCAGCCTGTATGAGTGCCTCATTATGCCATCTTTTGATGTTATAGAGACAAGACCAATGCTAGCTCTTGCTTTTGATAGATTTGGGGGCTGAGCAGGCTTAATATATGATGCACCATCGAAATACATTTCCTAGATTTGCAGCTTTTCTCTTTCGTGGATAAGCAAAATTTGTTTATCAGGTAAATCATAGTTGACCACTGAATCTACTAGGATAGGATGCGCAGTGAGAAAATCTGCTAGTAACTGCTCCTTTATAGCTTTCTGAGGTACATATGTAATATTGAACTATAACAGAAACACTGCCCAATGTGCCAAATGACTTGTCAACGCTAGCCTTATCATCAAGAACTTCAGTGCATCAATCTTTGAGATGAGTGTTATCTTATGTGACAATATGTAATGTTGAAGCTTCTAGGTGGTGAAGATCGGTGCAAGATAATGCATCTTGATCTGAGAGTACATTGCTTAAGCTCTTATCAATCTTCAACTGATATAGTACAACACATTTTTCTTGCTTTCTTCATTGTGCTGTGCAAGCAATGCTCCGAGGGATTCTTCTAATGCAACTATATATAAAATGAGGAGCTTCCCTAGAATTGGTGCTGCAAGGATTGGTGGATTCAACATGTATCTTTTGATGCTATCGAATGCTTCTTGATACTGATTGTACCATTTAAACGGTGCATTTTTCTTCACAATTTAGCAAATGGTTGACACCTGGCTGACAAATTTAATATGAAGCACCAGATGAATGCCAAATGTCCCTGCACGAAATGAAATTGACGAAGATTCTTCGATGGTGGCATATCCAGTATCGCTTCAATTTTATTAGGGTCGATCTCAATTCCTCTATACTGTACCATATAGACAAGGAACTTTCTAGACAAAATCCCAAATGCACATTTGAGAGGATTCATCTTGAGATCATACTGCCTAATTCTTTCGAAGACCATCTTTAGGTCATCAAAATGATCTTTTCAATTTATGCTCTTGACGACGAGGTCATCCACTTAGCATTATACTTTTTGATGAATCAACTCATCGAAGATGCGCGTCGTGGCCCTCTGATATGTAGCTTTAGCATTCTTCAATCCAAAGGGCATGACTGTGTAGCAGTATATACTAATTGGCATCTTAAATGATGTGTGCTTCTCATCTTCAATAGCTATCTTGATTTGATTGTATCCCAATGATCCATCCATAAATGAGAACATGCCGTAGTTGGAAGTATTGTTTACTAGTAGTTCTGATATTGGAAGCAAAAAATCATCTTTTGAGCATGCTTTATTCAGAGCTCGAAAATCAATGCAGATACAAATTTAACCATTATTCTTTCTCACTGGAACAACATTGGCAATCCAATCTGCATACTTTTCTTCTCGGATGAAGCCTGCTACGATCAACTTCTTAGTTTCTGCAATTGCCTGTTCTTCAATCTCTAATCTCATTCACCTAGGAGCTTGCTTAATAGGCATTGTATCTAGTTTAATGGAAAATTATGAACTTCCACCTCAAGAGATAAGCCTGGAATTTCAGAGTATGTTTAAGCAAAGCAGTCCTTAAATTCACATAGCAAAGGTTTTATTTCTTTAACTTTTTCATTAGGCAGAAGGGCACTAACGAAAATTGGGTGAGGATCATCCTCTGTTCCCAAGTTGATTTCTTTCAACTCATATATGGTAGCTAATTGTCCACCATCTTCAAGCTCTTAAGGCGCTGGCTTGGCTTCTACCTCCTCATAATTTGTAAGATTGACTTCATGAGGATCATTTTTATATTCGATCTCAGTATCAATCTCTTCTTTTGTTATCATATAACAAGTTTTTTCTTTGACAGTGTTTACGTCGGATGTATCCAAGGCCTTTAGATGTATGATTATCACACTTTCACAAGGTCTGTGAATTTTTTAGACCTTAGAGAGTATCAAAGAAGTCGGCTCGCCATTTATCTATTCCAATATCGACTCCCAATTTGTGCATCATCTTGTGAATCCTTAGAGGATAATATTTTGGCATTCTTGTAAGAACCATATCATCAGATTCATCAAATTGTATGAGCCAATCAGAATCCTGGTGATAGTACTCCTCAGACTTGTAAAATGAAATTCCACGTTCATTACTTCTAGGCAAAGGAGGCACATAGAAAGTCTATAACTCTTCTATAATGTGGACCTCACATCGAGTGATTTCTTTGAAGTGTTGAAAAGGAACTGGCATGATTACTAATGATTCTTCTAATATCAACAGGTCTACCATCCTTCTTAAAGAGATACACTGAACCTCACTTTCATAAGTAGGTTCAGAATCATACTCATGATCTGAGTATTTCATAATTTTCTTTCCTTTCACTAGAGACTTGTTTACTCCCTTGGGTCTGATAGAAGGGTCATCATCTTCTTCTTCTGTATCACTGCCCAGATGAGGGACTAGCCTTTTTCAATTTATGTGATGCACTAGCTGCTTTAGAAAGAGTCAGTGTCACCTTCTTTCTTTCTTTTTCCTTCTTCACTTCTTTGTGTTGTTTTGCAACCTTTGAGGTAAAAGCTTTGGATTGTTGAGGCTTGGGCTCCTTCAATAAATAGTATTTCACATCTTCATAGATTTTAACTTCATGGACTATAAATGGCTAAAGATTGCTATAAATTATGTGTTCTTCCTCATCTCTTATGTGTTTCATGCATTGCTGTAAAGTAGACGGGACTATTTCATACTCATGCAGCCAAGGGTGACCCAATAAGGCCCTGAATGAGTTGTTAGCATCAATGACGTGGAATTTAGCTTATGTGTAAAGTTTCCCAAATCTTAATGGCAAGGTAAACAATCCGAGAGTCTTTTGCTCTTTTTCATTGAAGCCGTGGATCATTAATTTGTCTCTTCATATATGTTGAATGTCGAGAGACAATCTCTTTAATGCTTTTAAACTCATGAGATTGACAGATGAACCTAGATCAATTAGAATTTGATTGATTATGACACCATCACTCTCCACAGAGATGTATAGTGGGCAATTGTGTTCTGATGTTCCGAGCATAAGATCTTCCTCAGGGAAGGTGATTGTCAGACGACCTTGAGATTGTAATACTTCAGCCGTACACCACTCGATGGAGTACGCTTCATATTTCTTCATATTCTTAAGAGCTTGAATTAAGATTTCACAAAGATTCTATGATATCAAAAGGGCCTCATACATGCTCAATTATGCAAGGATCTTCCTCAAGTGCGATAGGATGTTGTAATCGATCCCTTTATCCATGTGTTGACCTCATTTTTAGGATGAGCTCTCAACCCCTCCATCTTAGACATAGAACTCCTCTTAGACTTTAAGGGTTCCTTAGTCTTAAGACACATCTAGTGTTAGGTGGACACTCAACCTAGTCCTAGAGACTTAGAAGAGTTAGCCATAGGAATAGGTCATGCCTTAGGGGTGTTAGGAAAATTTTCCTACCCTATAGCTTGAACCACATTCCTCACTTCCTTCATTCAAGTCAACTCCAAATAAAATCAACATCAAACTTAAATTAATTCCAACTTAATTGATTTTCTTTAAACTCAAATCAATTCCAAATGATTGAAGCTTATAATTGAAATTCCAAGATCAAAATCTTTCCTAAGTCCTTTGATTCCTTCTTAAGGACTTAGCCTAAATCAAATCTAAATCAATTCAAATTCATGTAATTTTCTTACAACCCATTTATATTCTTATTTATATTCACATATATAAATGAAATATAAATTCAAACCAATCAAACCAAATTCCAAATTGAAATTCCAAGCTCAAAATCTTTCCTAAGTCCTTTGATTCCTTCTTAAGGACTTAGCCTAAATCAAATCTAAATCAATTCAAATTCAATGATTTTTCTCACAACCCATTTATATTCTCATTTATATTCACATATATAAATGAAATATAAATTCAAATCAATCAAACTTAATCCAAAATTTAAATCCAAATCAAAAATATTTCCTGAGTTTTTTTGATTCTCTTTCAAGGACTTAGCCTAAATCAAGTTCAAATCACTTCAAATTCATAAAATTTTCTCATAACCCATTTATATTTTCATTTATATGCATATATATAAATGAAATATAAATTCAAACAGCCAAAACCAACTCCAAAAACTCAAACTCAAATTCAATCAAAATTCAACCTAAGCCTTTCAAGTCAAAATCTCGAAATTAGCCAAATCAATTTCAAATCAAGCCAAAATCTTGATTTTTCTTCATGATTCAATCAATCCTTCAATCATGAATCCAAATATAAATACAAACTTTAATCATCAAACCAAAAATAAATTCAAAAATCAAACCCAAGTCAAACTCATGTTCACCCTTTGAACTTGAAATTGTCAAATGAATCAAAACCCATTTGACTTCAAACCAGTTGAAAATGGATTTATATTTCAATAATAAGTCCATATGTGAGTTCAATCAAACTCAAATCAAGCTTTGACCAAACTATTTAACCCACTTAGGCTCACTTGACCTAAAGTGACCTAAAGTGACCTAAAGTACTCCTTATGAGAAAAATTCTAATCCTAACCAAATTGGATTGAATTAAGCCCATCTAAGCCTCTCATCATGAGATGATCAATCACTCAGATTAGGTGAAACCAAGTCAAACCTAATAGTTGACCAAGTCAATAATTAGCCAAAATAAAATCTAAACTAGCCAAAATTCACCATAGGCTAAATTGATTAAAACCATTGATCAAAACTCATTCATGATCAATGTTTGAACTTGACCAAGTCAATATTTGAGCCTAACCTAGCCTAATTGGCCACTTGACCCAAGTTGACCCAACTTGACCTAAAAAGTCAAAATGTGTCAAAACTTGATCTAAGCCAAATTGATTGAAACCAATGGGTCAAGTTCATTCCAAAATGATTGTTGAACTTGACCAAAGCTTCAATTAGCCAACTAGACCTAACCTAGCCAAATTGACCATGAATCCAACTTGACCTAAAAGGAGAAATTGAGCCCAACTCAAATATAAATCAAATTGATAGGAAACAAAGATACCAATCTATTTCATATGACCAACCAAACATAAACCAATCTATTCCACTTAACCCACTTGACCTAAATGAACTCAATTGAACCAAAATGAAATATAAACCAAATTGAATCAAACCAAAGTAACCAAAACATTTTAAGTGGTCATATTAATTTGACCCAACCCTTGGCTTGACCCAATTTGACCAATTAGTCAACTTGACCAAAGTTGACCCATTTTGACCTAAATGGGTCAACATAAGACAAATCATATCAAACTAACTCCAAATTCAATGAAACTTGGCCAAACCTATTTTCTCAACGTACCCAACATATTCAAATTCAAAAATCAACCAAATGACCATTCTAGCCCTAGGCCATAGAATAAATTTTGGTTGAATCCATGGGGAATTTGGTCAAGCCCTCTTCATATCAACTTGATACCTTCCTAATAGGTCAAGTTAACCCTATGGAGGGTGGTGCACCCAACCCAATGGGTTTGGGTCAGCCCAAATGGACCCAAGGCCAAAATTGACCACATGGCTAAAATTGGCCATGTGTGAAACCTCCCTCCACCCAATTTGAAGCACACGGGAGGTTACCAATCCACTCATTAGCTTAAATCGACCATGTGCCAACTCCAAACAACTCAAACAACCCTTTCCATATTGGAAATTGGGTTAAAATGGCAAACCATGCTTCGACCGTCCGATTTCCATAAGGGGAGATATACTCCCCATAATTCAATTCAATTCACACATGCTCATTGTCGATTGGGTGTTAGAGAGTGTTAGGAGCCATCAAAGAGCAATCCTAAGCTTCCTAGAGGGATTTGGAAATATCCATTTCTTGGTTTTCTTCAAGAGATAATAGGGGAGCTCTATAGAATTCTTAACTTCCTCCACACTATAATTCAACTCAATTGCCTTTGCACACTCCCTCAGGGGACCAAATCAAGCTTGCTTAAGCTCTCTCTCAAATTCCAAAGGCAAGGAGAAGTCCAATTTGATCAAAGTCACAAGCAAGAGCAAGGGGAGTTGGTCCATAGAGCAAACTACCCAACCTTAGGAGCTAATTCTTTCACTACAGCTTCGTCTCAACCAGATGAAGCTCCTCCAAGGGAATCAAGCGCCGGTGATCACCTCCAATGAGGTATGCCACTTTTTGACCAATAGAATTAAGGTGTGTTGGTCCTTTGTGAAAGAGAGTTTATGGCATGAGATTTTGACCATTGGATAGGCTTATAATTAGGGTTAGATGGTGTGTGCAAGTTTTCATTCCAATCCGAGTTCGACCGAGCTCAGATCTTTCCTTTGAAAGTGGAAGGTCTCCATTAATCCTCAAGGAAGAACAGGGATGATCCTGGCCATCCATCCGTGCATTTTGGATGGACAGTCGAGATTAAACACATGTTTTAAACTCCATTTATCCTTTTAAAATCACGGGGTGATTTCTGGTCATTCGATCCTTGATCGAACGGCGGGTATCAAATCGTGTCCTGCCGCCGTCACACGTGCAGTGATGAGATGTTTAAGTGATGGCTCACTACATGACGCATGGAAAGCACACTGACCGCCGCCGCCGCGTGTCGTGCCATGGGTTAAAGGGGTTTAATTAGGTTTTAATTAATTCTAATTAATCCTTTATGCTTTAACAATTCATATCTCCCTAACTAAAAATCAAAAAAATATAAGGTAAATTTCTATTGAAAGATAATTCAATCTAGAATTTTCTAAAATTAGTTTTAATATATTTTGGATTGTATCTTTCTCTAATTTTGTCTTTTATTAAAAATTTTAATTTGCTAATTACTTCTTAATTAATCTTCTGATTAATCTCAAACTTCTTCGGTATATTTTAGGGGATGACCTCTACCTCTCCTAATTTTCTTGGGATTTATTGAAGGCTTAATTAGGGGAATTGCAAATATATTTCCTAATTACCCTCTTTATATAATTAAGGATAATTATGGGCTTGATTAGTGTTTTAATCCCTTAATGAAGTTGATTAAGGTTTGATCTAGTGAATAAGAGGCTTAGAGATTAATTTTGGGGTATTTCTCCTAAGCTATTCCCTAAACCCCCTTTTCTTTCTTTAATCTTTTATTAATTAAGGGCTAATTCATTAATTACCCTCTTAATTAATTTCTAAAATTTCTAAAACTTTCCAGAACTTAATTAATCTACTTTGGATAGATGCTTAGGTGTTCAAGAGCCTAAGTTCAATTAAGAAAATCAAAACTCAACTCATATATGTGAGGGGTGTTTTGAAATTACTTAAGTTAAACCCCTTAGCTTAATTAACCATTAATCATGAGCCAAATTACATTAGATTGTTTTCTTCCTAGGTGCATTGCAAATTTAAATTCCTTAAGAGATTTTATGTCATCTCATTGGCTCATAATTATTTGGTTAACTATGCTAAGGTGGTGTAGGTAAGGGTTAATTAACATGTTTAATTCATACCTTAACCTATTAAAAAATATAAAATAAATCTAATCATTTAAAAATTAAACAAAAATGTCAATCACATGTGGGAATGGGTTAGGAACAGCAAACTCAATCCATATTTTCAAAATTAAATCAAATTCAAAATCAAACAAAAATCATACTAAATAAACTTTGATTTACTTTATGCTTTCTTATTTCATAAGACTATCTTTAGGATGTAATTAAAGTAAATGAGTTTACATACTTCATTACTTTAGTTCTTTCCCTAACATGTTAAATATGTATGTCATGAGGTTTCATGCATTCATACTTTTCAAAATTCAAATTTAAAATGAAAATGTTTACTTTATGTCAAATTTGCATGTATTGGCTAAAGTAAAAATATGAGTGGCTATTATCACTATTAAATTAAAATTATTTTTAAAATATATAAATCAATTATCAAAACTAAAAGTGTGTTACCTATATCTTAATTATAAGCTTGCATGTGAGTAAGATATAAGGATGTGCTTAGTGTAGGTCTTCCTTCTCTTCTCTTTTAGTATAGTTTTGAATAGGATTTGGTAAGATGTTTGGTTCATTTGAAAAGAATCTAACACTTGCCTAATTCCATATCCTATTCATTCCTATACTATCACTTAAGAAGGATACTTATGCTTATACACATAAATTGCATAAACAAAATGAATCAACCAATACAATTTTTTTTTTTTTTTGCATTTTTTCTTTTCAATTCATTTATTTTGTACACATGTTTGTATTTAAAGAATGTGGTATATTAGTCTGGACAACCCCGAGATTGCGAGGCTTTAAGTAGCCCTAAGTATGTCTTGAACCTTAAACCTCTGGTTAACGATGGCGCTGTACTCACTTATGCCTTTCTTACTTTCATGTGTGCATGTGAAGATTTGATAAGAAATCCCTTTTCTACTTAATGAAAATCGTGCATCATAAACTTCTAATTTTCCTTAATTGAATTACTTAGCATGCATCATATAGTGTGTTAAACATTTTTATTTGTGTGTATAGATATGCTTAAGACTCATTCATGTGCATGCTATACATGTTGGGAAAGAAATGAAGTGATGTATGTTTTGTGAATTTAGTTCATTCTATTTAATCTTAAAATATCTTTCTTTTTCAATGGGTTTGTTTAGAGTTCATATAAATTTAGGATTAAATAAAATACTTAATAAAAATATTCACTAAATAAAACCAAAATATGAAACCACCTTAAAAATTACATAGGTTAGGGAAGAAAAGAGAAGTTCTCTTCTCTTTCCCTCTCTTTATAACTTAGTAATTAATTAGAGGATTCACTTGAACCTAATCAAAAAATGAAATAAAAGTAATCCAAAATAATTAAATCACTTAAATGAAACCCTCCTCTAAGTTGAACATGCTTCACACTTTGAAAATTCTAACTTAAAGCCATAGCTAAGCATACCACACAAAACTCCAAAGCACACACATTAGGCTACATCACAACTTCTAGCTTTAGGTTAAGGCGGTGCATAGTTTGATGCTAGCTTTTATTTTATGATATATGTTTTAGATTGGATGTTAGTATGTATGTGCGTAGAATGAATGGTATGGCGATCTTAGTCTAATAATTATTTTCTGTAGGGGATTGTGCTTAAGGGCACTGTAATAAATAAAAATATAAATTCTTTTGCAGTGCAGGTGCTTATACCCCTAAGCATAATCCTATAGGCTAGGTGGACTTAGTCACCCATGTGTGGGGTGATAAGTGTAATATACATTCTTGGGATTTAGTGGTTTGTTTAGCTAACCTTTATTTTGCAGGTATTAGCTAGATTTACTTTTTTTTTCATGTAAATTTTACTATTAGGATTTTGGAATGATTATTATGAGGATTAGGATGAGCATTAGTCATAAGATCTCATCTTTTTCACCATGTGAAGCCTTTGGAGCATTCACCTTCCAACCATCCAAAAGAAGAAACCAAAGAAGAAAGAAAAAAGAAGAAGAAAGAAGAAAAGAAGGATGAAGAAATGAAGCTTGAAGACACCCATGACAATGAATTCCTTACTTAATTATATTTAATTCATTTGTAATTTGGGCTGTATAAGGGTAGAGCTTGGCTACCCAATTTATTTTTGGATTTGTACGGTGGTACCCGACCATAATGTCCTCTTATTCTTTTGCGATTAGCATTATAAATTAATTGATGATTTGTTTAGCTTGCGCATTAAATGTCATCTTTTTTCTAGTTTCTTCCTTGCTTTATGTATGGCCTGGATGTGGATTAGCCTCTTAGGAAAAAAAATAAATCTTTTACCAAACTTAAGAACTCAAAACTAAAAATGAAGAATTTATAACCTCACCTGAAGCTTAGGTTTAAAATCAAGATAAAAGAATTAGCAATCCCTTAGCTGGATGAGTATTTCTTTTATAACATCATGCACAAATGCATCTTATTTCACTCTTGATTGGAGGGCTTTCACCTTTTCCAGAGAAACTTGGCTTGACCTTTGTGAGCCATAGTGGAAATACACCTCCTCCATTATCACTGATTTTGGCCAATAACTTTACTTCTCATGCATTAGGCATATGAATCCTATTAGCTTGAGTCAAAATAATTGTCCAAAAATGAAAACAAAATGAAATATTTTGACTTACAAGATCTAGTCTCTTTAGGGTGTGAGTTTAAGGACTTGGTCTCTTTCTAAATAAATAATAACCTAGCTATCTTGCATAAAACATATGACTTGCCTACATGAATTTAAAATTGTAGGAGGAGTTAGTTGGCGGCCACCCCCAGGAAGTTGTAAGTCCAAGCAGTCAAGTGGTTTGCTCTCTCCTGTGGAGGTAAACCAATTACCCATTTTCACCTTAGATTTAAGTTGTGCTTTTGGCTCTCACCAAAGCTCCCTAGATTTAGGTTTTGAGATTGCATCTCCCCTTTATGGATCATAAGCTTAAATCCTCTCCTCTTATGCATTTCTATAATCTTGTGTTATGGAATAATAAGTCCTAAATTTTTACTGAAAAATTCAACTCAAACAAACTAAATCAATTTTAAAAAAAATGTAAAGTCCAACCATAGGATAGTTTGAGATACTCACTAGGTTTCTTAGCATCGTGGACATCTTCGAGTTATCTTTCTTTTGGCTTCGATAATAACTCTTTGTCTTCAATTAATCCCATTAAATCTTCAAAAATAAACCAATCGATTGATAGTCCTTTCCTAATTGAAATCTTTGAATACAACGATCATTTAGCTTAATTGAGAGTATTCCTATGGGATCTCATCCCTCAGGATGTAATTAACTATGGGGGCTTTCCCCTATAGGGAACTTAACAAACCCGATTTAAAATAAATCCTGCTTAACTTTTCCATGTAAAGTAGGGAAGAATCTCTAGAACCATTGTCCTTAGAGTCATTATTGAGGTGACTAGGTCCATTAAAGGGTTCTATTTTATACTATTCCTTGATAGACTATCAATAGCACATGATTCTATCATGGCATCCCAAATGAATTTTATCTTCCTTTTTCATTGAAATTTCAAATTTAATTTCAACATTTTAAATAAATTATCAATCATAAACAATCACCCTTTTCTCTTTAATTTCTGATTTTTTAGCCATAAGTATTATAATTAAACAAAAGGAAAAATAAAAATGGTTCTTATTTATTTCTGTTTTAGATGGGTGCTTGAATATTTAATACTTTTAAAAATGTTTGTTTCTTTTGTATTTGGGTGATTTTTTTTTGTTATTCTTGAATTATTTGAAAATTATCGTATTTGCAGATTGGATTTAATTTTAGGTTAGTGGTTGATTTCTTTTTCTTCATTTGAATTTGGTAAATATTTCCAACCATCTTGTCAAAAGAAGAAAAAAAAAAGAAGGGAAGTGAGAAGAAAAAAATAATAAATTCATAATTAATTATAAATTATTTTAGGTTAACCATATTAATTTGTGCAATTGGGTTTTCATATGAAAATATATAGCTCTCATTTTTCTGATCTATGGCCAAATGATTATTTTAAATGCAAATTTAAATCTTTAAAATATAAATAAAAATTGAAACACAATATTCATCTTTTGATTAAAATTCAATTTGATTATCTTGTGTATAAAATATTATTGCCTAATTTAAAATAAAAAAAAAAAATCCAAATCTCACATTTGTTTAGTCTAGAATGTCAAATTGAAGCCTCTTTTAATTTCTATCATTCCTTACCAAAATGTTGAATTAATATTAATTATTTACAAAAATTGATATGATTTTTCTTATTTTTTTGTCATAGTCTTCAAATAGGGATAGCTTAATCTTAAAACTTAATTATCTCATGGAATAAGTCCTCTGCTCTATCACTTCTCTCTCCAATCATGAAACATTTGAAATCTCACTCTTTTTTTCACATTCTATTTTCCCTCATTAATTCCTTCTATCTCATTCATTAAGGAGATCCCATACTAATCTCTTTCTACCTTCTCATCTATTGAAAAGATAATCATCTTCCTTTGTTTGACTCCACTCCCATCAATCCCCCAAATAGCCTTGGTCATTCTACCTCTTGCTTTTGATTGAACACATGTTGATAACCATGAAATCTAAATTCATGATCACAAACTTCTTGATTAAAGGTTTTTCAAATGTGTTCACTAGAATGACATCCCCCATTAAGAAAAATTTGTGATTAACTCTTTGAAGATTTTCTAAGAGGTCTACTAAGGGACAATGATCTAAGGTGACAAATATTGTTCAATTCTCCATCAAATCGGTGAACTTAAAGTAGAGGATGTACTGACTTCTTGGGATTTCTCTCATGAGGAGCTTATACCAGAAGGATAATAATAGAAGCGGGTTAGTCATTTCTACAAAATATCAAGGCTGCTTGCTTTCAACTATCCACACAGGATTTGCAAATTGCTTACAATTTGTTCATTGCATCTACCCATCAGTTGGCCAAAGCTTTCGAAGTTCCATTGGTAAATGATTTGGGATAAAAAAAAACCATTCTATGTCAGATGTAAAAACTGTGAATCCACCAATGGAAAAGGAAGACACCAGTCACTTGGACACGAACATTCATTACCTTTGTGGGGGTTCTTTTATCACTAAATTAATGATTCAGTGTGAGGATTCATGATTCCATGTTTGGCAACATATTGGTTGTGTCCTTATACCAGAGAAACCTTTTGATGGTATCATGCCTGAAATCCCTTCTTCCTTCTATTGTGAGTTATGCCAGCTCAATAGAGCATATTTGTTTTGGTCAATAGTTGCTCATCCTCTTCACTCTTTGTTTGGTTTCCAAAACAGCAATTAATCCTTCCATTTTCTTATCGATCATTACAAATGTGAAACAAAATTGATTTGGATGTGTAAAGAAATGTGTGAATATTGTATATATGCTTGTGCTTCTTTATGCAAGTTTGAAGGCCTTGTCATCATCATCGAATCGAGATGAAATTTGGTGTCACAAGACATGTACCTCATTAGGGCATACCAAATAAGCTAAAATTGTTAGATGTCACTCCCCCTATGTCCAAATGTTGACAAACTTTGGTCAAAATTTGGAACTTAGAGAAAAAAGAGGGATGAGAATATTTGCATATATATTTACTTTTATCCAGTGATTGAAGGCCTTGTTATGCTTATCAGGGCATAACGAGATTGAAATTTGGCTGAGGTACTTCAAAACACCAACCGTCACTCTCATCAGGGCATGATGGGTAAGCCAAAATAGTTTGCAAGATGGATGATGAATCTCTGAAACTTCAATTTTGGATTAAATTATGGACTTAAAAGAATCAAAATTCCTCTAAAATCAATTTTAAATGTATTAAATTAAAATTTCTAATAGAATAAATATAGAGGTGAATATTAAATTGAAATAAAAGGAGATTATAATGAACTTAAAAAAGGACTTTCCAAGTGAGGGCTAACTCTAAATACATAAGAAATTTGCAATGAATTTGAAGTTTGGTTATGTATATTGATCTCTTAATGTGGAATTTAAAATAAAGTCAAATTAGGTTTGATCGCTTTTATATGAATAACTCTAAGTGCAAGAATATTATTCGATAGCTTACTCACAAATAACTTGTTGGCATCGATAGTCATGAATGTTATATTCCAAGTCTATTTGAATTTGTATTTCAATACAAAACTAAATCATAAGAAATTTGTTAAGTGTTATGTTTATATATATATAAAAAGGGGAAAATCAAATGAAATTTATAAGAGCTCTATGAAGAAGTTAAATAACATGTTGGCAAGCATAGTTAAAGCTCCTTAATGAATGATTGAAAGATTCATACAAGAGCTGTTAATAGTTTGCTTTAAACTATTGGAAGATAAATTCTCAAATATGAAAGAATTCAAACATGCTCATAAATGAATTTGAAAGCTTGGAGAATTGAAAAATTCAACAAGTAAACTACGTGCAAGTAATGTTTTAAATTACAACCTAAATCAATCGCCATCGGATCTATAACTCTTCATACAAGCAAACAGAAGGCGACACCAAATTAAATTCTCCATGAATTATGGAGTTTCTTTTAATCAAAAAATTAAATAATTTCATTTTAATTATGATTCTCAAAATTAATGATTTTTTTAATTAAATAAAATTATCTAAGCTATAAATACTTGCATGTGCTTAGACATAGAGATTTAAAGTGTAAATTTTAATGTCTGAAAAAGCTGCGTAGGCTAAGTTGAAATTAAATAAAAATATGAAATTAATCTCATGATTTAGAAATAAATTTAAGAGAATTACTAAATACTCACATGGGCCCCAACACTATGATGAATGCTTAAATTCTGTAGGATCTTGCGGGTTGCTTATTTAGTCTTAGAGCAATGTTAACAAAACCTAAAAATCAAATTATTATAAGAATTTCAACTTTTTAAAATATCTCAGAAGGTAATTCTATCATATAATAGTAGATCTGATCCTCTATTATTAAATAATAGAGTCGACAGGATCTGAAATAATAAATTAAATGATCAAGCAAGCTCATAAATCTTGATGATGGCTATGTTGAATGAAGATTTCAACCGGAGAGGATACTTACCATCAAAATGTGCTTGTAATCTCAAATTGAATTAATCAAAATCAAGTGTCAATATAAACACAAAAATTGGATAAATTACTAAGCAATTAATAGTTAAATGAAATTCAATCCTTAAATACTTAAAGCAAACTCTATTCAATCCACCTTCCGCAACTGTTTATCGAAGGTGACAAATTAAGAAAACTCTAACTCACAAAGGATCCAATGTCAAATCAAGTATTTTACTATATTCACTCTAAATTAATCTCATGCTAGTAAGGATGTGACACATGTATGTCTCGCATGGCTTATAGTAGGGTCCACATGATGCTGATTCATCGAGTCCTCCATCATGTGGTTGCCGTCAAATGTCACCATTATATTACAATCATGACTGTATCCCGTATGCTCTCCAATGGATTTTCCCTTTGAGTTGTGAATCATAGGGTACACCTGATAGGGCAAAAAGCCCTATGTCAGCTAAGATAGACTTAAGCCTGTCTCCTTAAACAAACACCACCCATGGTCTATAATGATTTCTTGGATGACGTAACTCATGTGTTGTTGATAAGGATCCTTCGATCAAGTTGGGTCGACTACCTCCTCTGACTAAGTATATGTGATAGAAAAATTTCCACACATATATAGAGTCGCCTTCAAATCTGTTGGTAGAAAGGAGAGGTGAAACTATATATGTATAAATTCATCTTTTTAGGATACAACATAGATCCGCAGATGTCTTTATTTAGTTGATCGAGTATATCATTAAGGAAATAGTGTACTATCTCGAAAGATAGAAGTCACTACCCTTTAATAGACCAAATCACCTCAATAAGGATTTGAGGTTATGCGTTGGAATTTAATTTTTTTGTCTTTGATTGGATTGGTTTATATTTATATTTCATTTATATATGAGAATATAAATAAGAATATAAATAAGTTTTGAGAAATTCTAATGAGTTTGAATAGGTTTGATCATGGTTTAGGATTGATTTTGGCTAAGTCCTTTAATGGAAAATTAAAGGGATTTAAGAAAATTTCCAAGAATTGATTTGGAATTTTGAGTTTGATTTGATTGATTTGAATTTAAATTTCATTTATATATGTGAATATAAATGGATCATGAGAAAATCTCAAAGATTTGAATAGGTTTGAATCATGATTTTGGCTAAGTCCTTAAGGGAGGCTTAAGGATTTAGAAAATTAGAACTTAGGAATTTTTGATGGATTTTGATCATGGGTTTCAATCATGGATTTTAACCATGGAATTGATTTGAGTTTGGAGTTGGAGAAAATCAAATAAACTTGATTTGGGGTTTTACTTGAAAGAAGAAAAGTGAGGAATGGTTTAGGGTAAGGGTAGGTAGATTTTCCTAACACCCCTAAGCCATGACCTATTCCTATGGCTAACTCTCCTAAGTCTTCTAGGGCTAGGAAATTAAATCTTCTACCAAATTAAAAAAAACTCATAATTAAAAATAAATAATGCATAACCTCACTTAAAGCTTAGGCTAAAAATGAAGATAAAAGAATTAGCAACCCCTTAGTTGGATGAGTATTTCTTTTCTAACATCATGCATAAAAGAATATTATATCACTCTTGATTAGAGGGCTTCCTCCTTAGCCAGAGAACTTGGGTTGACCTTTGAGAGCCATGGTGGAAACACACCTCCCCTTCTCTCTAATTTTGTCCCATAATCTTATTTCTCAAGTATTAGGCATATGAATCCTATAAGACTGAGTCAAATGATTGTCTAAAAATAAAAGTAAAATGTAATATATTTTGCATTAGATCTAGGTCATTTTTCATGCCCTTACATGATCTAGCCTCTTAGAAAGTGAGTTTAAAGACTTAGACTCTTTCTAAAATAAATAACAACCTAGCTATCTTGCATAAAGCATATGACATGCCTACATAAATTTAAAATCATAGGAGGAGTTAGTTGGCGGCCACCCCTAAATGGTTGTAAGTCCAAGTAGTCAGGTGGTTTTTCCTCTCTTGTGGAGGTAAATCAAATACCCATTTTTCACCTTAGAATTAGGTCATGCTTTTGGCCCTCACCAAAGCTCCATAGATTTAGGTTCTGAGATTATGTCTCCCTTCTATTGGCGATGAGCATAAATTCTCACCTCTTAGGAATTTCCATAACCTTGTATTGCAGAATTATAAGTCCTAAATTTCTAATAAAAAATTTAAATCAAATAAATAATTCAAATTCAAAAATGTAAAGCCCAACCATAGGATAGTTTGGGATGTTTACTAGGCTTCCAAGTATCCTAAACATCCCCTACTCATCTTCATTTGACTTGGATAAGAACTCCTTCCTCTTGATCGGTCCCACTTGATTTGTTAAAAATAAACTAATCAATTGATAGTCCTATCTTTGAAATCTTTGGAGACAATGATCATTTACCTTAATCGAGAGTATTCCTAAGGAACCCCCTTCTTTAGGATGTAATTAACTATGGGGGCTTGCCCCTGTAGGAAACTTTACATATGTAGACTCATTGTCCTTAGGAGTCCTTATTGAGGTGCTTAGGTCCATTGTAGGGTGGTGACTTCTATATTTTGAGATAGTACACCTCTCCTCAATGCATACCTGATTACCCTAATAAGAACATATGCAAATCTACGTGGTGTCCAAATTCATAAGAGCATATTTCTATCTTCATTTTATTCCGTATAGATTGAAGATGGAATTATACATCTTAGAAAATTGAAAAAAATTTCACCACACCATGTTAGACTTCTTCTTTGGATCATTGAGAATGATATTTTTATTAACTTCTATGTTCTTATCATTTTCTTTATTTAGCATTCTTTTCTTCTGTGATGATGGCAACACCTTGCCACTTCTTAGCTGTACTAGGGCTGCTCTATCTAGCTCAGATTATTGTAAAGAAGTCTTCTCTTCAGAATCACTGTTTATGCCTGAGGATCAGATGGAGCCTTCAGAATCACTTTCCAATTTTATGCCCTTCATCAATGGTGATATTGAAGACTCTGACTCATGTTTCTCCAAAAAGCACAAGTCTTCTTTCGAGCTATCATCTGTTTGCTTTACCATCAAGCAAGGCTTGAATGTTATATCGTTAGTGGTTCTTCTTCTTGGATTATGTTGAAGAAATGGATTCTATTGGGGAGTATCCAAGGATGCTGAGATAACCCGATAGACTTCTCCAAAAAGAGATTCTTCGTCATCATCTCCATCATCATTTGTTTCAATGATTTGGAGTCTCGACATAAAATTAGCAAGCTTAATTGGTTATCTTGTTGGTCATTGATATTTTTCAAGATTATTAATAATCTTTTGGGTAGTAGATTTCTTCTTTATCTTCTTTTGTTTGGCTGGCCTTTTGAAAGTTTTTGGTGAACTCTGAATAGGTTATTTCTCAGGATGGGAAAAACCAATCACCTTGGACTACTTTTGAAGTGCAGAACTTTTTGATGTTGACCATACTTTTAATTATAGTACTGGTTCAAGAGGTGATTTCTGCTTGACACCAGGAATGCCTTCTAATTACGTCAGCATCTTTGTAATTTTCTTTGAGATCGTAGCCTCCCATTTGTCATCCTCAACTATCTTTTTTTTTGCTTTATCGTTCTGCGAGGGCACGGTAGAGGACGTAACCATCATAGTAGATTCTTTCTTCGGATGAATAAGAATATTATTGGATAGCGTTAATTCACCTATCCTGTATTTTCTTTGTAGCTAGTCCTTGAATACATAACAATCTTCTATAGGGTGGCTAACTACCTGATGATATGGACAGTAATTTGGGTTGTCAGTTTGTCCTGACTCTTTGAGTCTTTTACATTATGGCAACTCCAACCCTACCTTGAGTGCTTATTGGAATAGTTTAGCTACACTTTCTCTTTTGAAAGAGTATTCTTTATTCATTTTCTCTTTAAGAGATGGATGCATCTGATCATCATCTCCTAATGATTGCCTTGGGTGCTCACCATTACCAGGAAAAGTTTTGGGTTTGTCATTGCCTCCAAGAACTAACTTCGATTAAGAATTGAAGGGTTGTTTAACTTTTTCCTCAAAATAGATAGGCTGTTTTCCCTTATCTACATTGTAAGTTGCTCTCCTTCCTCTATTTGAATCATATGAAGCAGTGTGAGATTCACTCCTCCTTGATTCTAGAAACTTCTCTTTCTTTGTTTTGTCTGGATGACTTTCAAGCTTAAAAAGATTTCATTTTTCAAATTTCACTACTCGATCCAAAAGTTCTTGAAAGATGGTCATGGAAGCCATGTGTAAATAGGGCACCATTTTATCGTCAATGTTGCCCATTAGCAGATGAATTGCATGTTCTTCTTCCAGTTGTTGCTCGCACTTCATGCTCATGTTGTGCCAAGGGGTTATGTATTTAGTGATTGACTCATCCTTCTTTCTCTTCTCTAGGGTGAGATCAGCTATTGTGGTCTTTCAAACTACATTAGCAAATTTTTAATAAACATTACCTCCAGCTCGGAGAATGTATTAAGTGAGTCATTTAACAACTCTATGTGCCACTCAAAAGTAGTTGAAGTTAAGCTGCTAACGAACTGGCAGAACAACAGCACGTCATTACCCTCAGCATTACCACAGGTTGCTTTATATTATGCTAGGTGCTGCCTAGGGTTATTGTTGATATCATGTTGACCTCATTTTTAGAATGAGCTCTCAACCCCTCCATCTTAGACATAGGACTTCTCTTAGACACAAAGAGTTTTCTTAATCTTAAGACACAGCTAGTGATTAGGTGGACACTCAACCTAATCCTAGAGATTTAGAAGACTTAGCCATAGGAATAGATTATGCTTTAGGAGTGTTAGAAAAATTTTCTAACCCTATAGCTTAAACCAAATCCTCACTTCCTCCTTCTAAGTCAAACTCCAATTCAAATCAACCTTAAGCTCAAATCAATTTTGACTTGATTAATTTTCTCAAATCTTAAATCAATTCTAACTTGATTAATTTTCTCAAATCTTAAATTAATTCTAATAGATTTTCTCAAATCATGAATCAATTCTAAATGATTGAATTGAAACCAATGATCGAATTCAAAATTCAAAAAAAAAAAAAAAATCTTTCCTAAGTTACTTTGATTCTATCTTATGGACTTAGCCTAAATCAAATCCAAATCAATTCAAATTTAAAATATTTTCTCATAATCCATTTATATTCTCATTTATATTCACAAATATAAATGAAATATAAATTCAAATATTCAAAAATAATTTCAAAACTCAAATCCAAATTCAACCAAAATTCAACCTAAGCCTTTCAAGTCAAAATTTTGAACTTAGCCAAATCAAATTTAAATCAAGCCAAACCCTTGATTTTTCTTCATGATTCAATCAATCCTTCAATCATCAAACCAAAAATAAATTCAAAACTCAAATTTAAATTCAATCAAAATTCAACCTAAGCCTTTCAAGCCAAATTCTTGAACTTAGCCAAATCAATTGCAAATGAAGCCAAACCCTTAATTTTTCTTCATAATTCAATCAACCCTTCAATAATGAATCCAAATATAAATACAAACTTCAATCATCAAACCAAAATAAATTAAAAAAAAAAAATCAAACCTAAGTCAAATTCATGTTCACCCTTTTAAACTTGAAATTGTCAAATGAATCAAAACCCATTTGACTCCAATCCACTTGCAATTGGATTTATAATTCAATCATAAGTCTATATATGAGTCCAACCAAACTTGATTTAAGCTTTGATCAAGTCAATTGACCCACTTGGCTCAGTTGACCCAAAGTGACCTAAAGTACTCATTTTGAACGAAATTCTAATCCTACCCAAATTGGATTGAACTAAGCCCAACTAAGCCTCACATTGTGAGCAACAATCATCATGAGATGATCAGTCACTCAAATTTGGTCAAATCAAGTCAAACCTAAGGTTAACCAAGTGAACACTTAGTCAAAATAAAACCTAAACTAGCCAAAATTCACCATAGACCAAATTGATTGAAACCATTGATCAAAATTCATTCATGATCAATGTTTGAACTTGACCAAGTGTGGTGAAAATTTTATATATCTCTCCCTTCATCTACCCCCTTCTTTTGAAAAAGAGGATAAATGAAAATAGAAATACATAAAATACGCCTTGTTGGGATGCCACGCAGATCCACCTATGTTCTTATTAAGATGATCATGTATGACATTGAGAAGAGGTGTACTATCTCAAAAGATAGAAGTGTTAACCTCCATATATGTGTCATAAGTCAAGTCAAGTTGAATTTGACGGACTTCGGAAGTGGCAGTGCACAAAGTGGGGCTCAAAATGCACTATATGCCATCAAAAATGATCAAAATGACCTCCGATCGATGAACGGACTTCGCCATCGTATTTAGAATATCAAAAGTGATTATAATATAAATATTGTACAATATAATAATCAATGAGCCGATATGCATATCGGGGAAGGAAAGCTATGATGATGTCCAAATGACTTTCATTCATGAAATTGATTATACCTTAAGCTTCAAAATGTTGAAAACTACTAAATGAGACTATCCACGCTCAATTCAGACAAGTTTGTGCAAATGTCGAATGATCAGAAGTGATATATGCAAATCGATATTGAAGTACACTGAACATCACCGAAATCAGTCCAAATGACCTTCTATCGATAAATGAACTTTGCCATTGTGTTTAAAATGTCAAAACTAATCAGAATATAAATATTGCACAACTTCATGATCAATCGATCAAACGATTGAGTCATCAACATGACTGAACACATATCAAGGTTGGGAGGCACCAACGCAAACCAAATAACCTCCATTCATGAAATTGATTATGCCATTAGTTTCAAAATATCAAAATCTATCAAATGAGACTATCAATGATCGATTCCGGTGAATCCACATGAACATCGAGTGATCAGAAGTGATAATGCACAATTTGAACTAAAATTGAGCTAATTTGATGTCGACCTTAACTAAACGGCCTCCGATTGTGAAACGGATTACAACGTTGCATCCGGAATATCGAAATAATCTAAAACTAATATATATATATATATATATATATATATATATATATATATATATATATATATATATATATATATATATATATATATATATATATATATATATATATATATATATCATATAATCATGTCATCATAAAATCCATATTAATTAAACACTAAAAAAATCTTAATTAATAATATATATACTACTTAGCCCTACCCGCACGATCTTCCCCCCTCTCTTTGTTCGGTTGAGGAACTGCAAAATAAGTTTGAAAATGTGTGAATGTGAGAATATATATATGTTCTTGTGTCTTTCTTTACAGGTTTCAAGACCTCGCTAATGCCCATTAGGGCATAGTGGGTGTTAAGAGACGGCTGCGATGTCACAAGACACCACTTCCTATGCTCATCAGGGCGTACCAA
Organism: Cymbidium sinense; assembly: GCA_021442155.1. Taxonomy (NCBI): domain Eukaryota; kingdom Viridiplantae; phylum Streptophyta; class Magnoliopsida; order Asparagales; family Orchidaceae; genus Cymbidium; species Cymbidium sinense. The sequence continues at coordinate 65,269,666 of CM038229.1, read as the reverse complement.
GTAAGCCAAAACTATCAGATGTGGCACCCCCTATGCCGAAATGATGCCAAAATTTAGACTATTTGCATATATATATTTGCTTTTATGCAGATGAATGAAGGCCTCATTATGATCATCAGAGTATAAGGGGATTGAAATTTGGCCGAGGTACTTCAAAACACCAACCATCATGCTCATCAGGGCGTGATGGGTAGGCCAAAATAATTATGATATAGCCCCCTATGTGGGGATGACGCCGGAATAATACCAAAGTGCTGCCAAAATTCTGCCAAATTTTTGGGACTTAACAAAAAATACACATATATACAATATAAAGTCCTAAAGAAATGAAGTGAAAATTAAATATAAATGAACTGTAAATGAATTTGGAAGAAACTTAAGTACAAATAAAATAAAAAATTATATTTCAAGTAAGAAAATAGGGATCAAACTCAAGTGAACCTATAAAATTTGAAATAAATTTGAATTCATTTGATATACATCACAAAGGACTTATAATAAATTTGAAGTCTAGTTTTGAAATAAACATGGAAATTGAAGTGGAGTTAACAATGAATCCAAATTGGGATTAATAGTTCTTATATGAATATGGATGTGATTACAAAGCTAGCCAATAAGCATGAATATGGCTAAGGCAATGAGCACTGAAGTTATTATAACTTATTCCAAGCGAATTAAAAATAATTTGAATTGAACACGAACAAATTTAAAAAATTTATATGAAGCTTGATAACCTATGTATTAGCATGATTGAGACTTTTTACTGAATAATTGACTTGTATTCAAAAGAAGCTTGAATTCAAATGAGCTCACTTATAGAAAGTATAACAACTTGCATGAGCGAGTATCAAATTTCAATGTTGAATTTGCAAAGATCTAATAGTCTTTAGTGAGCATAAGCTTACCGTTGAAATTTAGAAAATTCTATGAATAAATAAAATACAAGTAGAAATACAATATTTTGAGTGCAAATATAAATCTAATTCTGCTCCACAATCGTCACTGGGTCTGCAACTCTTTATACAAATAGATAAAGGCGATACCAAATCAAATTATACAAAAATCATAAGGCTTCCCTCAATCAAAAGTTAAAAAATTTCATTCTAATTATGATTTTTAAAATCAATGATTTCCTTAATTTGATGAAATTATTTATTCTAAAAACTCATGCATATGCTCAAACATAGAAATTCAGAGTGTAAATTTTAATATCTGAAAAGGTTACGCATGCTAAATTGGAATTATGTAAAAATATGAAATCGATCTCATGATTTAGAAATAAAATTACCTAAATTAATAAACACTTGCATGGGCCCCAACACTACGCTAAATGTTTAGATTCAAGTGTCTAAGGATGCTGCGTGGGTTGCTTCCCAATTTAGTCTTAGGACTAGGTCCGAGTTAACAAAACCTAAAAATCTATTATAAGAGTTTCAACTTAGTAAAATCTCTGAGATGGTAATTTTGTCATTTGATAGTAGATCTGATCCTCTATTAGGCGCTAAATAGAATTGATAGGATCTAAAGTTCTTAGATATATTCAATGCAATCGATCTACCTTGATGATGGTTATGTTGAATGGTGATTTCAACCGAAAAAAGGGGTACTTCCATCAAAATGTGATTCTAATATTAAATCAAATTAACTCAAATTGAGTATCAATTTGAAAATGCTTAAATGAAATTTAATGTTTAAAAGTTTAAAGCAAATTCTATTCAATCTAACTTCTATAATAGTTTGTTGAAGGTGATAAATTAAGAAAATTCTAGCTCACAAAGAAGCCAATGTCAAATTAAGTGTTCTGCTATGTTCACTCTCAATCAATCTCTCGTAGGGACGACCCATGTCCTCACCGCATTTTGGTCAATAGCTCCACGATGATGCGTTATGACCGAGTCCTCCGACGGGTGGTTTGGCTAGTAGGATCCATTATATTACGATCACCACCATACCAGATGCTCCCAATGGCTCGCTTTGAGTTATGAATCATAGGGTATACTTGATATTGCAAACAACCCTCTGTCAGCTAAGGTAGATTTAAGCCTATCTCTTTAGACAAATACCACCCTAGGTCTACAAGAATTTCTTGGACGACGTAACCCATGTGTTGCTGATAAGATCCTTCAGTTAGGTTGGGTCGACTACCTCCGACTACTGTGGGATCGATAGCGTGATGACAAACCATGCGACCTAAATCAAGCACGTCATCATTCCCCCAACCATCCTATTTAAACTAAAATAATGAATTTCACAATCTTAAATTCTAAAACTCCATATGTTGCTACTATACGCTATGCGTTAAAGGACTTAACGAATAGCCATAATTGAAAGTTCTCTCTCACTTACTAGGAGGGGTAATTAACTATAGGGGCTTGCACCTATAGGAAACCTGGAACCAGATCTAAAGTCCTCACCAAATGAGGATGAAATCTCTAGGTAGTGTCATATCTACTATTATGCCTTCTAAAAATTACACCAACACATTTTAAATCATACTCTCTTTAATTCAATTTGTTAAGAGCTCGGTGGCAAATTTTCAGAGCTCATAGATTTCTGGCGAATTCACTGGGGATAGGTTTCTCTTTTCATCTTTGACTAGTCGAATTTAATTTATAGTAATAGTGAATTATAACAAAAATTTTAAAAAAGATGACCAATTATCATTGAAACTACATCTGAGCTAATTATGTCATTATGACTAATCTGCTTGTTCTTTATATCGATGGATCTTCAGAATACACTATTCATCATGCAGCTAGGGTGTGGAGCCAACATCCGTCTGGCTAATGCTATAATCAATATTGGAGATGTTGGAGCTACCATTCAATTTGGTAGTGTAGACTTTCTAGCAATTGCTGCAAACAATCCTCTGAAGTACCTGTATATTATATACACAAACCTGTGCAGGGGAGGAGAATGATTAGAATGGCCACTACTACTACTGAGGTTCCTCAAAAGAGAGCCTTTCTATTCAAAAGATTGGGTCATTCTGAGATGCTAGTCATGAAAGGAACTATCACTGACAGAAAGTTTCAATCATGCCTGTGAATGCGACCACTTTACCAGTCGAACCTTTTGCACTAGGAAGGTATGATGCTGAAGCCTCCTCGTTTAGAGGAAAACTTAGTAGAAGGCAAAGAAGGAGAATAATTACTGAACTATGAGCTCAATAATTATTGCCTGAATTATTAGCCATGTGACCAGACTTGATGCCAGAAGCAAGTGTTCCTATTCACAGCAAGTTTAAAAATCTCAAGTGGGTGAAAAGGAACAACTCTTCTGGTTATATCAAATAATCATTTTGGGAGCAACGACACCTAACTATAATCCCACAAAGGAGGCATCCTGAGACTCTATCCCCTAAAGTGCATAGGGTGCTGAAAGTTGCTAAGGAAAGGGTCTTATGAAGAAAAAGTATCAATGCTCGATTATTAGAGAAAATGAGAAAGCTTTAATGAATTGCTACCATTAGTGGTAGTAAGAACTCATGATCATTTTAAGCAAGCCCTGCATGATGAACATCGGGGTGTGACACTTGAACCGCATGTTTAGAAATCCGCTATCGAAAGGTCTCGGTAGAAAGAAAAAATAAATATGGAGGCCAAAGCCCTCGAGAAGTAGTAGCACAAAAGCTTCTTCATCTGGAAGCAAGCTAACCTAGAGACAGCAGAAAAAAAGAAATGATAAACTACACACTTAACAACCATTGTACAAGCAAAAAATTGTACAACCATCTATGGAACCATAAGCAAGTGCTCCAACCCATAACAAGGTTCACAGCCTAGGATGGGCAAAGCAGAACAGCTCTACTGCTCAAATCAAATAGTCATTCTGGACCCGACAATTTTAGATTCCAGCTTCTCCAGTGAAGAAACTTGAAACTGTATATGTAAGAGTGTATCGGGTCCTCAAAGTTGCCAGGAGAAATGACTGATAAAAATAAAATATGAAGGTCCTGTCATTAGAGAGGCCAGGGTTGCTCTTCCAAGGAGACCTCCTTCTACAATCCTAACAAGATGTCAACCAATTCAAGTCCCGCAGGGTGGGCATCGATGCGTGACACTTAGACCATAAAGTCTAAGAATCCACCGTCGAAGGGTCCCGACAGAAAGGTGAGCAAATTTAGAGGCCAAAACCTCGAAGTAAAATTACATTGTAGAAAGAGAATGATGTGACATCTAGACTATAATCCTAGAGATCTGCCACAAATGAAACTCATCAAGAATGTGTACTTAAGAAAAAGGTCATATGTGATGAATTTCTGACGGTCGATGCCTTGGAAAGTCATCTAAGGAATCCCGTCGTCGACCAAATCCATATCTTCGAGAGGAGGTTAGTTTCGATCGCAGTCCTTCGATTGAATAAATTCATATTCCACACTTCGAGCCATAAGTTTATTGGAGGTGTCAATTAGAGATCTGCATCTAAGAGGAAGATGCTGATGTAAAAGGATACTCCATTCAAATGGGACAAGGAGTGCCAAGAAGCCTTCAATAACATTAAAAGTTACCTATTAAGTCCACTAATCCTTACAACATCTACTCCTAGGAAGCCCCTCATTCTATATATGGCTGCATTGCATTAGAAGAGTCCCTTGGAGCATTATTGGCACAACACAATGAAGAAAGTAAAGGGAATGCTCTTTATTATATTAGTCAAAGATTAATAGGAGCATAAATGAGATACTCTCTGATAGAGAAGCAATGTTTGGAATTGATCTTTGTAGTCCAAAAGCTCCATCATTATATGTTATCTCACAAGATTACTCTCATCTCAAGGATCGATCTGCTGAAGTACTTGATGAGAAGACTAGCGTTGACAGGTCGCTTGGCAAGATGAGCAGTATTGCTTTTACAATTTGATATCATATATGTTCCATAGAAAGCAGTAAAGGGATAAGTCTTAGTAGACTTTCTTGCTGCACATCCCATCCCTGCAGATTCTTTTCTTAATGATGATTTTCCTGTTGAGCAAATTATGCTCATTCATAAAAGAGAAAAATCATAAATTTGAGAAATGTACTTTGACGGAGCCTCATTGATCAAACAAGTCCAACCTTTAAAATTCCTAAGGGTAAGAGCAGGAATCAGCATCGTCTTCATAACGCTAAAAAGTGGGATAATGAGATGATCATATGGGTTGACCGAGCTAAGAACTAATAATGAAGCTAAGTATGAAGCCTTGGTAGCAGGTCTTGAAGAAGCTATTTTCATAGGCATTCAAAACTTTCATAATTTTGGTGATTCTCAGCTTATTATAAATCAAGTACTTGACATCTATAAAATTAATAAGCTTGAGTTAGCTTTCTACCATAAGGGAGTTCTCGAGCTTATGAAGTAAATACCAAATATCACACTAACTTGAATCTCTCAATAAGAGAATAACAAAGCTGATTGATTAGCAAAATTAGTTAAGAAAATGACAAATATGAATGGTGATTATGTCATGATCGAGATATTTACTCGATGAATTCTAGAGCCAGTAAAGTACCAATTCCCATAAATAGAGGGCTTATCAAATTTGACCCAGCAGGATGTGACTCAGGTTGCTCTTCATACTCTCCAAAATCAATAAGGAGTTATACCAAGAAGAGTTAAGAATGATATTACCTCAAAAAAGCAGTGTGAAGCTTTTATTGTAGAAGAGCCACATGATTGAAGGCAACCTTTCATTGAATACTTTAAAGAAGATAAATTACCAAACAATAAATCACTAGCAGTTCAAATTGATAAGAGAATATTACGCTATGCTTTCGTCAACAACACTCTATATCGTAGATCCTTTGAACAAATGTGGCTACGTTGCCTAAATGCAAATGAAGCTATCATAGTGATGGTTGAAGTTCATGTAGGATTTTGTGGTGAACATCAGTCAAGTCCGAAGATGGTAGTAAAGATCAAAAGGATGGGTTATTATTGTCCAACTATGGTGAGAGACTATATTAATCATGCTAATAGGTGTCATGAAAGCCAAGTACATGGGAATATAATCCATCAATCACCAAATCCACCACACCCAACATTAGCATCCAAGCCATTCGAATGCTGGGGTACAGATGTAATTGGACCAAGTGATCCTCCATCATCAGTTGATCACCATTTTATCTTAGCAATGACAGATTATTTCTCTCAATGGGCTGAAGCTATCCCATTTAAAGAAATTACTGTTGATCGGGTGATTAACTTCTTTACACATAATATGGATTATAGATTTGGAGTGCCATGCCGAATAATCTATGATAATTGCATAGCTTTCAAAAGTGTAAAGATTTATAGATTCATCGATCGACACAAAATTGGTTGGTAATACTCTTCAATATACAATCCACGAGCAAATGGTTTGGTGGAGGCATTCAACATGATATTAGTCAAGCTGCTCAAGAAGATTCTCACTAAAAACAAAAGAGAATGGAATACAAAACTAATAGAGGCACTATGGGTGTATCAAACCACCTACAAGATGCCAATAAAAGCCACCCCCTATTCATTGGTATTTGGAACTGAAGTAGTTCTTCCGCTCAAAGTTGAGTTGCCTTCACTTTGAGTAGCCATCACATACAATCTATCTGAAGATCAAAATGCTCATTTGAGAATGGAAAAACTCGATGCGCTTGATGAAGTTAGCTTGCAAGCTCATCAAAATCTGGAGGTTTATCGAGCAAAGATGTTCAGGGCTTTTGATCATACGATGCGGCCTTGAACATTCCAAAAAGGAGAATTGATCCTGGTGCTAAGAAGACTAATTATCTCCAATCAAAAATTTGGTGAAAAATTTGAGCCTAATTGGGAGGGCCTTTTTGTCATTAAAAAAGTGTATGAAGGAGGGGCATATAAACTCATTGACCTAAAGGGTGAAAGACCAATGCTACCAATGAATGGTCATTACCTGAAAAAGTACTATACATGATAAATACATTCTTGATATATAATAGAAATCCCCTTGCAAGATAGGGGCATTTTTTAATATATCTATTTAGGTCGACATCATGTTTCATGCCGAGATCCTTAAATAGATGAAAAAAAAGAAAAAAAATACTTTTCCATGAAAATTCTCCTGGGGCATTTTTAGATTTATATACATAGATGAAATCAATGTTACATGTTAAAACTCTCTTAAGAGCATATCAATTCAAATATTGATGTATTTATGTATTTTCATCTTGAGAGTTCTTCTAAATATGCTTTAGAATTCCTGCTGCAAGATAGGGGGCATTTTTAGTTTATGTCATGTTTATGTGAGTTGACATCATGCTATAAGACGAGATCCTTGAATATATTCTGATTCAAGTTGACATTGACCTTTACATTGAAATCCCTAAATATACCCATAATTATTACTGTTAAGTTGTAGGATCTTGCACGAATAAAAGAATCTACTTCCATACAAAAAAACATAGCCATAAATGTCAAGAAAAATCTTCTTCTAGATTTGCCGAATTCTGAAGATCAAGTCAAAAGAACTCCCAATTTTAGAAGCTTCAATCAATTGAGTTGAAGAAATATCAACTTCTACATCCTGAAGTCTAGGACACAGATGGGTTCTAAAGGTTGAACTCAACAAGTCCACTAATGACCGAGTTGCTAATGCTCTCCTCACTCAACAAGCTGCAAGAAAAGGCCACAGTGAGAGAGCCCTAGTTCGTTAGTTTGATGACTAAATCATCAACCCATCACAACTTAAGTTGAAGACTCGAGTGAGTTCTAAAGGTCAAACTCAACAAGCCCATAAATGGCTGAGTTGCTGACGCTCTCCTCACTCAACAAGCCACAAGAAAAGGTCACACTAAAAGAGCCCCCATTCATTAGTTTGATGACTAATTCACCAACCCATCACAGTTTAAGTCGAAGACTCGAGTAGGTTCTAAAGGTCGAACTCAATAAGCCCAAATGTGGCCAAGTTACTGACACTCTATTCACTCAATAAATCATAAGGAAAGGCCATAGTGAAAGAGCCCCTGTTCATCAGTCCAATGATGATAGCTGTTCAATCTCAAACCAGATCCAGCTTAGTGATTACAAGCAACCAGGATCCAAGAGATCCTTCTACTTGATCGATAGATCAAGATAATCTGAGAAAACTCTTAATTTTGGGCTGCCTCAAATCAATCTATTTATTGCCCATAGGGTGATATCTTAATTTATTCTCAAATGATCTGATCAAGCTCAAAGCATAGATCAAAGTCAATCTCCTCATCAAGTCTGCCAAAATAGAAAGCACAGGACCAAGGAAGCAATTCCATAGTTCATACAAAGCTGATGGCCGAATTGAAGGAATTTCATAGTTATTCAGTTTGTTAAAGCACACATTGCGAGACTGATAACTCAACAGAGACCTAGTATAAGATGAAAGGTTGGGTCATCTATACGTACCCTTCAATGAATCTGTCAAAGTAGCCATTGAAGGATTCATAACATACATACACTTCCTGACAAGTCAATATGAATAAAATATGTCAGTCCTTCATCAAGTCCGTCAAGCTTAAAGCTATGACAGAAGGAATTCCAAATCTCAAAATAAGCAAACCAATTTCTCCACCAAACCCAACCAAGCACGAAGCTAAGGTTGGAGGAAACTCAAATCTATAATGACATAAAAGAAAGAGATCTTCAATAAAGCCATTAAAGTAGGGAGTATATGGTGTAAGAAGTCTTATCGATCCGACAAGTCGATTCTGACAAATCGATCAAGCCTGACATTTAGCATATCTTAAATAAGGCATCATATTAATGATAAATTCTATCAAACCTCCATAAGTTATTGTAATCGAAGCTGAAATGATCCAAGTTCTGTAACTGACCCAAAGGGTCAACCAATTTTCAACAAACACAACTCGCTCCATGCATGAATCACATTTATTGGGGGCCATTTATTGACTTCCATATATGTCTCATAAGTCAAGTCAAGCCCATAAGTCAAATTCAACAGACTTTGAAAGTGATAGTCCACATATCAGGGCTCAAAATGCACTAGACGTCATCGAAAATGGTTCAAATTACCTCTGATCAGTGAATGGACTTCACCATCGCATTTTGAATTTCAAAATTGGTCAGAATATAAATATTGCACAATCTAATAATCAACCGATCAAGCGATCGAGCTATCTATATGTCGACGTGCATATTAGGGAAGGAAAGCTGCGACGATATCCAAATGACCTCCGTTCATAAAATTGATCATGTTGTTAGCTTTGAAATGTCAAAAACTATGAAATGAGACTATCCACGCTTAATTTGGATAAGTCTGTGCAAATTTTGAATGATCAGAAGTGATAGTGTGCAAATCGAGGCTGGAGTTCACTAAACATCAACAAAATCAGTCCAAATGATCTCTGATCGATGAATGAACTTTGCCATTATGTTCAAAACATCAAAACTATTCAGAATATAAATATTGCACAACTTGTTGATCAACTGATCAAGCAATCAAGTTGTCAACATGCCTGTGCATATGTCAAAGAGGCAACGATGCAAACCAAATGACCTCCATTCATGAAATTGATTATGCCATTAGTTTCAAAATATCAAAATTTATCAAATGAGACTATCAGTTATTGATTCAGGTGAGTCCACACAAATGTCAAGTGGTCAGAAGCGATAATGCACAATTTGAACTACAATTGAGCTAATTTGACCTTGACCTCAACAAACGGCCTCCGATTGTGAAATGGACTGCGCCGTTGCATCCAGAATATCAAAATAACCTAAAATTGACATATATATATTAATCATATAATCATGTAATCATAAAATCCATATTGGTGTTAATTAAACACCAAAAAAATCTTAATTTAAAATATCTATATCCTACGTAACCCTACCCGCATGATCTTCCCCCATCTCTTTGTTTAGTTGAGGAATCGCAAGCCAGTTGAAAACCCACTCCCACTCACTCACGATCCTTTAGATAGAATAAAAAAAGAAAATCGCAAGGCAAAATCACTCTGTAAGGCAAAAAATTGCTGACTCGTTCATCTCATCTGCAAAAAAGCCAAAGATTTTTTGGGCTTTAAAAGGAGGGTTTTTCTATTGAAGACTTAAATGAAGCCATGTAGCCAGGCCACAGTAGAATGCATGATTTCTATACTACTAATACTAGTTCTGAATACAATTCTCAAAGGTACAATGAAGTGATACATAAGTTCAGAAAATTAGCATTGTAAAGTCAAGTATTTTCAAGTAGTGAGCACAGTGGAGCAACCAGTGAATATGGTCATGCTTCCTCTGTAATAAGCAGTGAAGGCCAGAGCATGCAGGAAACAGAGATGGGAACGATGAAGAGCATTCATAGCTTTAAAAGTAACTAGCTATTTAGAAATAAGCTATGGCTCCGTGAAGAGCATTTCATCCCTTGTCGCCTCTTCTCTTCTATTCTTCATCATTGGGAGAACGAGTCTAGATCAATGGATTCACTTTCCACTCTTTTCCTCTTTGTGACTTCATGACTCTCCCAGCTGTCGGTGCCATTTCATGAGATTGAGGGGTGTGAATGTAAAACCTCTGCGAGATATTTGATGATTGCATCATCAACATTGAGGAAAATTTGAGCTTCTTCTGCCTTCTCCACCACCTCTGCTTTCATCTTTATAATGGCACTTTCGAGGGTCAGCCATGATGAGGAGAGTGCCACCTTCGAAGGAGAGGACTCGATGATGAGCAAGAAGGCTAGGTTGGACGTCAGGTTTCTGCTTTCATGGTTTGAACTTGCTGCTGCAATCACTGTCTTCCTCACGTTCATTATTGGCATACTTTCCATCTTTAGCACTGTGGTGAAATTAGTTATATGAACTTCAAAAGATAATGTATACTTCCATCTTCACTCTATGCAGGATAAAATGAAGATAGAAATATATTTTTCTTTCTATGCATTTTTGACACCATGTAGATCCGCAAATGTTCTTATTGAGAGTGATCGAGTATGACATTGAGGAGAGGTGTACTATCTCATAAGATAGAAATCACCACTCTACAATGGACCTAATCACCTCAATAAGGACTCCTAAGGATAATGGGTCTACATATGTACTAAAGATTCTTCTCCTACTTTACATGGAAAAGTAAAGTAGGGTTTATTTCAAACTAGGTTCATTAAGTTCCCTACAAGAGCAAGCCCCCAAATTTAATTACATCCTAAGGAAAGGGTTCCTTAGGAATACTCTAGATTAAGGTAAATGATCACTGTCTCCAAAGATTTTAATAGATAGGACTATCAATCGATTAGTTTATTTTAGAAGATCAAATGGGATTGATCAAAGAGAGGGAGTTTTTATCGAAGCCAAAGAAAGATAAGTAGGAGATGCTCATGATGCTAAGAAACCTAGCGAGCATCTCAAACTATCCTATGGTTGGGCTTTATATTTTTGAAATTGAATTATTTATTTGAGTTGAATTTTTATTAGAAGTTTAGGGCTTATAATTCCATAATACAATGTTATGGAAATGCCTAAGAGGTGAGGATTTATGCTTATGGCCCATAGAAAGGAGAAGCAACCTCATAACCTAAATCTAGGGAGCTTTGGAGAGGGCCAAAAACACAACCTAAATCTAAGGCGAAAAATGGGCATTTTGTTTGCCTCCACAAGAGAAGACAAACCGCCTGACTACTTGGACTTACAACTGCCTAGGGGTGGCTGACAACTAACTCCTCCTACAATTTTAAATTCATGTAGGCAAGTCATATGCTTTATGCAAGATAGCTAGGCTGTTATTGATTTTAGAAAGAGACTAAGTCCTTAAACTCACTCTCTAAGAGACTAGATCATGTAAGGGCATGAGAAATGACCTTAATCTAATGAAAAATATATTACATTTTTTTTTTAATTTTGGACAATCATTTTACTCAAGCTTATAAGATTCATATGTCTATAGCATGAGAAGTAAGATTATTGGCCAAAATCAACGAGAAGGGAGGAGGTGTGTTTCCACCATGGCTCTTAAAGGTCAAGCCAAGTTTCTCTGGCAAAGGTGAAAGACCTCCAATCAAGAGTGTAATAATATGCTTTTATCCATGATGTTATAAAATAAATACTAATCCAGCTAAAGGGTTGCTAATTCTTTTATCTTGATTTTAACTTAGGCTTTAAATGAGGTTATGAGTTATTTATTTTTTTAATTTTGAGTTGATTAATTTTATAGAAGATTAATTTTTTGCTAAGAACCTAATCATCATCCAGGCCATACATCAAAGAAAGGAAGAAACTATGGAACATGCTATCTTAATGCACAAGCTAAACAAAATATCAAATATTTTATAAAGCTAGCGCAAAAGAATAAGAGTCCATTTGTGGTCGGGCACCACCGCACAAACCCGAAAATAAATTGGGTAGTCGAGCTCTACCCTTATATAACACGGATTACAAATGAATTAATTTATAATCAAGTAAGGAAATTCATGTTATGGGGGTCTTAAGGTGATTGCTCCGAAGGCTTCACACATAAGATGTAATCTTATGACCAATGCTCATCCTAATCCCCCATAACATTCATTCCAAAATCCTAATTAAAAAAAAAAGAAAAGGAAAAGTAAATCTAACTAACACCTGTAAAATAGGGATTAACTAAACAAACCATACAAATCCAAAGCATGTATATTGGACTTAGCACCCCACACATGGGTAACCAAGTTCACCAGGCCTATTGGATTATGCTTAGGGGTATAAGCACCTGCACAATAAAAGCATTTATATTTTTATTACATCGCCCCTTAAGCACAATCTCCCGCCTAAAAATAATGATTAGACTAGATCGTCCTACCATTCATTCTACGCACATTGACCCTAACATCCAGACTAGAAATAATACATCACAAAATAAAATCAAATATCAAGCCATGCACCATCCTAACCTTAAGCTAGAAGTGATGACTTAACCTAATGTGTGTGCTTTAAAAGGTTTGTGTGGTATGTTTAGCTATGCCTTTAAGGCTTAGATTTCCTAAGTATGAAGATGTTCAACTTAGAGGGTGGTTTTGTTTAAGTTTTTTAGTTGATTTGGATTGATTTTATTTTGTATTTTTATTTTGGTTTTAGTGAATCCTATAATTAATTACTAAATTTTAAAGAGAGAAAAAAGAGAAGACAACTTCTCTTTCCCTCCCTACCTTAAGTAATTTCTAAAGTAGATTCATATTTGATTTATTTAGTGAATGCTTTATTATATGTTTAATTAATCCTAAGTTTAGATTTTCCCTAAACAAACCTATTCAAAAAGAAAGGCATTTTTAAGATTAAATAAAGTGAATTAATTATCACAAAACACACATCGCTTTTCATGTATATTTTACAATATATGTAATGAATGCATCCAAGCATATCTATACATACAAATAAAAATGTTCAACACACCTATGATGAATGCCAGATATATGTTAAGAAAATTAGATGCTTTTATGATGCATGATTTTCATTAAGTAAAAGAGGGGTTTCTTTTATCCATTATTATAATGTATATGTATAAAGACATAAGTGAGTAGATGGCATCATTGTGCTAAGACCATTGTGTGGTGTAAAGGTACAAGACTTACTACTAAGCTCTCAACCCCGGATTGTCCTGTGACTAATATACCACTTTTCTTAAATATAAGCACATGTACAAAAGTAATGAATGAATAAAAGAAAAGATGCAAAAGGTTTATACTTTTGTTTGTTTGTTTTATGCATAGGTAAGTGTGGATGTTCTCATTGGGTAATAACATAGGAATGAATAGAATGAGTAGGTGTCATGTTTTTCAAAGTGATGTTTTTTCCAGAACTATACACTTCAACCATGCTAAAAAGGAAAGAGAGGAGCTACTATGCACATCTTCATATTTATATCCACATGCAAGCTCATAAATAATTATAAGTAGCACACTTTCAGCTTTAGATTTATATATTTTTTTGAAAATATTTTTGAATTTAGTGATAATAATTCATATTTTTGCGCTTTAGCCAAAACATAATTTGACATACAAAAAATATTTCATTTTAATTTGATTTTTGCAAAAAACATGAATGAAATGAGTATACATACATATATGTTAGAAAGAACTAAAGTGATCAAAGCATGTAAACACATTCACCCTAATTAATTCCTAAAGATAATCTTATGAAATAAGAAAGTTTAAAGTAAATCAAGTTATTTTTAAAGGAGATTTGATTTTGTTTATTGTTTGATTTAATTTTGAGAAATGTGAGGTGATTTTGTTGTTCCTAACCCATTCTCACATATGTATATTATTTTAGTTTAATTTTTAGGTGATTAAATCACTTTATGTTAGTTAAGGTATGAATTAAGTGTGTTATCATTACCCTATGATACTTAATCAAATAATTATGAGCCAATGAGATGACATAAAATCACACAAGGAATTTAAATGCATAGAAAGAAAAAGGGTCTAATGCTATTGGCTCATGATTAATGATTAATTAAACTAAGGAGTTTAACTTAAGTAATTTCATAACCCCTCTCACACATATGAGTTGGGTTTTAATTTCCTAAATGTACATAGGTTATTGAACACCAACTCTTCTACCCAAGATAGATTAATTGAGTTCTAGAAAGTTTTAGAGTTTTATGAAATTAATTAAGCATATAATTAGTGAATTAACCCATAATAATGGTTGGATTAAGAAAGAAAAGAGGGTTTAAGGAATATCTTAAGTAAAGTATCCCAAAATTATTTTCTAAACCTAATTTTCACTTAATCAAAACCTAATTGACTCAATTAGAGGATTAAACCATTAATTATATCCTTAATTAATCTTAATTATATTAAGCGAGTGATTAAAGAATGAATGAGAAATTCCTCTAATTAAGCCACCAATAAACTCCAAGAAAAGGGGAGGTAGAGGTCATCCCACTATTAAGCACAAGAAGTTTGGGATTAATCAGTCGAGTAATTAGAGGGTAATTAACAAAATAACATTCCCAATAAAATCCAATTTCAAAGAAAAACACTATTCAAAATCCATTCAAATCATTTTTAGAATATTCTATGTTCAATTATCTATCCAATGCAATTTATTTCATAAAAAGTTGATTGAACTGGGGTTGATTTGAATTTGGTCAAGGCTAAGTCCATAAAATGAAATCAAAGGGCTTAGGAAGGGTCTTGGCATTTGGATTTGATCATGGGATTGAATCATTTGAAGTTGGAATTTGATTTATGATTTGGACTTTGAATTGATATTTGAATTTGAGGTTTGGTTTTTCTAATTTTTCTAGGCTTAGATATGAATTTAGGGAGTTTCCATGGTTCTTTAATAATTAAATAGCCTAATTAAAATGTTTAATCTCATCGGTGCCATGTGGGTCGCTGATGTGGCATGCACTTTCGACGTGGCGCAATGGGATTTGATATTAAAGTTGTCACATCATAGTGTCACATCAGCGACAGCACTATGCGCTTTCTCCTCACTCGTTCGATCAAGGATCGAATGGCTAAGGTTAAAGCCACGGATCTAAGGGGTTAAAACATGGAACTATGTTTCTTAAATCATGGCCTTCCATCCAAAATGTGCGGATAGGCATCCCATGATTTATCCCTGTATTCCTCTTTGAAGAATGGAGATTATCCATCTTCAAGGGGATGATCCGAGCTCGATTAAGCTTGGATTGATCCCAAAATTTACACACACCATCTAAGCATAAAGGAAAACACATCTAATGGCTAGATTTGCATGGGATTAAACTTTACTTCACAAAGGACCAAACCATATTGAACTTAAGCTCAGTTTAATGGCTAACCTCACTCGAGGTGATCATCGACACTCGATTCCCTTGGAGAAGCTTTGTCTAGTTGAGATGAAGCTTTGTTGAAGTTTAGAGGTCTTGAGATTGGGTAGATCCTCCTATGGGCCAACTCCTCCTTGACTTAAGCTTGATCTTGATCATGGATGGTCTTCCCTTACCTTTGGAGCTTGGGAAAATGCTTGGAAAAGTTTGATTGAGCTCACTGATGGAGCTTGCAAAGGGAATTGGGTTGATGTTGAGTGTGGAGTAAGTTGAATTTTCAATGGAGCTCCCATATTTTCAAGATATGAAAATCGAGAAGATGGAGTTTCAGAAATTCTTGAGAGAGCTTAGGGAGGCTAGAAAATGACTCCTCTAGCTTCCTATTACTTAATTGAATTGGGGAATCTGTAAATAAATTCAAATTAGGGGGAGTATATCTCCCCCTTGAAGGAACGGATGGTCATGCATCTCCCTTCAATTTTGATCAAATTGAGCTCATGCAATGGGTTGTTAGGCTGTTAGAGGCTTGCATATGTTTCATTTGGCCAGAGAGGGGTAGTGGGAAAGTGGCCATGTGTTTAATTGAGTGGAGGAAGGACTTTCATGTGCTCAATTTGAAGGAGGTGGTCGATTTTGGCCTTGGACTAGGTTGGGCTGACCCAAACTCATTGGATTGGGTGCACCACACTCCCTAGTGTTCAATTGATCCACTAAGAGGGTGCTAAGTGGTTATGGAGAGGATTTAACCAAATTCCAAGTGGATTTGGCCAAAATTTACCCTTTGACCTAGGGGTAAAAAGGTCATTTGGCTTACATTTTTATTTGAATATATTTAAGATGTTTGAAAAATGGGCTAGGCCAAGTTTCATTTAATTTGGAGTTGGTTTGATATGATTTGGCTCATGTTGACCCATTTAGGTCAAAATGAGTCAACTTGGGTCAAGTTGACCAATTGGTCAAATTGGGTTAAACCAAGGGTTGGGTCAAGTTTATATGACCAATTGAAATATTTTGGTGGCTTTGGTTTGATTCAATTTGGTTTATATTTAGGTTTGGTTCAATTGAGTTCATTTAGGTCAAATGGGGCAAGTTGACCAAATTGATCCATTTGACTTATTTGGGTGAGGTCATGGGTTAGTTCATGTTTGGTTGGTCATATGAAATTGATTGGTATCTTGTTTCCAATCAATTTGGTTTATGTTTGAGTTTGGCTCAATATTACCCTTTAGGTCAAGCTGGGTTCAAGGTCAATTGGGCTAGGTTAGGTCTAGTTGGCCAATTGAGGCTTTGATAAAGTTCAACAATCATTTTGGAATGAACTTGACCCATTAGTTTCAATCAATTTGAATTAGATCAAATTTTGACACATTTTGACTTTTTAAGTCAAGTTGGGTTAACTTGGGTCAAGTGGCCAATTGGGCTAGGTTATGCTCGAATGTTGACTTGGTCAAGTTCAAATATTGATCATGAATGAACTTAGATCATTGGTTTCAATCAATTTGGTCTATGGTGGATTTTGGCTATGTTGGATTTTATTTTGGCTAAGTATTGACTTGATCAACCCTTATGTTTGACTTGGTTTGACCCAATTTGAGTGATTGATCATCTCATGATGATTGTTGATCATGATGAGAGGCCTAGGTGGGCATGGTTCAATCCAATTTGGGTAGGATTAGAATTTAGCTCATAAGGGTACTTTAGGTCACTTTGAGTCAAGTGAGCCTAAGTGGGTCAAATGGCTTGGTCAAAGCTTGATTTGAGTTTGATTAAACTCACATATGGACTTATGATTGTAATATAAATCCTTCAAGTGTTTTGATGGGTTCTACTGATTTGTGATAGATTGCACTAAGTAGGGGCCACAGAGGCCTAGATCTAACTCAGACTTACCAATCCAAAGGGAGTAATCTACCAACCATAAGGTATGACTATCCAACCAAGGGGAATGCCTTTTGGTTTGCAATGGTCAAGTCTTAAGAAAAAAGCATGGGGACTCACATCTTCTAGAAACTAGAAACCACTGGGTTGATCAGTTGGTAAGGCAATAAATTGAACCTGACTTAGGGTCGACTACTGAGTGAATGTCGCTGGGGGGCTTAAATCAGCTCAAAGATAGTCAAAATTAATTTCATTTTTTTAGTTCATTTTGATGGATTCCATTGGTTTATGATGGATCACACTGAGAAGGAGCTTATTTTAGCCTAGACCTATCTCATATTTAATGAACCAAAGGGAGTAGCTTCTCGACCGAGGGGAGAATTATCCAACCAAATGAGTGCCTTTCAGTTTGCAATGATCAATTTAAGGGAAGAAAGATCAGGGACTTACATCTTCCACTACAAAAGACCACTGGGGTGATAGATTACTTTGGGCAACAAATCGAACCTGACCTAAGGCTGCTCGTCAATTTACGACAATCATGCTTGAAAGAATGCATCATAGTCTTACATCTTCTAAAGAGGAATGACTGCCAGGGTAACTTGCTTATGGAAAAATAGATTGAACCCAACTCAAGCAACTATGAGAGTAATCACCCGGATTTATCTCAATTCCCCTATAGGGAGTTTTGCTGACACTGCCCCAAATATAGGATGTCTGCTTAGAAATATGGGTCTTTTGAGGGCTTTAATTTTAATTCATAAGCAAATTAATTTATTTGTTTATTTAATTCATTTTATCATGGACCTAGACCTATCTCAGATTTACTGAACCAAGGGAGAATCTATCACTGAAATAATTCTTCAACCACAGGGGTGGCTACCAGGAAAGGGGGACTGTCCAATCCATAAGTAACCTGAGTAATGTCTAAATGGGATCTAAATAGAGTGCCCGTAGGGAGAGGGGCCGCTAAGGGCTTAATCCAAAACCTTGGAGAAGATGACATAACTATTCATACATCAAATAGGTATTTGGTGGCCTACTCAAGGAGAAAGTACGGGGACTCACATCTGCCTAGAGTGGTATATCCACCGGGTAAGTCACTATCAGCATAGAAAACATCAACCAACCTAAGGTTTTCATCAATTTACAATAATCATCCTAAGAAGAAAGCTTGGGGATTCACATCCTCCTATAGTGGAACTCATTGCTGGGATAGCATGTCTTTGGCTCAACAAGTGCCATCCGACCTAGGGTGACTACTGAGTGAATGCCATTGGAGGACTTATAACAACTCAAACATAGTCAAGAGAAAAGGAACCTCTGGGAGACTTATCCTAAACCTTAAATATACTCGACCTAGTTAGATCATGATGATTAATTCAAGAAGAAAGCTCAGAGACTCACATCTTCTTAAACAAAATCAACATGAGGTAGCTTATTGGCTGGGCAGTGAAGTCTACCATACTAACAAGGTGCTCATCGATTTGCAATGGTCAACTTAGGAAGAAAGTGTCAGGGCTCATATCCTCGAACAAATGACCACTAGGGTGACATACTAGATGTGCATGTAGACTGAAAATAATGAGTGAGTGCCATAGGGGGCTTGCTCCCACATCAAAGTAGCCTAAGACAAAAGATATGTGTTTATTTTTGTGCTTGTGTTAAAAGGAATAAGATGCCTCTTGGTTTCTCTTACACCTAACCTTAAACATGCTTGGGGATTTTGATGAAGTGGTTCCACAGATGGCAAACGGGATTTCCTACTAAGAAAGGATCCCGCTTGGGTTCTCTCACACCTAACTTAGTTGTGCTAACCGAGATAGGATGCCCCTTGGGTTCTCTCACACCTATTCTAATATCGTCAAGAAATGTGTTTTTATTGTGAAAGAGGGATAAGATGCCACTGGGGGACTCTTACACCTACTTCTAAACACATCACTATGAATTCCCAGGACAAACAAACAACGTTTTGAGAGATGAGAAGATTTTGATGAGATGGAATTAAGTTTTGTTAATTGATAGAATTATTTTCAAACATATTTTTTATGGGTAATATTTCTTCAAATAGATCCCATTAATTGGAAGCATTGGGTGTTCCCCTTTACAATCAATAAGCTGATAAGATCCTCCTTGGTAGGCCTTCTCTATGACATAGGGGCCTTCCCAAGTGGGTTCCTCCCATCTTTCGATGGGCAACAATTGGCCTCCTTAGGATTAACACAAGTTCTCCTACTCAAAAATACCTAGGGCGGGCCAGCTTGTTGTGAGCTTGAATCATTTTGGCCTTGTATAACTCGAGGTTTTGGCATGCCCGTAGGTGACTCTCCTCTAATACTTCAAGCTCTTCTAATCATAACTTTATATTCTACTTTGTAGTAATCTTGTTAGCCAATGCTATCCTTAGTGACGGGAGTTGAACTTCTAAAGGTAGAATGGCTTCTAAACCATACATTAAGGAAAATGGGGTAGATTGAGTTGGAGTTTGGTGTGTGGTGTGGTAGGCCTATAAGGTTTTAACCAACTGCTCATTCTACTGTCGCTTGATGTCATCAAGAGTCTTCTTTAGTATTTGGATGAGAGTTTTATTGAATACTTTTGCTAAGCCATTTTCTTTAGGGTAGTAGATGGTGGAGTATCTCCAATCTATACCATGTATTTTGGCGAAGCTATTGATCTTGGTGCTTTTGAATGCAGTACCATTATCAAATATAATTCATCGAGGCACATTGAACATATATACAATATGGTTCCTAAAAAATTGAAGCACATGTTGAGTTGTGACCTCTTTGAGTGAGATTGCCTCCGCCCACTTGGAAAAGTAGTCAGTGGCAGCTAAGATGAACCGATGACCCCTAGAAGAAGGAGGATCGATTAGACCCACAATCTGACCCAACACTTGAATGAAGAGGCAAATGTAGAATGGTTGGTGTGGTCCACACTACCTAACATTGATGGCATCTCCTAGCTACATCCATGAAGTTTGTAATCATCGATGACTAGTAGTATCCTAATTTCTCGATCTTCATCTTCAGACTGGATTGGTGTGCTCTACATAGACCTGAATGTACCTTAGTTATAATTCCATGGGCTTCGTGTTTGTCTAAATAATGTAACCACATTTGGTCAAAGGACCATCAGTACAAGGTGCCATCAATGAGAGCATAGGAGAGAGCTCACTATTTTATCTGATGGGCTTGTGACTTTTCTTGAGGTAGTTTGCCGGTGTTCAAATAGTCGATGAATGGTTGCCTCCAATCAAGCTCCTTGTCCTTATAGGCAACAATAACCTCCTTTTCAAGAGAAAGTTTCTTGATGAGTCCAGCATCAATAAGAAATAGGACTTATCTATTTTGGACCCTTATTGGAATGGACTCATCTTCTAGACATACCAATTCTTTAGCAAGTTTGGCCAAAGCATTTACTACTGCGTTCTCTACTCAGGGAACATTGTAGATGGTGACTTCAGGTATTTGGGCCAACAGCTTCATGGTATACTCATGGTAATGACAAAGCTTGGGTTTGAGAATCTTGTAGGACCCAGCAATCTGGTTGATGACCAACTGAGAATCCCCAAAGATGTTAATGCTCTTGACACTGATAGTGATGGTTAACTCCAAACTGTCAATCAAAGCCTCATACTTGGATTCATTGTTGGCGCATGGGTTGGAAAGGTAGTATGAGAATCTCATCATATCGCGATCTAGAGTTAGGAGAACTATTCCTACCCCTGCATTTCCTGGAAGAGTAGATCGTGGTGCTTCCCCTTTATGAAAAGAAGGTGCACCATCAAAATACATCTCAACCTCCCATAAGTTCATGATTTATTCATCAGGGAGATCATCACTAAGCAGAGAATCGGCAAGAAGTACGTGTATTGCTAAGAAATCCACTAGTGCTTGTCCTTTTACTACACTGAGGGGTACAAATGTGATATCAGACTGTGAGAGAATAATGGACCACCATGCCAAACATCCGGATAACATTGGCCATGTCATGAGGTACTGTAGTGGATTGGTTCTGGAAATCAAGTTCACCTTATGAGAAAGCATATAATGCCGTAGCTTTTGGGAGGCATAGATTAAAGCCAGATAATGTTTCTCAATAGGTGGATAGTTTGTTTCAGCAGGAATCAGATGAAGACTGAGGAAGTAGAGAGCACTCTCCTTCCCTTCGTCATTGGCTTGGGCCAACAAAGTACCAGAGAGTCGTCCAATGCAGAAATGATGAGTGGCTCGGATAGGGGATAGATAACCGGTGCTTCACCAAATACTACTTGATATCATCAAAGGCATGCTGACACTTGTCATCTCACTTGAACTTGGCATCCTTTTTGACAAGTGATGAGAAAGGCTTGCATCTCCCTGATATGTTGGAAATAAAGTGTCTTAGATATGCCAGCCATCCTTGAAAAGATCTGAGTTGAGTTAAACTCTTAGGAGGAGGCCTTTCTAAGATAGCTTTAATCTTTTATGGATCTATTTCTATGCCCCGATGTCGTACAATAAATCCAAGGAGTTTTCTTAAAGCTACTTTGAATGCACACTTCAGGGGATTCATTTTGAGGTTATATTATCTTAACCATTCGAAAACTACTCTCAACTCAAAGAGATGGTCTTCCTTTTTTTGCTCTTGACTACTAGATCATCAACATAACACTCAACCTGATGGTGGATGAGTTCATTGAAAATTTGAGTCATGACACGATGGTATGTAGAACTAGCAATTTTAAGGCCGAAAGGCATGACCCCATAACAAAAGATTTCGATCGGTGTTCAAAAAGTAGCATTTCTTTCATCTTCAAGAGACATCTTGATTTAGTTGTAGTGAGATGACCCATCCATGAAAGAGAAAACTGCATGAGATGAGGCAATGTCCACCATTAGTTCTAGTATAGGAAGAGAAAACTCATCCTTAGGACATGCCTTGTTTAAGTCCCTGAAATCGACGCAAATGTGAATTCGACCATTATTCTTCTTAACTGGGACAACACTGGCTAACCATGTATGATATTTTTCTTCCTTGATGAAACCAACATCGCTTTGACTTCTAAATGACCGTTGTTCGATTTCTAATCGCGCCTAGGAGCTTGCTTGATAAGGTTACCGCTATGATCTATTGCTAGCTTGTAGACTGCTATGTTAGAGATAATCCGGGCATCTCTTCATAACTCCATGCAAAGCAGTCCTTAAACTTAGTCAATAGCCTAACTAAGTCATCGATTTCTTCTTCATTCAGCAATGAACTAATGTATGTCAGGCGTTAATTTTCTTCTATTCTGAGATAGATTTCTTTAAGCTTGTCAATTGTTAAATGGATCTCCACTTCAAATTATGATAGTGCATCTTTGATTTGGAGATCATCTAGATTATCTGAGGTTTCTAAACACACATTCTCATAAGAGTTGGTATTGTGTGAAAGGAACCTATCAAGCTCCAAATGATTGGTAACTAAGCAAAGGATCATCATCGGCCTACACTATACTAAATCCTAGTCTTACTCTTGATTGTGCTTCCCTGCCTATATTATTCCATAGGTTCTCAAAATACTCTAATCTATGCCTGGACCATGTATGAGGAACCAAACCTTTTTGTATAAGATTAAGAACACAAGGCGAGTAAAAGTCAAATGGTAATTCCATTAATTCTTTGTATAAATTATCCTCAAGTTTTACATCAACTTCAGGAATTGAGAAGGATGATCCTAAAAAGAATCTCTTTGGCTTCATATCACTGGAAGACTTAGGGGCTTCTTTAACTACCAAACCTTCAACTTTTTGAGGTGAAAGTGTGGTTAGAGCTAAGGTTCCCAACTGGTGCCTGATAGTTTTACATGCATCTAATTTGAATACTTTGCTTTTTCTGGAGGCCCGGTCTTCGTCACTGTTTGGCTCAAGTGTCACCTCCAATGAAACCTGCTGAGAGGGACTGGCTGGTATGCTAACCACATTAGACTCATCCTCCAAACTAGATTCCAAGTCTATGTGAATAGTGGTACTCTATGGAACATAACCCCTGCTTGATGGCCAACCAGGGGTTTTCCACCTGAACCTCTATTCCTCCTGGTGGAGGTTGAGTCATCCTACTTGCATGTTCATATGATGGAATGAACTGTGGGTGGAATGTTCTATGCGGATCTATTTCATCTTCAGTTTCCCTTTCTTGTTCACTTGGATTTTCCTTTTCTTTTCTTTTTTCTTTTGCCTTTTCTTTTTTCTTTATTTTTTTTTTGAATTTTAGTTTTGTCCAAGTTCATGAGAAAGGGTGTTTTGAGGAAGATAGTAGGTCACATCCTCATATATTTCAATCTCTCTAATTAAAAATGGTTTTTCATCTCCTTTGACACAGTACTCAATCTCATCCTTCTTGAACTTGATGCACTGATGGAGGGAGGATGGAATTATCTTATTCTGATATATCCAGGGCCTACCAAGAAAAGTGGTGAATAAAGTATTCAAATCAATGATGTGAAACTTGGCTTCAGTCTTCCAAATGTGATCTCCAAAGGTAACACTATAGAACCCAAAGCCACCTTGTTCATTGAATCCTCTCAACATCATCCCATCTTCTGCATGGAGATGTCATGGTGTCTCCTCATAATGACCCGATGCACTTGGATCAACAAGAACTCTGGCTAGTCTGAATCTACCCATGTCAACTGTAATGTAGAGGGGACGGTTATGCTCCATATCTCCTAGAAGAAGGTCTTCATCTGTGAAAGTTATCCTCTAGGCATCTCTGGAATAATGTGGCTCTTCTCCAATAGTGGTCAGTTGAGCTAAGCATTTCTCAAGATCAAGGAGAGCCTTGATTAGTGATTTTCTCATCTCTTTGGGTAAGATAAGGTCATCGTATATGCTTAGCATAGATGACAACTTTCTTAGGTGAGAGAGAACATTGTAGTCCATGATCCTCCACAAGCATATCCGTGGAGCATCCGTGGAGGGCTTCGATTCTCTCAACCAATGACTTATTTTCCTCATCTTGAGGTGCTCTATGAGGTGAGAACCTTGCCATAGAGATTAACTCTGCGGATCCCTGGCGGTGGTAATGGAAGGTTCTACCTGCACATCAAGCTCACCTACAGCTTTTTCTATGGGACTCTCAGAATCAGATGATTCCAAGTCTATCTCAAGAAGTGAACACATAGTATTCAGAGTAGGAAAGTCCAACTTTGAATCAAAAAGACGAAGATCAAAATTGTTATAGTTGTTATTTAGACTTGAAGATTTATTAGGAATAGATTCAGACAACCTATCAGAAGTGACATAGATGTAATTCAAGCTAGCTTTATTCTTTAATTTCATGTGTTTGATAGGAGGTACATTGTAAAAATTAATTATAAAGTAAGAGGGGTTAGGATTTGATGCCCTCATCTGCTGATATAAGATGTCTACTAGCAGAAGAAGAACTATCTGAAGTAATGTTACAATGATGTGGAATGAACGGTGGACTTGGACTCACCTATTGGCTCGACTACATGTCGATGGCTGGCCGTTGCCCGAGCTCCCTTTCCTTGAGTTGGCTTTAGCAACTTGCAAACCTTCTTTGATGTTGGAGGTTTGAGCTGGCTCAGGTAGCTGCAAGGAAAGTTTCTTGATCTTCTGAATAATATTTTAAGAGGTTTTAGATAAGGAGATATCCCAACCTTCTTTGGTTTTGGAAGGATCACAAGTATCCCCAAGGATTACCCTAATGGAACTGGATGGTTGTTCCATATGGTATTCCTTTAGGATAACAATAACACTGGTCTTGAAGCTATGTTCAAGCCAGTCCTTAAATATGAAGCAATTCTCCAAATCCTGACCTAGCATATGGTGGTAGAGAAAAAAGTTAGGATCATGGCTTTTGCCCACTTCCTCCGATCTCCTAGGTTCGGGTAGCTGAAAATCAGACTTCTTTAAGAGATTTTTAAAGATCTTCCTGATTACATCCCTATTAAATGAATAAGGCTTATTATGTTTATCCAAAAGAGTAGGTGGATCGTAGCTACCTGGTGGTGGGTATGTGTACTCCTGCTGCTGATGATGTGGTTAAGGAGGCGGCGGTGTAGGCCGTGGAGGTCGTAGGGCCTATCTCTGGTGGTGAAGGTGGAAGCTGCCACCGAAAGCATGAAGTCTCTCAAACTGCTCTTTAGCCAACTATTTTCCCTTACCCACTGCTATCACTACCCTAGGCTTCTTTTCATATACCTTTTATGGCTTTGATGTGAGCAACTGGTATTGAAAAGGGAACTGTTTGGCCTCTCCATGTAGACTAGCCGCCTTGTTGATTAACTTCTCAAAAGTTGTGATGGTGAAGCCCTTAAGCATGAAGGTGACCGGGCCATGGATATTCTTTAGAATAATCTCAATGGCATGCTGTTCAGATAGCTATGGCTGGCATTTCATACTCAAGTTACACCATCTGAGAATGTAGTCAACAAGAGACTCACCTGGTTATTATTGTGCTACAACGAGATCGCCAACAGTAACACTTTGCAAAGCTCTAACAAACCTCTTGATAAAGAGTTGCTCCAATTCAGTAAAAGTCTTTACTAAACTATTGGGAAGTTCAGCATACCAATCAAAAGCTATCCTTGCTAGGCTATTGATGAAGAGAAGGAAAAGTAAAGCGTCACTGCCACCAACATTTCAATAACTAGCTCTGAAATGGGTGATGTGCTATCTCGGGTTTCCACTGCCATCAAAACTCTTGAAGTAAGGTGGCATGAAACTCTTGGTATATTAGATTGTATCTAATTCCTTCGAGTAGGGTCTACCCTTTGGAACTGATGATCCTCCCCGAACTTGAGCCAATGCTTCCTTCACCTGCTGCTCAACCATGGACTTGATATATTTCTCCTGTATTGAGATACTTTCCACTACCTTCTTATACATGCTGGTGCTACCTTGCTCTAATGGAGGTAAGGTCTTGACTGGGTCCAAGACATGCATAAACTCTGGCTGACTAGTCTCAGCTGTGATAGGATAAATTGATGGGGCTTGTTTCTGAAGTATTGAGATTGCTGCTAACAAGTCCTCAAGCTACCTCACCATCCTATCTATTTGTTTATCTTTATGTTTTAATTGATATTAGAGGTGTTGGTCTAATTGGGCTGTGTCTTCCTGCTCAGCCTCATCACCTTCCATAGTCTATGGCTCTCTAAGGAGGGATCCCCTGGTATCTACCATGCAAACCCCTACTGAGTGTCCCAACAAATCATCTTCATTGAGATCAAAGTTGATTATCTCCTCATCAGACCAGTCGTATCCTAGGATCTCCTTCTTTTCCATGAAATAGTGAGCTACTATGTCATCTAAAGAATGATCTATCTGAACTGGCACAAATGCTTTCTGCTGACCGGTGATGGGATCCACATCATGTACTGTGAGGCACCGGACCTCCCCTGCTGTTGGAGAATCAATTGTGTGAGGGTTGTACTTGCTAGAAGATATACACTTCTGACTGTCACTAACTCTGTATGGAGTGACACTCTTAGGAGGTTCTATGATCATAGGTGCAACTAGGTAGCCACCCTCTCTGTGCAATTGTTATAACCATCTCCAAATCTTGTTGCAGTCATGATGGTGAAGGGATGACCACTATGCTTCAGGGTCGCCATTCCTTCCAAGACCATAATAAGTGTAAGGAGGGGAATGCACCTGCCACAAGAGGGGATGGATGGATCCTGGCCATAGCCGATCCCCAACGGGTCCTCTTCTCTCCAGGATGTGGCTCACATTCTAGAATCCAGATGACATGAATACAGCGATGGTGGATGGGGTAATGCGTGTTGTGGAAACACCACCCACTCTAAGAACATGGGCCTCCTTTATGGAGAGTAGTGTAGAAATTTGTGATCACGAGGTAGATGCATTAGGAAAATCAATGAGTGCGGATGCCACTGACTGTCGACCAAACCTCTGCCTCTCTCAACTAGTGATATGAGCTATGGTATGGGCCTCCCTAGCCCTCTCCTATCGTAGATGCTTCCCCACACTACCGGGGATAACAGATCTCAAGAAAAATTGAGCCCTGAACTCAAACAAGCTCGCTAAACTAGCATGTAACAGGCTAAGCATACCACCTCCCGCCTAATTAACCGTAAAATCAAACCATTGGTGGAGGTGAAGTAGGGATCCTCCTAGCATCCTCTCTGTCAAAACCAGAGAGAGGATGGAATCAATTCAGTGTAACCAGTGGGGGAATCAAAGTTGGCAACTACTCCACAATTGATCGTGTAGCTGCTTCCATCTCCCTGGCAATGCTTGTATGATATTGCTTTATCATGCAATTTTTGTTCCTCCTTTGAGTCTTGGTGGGGCGAGCAGAGTAAGAACTAGACCTGACCTTGAAAGCAGGGGAGACTATCCCTAGGATCAGGGGAGCCTTCCCCTTGGAAGGTGCTTAAGGTAGCAGAGAAACAACACGAGACACAACAGCACCCCAAATCAATAACTGCAGGGAACTACCACTACCTTCCTCTTTAGGGGAGCTCGAGGGCATATTAATCTAAATGATCGCCTCATCACTGGTCCAATCTAGTGGTGAGGGGAGTGCCCTCACAAGTAATCCTCGCCCCCTCAAAATCTCATCCAAAATGAATGAGGTGGGCGTAATCAAAACAGGGAAGGCTGGCTTGATCCAGGGCCAAGTCCATCCCATGGGGAAAGGTAAAAACATACTTCTCTGCGGCCAACCAAATCAAACTCAATCAGAATCAAACCTGTCAACTAAAGTCTACAATGTTAAAAGTATTTGAATTTAGAATTTAGAATTTAGAATTTAGAATTTAGAATTTGAACTCATACTCAGTATTTTGAAAATGTTAAGTTGAGTTCAAATGATTTAGAATAGATTTCGAGACTTTGATTGGAAAGAGAAATTTTTTGGATATAGAATCCATTTTCAAACAAATTTGGATATGTTGAAAATGGGTTCAAATATTTTTTTTTTAAGGGATGCTTCCATAGGTTCACATTTGAATTTTGATTTTGATTTTGAGGACCCTTTATTTAACAAATTTGGGTATGTTAAAAATAAAGGGTCAATTTGTTTTATTTTGAGATTTTTTTGAATTTATTCACATAGCAAATTTGGGTATGCTAACTCGATGTTTGAAAACAATTCTTCTTTTTTGTTTCTTTCTTTACTTTGTTTTGTGAATCATTTTGTGATTTTGAAAAGAGAAATGGAATTTCCCATTTAGCAAATTTGGGTATGCTAAATGAGGAAATCCAAGTGTGTTTTATTTTTGGAAATTTTAAAAAAATATGATTCTTAGCAAATTTAAGTATGCAAAAAAAATCTTAATATGTTTCTTTTGATTTTAATTTAATTTTAAAAAGTAGGATCCTTAAATTTAAGAATGCTAAGGGGGATCCTAATGTGTTTTTTTTTGTTTTGATTTTGATTTTGAAAAGTAGGATCCTTAGCAAATTTAAGTATTGCTAAAGGAAACCTAATGTGTTTCTTTTGGTTTTGATTTTGATTTTTGGTTGAAAGTGGAGGCTTCACTTTAGCAAATATGGTATGCTAAAATGAAGTTCCAAATGTGTTTCTTTTTGTTTTTTCAAATGAAAATTTCACTTTAGCAAATTTGAGTATGCTAAATGAAATTACAAAAGATGTGTTTAAAATTTTTATGTTTTAGTTTTATTTTTAAAATGGAGACTTAACTTTAGCAAATATGGTATGCTAAAGAATGAAGTTCCAAAAGTGTTTTGAAAAATTTGTGAAATGGAAATTTCACTTAGAAAATTTGAGTGTGCAAAATGAAATTCCAACAAAGTATGTTTCAGTTTTTTTTTTTTTTGGATTTTGAAAGGGGAAACTTCACTTTAGCAAATGGGGTATGCTAAATTGAAGTTCCAAATATATTTTGATTTTTTTTTGTGGAAGGGAGATTTCATTTATCAAAAGTGAGTATGCTAAATGAAATTCCAAAAGTATATTTCAAATTTTATTTTTAGAAAAGGGAGACTTCATTTTAGCAAATGGGGTATGCTAGAATGAATTTTCAAATATGTTTTGAAAAATTTTGTTTTTATTGATTTTTAAAAAGGAAGATTTCCATTTAACAAATTTGGGTATGTAAGATGGAAATCAATTATGTTTAATTTTCAAAATATGTATATTTTGTGTGTGATTATTGCTTTTTGAAAGAGGAAATCCCAACTTAATCATATATGAAATATGTTAAGTGGCATTTCAAAATAATGTTAGTTTATTTGAAAATGAAATTTTCATTCAATAAATTTGGGTATATTGAATGGAGATATTCATATGTGTTTTTTTTTTTTTTTGAAAATATGAAAGTTTCAACCTAACATATGTGGAATGTGTTAAATAAAATTTCAAAGTTGTGATTTTGCTTGAAGATGTAATATCCATTCTACACATTTGGATGTATTGAATGGAAAGGCCCATCTTCAAATTTTATGCTTTCAAAAATATGATTGCTAGAATTTTGTTATTTAGAAAATGAGGATCCTACATATAACAATCATGAAGACTGTTAGATGAAGGTGATTTAGAAAAATTTTTGTCCAAAGTATTTTATTATGAGCATTTTTGAAAGAGTACTTTTTTAAAAGCAAGATTTTCATGAAGGATTTGTTTTATCTTTATTATTTTAGAATGAACCTTTACTTAACATGAAAATGGTAAGGAGGAAGTCTTTAATTAATTCATTTTTATTAGACTTTTATTTCACCCATTGGGGAACCCGATGGGGGTTTTCAGACCAACATAGGGTGAGGACCTAAAACCTAAAGATGTTGGCTAGCTTAACTTAAGGATGAAATAAACTAAGTGCCAATGGAAATAAAGATAATATTGGGTTCAAATAAAAGTACAAACCCACTATCGATAATCAGAGACAAGGATCATTTACCAAATATGGAGAGAGGAACCATCCCCAGCGGAGTCGCCAGAAAAAAATCTGTGGTGAAATTTTTTAAATTAATTTCTAAAGAGAATGTATACTTCCATCTTCACTCTATGTGGGATAAAATGAAGATAGAAATATATTTTTCTTTTTATGCATTTTTGACACCGCGTAGATTCGCAGATGTTCTTATTAAGAGTGATGGGTATGATAATGAGGAGAGGTGTACTATCTCGAAAGATAGAAGTCATCACCTTACAATGGACCTAATCACCTCAACAAGGACTTTTAAGGGCAATGAGTCTGTATATGTACTAGAGACTCTTTCCTTACTTAATATGAAAAAGTAAATTAGGGTTTATTTTAAATCAGTTTCATTAAGTTCCCTACAAGGGCAAGCCCTAATAGTTAATTACATCCTAAGGAATAAAATTTCTTAGGAATACTCTCGATTAAGGTAAATGATCATTGTCTCTAAAGATTTCAATAGGTAGAACTATCAATCAATTAGTTTATTTTGGAAGATCAAATGGGATTCATCAAAGAGAGGGAGTTGTTTTATCAAAGCCAAAGAAAGATAAGTAGGAGATTCTCACGATGCTAGAAAACCCAGCGAGCATCTCAAACTATCTTATGGTTGGACTTTATGTTTTTGAAATTAAATTATTTATTTAAGTTGAATTTTCATTAGAAGTTTAGGGCTTATAATTCCATAATACAAGGTTATAGAAATGCCTAAGAGGTGAGAATTTATGCTTATGGCCCATAGAAGGGAGAAGCAACCTCATAACCTATATCTAGAGTGGCAAAAAAGCACAACCTAAATCTAAGGCTAAAAATTTAGTTTGCCTCCATAAGAGAGGACAAACCACTGACCCTGAACTTACAATTGCTGGGTGGTGGCCAACTAACCTCCTCCTATGATTTTAAATTCATGTAGGCTATGTCATATGCAAAATAGCTAGACTGTTATTCATTTTAGAAAGAGACTAAGTCCTTAAACTTACTCCCTAAGAGACTAGATCATGTAAGGGCATGAAAAATGACCTAGATATAATGAAAAACATATTACATTTTAATTTTTTTAATTTTTGGACAATCATTTGACTCAGGCTTTTATGATTCATATGCTTAATGTATGAGAAGTGAGATTATTGGCCAAAATCAATTAGAAGGGAGGAGGTGTGTTTCCACCATGGCTCTCAAAAGTTAAGCCAAGTTTCTCTAGCAAAGGTGGAAGCTCTCCAATCAAGAGTGTAACAATATGCTTTTATGCATTGATGTTATAAAAGAAATACTCATCCAGCTAAGGGGTTTCCAATTCTTTTATCTTGATTTTAACTTAGGCTTTAAATGAGGTTATGAGTTGCTTATTTTTTTAATTTTGAGTTGATTAATTTGGTAAAAGATTTATTTTTCCCTAAGAGCCTAATCATCATCTATGTCATACATCAAAGCAAGTAAGAAACTAGGAAATATGCTATCTTAATGCACAAGCTAAATAAATATCAAATATTTTATAAAGCTAGCGCAAAAGAATAAGAGGTCATTTATGGTCGGGCACCACCGCACAAACCTAAAAATAAATTGGGTAGCCGAGCTCTACCCTTATATAACTTAGACTACAAATGAATTAATTTACAATCAAGTAAGGAAATTCATGTTATGGGGGTCTTCATTTCTTATTTTCTTCTTTCTTTTTTCTTCTTTCTTCTTTTATTCCTTCTTTTGGTTTTCTTTTGGGTGGTGGGAAGGTGATTGGTCCTAAGGCTTCACATGGTACATAAGGTGTAATCTTATGACCAATGTTTATCCTAATCCCCCATAACATTCATTCCAAAATCCTAATTGCAAAAATACATGAAAAGGAAAAGTAAATCTAACTAACACCTGCAAAATAGAGATTAGCTAAACAAATCATACAAATCCCAAGCATATATATTGGACTTAGCACCCCACACATGGGTAATCAAGTCCATCTTGTCTATTGGATTATGCTTAGGGGTATAAGCACCTGCATAGAAAAAGTATTTATATTTTTATTATAGTGCCCCATAAGCACAATCCCCTGCATAAAAATAATGATTAGACTAGACCATCCTACCATTCATTCTATGCGCATTCACCCTAACATCCAAACTAGAAATAATACATCATAAAATAAATGCAAACATCAAGCCATGCATCGTCCTAACCTAAACCAAGAAGTGGTGACTTAACCTAATGTGTGTTCTTTAAAAGGTTTGTGTGGTATGTTTAACTATGGATTTAAGGCTTAGATTTCCTAAGTACGAAGATGTTCAACTTGGAGGGTGGTTTTGTTTAAGTTGTTTAGTTGATTTGGATTGATTTTATTGTATATTTTTATTTTGGTTTAAGTGAATCCTACAATTAATTACTAAGTTTTAAAGAGAGGGAAAAGAGAAGAGAACTTCTCTTTCCCTCCCTACCTTAAGTAATTTCTAAAGTAGACTCATATTTGATTTTGTTTAGTGAATATTTTGTTATGTGTTTTAATTAATCCTAAGTTTAGGTTTTCCCTAAACAAACTTATTCAAAAACAAAGACATTTTTAAGATTAAATAAATTGAATTAATTATCATAAAACACACATCACTTCTTTTCTTTCTCAACATGTATAACATGCATATGAATGCATCCCAAACATATCTATACATACAAATTGAAATGCTTAGCACACCTTATGATGAATGCTAAGAAATATTACTTAAGAAAATTGGAATGCTTTATGATGCATGATTTTCATTAAGCAGATAAGTGGAGTTTCTTTTATCCATTATTCACATGCACATGTATATGTATAAAAGGCATAAGTGAGCATATTGTTAGCAGGGTGTAAGGTACATGACCTACTTAGGTTACTTAAAGTCTCACACCGTGGGTCAGACTAATATACCACTTTCCTTAAATACAAGCAAATGTACAAAAGTAATGAATGGAAAAAGAAAGATGCAAAAGGTTTGTACTTGTTCGTTTGTTTATTTTGTTTATGCAATTTATATGTGCAAGTGTGGATGTCCTCCTTGGGTAATAGCATAGGAATGAATAGGAATGATATTATGCAAGTTTCATGTTCTTTTCAAATGAACTATACACTTTGCCAAATCCTATTCAAAACTATGCAAAAAGGAAAGAGAGGGAAAGCTACATTATGCACATCTTCATATTTATATCCACATGCAAGCTCATAAATAATTATAAGTAGCACACTTTCAGTTTTGGATGTTTGATTTATAGATTTTTGAAAATAGTTTTGAATTTAATAGTGATAATAGCCATTCATATTTTTTGCTTTAGCCAAAACATGCAATTTGACATAAAGAAAATATTTCATTTTTAATTTGATTTTTGAAAAGCATGAATGCATGAAATACATATGACATACATATTTAGCATGTTAGAAAAGAACTAAATTGATGAAAGCATATAAACACATTCACCCTAACTAATTGTTAAAGACAATCTTATGAAATAAGAAAGTTTAAAGCAAATCAAGTTATTTTTAAAGGAGGTTTGATTTTGTTTTGAGTTTAATTTAATTTTGAGAAATGTGAGGTGAGTTTGATGTTCCTAACCCATTCTCACATATGTTTATTATTTTATTTTAATTTTTAAGTGATTAAATCAATTTTATGTTTTTGTTAGATTAAGGTATGAATTCAGTGTGTTAATTACCCCTTATCTATACCACCTTAGCATACTTAATAAAATAATTATGAGCCAATGAGATGACATAAAATCACATAAGGAATTTAAATCAGCAATGCACTTAGGAAAGAAAAGGGTCTAATGCAATTGGCACATGATTAATGATTAATTAAACTAAGGGGTTTAACTTAAGTACTTTCATAACCCCTCTCACACATGTGAGTTGAGTTTTGATTTCCTTAATGTACTTATGTTATTGAACACCTAAGCATCTAAAAAGTTTTAGAGTTTTGTGAAATTAATTAAGGGGGTAATTAGTGAATTAACCCCTAATTAAGGTTGGATTAAGAAAGAAAAGGGGATTTAAGGAATATCTTAAGGAAAGTATCTTAAAATTATTCCCTAAGCCTCATATTCACTTAATCAAAACCTAATTGACTCAATTAGAGGGTTAAACCACTAATTATACTCTTAATTAAGTTTAATTATATTAAGGGAGTGATTAAAGAATGAACTAACAATTCCTCTAATTAAACCACCAATAAATTCAAAGAAAATTAGGGGAGACAGGGGTCATCCCACTAATTAAGCTCAAGAAGCTTGGGATTAATCAGTTGAGTAATTAGAGGATAATTAGAAAAATAATATTCACAATAAAACCCAAATATAGAGTAAAGAATAATTCAAAATCCATTCAAATCATGTTTAGAATATTATATGTTCAATTATCTATCTAATTCAATTTATTTCATATTTTTCTAATTTTTCTAGGCTTCGATATGAATTTTGAAAGTTTCCATGGTTAATTAATAATTAAATAGCCTAATTAAAATTTTTAAATCCCACATGGACGATGGGCATGCACCTTTCCGTGGCATGACATGATTACTCTAAGTTATCACATCGAGTGCCGTCGTGGCGGCGCTACTCTCCTCACCCGTTTGATCAAGGATCGGATGGCTGAGGTTAAAGTCATGAATTTTAGGGGTTAAAACGTGGAGCTACGTGTCTTAATTCATGGCTGTCCATCCCAAATGCGTGGATGCATGACCCATGACCTATCCTTGTATTTCTCTATGAAGAATGGACATCGTCCATCTTCTAGGGGATAACCTAAGCTCGATTGAGCTCGAATTGATCCCAAAATTTACCCACACCATCTAAGCACAAAGGCAAACACATCTAATAGCTATATTTACATGGGATTAAACTTTACTTTATAAAGGACCAAACCATGTTGAACTTAAGCTCGATTTAATGGCTGACCTCATCGAAGGTGATCATCGACGCTGGATTCCCTTGGAGAAGCTTCGTCTGGTGGAGACGAATCTTTGTTGAAGTTTAGAGGTCTTGAGATTGGGTAGATCCTCCTATGGGCTAACTCCTCCTTGACTTGAGCTCGGTCTTGATCAAGGATGGTCTTCCCTTACCTTTGGAGCTTGGGAAAAGGCTCAGGCAAGTTCGATTGAGCTCACTGATGGAGCTTGCAAAGGGAATTGGGTTGATGTTGAGTGTGGAGTAAGTTGAATTTTTAGTGGAGCTCCCCTATTTTCAAGCTATGAAAACTAAGAAGATGTAGTTTGGGAAATGCTTGAGAGAGCTTAGGGAGGCTAGGAAATGACTCCTCTTGCTTCAATCAAATTGGGGAATCTGCAAGTGAATTCAAATTAGGGAGAGTATATCTCCCACTTGAAGGATCGAATGGTCATGCCTCTCCCTTCTGTGTTGATCCAATTGAGCTCATGCAATGTGTTATTAGGCTGTTAGAGGCTTGCACATGGGTTATTTTAACTAGAGAGGGGTAGTGGGAAAGTTGCCATTATTTAATTGATTGGAGGAAGGATTTCCATGTGCGTAATTTGAAGGAGGTTGTCAGTTTTGGCCTTGGGCTAGGTTGGTCTAACCCAAACCCATTGGGTTGGGTGCACCACACTTCCTAGTGTTCATTTGATCCACTAAGAGGGTGCCAAGTGGTTATGGAGAGGATTTAACCAAATTCCAAGTGGATTTGGCCAAAATTTACGCTTTGACCTAGGGGTAAAAAATTCATTTGGCTTAGGTTTAAGTTTGAATATATTTTTGATGCTTCAAAAATGGGTTAGACCAAGTTTCATTGAATTTGGAGTTGGTTTGATATGATTTGGCTCATGTTGACCCATTTAGGTCAAAATGGGTCAACTTGGGTCAAGTTAACCAATTGGTCAAATTGGGTCAAACCAAGGGTTGGGTCAAGTTCATATGACCAATTGAAATGTTTTGGTGACTTTAGTTTGATTCAATTTAGTTTATATTTAGTTTTGGTTCAATCGAGTTCATTTAGGTCAAATGGGCCAAGTTGACCAAATTGACCCATTTGACCTATTTGGGTTAGGTCATGGGGTTGTTCATGTTTGGTTGGTCATATGAACTGGATTGGTATCTTTGTTTCTAATCAATTTGGTTTATGTTTGAGTTTGGCTCAATATTACCTTTAGGTCAAGTTAGGTTCATGGTCAATTGGGTTAGGTTAGGTCTAGTTGGCCAATTGAGGTTTGATCAAGTTTAACAATCATTTTGGAATGAACTTGACCCATTGGTTTCAATCAATTTATCTTGGAACAAGATTTGACACATTTTTACTTTTTAGGTCAAGTTGGGTCAACTTGGGTCAAGTGGCCAATTGGGCTAGGTTAGGCTCAAATGTTGACTTGGGCAAGTTCAAACATTGATCATGAATGAACTTAGATCATTGGTTTCAATCAATTTAGCCTATGGTGAATTTTGGCTATGTTGGATTTCATTTTGGCTAAGTGTTGACTTGATCAACCCTTATGTTTGACTTAGTTTGACCCAATTTGAGTGATTGATCGTCTCATGATGATTGTTGATCATGATGAGAGGCTTAGGTGGGCTTGGTTCAATCCAATTTGGTTATGATTAGAATTTGGCTCATAAGAGTACTTTAGATCACTTTGGGTCAAGGGAGCTTGAGTGGGTGAAATGGCTTGGTCAAAGCTTGATTTAAGTTTGATTGAACTCACATATGGACTTACGATTGAAATATAAATTCATTTGCAAGTGGTTTGAAGTCAAATGAGTTTTGATTCATCAAACAATTTCAAGTTCAAAGGGGTGAACATGAGTTTGACTTAGGTTTGATTTTTGAATTGAATTTTGTTTTAGTGATTGAAGTCTATATTTATATTTGGATTCATGATTGAAAGATTGATTGAATTATGAAAAAAAATCAATAGTTTGGCTTGATTTGAAAGTGATTTGGCTAAGTTCAAGATTTTGACTTGAAAGGCTTAGGTTGGATTTTGATTGAATTTGATTTGAACTTTGGAGTTGGTTTTGGTTGTTTGAATTTATATTTCAGTTATATATGTGAATATAAATGAGAATATAAATGGGTAATGAGAAAATTTCAAAGATTTGAAGTGATTTGAACTTGATCTAGATCCTTAAGAGGGAATTAAAGGACTTAGGAAAGATTTTTTTTTTTTTTTTGATTTGGACTTTAATTTTTGGATTTAGTTTGATTTGAATTTATATTTCATTTATATATATGAATACGTATGAGAATATAAATGGATTGTGTGAAAATTTCATGAGTTTGAATTGATTTGAACATGATTTAAGTTAAGCCCTTAGGAGAGAATCAAAGGACTTAAGAAATATTTGGAATTTGGAATTTCAATTTGGAATTTAATTTGATTGATTTGAATTTATATTTTATTTATATATGTGAACATAAATGAGAATATAAATGAGTTGCGGGAAAATTTCAAGAATTTGAAGTGGTTTATATTTGAATTGGGCTAAGTCTTTAAGAAGGAAATTAAGGACTTTGGAAAAATTTAAAATTTCAATCATGGGCTTCAATCATAAGTTTCAATTGTGGTTTCAATCATTCGGCATTGATTTGGGTTTGGAGTAAATCAATTAAGCTGGAATTGATTTAAGTTTGATGTTGATTTGATTTGGAGTTTGACTTGAAGGAAGGAAGTAAGGAATCTGGTCCAAGCTATAGGGTAGGCAAATTTTCCTAACACCCCTAAGGCATGACCTATTCCTATGGCTAACTCTTCTAAGTTTCTAAGTGGGTTGGTGTCCACTAATCACTAGATGTGTTTTAAGACTAAGGATCTCTTAAAGTCTAAGAGGAGTCCTTGTTTAAGATGGAGGGGTTGGGAGCTCATCCTAAAAATGAGGTCAACAAGCATCATGCCCAGGGAAGAGTATGAGAAGAATCACCGTCTGTTGCAGACTCTTTCGGATATCTGGCTTCTCAATGCTACAGTTGGCAAATCATTAAGGAAGAGAAGAAAGATGGCTACTTTCTATCCCAGTTTCACTAATCAAAGGGATGTCATGGCAAATATATATTTGAGGGATCCAACAGGGCATCCCATGCATTCTAAATCTACACTCAAGCAGGTTCCTCTGGCAGTGGATGAATTTTCTTCTTTTCAAGATATGGGAGGTCATGCAGTAGCTCAGTTCTTCCTATTTGATTAAGAATTGGCTGCAATTATTTTTCAATTTTAACTCTTGTGAGACCTCTTTGTCTTCCCAAAGTGACGAGTTTCATATATAATCAGTAGGAAAGATTCATCTGTGCTGGGAGAGTTTTCCATGACCCAGAGAATAGATGTCAGCGATCTGAAGCTGATAGCAGCTTGAATGAGTTATCAGCACTCTAAGAAGGATTGTAGAGAGTACAAATCACAATACAAGATCATAACATTTATGTTTATCTCGAAAAATAGCTGCCTCTTCCCGGTTCTTCAACACAATTTCATGAGAAGCTGCGGTTTCATCAATTCAAGCGGTCATCTTCAACCTACCTTTGCCAAAATCTCCTTGCCGATCATTACAAGTGTGCAGAAAAATAAGTTTAAAAATGTGTGTGTGTGTGTGCGTGCGTGCGTGCTTATGTCTTTCTTTACAGGTTTTAAGACCCCGCTAATTCTCATTAGAGTGGTAGTGCGAAGAAGGCGGTTGTGGTGTCATAGACTTTCGAGGTGTCTGGTGTAAACCATCGATGTGGCACCCCGCCAAAATCTTTGAAATTTGCATATATATTTGCTTTTTTGCAAGTGATTGAAGGCCTCATTATGCTCATCAGGGCATAACAGGATTGAAATTCTACCCAAGTGCTTCAAAACACATACCGTCACGCTCATCAGGGCATGATGGGTAGGCCAAAACAACTTCGCTGTAGCCCCCTATGTGGGGATGACGCCAAAATACTACCGAAGTGCTGCCAAAATTTTGCCAAATTCTTGGGACTTAACAAAAAATATATACACAATATAAAGTCTTAAAAAATGAAGTGGAAATTAAATATAAATGAACTAGAAATGAATTTGAAAGATACTTGAGTACAAATAAAATTAAAAATCATATTTCAAATAAGAAAATAAGAATCAAACTCAAGTGAACCTATAAAATTTAAAATAAATTTGAATTCCTTTGATATACATCACAAAGGACTTAAAATTAATTTGAAGTCTAGTTTTGAAATAAACATGGAAATTGATGTGGAGTTAAGAATGAATCCAAATTGGGTTTAATAGTTCTTATATGAATATGGATGTGATTATAAAGCTAGCCAATAAGCATGAATATGGCTAAGGCAATGAGCATTGAAGTTTTTATAACTTATTCCAAGCGAATTAAAAATGGTTTGAATTGAACACAATCATATTTAAAGAATTTACATGAAGCTTGATAACTTATGTATCAGCATGATTGAGACTTTTTACTGAATAATTGACTTGTATTCAAAAGAAGATTGAATTCAAATAAGCTTGCTTAAAGAAAGTATAATAGCTTGCATGAGCGAGTATCAAATTTGAATATTGAATTTGCAAAGATCTAACAGGTCTTTAGTGAGCATAAGCTTACCATTGAAATCTAGAATATTATTTGAATAAATAAAATGCAAGTAGAAATACAACATTTTGAGTGCAAATATAAATCTAATTCTGCTTTACAATCGTCACCGGGTCTGCAACTCTTTGTACAAGTAGATAGAAGGCAATACCAAATCAAATTTTACAAAAATCACAAGACTTCCTTCAATCAAAAATTAAGGAATTTCATTCTAATTATGATTTTCAAAATCAGTGATTTCATTAATTTTATGAAATTATTTATGCTAAAAACTCATGCATGTGCTCGGACATAGAAACTCAGAGTGCAAATTTTATTATCTAAAAAGGCTATGCAAGCTAAATTATAATTATGTGAAAATATAAAATCAATATCATGATTTAGAAATAAAATTACCTAAATTAATAAACACCTGCATGGGCTTTAACACTATGTTAAATGTTCAGATTCAAATGTCTGAGGATGCTAGCGGGTTGCTTCCTGGTTTAATCTCAGGACTAGGTCTGGGTTAATAAAACCTAAAAATCTATTATAAGAATTTCAACTTAGTAAATTATCTAAGAAGCTAATTCTATCATCTAACAATAAATTTGATCCTCTATTATGAGCTAAATAGAGTTGGCAGGATCTAAAGTTTTCAGATATATTTGATGCAATCGATCTACCCCGATGATGGCTGTGTTGAATGGTGATTTCAATCGAAGGGGATACTTCCATCAAAATATGATTCTAATATCAAATCAAATTAACTCAAATTGAGTATCAATCTAAAAATGCTTAAATGAAATTTAATGTTTAAAACCTTAAAGAAAATTCTATTCAATCCACCTTTCACAATTGTTTATTGAAGGTGACAAATTAAGAAAACTCTTGCTCACAAAGAAGCCAATGTCAAATCAAGTGTTCTCTTATGTTCACTCTCAATCAATCTCTTGCCAGTAAGGATATGGCCCGTGTCCTCTAACTACATGGCTTGGCTAGTAGGCTCCATAGATGATGCAGTTATGACTAGAGTCCTATGATCGGGTGGCTTGGCTAGTAAGACTCTATTATATTACGATCACGACCATAGCTCGTATGCTCCTCAATGGCTCTTCCCTTTGAGTTGTGAATCATAGGGTATACTTGATAGGGTAAACAACCCTTTG
This sequence comes from Cymbidium sinense, assembly GCA_021442155.1. Classification (NCBI taxonomy): domain Eukaryota; kingdom Viridiplantae; phylum Streptophyta; class Magnoliopsida; order Asparagales; family Orchidaceae; genus Cymbidium; species Cymbidium sinense. The sequence goes on along the minus strand of CM038229.1, from coordinate 65,228,511 downwards.
CTAGCTAAGGTAGACTTAAGCCTGTCTCCTTAGATAAACACCTCCCCAGGTCTACAAGAATTTCTTGGGTGATGTAACCCATGTGTTACTGATAAGATCCTTCAATCACGTTAGGTCAACAACCTCCTCTGACTAAGTAGACTAGGGTCCGCGATAGCTCCGGAAGATGGAACCATGGGATCTAGATTGAGCACGTCATCATTCCCACCAAATATCCGGTTTAAGCTGAAATGATGAATTTCATAATCTTAAATTCTAAAACTCCCATATCTTTCTTCTTACGCTTGCATTAGACTAGAAGCCTAAGTAGAAAATTCTCTCTCACTTATTGGTAGGGGTAATTAACTATTGGGGCTTGCGCTTATAAGAATCCTAGAACTAGATCCAAAGTTCTCACCAAATGAGAATGAAATCTTATGGTAGTGTCTTATCTACTATTCCATTTACCTTCTAAAAATTACACCGACACATTTTAAATCATACTCTCTTCAATTCAATTTTTTGAGAGGTCAGTGTCAAATTTTTAGAGCCCAGAAGAAGACACCACCCTATAATGGACCTAATCACCTTAATAAAAACTCCTAAGGACTATGAATCTTCGAAATATACTAGAGATTCTTCGCTTACTTTACATGGAAAAATAAATCAGGGTTTATTTTAAATCAGGTTTGTTAAGTTTCCTATAGAGGCAAGCCCCCATAGTTAATTACATCCTAAGGAACAAGATTCCTTAGGAATACTCTCGATTAAGATGAATGATCATTGTCTCCAAATATTTTAAAAGGTAGGACTATCAATCGATTGGTTTATTTTTATAAAGTCAAGTAGGATCGATCAAAAAAGGAGTTCTTATCAAAGCTAAATGAAAATAAGTAGAGGATGCTTAAGATACTAGGAAGCTTAGTAAGCATCCCAAACTACCCTATGGTTGGGTTTTACATTTTTGAATTAAATTAATTTGTTTGAGTTGAATTTTTATTAGAAATGTAGGGCTTATAATTTCATAATACAAGGTTATGGAAACGCCCAAGAGGTGAGGATTTATGCTCATAGCACGCAAAGGAATGTAGCAACCTCTGAACCTAAATCTAGAGAGCTTTGGCGAGGGCCAAAAGCACGACTTAAATCTAAGGTAAAAATGGGTATTTGGTTTACCTCCACAAGATAAGATAAACCATCCAATTGTTGGACTTACAACTGCTTGGGGGTGGCCACCAACTAACTACTCCTATGATTTTAAATACATGTAGGCAAGTCATATGTTTATGTAGGATAGCAAGGTTGTTATTTATTCAGAAAGAAACTAAGTACTTAGACTAGATCATGTAGGGCATGAGTTAATGACTTAAATCTAATGCAAATTTATCTTGATTTATAACCTAGGCTTTAGGTGAGGTTATGAGTTATTTAATTTTTAGTTTAAATTGATTAGTTGGATAGAAAATTTATTTTCCTAAGAGCCTAATGGTCATCCAGACCATACATCAATGCAAGGAATAAACTAAGAAAATGATGCCATCTTAATGCACATGCTAAACAAACATCAATCAAATTATAAAGTTAGTACAAAAGAATAAAATATCATTTATGATCAGGCTCCACCGCACAAACCTGAAAATAAATTGGGTAGCCGAGCTCTACCCTTATACAATCTGGATTATGAATGAATTAAATACAATCAAGCAAAGAATTCATGTTATGGGGGTCTTTATTCTTCATTTCTTCATTCTTTTTTACTCTTTCTTCTTTTGGTTGCTTCTTTTGGATGGTTGGAATGTGGTTGCTCCAAAGGCTTCACATGGTACATAAGATATGATCTTATAATCAATGTTCATCCTAATCCCCCATAACATTCATTCCAAAATCCTAATTAAAAAATACATGAAAATGGGAAAAAGAAAATCTAACTAAAACCTACAAAATAGAGATTAGCTAAACAAACCATACAATCCCATGCATGTATATATAGAAATTGGACTTAGCATCCCACACATGGGTAACCAAGTCCACCTGGCTTATTTTGGATTATGCTTAGGGGTATAAGCTCATGCATAGCAAAAGCAGTTATATTTTTATTATAATGCCTCTTAAGCACAATCCCCTGCATATGATAATGGTTAGACTAAGATCAACCTACCATTCAATCTACGCACATGAACCTTAACATACAGACTAAAATAGAACATCACAAAATAAAAGCAAACATCAAACCATGCACCGCCCTAACCTAAAACTAGAAATGGTGACTTAGTCCAATGTGTGTATTATTTAAGGTTTGTGTGGTATGCTTAGCTAGGCTTTAAGGTTAAGGTTTTCTAAGTATAAAAATGTTCAACTTAAAGGAGTGGTTTCATTTAAGTGATTTAGTTACTTTGGGTTGATTTTATTATGTTATTTGATTTGGTTTGAATGAACCTAGAGTTAATTCTAAAAGTTGTAAAGAGAGGGAAAGAGAAGGAAACTTCTCTTTCCTCCCTACCTTAAGTAATTTTTAAGATAGGTTTATATTTGATTTTTATTTAGTGAATATTTTATTATGTGTTTTAATTAATCTTAAGTTTATATTTTCTCTAAACAAACCTATTCAAAAAGAAAGGTATTTTAAGATTAAATAAAGTGAAATACCATCACAAAATACACATCACTTTATTTCTTTCCCAACATATGTAACATGCATATGGATGAATCCTAAGCATATTTATACATGCAAATAGAAATGTTTAGCACATCTTCATGATGAATGTTAGTGAAGTTACTTAGGAAAGTTTTGATGTTTTATGGTGCATGATTTTCATTAAGTAGAAAAGAGTGATTATTTTATCCATTTTTCATATGCACATTTACATGTATGAAAGGCATAAGTGAGTATGACGCTATTGTTAGCACCAAGGGTGTAAAAGGACACTTATTAGGCTACTTAAAGCCTCGCAATCCCTGGGTTGTCCAGACTAATATGCCACTTTCCTTAAATACATATGCATGTACAAAAGAAATGAATGGAAAAAGAAAGATGCAAAAGTTTAAGTTTATTTGTTTAATTTTTTTATGCAATTTACATGTGTAAGTATGAATAGCCTTCTTAATTAATAGCATAGAAATGAATAAGAATGGATTTAAGTAAGTATTATGTTCTTTTCAGATGAACTATACACTTTGCAAATCCTATTCAAAATTATACTAAAAGAGAAGAGAAGGAAAGTCACACAATGCACATCTTTATATTTATACTCACATGAAAACTTATAAATAATTATAAGTAGCATACCATTCAGTTTTGATATTTGATTTATGAATTTTGAAAATAATTTTTAGATTTAATAGTGATAATAGCCATACATATTCTTACTTTAGCCAAACCATGCAATTTGACATAAAGGAAATATTTCATTTTTAATTTAATTTTTAAAAGGCATGAATGCATGAATTTCTTATGACATACACACTTAGCATGCTACGAAAGAATTAAAGTGATGGAAGCATGTAAATTCATTCACCCTAATTAATTCCTAAAGACAATCCTATGAAATAGAATCATTTAAAGCAAATCAAATTTATTTTAAAGAGACTTTTAGTTTTGTTTGAGTTCGATCTGAATTTAGGAAATGTGAAGAGGTTTGTTGGTCCTAACCCATTTCCCACATGTGTATGTTGTTTTAATTTAATTTTAGAACCATTATATGATTTTTATATTTTGGTTTAGGTTAAGGTATGAATTAAGTGCATTAATTACCCCTTAACTACACCACTTTAACATATTTAATCAAATAATTATGAGCTAATGTATGACATAAAATCACAAGGAATTTAAATCAATAATGCATCCTAGGAAAGAAAGGTACCTAATGCAATTAGTGCATAATTAATGATTAATTAAGTTAAAGGGTTTAATTTAAGTACTTTCATAACCCTTCCCACACATGTGGGTTGGATTTTGATTTCCTTAAGCTACTTAGGTTATTGAACACCTAAGCACCTATCCAAGATGCATTGGTTAAGTTCTAGAATTTTTTGAAAATTTTATCAAAGTAATTAAGCAAGTGATTAGGGTATTAGCCCTTAATTAAGTTTGGATTAAGGAAGGAAAGGGGTTTAGGGAATGGCTTAGAAAAACTTCTCCAAACTAATTTCATAAACCTCTTCTCTACTTAAGCAAGGCTTAATTAACTTAATAAAGGGACTAAACTACTATTCATATGCTTAATTATCCTTAATTACATAAAGAGAGTGATTAAGGATTCATTAATTGATCTCCCTAATTAACCAATCAATAAATCTCAAGAAAATTAGGGCAGACAAAAGTCATCCCCTTAAATGTACATGAGAAGTTTGTAATTAATCAGTGAGATAAATAGGGAGTAATTAGGGTTATAAAGTTTTCATTAAAACTCTAATTGAGGAAAATACACTATTCAAAATCCATTAAAAATAATTTTAGATTATTCTCCTAAGAAATATCTTTATAGTGCATTTTACTTTGTATTTTTATGACTTTTTCAGAATTAGTTATACTATTTTGAAGTTTTCATGATTATCCATTGATTAAATAGCCTAATTAAATTACTAATCTCATCAGCGTCACATGGAGGTTGACATGGCACACGCTTTCAACGTGGCCCAACGAGAATGGTCACTTAAGTTATCACATCACAGTGCCACATCAGCGGCGGTGCTACCTGCTTTCTCCATATCCGTCCAATCAAAGATTAGACAGTTGAGATCGAGGCTACAATTTTTAAGGGATTAGATCAGAGATCCTACGAGGCTTGATCATGGCTGCCCATCCAAAATGTGTGGATGGATGGCCCATGATCTATCCCTGAGCTTGCCTGCGGGAGATGGCAATCGTCCATCTTCTAAGGCAAGATCTGAGCTCGATTGAGCTCGAATTAAGCTCAAACTCAACCCACGCCATCATCATGCAAGGGGGAATACATCCAATGGCCAATTTTACTTGACAAAAAAATTTCTTTCATAAAATACCACACAATCCCTATTCTAGGCTCAATTTTGAACCATACCTCATCGGAGGCTATCATCGGCCCTCTAATTCGTTGAGGTAGCTTTGTCTAGTGGAGACCAAGCTCTATTGAAAGTTTCAAGCCTTGGGATTGAGTAGATCTCTCTATGAACCAAGCTGACCTTTCAAATGCTCACAGCTATGATCAAAGTCCCCTCTCCCTTTCCTTGAGAACTTGGATGAAGCTTGGAGTGAGTTTGATTAGGTTCCCTTAAGGTGCTTGAAGGAGGAGTTGGCCTGATTTGAAGTATTGAGTGAGATGGAAAAATGGTGGAGCTCCCCTATTTTTAGCTTGAAGAAACCGAGAAGAAGAGAGATGGAAATGGGTTGAGGAAGCTTGGACGAACCTTGGGGTGCTAAAAAATAGTTCCCTAAGCTCAATCAAGTGTGGCAGTCTTGAATTCAAGTGGAATTAGGGGGAGTATATCTCCCCCTAGGTGAATCGGATGGTCATAAGATCTTTTACCATTTTGATCCAATTCACCCTATTCAATGGGTTTGTTAGGCCATTTAGAGTGTCATGGCTTTCAATTTTGGGTGTGGAGTGGAGTAGTGAAGCTTCCATGTTCTTGAAATGAGTAGAGAAAGGATTCCCATGTGCTCATGTCAAGTGAGATGGTTGGTTTTGACCTTGGATTGGGTTTGGCTAACCCAAACCCAATGGATCATGTGCAGCATCCTCATTAGTGACCATTTGGTCCACTAAGAGGATGCTAAGTGTCCATGAAAAGGAATTGACCAAATTTCAAGTGGTTTTAATTTTAGGTTACCCTATGGCCTAGGGATAAAATGGTCATTTAGATTGGATTTCAATTTGAATATATTTGGTATGATTGAAAAATGGGTTGGGCCAAGTTTCAATGAATTTGGAGTTTATTTTATATGATTTGGCTCATGTTGACCCATTTAGGTCAGAATGGGTCAACTTGGATCAAGTTGACCAATTGGTCAAATTGGGTCAAACCAAGGGTTGGGTCAAGTTAATATGATCATTTAAAATGTTTTAGTATCATTGATTTGGTTCAATTTGATTTATATTTGGATTTGGTTCATTTGATTTCATTTAGGTCAAATGGGTCAATTTGACCAATTTGATCCATTTAACCTATTTGAGTTAGGTCATGGGTTGGTTTAGGCTCCATTGGTCATATGAAATGTACTGGTATCTTTGTTTCCAATCAATTTAGTTTATATTTAGATTTGACTCAATTTGACCTTTTAGGTCAAGTTGGATTCAAGGTCAATTGGGCTAGGTTGGGTCTAGTTGGCCAATTGAGGCTTTGGTCAAGTTCAACAAGTGATTTGGAATGAACTTGACCCATTAGTTTCAATCAATTTGGCTTAGATCAAGTTTTGACATTTTGACTTTTAGGTCAAGTTGGGTCAACTTGGGTCGGTGGCCAATTGGGCTAGGTTAAATGATGACTTGGTCAAGTTCAAACATTGATCATGAATGAGTTTTGATCAATGGTTTCAATCAATTTAGCCTATGGTGGATTTTGGCTAGTTTATGTTTTATTTTGGCTAAGTGTTGACTTGGTCAACCTTTAGGTTTGACTTAATTTGACCCAATTTAAGTGATTGATCATCTCATGATGATCGTTGCTCACAATGTGAGGCTTAGGTGGGTTTAGTTCAATCCAATTTGGGTAGGATTAGAATTTGGCTCGAAAGAGGTACTTTAGGTCACTTTGGGTCAAGTGAGCCTAAGTAGGTCAATTGACTTGATCAAGGTTTGAATCAAGTTTGATTTATATGGACTTATGATTGAAATATAAATCCATTTTGCGGTTTGAAGTCAAATGAGTTTTGATTCATTTGACAATTTCAAGTTCAAAAGGGTGAGCATGAGTTTGACTTAGGTTTGATTTTTGAATTTAGATTGGGTTTGATGATTGGAATTTGGATTCATGATTGGAGGATTGATTGAATCATGAAAAAAAAATTAAATGTTTGACTTGATTTGAATTTGATTTGGCTAAGTTCAAGAATTTGACATGAAAGGTTTAGGTTAAATTTTGATTGAATTTAGATTTGAGTTTTGAATTGATTTTTGGTTTGATGTTTAAAGTTTATGTTTATATTTGGATTTATGATTGTAAGATTGATTGAATCATGAAGAAAAATCAAGAGTTTGGCTTGATTTGAATCTGACCCAAGTTGACCCAACTTGACCTAAAAAGTCAAAATATGTCAAAACTTGATCTAAGCCAAATTGATTGAAACTAATGGGTCAAGTTCATTCCAAATCACTTGTTGAACTTGACCAAAGCCTCAATTGGCCAACTAGACCCAAGATTGTGAATCAACTTGACCTAAAGGTTAAATTGAGTTAAATCCAAATATAAACTAAATTGATTAGAAATAAAGATACCAGTATATTTCATATGACCAATGGAGCCTAAACCAACCCATGACCTAACTCAAATAGGTCAAATGGGTCAAATTGGTCAACTTGACCCATTTGACCTAAATGAAATCAAATGAACCAAATCCAAATAGAAATCAAATTGAACCAAATCAATGATACTTAAACATTTTAAATGGTCATATGAACTTGACCCAACCCTTGGTTTGACATAATTTGACCAATTGGTGAACTTGACCCAAGTTGACTCATTTTGACCTAAATGGGTCAACATGAGCCAAATCATATCAAATCAATTTCAAATTCATTGAAACTTGGCCTGACCCATTTTTCAATCATACCAAACATACTTAAATTGAAATCCAAGCCAAATGACTATTTTACCCCTAGGTCAAAAGATAATTTTTGGCCAAATTCACTTGGAATTTGGTCAAATCCTCTTCATGGCCACTTGACACCCTCTTAGTGGACCCCATGGACACTAATAAAAGTGGTGCACTTGACCCAATGGGTTTAGGTCAGCCAAACCCAACCCAAGGCCAAAACTGACCACTCCCTTCATTTCAAGCACATGACAATCACTCCTCCACCCAAAATCAACACATGACACTTCTTCACTACTCGAAAAAAAATCAAGGGAAAGATATACTTAATTTCACTTGAATCCAACACTCACACTCGATTGAAGCTAGGGAACTCAAAGCAAGCATCCTCAAGCTTCTCAAAGCCTCTTAGAGCCATTTGGAATTCTCCATTCTCGATTTTCTCAAGTCAAAAATTTGGGAGCTCCATTGGAATTTCCATCTCACTCAATACCCAATATTAAGATAATTCCTCTTGCAAACACCCTCAGGGAACTCAATTGAGTTGATCCAAAGCTTCACCCAAGTTCTCAAGGCACGGGAGAGGGGACTTTGACTAAGGCTGCAAGCATTTGAAGAGGAGCTTGGTCCATAGGAGGATCTACTCAATCTCAACCCCTCAAACCTTCAACAAGGCTTCGTCTCCACTAGACGAAGCTACCTCAATGGTCAGGAGCACCGGTGATAGCTTATGGCGAGGTATGCCTGCAAATCGAGCCTAGAATAGGAAGTGTTTGGTCCTTTGTGAAGAGATTTTTCATCCCAAGTAAAATTGGCCATTGTGTGTCTTTCCCCTTGCATTATGATGGTGTGGGTTGAGTTTGAGCTCAATCCAAGCTCAATCAAGCTTGAATCTTTGCCCTAAGAAGTGGACGGATGCCCTCTCCCACAAGCGAGCTCAGTGATGGATCATGGACCATCCATTCGTGCATTTTAGATGAACAGTCCTGATTAATCCATGCCATATCTAAGATTAATCCCTTAAGAACCGTGGGCTCGATCTCAACCGTTCGATCTTTGATCGAACAATCCATAGAGAAAGTACGTAGCACCACTGCTAACACAGCATGTGATGCGACTACTTAAATAGTGAATCCTATCGCATCACATTGAAAGCGCATGCCGCATTAACAGTCCACGTGGCACCGACGAGAATAAATATTTAATTAGGCTATTTAATTAGATTTTAATCATGGAATCTTCAAATATTCATAACTAAATGTAGAAAAATATAAAATAAAATGTATTGTGAAGATAATTCAAAGGGGAATAATCTAAAATTAAGTTTGATGGATTTTGGACAGTGAATTTTATGCAATTAATGCTTTATTGGGAATGTAATTATATTAATTATCCCTAATTATTCTACGGATTAATTCCAAACTTCCTAAGATTAATTAATGGGATGACCTCTGCCTCCCATGATTTTCTTGGAATTTAATAATGATTTAATTAGGGGAATTGATTGATTCACTCTTAATCACTCCCTTAATCAATTAAATGATTAATTAACCTATTAAACAATGATAAATTAATCAATTAAGTTTGATGATTACCTTAGAGTAGTAAATATACTTAGGGAATGAGATTAGGGATTATTCCCAAATCTTTTCCCCTAAGTTTATTTCATTTGGATAAAAATCTCATTAAAGGGCAAATTAATTAAATAGTTTAATCACTTAATTAAATGGCTTAATTAATCAAACTTTTTCAAAATCAAAATATTCCAGAACTTAACCAATTTATCTTGGGTAGGTGCTTAGGTGTTCAATAACCTAAGTAGCTTAAGGAAATCAAAGTCCAACCTACATGTGTGGGAATGGTTATGAAAGTACTTAAATTAAACCCTTTAGCTTAATTAATCATTAATTGTAAGTCAATTGCATTAGGCCCTTTCTTTCCTAGGATGCATTGCTGATTTAAATTCTTTGTAATTTTATTTCATACATTGTGGGAGAAAAAATAAACTAAATTATTGTCCTAGGATTAGATGGGGACACTTAAAGAACACAAATAAAAATATTTTTAAGAACAAGCTACAAGATATTAGAATTTGGGGTGTTCATAAAGAAGCTAACGTTATGTGGGAAAAAATATCAAGTGAAATTAAGCAAGTTGCTAAAGATGTGCTTGGAGAATCAAAAGAAAAGCTTCTTTAATAAGAATAGTTGGTGGTGGAGTCGAGTGTGCAAGAAAAGATAAGAAATAAGAAGCATTGTTATAAAACTTGGTTTAGAAAAATTGGAGAATTGGGAAAGATATAAAGTGGCTGTAGAGATTCTAAGAAAGCAATATATGATGCAAAAATTTAACTTTTAGTGATTTATACAATAGATTAGATACCAAAGAAGGTGAAAGATGTATAAGTTAACCAAGCAAAGAGATAGAAGAAGTAAAGACATAGTTCAAGTGAGGGGTATTAAGGATGAAAATAATAAAGTGCTTTTCTTAGAAAAAGATATTGAAAATAGGTGGATGAGATATTTTGATAAACTTTTCAATGAAGGATCTGAAAGTACGATTGATTTTAGCAACCTTAATACCCTAAACAAAAATAGAGAATTTCATTTCTATGGTCGTATTATTAAATTTAAAGTTAGTGAAGCTTTAAAGAAAATGAAATGTGGAAAAGCAGTAGGACCGGATAATATTCCAATAGATGTGTGGAAATGTTTAGGAGATCAAGGAATTTCTTGGCTTACAAATCTTTTTAATGTTATTTTAAAGATAAAAAGATGCCGATGAGTGGAGAAAGAGTCTATTGGTTCCTATATTTAAGAATAAAGGTGATGCACAAGAGTGTGCAAATTATAGAGGAATTAAGTTAATGTGCCATACATTAAAATTATGAGAGAGAGTAATTGAGCATAGGTTACGATGATACGAAGTTTCTCACAATCTTGGTTTCATGCCAGGTAGATCCACTATGGATGCTATACATTTGTTAAGAGGTTTAATAGAGAAGCATAGAGAAAGTAAGAAGGATCTACATATGATATTTATTGATTTAGAGAAAGCTTATGATAAAGTCTCAAGAGATGTTCTTTGGAGAGTTCTAGAACGTAAAGGAGTTAATATTGGTTATATTCAAGTCATTAAGGATATGTATACTAGAGTGCTACTTGTGTCCAAACACAAGGAGGATTGACAAAATATTTTCCTATTTCACTTGGATTACATCAAGGATCAACATTAAGCCCTTATCTTTTACTTTAGTTATGGATGTTCTTACGAGGCATTTACAAGAAGATGTACCTTGGTGTATGCTTTTGTTGATGACATTCTTCTTGTTGATAAGACTAGAGGGAGTCCAAGTAAAACTTGAATTATGGAGGTCAACTTTAGAGTCTAAAGGTTTTCGTTTAAGTAGATCTAAAATTGAATATATGGAGTGTAATTTTAGTTGTAGAAGTTTTAGTGATAGTGTTGTGACTTTAGGTGATCAAGTCATTAATAAGAGTGAGCGATTTATATTTAGGCTCTATTGTTCAAAATGATGGTGAAATAGATGGAGATGTTATTAGTAGAATTCAAGTTGGATGGTTGAAGTGGAGGAATGATCCGCCTATTATGTGATAGAAAAGTTCCACTTAAACTTAAGGAAAAATTTTATAAGATGGTGGTAAGACCAATGACTTAGTGCTAGAATGTTGGCCAATAGCATAAGACTAAGTTAAGTGTTACGAGATGAGGATGCTTAGGTGGATGAGTGGCTTTACTCTAAGAGATAGAATGCAAAATGAGTATGGAAAAAGTCTTATAGATTAGGGAGAGTCTTTAGATGGTTTGGCCACATAAAGCCTACCGTCCATGACCCGATTAGGAGAGTAGATGCATTAAATTTGCCTTATGTTAAGAAAGGTAGGGTAGACCTAAAAGACTTGGTTAAGATGTATAAAAATGATCTTAGTATACTTGAATTAGATGAGAATTTGACACAGACACAATGGAGACGAAGGATTCATGTGCACACCCTAGTGGGATTAAGGCTTGTTGTTGTTGTTGTTGTATTGGCTCATAATTATTTGGTTAAATATGTTAAAGAGGTGTAGGAAAGGGGTAATTAAAGGACTTAATGTATACCTTAACCTAAACAAAAATATAAAATCCACTTAATGGTTCTAAAATTAAACTAAAACATCATACATATGTGGGAGATGGGTTAGGATCAGAAAACCTTTCACATTTCCTAAATTCAAATCAAACTCAAAACAAAACAAAAAATTCCTTTAAATAATTTTGGTTTACTTTAAATAACCTTATTCCATAATATTGTCTTTAAGAATTAATTAGGGTGAATGAATTTACATACTTTCATCACTTTATTCCTTTTCTAACATGCTAAATGTGTATGTCATATGAAAATTATACATTCACGCCTTTTAAAAATCAAATTAAAAATGAAATATTCTTTTATGTCAAATTGCATGTTTTGGCTAAAGTAAGTATCTGAATGGCTATTATTACCATTAAATCAAAAATTATTTTCAAAGTTTATGAATCAAATATCAAAACTGAATGGTATGCTACTTATAATTATTTATGAGCATGCATGTGAATATAACATAAAGATGTGCATTGTGTAACTTTCCTTCTTTTCTCTTTTAACATAATTTTGAAAAGGATTTGCAAAGTGTATAGTTCATTTAAAAAGAACATAACACTAACTTAAATCCATTTCTATTCAATCCTATGTTATCAATTAAGAAGGACATCCACACTTACATATGTAAACTGTACAAACAAATCAAATAAACAATCATAAACTTTTACATGATTCTCTCTCCATGCATTTCTTTTTGTACATGTAGATATTTTTAAGAAAAGTGGTATATCAGTATGGACAACCTCAGGATTGCGAGGCTTTAAGTAGCCTTAAGTAAGTCTTGTACCTTACATTGTTGGTGCTAACAATGGTGTTGTACTCACTTATTTCTTTTATACTTGTAGAAGTGCATATGAAAAATAGATAAAAGAATCACTCTTTTTCTACTTAATAAAATCATGCATCATGAAGCATCCAAGTTTTCTTAAGTAATTCTCTTAGCATTCATCATTAAGGTGTGCTTAACACTTCTATTTGTATGTATAGATATGCTTAGGATTCATCCATATGCATGTTACACATATTAGGAAAGAAATGAAGTATTGTGTATTTTATGATAGTATTTCACTTTATTTAATCTTAAAATGCCTTTCTTTTTTAATAAGTTTTTTTTACGAAAAATATATACTTAGGATTAATCAAAATACATAATAAAATATTCACTAAATAAAAATTAAATATGAATCTACCTTAAAAATTACTTAAGGTAAGGAGGAAAGAGAAGTTCTCTTCTCTTTTTCTCTCTTCACAACTTAGTAATTAATTATAGGATTCATTCAAACCAAATAAAAATATAAAATAAAATCAACCAAAGCAACTAAATCACTTAAATGAAAACAACCCTCTAAGTTGAACATCTTTATACTTAGAAAACATCAACTTTAAAGCCTAGCTAAGCATACCACATAAATCTTAAATGGCACACACATTAGGTTAAGTTACCACTTCTAGACCTATGTTAGGGTGGTGCATGATTTGATATTTACTTTTATTTTATAATATTTTTGTTTTGGCCTAGATGTTAGGGTGTATGTGCATAGACTGAATGGTAGGGCAATCTCAGTCTAACAATTGTCTTCAGCAGGGGATTGTGCTTAAGGGGCACTGTAATAAAAATATAAAATGCTTTTATTGTGCAAGTTGCTTATACCCCTAAGAATAATCCAAAATAGGTCAGGTGGACTTCATTACCGATGTTTGGGGTGCTAAGTCCAATTTATATATATACATGCTTGGGATTATATGGCTTGTTTAGCTAATCTTTATTTTGCAGGTTTTAGTTACATTTTCATTTTTCCATTTTCATGTAATTTTGCAATTAGGATTTTGGAATGATTGTTATGGGATATTAAGATGAATATTGGTCATAAGACTATATCTTATTTACCATGTGAAGCCTTTGGAGCAACCACATTCTAATCAAAGAAGAAAGAAGAAAGAAGAAAGAAGAAAGAAGAAAGAAAAAACAGAAGAAAGACGAAATGAAGAATGAAGACCCCCCATAATAATGAATTCCTTCTTGTTTGTAATTTATTCATTTATAATCCGGGTTGTATAAGGGTAGAGCTCGGCTATCCAATTTATTTTCGGATTTATGTGGTGGAGCCCAACCATAAATAACCTTTTATTCTTTTGCACTAGCTTTATAAATTCATTGATGTTTGTTTAGCTTATGCATTAAGACGACATCTTTTCCTAGTTTATTCCTTGCTTTGATGTATAGCCTGGATGATGATTTGGCTCTTAGAAAATAAATTTTCTATCCAATAAAAATAATTAAAATTAAAAATAAAATAACTCATAACCTCACCTAAAGCCTAGGTTATAAATTAAGATAAAAGAATTAGCAATCCCTTAGCTCGATGTTGTATTATTTTTCTCACATCATGCATAAAAAGCATATTGATCCACTCTTGATTAGAGGGCTTCCACCATTGCCAGAGAACTTGACTTGACTTTTGAGAGCCATGGTGGAAATACACCTCATTATCTTGTTTGTTTTGTCCCATAATCTAATTTCTTATGCATTATGCATATGAATCTTAAAGCCTATGTCAAATTGATTGTCCAAAAATGAAAATAAAATGTAACAAAATTTGCATTGGATTTAACTCATTAAATCATGCCATAAATGATCTAGTCTCTTAGGGAGTGTGTTTAAAGACTTAGTCTATTTCTAAATAAATAAAAGCATATGACTTGCCTACATGTATTTAAAATCTTAGAAGGAGTTAGTTGGCGACCACCCCTAAGTGGTTGTAAGTCCAAACAGTTGGGTGGTTTATCCTCTCTTGTGGAGGTAAACCAAATACTCATTTTCACCTTAGATTTAGGTTATGCTTTTGGCCCTCACCAAAGCTCCTTAGAGTTAGGTTCAAAGGTTGCTACTTTCCTTTGCGGGCGATGAGCATAAATCCTCACCTGTTAGGCATTTCCATGACTTCGTATCGTGGAGTTGTAAGCCCTAGATTTCTAATAAAAATTTAATTCAACTAAATCAATTCAATTTCAAAAATGTAAAGCCCAACCCTAGGATATTTTAGGATGCTTACTAGGCCTCTTAGTATCCTAAGTATCCCCTACATATCTTCATTTGGCTTCGATAAGAACTCCCTCCTCTTGATCGATCTTACTTGATTTTTTAAAAATAAATCAATCGATTAATAATCCTACCTTTTGAAATCTTTGGAGACAATGATCATTTACCTTAATCAAGAGTATTCCTAAAGAATCTTATTCCTTATGATCTAATTAACTATAGAGGCTTGCCCCTATAGGGAACTTAATGAACCCGATTTAAAATAAATCCTACTTTACTTTTCTATGTAAAGTAGGGGAAGAATCTATGGCACGTTCTGAAGACCCATAGTCCTTAGGAGTCCTTATCAAGGTGATTAGGTTCATTGTAGGGTGGTGAATTCTATCTTTCAAGATAATACATCTTTCCTTAATGCCATACCCGATCACCCTAATAAGAACATCTGCGGATCTGCATGGTGTCTCAACAAGGTGTTATATATTTATGTTTTCATTTATGCTCTTTTCAAAAAGGGATAGATGAAGGTAGAAATATATATACATTAAAAATTTTCACCACACATCAAATGAGTGTAATTTACATCATGAGATTCACCTGCATCATCATCTGATTCATTTTTGAATTCAGCTGAGAGATCTCTTTATCCTTCACTTTCATCTATCATCGCATTTGCATTTGCACATGAGCAAGTGTAGCAGAATAGACGAATAGCGTGTTATCCTCTTCTTCTGGTTCCTCTTCTTGCTCATCACTTGAGGAGGAACTAAAAGGTTCTACTTTCATTTGACCTGGTGTCAATTCTTCAATGTGGATAGGAGGTGCAGTTCCATGATGTCTGGATTGATATTATCATACACCATATGGTTCTCTGATGTGTTGTACCATATACACCACATCTACCCCCATGATATCTTCTTCATCTTCCTCTTCGTTTTCTTGTAGCCTTATCTCTGATCAACATCTCCATCTAATTTCAGGCTTAGAGTGTGGGACGAACATCTCCTCAATCAGAGGGCTATGATCAAAATCAAGATAAGATTGTTTAGGTTGGTGATGAGATTCTCTGGAGGATTTTCCAGGGTGTTAACCACCATGAGCCTCATTAATTTTAACATTTTTTTTAGGAACCCATTCTTGTTGGGCCCTATCATCAGCGGATCTTCGGATATGCAAATCAGATGTCACGCATTTTTACTTTATGTGGTAGCTTCTTCTTAAGGCTTCGGCCTCCATACTTATTTCCCCTTATGCCGGGACCTTTCGGTAGCAGATTCCCGAATGCGTGGTTAAGGTGTCATGCCCCGGTGTCCACCGCGTAGGGCTTGTCTGTAATGCTCTTGAGTTCTTACTACCTTTGATCATAGCTTTTACAGTCGAGCATTATTGGCTTCTCTGATAATTGACCTTTGATATCTTTTCTTCATAAGGCCTTGTTCTTTCACAACTTTTAAAACTTTGTGTACTTGAGCAGATAGAGTTTCAGGTTATCTCTTCTGAGCAATTGGTGTTGGCTGATGTTGATCCCAGAAAGATTGCTTGATGTCACTAGCAGAGCTATTCCTTTTTACCCATTTCAGATTCTTAAATTTGTTGTGGGTAGGAATACTCACTTCTGGTTGTATAGCTGGCTATGTAACCGAGGGGCCAGGTGAGAGCTGTTGGGCTCGCAACTCGACATTCCTTCTCCTCCTTTGCCTTCTAATCAGCTTTCCTCCAGATGAGGAAGCTTCAGCGTCATGTTGGCCTTGTGCAAAGGGCAACATCGGCAGGGAAGTAGCATTCAAATGCATTACTGAAATTTTTTGCCCAGTTATCAGTGTGCCCCAACCTCTCAAACAAAGAGGCTCTCTTTCGAGAAACCTCAACAACAATAGCGACAGGAGCTTTGGTAGACTTGGCCTGCTACACGGGTTGATGTGCAAATTGAGCATGATTATCTCACAGCCTAGTAGTAGTTCGAGCAGTGATTGCTGGGAAATCTAAGCTACCAAATTGTATAGTTGCTCCAACATCCCCAGTGTTGATGACAGCATTAGCCAGGCGGATGTTGGCTTCGTAGCCCAACTGCACAGTGAAGGGTGTGTTCTGAAGATTCATCTGCAAAATAAAAGATGGAGATTAATAATTAGTAATTGATATATCATCCCACACTTTCATAAAGCAGAGATATAACAGAACAAACATGCATAAAATATGAAAATAAGTTATGTATAAAAAAGATTTTAAAACATCAGAATTATGTTCATTATAAAAATAATTTTGAGTTTCAAGCAATTTAACTTTATAAATAACTTTAAGTTTTCATTTTACTATACTCTACTGCTATCATAGCTTTGATTCGACTAGCCAAAGATGGGAAGAGAAACCTATCCCCAGCGGAGTCGCCAGAAATCTGTGGGCTCCAAAAATTCACCACCGACCTCTCGATGAAGAGAGTAGATTAAATGTGTCAGTAAAATTTTCAGAAGGAAGATGGAATAGTAGATAAGACACTACCTAGAGATTTGCCCTCATTTTATGAGGAATTTAGATCTGGTTTGTGTTTATAGCAAGCACTATCGTTAATTACCCTCCCGCTAAGAGAGAACTTTCGATTGGCTTGCAGTCGCTAATGTAGTAGTAGATGTGGAGTTTAAAATTTGGGGTTTAGAATTTATAAAATTCATCATTTTGACTTAAAGAGGATGGTTAGGGGAACGATGACGTGCCCGATCTAGATCTCATGGTTCTGTCTTCTCGGGTTGTCACGCCCCTACCTACTTAGTCGAGGAGGTACGACCAAACGAAGGATCCATACAGCCCATGAGTTACGTCGTCTAAGAAATCCTTATAGACTTGGGATGGTGTTTGTCTAAGGAAACAAGCTTAAGTCTACCTTAGCTAACAGAAAGCTTTTTGCCCGATCAAGTATACCTTATGATTTGACAACTCAAAATACAAGGCCATTGGGAAACATATGGGCTACAGTCGTGACCATGATATAGTGGGGTCATTTGGTGACAACCACCCGGTCAGAGGACTCTGGTCATAACTGCATCATGTAGAGCCTACTGGCCAAGCCACATAGTCAGAAGACACGGGTCACGTCCTTGCTAGTATGAGATTATTTGAGAGTAAACATAGTTATGTACTTGATTTGACTTTGGCTCCTTTGTGAGCTAGGATTTTCTTAATTTTTCACCTACAAAAAATAATTGCGAAAGGTGGATTGAGTATTAGCTTTAAGTTCTTTAAAGATTGAATTTTATTTAAGCATTTAATATTTAATGACATGTTAAATTTTACACTTAGATTGATACTTAATTTGAGTTAATTTGATTTAAAATTGCAATCATATTTTGATGAAAGTATTCCTTCCGGTTGAAATTTTTATTCAACACAACCACCATCAAGGTGGTTTATTATTTCGCTATTTCAGATCTTATCGACTTTATTAATTTAATAATAGATGATCAGATTTATTGTCATATGATAGAATTAGCTTCTCAGATATTTTATTATGTTGAAGATAGTACAATATAATATTATTAGATTTTTAGGTTTTGTTAACCCAGACCCCGCCCTAAGACCTAATCGGGAATCAACCCTCGCAGTATTCTCAAACACTAAGTGTAAACATTCAGCATAGTGTCGGGGTCCATGCGGGTGTATTTGATTCGACATTAATTTAAGTCTAAGGAATTTGTATAATATTTCTTATTTTGACTAAATTACATTGCAAGTATAAATTTTTTAGATAAAATTTTGACAGCATTTCGACAGCTGCCCAGCATCGTCTCCACATATGGGGCTACAACGGGGGTTGGACCTGCCCACCATGCCAAGAAAAGCATGTACGGATGGTGTAAACACCATGGTCGAACGCATCATTCCATCATGTCAAGAAAGACATGTATGGGTCTCTGAAGTACCTGTATGAAGTACAGATTTTCCCACCACGCTAAGAAAAATATGTATGGGTATATATTTGCAATGTGAGATTAAAACATTAATTTTAATTTTTAGCTATTTTTTATTAATTTATTTATTCCTACTGTCAGTGTGGAAGTTTGGTAGCATTTTGGTAAGATCCCAAGATCGCCTGTGGGGCTCACGGTATGCTTGCCCACCACGCTAAGAAAGGCATATATGGGTGGTATAAACGACGACCTGAATGTGCATTCCCACTATGAAAAGAAAAGCATGTATGGGGCTCTAAGGGACCTGCTGAAATAGATTTCTCTACCACACCAAGAAAGGCATGTACGGGTACTTATACACCTGCAATGTTAGTTTAATAAATAATAATATTTTTTAAGCTATGTAGGTCCCCTGGGTGAAGTTTGAAGATTTAATAATAGATCCCAGATCGTCCTCATATGGGGCTACTGGGTATCTGGCCCACCATGCCAAGAAAGGCGCGTATGGGTATTATAAACCATGGCCTGAATGTGCCTTCTCACTATGCCAAGAAGGCATGTATGCAAGGCACTGGCTAGATTTCTCCACCACGCTAGTTATAAGATTATACACATGCAAATAAATACATATTTCTCCGCCACGCCAAGAAAGACGTTTATGGGTACTTATACCTAGCAAATATTTGCAATTATATTGAAATAGTAAGTACATGAATTTAATATGCTCGGCAAGCATATGCACAGGCGTTTGAAATGAAACCCGGCAACTTCCCAACGCCATCCTCGTGTAGGGGGTTGATCGGGAGTACTAGAGCCTTCCCACCACACTTAAGAAAGCGTGCATGATAGGTGTCTTGTGACACCACGATTGAGTGATTTTCTTGCACCTACCACGCTTATGAAAAGCATCGCATAGGCCTTCAAACCTGTGTGAGAACCATCATGATTTCCTCAACATGCTGAAACAATATGCACGAGCATTTATATCTCTTTGAAGCAAGTTGCCTATAGTGCTTCACCGGCCAGGTGAGATGCAATGCTAATTACCTTCGTTTCTTTCATATTGTTGTTGATCTCTCCTGTTCTGAAGCTAATATTTCAAGATCTTAAAAAAAGTGTTCAGCTGAAAGTAACCTTTTTAGAGACAGTTATTTCAAGCTGCATGGAGTAGTTCAACAGCCATGTAAGATGCAATGCTGTTACGTCAGTTCTGTCATATTGCTCCCGATCTTCCCTCCAAGATCAAGCAGGTTCAGTCCAATTATAGCCAGCCAGCTTAATAATCTTCTTCGTGTTCAATTGTTTCCTAACATTGTTAAATTCATCCCATTTCTCAGCCTTAGCCAGTAAGTTGGATAAAAGCGCATAAGTTCCTCCACCTAAAGTCCTTTCTGAATGAAGAACCCTCTTTCGAATCCTCTCATAGATAACTTCATTAGTGCCATGTATCATGCAAGCACTCAACAACGCTCCTCACACACATTTGTCAGGCTTCATTGGCATACCAATGAAAAAAATCCTCTGCTTCCTTTAAACAAGCAGCTCCACCATAAGTGTCAATTATACATGTATAGTGCTCCTTTTCTGGAAGAATGTCATAAACCGAATACATTGCCCATGCCGAGCAAGTCACCAACTATGATAGAGCCAATTAAGTCATAAATTGGATTTCCAGTAGTATGGACAGCCACCAATGATGCTCCAGCAATAGCGAGACCAGTGACTGCAGCACCATCCTTTGTCATGACGGCAACAGACATAGGATCATGACCATGCCATACATAATCCCGTATTATCATTCCCTCTGCAGCGGCACCTTTCTTGACTGCTTTTATAGCAACAAACAGTGAAGCACCTGTGTAACCCACAAATTTTGAATTCCATGTACAATTGTAGCACCTGATTTGCTATGTCTGCAACGGAGTGTACAACTTCAACCAGCATAACATGGCTAGAAGTTGTCAACCAAACCCCAAATTTTACTGAACAGAAAATTGCACCACAAAACGATGGTAACTGCTTGTTGGCTGGCGTCTTCAAAGTTGGCAGCTTTCTTTATCTTTCCAAGTCAAAGAGAATAATAGCGAACACAGGAGGTGGAAAATGGTGATTGGCGACCAACACCACAAACATACGGCGCCAAGGATGATGGGTCTCGGAATGAATCATTCAACAAAATAGTCGCTCGCCATGGCGACGCCTAAGAAGAGTGACCGCTGAAGAACACTGGTGGCGAGTCCCTTTCCGGTTTTGAGTAGGATGAAGAGAAACATAGGTGAGGAAGAGGGCCGTGGAAAAAGAAGAAAGGCGAAAGTGAGAGGTTTATTGTTCATTCGGTTTGCAGTCGAGATAAAGGGAGGAGGCTTGTGGCACTTAGTTAGGGCTGTGAATAGGAATGCCCTTAGAGTTAGGTCTTATAGGAGCATTTATTTATTTGAATAAAATCAAACCCTAATTTTAATTTTTGTGATGGCGCAACTATATAATTAATATATATGTTGATTCTAAGTTATTCGATCTGGCACGACCACACGTTGCCGCAAAGCCGTTTGGTTTATGTTGACGCTAAATCGGATCAATTTCAGTTCAAATTGTGCATTTCCACTTCCGACCGCTCGACATTCGCGCATACTCATCTGAATTAAGCGCAAATTATCTCATTTGATAAGTTTTGATGTTTCAATGCTAACGACATGATTAATTTTATGAATGGAGGTCATTTGGGCATCGTTGCGGCTTCCCGATCTCGATATGCGCATCAACGCATCGATGAATTCCTTCTTGATCGGTTGACCGTCAAATTGTACAATATGTTTATTCTGATTAGTTTCGATGTTTTGAACTCGATGGCGAAGTCTGTTCACCGATCGGATGTCATTTTGACTAGTTTCGACGACGTCGAGTGCATTTCAGCTCTGATTTGCGCGTTGTTGTATCCGATTGCTCAATACTAACGCATACTCATCCGAATTGAGCATGAACATTCTCATTTGATAGGTTTTGATGTTTCGATGCTAACGGTATGATTAATTTTATGAACGGAGATCGTTTAAGCATCATCGCTGCTTTCTGACCTCGATATGTGTGCCAACGCTTCAACGACCCTCTTCTTGATTGGTCAACCGTCAAATTATGAAATATGCATATTGTGATCAATTTTGATGTTCTGAATGCATGGCGAAGTCCGTTCATCAATTAGAGGTCTTTTCGACTGATTTTCGACAACGTCGAGTGCATTTCAGCTCCGGTTTGTACGCTGAAACTCATCAAATTCACCTTGTGAGCTCGAATTGATTTATGGCGCATGCATGGAGGTCAATAGCACAGAAAGAGAGGCATTAAATCAAACCCGAAAAGAAGAGAGATAACTTGAGATTTTTATTGGATAGAACTTTGGCTTATAGTATAAAGTGATGACAAGCAAATGCTATATTGTTGACTTCTCATTTATAGGTGTAGTGTAAGGTAAATAGCATAAAAAAGTAAAATGGAACAATGTGAGAAAAGTATATAAATTTGCTCAATGTTGAATACTATGTGTCAAATAAGTCTAACAAGCAATTATCTAACATATGATAACTCAAGGCTAGTAACTTAGTCACAATGAGTCCCATTATTAAGTTGTCTTTGCAAAAATGATTTGGCAAGTTCTAATGACAAGAACTTAATAGGCTTTAGTGAGTATTTTTAGACAAATAGTCAAGTATTTTTGATGAATAGCTTAAACAAGCAAACGACTTTATTGCACAAGTTTATTAGTCAAGTATTGAGAATCGAGTAAGGCCACTAATTTTTGGGAGAGCTGATGAGATCTAGCCCTAAACAACTCAACTCTTTTAATAATGTTCAAAATTGATTTTTGGCCAATGAATTATTGAATCATTTTAAGATATGAAAAATGACTTAATCAATTTGACCTAGATAAATATTGAATACAAAAGTATCTCATCGTGATTCATTTGCTTAAAATGACTACTCACATTAAGAACTTTTCATAGATGATCTCCGACTAGGTAAACTACACTAATAATCTAAATGTTTGGGTTGTTTGGAATCGTATTAGGTTAATATTGGCATTGCTAGATTAATCTCATGAAAACACATCATATCTATCTTATACTAAGATTGAAGTCCATATGACTTCTAAATTAATCTCTTAAGTTTAAATTTATTTTTGATTAATTCTTAAATCCAAAAAAGCATTCAAAATTTCTTTCTTGAACATGAGATATACAAGGACTAATAAATTTTGTTTAAATTAGGTCCCTTAGTTTTTTAAGCTAAGCCTAATTCAATCACATTAAATGTCAATTTGGAGAACTATTTTATTTTTTAGATCGCTAATACACATCCATTTATTATTGCTTTATCACCATTTTTCAAAATTTCTATGATAAAAAGGTTCTTTTGAGAATCAAATTAGTAGATTGTAATAGATATAAAAAATTTTGTTGAAATTAAAAAATAAATAAATAAATAAAATAGTTATAATACCTAAAATAACTTTAAAAAAAAATTAATTTTCTCATAAAAAGTTTATAATCATCTATACAATAAATTGCAACAAGTTAGCTAACTATGGGTAGAACCACCCATATCTTAGAGTGGACAATTACTCAACCTAGTTTTTTTCTTAATTAGAATGATTATTTTAACAATTTTTCCCACCCTAAATAAAAACTCTTGTCTAACATAATTTTTTTATTAATTAAAGCTCATCTTTTGGCCAAATTGTTTTTATAATTATATCTCATATACAAGTTTATTATTTCCTTGGTTATAATTATATATGTAATTATATTTTATTAAGTACTTAAGATTTAAAAATTAGAATATTATTTAAGAATAATAATGAGATAAATTAAAATTTCAAATTAAAGTAAATATCATTAATATTATTGTTTTACTTGAGATGAATATAAGCAATTAATAATTTTCTCATATTAATAAAAAGTTATAAATTTATTTTTAATGCATGTAATTGATATTTTAAACACAAAAACACAAGAACTCAAATAACTATATATAACAATCATAAATTATCTTTGATTTCTTATAAAGAAAAATAATTTAAAATTTTTAAGCAATGTGGGACTAAATGAGAGTACGAATGGGCTTTGGGGACTACTATTAATTCTTAAAAGAGTAATTTGGAGCAATTATTAGCATTATATTTCAACAAAGTTTTATTATATTTTATATTTATATTTTTCATTAAATTTATATTATAATGTAATTTTTTTTTAAAAACTTTGATATTATTAATTATATTTTTATTAAAGATTTTAAAAATTTTAAAAACATTAAATATGCATATATCGATATTTATGATTCACATATACTTAAATACACATCAAGAGCTAATATTAATATTAATTAAATTTTTAAACTACTTAATCAAACAATAATATCAAATATCATATCAAGTCTTAATTAAGCTTTCTACCAAAGCTTAATCATTCAAAATTTTTTTGGAGAACTACATCTTAATAATTACATATTTGATATATGTTCTTATTTTTATATAAAACAAAATAAAATTATCATAAATTATACATAAAAACATGATTTATAATTAAAATTTTAAATAATTAGTTTATAAAACTATTAGTGAATTTAATTTTATTCTCAAATCTCTATAAATTATAATAATAATAATTTATCATCAAAATTTAAAATTAAATTGTTCACGCTGAAGAGAGGCTGGTTTCACCCTCGTAACTAACTTGGTTAATACGAATGCATCATATTCATACAAATCTTGTCCTTTTTTTAAAAAAATTTCTAAAATTATAATAAATTGTGTCATAATTATAATTAAAAATTTTAATTAATTATATCATGATGGATTCAAGCCAGGGATTGACCAAAGAAAAAAAAAAACTCAAGAAAATTCGATCTTTTTCCCAGTGCATTTTCGCGATTTTTTAATACCATATTGTGGAAATCCCTGCCTTCAATTCCGGCCGGTTATAGGACTCTTGCAATCGCCAATAAAAAAAAAATTGAATTAAGAAATTAAGTGGATCCAATTTGCACTGAAGGCCAATTTCGCTACAGCGGATCTATTTTTCTTCTTCCCTTTTCGGATCTATGGTGTCATCTATGTATAGATCATTAACTTGAAGTACAGCTCAATCCAACGAGCTTTTAGACGACGCGCGAGCAGTCGCCAATAGAGAAATGGAGAAGGCCGACACATTGGTTCTCCTCCCCCTCTGTGCAATGGGCCACTTAATCCCAATGGTCGAACTAGCAAAGCGCCTCCTTCACCACGGCCTCCCCATCCGCGTCCTCATCGTCCGACTAACCTTCCTCGACAACGATCTCACCGACGCCTACATCTCCAGCGTCAAAGCCTCCCACCCCTCCATCTGCTTCCACTATCTCCCCACCGTCACCCTGTCCTCCCTTTCCTCCAACGCCGTCGCCAAGATCATGGAAATTTTGCACCTTTCCAACCACCACCTCCTCGACTATCTCCGCTCGTCCTCCTCATCCATCCGCGCACTCATTTTAGACTTCTTTTGCGGACCCGCCGTCGACGTCGCCGCCGAGCTCAAACTCCCCACCTACATCTTCTCCCCAGTCAACGTCTCCGCTCTCTCCACTTTTCTCTACATGCCCACCCTTCATTCCCAAGCCGACACCAACTTCGAAAACCTGGGCGATGCTCCACTCCACTTCCCGGGCATCTCTTATCCCATCCCGGCTTCTCACATCCCAATTTTCTTACGCGATCGCGCCGACGAAGCGGGTCAAGCGATGCTCGCATCGTACACGCGCGTTCCCACGCTAGCGAAGGGCGTCCTAGTCAACAGCTTCGAGGCATTGGAGGCGCAGGCGCTGCGCGCTCTCGCGAATGGCGCATGCGTCCCGGGTCGTAAAATGGCCCCGATCTACTGCATAGGGCCGATAACTGCTAGTGGGGCAAATAGCGAGCCGCGTCACGAGAGCTTAGCTTGGCTAGACGGACAGCCGCGTGGGAGTGTGGTGATTCTTAGCTTCGGAAGTATGCGGGTCTTTCCAGAGGTCCAGATAAGGGAGATGGCGGTCGGGCTTGAGCGAAGCGGGCAGAGGTTTTTGTGGATTGTGAGAGGCCCGCCGTTACAGAGTGGGGTTAAAGGAGATATAATACCGTGGACCGAGCGAGATCTTAAAGCGCTGATGCCGGAAGATTTTGAGGATCGGACGAGGGAAAGGGGGGTGTTGGTGAGGTCGTGGGCACCGCAGGTTGAGCTTCTGAAGCATGAGGCGGTTGGGGGGTTCGTGACTCACTGTGGGTGGAACTCTGTGTTGGAGGCCGTGATGGCCGGAGTGGCGATGATTGCGTGGCCGCTATATGCAGAGCAGGACTTGAATAAGCTGTTTCTTGTTGAGACTGGGCTGGCAGTCGATATGCGTGGAGATGAGAATGGGTTCGTGAGGGCTGAAGAGGTGGAGGAGAGTTAGGTTGATGGCGGAAGGCGGAGGAGTTGAGGAAAGTGGAAAGGAAAGGAGGCGAGAGAGGCGGTAAGGGGTGGCGGCACGTCTCATGCTGCTTTGGAGGAGATGATGCGGTCTTTGAGTGATGGCGAAGACAGTGGACGACAGTATTGAGATAGCTTTGTTGAGGTGCATTAATCCCGCTAGATTGTGTCACAATTGTTTCTTGGAAATCAGTTGTTGATTAAAATGGTTTTCAGTAGAAGCGTGATCTTGGAGATTGAAGACGGTTGATTTGAAGGTGGGAGTTGCACTGATGAGAGTTCAAGTTGTTAGAGCCAGTTTCTAAAATCGTATTGCTTCAGCAGTGTTTCGTATTTTGAAAAATAAGTGATGGTTGTCATCATGATATCATATCTTTTTTATTTGTAGATTTAAGGTTTGTTTGATCTGAATTAAAAGAAAGACATAAAAAAGAAACCTGAAACTCAAATTGATAAAAAATATTGAATTCAGGCCAATTATGATTCGACTCACATTTCTGATTGTAAAAGAATCAACATTTGATTAAATGTGCAACTCAAAAGGTTAAGATTAAAAGATTAAGAAAGGATTAAGAAAAGAGATTTTAAAGTCATTTTGAGCTTTGTTAAGAAGAGGTGGATTCAAGTTACATGTGAATTTGTGATTAAATTTGCTCAAATGTCTCAAAAAAAAAAAAAGGGATTTACATGGATATAGGACCATTAAAAAAACTTGTTATTCACTAAAATTAATTCAAGGGGATCAAAGTTAAATCCATTCTAAGGGGATCAAAATTCCTTTTTTTATAATGCATTTGCTATCAAATAAAATTTCACAAACTAAAAATAGCACAAGCCGAACAACTTCATAACTTCTTAATCACATCAAAAAATTTACGAATAAATCAAAAAATGCAAAAAAAAAAAAAAAAAAAATTGAATTTTTTGCTTTTTGATGATGATACAAAAATGAAAAGCCTAATATTTTATGATCTGAAATATTATAATTAATAATTAATTAGAGATATAATTACCAAGATAATAAGATAGTAGAATATACATTATTTAGCATATTGTTGAAATTATTGAATCCCAACTTTCAGAGTGTTCCAAGAAATATTATAAAATGATCACATAAAAATATATAAGTGTGAGAAAGAGAATCTAAAATGTTGCCTTAAAATATTCATAGGTGTAATTAACTTTAGATTATTGAACTTTTGATCAAACCATATGATATATATGCCTAAATGCACATTATTTTGATGAAGTATTGAAGCTACAAAAAAATATGAATTTTATTAAGTAAAGAACCTCTTGATAGTGGCATTTATATATGCGATGTTATTTGTTATAGTGGAAGCTTTAACACAAGTTTTTTCAATTGTTTTGGACAATAAGTAGCAATGATGTGACAACTAGCTCTTTAAAAATATATTTCCAATCATAAGAAATTTTGCATTTTCATAATCTTTTTTTCTATGTTAGATATTGTGTAAATATTCTTAATATATTGATCTAAGATGAGTTTAAAGAGGTTCAAGATATCATTCAAAATATTAGTCAATTAAGTACCTAAAAAATTACAAGCTAGTTTGCATTAGTTTGTAGAAGTATCTAAACAATGAAGAGTTTCAACTGCAAAGTCTTTATCTATTGATGTTTCACTAAGGTGTAACTCAACTTTAAACATGTTAGAGTTTTCATTTATCTATCGTATTGACCTCCACATATATTCCACAAGTCGAATCCGGCAAATATGATGAAATTGATGGACTACATACACGACACTATGTGGATTGAAGCTGAAACACCTCGATCGTCATCGAAGCCAATCAAAATGTTCTCCGATCTCAAAACAAACTATGTCATTATATATGGAATGCTGAAATTGATTAAGAGAGGCTTCTCACATCGCTTAATGGCTGCTTGATGGAGAAGACGAGTTGTTGATAAGTTTTACACTTGACGAAATAGGAGAACTTTAATGACATCCAAATGGGCTCTGCATGAAAATTTGATTACACATGTCTTCAAAACATCAAAATCTATCTAATGAGACCATCTACAATCGATTAGACTGAGTCCGTAAGAATGTCGAGTAGACGAATGCAATATCACGAGATTTAGCTGAAATCGATTCGATCAATGTCGAAATCACCCAAATGACTTCAGTTCGTGCACCATTGTGTTCGAAACATTGATCTCATTTAGTCGAGCAAGCTCATTTCGAATATTACAAATTGAACTTGAACATCAGTTTAGCAAACAATTTAAACACGAGACAATTTCAAACACAATAATTTTTGGATAAGATGAGCATAAACAGATATTGAGCTCGCTCCATTTAAACTCTTTTACACCCTCACATGAATCTCCCAAAATTTGTATGAATGTACATATCTGTTGACCTCCATATGTGTGTCATAAAGCAAGACAAGCCCACAAGTCAAATTCGACGGACTTCGGAGGTGATAGTGCTCAAATTGAGGCTCAAAATGCACTGGATGTCACTGAAAATGGTCGAAACGACCTCCGATCGATGAACGGAATTTACCGTCGCTTTTAGAACATTGAAATTGATCAGAATATAAATATTGCAGAATCTAACGATCAATCGATTAAGTGCTCAAGCTATCAATGTGTCGACACACATATCGGAGTTAGGAAGCTGCGACGATGTCCGAACAACATCCGTTCATGAAATTGATTGCGCCGTTAGCTTCAAAACATTGAAAACTATCAAATAAGACTATCTGCGCTCAATTCGGACGAGTCTGTGCAAATATTGAGTGATTTGAAGTGACACTTGCAATCGAGGCAACTTGACTTTCACCCAAATGACCTCCGATCGACGAACGGACTTCGCCATCACATTTATAATGTCAAAATTGGTTATGATATAAATATTGTATGACTTAATGATCAACTGATCAAGCGCTCGAAACGTCAACATGCTTGCACACATATCGAGGTCAGGAGACACCGATGAGGATCAAATGACCTCCGTTCATGAAATTGATCACGTTGTTAACTTCAAAACATCAAAATATATCAAATGAGATCGCGCCAATTCAAGCGTAGCATTGTCGGTGATTTGAAGTGATACGCAAATCCCAGGCTAAAATATCTTGGCCGTCCGAAATTAACTCAAATGACCCGATCATGCACTTTATCGCATTTAGAATGTAGAAATTAGTCGGAGATAAATATTTGACGATGATCAAGCCTTCGAGACATCAATGTGCCTGCATATATATCGAGGTCAGGAGGCGTCGAAAAGGATCAAATGACCTCCGTTTGTGAAATTAATCATGTCATTGGTTTCGAAATGTCGAAATCTATTAAGTAAGACTGTTCACACTCAATTCGGATGAGTCTGCGCAAAAATTGAGCGGTCGAAAGCGGTAACGCTCATTTCGAGCTGAAATTGAATCAATTTGACTCGAAAACCTCTGGTGATTAGCAGTGTTGAATTCGTTGACATGGATTACCAATTAATATATATATATATATATATATATATATATATATATATATGTGTATAAGATAATAAATATAATAAATATGTATATGTACATATTTTTATATGTAAATATGTAATATATGTATATATGTATAATAATATTACATATATATGTATATATATATATATATATACTATATATATATATATATATATATATATATATACATATATATATATATTATATAATATAATATATATATATATATGTATATATAATAATAATAATATGTATATATATATATATAATATTATATATTATATCTATCTATATATACTATTATTTATATATACATTATATGTATATATATATATATATATATATATATATATATATATATATATATATATTGATCAATTTCTGCTTTCCATATTAAAATCGTTTAGTCAATTTAAAATTAATTTAAAAAAAATTCCTAAATTACTCCCACTCAGCAACCATTCCCCCCTATTTTCAGTTTATTTAATTCAAAAAAAAAAAAACTGAAAAAAAACCATTCCCCCCATTATTTTTTCATTTCTGGTAGTTTCCCTATTCCCTCTCATTTTCCCTCCCATATTTCTCTCTCCTGGATTGCTCTCCCTCATTGACAAAATTCTCAGCACACAGGTAAAAAAATTCTCCTTCCCTCTCTGAATTTCTCCTATTTTGATGAATCTCGCTGGTGCAATCTTTCGGTTTCCTCCGTTCCACGCAAAAAAATACGCGACCGCACGCCGGTAGCAATTCTGTTCCCGCCGGCCAAAACCCGCCGCCCGCGCGTCTCGCCTCTGGTGCTACCCGCAGCCCATAAAACCGCGCGCCCACTGGCGCAATCTACGTGATCCCGCCGCCGGCATCCATTCCGTCGCTCGGTAAAACTGTGCGACCCGAACCCGCCGTACCGGCTCGCCGCGGTCTGTCCCTCCGCACAACCTACGTATGCGCCTGCCGCACGACCCACCTCCGGCGCTGCCCGTAGCCCGTTAAATCGCGCACCCACCGGCGCAATCCGCGTGATCCTGCCGCCGGCAACCACTCCGTCGCTCGGCAAAACTGCGCGACCCAAACTCGCCGTACTGGCTCGCCGCGGTCCGTCCCGCCGCACGACCCGCGTCCCCGCGTCCCCACTGCCCGCAAGCCGCGCTGACCAGCCTCCGGCCCGCCCGTCCTCAAGCCCGCGACCCGACCTGCACGCTCAGCGCCCGCAGGCCCGCTCCACGATCCCGCGGCCCATCCTGCCACTGTCGCGACTCGACCCGCTCAAGACCGGCGGCCCAGCCGCTGTTCTGGCCTGTTTCGCACAAAATCGCCGGCCCAGCCTCCAATTCCGGCCCATTCCGTAAATCCTTCTATCCCACCGGCCCGGCCAGCTTTCAAACCCGACCCACAACCCGCAAAACCACACTATTTCCCCTTTTGTCTAATCCAAAATAGGAAATGCAATTTCAAAATGCAATTGGTGGATGTGTATGGAAGTGTGTGAAAGTTATATGCATGTATATCATTGATCTATCTGATTTGAAGACCCATTACTCGTGAGGCATCTGTGATTGAAGGCCTTGTTATGCTCATCAGGGCGTAAGGAGATTGAAGGTCGGCTGAGGTGTTTCAAAACACTAACTGTCATACTCATCAGAGAGTGACGGGTAGGCCAAAATATTTTCGATATAGCCCCCTATGCGGGGATGACGGCAGAATACTACTGAAATGTTGTCAAAATTTGAAATTAATTTTGCTCGAATATATTGCTTGCATTTCTTTCTATAGGTTTCAAGACCTCGCTAAAGCCCATTATGGCATAGTGGGTGTGAAGATGGCTATAGTGTGAAGACACTACTTTCCTTCATCGCATCGGAGTAAAGCTGTCGGATGTGGCAACATGTGAAATCAGAAATTAAGAATATCTACATATATATATATATATATATATATATATATATATATATATATATATATATATATATATATATATATATATATATATATATATATATATATATGAAAGATCCGTTATCTCATAGTAAGAAGTGATTGAAGGTCGTAGAGGTGCATCAAAACACCAACCGTCATGCTCATCACGTGTGTAGGCAAAATAGTCGATGTAGCCCCATATGCGAGGATGGCCAAAATCTTGTCAATCTTTGCCAAAATTAAGAATATCATATATATTTGCTTTTATGCGGTGATTGAAAGGCCTGTTATGCTCATCGTGCTAGATTGAAATCGTCGAGTGCATCAAACACCAATGTCATGCTCATTGAGGGGCATGGGGATACTACCAGTCGACCCCTGCGGGGATGATGTCGGGAGGCTCAAAATTAGTCAAATCTTTTGACTTAGGAAAAAGTGGAGGGTAAAATGAACTGACCTAAGAACACTAAGTAAGGAAACCTGGAGCTAATTCTAAACTAAAAGCATCAAACAAGAAAAAGGGGGGGAGCCTTTAAAGCAAATTTTTTTTTTTTAAAAGGGAACATTCATTTAAAATGCAAACAAATTTTGGGGGAGGCTAATATTAAACTCACAAGCTTTAATTACAATTCCTTACAACTTAAATTGAAGCGGTAAAGTGAGTTCTTGTTTCTTGTAAATTCCTCAAAATTAAACAAGATTTAATTGAAATTTAGGGGGAACTAATGCCAAACTCATAACAAACTTACAATAAACTCAAAATCTAAGGATGGATCTAAATTGGGTTTAATAATTCTTATACGAATGTAGAGGTGATCATTATGCTAGCTAATAAGCATGAGTAGGGCTAAAACAACAAACACTGAAATCAGTATAACTTATCAAAAGTGATGTAGATTGAACATAATCAAGCTGGGAGAATTACAAAAACTCAACAAGTAAACTAAGTGTCAGTAATGCTTTAAACTACAATCTAAATCAAAATGCCTTCTTCGCCACCAGATCTGCAATTCTTTGTATAAGTAGACAGAAGGCGATACTAAATCCAATTCTATAAAAATCATAAGGCTTCCTTCAACCAAAATCAAGGAATTTCATCATAACTATGATTTTTAAAATCAATGATTTCATTAATTAGATGAAATTAGCTAAACTATAAATTCTTGCATGTGCTCGGACATAGAGATTTCAAGTGCAAATTTTAATATCTAAAAAGGCTGCGTAGGCTAAATTTGAATATATTAAATATTATTCTGAAAAATCTAAAAAGATATTAGATCAATTTACAACGTCTTCTTCGCCACTGGATCTGCAACCCTTTGTACAAGTAGACAGAAGGTGATACTAAATTCAATTCTATAAAAATCATAAGGCTTCTTTTGATCAAAAATTAAGGAATTTCATTTTAATTATGATAAAAAAAATCAACGAAATCACTAATTAGGTGAAATTGTCTAAGCTATAAACTCCTGCATGTGCTCGGACATAGATATTTCAAGTGTAAATTTTAATGTCTGAAAAGGCTGTGCAGGATAAATTGGAATTAAATGCAAATACAAAATTAATCTCATAATTCAAACATAAAATTAACTAAAATTTTTATACACGTGGGCCCCTTCTGAATGCTTAAATTCAAATTAATGAGGATCTTGCGGGTTGCTTCTGGTTTAATCTTATTATGGGTGCAGGTTAACAAAATCTAAAACTTATAATAAGAGTTTCAAATCAATAAAATATTTGGCGATTAATTGATAGTAGATTCCTCTATTAGTAGTTAAATAGAGTTGACAGGATCTAAAGCTCTTAATTTAAACATAAAATTATTTGAATTATTAAATACACCCACATGGGCCTCGATACTCTTTGAATGCCAAATTGTGTGAGAATCTTTGCGTGGGTTGCTTCTTAGTCTTAGAGGGTCTGTTAACAAAACCTAAAGCCTAATAAGAATCTCAAATCAATGAAATATCGAAAACTAATTCTATCGTGACAGATCTAATCTTACGTTGGTAATATCGAGTTGGAGATCTAAAGCTCTTAAACATATTCTAATCAATCAATTTTTAAATATCAATCGAAAACTACTTAAACAAAACTCTATCATTAAAAGCTTAAAATCAAACTCAATCTATCCACCTTTCGCAATTATTTATTGGGAGTGATAAATTAAGAAAACCCTAGCTCACAAAAGAGCCAATGTCAAATCAAGTGTTCTGCTATGTTCACTCTTAATTAATCTCACGCTAGTAAGGATGTGGCCTGTGTCCTCTGACTGCGTGGCTTGGCCGGAGCTCCACGGCGCGATTCTTACCGAGTCCTCGTCATGGTTTGAGCATTCTTCGAGTCCTATCAGTGGTTTGATCGGCTCCATTATATTATGATCATGGCCAGTAGCTTCGTATGCTCCCATGGCTCGCTTTGAATGTGAATCATAGGGTATACTTGATAGGGCAAATAACCCTTTGTCAGTTAAGGTAGACTTAAGATTTTCTCCTTAGATAAATAACTAAGCTATAAACACCCGCATGTGCCCCGACACTATGATGAATGCCTAAATTCAAGTGTATGACGATGCTGTATGGGTTGCTTCCCAGTTTAGTCTTAGGACTGGGTTTGATTTAACAAAACCTAAAAACCTATAATAAGAGTTTCAAATCAGTGAAACATCTGAGAAATTGATTCTATCAGACGACAGTAGATCTAATCCTCTGTTAGCAGCTAAATAGAGTTGACAGGATCTAAAACTCTTAAACATATTATAATTAATCATTTTTTAAAGTAGCAATTTGAAATTATTTAAATGAAACTCTATCATTAAAAGCTTAAAATCAAAATTTAATCTATCTGCCTTTTGTAATTATTTATCGGGGGTGACAAATTAAGAAAACTCTAGCTCACAAAGGAGCTAATGTCAAATCAAGTATTCTACTATGTTCACTCTCAATCAATCTTTTACCATGATGCTCGGTCCCTGTTACCGGTAAACGGCGGCTTGTAAGCTCCATGATGAAGCGGTTATGACGAGGAGTCCTCGATCTCGTGGTTTGGCGGTCCAGCCTCTTATGCAGTACGTATGCCTCATCTACGCCCTTTGAGTTGTGAATCATAGGGTATACTTGATAAAGTACAACCCTCATATTCAGCTAACTTAAGCACCTGTCTCCCAAAACCTGATTCCTAAGATTTCTTGAACCCATGTGTAAGCTTGAATGAGATCATTATCAAATTTGGGTCGACCTCTCCTCCAGTAGTAGGGACCTCGACTTCCCGGGATGACGAAACCATGGGATCTATATTGGACATGTCATCATTCCCCCAATCATCCGATTTAAGCTATAATGATGAATTTCATATACTAAATTTTGAAACTCTATATGCTGTTACTATACGCTATGCATTTAGCGATTTAATGACTAGCCTTAATCAAAAGTTTCCTCTTACTTTTTGGGAGGGGTAATTAACTATAGAGGCTTACGCCTATAGAAAACCTGGAACTAGATCTAACAAAATGAGGGTGAAATCTGCAGGTAGTGTCTTCTCTTATCTACACTTGGGCATTTTAAAACACTCTTTTTGAAGAGGTCGATGGCGGGCAAACTACTGATTTATGGCGACTCCACTGAGGATGATTCTCTTTCCATCTGGTTAATTTAGCTATAGTAATAGTGAGCATGATAAAATTGATATTTAAAATCAATCATCAATAAAATTAAATTTAAATCAATCATATTCTTATGACTAATCTGTTTGTTCTGTATATCGATGGACCTTCAGAACACCTCTTATCATGCAACTAGGTCACGGAACCCATCTCCGTCAGGTTAAAGCTGTTATCAATACTAGGGATGTTGGAGCTACCATTCAATTCGATAGTGTAGACTTCCCAGCCATCACTGTTGCAAATAATCTCCCACCTGAAACATCTGCATATTGTACACACCAACTTGTGCAATGGAGGAGGATAATTGGAATGACCACTGCTGCTACTGAGGTTCCTCAAAAGAGAGCCTTTATACTTAAAAGATTGATTCATTTTGAGGTGCCAGTCATGAAGAGAACCTTCACTGGGTAAGAAGTCCATACATGAATCGACAACCACCTGTAGTTGAACCTTTCACACTAGAAAGTATGATCTGAAGCCTCCTCTACGGAGGAAAATTGAGTAGAAGGCAAGAAACACTAAACTCTGAGCTTTGGTTGTTGTAAATCACAAGTAATACAACCAACCTTACAAGCAGTGAGTATTTCTACCCCACAATAAATTTAAAAATTTTGAGATGGGTGAAAAGGAAACTCTTGGTGATGTTGCTTATTTTTCAATAGGTCGACTTCAACCTTTATGAAGAAACAACATGAAACTCTATCTACTTGAGCACATAGAGTTCTGAAGGTTGTTAAAGAAAAATGTCTTAGGAAGAACATGCATTAAATGTCAATTATCAAAGAAGCCAAAAATGCTCTACTACAAAACTATCGATTGGAAGTAAGCATTCAAGGCGTTCAAGCTATTCTAGGGTGAGCATCGTGTGACACAGAAGTGTTTGAATCCGTTACTAAAGGTCGATGACGTAAAATAAATAAAGCTAAAGAAGAAGCTGACAAAGCTTCTTCATCATCTGGAAGCAAGTAACCCAAAGACAAAGGAGAAAGAGAAATCTTGACATGCGTTCTTCAAGTAAAATTGTACAACCAGTGTGGAACTAGAAGTAAGTGTTCCAACCATAACAAGTTTGACAACTAAGATGGGTAAAGTAGAGCACTCTAGGTCAAATCAAGTCCTTCTAGACCCGATAATGTCAAGTTCCAACTTCTTTAGTGAGGAAACTTGAAACTGTATATGCAAGAGTGTATTAGGTCCTCAAAGTTGCTAAGAAGAAATGACCAATGAAAAGAAAATACGAAGGTCCTATCCTTAGGGAGACTAGAGTTGCTCCTCCAAAGGGACCTCCTTCTACAACCCCGAAGAAATGTCTACTAATTCAAGTCCCGTGCGGTGAGCATCGATGCATGACACTTGGACCACAGGTCTAAGAATCTGTCATCGAAAGGTCCTGGCAAATAGGTGAGCAAATTTGGAGGCCAAAATATCGAAGTGAAATTCCCTTATAAATAGACAACAGTGTGACATTTAGACTGTACTCTCACAAAATCCACTCCTCATGCTAAAGTATTTAGAGCTGAAGCAATCTTGCCACTTAAAGTTGAACTTTCACTCGGTATTCAACACAACACAATCTCAAGATGAGAATGTCGTCTATGGATGTGAGAATTTGATGGACTTGAAGGAATTTTAACCTCAATAAAATCTAGAAGTCTACCGAGCAAAGATGTCCAAAAGCTTCATCATTATATGTTATCTCACAAGATTACCCTTATCTCAAGGATCGATCCGATGAAGTACTTGATGACAAGACCGACGTTGGTAGGTCGCTTGTCAAGATGGGCAGTATTACTTTTGCAATTTAATATCACATACGTTCCGCAGAAAGTAGTGAAGGGACAAGTCTTAGCAGATTTTTTGGTTGCACATCCTATCCCTGCGGGCTCTTCTCTTAATGACGATTTACCTGACGAGCAAATTTTGCTCATTCATGAAAGAGAAAAATCACAAATTTAGGAAATATACTTCGATGGAGCCTCATCAATTAAACAAGTCCAATCTTTAAATTTTTCAAGAGCAAGAGCAGGAATCGGCATCATCTTCATAACACCAGAAGGAGGGATAATGAGACAATCATATGGATTGATCGAGCCAAGAACTAATAATGAAGTTGAATATGAAGCATTAGTGGCAGGTCTTGAAGAAGCTATTTTCATTGGCATTCAAAACTTGTATATTTTGGAAATTCTCAGCTTATTATAAATCAAGTACTTGCATCTATAGAATTAATAAGCTTGAGTTAGCTTTCTGTCACAAGCGAG
Organism: Cymbidium sinense; assembly: GCA_021442155.1. NCBI lineage: Eukaryota > Viridiplantae > Streptophyta > Magnoliopsida > Asparagales > Orchidaceae > Cymbidium > Cymbidium sinense. The sequence continues at coordinate 65,190,930 of CM038229.1, read as the reverse complement.
TTCTTAAGCTTATGAAGTAGATACCAAATATCATACTAACTCAAGTCTCCCAATCTGAGAATAGTAAAGCCGATTGCTTGGCAAAATTAGCTAAGGAAATGACAAGTATGAATGGTGATTATGTCATGATCGGCATATTTACTCGACGGGTTCTAGAGCCAATAAAATATCAATCCTCGCAGGTAGAGGGGCTACCAAATTTGACACAGCAGGATGCGACTCAGGTTATTCCTCATACTCTCCAAAATCAACAAGAAGTTATACCAAGAAGAGCTAAGAATGATATTACCTCAGAAAAGTAGTGTTAGAAGAGTCACTTGATTGGAGGCAACCCTTCATCGACTACTTTAAAGAAGACAAATTACCAAGTAAAATATCACTAGCAGCTTAAATCGAAAAGAGAATGCTATGCTATGCTTTCGTCAACAACACTCTATATCGTAGATCCTTTGAACAAATGTGGCTACGATGCCTAGGTGTAGATGAAGATAGCAAAGAGATGGCTGAAGTTCATGAAGGACTTTATGGTGCACATCAGTTAGGTCCTAAAATGACAGTAAAGATCAAAAGGATGGGTTATTATTGGCCATCTATGGTGAGAGACTGTATTAATCACGCTAAGAAGTGTCATGAGTGTCAAGTACATGGGGATCTCATCCATCAACCTCCAAATCCATTACACCTAACAATAACATCCTGGCCATTCGAATGTTGGGGTACATATGTAATTGGTGGGACCGTCACCATTTGGACATTGCTTCATCTAGTGACTATTTCTCTATGTGGGATGAGGCTACCCCATTTAAAGAAGTTACTGCTGACCGAGTGATTAACTTCTTCATGCATAATATAGTCTATAGATTTGGAGTGCCACGTCAAATAATTTCTGATAATGACACAGCTTTCAAAAGTGTAAAGATTTATAAATTCGTTGATCGACATAAAATTGATTGGCGATACTTTTTAATATATAATCCAAGAAAAAATGGCTTGGTGGAAGCCTTCAACAAGACATTAGTCAAGCTGCTTAAGAAGATTCTCACTAAAAATAAAAGAGAATGTCATACCAAGCTAGTAGAGGCACTATGGGCATATCAAACTACCTACAAGACGCCGACTAAAGCCACTCCTTATTCATTGATATTTGGAAATGAAGTTATTCTTCTGCTCGAAGTTGAGTTGCCTTCACTTAGAGTAGCCATCCAATACAATCTAACTAAAGATCAAAATGCCCGTCTGAGAATGGAGGAACTCGACGTGCTTGATGAAGTTAGATTGCAAGCTTATCAAAATTTGGAAGTCTATCGAGCAAAGATGTCCAGGGGTTTTGACCATACGGTGTGGTCCCAAATATTCCAAAAAGGAGAATTGGTGTTGGTGTTGAGAAGATCAATTATTTTGAATCAAAAATTTGATGGCAAATTTGAGCTTAACTGGGAAGGCCCTTTTGTCATTGAAAAAGTATACCAAGGAGGAGCATACCAACTCATTAACATAAAGGGTGAAAGATCAATGCCGCCAATTAATGGTTGATAATTAAAAAAGTATTATACTTGATAACCACCTTCTCGAGGTACAATAAAAATTCTCCTACAAGGCAGGGGTCATTTTTTTAGTATATCTATTTAGGTTGGCATTGTGCTTCATGCCGAGATCCCTAAATAAACATACTCAAAGTAAAGAACTTTTTCATGAAAATTCCCCTGCAAGACATGGTGCATTATTTTTTTAGCATATCTATTTAGGTTGACATCATGCTTCATGCCGAGATTCTTAAATAAACATACTTCAAATGAAGAACTTTTCCGTGAAAATTCCCGTGCAAGACAAGGGGTATTTTTTTTAGTATATCTATTTAGCTTGACATCGTGCTTCATGCCTAGATCCCTAAATAAACTAAAGATGAAATACTTTTTCGTGAAAATTTTCCTGTTACACAGGGGGCATTTTTAGATTTCTATATATAGATGGAAGTAATGTTACATGTCGAAACTCTCTTAAGAGCATATCAATTTAAATATTGATGTATTTGCGTATCTTCATCTTGAGAATTCTTCTAACTGTGCTTTAGAATTTTTCCTGCAAGATAGGGGATATTTTTTTTAGTTTATATCAAATTTATTTGAGTTGACATCGTGCCATAAGATGAGATACTCAAATATATTCTTATTCAAGTTGACATCGAGCTTTATGCCAAAATTTGTGGATATTCCATAATTATTACTGTTAAGTTGCAGAGTCTTGCAAGAACAAAATGAATCTATCTCTATGCATGAAAGGACAACCCTAAATATCAAGAAATTTATCTCTTAGATTTGCTAAATTCTAGAGATTAAGTCAAAAGAACTCCTGATTTCGGAAGCTTCAATCAACTGAGTCGGATAAACATCAACCTCTATATCCTAAAGTCTAGGACATGGATGGGTTCTAAAGGTCGAACTCAACAAGCTCACAAATGGCCGAGTTGTTGACGCTCTCCTCACAACAAGGCCGAAAGAGCCCCGTTCGTTGACGATGACAAAACACCAACTCACTATAGCTTAAGTCGAAGACTTGAGTAAGTTCTAAAGGTCGAACTCAACAAGCCCAAATATGGCAGAGTTGCTGACGCTCTCCTCACTCAACAAGCCGTAAGAAAAGGCCGCAGTGAAAGAGCCATTGCTTGTCAGTCCAATGACGATAGCTGTTCAATCTCAAATCAAATCCAACTTAGTGATTACAAGCAACCAGGATCCAAGAGATCTTTCTACTTGATCGATAGATCAAGAAAATATGAGGAAACTCTCAATTTAGGGTTGCCTCAAATCAATCTGCATATTACCTACAATGTGATATTTCAATCTATTCTTAAATGATCTAATCAAGCTCAAAGCACAGATCAACGCCTATCTCCTCATCAAGTCCGTCAAAGCATAAAGCACGAGATCGAGGAAGCAATTACATAATTCATACAAAGCCGATGACCGAACTAAAGGAATTTTGTGGTTATTCAGTCTATTAAAGCACACATTTCTAGACTAATAACTCAACATTGATCCTATATAAGCTGGAAGGCTGGGTCATCTGTACGTATCCTTCAACAAATCCATCAAAGCAGCAAGCACAGGGTTCATGGAGTGCATACACTTCCTGACAAGTTAATATGGACAAATCAGGTCAGTCCTTCGTCAAGTCCGTCAAGCTCAAAGCTAGGATAGAAGGAATTTTGAATCCGACCAAGCATGGATAAACCGATTCCTTAGTGGAGTCCATCATCAAAACAAGTAGAACAACTCCTCCATTAAACCCAACTAAGCATGAAACTAGGGTTCGAGAAAATTCAAATCTGCAACGACATAAAAGAAAGAGATCTTCAGCAAAGCCATTGAATTAGATAGTAGATGGTGTAAAAACTCTTCTCTATCCGACAAGTCGATTCTGACAAATCGGTCAGCATTTAGCATGTCTAAAGGCATATTAATGACAACTTCTATCAAAGCTCCATAAGCTATAATCTAAATGATCCAAGTTTTGGCACGATGATCAATTTTCAACAAATGTGACTCACTCCATGCATGAATCACATTTTTTGGGGGGCATTTGTTGACCTCCACATATGTACCATAAGTCGAGTTAAGCCTACAAGTCTAATTTAACTGACTTCGAAAGTGATAGTGCGCAAATCGGGGTACAAAATGCATTGGACATCACGAAAACTGGTCGAAATGACCTCCGATCGATGAACGAATTTCACTGTCATGTCCAGAATGTCGAAATTGATCAGAATATAGATATTGCAAAATCTAATGATCAATTGATTAAGCGCTCGAGATATCAATGTGTCGACACGTATATCGAAGTTGGGAAGCTGCGACGAGGACCAAATGACCTCCGTTCATGAAATTGATTACGCCGTTAGCTTCAAAATATCGAAACATATCAAATGAGACTATCCACGCTCAATTCGTACGAGTCTGTGCAAATGTTGAGTGATTTGAAGTGACAGCACACAAATCGAGGCTGAAACGCACTGGACGTCACCAAAATTAACTCAAATGACCTCCAATTGATGAACGGACTTACCATCACGTTCAGAATGTTGAAATTGGTCAGGATATGAATATTGTATGACTTAGTGATCATCTGATCAAGCGCTCGAGTCATCAATATGCTTGCACATATATTGGAGTCGGGAAGCTGCGACGATATCTGAACAACCTCCGTTCATGAAATTGATTGCATCGTTAGCTTCAAAACATCAAATTCTATCAAATAAGACTATTATGTTCAATTCAGACGAGTCTGTACAAATGTTGAATGATTTGAAGTGACAATGCGCAAATTGAGGCTCAAAATGCACTGAACGTCCCTGAAAATGGTCAAAACGACCTCCGATCGACGAACGAACTTCGCTGTTGCGTTCAGAACGTCGAAATTTATCAGGACATAAATATTGTGCAACTTAATGATCAACTAATCATGGTCGCGTCTTTGCCGCATATCAAAGTCGGGGAAGCGTGAAGAGAATCAAAAAGCTCCGTTTGCAAAATTGATCATGCCATTGGCCAAACGCCAAAATCTATCAAATAAAATCGCTCAATTCGATAAGTCTGCGTGATGCCGGTCGAAAGAGGCGGCGATATTTTAAGGAAATTGACTCGATTTGGCGTTGGCTGACCAAATGACTCGATTACGAACGGTGTCATTGTGTTTAAATGAAATAATATTGAATCAATATATATATTAACCATATGATTTAGTCATCGTAAAATTCAAATTGAAATTGATTAGATACTGATTACTATCCATATATTAATTAACTTCAAATTTATAATAAAGTTTAAAACCCACTCAATCGGCCTCCTCAACCGCCCCCTGTTGGCTTTCAAAACCACTTCGGCGTTCGTTCGTTCCTCCCAAAATCGATCCCGCCTCTCGGCTCGCAATCGTCCCCTCTCGATTCCGAAATCACAAGCGCGCACTCTCGGCAAAATCGTTCCAGCTCGGCTCTTTTCCGTTCGAATGGCATAAACCGAACAGTTTTTTTCTCTCGTGATGGTCTTCTTGGTGCTTCTTCTCTTCAAACCGAAAAGAGCAGCCCTCTCGATCCGTCCGTCTCATAGTCAGAGCCGGGCGTCTCAACCTCTTTCCCCTTCTCCATTACCGAATGTCAGACCGTCCATTCGAATCCATCCCATCTTTCCATTTATATTGGACTGCTGGAGTCGTCGCACGGGATCCAGGTGTAGAAAGCGTGATGGTGCGTTGCAGATACCAGATTTCTCAGTGCGCGTACATCAAGCTTGTTCTTCACGCTCTAAAGCACGCTCCTCTTCCGTCAATGGTCTCCTTCTCGGCCGGCTTGTAGAAGATGGCGGAGGGGGCGTCGCTCCTATTGTGTAGATCTCCGATTCTGTTCCTCTATCCCACTACCTGGTTGCATCTCCTCTGCACGGTCGCGAGCCCGTTGCATCTTAGAAAGTTCGAAGGCAGCATCGCCGTCGACCGAAGAACAATGGCTGATGTGGAAGATTTGGAGGAGGAAGGTGTTGCAAAGCATCTGCCGTGTCGCGAGGAGCATAAAGAGGAACCATAATTCCCTGTACAACGCCCTCCGTCCCATCTACGAGGACTTTATCTTCGTGGCGGAGATCGCCGGTCTTTGGCTGGATCTACCCTTAGTGGCTAATCTCCGTTGTGGACTCTGGTACTCTCCTCGGTTTGAGGCTACTTTTAAGTCAACCGGACTTGAGTATCTCATCTGGTGAGACTGTGGAAAGAGGATCATGTTGAGGAAGGGACCAGACAGTTTGAAGCTTGTGGTGCCAATATAGGTTCACTTGCATCAGAAATTGAAAAGCCACCGTGTCCGTTATGGATTCCTCAGAAGACTGTGATATGGTTGAATGAAGTACTTGAATATAATTCATAGGATTTCACACTTATCATTCTGGTTTCAGCTTCAGTATCTCATGGAACAATTCAACAAAAAAGCACCTCAGAATTCAGTTGGCATCACATTCCTGCAGTTGGAGATGATGAAGAGGGTTGGGCGCGAGGTTTATATCCTGCTTCATTTTGGAAACATGTATATAATCTTATTGATTCATGTTCTAGCATGTGCAACCAAAATGTTTCTGAGCTCATTGAAAAAGATAGGGTGTACCGTACCCAAAGGGGTGATTTTTCTCCTCAAGTTAAAATCAAAGCTCAGAAGAAATTGATGAACAATGCTGAGCAGTCTTTAGGAACTACAACAGATGTGAACACCTTTGCTTATACTGATTGTATATCGAATTGTAACCCCAAATCAGTTTCATCGTGCTCTGCGTCAGAAGATGGCTATTTATATTTACCCATTCTGTCCTCAAAGTTGGACATATTTTCCTTGATGAATGGTCTTCATTCGGCAGTAAGGTTTACAAGGTTGCACTTAAAAAGAAGGAAAAAATTACTCATTTGTTGTTACAATGGAGAAGATATAAGCGTATGTCTGCTATATATTGGCGATTATTTGTGATGTAGGTTGAAAGGTATATTATCGTAGGCGTGTGAGATAAAATTCGGTTATGGTCGCCATCTTGTTCATTCGCGTGGCATCTAGAATGCCAAAACTATCAGATGTGACACCCCCTATACCGAAATACTATTGAAATTTGGACTATTTGCATTTATATATTTGATTTTATGCAGGTGATTGAAGGTCTCGTTATATTTCGAGTAGATTGAAATTGTAGAGATGCTTCAAAACACCAACCGCCCGCTGAGGCGTGGCAGGGTAAAAAATAGTGTTGATGTAGCCCCTCATGGGGGGCCGACAGAATCTTGTCAAATCTTGTCAATCTTTGAAATTAAGAATATATGCATATATATATTTACTTTTATGTAGGTGATTGAAGACCTCGTTATGCTCATCAGGACATAATGAGATTGAAATTCGATCGAGGTTCTTCAAAACACCGTCATTTCATCGATGCGGGTGATAAAACACCGTCATTACGAAAATGATGCGGGAGGGCCAAAATTGTCAAATTTTTTGACTTAAAAAGAAAATGAGAGAATAAAATGAATCGACTTAAGGATGTTAAGCAAAGAAACCTAAAGCTAAAATTCAAATTAAAAACTCCAAACAATAAAAGAGGGAAAGAAAATAGTATACATAAAATACAAAAGTAAAACAAAAAAGAGGAAAAAAAATGAAAATTATTTCGAGGAATAAATCTTTTTCTTAAAATAGTAAATTAAATTATCCTCTGAACTTATAGCTTCAAAACGCCTTCTTCGTCACCGGATCTGCAACCCTTTGTACAAGCGATAATAAATCAAATTCTATAAAAATCATAGGGCTTCCTTTAATTAAAAATTGAGAGATTTTATTTTAATTATGAATTTTAAAATCAATGAAATCATTGATTAAGTGAAATTATATAAGCTATAAATACCTGCATGTGCTCGAATATATAGATTCAAATAGCAAATTTTAATGTCTGAAAAGGCTTTACATGCTAAATTGGAATATGTTAAATATTAATTTGAAAAATCTAATAAGATATTCAAGTGTTTAAGGATGCTGTGTGGGTTGCTTCCCTGTTTAGTCTTAGGACTAGGTCCGGGTTAACAAAACCTAAAAAACCTATAATAAGAGTTCAAATTATTGAAATATCTGAGAAACTGATTCTGTTAGGTGACATTAGATCTAATCCTCTATTAGCAGCTAAACAGAGTTGACATGATCTAAAGCTTTTAAACATATTCCAATTTTAATGTCTAAAATGGCTGTGTAGGCTAAGTTGGAATTAAATAAAAATCCAAAATCAATCTCATAATTAAGAAACAAACACTACATAAGATCTTAAATAGACCCGTATGTTTCCCGACATTATGCTGAATGCCTAAATTCAAGTGTCTAAGAATGCTGTGCGGGTTGCTTCCCGGTTTAGTCTTATGATTGGGTCCAGGTTAACAAAACCTAAAAACCTATAATAAGAGTTTCAAATCAGTGAAATATTAGAGAAACTGATTCTGTTAGGTGATTGTAGATCTAATCCTCCATTCGCAGCTAAATAAAGTTGATAGGGTCTAAAGCCCTTAAACATAATCAAATTAATCAATTTTTCAAATCAAATTAAGTAAAAATCTGAAATCAATTTCATAACTTAAAAATAAAAACTACTTAAATTCTCAAATACACCCGCATGTGTTCCGACATTATGCTAAATGCTGAAATTCAAGTATTTGAGGATGCTGAGCGGGTTGCTTCCCGGTTTAGTCTTAGGACTAAGTCTAGGTTAACAAAATCTAAAAATCTATAATAAGAGTTTTAAATTAGTGAAATATTTGGCCCGATTTTGTCGGTGGTAGATCTAATCCCAATCTCTACAGCTAAATAGAGTTGACAGGATCTAAAAATCTTAAACATATTCAAATTAATCAATTTTTCTAATCAAATTAACTCAGATCAAATATCAATCTGAAATTATTTAAATAAAATTCTATCATTAAAAGCTTAAAGTAAAATTCAATCTATCCACCTTTCATAATTATTTATCCGGGGTGACAAATTAAGCAAACTCTAGCTCACAAAGGAGCCAATGTCAAATCAAGTGTTCTGTTATGTTCAATCAATCAATCACGATGGGGCGTGGTCCGTGTCCTCACATGGCAGCTAGTAGGCTCCACGATGAAGCAATTATGACCGAGTTCTTTGATGGGTGGTTTGGCTAGTCACTCCATTATATTACGATCAATCGTGCTCCTCAATGGCTCGCTTTGAGTTTGTGAATCATAGGGTATACTTAATAGCAAATAACCTCTGCCATAAGGTAGACTTAAAATTATATCCTTAGATAAATAACTATAAACACCCGTGTACAAACTATCAATGCTTAAATTTAAATGTAAGGATGTTGCATGGGTTATTTCCGGTTTAGTCTTAGATTGGTCCGTTAACAAAACCTAAAACCCATAAAAGAGTTTCAAATCGTGAAATATCAACTATTTTGTCGGTGATAGTAGATTTAATCCTCTTAGTAGAGATTGGATCTAAAGCTCTTAAACATATTCTAATCAATCAATTTTTAAATATCAATCAAAAATTACTTAAATGAAATTCTATTATTAAAAATTTAAATCAAAATTTAATCTATTAACCTTCCGCAATTATTTGTCTGGGATGACAAACTAAGAAAACTCTAGCTCACAAAGGAGCCAATATCAAATCAAGTGTTCTACTATGTTCACTCTCAATCTCTTTGATGGGGCGTGACGTGTCCTCATTGCGTGGCTTAAGAAACCAGATGACAATTACAGAGTTCTCTCGGTGGTTTGGTCGCTCCATTATGTTACGATCAGGAGGCAGTGTATGCTCCCTCCTTTGAGTTGTGAATCATAGGTATACTTGATAGGCAACAACATTATTCAGGTAGACTTAAGCATGTCTCTTTAGACAAACACCACCCGTGTCTAGAAGGATTTCTTGGATGGCCATGTGTTGTTGATGAGGATCTTCTATCGTTGGGTCGATTTACCTCCCATTGACTAGAAATGCCCAGCGATGAGATGGAAACCATGAGATCTAGATCAGAGACGTCATCATTCCTCCAACCATCCGATTTAAGCTAAAATGATGAATTTTATAATCTAAATTCTAAAAAACTCCACATCTTTGCTATCTCTACACATTAAGTGATCTAATGACTAGCGCCTTAATGAGGGTAATTAACTATAGGGGCTTAACTTATAGGAAACCTAGAACCAAATCTAAAGTTCTCACCAACTGAGGATGAAATCTCTGGGTAGTGTCTTATCTACTATCTCATATGCCTTTTAAAAATTACACCGACACCTTTAAACTACTCTTTCAATCGAAGAGGTCGGTGGCGAATTTTTGGAGCCCACAATATCTAACATGTAAACTTTAATATTTATTTATATGACATCTAAATATTTAAATCACTTCAAAAAATATAATTAATATTAATTTTCTAAAGTAAAAAATATATCTTTTCATACATAAATTTATATGTAATTAAAACAAAGAATATTATATAAATAAGCATTAAAATTTAAATCTTAGATATATAAATATATAAAATTATGTGATATATATATATATATAAACTTTTAGATAATAGGCTTTACATAGTTTAAACAGTCTGCTAAGCTGCCTTAGGCCATGAATGACTTCTGTTGATCTCGTTTTTGTGATATATCATATTTGAACTCATCTACTTGCTTCAAAAGTTTGTCCTCCATCGATCATGACCATTATTGACTTCAAAAGTAATCGATCGATCGAGTCATATTTATGCAATTACATGAAATGATAGGTTGGCTCAGTCGTGGTCACCTCATTGATCGTTATGTTCAGAATTTCATTAATTATATAATATTTTTTTTTTGCAATGGGTATCCACCCAACACCCCACCCAACTTATGGGTATGTCGTTATGACAAATCTCATAGTGGCCTAGCGCCACATTCATCACCCAAGCATGTCAGGTTCCCACTTACTTTCCATCAGGCACCTCCGCCCGGAGAGGAATTAAATGTGGGCTGAGGAGTTCACAGCCGCGCACGCCCTTGCCAACCAAGCTAAGAGGTAGTGGGTTTAATTGTATAGTGTAACTGCTGGGTCCATCCAAGTTCAAATCGGACTACATTTGGCATGCAACAAGTGGTCAAGGAATAATATTATTTTTTAATCAAATTTTCTTTCATCTCTTCTATATTAAGGCATGCATCTTTTAATTTCTCAATAAATAATTTTGTCTGATTTTAAAATAGAAAATGACAAATTATTAGAGAGAGAGAGAGAGAGAGAGAGAGAGAGAGAGAGAGAGGTGAGTCTCTTCTGTAGGAGAAATTATTATGTGCACAATAGTCTCGATATAACTCTATATATATTCGTACTCTAATAATATTATGTCATTTGATATTTACATAATATATATACATAATCTGGATTGTGCACACATATTGTATATTATATATACATATTATATATATAATCATGTGATGTAATGCTATTAGAGTCTGAATGTTAATAATTTTTATTTCTCTTGGATAGTTATTTTTATTTATAGAACAGACAAAGAAAACTTTCTTCTCCACTTATCTTGTTTTTTTTATTTAATTAGAATAATTATTTTAAATACTTTGATCCCTATCAATAAATGCATTGTTTAATTTCACATCAAAATAAATGCATTCACCTAAATTATTAAACTTAAAAATAAAATTTTATTTTAATAAGTTCTAAAATTAATTTTAAATTTTTTTAAGTCAAGCAAACTTAAGACCTCAAGCAATAATTTTTTTAGTTTTCAAATAAATAAATTCTTATTAAATCTCTAGATTATGTGTGAATAAATATTATATTATTTTTTATATTAACATGAAAGCCATCCAAATTTTTAGTTACTTAGATTAATTAATTCTTTTATTTTCTGAACATAAATTGATTTAGTTAATAACATTTAACTTTTAATCTATTTTTAGATAAAAAGTAATTTAAAACTAAATCAAAATTTAATTATATTTTATTTAAATTTAATTTTATTATTATTATAATTTACATTAATCATATTTCATCTTTTCTTTTATTAATTTATTTACATAATAAACCCTAAAAATTAAACTGATTCTTGGCTAGTGCCTTGTTGAATCATATTCAAAATATGAAAAATGAATTAATCAACTTTACCTTTACAAATATTGAGTACAAAGCATAGTTAGATTAATCTTGTTAAATCACATCGTCTCTATTTTAAATCTGTCGATACTAAGCCCATATGACTTCTAAAATAATTTTTTAATTTTTAATTTAATTTTGATTATTTTTTATATGCAAAATTGTATTTAAAATTTCTTATTTGATCATGAGATATGTATGACATGATAAATTTTGTTTGCATTAAGGTCATTTACTTTGTCCATTTTAGGCCAAATTCAATTTAGGCTTCATTTGGCTGAGCTTTGCCTTTTAAAAAAAATTTGTTTTAAAATAGTTTTAAAAAAGTTATTTTAAAATGGTGTATATAAACATTATTTTATAAAGAGAGGAAACTAACGTTTTGTAAAAAGCGTAAAAAATTTAAACTAGTTTCAAAATTTATTAACTCCATTAAAAAAATGCAACGCATTGATAGATCAGAAATAAAAGAGGCTTTAATTGCATTAAATGCCTTTTTGGGCAGCTTTTTCAGTATTTTTCCTTCAATCACTATCACACATCCTTTAGAGTTTTGACTGTTGATTTTTTATTATTTTTAATAAATTCATGTGATAAAAACTATTTTTTAGAATTGGATTTACTAGAACATTGTAGCTTTAATAAATAATAATTCTAATATTTTATTTCTTCTATAAATAAATTATAATCTAAAAGCTATTTGATTTCTTTCTAAAAGCTATAGATATCATAAAGGGATCTAAACTAATCTCAAATTTTAAAAATTTGAAATTATAACAAATTTTGTTATAATTTAAATTAAAATTCACATTTAATTGCACATAATGTGCCTTTTTTTTAGTACTGTTGATCTCATTTTTAAAATGAGCTCTCAACTACTCTATCTCAGATATAGGATTCTTCTTAGACTTTAAGAGTTTCTTAGTCTTAAGACATATCTAGTGATTCTGTGGACACTCAACCTAACCCTAGAGACTTAGAAGAGTTAGCCATAGGAATAGGTCATGCCCTAGGGGTGTTGGAAAAATTTGCCTACCCTATAGCTTGAACCAAATCCCCACTTCCTTCTTTCAAGTCAAACTCCAAACACATATCAACTTAAACTCTCAATCAAATCTTGAATCAACTTAATTGATTTCCTCCAAACCCAAATCAATTCCATATGATTGAAACTGATGATTGTGAATGAAGCTCATAATTGAGATTCTAAGCTCAAAATAATTCCTAAGTCCTTTGATTTCCCTCTTATAGACTAAGCCAAAATCAATTCAAACTTATGAAATTTTCTCACAACTCATTTATATTCACATATATAAATGAAATATAAATTCAAATCAATCAAACTAAATCCAAAATATATATATATATATATATATATATATATATATATATATATATATATATATATATATATATATATATATATATATATATATATATATATATATATATGTATATATATATATATATATATATATATATATATATATATATATATATCGTAAGTCCTTTGATTTTCCTCTTATGAACTTAGCCAAAATCAATTCAAACTCATGAAATTTTCTCACAACTCATTTATATTCTCATATATATATATATATATATATATATATATATATATATATGAAATATAAATTCAAATCAATCAAACTAAACCCAAAATCAAATCCAAAATCCATGGTCAAATCAAAAAAAAAAAAATCTTTCCCAAGTCTTTTGTTTCCCTCTCATGGACTTAGCTCAAATCAAGTTCAAATCACTTTAAATTCATGAAATTTTCTCATAACCCATTTATATTCTCATTTATATTCACATATATAAATGAAGTATAAATTCAAATATCCAAAATCAAATCCAAAACTCAAACTCAAATCTACTCAAAATTCAACCAAAGCCTTTCAAATCAAACTCTTGAACTTAGCCAAATCAAATTCAAATCAAGCCAAACCCTTGATTTTTTTCTTCATGATTCTATCAATCTTTCAATCATGAATCCAAATATAAATACAAACTTCAATCACCTATCCAAAACTCAATTCAAAAATCAAACCCAAGTCAAACTCATGTTCACCCTTTTAACTTGAAATTATCAAATGAATCGAAACCCATTTGACTTAAAATCACTTGTAAATGGATTTATATTTCAATCATAAGTCCATATGTGAATCAAGCAAACTCAAATCAAGCTTTGGCCAAGCCATTTGACCCACTTAGGCTCACTTGATGCAAAGTGACCTAAAGTACCCCTAATGAGCCAAATTCTAATCCTACCCAAATTGGATTGAACTAAGCCCATCTAAGCCTCTCATCATGATCAATAATCATCATGAGATGATCAATCACCTAAATTGGGTCAAACCAAGTCAACCCTAAGGGTTGACTAAGCCAACACTTAAGTAAAATAAAACCTAAACTAGCCAAAATCCACCATAGGCCAAACTGATTGAAACCATTGATCAAAATAAATTCATGATTAATGTTTGAACTTGATCAAGTCATCATTTGAGCCTAACCTAGCCCAATTAGCCACTTGACCCAAGTTGACCCAACTTGACCTAAAAAGTCAAAATGTGTCAAAACTTGATCTAAGCCAAATTGATTGAAACCAATGGGTCAAGTTCATTCCAAAATGATTGTTGAACTTGACCAAAGCCTCAATTGGCCAACTAAACCCAACCTAGCCCAATTGACCTTGAACCCAACTTGACCTAAAAGGTCATTTTGAGCCAAAATCAAATCAAACCAAAATTTATTGGAAACAAAGATACCAATTCATTTCAAATGTCCAACTAAACATGAACCAACCCATGACCTAACCCAAATAGGTCAAATGAGTCAAATTGGTCAACTCGACCCATTTGACATAAATGAAATCAAATGAACCAAATTCAAATATAAACCAAATTGAACCAAACTAAAATTACCAACACATTTAAAATGGTCATATGAACTTGACCCAACTATTGGTTTGATACAATTTGACCAATTGGTCAACTTTACCCAAGTTGACCCCATTTTGACCTAAATGGGTCAACATGAGCCAAATCATATTAAATCAACTCCAAATTCATTGAAACTTGGCCCAACTCACTTTTCAATCATACCAAACACATTTAAATTGAAATCAAGGTCAAATGACTATTTTACTCCTAGGCCATAGGGTAACCTAAAATCAAAACTACTTGAAAATTGGTCAATTCCTTTTCATGGACACTTGACATCATCTTACTGGACCAAATGGTCACTAATGGACATGGTACACATGACCCAATGGGTTTGGGTCAGCCCAACCCAACCTAAGGTTAAAATCGATCACTTCCTTCAAATTGAATCCATGGAAATCCTTCCTCCACTCAATTAAGAACATGGCAACTCCCGCACTACCTCCCTCTGGCCAAAACGAACCATGTGCAAACCCTAAACGGTCTAATAACCTGATACATGAGGTCAATTGATCAAAAATGGCATCTCTAAGCTCGGTCGTCCGATTGCTCTAGGGGGAGATATACTCCCCCTAATTTCATTTGACTTCAACACTCTCCAATTCGATTGAGCTAAGGGAAGCCAGAGGAACCACTTCCAAGCCTCCCCAAGCTCTCTCAAGCCAATTGAACTTCTCCATTTTCGGATTTTCTAAAATTGAAAATAAGGGAGCTCAAGAAAAATTCAATCTCACTCCACACTCAATACCAAGCCAATTCACTTTGCAAGCGTCATCAGGGAACTCAATCGAGCTCACCTAAGCCTTCACACAAGCTCTCCAAGCAAGGGATGAGTATTCTTGATAAAGACCGAGCCCACTTGAAGGTGAACTTGGCCTATAGAAAGATCCATCCAATTTCAACACCTCAAAACTTCAACAAGGTTTCGTCTCCACTAGACGAAGCTACTTCAAGGGAATCAAGCACCGATGATAGCCTCCGGTGAGGTATGCCATTAAATCGAGAATAATTTCATTCCTCTTGGTCCTTTATGAAGTGAAGTTTCACCAAAAGCAAAGCTGGCCATTGGATGTGTTCCCCTTTACTCTTAGATGGTGTCAGTTGAATTTTGTTTCAATTCGAGCTCAATCGAGCTCGAATCTTCCCCTAGAAGATGGACGGTGGCCATCTCCCATAGGGAAGATTAGGGATGGATCATGGGCCATACATCTACACATTTTGGATAGACGGCCATGATCAAGACACGTAGATCCATCATTTTAACCCTGAAGAAGTGCGGGCTTGATCTCAGGAGTCCGATCCTTGATCGGACGAATGGGGAGAAAGCACGTAGCGCCACTACTGATGAAGCACTACGATGTGATAACTTAAGTGACCATTCCCATTACACCATGTCGAAAGTACGCACCGCGTTAGCCTCCACGTGGTCCCGACGGGATTAGTCACATAATTTGATGATTAATTACCTAATTAATCATGAAATCTTCAAATATTCATATCTAAGTGTAGAAAAATCAGAAAAATATGAAATAAATTGCATTTAAAAGATAATTGAATGTAAAATATTATAAAATTGATTTTGATATATTTTGAATACGATTATTTTTTGAATTTAGATTTTATTGGGAATATAATTAGGCTAGTTACCCTCTGATTATTTCATTAATTAATCTCAAACTTCTCATGTGTATTTAATAGGATGACTTCTACCTCCCCTAATTTTCTTGGGATTTATTAATGGTTTAATTAGGATAATTACTAAATTCATTCCTAATTACTCTCATAATATAATTAAGCCAAATTAAGTGTGTAATTAGTCGTTTAATCCATTGATTGAGTTAGTTAAGATTTGTTTAAGTGAACAGAAGGTTTAGGGAATAATTTTGGGATATTTTTCTTAAGCTATTCTTTAAACCCCCTCTTTCTTCCTTAATCTAAACTTAATTAAGGATTAATCCATTATTTACCTTCCTAATTAATTTGATAAAATTCTAAAACCCTCCAAAACTTAACTAATTCAACTTGGGTAGGTGCGTAAGTGTTCAATAATCTAAGTATATTAAGGAAATCAAAATCCAACTCACATGTGTGAGAGGGGTTATAAAAGTACTTAAATTAAACCCTTTAGTTTAATTAATCATTAATCATGAGCCAATTGCATTAGGCCCCTTTCTTTCATAGGTGCATTGCTGATTTAAATTTCTTGTGTGGTTTTATGTCATATATTAGCTCATAATTATTTGATTAAATATGCTAAAGTGGTATAGGTAAGGGGTAACTAACACACTTAATTCACACCTTAACCTAATCAAAATATAAAATCATCTAATCACCTAAAAATTAAACAAAAATAATATACACATGTGGGAATGGGTTTAGGACCAACAAACTTCTTCATATTTTTCAAATTAAAATCAAACTCCAAAACAAAACAAAACTCTCTTTAAAACAAATTTGATTTGCTTTAAATAATTCTATTCCATGGGATTGTCTTTAAGAATTGACTAGGGTGAATGAATTTACATTACTTTCATCACTTTATTTTTTTCCTAGCATGCTAAATATGTATGCCATATAAAAATCATGCATTCAGTCCTTTTAAAAATCAAAATTAAAATAAAATATTTCCTTTTGTCAAATTGCATGTTTTGGCTAAAGTAAAAAATATGAATGGCTATTATCAATATTAAATTCAAAGTTATTTTTAAAACTAATAAATCAAATATCAAAACTAAAAAGTATGCTACTTATAATTTATTTATAAGCTTGCATGTGAATATAAAAATGTGTCTTATGTTTGCTTCCTTTCTTTCCTCTTAACATGGATTTGAATAAGATTTGTAAAGTGTATAGTTATTTTAAAAGAATATAATACTTGCTTAAAATATACTCTTATCCTCTTCCATGTTATAACTTATGAAGGATCTTTACATTTACACACATAAATTGCATAAACAAATCAAAAATTAAATAATAATAAAGTTTGCATATTTCTTTTTTTCATTTATCTCTTTTGTACATGTATATGTATTTAAGAAAAGTGGTATATTAGTCTGGACAACCCCGAGGTTGCAAGGCTTTAAGTAGTCCTAAGTAAGTATTGTACCTTATACCTCTGGTGCTAACAATATCGTCGTACTCACTTATGTCTTTCATACATACACATGTGCATATGAATAAAGGATAAAAGAATAACCCTTTTCTACTAAATGAAAATCATGCATCATAAAGCATTCTAATTTTCTTAAGTAACATTTCTTAGCATTCATCATAAAGTATGCTAAAAATTTCTATTTGTATGTATAAATATGCTTAGGATTCATTCATATGCATGTTATACATGTTAGGAAAGAAATGAAGTGAGATGTATTTTATGATATTAATTCACTTTACTTAATCTTAAAATACCTTTCTTTTTGAATAGGTTTGTTTAGGGAAAATCTAAACTTAGAATTAATTAAAACACCTAATAAAATATTCACTAAACAAAATCAAATATGAATTAGAAATTACTTATGGTAGGGAAGGAAAGACAAGTTTCCTTCTCTTTTCCCTCTCTTTACAACTTAGTAGTTAATTGTAGGTTCATTAAAACCTAAACAAATCATCAAATAAAATCAACCCAAATCAACTAAACAACTTAAATGAAATCACCCTCTAAGTTGAACATTTTTATACTTAGAAAAATTCAACCTTAAAGCCTAGCTAAGCATACCACACATACTTCAAATAACACACACATTAGGCTATGTCACCATTTCTAGCTTTAGATTAGGGCAGTGCATGATTTGAAGTTTACTTTTATTTTGAGATATATTATTTCTAGTATGGATGTTAGGGTGAATGTGTGTAGAATGAATGGTAGGGCGATCTAAGTCTAACCATTATCTTCTATAGGGAATTATGCTTAAGGGGCACGATAATAAAAATATAAATACTTTTGTTGTGCAGGTTCTTAGACCCCTAAGCATAATTGAATGTGCTAGGTGGACTAGGTTATACATGTGTGGGGTGCTAAGCTCAATATATATGCTTGGGATTTGTATGGTTTGTTTAGCTAATCTTTGCTCTGCAGGTGTTAGTTGAATTTACTTTTCCTTTCATGTAAATTTTGTAATTAGAATTTTGGATTGATTGTTATGGGGATTAGGATGAGTATTGGTTATAAGATTATGTCTTATGTACCATGTGAAGTCTTTGGAGCATCCACATTCCAACCAGCCAAAAGAAGGAACCAAAATAAGAAAGAAGGAAGAAGAAAGAAGAAAGAAGTATGAAGAATGAAGAAATGAAGAAATGAAGAATGAAGACTCTCATAACATGAATTCCTTGCTTAATTGTAATTAATTCATTTGTAATTCGGATTGTATAAGGGTAGAGCTCAGCTACCCAATTTATTTTTGGGTTTGTGCGGTGGTACCCAACCACAAATGGCATTTTTTCTTTTTTACGTTAGCTTTATAAAATATTTGATGTTTTGTTTAGCTTGTGCATTAGAAATGAGATATTTTTCAAATTTTTTCCTTGCTTGATGTATGGCCTGGATGACGATTAGGCTCTTAAGAAAAAAAAATCTTCTATCAAATTAATCAACTCAAAATTAAAAATAAACAATACATAACCATATCTAAAGCCTAAGTTAAAATTAAAATAAAAGAATTAGCAACCCCTTAGCTGGATGTGTACTTTCTTTTCTAGTATCATGCACAAAAGCATATTATTTCAATCTTGATTGGAGGGCTTCCACCTTTACCAGAGAACTTGGCTTGACCTATGAGAGCCATGGTGGAAACACACCTCTTTATCTTACTCATTTTTGACCCATAATCTTATTTCTCATGCATTAGGCATATGAATATTATAGCCTGAGTTAAATGATTGTCCAAAATTAAAATAAAATATATAAAAAATTTGCATTAGATTTAAGTCATGAATTCATGCCCTACATGATCTAGTCTCTTTAGAGAGTGTGTTTAAGGACTTAGTCTCTTTCTAAATAAATAACAACCTTGCTATCTTGCATAATATAAGACTTGCCTACATGAATTTAAAACCATAGAAGGAGTTAGTTGGTAGACACCCCCAGGCGATTGTAAGTCCAAACAATCAGGTGATTTGTCCTGTCTTGTGGAGGTAAACCAAATACTCATTTTTTGCCTTAGATTTAGGTTGTTCTTTGGCCCTCGCCAAAGCTCCCTAGATTTAGGTTATAAGATTGCTTATCCCCTTTATGGATCATAAGCATAAATCATCACCTCTTAGGCATTTTCATGACCTTGTATCATGGAATTATGAGCTCTAGTATTCTAATGAAAATTAAACTAAAACAAATTAATTCAATTTCAAAAATATAAAGCCTAACTATAGGGTAGTTTGGGATGCTTACTAGGCTTCCTAGTATCTTATGCATCCCCAACTTGTCTTCATTTGGCTTCGATAAGAACTCCCTCCTCTTAATCGATCCCACTTGACTTTCTAAAAATAATTCAATTGATTGATAGTCCTACCTTTTCAAAATCCTTGGAGATAATGATCTTTTACCTTAATTGAGAGTATTCCTAAGGAATCTCATTCCTTAGGATGTAATTAACTATGGGGGCTTGCTCATGTAGGGAACTTAATGAACTTGGTTTAAAATAAATCCTGCTTTATTTTTTCATGTAAAGTAGGGGAAGAATCTCTGGTACATTCTGAAGACTCATAGTCCTTAGGAGTCCTTGTTAAGGTGATTAGGTGCATTGTAGGATGATGATTTTTATCTTTCGAGATAGTACACCTCACCTTCATGCAGTACTTAATCATCCTAATAAGAACATCTGTAGATTTGCGTGGCATCCCAACAAGACATTATATATATTTTAGTTTTCATTTATACTTCTTTTTCCAAAAAGGTGGATAGATGAAGGCAGAGATATATATAATTTTCACCCACAAGTACTTAAGGATTTACATATTTAGCACTTAAACTTCACATTTTATGAAGATAGCTCCTACTATAAAAGAGTTTTCTCTCTTCTAACACTTGTAAAATCCATGGCACGTTGAATTTTCACACCATCATAGAAAATAAAGCTTAACGCTCACCTCTTAAGTCTGATCATCCAAAGATCAAAAATGGAAACTTTAAATCCTACTAAATTTAAAATCTAGTTTCTCCTATGCCCTACCAAATAGGCAAAAATGCCAACTTTAAGGGCCTGTTTGGTACCCCGTTTCATCCGTGACATGGTTGAAATTGTGTTGTAGTTCCGTTTATTTCTGTCAAATATGGAGAATGTGTCACGCAGCTGCCGTGAAGCTTCAACGCTATCCAAAGCGAGCAGCCCACTGTGGGGTGAAGGATTCATATCCAAATTACCTTTTTTGCACTTATCCAAATTTCTTCTCCCCACAGCCAATCTCTTCAGATCTCGCCTTCTTCTTCTTTGATCTCCTCTTTCTCTCTACCAGGACATTATTGTGTGCATCTCCTCTACTCCTGGCTTCCATTTTGCACCTGCCTATTGCCGACTTCATTCATCTTCCCTAAACCTCATTGTGCAGGTAAGCGTCATCTTCTATTTGCTTCTGAATCGGTTATACACAAGAAAATGGGGTTATGTATTCCGTAAAACTAGTTGATTTATATTTTTTTATTGTTCCATCGATTTTGGTTTGCTAGCTGTGTTGGTTTTGCTATTTTTGGGTTAATCTAGCAAGTTGCTAGTGTTTTATTCCTTGGGTTTCTCTCGATGTGGATGTGCTGTATTACTTCATATTTGGCTTGGCTGTTGGCTGGTGGCTGCAACTAGTTTGGGATGTTTAGATTTGTTGGCAATTTTGTAGTGGATGTGGGTGTACTTTTGTTATTGTATCATTCTGATTAGAGATTTGTTTCTTATGTCTTTGTCCTTTTGGTTAGATGGAGGTTTTGGTGGCTGACTCATATTTTGGTGTCCTTCTTTGGTAATTGTGTCCTCTGTGTGGGAAGCTATTTTTGGTATTGGGTTAGGAGTGTGGAGTTATCTTGGCTTTCCTATCATGAGGCTTGATAGATATCGTAAGCTAATGATAGTGTTGATGGAGACATCAAATTTGCTGCTACTTATAGATGTGGATTTTTATTCATGATAAACAACAATATAATTGGTGGTGGCATATATGAAATAAATATTGATGCATATATGAGACATTGTTATTATTAGTGATAAGTGGCAACAAGTACTAACCAATGATGAACATTAGCTTCAATGTATACAATGGGTGACAATATTAATTTTAATGGTAGGCATGACTCTCATTTATATGTGATTATCAACGATGTTTGCTATGGGAATTAGCCTTACGTGATGGTAAATGTCGGTTTAATCTAATAATGAGTTGGATTGTGTTGTGTCGAGGGCTATAAAATTGGTGGTGGGGATATTTGGGATGTTCGCCCTTACTTTTTCTTGGCTGGTAGCTTCATAGGTGATTGTAACCCTTCTTTGGAAGTCAAAACACTTTACACTAGCTGGTGCATTTGGAATTTGACCAAATCGAATGAATTCCAAATACACCAAAAATAATCATTCTAATGCATTTCAAATACACTACAAATGCATTGCAATTTTATTTTGCATCCTATCAAATGCTCCAAAAGTTAGATTTCCTGCATTTGGTTTACTTTGCACTCTAATTTTATTTATTAAAGTGATGTTTTGCCTACTTGAAAAGGTTAAAACATCACATCAAAGTAAAAGGATTAAGAAAAGAGGGATAAAAAAAACTTATTATTCACTAAAATTAATTCAAGGGGATCAAAGTTAAATCCAAGTCTAAGGGGATCAAAATTCCTTTCTTATAATGTATTTGCTATAAAATAAAATTTCACAAACCAAAAATAGGACAAGCTGGACAACTTCATAACTTCTTAATTGCATCAAATAATTTGTGAATAAATCAAAAAATGAAAAAAAAAGATTGAATTTTTTTGCTTTTTAAAGATGATACAAAAATGAAAAGCCTAATATTTTATGATCTTAAATATTATAATCAACAATTAAGTAGAGATATAATTGCCAAGATAATAAGATAGTAGAATATACATTATTTAGCATATTGTTGAAATTATTGAATCCTAACTTAACTTTAGAGTGTTTCAAGGAATATTATAAAATGATTACATAAAAATATATAAGTGTACTAAAGAGAATCTAAAATGTTGCATTAAAATATTCATAGGTGTGATTAACTTTAGATTATTGGACTTTTGATCAAACCATATGATATATATGCCTAAATGCACATTATTTTGATGAAGCCTTGAAGCTACAAAAAATATAAATTTTATTAGGCAAGAACCTCTTAATAATGGCACTTATATATGTGATGCTATTTGTGAGTATTTTTTATGGTGGAAGCTTTAACATAAGTTTTTTCAATTGTTTTGGACAATAAGTAGCAATGATGTGACAACTAGCTCTTTAAAAATAAATTTCCAATCATAAGAAAAGTTGCATTTTCATAATCTTTTTTATATCCTAGATATTGTGTAAATATTCTTACTATATTGATCTAAGATGAGTTTAAAGAAGTTCAAGATATCAATCAAAATATTAATCAACTAAGTACCGAAGAAATTACAAACTAGTTTGCATTAGTTTGTAGAAGTATCTAAACAATGAAGAGTTTCAACTCTTTATCTATTGATGTTTCACCAAGGTGCAACTCAACTTTAAACATGTTAGAGTTTACATTTATCTATCGTATTGACCTCCACAGATATTCTACAAGTAGAATTCAGAAAATATGATGAAATTGATGGACTACAGACTCAACACTGTGCATTGAAGTTGAAACACCCCGATCGTCATCGAAATCGATCAAAATGTCATCCAATCTCAAAACAAACTATGTCATTGTATATGGAATGCTGAAATTGATTAAGAGAGGCTTCTCACATTGTTTAATGGCCACTTGATGGAGAAGATGAGTTGTTGATACAGTTTTACACTTGACAAAATAGGAGAACTTTAACGACATCCAAATGCGCTTTGTATGGAAAATTGTTTACACATCTTCAAAATATCAAAATCTATCTAATGAGACCATCTACAATCGATTAGACTGAGTTCGTAAGAATGTTGAGTGGACAAATGCAATATCACTTGATCTGGCTGAAATCGATTCGATCAATGTCGAAATCACCCAAATGACTTCAGTTCGTGCACCATTGTGTTCGAAACATTGATATCATTTAGTCTAGCAAGCTCATTTCAAATATTACAAATTGAACTTGAACATCAGTTTA
Source organism: Cymbidium sinense (assembly GCA_021442155.1). NCBI lineage: Eukaryota > Viridiplantae > Streptophyta > Magnoliopsida > Asparagales > Orchidaceae > Cymbidium > Cymbidium sinense. The sequence goes on along the minus strand of CM038229.1, from coordinate 65,167,046 downwards.
ATAAATAAATTAAATACGAGCCAATTTCAAATACAATAATTTTTGGATAAGCCGAACATAAAGAGATATTGAGCTCACTCCATTTAAACACTTTTACACCCCCACATGCATTTCCCAAAATTTGAATGAATGTGCATATCTAATATGTAAATTTTAACATTTATTTATATGACGTATAAATTTTTAAATCGCTCAAAAAAGTAATAAATATTAGGTTTCTTAAGTAAAAATACATCTTTTCATATATAAATTTATATGTAATTAAGACATAAATATATTATATAAATAAGCAATAAAATTTAAATCTTAGATATATAAATATATAAAATTATGTGTAAATATATATATATATATATATATATATATATATATATATATATATATATATATATATATATATATATATATATATATTATTCGATGCGGAACCTTCAAACTCTTTTCTTGTGTATTTGTGCAACAGCATAATAACATCGAATTCTTCATGCACGCAACATATAAAAAAAATCACATGTTCATTCTAACATCCTATATATGATCGGGCTTGTTCAATTTTTCCTTTTTTTCCTGCCGTTTAGATAATAGGCTTTACATAGTTTAAACAGTATGCTCAGCTGCCTTAGGCCATGAATGACTTCTGTTGATCTCATTTTTTTGATATATTATATTCGAACTCACCTACTTGCTTCATAAGTTTGTCCTCCATCGATCATGACCATTATTGACTTCAAAAGTAATCGATCGATCGAGTCATATTTATGCAATTATAAATACGATAGGTTGGCTCGGTTGGTCACCTCATTGATCATTTTGTTGAATTTCATTAATTGAATAATGTATCTGGCGATCATGCACACTTGCACTAAACAAGAGAGAGAGAGAGAGAGAGAGAGAGAGAGAGAGAGAGAGAGAGAGGTGAGTCTCTTCTCTAGGAGAAATTATTATGTGCAAAATAATCTGGATGTAGCTCTATATTCAGACTCTAATAATATTATGTCATTTGATATTTACATAGCATATATACATAATCTGAATTGTATACACATACTGCATATTATATACACACATTATATACATAATCATGTGATGTAATATTATTGGAGTCTGAATGTTAATAATTTCTAATTCTCTTAGATAGTTATTTTTATTTACAAAATAGACAAAGAAAACTTTCTTCTCCCACTATCTTAAGTTTTTTTATTTAATTAGAATATTCATTTTAAATATTTTGGTCCCCTATCAATAATACGTTGGCCTAATTTCACATCAAAATAAATGCATTCACCTAAATTATTAAACTTAAAAATAAAATTTTATTTTAATAAATTCTAAAATTAATTTTAATTTTTTAAAGTCAAACAAACTTAAGACCTCATGCAATAAATTTTTTGTTTTTATATAAATAAATCCTTTTTAAATCTCTATATTATGTGTGAATAAATATTATATTATTTTTTATAGAAAGATTTACATACATACCACACAATTCTTATGTATTTACATATCTAACATATACAGTTAGATATTTAGTTATCTAATATTCTCCTATGCTTAAAAAGTGCATTTTACTTTTAAAAAGTGACTTATGATGGTATTTTTGATGTGATATTGAAGATTTGAGTATTATATATGTAAAAATTGAAGTTTGGATGTTAGATATGTAAATATATAAGAATTGTGTGGTATGTATGTAAATCTCCCATTTTTATATTTACATGCAAGTCATCCAATTTTTTAGTTACTTAGATGAATTTATTCTTTTATTTTCTAAACATAAATTTATTTAGTTAATAACATTTAACTTTTAATCTATTTTAAGATAAAAAGTAATTTAAATTTAAATCCAAATTTAATTGTATTTTATTTAAATTAAAATTTATTTTTATTATAATTTTACATTAATCATATTTCATTCTTTTCTTATATTTATTTATTTATATAATAATGTTAGAAACATATAAAGATAGAATAAATTTATCTTTTCTTGGATATCATGTCAAATCATCAAGAAGATTTTATCGGAAGCATATTTGAATCCATGAAAGAGCTATTACAAGAATTTTGGCCTTCCACTTCTAAAATGGTGCTCTTGAGAGAGAGAGAGAGAGAGAGAGAGAGAGAGAGAGAGAGAGAGAGGGAGAGGGGGCCTTCTTTTCACTCAGGATGGGATGTGAGAAATATAAGAATTAACCATTTAAAATGGGGACCATGATCCTATTTATACTTGAGTGTATTTCATTCCATACAAAATTAATAAGATGCCTCAAAAGCCCAAAATTAATTAATCTTTATTTGATCACAAAATTAATAACCTTAAAAAATAAGATATCACATAATGTATAATTAAATTTATATATAAACTCACATTCAAAATTCTCAACAATCTCTCACTTGGGCCACATATATATTGTTTGATAATTATATATTATTAAATACTTTAAGAGCTCAATATTTACTATCTTCAAAGTGGAATATCTTTAGACAATCTGGTCCATTAATAATATTGACATAGAATCAAAGTAATCTTTATTATAATTATTCTATAATAAGACCATCAGTGATCACTAAATCAATATGATTAACGACATAGATCAAGTATGGATGTGTAGCATGGAAATTTCATGTAATGTGATCATATATCATGTCTATTTACAACTGGTCATATATTATAACTCAAAAGAGTTCTAAATAAAGTTTCATTTATTTATGTTAAGCTATAATTGAAACTACATAATTTTATTTTAGAGTTTTCAACTATAAGATAATAATAATACTTTATTTTGATCAAAAAAATATAGTTACAATCATTGAACATCATAAGCAAACTCCCACTATGCTAGTATATCATCAAAGTAAACCACTCCCATGTGAGCCACATGCTCATGAAATACTTTAGGTGGTAAACCTTTTGTAAGTGGATATGTAATCAGAAAGTTTGTACTAATATGTTCAATAGATACTTGAGAACTCTGAACTCTTTCTTTTACAACAATAAACTTTATGTCAATATGGTTTGATTTTGATGAACTCCTACTATTCTTTGAATATAACTCAACAGCTCTATTGTCACAATTTATTTTTAATGGTCTCTCTATTCCATCAAAAATATTTAGCCCAATGATAAAATTTTGTAGCCATATTCCTTGATTTGATGCCTCATAATAAGCTATAAATTATGCTTCCATAGTGGAAGAAGCTATAAGTGATTGTTTAGTACTTTTCCATGCTATAGCTCATACACCTAATAAGAAAATATAACCTAAAGTTACTCTTTTACTATCAAGACAACTAGCAAAATCAGAATCGGAGTACTCCATGATCTCTAAATAATCTGATCATCGACATGTGAGCATAAAGTTTTTTGTTCTTTTTAGATACCACATGACCCGTTTTACTACTTTCCAATAATCCATTCCTAAGTTACTTAAATATATGTCAAGCATTTCAATAATGTACACAATATCCGGATGCATACAAACTTGAGCATACATAAGACTCCCTACTACAGATGCATTAGGGACCTTTTCCATCTCTTTCTTTTCGAATTCATTTCATGGACATCGAAGCAAATTGAATTTATCACCTTTAGCAATGGGTGTATCTTTTGGTGCATAATCTTTTATGCCAAATCTACTAAGCACTTTATCAATATATGCCTTTTGTGATAAACCAAGTATACCATGAGAACGGTCTTGATGAATTTGTATACCCAACACAAAAGATGCATTTCTAGGATCTTTCATTTCAAATTTGTTTGAAAGAAATTTCTTGGTTTCATGCAAAAGGCCTATATCGTTGCTTGCTAGTAGAATATCATCAACATATAGCACTAAGATGATGAATTTACTCCCACTTATTTTGTCATAAATGTATTGATCAACCGTGTTTTCTTTAAAACTAAAAGAAGTAATCACTTGATCAAATTTCTTCTACCATTGATGGGAAGCTTGCTTTAAACCATAGATGGAATTTCTTTAATTTGCATACCAAGTATTTTGAATCAAAAGATTGAAATTTTTTGGTTGCATCATATATATAGTTTCTTCAGTGTCACCATTGAGAAATGCAGTCTTCACATCCATCTGATGTAACTCTAAATCATAATGAGCTACTAGTGTCATAATGATCCTAAAAGATTCTTTCAAAAAAATTGGAGAGAAAGTCTCTTTATAATCAATGCCTTCTTTTTGAGTGAAATCTTTAGCGACTAGACGTGCTTTATATCTTTTGATATTATCTGTTGAATCCCATTTGGTTTTAAAAATCCATTTACAACTAATGGGTTTTACTGATTTAGGCAACTCGACAAGATCCCAAACATCATTGTCTTTCATTGATTTCATCTCATCCTCAATGGCTTCTATCCATTTATGAGAGTTGACACTTTGTTTGACTAAACTAAAAGAGATTGGATCATTTTTCAGTCCAATGTTAAACTCATGTTATTGGATATGCACAACATAATCATATAAAATTATTGATCTCCTCTCCCTAATAAATTTTCTTAATGGCACTTCAATTTGAGGTTGTTGTGATTCCTTAGTATGAGTGAGAATTAACTTCAAAATATTTTGATTATCCATATTTATAACTTGAATAAGATCAGGTAAAATTATCTGATCATTTTCTATTGTAACTATAGGAAGAGTAATAAATTGCTCTTCAAATATAATATTCTTAGGTTTATTACTCCCATCATATTCAACTTTCTCAATAAATTTAGCATTTCCTGTCTCAAAACGGATTTATTTGAAGAGTCATAAACTCAAAACCCTTTGACCTTTTTGAGTGTCCAACAAAATAGCAGCTTATAGTTCTTGAGTCTAATTTTCTTTTATTAGGCTTATATGGCCTAGCTTCAGTTGGACATTCTCAAACATGAAGATGTCTAATACTAGGCTTCTTCCCAATCAACAATTCATATGGGGTTTTAGCTATTAGTTTGCTTAGAACTCTATTAAGGATGTAAACTGCAGTCTTTATGGCTTCTCCCCAAAGTGATTCTGGTAAAGAAGAATGATTTATCATACTTCTAACCATATCCATAAGGGTCCAATTTCATCTCTCAGCTACACCATTTTGACTTGGAGTCGTTGGCATAGTGTATTAAGAAATGATGCCACATTCTATTAAATATTTGGCAAAAGGCTTGGACATTGTTCACCTTATCCATCATATCTGCCATAGTATTCACCACAATAGTCTGATTTGATAGCTTTTATTTTCTTTCCAAGTTAATTTTCAACTTCATACTTCAAAATTTTGAATACGTCCAGTGATTGTGACTTCTCATAAATCAAGTACAAGTATCCATAATGAGAATAATCATCTAAAAAAGTAATGAAATAATGTTGGCCATTCTAAGTAGCTGTAGGGAATGGACCACAAATATCAGTATTAATTAATTCCAAGACATTTAAACTCCTATTAGTACCAACTTTTTTGATATTTATTTATTTTTCCTTAATACATTCTATACAAAGTTTATCATCTAAAAAATCAAGAGAATCAAGAATTCCTTATGACACAAGTCTTTCAATTCTATGTTTAGAAATATGTCCTAAACGCTTGTGCCATAATATATATGAATTCCCATTCATTAATTTTTGCTTTGTACCAAAATTGCTTGTATGCAAAGTTTCATTAATTTGTGAAGCAAAAATGTCTAATTTATATAGATTATCAACCAAAGAACCAGTACTAATAATATTTGAATATTGAAAGAGACTAAATTTTTTATTTCCAAATGAACAAGAATAACCAGATTTGTCCAAATAAGAAATATGAATTAAATGATGGTACATTAAAAGTCTTATGTAAATTCATAATATAACCAGATTCTAGATTTAATCTATATAAGCATATTGCTTCAACAGGAGATTTATTGTCATTTCCCACATAGATGAATCTTTCAATATCAGTTGGCATTCATCTCTTTAGACAACCCTGTATAGTCACACTTATGTAAGTAGTTGCACCTGTATCTATCCACCAAGTGTAATTTAGTTGTTGACCTCACTTTTGGAGTGAGCTCTTAACATCTTCTTAGACTTAGGACTCTTCTAGACACTAAGATTTCCTTAGTCATAAGACACATCTAGTGATTAGGTGAACACCAAACCTAATCCTAGAGACTTAGAAGTGTTAATCATAAGATTAGGCTATGTCTTAAGGTTTAAGGAAATTACCTATCCCATAGCCTAAACATAATCTAGATACACTTTCTCAAATTAAATCCAGACTCAATTCTCAAATCAAATCTCAAATTCAAATTCAAATTCAAATTCCAAATCTAATTTCAAAATTTGACTCCAAATGATTGAAACCCAAAATCAAATCCAAACCCTAAAACCCCTTCCTAAGCCATAGAACCATATTCATAAGCTTAGCCAAAACTTTCCTTAAATCAAATAAAACTCAATTGATCTCTTTATAAATCAATTATTCCTTCATTTATATTCACAAATATAAATGAAATCCAAATTCAAATGACCAAAACTATATCAAAAATCAAATCCAAACTCAATCTAAACCTTTTAAGCCAATTATTTGGACTTAGCCAAATTCTATCCAGATTAAGTCAAAACCATTGATTTATCTCTTGAATCAATCATTCATTCAATTATCTACCCAAATATAAATGAAACCTATAACCATCAAATCAAATCGAAACCAACCCATGTCAAACCCAACTTAGCTCTTTTTTTTTACTTGAAAATTTCAAATGAGCCAAAATCCCTTAGACTCTAAATTGATTGTCGTTGAACTTATATTTCAATCTAGGGCTCATATATAAGTTCAACTAAATTCGAATCAAACCAAAACCAAACTAATTGACTCACTTAGGTGCACTTGACCTAAAGTGACCTAAAGGACCCATTTGAGCCAACTTTTAATCCAACCCAAATTGAATTGAACCAAGCTCACCAAAATCTTACACCATGATTGCTGATCACCCTAGGATGATCAATTGTAATCAATTGGGCCAAACCAAGCCCAATTGGCCATTTGATCCAAATTGACCCAAATTGGCCTAAAGAACCAAATCGGGTCAAATCATGATCCAACCCAAATTGATTGTAACCAATGGCTCAAGTTCATTCCAAATTAATTACTGAACTTAACCAAAGCCATAATTAAACCCAATTTGATCAATCAAGCCTAATTGGGTCAACTTGACTCAAGCTAGCCCAAATTGGCCTAAAGGGTCAATTTGGCCTAAATTAAAATTAAATCCAAATTAATTCAAACACATAGTAGGACTAGCCAACCAAAGGGATGCCTTTCGGTAGGCAGCAATTGTACTATGAAAAAAGCCTAGTAGACTTACATCCTCCAAAGTAGAGATAAGTTGATGGGATAATCTATTAGCAAGGCAACAAATTGAACCCAATCTAGGGCTGAATATTGAGTGAATGTCCTTGGGGGAATCAGATAAACTCAAAGATAGTTAAGGTTAATTTTCATTTTTAGATTTATTTTGATGGATTCTGTTAGTTTGTGATGGATCAAACTGAGAAGGAGCTTATAGAACCCTAGACCTATCTCAGATTTACTGAAATAAAAGGAGTAGCTTCCCAGCCGATGGGAGAACTATCCAAACAAAGAAGCACCTTTCAGTTTGCAATGATCAATTGAAGGGAAGAAAGCTCAGGGACTCACACCTACCACTAGAAAAGACCACTAAAGGTGATCAGTTACTTTGGGCAACAAATCAAACTCGACCTAGGGCTCTCCATTGGTCTGTGACAATCATGCTAAAAAGAATGTGTCATAGTCTTACATCTTTCAAAGAAAAATGATTATCGAGGTAACCTGCGTGTGGAAAAAATAGATTGAACCCGATCTAAGGGCGACTACGGAGTGAGTACCAACCCGAGGATTTATATCAACTCAGGTAGTCAGGCAATTCCTATAGGGAGTTCTGCTGACACTGCCCTAAAGATATGATGCCTGCTTAGAAAAAAGGTCCTTTTGGGGGCTTGAATTCCTAATCCACAAGTGAGTTAATTTGTTTGTTTAGTTTTATCATGGACCCTATTGGTTTGCGAGGGATCAAACTGAGAAGGAGCTTATATCAGCCTAGACCTATCTTAGATTTACTAAACCAAGGAAGAATCTGTGCATCTACTGAGTAATTTCTCCAACCACAGGGGTGGCTACTAGGAAAGGGGAACTGTCCAATCCAAAAGTAACCCAGGTAGTGTCTAAATGGGGTCACAAAGAACATGATCCAAATAGAATGTCTGCAAGGAATGGGCCTGTTAAGGGTTTAATTGAAAACCCTGGAGGAGATGACATGGCTAGTCATATATCCAATAGGCATTTGATGGCCAACTTAAGGAGAAAGCATAGGGATTCACATTTACCAAGAGTGGTGTATCCATCAGGTGAGCCACTATTAGCATAGTTAACATCAACCAACCTAAGGTGCTCATTAGTTTGCAATAATCAACTTAGGAAGAAAGCTCGGGGACTCACATCCATCTATAGCAAATTTGACTGCTGGGATAGTCTGTCTTCGGCTTGACAAGTGCTATCTGACCTTGGCCGACTATTGAGTGGATGCCACTAGGGGACTTATATCGACTCAAAAGTAGTCAAGAGGAAAGGGGCCTCTAGAGGACTTATCCTGAACCTCAAATATACTAAACCTAGTTAGAACATGATGGCTAGTTCAAGAAGAAAGCATGGGGACCCACATCTTCTTAAGCAAAATCAACATGAGGTAGCTTACTAGCTAGGTAGTGAAGACTACCATACTAAGAAGCACTCATTGGTTTGCAGTGGTCAAGTCAAGAAGAAAGCATGGGAACTCACATACTCCAAACAAGCGACCATTGGGGTGACATACTAGCGAGATAGCATGTAGACCCAACCTAGAGCAGCTAATGAGTGACTGCCATAGGGGTCTTGCTCCCACATCAAAATAGCTTGAGATAAAAGATTTATGTTTATTGTGTGTATGTGTTAAAATAAATAGGATGCTCTTGGTGAATTCTTACACCTACCTTAAACACACTAGGGTTTTGATGAAATGGTGCCACAGATGGCCAAAACGATTCCCACTAAGAAAGGATGCCGCTTGGGTTCTCTCATACCTATCTTAGTTATTCTAATCGAAATAGGATGCCTCTCAGGTTCTCTTACACCTATTCTAATAGCATCAAGAGATTGTATTTGTATTGTGAAAGAGGGATAGGATGCCACTAGGGGACTCTTACACCTACCCTAGACATGTCATGGCGGATTCGCAAGATAAGCAAACAATACTTCGAAAGAAGAGAAGATTTGATGAATGAAATAAAATTTTTATTCTTTTTATTAATAATTTTTTTCAAACATGATTTGTTTCATGGGTAATATTTCTTTTGATAGAGCCCATTAATTAGAAGTATCAGGTGTTTCCCTTTACAATCAATATGCTGATAAGATCCTCCTTGGTAATCCTTCTCTATGACATAGGGGCCTTCCCAAGTGGGTTCAAACATGCTTCCCATCTTTCGACGGGAAATAATTGGTCTCCTTAGGACTAACACAAGTTGTCCTACTCAGAAAGACCTAGGGCAGACTAGCTTGTTATGAGCTTGAATCATTTTATCCTTGTACAACTCGAGGTTCTAGCAAGCCCATAGGAGACTCTCCTCCAAACCTTGAAGAACTTCTAACCACAACTTTGAATTCCACTATTTAGTCATCTTTCTACCCAATGTTATCCTTAATGACGAGAGTTGAACTTATAAAAGAAGAACGGCTTTGGATCTATACACTAAGAAAAATGGGGTAGACTGAGTTGGAGTTCGGTATGTAATATGGTAGGCCCACAAGGCTTCAACCAACTGCTCGTTCCACTATTGTTTGTTTCCATCAAGTGTCTTCTTCAGTATCTAGATGAGAGTTTTGTTGAATGCTTCTGCTAAGACATTTGCTCTAGGGTAGTAGATGGTGGAGTATCTCCAATCTATATTATCTTCTGGTGAAGCTGTTGACCTTCATGCTTTTGAATGTAGTACCATTATCGAATATAATTCTTCGAGGCACCCCGAACCTATATACGATATGGTTCTTGAAAAACTGAAGCACATGGTGAGCTATGACCTCTCTGAGTGGGATGGATTCCGTCCACTTGGAAAAGTAGTCGGTGGCAGCTAAGATGAACTGATGACCCTTGGAAGAAGGAGAATTGATTAGACCTACAATGTTGGTACCCCAACACTCAAATGGCCATGAAGCCAAATTAGGGTGTAGAATGTTGGGTGGTTGGTGGAGGACCACACCATATACCTTACATTGATGGCATCTCTTAGCTACGTCCATATAATCTATGATCATAGAAGGCCAGTAGTATCCAAGTCACTTTATCATCGCCTTCATCTTCAGACCAGATTGATGTGCTCCGCATAGGCCTGATTATACTTAAGTTATAATGCCAAGGGCTTAAGGGCTCCATGTTTGTCTAAATAATGTAACCACATTTGGTCAAAGGATCGGAGGTACAGGGTGCCATGAACAAGAGCGTGCGAAAGAGCTCTCTATTTCACTAGATGGGCTTATGAGGTAGTTTGCCGGTGTTCAAGTAATCTATGAACAGTTACCTCCAATCCAGCTCCTTGTCCATTTTGGCAACGATAACCTCCCTTTCAAGAGAAAGTCTCTCAATGAGTTCAGCATCAATAAGGGATAGGTCTTTTCTATTTTGGACCCTTATTAAAATGGACTCATCTTCCGAACATGCTAACTCTTTGGAAAGTTTGGCTAGGGCATCTACTACTGCATTCTCTGCACGGGAAACCTTATAGATAGTGACTTTGAGAATCTGGGCCAACAGCTTCATGATGACGAAGCTTGGGTTTGAAAACCTAGTAGGACCAGGCAATCTGGTTGATGACCAATTGAGAATCTCCAAAGATGTTCATGCTCTTAACATTAATAGTGATGGCTAACTCTAGACCGGCAATCAAAGCCTTATACTCAGCTTCATTGTTGGAAAGCTAGTATGATAATCTCATCACATCGTAGTTTGGAGTTAGAAGAACTATTCCTACCACTATCTTTCCTGCGAGAATAGATCATGGTGCTTCACATGTAAGAAAAGAAGCATCACCATCAAAATACATCTCCCATTGGTGGTTTCCAGCCTCCCCTAAGTTCATGATTTATTCATCAGGGAGATCATCACTAAGTGGAGAATCAATAAGAAGTGGGTGTGCTACTAAGAAATCTGCTAGTGCCTATCCTTTTACTGCATGGAGGGGTCCAAATGCGATATCGAACTGCGAGAGAATCATGGACCAATGAGCCAAACATCCAGAAAGCATTGGTCATGTCAAGAGGTACTATAGTGGATTGGTTCTAAAGATCAAGTTTACCTTATGAGAAAGCATTTAGTGTTGTAACTTTTGAAAAGCAAAGATCAAAGCTAGGTAATGTTTCTTAATAGGTGGATAGTTAGCTTCAGTAGGAATCAGATGACAGTTGAAGTAGTAGAGTGCGCTCTCCTTCCCTTCATCATTGGCTTGGGCCAACAGAGCGCTAAGAGAGATGTCCAATGCAATGTGTAAAGAATGAGTGGCTTGCCCGGATAGGCCTACTTAGAACGGTGGCTTCACCAAGTACTCTTTGATATCTTCAAAGAAATGCTGGCACTTGTCATCCCACTTAAACTTGGAGTCCTTTTTGATAAGTGCTAAGAATTTCTTGCATCTCCCTGATAGGTTTGAGATAAAGCATCTTAGATACGCCAGCCATCCTTGAAAGGATCTGAGTTGAGTTAAACTCTTAGGAGGTGACATTTCTTACATAGTTTTAATCTTTTTAGGATCTATTTCTATTCCCAAGTGTCGAATAACAAATCCAAGGAATTTCCTTGGAGCTACTCCGAATGCACACTTCATGGGATTCATTTTGAGATTATATTGTCTTAACCATTCTAAAACTACTCTCAAGTCAAAGAGGTGGTCTTCCTTTTCTCTACTCTTGACTACTAGATCATCAACTAGTACTCAACTTGATAATGGATGAGTTCGTTGAAGATCTGAGTCATGGCCTGTTGGTATGTAGCACCAGCATTTTTAAGGCCGAAAGGCATGACCCTATAACGAAAGATTTTGATATGGGTTTGAAAAGTAATGTTTCTTTCATCTTTAGGAGACATCTTGATTTGGTTATAACTAAATAATCCAACCATGAAAGAGAAGACTGCATGAGATGAGTCGATGTCCACCATTAACTCTAGTATAAGAAGAGGAAACTCATCTTTAGGACATCCCTTATTTAATTCCCTAAAATCAACGCAAATGTGAATTTGACAATTCTTCTTCTTAATTGGGACGACACTAGCAAACCAGGTAGGATATTTTTTTCCCTAATGAAACCAACATTGATCAATTTTTTGACTTCAGAAATGACCTTTTGTTCAATTTCTAATCGCATGTGTCTAGGAACTTGCTTAATTGGGGTAACGTTAGGGTCTATTGCTAGCTTGTGGACTGCTATGTTAGGAGATGATCTGGGCATTTCTTCATAACTCCATGTGAAGCAGACTTTAAACTCAGTCAATAGCCTAACTAAGTCATTGGTTTCTTCTTCATTCATCAATGAACTGATGTATGTCGGGCATGGATTTTCTTCTATCTTGAGGTTGATTTCTTTAAACTTGTCGATTATTGAATGAATCTCCTCTTCAAATTTGATAGTGCCTCTTTTGGGAGATCATCGGATCAGAAGTTTCTAAACACACATTCTCATAAGAGTTGGGGAGAAGAAACTATCGATTCCAAATGGTTTGTAACAACTAGGCAATAATCATCATCATCGATTGGACCCGCTATATCGAATCCTAGTCCTGCTCTTGATTGTGCTTCCCTGCCTGTATTGTTCCATAACTTCTCGAAGTACTCTGACCTATGCTTGGACCATGTGTGAGGAATTAAACCTTTTTGTATAAGATTTTGAACACAAAAGGTAATTCCATTAATTCTTTAAAAGTATCTTCCTCAAGGTTTACATCAACTTTAGGGCTTGAGGAGGATGATCCCAAAAAGAACTTTTTCTGCTTCGTATCACTAGAAGACTTAGAGATTTCCTTAATTACTAAACCTTCAACTTTCTGAGATGTAAGTGAGGTTATAGCTAAGGTTCCCAACTGCTGCTTAATAGTTTCACATAAATGAAATTAGAATACTTTGTTTTGCTTGGAGGCCTAGTCTTCATCTCTGTTTGGATCAAAAGTCACCTCCAATGGATCCTGCTGAGAGGGGTTAGCTGGTATACCAATCACATTAGACTCATCCTCTAAGCTATATTGCAAGTCTGTATGAATAGTAGGGGTACTCATATGAGTTGGAACACGATCTCTATTGGCTGAAGGCCAACTAGGGGGTCTCCACCTCTACGCCTCGCACTCTGTGGAGGTTGAACCATTCTACCCACATGTCCATATGACGGAATGGACTGTGAGTGGAATGTGATATGCTAATATATTTTTTCTTCAATTCGCCCTTCTTGTTCATTTGGACTTTTATTTTTCTTTTCATTTTCTTTTATCTTTTTTATGCTTTTGTATTTGCATTTGAATTTTGTCTATGTTCATGAGAAAGGGTGTTTTGAGGAAGATAATAGGTCACATCCTCATAAATCTCAACCTCTCTAACTAATAATGGATTTTCATCCCCGTTGACACGGTACTCAATTTCATCTTTTTTGAACTTGATGCACTGATGAAGGGAGGATAGAACGATCTTACTTTGATGTATCCAAGGCCTACCAAGCAAAAGAGTGAATGAAGTATTTGAATCAATGATGTAGAACTTGGCTTCAGTCTTCCAATCACCTATCTACAAAGGTAACACTATAGAACCTAAAGCTCGCTCACCTTGATCATTGAATCCTCTCAACATCATCCTATCTCCTTGGAGTGTAGATATGTTGATATTCAAATAGGCAAGGGTCTTTAGACTCATAATGTTCATTGATGCACCTGAATCCATGAGAACCCTAGCAAGTTTGAACCTATCCATGTCACCTGTGATGTAGAGGGGACAGTTGTGCTCCAAGTCCCCTAGAAGAAGGTCTTCATCTATTAAGGTGATCCCTTGGGCTTCTTTTGCATAATGTGCTTCGTCACCTATAGCATTCAGCTGAGCTAAGCATATCTCATGATCAAGGAAGGCCTTGATTAGTGATTCCCTCTTCTCTTTGGATAAGACAAGGGCAACATATATTCTTAGCTTAGATGACAACTTTCTTAGATGAGAAAGGATGTTATAGTCCACCTTTGGCTGGTCTTCCACAAGCATATCCAAGGGTGGATCATCCTGTAGAAGGGCTTCTCGATCTTCAATACCAATGACTTATTTTTCTCTATCTTGAGGTGCCGCCCTAGGAGGTAGAACCTTGTCACTATGAAGGTTGACTTCGGTAATCTCTTGAGGCATGGTGGTGGAAGGTTCTACCTGCACATCAGGCTCACCTATAGCTTATCCTATGGGACTCTCAAAATCAAATGATTCCAAGTCTATCTCAAAGGTGGACCCATAGTATTCAGAGTTGTAAAGTCCAACTCTGGATCAAAAAGAGGAAGATCAAAATTGTTATAGTTATTTAGACTTGAAAAGTTATCATTAGGAATAGAAGAAGACAACCCATCAGAAGTGACATAGATGTAATTCAATCTAACTTTATTCTTCAATTTCTTGGATTTATTTGGGGGTACAAAGTAGAAGTCAAGTAAAGTGAGTGGAGTAAGGGATTTGATGCCCTTATCCGTTGATATAAGAGTTATACTAGTAAAAGAAATATAAGAGCTAGCAGAAATGGAAGAAGTCGCTGGTGTGGAAGCTGCAACTAAAGGCTGGAGGCTGGACACGATCAGTGGTTGTGCTAAAGGGATATCCTGGGCTGACACATGCTGTTGTTGCTATTCCTATTGAGCTCCCACTTTCCTAGAGTTAGCACTGGAAACTTGCAAACCTTCCTTGGTGTTGGAGGTTTGAACTGACTCAGGAACCTATAGGGAAAGCTTCTTGATCTTTTGAATTATTTTCTTAGAAGTTTTAGACAAAGAAATGTCCAACCTTCTTTGGTTTTGGTAGGATCACATGTATCCCCAAGGATTACCCTAATGGAACTAAAAGGTTGTTCCACAAGGTATTCCTTTGGGATAACTACAGGTCTTGAACCGTGTTCAAGCTACCTTGAATGTGAAGCAATCCTCCAAAATGTGGCTAGCATATGTGGCAAGGGCAAAAGTTTGGATCATGACTGCCTACTCCAGCCTCCTAACTGTAGCTAAAATCAAGTTTCTTTAAGATATTCTTAAAGATCTTTCTGATTACCTTCCTCTTAAAAAAATAAGGTTTATTTAACTTATATAAAAGATCAGGTGGAGCATAGCTATCTGTCGGAAGGTATGCATGCCGCTGCTACTGGTGGTATGGCTAAGGCGGTGGCTGTTCTATCCATGGAGGCTACGGTGGAGGCCGGTAGGGCTGTCTCGGTGGTGGAAAAAGAGGTGGAGGTTACTGAGGTCATGGTCTCTCAGACAGATCTTTAACTGGCTGCTTCCCCTTATCAATAATTGCTACTGCTCCTGGCTTCTTCTCATAGACCTTCTACAACATCTACTTAGGAAACTGATCTTAAAAAGGTAACTATTTGGCCTCTCCTTGTAGACTACCCGCCTTATTGATTAGCTTCTCAAATGTCTTAATAGTGAAGCCTTTAAGCATGAAGGTGACCGGGCCACAGATATTCTTCAAGAGAATCTCAATGGCATGCTATTCAGAAAGATGGGGTTTGCACTTCATACTCACTTTATGCCATCAGAGAATATAATCAACAAGTGACTCACCTGGGTAATGTTGTGCTATAATGAGATCACCTGCAGTAACCCTTTACTGAGCTCTAGCAAATCTCTTGATGAAGAGCTGCTCTAACTCTACAAATGTCTTTATTGAACCATTATGCAATTCAGGATACAAATCAAAAGTAATACCCGCTAGGCTACTAACAAAAAGTCATAAGAGTAAAGAATCACTGCCACCTACGTTACAATAACTAACCCTAAAATATGTTATGTGTTGCCTCAAGTTTCCACTGCCATCAAAGCTTTTGAAGGAATGAGGTATGAAACCCTTGGGCTATTGGATATCATTGACTTCTTCTGGGTAGGGTCTAACCTTTGGAACCGATGAACCTCCCAAGGCTTGAGCCAAAGCTTCCTTCACCTACTGCTCAACCATAGATTTTATATCCTTTTCTTGTATGGAGGTACTTTTCACTACCTTCCTATATAGACTAGTGCTACCTTACTCAAAGACATGCACTAACTCAGACTGACTGACATTGAATGTAATAGGATGAACTAAAGGGGCTTGTTTCTGGAGCACTGACACTACTGCTAATAAGTCTTGTAACTATTATGCCATCCTATCAATCTATTCATCCTTCTACCTCAACTACTATTGGAGGTATTGGTTTGTTCACATGTGTGGGAAAACCATAAGAGTAATTAATTAAGTCCTTTAATCTAATTAACTATTAATCATGAGCCAATTGCATTAGCCTGCTTTTATTTCCTAGGATCATTGTAAGTTTATTTTCCATGTATGACATGTTGGCTCATAATTATTTAGTTAATTACTTTAAGGTGATAAAGGTAAGGGTTATTAATTCATCTAATTAAGGGTTCAATTTAATTAACCAATAAAAATAACTTAATTACATTTCCTTAAATTAAATCAAATCACTAATGTGGGAATGGGTTTAAAACAACAAGTGATGATTTCTCTTGTCCTCTTTAAATTAAAAGAAATCCAAAACTTAATTAATAAATAAGCTTTGGTTTGCTTTAAATAATTTTATTTGATTTGATTATCCTTAAGAACTTGTTTGGTTGAATGAATCACATGCTTATATTTGATTGTCCTCTTTCCAATCATGTTAAATTTGGTACATAATTTGAATTCATGCATCCATATTTTCAAAATGAAGTAAAATAAAATGGATTTCCTTTATGTAAGCTTGCATGTGTTGATTCAATTTAATATATGTGGCTATTATCATTAAATCCAAATGTATTTTTCAAAAGCTTAATAATGAATAATATGTGTTATGATGTTAGTTATAAATACATAAGAAATGCATGTTCTTATAGCTTAAATGTCTGAATGTTGAGTTCTCTTTCCTCTATTCATGTGTTGATTTATATAAGATTGAATGGTAATGGGTATATAGTCTGGACATCCTGGGAACACGAGGCTTTAGCTAGCCCCGAGGAGATCATTTGATTACCTCACTTCCTTGGTTTAACAATGGCACATACCAATTTGATTTCATAGCAAAAGTTTTCACCGAACCGTTGGGCAGTTCGCCGTACCAATCAAATGCAACATCTAACAGACTGCTAAGGAAAAGGTGGCAAAGTAGTGCATTGCTGCCACCGATGTTGCAACAGCTGGCTCTAAAGTGTACAATGTGTTATTGTGGGTTCCCACTATCATCAAAGATCTTGAAGGATAGTGGCACAAAACCATAAATAAAATAAAAACCTAAACCTAAAAAATAATTAGAAAATCAAACCTAAACCTTAAACTAAAAAAAAAACCTAAACCTAAAATAAAAGAAAAGTAAACATAAACCTAAACTAAAATAACCTAAAGTAAAATAAATAAAACTTTAACCTAAACCCTAAACTAAACAAAATAAAATAAAATTTAAATAAACATAAACCTAAAAATAAACGTAAAATAAAAACCTAAAATCTAAACCTAAAAAAATAAAATAAAAACCCAAACATACAACAACAACAACAATAACAAGCCTTCATCCCACTAAGTGGGGTTGGCAAAAACCCAAACATAAAAAATAAAATAAAAATAAAACTAAACTAAAAAATAAACATAAACCTAAAAAAAACAAAAAAAAAACCTAAACTAAAATAAATATACCTAAAATAAATAAACTAAAAGAAATAAAAAAATAAACCTAAATAAAAAAAATAAACTAAAATAAATAAAAAATAAACTAAATAAACCAAAACCTACCACTTTACTTAATTTAAAACAAAATGCTAAACCTTAAACCCTAAACCTTAAAAACCATAAACCCTAAACCCTAAAGCCTACACACTAAACCCTAAAACCTAAGTCCTAAACCCAAACCCTAAATCCTAAACCCTAAATTCCTAAAATCCTAAACCCTAAAACCCCAAACCCTAAACCTTAAACCTTAAACCCTAAACCCTTAAAAACTAAAAATAAAATAAATAAAAAACCTAAACTTAAATAAAATAAAATAAATTAAATAAAACCTAAACTAAAACCTAAACCTAAACCTAAAAATAAAATAAAATAAACTAATAAAAATAAACTAAAATAAAATAAATTAAAACCTAAACTAAACTAAAAAATAATATAAACCTATGAATAAAAACCTAAATAAAATAAAAATAAAATAAACCTAAAATAAAATAAAATAAAAACTAAATAAAAACCTAAACCAAAAAAATAATCCTTCAATAAAACCCAAAATAAATAAAAAATAAACCTAAACCTAATCCTAAAATAAATAAACTAAACCTAAACCTAAACCTAAACCTAAACTAAAACAATACCTAAAAAATAAAACTAAAATAAAATAAACCTAAACCAAAAAAATAAAAATAAATTAAAAAACCATACCTAAACCTTAAAAATAAAATAAAAATAAAACTCAACTAAAAAATAAACCTAAACCTAAACCTAAACCTAAACCTAAAAAATAAACTAAAATAAAAAACCTGAACTAGAATACATAATCGTAAAATAAATAAACTAATCTAAATAAAACTAAAAAATAAACCTAAATAAAAATATAAATTAAACTCAACTTAAATAAATTAAAAATAAACTAGATAAACTAAAACAACCTAAACCTACCAGTTTACTTAATTTTTAATAAAAATCATAAACCCTAAATCCTAAACCCTAAGCCTACAACCCTAAACTTATTCCCTAAACCATAAACCCTAAACCTTAACCCTAAACCTTGAGCTCTAAAAGTATAAACCCTAAACCCTAACCCTAAAATCTAAACCCTAAACCCTAAACCAAAAACCCTAATCCTAAACCTAAAGTAACTAAATAAATTAAAAATAAACCTAAAACCTAAACCTAATAAACATAAACTTAAACCAAAACCCTAAGAATGGGCAGAACTTTGATGGCAGGAATATCACCATCAACCAAGCTTAGTCTAGATCTAGCGGTGGAGACAAAGGTGAAGGAGATGATTATCGCAGTGGTGGTGGGGGATCTAGTGTTGCTAGTGGATATGGAGGTGGTGGTCGGAGCACTGGTGGTTATGAAGTCGGGAAGAGCGAATTAATGGTGGTGAAAGAGATGGTTGATGGGAAAAAACTAAAAAATGACCAATTGATCTACATGGAATTGTGTCTTTACACCAGAGATGGTCCTAGTTATCTAAGGTTTTTGATTTTCTCTATGCATGCTCATTTTTGATTTATGTCATCGCTTGTGTCTCAGAAAACTATGTGTGTTGCTTGGTTGAAGAAATCGAAAAGAAGAAATGTTGAATCTAAATTTGTTCTCTATTAAAAAAAATGAAAAACCCTAAACCCTAAACTAAAACCTGAAGCATAAACCTATAATCTGAAACCTAAACTCTAAACCTTAAACCCTAAAATACCTAAACCCTAGACCCTAAACCCTAAATCCTAAACCCTAAACCCTAAAACCCTAAGCCCTAAACCCTAAACCCTAAACCCTAAACCCTAAACCTAAACCTAAAGTAACTAAATAAATTAAAAAAATAAATTTAAACACTAAAACCTAATAAACCTAAACATAAACAAAAATCCTAAGAATTAGCAAAACCTTGACGGCAAGAACATCACCGTCAACTAGGCTCAGTCTACATTTGGTGGTGGAGGTGAAGGCGGAGGTGGCCATTATCGCAATGGGTGTGGGGGATCTGGAGGTGTTGGTGGATATGGAGGTGGTGGTCGGAGCAGTGATGGTTATGGAGGTGGGAGGAGCGAAGGTGGTTAAAGCCGTGGTGGTGGCGGAAGGAGATATCGGGCATATGATGGTGGATCCCACTAGTCAAGAGGCCAAGATGGTTCTAATGGAAACTGGAGAAACAAAAGAACGGCCGATTTGATCTGTTGCTTATGGAACAATGTCTTTATAGTAGAAATGGTTCTAGTTATCTAGGGTTTTCGATTTGCTCTATGCATGCTCATTTTTGATCTATGTCATCATTTGTGTCTTCAAAAACTTGGTGTGTTACTTGGTTGATAAAATCGAAAAGAAGAAATTTTGAATCTAAATTTGTTTTCTATTAAAAAAACCAAAAACCCTAAACCCTAAACTAAAAAGAAACCTAAACCATTAATAAAAATAAAATAAACCTAAACCTACACTAAAATAAACTAAACTAAACTAAATTAAATAAAACTTAAACCTAAACCTAAAATAAACTAAACCTAAACGTAAACCTAAACTAAATAAAATAAATTAAACTAAAAATAAACCTAAACCTAAACTAAAAAAATAAAACCAAAAAAACCTAAAATAGAAACCTATAACCTAAACCTAAAAAAAGTAAAATAAAAACATAAATCTAAACATATAAATAAAAAATAAAACCTAAACCTAAAAAATAAAATAAAAATAAAACTAAACTAAAAAATAAACATAAACCTAAACCTAAACCTAAATAATAAACTAAAATAAAAAACATAAACTAAAATAAATAAACCTAAACAAAATAAACTAAACAAAATAAAAATAAATAATAAAATAAAGTAAAATAATTTAAAAGATAAACTAAATAAAGTAAATAAACCTAAACCTACCGGTTTACTTAAAGTTTTTTTCTAAAAACTCCAAACACTAAATCGTAAACTGTAAACCCTAAATCCTAATCCCTAAACCCTAAACCCTAAAACGAACCCTAAACCCTGAACTCTAAACCCTAAATCGAAAAAACCCTAAACCTTACATAAAAAATAAAATAAAATAAAAAAAATAAAAAAAATTAAATAATATAACATAACACGAAACCCTAAAACTAACCCTAAACCTATAACCCTAAACTTGAAACCCTAAACCCTAAAATCCTAAATCTTAAACCCTAAACCCTAAACCCTAAAACTAAACCTAAACCATAAACCCAAAACCTACTACTTAAACCTGCCTATACCTAAAAAACCCTAATAAAATAAACTTAAACCAAAACAAAACCTAAAACTAAAACTAACTTAAACCAAATTAAACCTAAATTCTAAACTAAACTATAAACCTAACTATAAACCTATAAGGCTAAATCAAACCTAAACCCTAAAAACTAAACACTAAAAACTAAAACCTAAAGTAAAAATAACCTAAACTTAAACTAAATAAACTAAACTAACCTAAAAACTATAAACCTAAAATAGTAAAACCTAAACTAACCTAAAAACCTAAACTAAACCTGGACCTAAATCATAAACCCTAAAACCTAAATAAACCTTAAACCTAAACTAAATTATAAAATATTTAAATCTAAACTTAAACTTAACCCAACTAAACCTAAACTTAAACTATAAACTCTAAAACCATAAACATTAAACCCTCAACTAACCCTAAACCAAATGCTAAAAGTTCTATAAAGCCTAAACCTAAATCATAAACCCTAAACTGAATTAAACAAAAACCCTAAGCCCTAAACCCCAAAACCCTAACCCTAAACCCTAAACCATAAACACATTAAACTAAACCCAAACCTTATACACAAAAAACCCAAAAAACCTAAACCCTAAAAACCTAAAAATCTAAACCTAAATTAAATAAAAAGTAAACATAGATAAAATAAAATAATAAAATACAATTAAAACCTAATCTAAAACTTAAACCTAAACCTAAAAAAATTAAATAAACTAGTTGAAATAAACTAAAATAAAATAAATAAAAACCTAAACTAAACTAAAAAATAAAATAAATCTAAGAATCAAAAACCCAAATAAAATAAAAACTAAATGTAAACTAAAAATAAAATAAGTCTAAAATAAAATTAAAAAATTTAAATAAAAACTGAAACCTTAAAATAAAAAAAATCCTAAACTAAAAAAACCTAAGCCTAAAATAAAAAGTAAACAAAATAAATTAAAACTAAATTGAAATAAACAAAACTAAAAAAAAAAAGAAAACATAAACGTAAAACTAAAATAAATTAATCCTTGAACTAAATAAAATAAAATAAACTAAAAATAAACCTAAACCTGAACTAAAAAATAAAACCTAAAATTATACCTGAAAAGAAGCCTAAAACGTAAACCTGAAAAAATAAAATATAAACCTAAACCAAAACCAAAAAATAAATACTAAAATAAAGTAAAATAAATTAAAAATAAAATAAATAAACTAAATAAACCTAAACCTACAAGTTTACTTAATTTTATTTCAAAAAAAATACAAAAAATAAATCCTAAATCCAATACCTAAACCCTAAACCCTAAACCTAAACTAAAACCCTAAACCAAACTCTAAATAAACTAAAAAAAACACTAACTAAAAATTAAATCCAAAATAAAAAAATAAATAAACTAATGCTAAACCTAAACCTAAACCCTAACCTAAAACCCTAAACATCAACTAAACCCTAAACCTAAACCTAAAATAACTAAACCCTAACCTAAACCAAAACTAAACCTAAATTATAAATTAACTAAATCTCAAACTTAAAACCCTAAACCTAAACCCAAATTAAACTAAATAAACTATAACCTAAACCTAAACTAAACCTAAACCCTAAACTAAACCCTAAATAAACAAACCCAAAACCTTAAAACTAAATCTTAAACTAATAAAAACCAAACTAAAGTTAAACTATAAACTTGTCTAAATATTAAAACTAAACTAACTAACCTAATCTATAAACTAACCCTAAACCCTAACATAAACCTAAACCTAAATCATAAAAATCTTAAACTATAAACTAAACCTAATCTAAATCCTAAATTAAACTAAATCCTAAACTTAAAACTATAAACCTAAAATAAATAACCTAAACACTAAAACCCTAAACCTTAAAGCTAAACCATAAACCAACCCTAAACTTAAACTAAATATTAAACCTAAACTAACCTCACCTAAAAAAACCATAACCCTAAAATAAGAAACTTAAAGCCTAAACCTCTAACCCTAATTGCTAACCTAAACTATTCCTAAAACTTAAACCTAAAACCTAAACCTAAACTAAATTAAACCCTAATCCTAAAACCTAAACTTAACCTTAAACCTAAACTTAAACTAAACTCTAAAACCATAAATATTAAACCTCAAAACTAAGCCCAAAATGCTAAAGCTCTTATCCCAAAGCCTAAACCCAAAATCATTAAACTTAAACCCTACCTAAATAAAACCCCTAAACCCTAAACCTAAACCCTAACCCTAAACCCTAAACCATAACACATTAAATCAAAACCCAAACCTAAAAAACCAAACCTAAACCCTAAAACCTAAAATCTAAACCTAAATAAAAGAAAACCTGGATAAAATAAAATAAAAATACAATTAAAACCTAATCTAAAACTTAAACTTAAAACTAAAAAAATAAAATAAACTAGTTGAAATAAACTAAAATAAAATAAATAAAAACCTAAACTAAACTAAAAAATAAAATAAATCTAAGAATCAAAAACCCAAATAAAATTAAAATAAAATAAGCCTAAAATAAAATTAAAAAAATTAAATAAAAACCTAAACCTTAAAATAAAACATCCTAAACTAAAAAAACCTAAACCTAAAATAAAAGTAAACAAAATAAATTAAAACTAAACTGAAATAAACAAAACTAAAATAAAGAAAACATAAACATAAAACTAAAATAAATTAATCCCTAAACTAAATAAAATAAAACAAACTAAAAATAAACCTCAACCTAAACTAAAAAATAAAACTTAAAATAAACCTAAAAGAAACCTAAAACTTAAACCTAAAAAATAAAATATAAACCTAAACCAAAACCAAAAAAATAATAAATACTAAAATAAAAAAATAAATAAAATAATCTAAATAAACTAAATAAACCTAAACCTAAAAATTTTAAAATAAACATAACTAAATAATTAAATCCAAAACTTAAACCCTAAACCTAAATAAATAAAACCCTAAACTAAATTCAAACTAAATCTAAACCCTAAACTAAAACTAACTAAAAAATAAATAAAAAATAAAATAAAACTATGCTAAACCTAAACCTAAACCTAAACTAAACCCAAATAAACCTAAACCCTAAATTAAACCCTAAACTAAACTAAACCTACAACCTAAACTATAAAACCTAAATCTAAACTAAATTAACCTAAATCTAAACCTAAACTCTAAACCCTAAACCCTAAATTAAACCCTAAATACTAAACTATAAACCCTAAACCTTAAACCTAACTAAACCTAAATCTAACCTTAAACTAAACTAAACTCTAAACACTAAACAACCTAAAACCTAAACTAAATCTTAAAACTATAAAACAACTAAAACTAAAGAAACCTAAAACCAAGTTTAAATGCTAAAACCCTAAACTAATCTGATCCTAACCTAACTATAAACTAAAAACCTTGTTAACCTAAACCCTAAACTTAAACTATAAAAAAACTTAAACTATAAACTAAGCCTAACCTAACCTAACCCTGACCTAAACTCTAAATCCTAATGGCTAAACTTAAAACCATAAACCCAAATGATTAAACCTAAACCCTAAGAAACCCTAAAGCTAAACCTAAACCCTAATCCCTAAATCATAAACTAACCCTAAACTTTAACCTAAACCCAAAACCCAAAACCCAAAACCTAAAAAAATCCAAACCTTAAATCTAAACACTAAACCTAAACTAAAACCAAAACCCTAAACCCTAAACCCTAATCCTAAACCCTAAGCATTAAAACTTAAACCCTAAACCCTAAACCTTATACCCAAAACTTAAAAACATAAACCCTAAAAACCTAAAAACCTAAACCTAAACTAAAAAAACATAAACCAAAACTAAAACCCAAACTTAAAAATAAAATAAAATAACTTAGTAGAAATAAACTAAAATAAAATAAATAATAACCTAAACTAAACTAAAAAAAATAAATCTAAGAATAAAAACATAAACAAAATAAAAACTAAATGTAAAATAAAAATAAAATAAACCAAAAAAATAAAATAAAATAAAATTGAAATAAAAACCTAAACCTTAAAAATAAACCTTAAAAACTAAAAAAAACCTAAACCTAAAACAAAAATATAAACCAAAAAAGTAAAACTAAACTTTAATAAATAAAACATAAATGTAATCCTAAAATAAACTAAACCTAAATCCTAAACTAGATAAAATAAAATAAACTAAAAATAAAACATAAAAATAAACCTAAAATGAAAACCTAAACCTAAGAAAATAAAAAAAAAACCTAAACCTAAATCTAAAAATAAATAAAAAAATTTAGTATAATAAATAAAAAATAAACTAAATAAATAAATAAACCTAATCCTACCGGTTTACTTAATTTTTTTTAAAAAAAAACCCTAAATAATGAACCGTAAACCCGAACCCTAAATCCTAACCCTAAACCCTAAAACTAACCTTAAACCCTAAACTCTAAACCCTAAATCGTAAAAAACCTTAAACCCTATATGCTAAATAAAAAAAATAAATTCAACAAAAAAAACCCTAACCCTAAATCCTAAAACTAACCCTAAACCCTAAACCTACAACCCTAAACCTAAAACCCTAAAACCTAAAACCCTAAACCCTGAACCCTAAACCCTAAACCCTAAATTTAAAACTAACCCTAAACCCTAAATATACAACCCTAAAACCTAAAACCCTAAACCGTAAAAGCCTAAACCGTAAATCCTAAACCCTAATCCCTAGATCCTAAACCCTAAACTAACGTTAATCCCTAAGATAACCCTAAACCCAAAACCCAAAACCCTAAAACCTAAATCCTAAACACTAAACCCTAAATCTTAAATCTTAAACCCTAACCCTAAACTCTAAACAATAAAATCATAAACCCTAAAACCCTAAACCTCATACCTAAAACCATAATCTCTAAACCCTAAATACCAAAAAGCCTAAACTTAAACTAAATAACACCTAAAAATAAAACAAATTAGAAAACCTAAACCTACAAAAAATAAAATAGTAAAATAAAATTATAACCTAAACTAAAACTTAAACCTAAACATAAAAATAAAATAAAATAAACTAGTAGAAATAAACTAAAATAAAATAAATAAAGAACTAAACTAAACTAAATAATAAAATAAATCTGAGAATAAAAAACCTAAATAAAATAAAAACTAAATGCAAAATAAAAATAAAATAAACCTAAAATGAAATAAAATAAAAAGTAAATAAAAACTTAAACCTAAACTATAAATTGTAAAATAAAAAAACCCTAAACTTTAAAAAAACCTAAACCTGAAATAAAAAAACAAAATAAAATAAAATAAAAATAAAATAAACTAAAATAAAATAAATAAAACCTAAACATAAACCTTAAATAAACTAAAGCTAAACCATAAACTAAAAAAAATAAAAATAAACATAAACTTATACTAAAAAAAGAAAGCTTAAAAATAAACCTAAAATGAAATCCTAAAACCTAAACTTAAAAAAATAAAATAAAAACCTAAACATAAAGCTAAAAATTTAAATTAAATTAAAACTAACCTAAAATAAAATATAAAATAAACCTAAAAATAAATTAAACTAAAATAAACTAAAAACTAAAACAATAAACCCAAATCCTAAACCTAAAATAAACCTAAAAATCTAAACCCTAAACCTAATAAAACCTAAACCTAAACTAAAACCTAACCCCTAACCCTAAATCTAAACCTCTCTAAACTTCTAACCTAATAACTTAAACCTAAACTTAAACTTATTCTAAACCTAAACTATTTAAACCTTAAATACTAAACCTTTTAAACTCTAAACTTAACCTAAACTAAACCCTAAACCTTAAATCAAACTTAAACCTTAAAAAACCTAAACCCTAAACTATCTAACTAACCTTAAAAACTAACTAAACCTAAACCTAAACTATAAAAAATCTTAAACTTAAACTCTAAACCTAACCTAACCCATAAATCCTAAAGCTAAACTCTAAAACCATAAACTCCAAATTTAAACCTAAACATTAAAGTTCTAAACCTTTAAAGTTTAAACTCTAAACTCTAAACCTAAACTATAAACTAACCCTAAACTAACCTAAACCTAAAACCAAACTTAAACCTTAAAACCCTAAACTTAAATCCTAAACACTAAACCCTAAACCTAAACCTAAACTAAAATTATAAACCTAAAACCCTAAACTTATACCCAAAACCTAAAACCCTAAACCCTAAAACCTAAAACCTAAACCTAAACTAAATAAACCTAAACTCTAAATAAAATAATAAAATAAAATTAAAACCTAAACCAAAACTTAAACCTAAACTTAAAAAATAAAAAATATAACTTAGTAAATAAACTAAAATAAAATAAATAATAACCTAAACTAAACTAAAAAATAAATCTAAGAATAAAAAAAATAAATAAAATAAATGTAAAAAATAAAATAAACCAAAAATAAAATAAAATGAAATAAAACCTAAACCTAAAAAATAAACCTTAAAACTAAAAAAACCTAAACCTAAAAACAAAAAAAAATAAACAAAATAAAATAAACTAAACTAAAAAATAAAAACATAAATAACCTAAAATAAAAATAAACTAAACCCTAAACTAAATAAAATAAAATAAACTAAAAATAAACCTAAATCTAAACTAAAAAAAAAAACCTAAAAATAAACCTAAAATAAAACCTAAACCTAAGAAAATAAAATAAAACCTAAACCTAAACCTAAAAATAATAAATTAATAAAATAAACTAAATAAATAAATAAACCTAAACTACCTTTAATTTTAAAACCAAAATAATTAAACTAAACCCTAAACTAAACCCTAAAACTAACCTAAACCCTAACTATAAACCTAAACCTAAATAAAATAAATCAACAAAACCCTAACCTAAACCCTAAAACTAACCTAAACCCTAAACTTAACTAAACCTAAACACTAAACCTAAACTAAAATTTAAACCTAAAACCTAAACTCTAAACCTAAACCTAAACCTTAAATCTAAACTATTTAAACCTAATAAAACTTAAACCTAAACTATACTCCTAAAAGTTTAAACCTTAAACTCCTAAACTAAATTAAC
This sequence comes from Cymbidium sinense, assembly GCA_021442155.1. Classification (NCBI taxonomy): domain Eukaryota; kingdom Viridiplantae; phylum Streptophyta; class Magnoliopsida; order Asparagales; family Orchidaceae; genus Cymbidium; species Cymbidium sinense. The sequence continues at coordinate 65,138,810 of CM038229.1, read as the reverse complement.
CTAAACTAACCTTAAATATTAAACTCAACTATAAACCTAAACTCAAACTTTTAAAAAACTTAAACTTAAACCTAAACTAAATAAACTTAAAACCTTAAACCTAAACTCTAAACTAAAATTAAACTAAAACTAAACCTAAATTTTAAAACCTAAACTTAAACTTAAACCTTAAACTCCTAAAACTTAAACTAAACTTAAACCTAAAACTAAACCCTAACTAACTTAAACCTAAACCTAAACCTAAACTCCTAAACCTCAAAACCAAACCTCCTAAACCTAAACTAAATCTAACTTTAATCCAAGATAACCCAAAACCCAAAACCCAAAACCTTAATCCCTAAATCTTAAAAACTAAACCCTAAATCCCTAATCTTAAACCCTAACCCTAAACCCTAAATAATAAAATCATAAACCCTAAAACCCTAAACCACATACCTAAAACCATAAACTCTAAACCCTAAAAACCTAAAAGCCTAAACTTAAACTAAATAACTCCTAAAAATAAAATAAATTATAAAACCTAAACCTAGATAAAATAAAATAATAAAATAAAATTATAACCTAAACTAAAACTTAAACCTAAATATAAAAATAAAATAAAATAAATTAGTAGAAATAAACTAAAATAAAATAAATAAAGAACTAAACTAAACTAAAAAATAAAATAAATCTAAGAATAAAAAACCTAAATAAAATAAAAACTAAATGCAAAATAAAATTAAAATAAACCTAAAATGAAATAAAATAAAAAAGATAAAAACTTAAACCTAAACAATAAAACTTAAAATAAAGAAAACCCTAAACTTAAAAAAAACCTAAACCTAAAATAAAAAAACAAAACAAAATAAAATTAAAATAAAATAAACTAAAATAAAATAAATAAAACTTAAACATAAACCTTAAATAAACTAAAGCTAAACCCTAAACTAAATAAAATAAAATAAACTAAAAAAAACCTAAACCTAAACTAAAAAGAAAGCTTAAAAATAAACCTAAAATGAAAACCTAAAACCTAAACCTAAAAAAATAAAATAAAATCCTAAACCTAAACCTAAAAAAATTAAATTAATTTAAAACTAACCTAAAAAATAAACATAAACATAAACCTACAAGAAAAACATAAATTAAAATAAAAAGTAAACCTAAATAAAAATAAAAAATAAAATAAACTAAAATAAATAAAAAATAAACTAAATAAACCTAAGTTCACTTAATTTAAAAAAAAAAAACACCAAATCCTAAGCCCTAAACCCTAAACTCTAAACCCTAAACCCTAAATCCTTAAGCCTAACCCTAACCTTAAACCTAAACTCTAAACCCTAATCCCTGAACACTAAACTTTCTTAAACCCTAAACTAACCCTAAACCGTGAAAACCCTAAGCCCTAAAGCCTAAACCCTAAACCCTAAACTGACCATAAAACTTAAGTTAACCCTAAGCCTTAAACCCTAAACTGTAAACTAACCATAAACCCTAAACCCTAAACCTAAATAAAACCTAAAATCCTAAATCGACCTAAACTATAAATTAAACCAAATTATAAACCCTAAATTCTAAACCCTAAACCTATATTCCTCCATTTTTGGTGCTCAAAATTTCATTTTCCTATGGAGGCGATCTCCTGACTGTGGACAAGGTTTTCCATTTTGACGGCTTATTTGGCTTTTGGCTTCTTCTATCATGTCTGTTGATCATGTTGTTTTCTACTTCCTCGATAATCCAGAGATTTCTACGCTTTGAAAGTTTCTAACTCCTTGGGGGTCTCCAGATTAAACCTTTTGCTAGCTTTAAAATCTTTCAAGGATGTTCTTGCTGGTAAGGCCAATTGCACTGGTGAGTCTCTCGAACTTATCTCTACCTTCTTTCGAGGTGTACCCATGATAATGTGTTCTGATTTAATTGTGTAAAGGCTTGTGAAACCCTTTGAATTCATGTTGTTGGGTAAATTCTCTTTGTGTCATCTTACTTTGGAGAATATTCATTTATTTTTTCATAGCTTGAAGCTATCTGGTATTTTTTATGCCAAATTGATTGATTCCCATCATTTCTTGATTCAACTTTCAAATGATTTATATTATTCTTGAGTATTCTCTTGATGCTCATATTTTGTTTTCAATTATTAGATGCGATTGTTGAAATGGATGTTCATTTTGATGTGAAGGAGGAATCTCCTATTGTTCTAGTTTGGAGCTCTCTTCCTAATTTGCATGTTCATTTCATTAATCATGAGTTTTTTTGTACTGTGTATGTGTGTTGTTCGATCATCCTCTTCAAGTTGATCAGGCGACTGCTTCTAACACCAGGCAATCTGTTACTCAGATTCTAGTAGAGTTGGATATAACTAAAAAATTTCCAAAGGATAAAGTTATGGATGATGATTCTATCTCAAATGATTCTATTCCCGTTTCATTGCCACCTATAATTAAAGAAATTATGATCCTTCATGAGGGCTTGATTGTTGAGTAAACTTAGAATAAAGTTTCTAATCCTGATTTGGGCACTTGTGCTTTAAACGATTCTAATTCTTCTCCTACTTTTTCATCTAATGTTGAACTAATTTTTAATCTGATTTTGCAACATAATAATGATTTGGAAGAAGGTGAAGTGGCCTGCAATGATGGTTTTAATGTGCAACCTTATTTCAAGCATATCCCTGAACAATCCTTATCTGATGGTGATGTTGTGGATTTGACTAATAAATTTTAAACATTTTTTAGAAAGAATAATATAACTCCTAAAACTAAATTTCCTAACTTTTCCAAAGTTACTAGGTCTGGCTCAACTACCCAAAAATAAATGGTTTCTTTCTTAATTTGCAATGTGAGAGGGATTGGTACCCTCTCTATTAGAAATAAAATTAGAAATTTAGTTTGTTCTAATAAAATTTCCTTTTTGGCTATCTTGGAACCCTTTATTCTTCCTTCTAACATTCTTTCTATTACTAGAATGATTGGTTTTGGTAATTGTTTTGCTAATTCAAGCAATAAAATTTGGATTTTTTTGGAATAGTCCTTTTGTTCTGTAGGTTTTGGATGATTTATTCCAAGTTGTTAATGTTAAAATGACTTATGATAATTCATGTTATTTTGGTTCATTTGTTTATGCTTCTTGTAAATGAAATGGTAGATGACTTCTTTGGGAAGATCTTATTAGTTTCTCTTCTTCTATTGAAGCTCCTTGATTTGTGGGTGGGGATTTCAACATTATCTCTTCTTTCTCCGAACGGGTTGGTGGTAATGCTTCGAACTTATTTTCAATGGAAGATTTTAATAACATGATCTTTGATTGTTATCATACTGATATTGGCTTTAGTGGGTCTCCATTTGGAATAATTATAGACAATAAAAGTTAGATCGGGTTCTTTTTAACCATTTGCAGATTAACCTTCTATCTAGTACTTCTGTGGAGCACTTAAGCAAAACCCTTTTGGAGCATTTTCCCTTGCTTATCACTGTGAACTTAAATGTTACTTTTTACTTTCAAAATATGTGGCTCATGGATGATAGATCTTTAGATGTTGTTGCTAGTAACTGGGGTGAACCTCTCCATCCCGATGATTCTATTTTTGGGATGAGGAGATTGTGCTTCAAATTAAAAAGATTTAAAAAATGCCTTAATTGGTGGAATAAACATTATTTCAAGTTCCTTTTTGTAAATATAAAAGAAATGGAGAATGTGGCTATAGTTTTGGAAGATGCTGTTGTCAATGACCCTTCTAAAATTCATTTGTTGGCTCAAGCTAAAAATAGTTTAACATGTTATCAAGACATGGAGGAGACCTATTGGAAGAAAAAAGCTTCTATGAAATAGATCTCTAATGGTGATCATAATACTAAATATTTTCATGCCATGGTTAGAAAGAAAAAGGCTCTTAATCACATTCATAAAATTAAAACTAATGATGGTGTTTGGTGTTCGAAAAAAAGAGCTTACCGATTCGCTTATTTTTTTATACAAAGCTTCTTAATAAAATTGTTGCTCATGATGAGATTTATTTGCATGATGTTATCCCTAATCTCATTTCTGATGATGATAACAAGATGCTTTCTTCCTTGCCTTCTAAGCATGAAATTATTGACCCTTTGCAAAGTATTAATACAGACTCACTGGCTGGCCCTGATGGTTTTACTACCCTCTTTTTCCAAACATGTTGGATTACCATTAAAGAGGACTTGGTGAAAGTTGTTCTCAATTTCTTTGTTAGTACTCTCCCCAAATATTTTGGTAGCATCTCCATTATTTTAATTCCTAAAAGGACAATACTGAAATTTGGAGTGATTTTAGGCTAATTAGCCTTTGCTTTTTTTTTTTTTAACAAACGTATTTTTAAGATGTTGGCTAAAAGGTTGAGTATCTTGCTTCCTAAAATTATCTCCCCCAATCAAACCAGATTTGTTAAAGGGTGATCCATTTCAGATAATGTTCTTTTAGCCCAATAAATGATCCATGATTTGAATGCCAAAGTTTACAATGAAAACCTGCTTTTTTAAGCTTGACATTTCCAAAGCTTATGATAATATTGGTTGGGTTTTCCTAAATAAAATCTTGGCTTCATTTGGATTCTCTAATCAATTTATTGCTTTAATTAAGAATGGGATTGAGAATTCTTGGTTTTGTTTGCTCAATGGTGAAGTTCATGGTTTCTTCTCTTCTTCTCATGGGCTAAGGCAAGGGGACCCTCTCTCCCTTTTCTCTATGTGGAATATCTTTCTAGATGTATTAAGTAGGTGTTTAGTAAAATGTCTAACATGTACTATAGAACTAGTGGTGGGTTTCCCATCTCTCACCTCAATTTTACTGATGATTTCATTATATTTTGCAATAGCTATACTTTTTATATTAAAAATTTGTGTAATTTCTTAACTCTTTTTGTAATGGTGAGTGGCTTGAATATTAATCCTCATAGAAGTTATTTTATTACTAGGTCTTCTATTTCCTCACCTAAGATCAATGTTATTAAGAATATTATGGGTTTTCACATCAAATTCTCCTATCAAGTATTTCGGTATTCCTTTATATGGAGGAATGAAAGGATCTTCTTTTTTTGATGAAGTCATTCAGAAAATAAATAAGAAAACCTCCTCTTACAAGTTTAATTTACTTTCCTTTGGTGCTAGACTTACCTTAATCAAAAGTACCATTTTCTCTCTGCCTCTGTATCTCTTCTCTTCTATTGTTCCTACCTGTACTATTATATAAATTTTATTAGGGATCTAGCTCTTCTACCAAAATATTATATTGGGTTAGTTGGCATAACCATTGTGGTCCTAATAATGAAGGTGGCTTGGGTTGCAAAACATTATAGGATTATATTAACTATTTTTCTTATAGAATGTGGTGGAATTTTAGAAATAACCAGTATCGATCCGAGTTTATTCATGCTAAATATTGTCAAGGAAAACATCCCTCATTTGTGCTTTCAAATCTGGGATTCTCGTGTGGAGAAGACTTTGTAGTATCAAATAGAATGTTGAGAACCTAATTTCTTAGGTGTCAATTTTGGTTCCTCTTCCTTTTGGTAAGACAATCAGGGCAAGGCTCTATTGATTCTAACCAAATAATAATTCCACTATGATGCTTAAGATTAATCCAATTACTCACAACTAGGATGTGGCTCAATTAAATATCCTTGTCCCTAATGTGATAGTTGACAAAATCCAAAAAATTTGTCCTTTCCCTAACGAACTTGACCAAATTCTCTTTAAAAATCCTTCTTCTAGAGATTTTTGTTTTAAGGATGTTTGGCACTTCATTAGATTTAAATATCAAGAGTCCTTGGTTTTTAATAAAATCTGGAATATTTGTGCCCCTAGTTCATTTTTGGTTTTAACTTGGCGCATTCTGAAGCATTATATACCTGTGGATGCTACATTTCTGAAAAAAAAAATGCTTCCATCTCCCCTCTAAATGCTACTATTGCTATCACATTGAAACTGTGGATCATGTTTTTGTGAATGGCCCTATTGCTGCTAAAGTGTAGAAATAGTTTGATAATATTTTTAATACTTTCCATTTTAATGGTTCATTTTCTATTATGCAACTTCTTGAAGCTTGTTTCTCTCACACTTCTGAGGGTCATGTTAAAATTATTTTGTCTACTACTATTCTTTGGTATATTTGGATGGAGAGAAATGATACTAAGCATCATTAAATTCCTACGAACAATCATCATATTATTGCTAGAGCTAAATATAACATTTTGTCTTATTTCAAATCTATTCTTCTTACTTACTCTAGTTTTAAAGGGTGTAATTCTATGGCCTTCAATTTTAGATTAACCTTCCCTCCTGTAATGTCTCTCCTACCCAAAAAATTATATATTGGATTAAACCTAATTATCACTAAATTAAGGTTAACAATGATGGCTTAGTTTCTAATGGCTATTATGGCCATAGTGGGATTTTGAGAGATCATAGTGGCAAGGTTATCTCTGCTTTTGCTGCCTCTTTATAGCCTTGTTTTGTGTTATTTGTTGAGCTAAAAGGTTTTCATCATGGAATTTATATTTGTTTATGATAGGGTTTTCATAAGATCTGGTTTGAAGTTGATGCTTTCCTTCTTCTAGATTTAATGATTTCTGATGCTCATGGTAATGCTTAAGTGTATTCTTTACTTAAGCATACTAGGAGGGTTCTTGCTAACCTAGATTTTCACATTTCTCATATTTATAGGGAAGCCAATTCTTGTGTTGAATTTCTTGCCAATTTGGGAGCCAAGTCTTCTTCTATGCAAATGTATTCTAATGATGACATCCCTTTCCATTTAAAGAGTCTTGTGAATCTAGATAAAACTGGTTTGCCTTATGTTAGAAGCTTTTAATCCTTTCTCCTCTAGTGGATTTCTTTCCTTGTTTTGGTTTTGAATATTTCTAGTTTTCTCTTATGCTAGTTTGGTCTTTATTTCTTCTCCTAAACTTACTTTTATTTTCCTATTTTTTTTCCCATTCTTTGATGGGTTGGGGCTTTCCTTCCATTCTTTGGAATTTTTCTATATTTTTTATTTTCTAGTTTCCTTTCTCTTCCATCCTGGTAGAGGTGTTTGCTATAGATGGAGGCTGTTTGGTCCTACTTATTTTGTGATTGGTGTGGTTCTCTTTTTTGGTTGGATCTCTTTACAGCCTTTTTTTTTGCTTTGTATTTTCTAGTTGGTTTTTTGCCATTATTTCATGATGGTGGGTTTTTTCCCTTTCTGGGTGTTACTCATGCTATTTTTGTGACCTTCCTACTATGGTTGGATTTTTTGTCTCCTTATATTTTGCTGACTGGGATGGTTTTTCTAGTTATTTTTGGTTATCCTTTCTCTCTTGGGTCTCATCCTTCCCACTTGTTCATGTCCTTAAGGATTTTACTAGTGCTAATTGGGGTGTGGCCCTCTTGGTTGGGGTTTGCTCATCGGAAGGTGGCTGTTAATAGCTATGTTGTTGTGGTTTTCACTCCTGTAGTAAAGAGGTGCTATGTGACTTTGAGGGCTCTTTGTTCTTTGTTTATAGCTTGGAGAGCTTTTTTCCTTCGGCTATCTATCCTTTCTTTAGTGCTACTCTAGATGAGCGTAAGGTTGGTTGTTTCAGGTTTGTTATATTGTCTAATTTTTGGGTGTGCCTCCAGTAATACCGATGTTATATTTTTAATTGGTATTCTAAACTGGAAGGTGGCTAACTATTGGTTGGATATTTTTTTGGATTTGGCTGATGTTGTCCCTATTGGGATTCTTGTTTGCAACTATCTCTGGCTGTTGGATTTTTTTGACCATACAGGGTTTTTACTTTTTCTATTTTTAGCTGTTGTATCTAAATGTTGTAACTAGATTCTCATGTCTTTGGATTGGGATTGGTGGCTACTGTCTATGGCTTTTTCTTGGGATTTTTTCAATATTTCTAAATGGATGACTATTTTTGTCTTTTATCCTGATGGTTCTAAGTCTAATGATATGAATCCTTATCGGTGGCTAGGATGGACCGCCTTTGCTTGGATTGGGTGCTCTAGTTGGCTGGTTGAGTTTAAAGAGTATTTACTTTGTCATAATTTTTTTGATCTTGTCAAGTCTATGTATTGATCCAGTTGTTTACTTTTCCATTCTTCTCTTCTAGTGTCTACCTGCTCGATTTTTCATTTTTGGATTGTGGTTGAACCTCTACCCTTTCCTATTTTGTTGGTTGCTTTGCTTCCTATCATTCTTGATGTTAGTCTTACTGATATTATTATCGCTTTATGGATCTTGGCATGTTTTTTTTTGAAGGACCTTACCATGGTCATCCTTTTGCCTTTGTTTGGTCTCTGCTTAGTCCTATTTCCTTTATTGTGAGGTTTGCTCCTAGCAACTATGTTAGAAATTCTTGGTGGTGGCTTTGGTGGTGCTCTCTATGGTCTAAGGCTTTCCTGATGTGTTACTTTCTTATCTGCTATACTGAGTTTAATATATTTGACTGCTGGGTTTTTGGTGGCTACATTTGCTGTTTGAAGTTTTATGCAGGTTTGTGCGATGATCGTCATTGGATAAGGAACTACAAGAGGAATGCTGGCAATGATGGCCATGATGCTTCCCACTCCATCTTTTGGCTGGTAGTGCTATATGTATTTGTAACCCTTCACTTGAAGTCTGGATGCTTACATATGGTGTTGCTCCTTAAGATGACTATTACTATGCCTGAGCCTTTTCTTCATCTTTTTTACTTATATCTGCTCTTATATTTTATGCTTAATTAACTATTTCATTATCTATACTAATCCCATTTGAAGCTTGTGGTAGATCTCTGGTATAGGTTGGGAGACTTTTGCTACTAGATTGAGCTGGTTTCATAAGGAGCAGAGGAAGTTTGCTGCTGATTTCAAGGATTATTTTTTGTGGATCTCTATTTCTTTTTTTATTAGCTTTTTTTCCTTATCTATTATTCTATTAGCTAGGGGGCTTATCTCCTTAGGACTTTTTGTAGCTATTTGAGCATTAGCTTAGAGATTTTCCCCCTCTAAGGACTTTGTACCAACTTTTAATTTCTAAAATTTAACCCTAAACTAAACCTAACCCTAACCTAAACCTAAACTCTAAAACTTTAAACTCCTAAACCTAACCTTAAAAATCCTAAACTAACTAACCTTAACCCCTAAACTCCTAAACCTAAACCTAAACCTTAACTTAAGTTTTAAACTCCCCTAAACACTAAAACCCTAAATTTTAACCTAACTCTAAATCCTAAACTAACTAAATCCTAAACTAACTAACACCTAAACTAAACTAAATAATTTTAACCTTAAACCCTAAACCTAAATCTAATCCTAAACCTAAACCTAAAGTAAACTCTAAACCTAAATTTAAACTAAAAACTTTAAACCCTAAACTAAATAAACCTAAACTAAACCTAACCCTAACCTAAACCTAAACCCTAAATTATAAACCCTAAACCTAACCTTATACCCTAAACACTAAACCCTAAACCTAAAAACCTAAAAACTTAAACCTAAACTAAGTAAAACCTAAAAATAAAATAAATATAAAAAAAAACCTAAACCTAGATAAATTAAAATAATAAAAGAAAAGAAAAACCTAAACTAAAAATTAAACCTAAACCTCAAAAAAATAAAATAAACTCATAAAAATAAACTAAAATAAAATCAATAAAAACCTAATCTAAATTAGAAAATAAAATAAACATAAGAATAAAAAACATAAATAAAATAAAAACTAAACATACAATAAAAACAAAATAAACCTAAAATAAAATAAAATTAAAAACTAAATAAAAAATGTAAACTTAAAATATAAAGCTTAAAATAAAAAAAACCCTAAACTTAAAAAACCTAAACCTAAAATAAAAAAAAAATAAACCAAAACCTAAACCCAAACTAAAATAAACTAAACTTAAACCTAAACCTAAACTAAATAAAATAAAATAAACAAAAAATAAATCTAAACCGAAACTAAAAAATAAAATTGAAAAATTAACCAAAAATTAAAACCTAAAACCTGAACTTAAAAAAATAAAATACCAACCTAAAACTAAACCTAATATATATAAACCTCAAAAATTAAATAAAAATAAAACTAAACAAAAAAATAAACCTAAACTTAAAGCTAAACTTAAAAAATAAATTAAAATAAAAAGCTCAAATTAAATTAATTAAACATAAAATAAAAAAACAAAATTAAATAAAAATAAAATAAACCTAAATAAAATAAAGTAATAAAAAATAAAAAAATAAACAAAATAAACATAAACCTATGAGTTTACCTAATTTAAAAAAAATAAAAAATTTAAAAAAAATATAACCCTAAACCCTAATCCTATAACCCTAAACCCTAAAACCTAACCACTAAAATCCTAAACCCTAAACCATAAACCTTAAACCCTAAACCCTAAGACCCTAAACACTAAACCCTAAACTCTATAACCTATAACCCTAAACCCTAAACCCTAAACCATAAACCCTTAACCCTAAACCCTAAACCGTAAACCTTAAATCCTAAAAACCTAAAAACCTAAACTTAGATTAAATTAAACCTAAAAATAAAGTAAAATAAATAAAATAAAAACATAAACTAAAACCTTAACCTATACCTATACATAAACCTAAACCTAAAAATAAAATAAAATGAAAAATAAAAACTAAATTAAAATAAAATAAATAAAACATAAACCAAACTAAAAAAATAAAATAAACCTAAAATTATAAAACCTAAATAAAATAAAACCTAAACGTATAATAAACCTAAAATAAAATAAAATAAAAACCTAAACCTAAAAATAAATAAAAAATAAAACGTAAACCCTAAGTTAAAAATACAAAAACCTATACCAAAAATAAACAAAATAAAATAAAACAAAACCTAAACTAAAATAAACTAAACTAAAATAACTAAAACCTAAATCTAAACCTAAAATAAACTAAACCTAAACCCTAAACTAAATAAAATAAAATAAACTAAAAATAAACATAAACCTAAACTAAAAAATAAAACGTAAAAATATACTTAAAAAAATGTAAAACCTAAACCTAAAAAGTTAAAATGAAAATTTAAAATAAAATAAATAAACATAAATTTAAGAAATTTTAATAAATAAAAATAAAAAAAAACCTAAATCAAAATATAAAATATTAATTTTTTTAAAAATAACCCTAAACTTTAAACCCTAAACCCTAAACCCTAAAACTAACCACTAAACCCTAAACCAGAAACCTTAAACCCCAAACCTTAAATCCTAAACTCTAAACCCTAAACCCTAAACCCTAAACTTTAAACACTAAAAACCTAAAAACTGAAACCTAAACTAAATAAAACCTAAAAATAAAATAAATTAAAAAACTTAAACTTAAATAAAATTAAATAAAAACCTAAACTAAAAATTAAACCTAAAAACAAAATAAAAAAACAATAATAACTAAACTAAAAATAAATAACTAAAAAATTAAATAAACCTAAAAATAAAAAACTAAATAAAATAAACCTAAAATAAAATATAAAATAAAATAGATAAAAACTTAAACCTAAAAAATAAACCTAAAAATAAAAATTAAAAATAAATAAAAAATAAAACTTAAACCCCAAACTAAAAAAACTTAAATCTAAAATAAAAAAATAAAATAAACCTAAACTAAAATAAACTAAACTAAAATAAATAAAACCTGAACCTAAACCAAAAATAAACTAAACCTAAGCCCTAAACTAAATAAAATAAAATGAATAAAAAAAACCTAAACCTAAACTAAAAAAAAACCAAAAAAAAAATCCTAAAATATAAACCTAAAACCTAAACCTAAAAAAATAAAAGAAAAACCTAAAGATTAACCTAAAAAAAAAAATTAAAACTTAAACCTAAAAGAAATAAACTAAAATATAAACATAAACTTAAATCTGAACCTAAAAAATAAACTAAATAAATAATTAAAAGTAGAATAAATAATCTAAACTAAATAAAAATATAGAATAAAATAAACTAAAATAAATAAATAATAAACTAAATAAACCTAAATCTATCGTCTACTTAGTTCTTTTAAAAAAAGCCCTAAAACATAAACCCTAAATCCTAAACCCTAAACTTTAAACAGTAAATCCTAAAACTAACCCTAAACCCTAAATCCTAAATCCTAAAAACCCTATACGCTAAAGCCTAAACCCTAAACCCTAAACCATAAACTAACCCTAAACCCTAAGCTAACCCTACACCCTAAACACTAAAAGCCCTAAACCCTAAAACCTAAATACTAAACCCTAAACCCTAAAACCTAAACCCTAACACTAAACCATAAACCCTAAAAATCTATACCCTAAACCCTAAACCCTAAACCTTAAACCCTAAACCCTAAAAACTAAAAACCCTATAAACCTAAACCTAAGCTAAATAAAACTTAAAAATAAAATAAATAAATAAAACCTAAACCTAAATTAAATAATAAAATAAAATAAATAAAAACTGAAACTAAAACCTAAACTTAAACCTAGAATTTAAAATAAAAAAATCATAAACCTAAATAGAGTAAATAAACAAATTAAATTAAAACCTAAACTAAAAACTAAACCTAAACCTAAAAATAAAATCTAAAAAAAACTAAATTAAAACAAACAAAAACCTAAACTAAGCTAAAAAATAAAATAAACATAAAAATAAAAACCTAAATTAAATAAAAACAAAATGTAAAATAAAAATAAATAAACCTAAAATAAAATAAAATAAAAACTAAATAAAAACCTAAACCTAAAAAATAAACCTTAAATTAAAACATAAAAATAAATAAAAAATAAAACCTAAACCTTAATAAAAATAAATAAAACTGAAAAATAAACCTAAAATAAACTAAACCTAAACTAAATAAAATAAAATTAACTAAAAATAAACCTAAATTTAAACTATAAAAATAAAACCTAAAAATAAACTTAAAATAAAAACCTAAAACCTAAACCTATATAAAACAGAATAAAAACCTAAACCTAACCTAAAAATAAAAAATAAAACTTAACCTTTAAAATAAAATAGAAATGAAACTAAAGTAAAATAATAAACATAAACCTAAACTTAATGTAAAAAATAAACTAAAATAACAAACCTAAACTAAAATAAATAAACATAAAATAAAGAAACTAAGCCAAATGAAAATAAAAAATAAACTTAAATAAAAATAAAAAAGAAATTAAATAAACTAAATAAGCATATGCTTACTAATTTACTTAATTAAAATAAAAACTTTAAACCCTAAACCCTAAATGCTACTAGTTTATCTCTTCTGTTTCTATATCTGCTCATAGAATCAATAAATTAATGGATATTACTGGTTTTTTTTCTTCAATGTCTTCTTATCAAATATTGAGGTTCTTTTTTTTATTGTTGTCCTAAGAGATCTCATCTCTTTGATGAGGTTATCCAAAATGTTCAGAATAAAGTTTCCACCCTTGAATTTCATTTTTTTGTCGTTTGGTGGTAGATAAATTATTATTAAAAGTATTCTTTACACTCTTCCTTTATTTTTTTTGCTAAATATTGTTTCTACTTCCCTTGTTATTATTCGGATTGAATGAATTTATAATAAATTTTAATTAGTTTTTTTGGGGTTCCAGGCATTCGACCAAAAGGCTTCATTGGACTTCTTGGTCTAGCATGTGTGGTACTTTATTTGAACGTGGTATTGGTTGCAGGTCCTTGATGGATTCCACCAATATTTTTTTCCTATAAACTATGGTGGAATTTTTCGAAGAATGTAAGTCATTGGGCCAATTTTATGAATTTCAAATATTACAAAGGTAAGCATCCCTAAACCCTAAATAAAAAAAATAAAATTACAAAATTAAAAATAAAATTAAAAAAACCCTAACCCTAAATCCTAAAACTAACCCTAAACCCCAAACCTACAACCCTAAACCTGAAACCCTAAACCTTAAAACACTAAATCTTAAATCCTAAACCCTAAAACTAACCCTAAACTCTAAATTAAACCTATAACTCTTAACCTACAATCGTAAACCTACAACCCTAAACCCTAAACCCTAAAAAATAAAAGAATAATCCCTAAAGCCTTAAACCCTAAACCCTACACCCTAAACCCTAAACCCTAAACACTAAATCTTAACCGTAAAACCTAAACCATAAATCCTAACCCTAAACCTTAGACACTAAACCCCAAACCCTAAACCTAAACCTAAAGTAACTAAATAAATTAAAAAACATCTAAACACTAAAACCTAATAAACCTAAACATAAACCAAAATTCAAAGAATTGGCATAACCTTGATGGCAGGAACACTACCGTCTACCAGGCTCAATCTAGATCTGGAGGTGGAGGTGGAGGTGAAGGGGAAGGCGGCCATTATCACAATGGTTGTGGGGGATCTGGAGGTGCTAGTGGATATGGAGGTGGTTGTCGGAGCATTGATGGTTATGGAGGCGGGAGGAGCAAAGGAGGTTAAAGCTGTGTTGGTGGCGGAGGGAGATATCAGGGATATGATGGTTGATCCCCCTAATCGAGAGGCCAAGGTGGTTCTGATGGGGACTGGAGAAACTAAAGAACGGCCGATTCGATCTGCTGCGTATGGAACTACTGCTTTACAGCATAGACAATTCTAGTTATCTAGGGCTTTCAATTTGCTTTATGCGTGCTAATTTTTGATCTCTGTCGTCAACTGTGTCTTAGAAAACTTTGTGTGTTACTTGGTTGATGAAATCGAAAAGAAGAAATTTTGAATATAAATTTGTTCTCTGTTAAAAAAAAAACCAAAACCCTAAACCCTAAACTAAAAAAAAAAGGAGACCAAATCCCTAAACAAAAAAAAAACCTAAACCATTAATAAAAATAAAAAAACCTAAACCTACACTAAAATAAACTAAACAAAGTTAAATAAAACTTAAACCTAAACCTAAAATAAACTAAACCTAAATGTAAGCCTAAACTAAATAAAATAAACTAAACTAAAAAATAAACCTAAACATAAACTAAAAAATTAAACCTAAAAAAAAACCTAAAATAAAAACCTAAAACCTAAACTTTAAAAAATAAAATAAAATAAAAACCTAAACATAAACCTAAAAATTAAAAAAATCTAAACCTAAAAAATAAAATAATAATAAAACTAAACTAAAAAATAAACATAAACCTAAACTAAAACCTAAAAAATAAACTAAAATAAAAAACCTAAACTAAATAAATAAACCTAAAATAAATAAACTAAATTAAAAAAACTAAATTAACCTAAACCTACTGGTTTACTTAATTTATTTTTTAAAATAAACTCTAAACACTAAATCTTAAACCTAAACCCTAAATCCTAAACCCTAAACCCTAAAACTAACCCTAAACCCTAAACCCTAAACCCTAAAAAAGCCTAAACCCTAAATAAAAAAAATAAAATTAAAAAAATAAAAAATAAAATAAAAAGATCCCTTACCATAAATCCTAAAACTAACCCTAAACTAAAAAACCCTAAAACCCTAAACCCTAAACACTAAATCTTAAACCTAAACCCTAAATCTAACCTAACTTAAAACTTAAACCTAAACCTAAACTAAACCTTAACCTAAAACCTAAACCTAAACTCTAAACCCAAAACAAAACCCTAACTTAAATAACTAACCCTAAACCTAAACTCCTAAACCTAAATCCTAACTAACTATAAACCCTATACTAAACTAAACTATAAACCCTAAACTTAAACCTAAACAACTAAACCTAAACCTAAAATAAAACTAAACCTAAACCCTAAACTTAAACTATCCTAAACATTAAACTAATATTCAAACCTAAACTAAGTTTAAACTTAATAACTATAAAATGTTAAACCTTAAAACATACACTAAAGCTAAAATCAGAACAATCTAAACACTATAAACCTAAACAACCTAAACCTGAACCTAAACCTAAACACTAAAACTAAACCTAAACTAAACTATAAATCATAAATCCTAAACTAAACCCTAAACTAAACACTAAATACTAAACTTAAACTAATATTAAATTTTCAACCTAAAAGACTAAACCTAAACCCTAAACCCTAAACTAAACCCTAAATTAACCTAAACCTAAGATAACCCCAAACCTTAAACCCTAAACCCTAAAAACCTAAACCCTAAATCCTAAACACTAAACCCTAAACTCTAAACCCTAAACCCTAACCCTAAACCCTAAACCATAACAACATGAACACTAAAACCCAAAACCTTATACCCAAAACCCAAATCCTTAAATCCTAAAAACCTAAAAACCTAAACCTAAACTAAATAAAACCTAAACTTAGATAAAATAAAATAATGAAATAAAATTAAAACCTATACTAAAACTTAAACCTAAGCCTAAAAATAAAATAAAATAAACTAGTAGAAATAAACAAAAATAAAATAAATCAAAACCTAAACTAAATTAAAAATAAAATAAATCTAAGAATAAAAAACCTAAATAAAATAAAAACTAAACTTAAAATTAAATTAAAATAAACCTAAAATAAATAAAATAAAAATTAAATAAAAACTTAAACCTAAAAGGTAAACCTTAAAATAAACTAAACCCTAAACATAAAATAAAAGAATAAACAAAATAAAATAAAATAAACTAAAATAAACTAAACTAAAATAAACAAAACCTAAACATAAACCTAAATTAAACTAAGCCAAAAGCCTAAACTAAATAAAATAAAATAAACTAAAAATTAACCTAAACCTAAACTAAAAAATAAAACCTAAAAATAAACTTAAAAAGAAAACCTAAAACCTAAAGCTAGAAAAAGAAAATATAAATCTAAACCTAAACCTAAAAATAAATAAAGAAATAAAGTAAAATAAATAAAAAATAATCTTAATGAACTAAATAAACCTAAACCTACCAGTTTAATTAGTTTTTTTAAAAAAACCCTAAACACTGAACCGTAAACCCTAAATCCTAAATCCTAAACCTTAAACCCTAAAACTAACCGTAATCCCAAAACTCTAAACCCTAAACCGTAAAAAATCCTAAACCCTAAACCCTAACAAAAAAAAAAAAATAAAATTAAAAAAAGAATGCTAAACCCTAAAACTAACCCTAAACTCTAAACCTAAAACACTAAACCTTAAAACTCTAAACCTAACTCTAAACCTACTACCCTGAACCTACAACCCTAAACATTAAAACCCTAAACCATAAAACCTTAAATGCTAAACCCTAAACCCTAAAACCTAAACTAACCCTAAATCTAAACCTTAAACCCTTTTAAACCTAAACCCTAACTAAAAACCTAAACCCTAAACTAAAACCTAAACACTAAAACTAAACTAAATCTTAAACCTTAAATGAAAACCTAAACCTAAACCTAAACTCTAAAACCTAAACACCTTTAAAAATCTAACTTAAATCCACCGACCTAAACTATAACCTAAACCTAAAACAAACTTAAACCTTGAACCCTAACCTAAACTCTAAACCCTAAAGCCTAAACTCTAAAACCCTAAACCCTAAACTTACCCTAAACCCTAAAATTAAAAGCACTAAACCCTAAAGCCTAAACCCTAAACCCAAAACTAACCCTACACCCTAAGCTACCCCTAAACCATAAACTATAAGCCATAAACCATAAACCCTAAAACCCTAAACCCTAAATCGTATGCATTAAAACCTAAACAGTAAACCCCAAACCCTAACCCTAAACCCTAAGCCATAAAATCATAAATCCTAAAACCTTAAACCTTATACCTAAAACCTTAAACCCTTAACACAAAAAACCTAAAAACCTAAACCTAAACTAAATAAAACCTAAACCTAGATAAAATAAAATAATAAAATAAAGTTAAAACCTAAATTAAAAGTTAAACTTAAACCTAAAAATACAATAAAATAAACTAGTTGAAATAAAATAAAATAAAATAAATAAAAACCTAAACTAAACTAAAAAAATATAAATCTAAGAATAAAAAACTAAATAAAATAAAAACTAAATGTAAAATAAAAATAAAATAAACCAAAAATAAAATAGAATTATAACAAAATAAAAACCTAAATGTAAACATAAATCCTAAATCCTAAACACTAAACCCTAAACCCTAAACACTAAACCCAAACCCTAAACCATAAACCATAACACCATAAAGCCTAAAACCCAAAACCTTATACCCAAAACCCAAATCCTTAAACCCTAAAAACCTAAAAACCTAAAAATCTAAAATTAAACTAAATAAAACCTAAACTTAGATAAAATAAAATAATGAAATAAAATTAAAACCTAAACTAAAACTTAAAACTAAACCTAAAAATAAAATAAATTAAATTATTAGAAATAAACTAAAATAAAATAAATAAATACCAAAAAAAACTAAAAATAAAATAAATTTATGAATTAAAAACCTGAATAAAATAAAAACTAAACTAAAAAAAAATAAACCTAAAATAAAATAAAAATTAAATAAAAACTTAAACCTAAAAGATAAACCTTAAAAAAAAACCTAAACCTAAAATAAAAAATAAATAAATAAAATAAAACTACATTAAAATAAACTAAACTAAAATAAATAAAACCTAAACGTAAACCTAAAACAAACTAAACCTAAACCCTAAACTAAATAAAATAAAATAAACTAAAAATTAACCTAAACTAAAAAATAAAATCTAAAAATAAACTTAAAATGAAAACCTAAAATCGAACCCTAGAAAAATAAAATATAAACCTAAACATATCTAAAAATAAATAATAAAATAAAGTAAAATAAATAAAAATTAACCTTAATAAACTAAATAAATCTACACCTACCAGTTTACTTAGTTTCTTTTAAAAAAAACCCTAAACACTGAACTGTATACCCTAAATCCAATAATCCTAAACCTTAAACCCTAAAACTAACCATAAACCCAAAACTCTAAACCCGAAACCATAAAAAACCCTAAACCCTAACTAAAAAAATAAAATTGAAAAATAAAAAAATAATAAAACCCTAACCCTAAACCTTAAACCCTAAAACTAACCATAAACCCTAAACCTACAACCCTAAACCTTAAAACTCTAAACCCTAAACCTAACCCTAAACATACCACCCAAAACCAACAACCCTAAACACTAAAACCCTAAACCCTAAAACCCTAAACTCTAAACCCTAAACCCTAAACTTAAACCAACCCTAAACTTAAAATCCTAAATCTAAACTCCTAAACCTTAAATTTTAAACTCTAATCTAAACCCTAAAACCCTAAACCTTAAAACTCTAAAACTATAAACCTTTAAACCTAAATCCTAACTTAAACAAATTAATCCTAAACTAACCTTAAAATCCAAACTTAAACCTAAAGTTTTAAACTTAAACCCTAAACCTTAAACTTAAACTAACTAAACTCCTAAACATTAAAGCTAAACCCTAAAGCTTAAACCCTAATACCTAAACCCTAAACCCAAAACTAACCGTACACCCTAAGCTACCCCTAAACCCTAAACTATAAGCCCTAAACCCTAAACCCTAAAAACCTTAAACCCTAAATCCTAATCATTAAACCCTAAACTATAAACCCTAAAACCTAACCCTAAACCTTAAGCCATAAAACCATAAATCCTAAAACCCTAAACCTTATACCCAAAACCTTAAACCCTGAACACAAAAAACCTGAAAACCTAAACCTAAACTAAATAAAACCTAAACCTAGATAAAATAAAATAATAAAATAAAATTAAAACCTAAATTAGAACTTAAACCTAGATCTGAAAATAAAATAAAATAAAATAGCAGAAATAAAATAAAATAAAATAAATAAAAACCTAAACTAAACTAAAAAAATAAATCTCAGAATAAAAAACCTAAATATAATAAAAGCTACATGAAAAATAAAAATAAAATAATTAAAAATAAAATAAAATTAAAAAAAAATAAAAACCTAACCCTAAAAAATTAAACCTTAAAATTAAAAAAATTCTAAACTAAAAAAAACCTAAACCTAAAATAAATAAATAAATAATATAAAATAAAACAGAACCTAAATATATAAAACTTAAATGTAAACCTAAAATAAACTTAACTTAAACCCTAAACTAAATAAAATAAAATAACCTAAAAATAAACCTAAAGCTAAACTAAAAAAATAAAACCTAAAAATAAACCTCAAATGAAACCATAAAACTTAAACCTAAAAAAATAAAATTAAACCCAAAACCTAAACCTAAAAATAAATAAAAAATAATGTAAAATGAATAGAAAATAAACTACAGAAACTAAATAAACCTAAACCTACCGGTTTACTTAATTATTTTTTTTTTAAAAACCCTAAACATTGAATCGTAAACCCTAAATCCTAAATCCTGAACCCTTAATCTAAAACCCAAAATCCTAAATCCTAAACCCTAAACCCTAAACCCGAAACCTTAAAAAAAGATAAACCCTAAATCCTAAATAAAAAAGTTAAATAAATAAAAATTAAAAAATAAAAAAACCCTAACCCTAAACTCTAAACCTTGAAACTAATGCAAAAACATAAACCCTAAACTTAAAACCCTAAACCTAGAACCCTAAACCCTAAACCTACAACCCTAAACCTGAAAACCTAAACCCTGAAACCTTAAACCCTAAACCCTAAACCCTAAACCCTAAACCTAAAACCAACCCTAAACCCTAAACCTAAAACTAACCCTAAACCTTAAACCTACTACCTAAACCTAAACTTAAACCCTAAAACCTTAAAATTAAACTAACCCTTAAACTAAACTAAACCTAAACCTAAAAAACTTTAACTAACCTAATCTCCTAAATGTTTAACCTTAAAAACCCTAAACTTAAACTTAATCCTAGTTTAAACCTAAACTATGATAACCCAACTAACCCTAACCTTAAACCCTAAACCCAACCTAAACCTAAACCCTAAACCCTAAACCTAATCCTAAACCTAAACCCTAAACTTAAACTTAAAACTAAACTAAGAAACTAACCTAAACTTAAACTATAAAGCTGAACTCTAAAGTAAACTTAATTCTAAACCCTAAACTAACCCTAAACCCAAAGCTGACCCTAAACCCACAACCCTAAACCCTAAACCCTAAACCCTAAACCCTAAATCCTAAACACTAAAACATGAACCCTAAACCCTAAACCTTAACCCTAAACGCTAAACCATAAAATCATAAACCCTAAAACCCTAAACCTCATACCTAAAACCATAAACTCTAAACCCTAAAAACCTAAAAACCTAAACCTAAACTAAATAAAACCTAAACCTAAATAAAATAAAATAATAAATTAAAATTAAAACCTAAACTAAAACTTAAACTTAAACCTAAAAATAAGATAAAATAAGCTAGTAGAAATAAACTAAAAAAATAAATAAAAACCTAAACTAAACTAAAAATATAAAATAAATCTAAGAATAAAAAACCTAAATAAAAAAAACTAAGTGAAAAATAAAAATAAAATAAGCCTAAAATAAAATAAATTAAAAAGTAAATAAAAACCTAAACCTAAAAGATAAACCTTAAAATAAAAAATAACCTAAACCTAAAATAAAAAAACAAACAAAATAAAATAAAATTTAACTAAAATAAACTAAAATAAAATAAATAAAATTGAAACATAAACCAAAAATAAACTAAACCAAAACCCTAAACAAATTAAATTAAAATAAACTAAAAATAAACCTAAACCTAAACTAAGAAATAAAACTTAAAAATAAAACTAAAATGAAAACCTAAAACCTAAACCTAAAAAAATAAAAGAAAAACCTAAACCTAAATCTAAAAAATAAAATTAAATTAAAACTAACCTAAAAAATAAACATAAACGTAAACCTACACTAAAAACATAAAATAAAATAAAAAATAAGCCTAAATAAAAAATAAAAAAAATAAAATAAACTAAAATAAATAAAAACAAATTAAATAAACCTAAACCTTCTAGTTTACTTAATTTAAAATAAAATCCTAAGCTAAACCCTAAACCCTAATAAACCCTAAATCCTAAACCCTAAACCCTAAACTTAACCATAAACTAACCTAAATCCTAAACCTAAAAAACCCTAAACCCTAAACCCTAAATCTTAAACCCTAACCCTAACCCTAACCCTAAACCTTAACTCTAAACCCTAATCCCTGAACACTAAACCTTAAACCCGAAACCTTAAACCCTAAAGTAACATTAAATCCTAAATCCAAAACCTTGAAAACCCGAAACCCTAAAGCCTAAAGCCTAAACCCTAAATTAACCCTAAACCCTTAGCTAACCCTAAACCCTAAAGCAAAAAATCCCTACACACTAAACCCTAAACCCTAAATTCTAAGCCCTAAATTGTAAACCTTAAAACTAACACTAAACCCTAAACCATAAACCCTAAACCTACAACCCTAAACTTACAACCTTGAGCCCTAAACTAACAATAAATGCTAAACCCTAAACCCTAAACCCTAAACTTTAAATCCAAAATCCTAAACCCTAAACCCTAAAACCTAAACCATTAATCCTAAACCCTAAACCCCATCTTTGCTCTCCTCCATTTTTTGGGTGCTCTGGAGAATTTTATTTCCCATATGGAGGTGCTGCCTCTTATTTTTTCCTGTGGACATTTCGGTTACGTATTGCTGGCTTATGCATCTTTTTAGCTTCTTAGATAGCATGTTGTTGTTGATCATGGTTGTGTTCTCTGCTTCCCCATGGAGAAATCCAAAGATTTTTGCTCCTCCCATGAAAATTTCTAACTCCTTGGGCTCTCTAGATTAAACCCTTTGCTAGCTTCAAAATCCTTCAAGGATGTTCTTACTAGTAAGGCCAATTGTGCTGGTGGGTCTCTCAAACTTATCTCTACCTCCTTTCTGTGTGTACCCACGATAATGTGTTCTGATTTGATTATGGAAAGGCTTGTGAAACCCTTTCAATTCACATTATTGGGTAAATTCACTTTGCGTCATCCTACTTTGGAGAATCTTCATTTGTTTTTTCATAGCTTCAAGCTCTCTGGTATTTTTTTTGTTGGATTATTTAGGGTCAGAGAAATATGGATATTTGCAAAAAGTTGATTTTGAGAATTTTTTTTGTTTTTTGTTCCCATTGCAAAATTCATGGTCATGGTGTTTTGGATTGCTTTGTTGTACACCCTCACCTTAAGAAATCCAAACCCATGCATAATAACTTGGATCCCATTCTTAAGGTGCCCTCGATTAAACCATAGAAAGTTGTTCCAATGGATAACTCTTTAACTAAAGCTGTCAGACATTGCCTTGATCCTCCCACTACTCATTTGATAATCTTTGCGGTCTTAAGCCTAATCGGCCTTTGGATGTCATGTTAATAAGGAGGCTACCTTGATGATATCCATTTGAATCACACAATATTAATAATATGGACAATAATATGTTTTTAAAACTTATGGATGATGATTCTATCTCAAATGATTCTATTCCTACTTCTTTGCCACCTATAATTGAAGAAAATGTGATCCTTCATGAGGGCTTGATTGGTGAGTAAACTAAGGATAAAGTTTCTAATCCTGACTTGGGCACTTGTGCTTTAAATGATTCTAATTCTTCTCTTGCTTCTTCATCTAATGTTGAATTGATTTCTAATCTAATTTTGTAACATAATAATGATTTGGAAGAAGGTGAAGTGGGCTGTAATGATGGTTTTAATGTGCAACCTTATTTCAAGCATATCCCTGAATAATCCCTATTTGATGGTGATGTTGTGGATTTGACTAATAAATTTTAAACAATTTTTATAAAGAAAATAAAACTCTTAAAACTAAATTTCCAAACTTTGCCATAGGTACTAGATCTGGCTTTTCTGCCCAAAAATAAATGGTTTCTTTCTTAATTTGGAATGTGAGATGCATTGGTACCCTCTCTGTTAGAAATAGAATTAGAAATTTAGTTCATTCTCATAACATTTTCTTTTTGGCTATCTTGGAACCCTTTATTCTTCCTTCTAACATTCCTTTTATTACTAGAATGATTGGTTTTGGTAATTTCTTTGCTAATTCAAGCAATAGAATTTGGATTTTTTGGAATAATCCTTTTGTTTTGAACATGTTGGATGATTTATCCTAGGTTGTGAATGTTAAAATTACTTATGATAATTGGTGTTTTTTTGGTTTATTTGTTTATGCTTCTTGTAATATAAATGGTAGATGACTTCTTTGGGAAGATCTTATTAGTTTCTTTTCTTCCGTTGATGCTCCTTAGTTTGTGGGTGGGGATTTTAACACTATCTATTCTTCCTCTGAATGGGTTGGTGGTAATGCTTTGAACTTATTTTCACTAGAAGATTTTAATAACACGATCCTTGATTGTTATCTTATTGATATTGGCTTTAGTGGGTCTTAGTTTACTGGGAATAATTATAGACTCTGACGAAAGTTAGATCGGGTTCTTTTTAACCATTTGTGGATTAACCTTCTCCCTAGTACTTCTATGGAGCACTTAAGCAAAACCCTTTTGGACCATTCTCCCTTGCTTATCACTATGAACTTTAATGTTACTAAACCCTCCTCTCCTCTCTCTTTTCTCTTTCAAAATATGTGGCTTAAGTATGATAGATTTTTGGATGTTGTTGCTAGTAACTGGGGTGAACCTCTCCATCCTAATGATTCCATTTTTTGGGATGAGGAGATTGTGGTTGTAATTAGAAAGACTTAAAAAATTCCTTAATTGGTGGAATAAACATTGTTTCAAGAACCTTTTTGTCAATATAAAAGAAATGGAGAATGTGGTTATAGTTTTGGAAGATGCTGTTGTTAATGACCCTTTTAAAATTCATTTGTTGGCTCAAGCTAAAAATAGGTTAACATTTTTGGAGGAGACCTATTGGCAAAAAAAAATATTCTATGAAATGGATCTCTGATGGTGATCGTAATACTAAATATTTTCATGCCATGGTTAGAAAGAAAAATGCTCTAAATCACATTCATAAAATTAAAACTAATGATGGTGTTTGGTGTTCAGATAAAAAGGAGCTTATTGATTCTGCTATTTCTTTTTATAAAAAGATTCTTAATAAAATTATTGCTTATGATGAGATTTCTTCGACTGATGTTATCCCTAATCTCATTTCTGATGATGACAACAAGATGCTTTCTTCCTTGCCATCTGAGCATGAAATTGCTAACACTTTGCAAAGTATGAATAAGACTCGGTAGCCGATGGTTTTACTACCCTCTGTTTCCAAACATGTTGGATTACCATTAAAGAGGACTTGGTTAAAGTTGTTCTTGATTTCTTTAAGGATAGTAGTCTCCCCAAATATTTTGGTAGCACCTCCATTATTTTAATTCCTAAAAAGGGCAATGCTAAAATTTGGAGTGATTTTAGGCCAATTAGCCTTTCCTCTTTTTTTTAATGAACTTATTTCTAAGATGTTGGCTAAAATGTTGAGTATCTTGCTTCCTAATATTATCTCCCCAATCAAACTAGATTTGTTAAAGGGAAGTCCATTTCAGATAATGTTCTTTTATCCCAAGAGATGATCCATGATTTGAATGCCAAAGTTCATAGTGGAAACTTGCTTTTTAAGCTTGACATTTCCAAAGCTTATGATAATATTGGTTGGGTTTTCATATATAAAATCTTAGCTTTATTTGGATTCTCTAATCAATTTATTGCTTTACTTAAGAATGGGATTGAGAATTCTTGGTTTTCTTTGCTCTTCAATGTTGAAGTTCATGATTTCTTCTCTTCTTCTCATGGGCTAAGGTAAGGGGACCCTCCCACTCCTGCCCTTTTCTCTATTGCTATAGAATTTCTTTCTAGATGTATTAAGTATATGTTTAGTAAAATGCCTAACATGTACTATAGAACCAATGGAGGGTTTCCCATTTCTCACCTCAGTTTTGCTGATGATTTCATTATATTTTGCAATGGCTCTACTCTTTATATTAAGAAGTTCTGTAATTTCTTAACTCTTTTGGTGGAGAGTGGATTGAATATTAATCTAATAAAAGTTTTTTTATTACTAGCTCTTCTATTTCCTCACCTAAGATCAATGTTATTAAGAATATTATGGGTTTTTCACATCAAATTCTCCCTATCAAGTATTTGGGTACTCCTTTATATAGAGGAATGAAAACATGTTCTTTATTTGATGAAGTCATTCAAAAAATCAATAGAAAAACCTCTTCTTAGGAGTTTCATATACTTTCCTTTAGTGCTAGACTTATCCAAATCAAAAGTACCTTTTGGTCTCTGCCTCTGTATCTCTTATCTACTATTGTTCCTGCATGTTCTATTATTAAAAGGATCAATAGATCTTTTAATAAATTTTTTGGGGATCAAGCTCTTCTACCAAAAGATTATATTGGGCTAGTTGGCACAACTATTTTTTCGTCTTAATAATGAAGGTGGCTTGCGTTGCAAAACATTAGAGGATTCTATTAAGTATTTTTCCTACAAAATGTGGTAGAATTTTAGAAATAACCATAGTTACTAATCTAAGTTTATGCATGCTAAATATTGTCAAGTCAAACATCCCCTCATTTGTGCTTTCAAATCTGGGGATTCTCCTATGTGGAGAAGACTTTGTAGTATCAAATGGAATGCTGAGAACCTAATTTCTTGGGGTGTCAATTTTGGTTCCTCTTTCTTTGGCAAGATAATTGGTAAGGCTCTATTGATTCTTTGCTTAATACTCATTACACTGTGTTGCTTAAGATTAATCAATTAATTACTCACAATAACTAGGGATGTGGCTCAATTAAATATCCTTGTCCCTAATGTGATAGTTGACAAAATCCTAAAATTTGTCCTTTCCTAACGAACTCGACCAAATTCTCTTTAAAAATTCTTCTTAGGATTTTGTTTTAAGGATGTTTAGCACTTCATCAGATTTAAATATCAAGAGTCCTTGGTTTTTACTAAAATCTAGAGTATTTGTGTCCCTACTTCATTTTTGGTTTTAACTTGGTGCATTCTGAAGCATTATATCCCTGTGGATGCTACTCTTTTAAAAAAAAAGGCTTCCATCTGCCCTCTAAATGCTACTATTGCTATCACATTGAAACTGTGGATCATGTTTTTGTGAATGGCCCTATTACTGCTAAAGTGTAAAATTATTATGATAATATTTTTAATATTTTCCATTTTAATGGTTCATTTTCTATTATGCAACTTCTTGAAGCTTATTTCTCTCATACTTCTAAGGGTGATGCTAAAATTATTCTAGCTACTACTATTCTTTGGTATATTTGGATGGAGAAAAATGATGCTAAGCATTGTAATATTCCTATGAACTATCATCATATTATTGCTAGAGCCAAATATAAAATTTTGTCTCTTTTCAAAGCTAATCTTTTTACTTACTCTAGTTTTAAAGCGTGCAAGTCTATGGCCTTCAATTTTGGGATTAACCTTCCCTCCTATAATGTCTCTCCTACCAAGAAAATTATATGCTAGAATAAACCTAATTATCACTTCATTACGGTTAATAATGATGTCTCAGTTTCTAATGGCTATTATGGCTGTGGTGGGATTTTGAGAGATCATAGTGGTGAGGTTATCTCTACTTTCGCTGCCCCTTTATAGCCTTGTTTTGTGTTATTTGTTGAGCTAAAAGGTTTTTATCATGGAATTTTTATTTGTTTATGACAAGGTTTTCATAAGATCTGGTTTGAAGTTGATGCTCTCCTTCTTCTAGATTTAATGAATTCGATGCTCATGGTAATCTTGAAGTGTTTTATTTACTTAAGCATCATATAGAGGCTTCTTATTAACCTAGATTTTTAAATTTCACATATTTATAGGGAAGCCAATTCTTGTGCTGACTTTCTTGCCAATTTGGGAGCCAAGTCTTCTTCTATGCAAATGTTTTCTAATGATGACATCCCTTTTCTTTTAAGGAGTCTTGTGAATCTAGATAAAACTGGTTTGCCTTATGTTAGAAGCTTTTATTATTTTCTCCTCCTATGGGGATTTGGCTTTCCCTTTGTTTTTGGCTTTGAATATTTCTAGTTTTCTCTTATGCTGGATTGGTCTTTATTTATTTTTTCTCCTAAACCTACTTTTATTTTCCTATTTGGTTTCTTCCCATTCTTTGGATGGGTTGGGGCTGTCCTTCCATTCTTTGGAATTTTTTTATATTTTTTATTTTCTGGTTTGCTTTCTCTTCCATCCTGGTAGAGGTTTTTTCTACAGATGGAGGTTATTTGGTCCTACTTATTTTTTGATTAGTGTGGTTCTGTTTATTGGTTGGATCTCTCTATAGCCTTCTTTTTTTGCTCTGTATTTTCTAGTTGGTTGTTTGCTATTGTTGCATGGCTGTGGGTTTTTTCTCCTTTCTGGGTGTTGCTCATGCTATTTTTGTGACCTTCTTGCTATGGTTGGATGTTCTATCTCCTTGTTGTTTGCTGACTAAGATGATTTTTTCAGTTGTTTTTGGTTGTGTTTTGTCTCTTGGATCTCATCCTTCACACTTGTTCCTATCCTTAAGGATTTTACTAGTGCTATTTGGGGTGTGGCCCTCTTAAACCTTAAACCCTAAACCCTAAATTATAAAATTAACCTTAAACCCTAAGCCTTAAACCTAAAACACTAAACCTACAAACCTAAACCCTAAAAGCATAAATCCTAAAACTATAAACCCTAAACCCTAAACCCAAAACCTTAAACCATAAACTAGAAACCCTAAACCTTAGCCTTAACCCTAAACCCTAAACCTAAACCTAAAGTAACTAAATAATTTTAAAAATAAACTTAAACCCTAAGAATGGGTAGGACCTTGATGGCTAGAACATCACTATAAACCAAGCTCAATCTAGATTTGGCACTTGAGGCAAGAAGGAGAGGCGATTATTAATGGTGGTGGGGATCCAAGGTCTTGGTGGATATAGAGTTAATGTGAGTAGTGGTGGTTATGGTAAGGATCGATGATGGTTGCCTTGGTGGTATGGAGGGATTGATATGATGGTGGATCCCCTTTACTGAGGAGTTCATGTGAACTAAAGAACGATCAATATGTTGCTTATGGAATTATGTCTTTACATTAGAGAAGGTTCTAGTTATCTGGGGTTTTTGATTTGCTCTATGTGTGCTTTTTTTATCTATGCCATCGCTTGTGTCTTAGAGAACTTGGGGTGTTACTTGGTTGATGAAATCGAAAAAAAGAAATGTTGAATCTGAATTTGTTCTCCAATAAAAATAAAAAAACCAAAAACCCTAAACCCTAAACTAAAACCTGAACCCTAAACCTAAAACCTAAATCGTAAACCCTAAACCCTAAAACTAACCCTAAACCCTAAACTCTAAACCCTAAACCCTAAAACTAACCCTATACCCCAAACCCTAAACCCTAAACCTACAACCCTAAACCATAAACCCAAAACACTAAAACTCTAAACCTTAAACCTTAAACCTTAAAACCTAAAACCCTAAAACCCTAAACCCTAAACCCTAACCCTAAATACCAAACCCTAAACCTAAACCTAAAGTAATTAAATAAATTAAAAATAAACATAAACCCTAAAACTTAATAAACCTAAACCCTAAGATTGGGCTCATGTAAAGAACATCACGTCAACCAAGCTTCTAGAATTGGCTCGCAAAGGTGGAGGTAGCATTGTAATGGTTTATCTGAGGTGTTGGTGGATATGAAGGTGGTGGTCGGAGCAGTGGTGGTTATGGTGGTGGGAGAAATGACAGAGGTTACGGGCGTGGTGGTGGTGGAGGTAAAGACAAGGGATATGATGGTGGATCATGCTACTCGAGAGGCCGGGGTGGTTCTAATGGGAACTACAGAAATTGAAGAACAGTCGATCCAATCTACTGCTTATGGAACTGTGTCTTTATAGTAGACACGGTTCTAATTATCTAGGATTTTTGATTTGTTCTATGCTTGCTCATTTTTTATCTATGTCATCGCTTCTGTCTTAGAAAACTTGTTGTGTTACTTGGTTGATGAAATCAAAAAAAAATTGTTGAATCTGAATTTATTCTCTATTAGAAATAAAAAAAACAAAAACCATAAAACCTAAACTAAAACATGAACCCTAAACCTAAACTAAAACCTACAACCCTAAACCCAAAACTTTAAACCCTGAACACCAACCCCTAAACCCTAAACCCTAAACCATAATCCCTAAACCCAAAAGAGCTAAATGAAATAATACCTCAAAATAAAATAAATAAACCTAAAGCTAAATAAAATAATAAAATAAAATGAAATAAAATACTAAACTAAAACCTAAATCTAAACATAAACCTAAAATTAAAATAAAATAAAAAAATAAAAGCTAAACTAAAATAAGAGAAATAAAAACCTAAACTAAACTAAAAATAAAATAAACCTAAAATCATAAGCTAAACAAAAAAATCTAAATGAAAATAAAATAAAAACCAAATAAAAACCTAAACATAGAAAATAAACCTAAAAATAAGCAAACAATAAAACCTAAACCTAAACCAAAAAATGAAAATCTAAACCTAATAAATAAAATAAAATAAACCTAAACTAAACTAAATAAACTAAAAAATAAATAATAAAAAAAGCAAAGCCTAAACCTAAAGTAAACTAAACCTAAACCTAAACTAAGCAAATAAAATAAACTAAAATAAAACCTAAACCTAAACTAAAAAAAATGACTAAAAAAATAAAATAAAAATAAAACCTAAAACAAAAAAACTAAAAATAAAATAAAAATCTAAACATAAACCTAAAAAATCAACTAAAATAAAAAATCCTAAATTAAAATAAATAAACCTAAAGTAAATGAAATAAACTAAATAAAAATAAAAATAAACTTACATAAAAATAATAATACAAAATTGAAATAAATAAAAAATAAACTAAAAAAAACCTAAATCTACTAGTTTACTTAATTTAAAAATAAACTTGAACTAAAACTAGATCCCTAAAGAAAAAACCTATATCTAAAGCCTAAATCCTAAAATAAAATAAAATAAAATAAGATAAAATAAACCCTACCCTAAAATAAAAAATCTAACCCTAAACCAAACCCTAAACAAACCTATAAACTAAACTCGATCTTAAATCTTAAACCCTAAAGCCAAACTACCCAACCTTAAACTCGATAAAACCCTAAAACCCACAAACCCAGGCCCAAACCCTAAAATCTAAAACTAAAAAAAAAAAATAAAATTAAATCAACTAAAAAAAAACAAACCAAAAAAAAATAAATTACAATAAAAATACCTAAACTATAATAAATAAACCTAATAAATAAACTAAATTAAATAAATAAAATATATTTAAAAATAAAATAAAAGATAATATTTAAATAAAAATAAAAGATAAAATAAATTAAAATAAATAAAAAATAATTAAGTAAACTAAATAAACCTAAACCTACTAGTTTACTTAATTTTTCTTATAAAAAAAAATCTTAAACCTTAAACCCTAAAAGTAACCCTAAACCCTAAACCCTAAAACTAACAATAAACCTTAAACCATAAACACTAAACCTACAACCCTAGATCTTATACCCTAAACCATAAAACCTAAACCCTAAATCCTAAACCCTAAACCCCAAACCCTAAACTCTAAACCCTAAACCCTAATCCTTAAACCCTAAAAACCTAAAACTAAATTAAATAAAACCTAAAAATAAAATAAATATAAAGATCTAAACATAAATAAAATAAATAAAATAAATAAAATAAATAAAATAAATAAAATAAAATAAAATAAAAACTTAAGCCGAAACCTAAACATAAACCAAAAATTAAAATAAAATAAAAAATAAAAATAAATTAAAATAAAATAAATAAAAACCTAAACAAAACTATAAAATAAAATAAACTTAAAAATAAAAACTAAACGAAAAATAAAAATAAAATAAACCTAAAATAAAATAAAATAAAAATAAACTAAAATCCAAAACCTAAAAAATAAACCTAAAAATAAAACCTAAATATAAATAAAGAAATAAAACCTAAATCTTAAACTAAAAAAAAGCCTAAACCTAAAATATTAAAATAAAATAAACCTAAACCTAAATAAAAATAAACTAAACTAGAATAAATAAAACTTAAACCTAAACACTAAACTAAATAAAATAAAATAAACTAAAAATAAACCTAAACCTAAACTAAAAAATAAAACCTAAAAATAAACCTAAAATAAAAACGTAAATCTTAAACTTAAAAAAATAAAATAAAAACCTAAACCTAAACCTAAAAAATAAAATAAAAATAAAGATAAACTAAGAAATAAACATAAACCTCAACCTAAACCTAAAAAATAAACTAAAATAAATAAAAATGAAAAATAAACAATGTAAACTTTAAAAAAAACCTAAATAAACTAAATAAAACTAAACTTGAACTAAAAAAAATAAAATAAAAAAAAACTCAACCTAAAATAGCCAAAACCCTAAAAAAAAAAAACCCTACACTTAAACTAAACCCTAAACACTAAAAATAATAAACCTAAAATAACACTAAATAACTTAAACCACTGAAAACTCTAAACCCCCCAATCATAACCACTAAACTAAATCCACAAACTCAAATCCTAAACCCTAAAGCTCTAAACTTAAACCATAAACCATAAACTCTAAACCCTACTAACACCCTAAATAAAATAAATGAAATAAAACTAACTAAAAAGATAAAACTAAAAAAAATAAACTTTTAGTTCATAAATAAAATACTAAACCTTAAATAAAACTCTAAATATCCAAACTAAACCATAAACTAAACCTAAACTGCACTACCTGAAACCTAAATCTTAAACACTAACTCACTAATCACCTGAGCCATACTCCAAACTAAAATCTCTAAAATATAACCTTTGATCTGTAACCAAATCCTAAACCTTACCAACCACTAAATGAACTGAGGAACCTAAACCACTAAACCCGCAACCATATTGTGAACTAACCTAAACTAAAGATAAACTTGAAATAAATAAAAAATTAAATAAAACTCCTAAAAAACTGAGCCAAAACTACCACTGATAAAATCACTAAACCTAAATCCTACCACTGAGCTACCTAAAAACCTGAATATCAAAAAACCATAAACTAAAACCCAAAAAAATTAAACCCTAAACCCAAACCTATCTTAACTAATAAACACTAAATCTTAAAAATAAACCCTAAAAAATACACTAAACCTAAATGAGCCCTAAACATAAATAACCCTAAACCCTAAAATATAAATACTAAGCCTAAAACCTAAACTAAACTAAATAAAACCTAAATAAAATTAAAATCTAAATATAAATAAAATAAAAAAATAAAAATAAAATAAACCTAAATAAAACCTAAACCTAAATGTAAAATTAAAAAATAAAATAACTAATAAAATTAAAATAAATAAAATACCAAAACTAAACTAAAAATAAAAAATAAAAGAATAAAATAATAAATATAATTAAAATTAAATGTGAAATAAATAAAAAATAAACCTAAAATAAAATAAAATAAAAACCTAAACCTAAAAGATAAATCTAAAAATAAATCCAAGAAATAAATAAAAATAGAACCCTAACCCTAAACTAAAAATAAAAACTAAACCTAAAATAAAAATAAAATAAACAAATTAAAATAAACTTAAACTTAAACTAAAATAAACTAAACTAAAAAAATTAAAACCAAAATTTAAAATAAATAATACTTAAACTAAAAATAAAATAAAATAAACTAAAAAACTAAACCTAAACTAAAATAAAATAAAAAAAATAAACCTAAAATGAAAACCTAAATCCTAAACCCTAAACCCTAAACCTTAAAAAGCCAAAAACCTAGACCTAAATTAAATAAAACCTAAAAATAAAATAAATAAAAAAAGCCAAAACCAAAATAAATAAAATAAAATAAAATAAAATAAAAACATAAACTAAAACATAAACATATACCTAAAGCTAAAATGAAAATAAAATAAAATTTTAAAACTATTGTAAAAGAAAATAAATAAAAACCTAAATTAAACTAAAAAATACAAATCCTAAATAAAATAAAAACTAAACTTAAAATAAAAATAAAATAAACCTAAAATAAAATAAAATAAAAACTAAATAAAAACCTAAACCTAAAAATTAAACCTAAAAGTAAATCAAAAAACAACCTAAATTTTAAAATCCTAAATAAAATATAATATTAACTAAACTTAAACTAAGATAAACTAAACTAGTAAATAAAACCTAAACTTAAAAAAATAAAACCTAAACAAACAAAATAAAATAAGATAAGCTAAAAAATAAATAAAACAACTAAATAATAATAAAAAAAACCAAAACCTAAACCTAAAAAAACTAAAATATAGCTAAAAAACCAACAAAATAAAACTAAACTAAAAAATAAACCTAAACCTAAACCTAAACCAAATAATAAACTAAATTAAATAAACCTAAAATAATATACTAAATAAACTAAAATAAACATAAATAAAATAAAAATAAACTAAATAAACCTAAACTGGGTTTGTGATTTAAAATTAAAATTAAACATTAAAACAAATAAAAGCCCTAAACCCTAAACCCTAAACCTAAACCTAAACTCTAAATACCAAACCCTAAAACACTAAACCTAAAAACCACAACCACAAACCAACCCAAAACCACAAATCTAATAACCCAGATCTCCCAAAAACCCCAACCTAAATCTATCCTAAACCCTAAATCAATAAAAAACCATAAAACCTAAAACTAAACCTAAACTAAATCAAACCTAAAATAATAAATAAATTAAAAAAAACTAAATAAATAAAATATAAAACCTAAACTAAACTATAAAATAAAATATGCCTAAAAAATAAAAAAAATAAATTAAAATAAAATAAAATGAAAAAATAAACCTAAAATATAAAAAATAAAACTAAATAAAATTAAAACCTATAAATAATTTAAAAAAATAAACCAAATAAAATAAAACTATAACTAAAATAAAATAAAATAAATAAACTAAAATAAACCTAAATAAACTAAAATAAATAAACTAAAATAAATAAAACATACTCCTAAACCTAAAATAAACTAAACCTAAAACAAAATAAGATAAAATAAACAAAAAATAAACCTCAAACTAAACTAAAAAAATTAAACCTAAAATTAAACATAAAATATAAACTTAAAACCAAAAACTAAAAGAATAAAATAAAAACCTAAACCTAAACATCAAAATAGAAAATAAAACATAAACCTAAAAAAATAAAATCAAAATAAAACTAAACTAGAAAATAAACATAAAAAGCTGACATAAAATAAACTAAAATAAAAAAAACTAAATTAAAATAAATAAAATAAAAATAAATAAACCGACAAAAAATAAAATAAAAATAAAAACTTAAATAAAATGAAAAATAAAATAAACAAAAAAAATAAAAAAATAAACTAAATAAATAAAACAAACCTAAACTAGTTTACTTAATGAAAAAACCATAAACCTAAACCCTAATTAACCTAAACCTAAACATACAACCTAAATCCTGGCCCTAAACCCTTTAAAATAAACCCTGACTAACACCTACTAAACCTAACCACTAACCACAATCATAAACCCTAAATCACACCACAGATACCCTAAACCTACCACAGCCAACCTACAACCCTCCTAAACCCTAAACCTACCACTAAACCCACCCTGCCCTAAATCCTAACTTTAAACACTAAATAAAATAAATAAATAAATAAACTTAAATATTTAAAAATGTAAACCTAAAACTAAACCTAAACTAAATATAAAAAAATAAACTAAAATAAAATGAAATTTAACTAAACTAAAAATAAAATAAACTGGAAAAACCTAAGATTATAAACATAAATAAAATAAAATAAAATAAAACTAAATTAAAGCTACCTAAAATAATCCTAAAATAAAGCCCAAAATAAATAAAAATTAAACCTAAACCTAAACTAAATAAAAAAATAAAATAAACAAAATAAAATAAACTTAAAACTAAAATAAATAAACTAAATAAATAAAACCTAAACCTAAACTAAATAAACTAAACCTAAACCTAAAACTTAATCTAAAAAAATAAAATAAACTAAAAATAAACCTAAACCAAACTAAATATAAAATTTAAAATAAATCTAAGAAAACCACAAAACCTAAAAAAAGTAAAAAAAACATAAAAAATAAATAAACCTAAAATAAAACTAAAACTAAACCTAAACCTAAAAAATAAACTAAAATATAAAACTAAACAAAAATAATTCATCTAAATAAATAAAATATAAACAAAATAAAATAAAATAAAAAAATAAAATAAGTAAACTAAATAAACTAAACCTACTAACTTAAAAAAAAAATCTAAACCTTAAATTCGAAACCCTAAGCCCAAAAACTAATCCTAAACCCTAAAATTAAAAAAAACCATAAACCCTAAACCCTAAACCTTAATCCCTAAAAGAATAAAGCCTAAAACCCTAATCCCTAAACCAAAAACTAAAACTAAAGTAACTAAATAAATTAAAAAATAAACCTAAACCCTAAAACCTAATAAACCGTAACCTAAAACTAAACTCTAAGAATGGGCATAACCTTGATGGCAGGAACAACACTGTCAACCAGGCTTAGTCTATATCTAGTGATGGAGGTGAAGGCAGAGGCAGCGATTATCGTGGTGGTGGTGGGTGATCTAGAGGTGCTGGTGGATATTGAGGTGGTGGTCTGAGTAGTGGTGGATATGTAGGCGGGAGGAGCGACTGAGGTTACGGCCATGGTGGTAGCAGAGGTAGAGATTGGGTATTTGATGGTGGATCCCACTCAGGGAGATGTTGATGCTGAAACTAAATAAATAGATATGCTCTAATTATCTAGTGTTTTTGATTCACTCTATGCGAGCTCATTTATTTTATCTATGTCATCTCTTGTGTCTTAGAAAACTTGGTGTGTTACTTGGTTGATGAAATCAAAATGAAGAACTACTAAATCTTAATTTGTTCTCTGTTATAAAAAAACACAAAAACCCTAAACCCTAAACTAAAACTTAAACTCTAGACTTAAAACCTAAACCATAAACCCTAAAAACCTTAAACCCTAAACCCTAAACCTTATACCCGAAAACCCTAAAGAGCAAAACTAAACCTAAAACAAAATCTAAACCCTAAACCCTAACAAAAACCATAAACCTAAACCCTCAAAAAATGATAAAAAAAAAGCTAAAACTTAAACCTAAAATAAAATAAATCTAAAATAAAATAAATAAAAAAATTGAATCAAAATAAAATAAATAAAATAAATGAAATAAAACCTATAAAACTAAACCTAAACCTAAACCTAAAAAAGAAAATAAAAATAAAAATAAATATTAAACCTAAACCAATATTTAAAATAAAACCTAAACAAAAAATAAAATAAAATAAATTTAAATTAAAATAAAATAAAAAAATAAAACCTAAACTTATAAAATAAACTTAAAAATAAAACCTAAAATAAATAAAATATAAAACCTAAACCTAAACTAAAAAAAAACTAAAATAATAAAATTAAAATAAAACTAAACCTAAACTAAAATAAATCAAACCTAAAGACTAAATAAAATAAATATAAAAATAAACCTAAACCTAAACTAAATAATGGAACCTAAAAAAATAATCCTAAAATAAAACCAAAACCTAAACATAAAAAAAAATAAAATAAAACCTAAACTAAAAAAAAATAAAAAACCTAACAGAAAAATAAAATAAAAATAAAACTAAACTAAAAAAAATAAACATAGGCCTAGACCTAAAATAATAAATAAATAAGATAAATAAACCAAAATAAAATAAAAAATAAAACATAAACCTAAATAAAAATAAAAAAAAATAAAATATAAAATAAATAAAAAATTTTCTCTTTAAAACCCTAAATCCTACCTACATAAACCCTAAATCCTATTATACTAAATAACTTAACTAATATCTTATAACCCCAAATAATCTTAGAAAAAGCCAAATCCTAGATTCTATCCTATGATCATACCCAAATAAACCATCTATCCATCTATTTACTGAAAAACCTTATAACACTCCATATTTAACTACCTGATCCCTAATTCCCTACTCTTATACTCCACAAAATTACTATGACCTAAAATAAATATAAAAAATCTACCTATAATAAATAATAAAAACTAAAACTAAAATCTACCTAAACTTATAAATAAGATAAAATAAAAAAAATAAAAAATATCTAAAATAAAATAAAGAAAAACTTAAACTAAACTAAAAAATAAAAGAAAAAACTAAGAATAAAAACTTTAATAAATAAAAACTACATAAATAAAAAATGCAATAAACACAAACTAAATAAAATAAAAAACTAAATAAAACCTAAACCTAAAAAAACCTAAAATAAATTAAAATAAAACCTAAAATCTAAAAAAAAGAAAATAAACACTAAACAACTTGAATAACCTAAACCTAAAATAAAATAAAATAAACTCACTAAAAATAAACTAAACTAAACTTGAACCTAAAAATAAACTAAAATAATAAACCTAAACTAAAATAAATAAAATATACTAAATAAAACCTAAATAAAATAAAAATAAAATAATCTCAAATAAACAAAAAATAAACCTAAACTCTAAACCCTAAACCCTAAACCCTAAACCCTAAACCCAAAACCCTAAAACTATAAAACCCTAAAAATATATTATTTTTTATTTTTTACACTAATTTTATGATTTTTTTATCTTAATCAATCCCTTTTGATTTGATATGCAATATAATATAATATAATATGTTATAATGTATTATAATATAGGATGCCATAACATAGTGTAGCATCATACATTATAGCATACTATTGTATTATTATTACTTGTTTGTTTTGCTTATTTTACTTTCTTATAGTATGATGTAGAAGAGTTTGTACTAGTATAATTCATAAAAATACTAATTTATAGGCTGAGATGATGGGATTTGGCCAAATTTAAGGTAAGCTTTAGGGACATCATTGTGGGTGTGCTATGGTGTGTCATTTAATTGAAAGAATGGAATTTTGCATCCAAAATAATTGTTCATTTTTCAACTAAATTTTATAATTTTTTCTTAAAGTTATTCATTTTAAGGTGTAATGTAATATTATATATTATGTGAAAGCATATTAAAATATAATGTACATAACAATATAACTTTACATATATATGAATGTCATGGTCTGTTACTAAATATTATTGAACATTTTAGAATGTTTTACTTTAGTTATAACACATTGGGTCAAAACTCACAAAATGTTAATTTAACGGTTGAGATGGAAGAATTTGGCCAAATTCATGGCACACACTAAGAAGCTACACCAAAAATTATGCTATTTTGTACCATTTCTAATAGAAAAATAATAATTTTACATCCAAAATGAACATATTTCATATTTTGAGAAAATTTTGTATTCTCTCCTTTTAAATGATTTTAATGAGCCTTATGTTAGACAATATATTATAATATAGCAAGTTATAAAATAACATAATATAATTATAATATAATATAGTGTGCTAATTCACACTATAATATGTTTAGCATGATATTGAATAGTAAGTTTGAGCTTGCAGCATCACAAATCATACAATGTTAATTACAATGTTAAGATGATGTAATTTGAATGAATACACTGTTAGGCTTTTGATTGAAGTATTAAAGGTGAGCATAAGAGAAGAAATAAGATTTCATGAGAATTCAATATCAAGGACATAGAGGCAAATCTATTAGGGGATCACACATGCATTGGACATGACATGTGAGGGGTCTATGTCGAGGGCATGGAAGAAGAAAATATGCTATGGATAAGGTTTGAATTTGATTTGATTATATGATTTGTGGAAAGAAGATACATTGTGGATAATAATCTATAATCCATCAGGGATTATGATCGAATCAATTTTAATTTGTTTTTTTTAACTGATGTGGAGGCATAACTACTAGAGATATGGGCTTGAGTCTGCTAGGGATCAGGCATATGAACCTTCCACTAGGGAAGTATGTTTGAGCTATCCACTGGTGATTAGGATTTGAGTTCAATTTCATAGATTTATTTGGGGATATATCCACTAGAAATAAGAGTTTGGTTGGATTTCTTTGATTTAGACTCTACTGGGGGAGTTGGTTTAATTTGGCTCCACTAGGGAGGTTGGTTTTGAATTTAATTTATTTACTTGACTTGTTTATATATGATTTAGGGCTATACTAAAGAGAAGGGTGTAATTTAACTCTAGAAGGGAAAATCAATTTGGGTATGATTTAATCTGAGTTAATGTATGAACCCTATCGATGTGCAATGGACCCACTGAGAAGGGGCTATATCAGCCTTGACCTACCTCAAGTTTGCAAACCCAAACAGATAGTCTATCGGCTGTGGGGTAGAGCTAACCAACCTAAAGGGTTGCCTTTCGGTGTGCAATGGTTGTGCTAGGAAGAAGGCATAGCAAACTTACATCTTCCAAAGCAAGGAACAACTGCTGGGGTGACCTATTGGATGCATAATAAATCGAACCTGACCATGGGTGACTACTGAGTGAATGCCACTGGGGACTTATGTCAACTCAAAGTAGTCAGGGTTAATTTTATCTTAATTTCATGTGATTTGATATGGTTTGTTTAGTTTAGTTTGATTTTGAATTGAGGGCGTATCTCTTGGGGATGTGAGCTCAGTCAAATTTGATAGATTTATTTATGGACTATGTCGATGTGTGATTGACCCGCTGAGAAGGGGTTATATCAAACTTGTCCTATCTCAAATTTAAAAATCAAAATGGATAGTCTACTGGCCACGAGATACAGCTAGGAAGAAGGCGTAGTAGACTTACATCTTTTAAAGCTAGGAATAATCACTGGGGTGACCTGTTGGTAGCACAACAAATTGAACTTGACTTAGGGGTGACTACTGAGTGAATGTTGCTAGGGACTTATATCAACTCAAGAGTAGTTGTGATTCGATGGGGAGTTTTCCTAAGCCTAAAGATAGGATGCTTGCTTGGGAAATGGTACGCTAGGGTGTTCTCTTCCACAAGTGAACATATATATATATATATATATATATATATATATATATATATATCTATGTGTGTGTGTGTGGACCCTATTATTGTGTGAGGGACCACCCTAAGAAAGGGCTATGTCAGCCTTGACCTATATCAAATTTATTAGACCAAGGGAGAATCTGCACATAAATAGGACCAATTCTCCAACCACAGGGGTGGTTTCTAGGAAAGGGGAACTATCCAATCTATTAATAACCTGAGTAGTGTCATAATAGGGACGCAAAGGATGTTTTCAAAATATAGTGCCCATAGGAGAGGTGCTTCTAGGGGCATTATCCTAAGCATTGGAAAAGAAATCTTATAGGTGTATGGTGGCTAACTCAAGAAGAAAGCCTAGCAGACTTACATCTACCTTGAGTGGTGTATCCTAAGGTGTGAAAACTAACCAACCTAAGGTGTATCTATCAGCATGAGTTGTGTATCCGTTAGCATAGTGAGAACCAATCAACCTGAGGTGCCCATCAGTGTCCAATGATCAATCTATAAAGAAAGCGTGTAAGCTCTTTTATTTGGCCATCATAGGATGATGCATCTCGATGAGACAAATGTTATCG
Organism: Cymbidium sinense; assembly: GCA_021442155.1. Classification (NCBI taxonomy): domain Eukaryota; kingdom Viridiplantae; phylum Streptophyta; class Magnoliopsida; order Asparagales; family Orchidaceae; genus Cymbidium; species Cymbidium sinense. The sequence continues at coordinate 65,097,453 of CM038229.1, read as the reverse complement.
ACCTAGTGACTACTAGCGAGCACGAGGAAGGGTTGGACCTAAACTTGAAGTATTCAATAGGGAAGGAGCTACTAGGGGACTTATCCTAAACCTCAAATAACATGCTGAGCGGTGATCTCTCTGAGCAAAATCACCTTGCTCATTTGGAAAAGTACTCAATAGCACCTAAGATGAACTGATGACCCTTGGAAGAAGGAGGATTAATCGTACCCACAATGTTGGTATCCTAACACTCAAATGGCCAAGATGCTAATGTAGGATGTAGAATGTTCAGTGGTTGGTGTAGGACCACATCGTGTATTTGATATTGGTGGCATCACCTATCCATATCCATGCAATATTTGAGCATCAATGGCTAGTAATATCCTAGTCTCTTGATCTTGGCTTTCATCATCAGACCAGATTGGTTGGATCCACATAATCTTAAGTGTACCTCGATCATGATCTTATGGGCTTCGTGCTAGTCTAAACAATGTAACCACATATGATCAAAAGATCATCGGTATGAGACACCATCCACAAGAGTGTAAGAAAGTGCTCTTTTGCTTCATCTAATGGGCTTAAGACTTCTCTTGAGGCAGTTTTCCTTTATTTAGGTAATCCATGAATGGTTGCCTCCAATCTAATTCCTCATCCTTCTTGGCAATGAAAACCTCTCCTTTAAAAGAGTACTTTTTGATGGGATCAATATCAATAAGGGATAAGACTAATCTATTTTGGATTTTTATTGATATGGACTCATCCTCCGAGCTATGATGTTCTCTCTTCAAGGAATCTTATAAATTGTAACCTCTGAAATTTGAGCCAATAACTCCATGGTGTACTTGTGGTAGTGATGGAGCTTGGGATTTATAACCTTATAGTACCCAACAATTTCATTGATAACTAGCTGAGAATCCTCAATGATGTTGATGTTATGGATGCTTAGTGTAATGGCTAACTCCAGACTGACAATTAGAGTCTCATATTCAGCTTCATTGTTGGTACAAGGATTGGATAGATGATATGAGAATCTCATCATATCGTAGTTAAGAGAACTATTCCTACCCCTACCTTTTCTAGAATAGTAGATTGTGGTTTTTCTCCTCTTTGAGAGAAAGCCGCACCATTAAAGTACATCTCCCAGTGGTGAATACTAGTATCCCTTAAGTTCATGATTTGTCTATCGGGGAGATCATCACTAAGTAAAATCGAAGTGGGTGTCTTGCTAAGAAATCTATTAGCGCTTATCCTTTCACCACACAAAGGGGTATGAAGGTAATGTCAAATTATCAGAGGATCATAGACCATCGTGCCAACCATCTGGATAGCATCAACCATGTCATGAGATATTATAGTGGATCGATCCTACAGATTAAGTTCATCTTATGAGGAAGCATGTAGTCATGTAGCTTTTGGGATGCAAAGATTAAAGTTAGGCAATGCTTCTCAATGGATGGATAATTAGCCTCAGAAGGGATTACTTGATGGATGAGGTAGTAGAGTGTTTTTTTCTTCCCTTCATCATTGTCTTAGGCCAACAAAGCACCAAGGGAGTCATCTAATGTAGCCATGTAAAGTATGAGTGGGTTGCACGAGATAGGGGCTACTAGAACTGATATTGTAATGTAATGCTTTAATGTCTTGACGCATGCTCACATCCCACTTGAACTTGGTCATCCTTTTTTGATAAGAGCTGAGAATGGCTAACATCTTCTAGATAGGTTGGATATAAAGCATCTTAGATAGTCCAACAAGAATGATCTGAATTGAGTTAAACTTTAGGGGGTGGCATTTCTAATATCGCCTTGATCTTCTCTAGATTGATTTTAAATCCTGGTGAAAATAAACCCAATGAATTTTTTTTGAAGTTAATGAGTTAAATGATGCCACTTTAGGGGTTCATTTTGAGGTTAAATTATCTTAACTATTCAAAACTACTCTCAAGTCAAAGAGATGGTCATCCTTTTTTTTACTTTTGACCATGAGATCATCAAGCACTTGATGTTGAATGAGTTCATTGAGTCATAGCCCACTAGCATGTAGCACTATATTTTAAGGCTAAAGGCATGACCTTATAATAGATTCTCGACTTCTAAAGTAGTATTTCTTTCATCTCTTGGGAGCCATCTTTATTTGGTTATATCCAGATGAGCCATCTATGAAAGAGAAGATTACATGAGATGAGGCAATGTCCACCATCATCTCTGGGATTGGTAGTGAAAATTCATCTTTCTAACATGCCTTATTTAAATCCTAAAATTGAAACATATGTGAATTTGGCCATTCTTTTTCTTAACTGGGATGACACTGGCTAATAAGGTAGGGTATTTTTCTTCTTGAATGAAGCCATCATGGATTAATTTCTTGACTTCATAAATGACCTATTATTTTATGTCTAATTACATGCATCTAGGAGTTTACTTGATAAGGTTAGTAGTAGGCTCTATTGCTAGTTTATGGACTACTCATTGAGCCAATCGCATCTCTTCATAACTCCATGTAAAGAAGTCCTTAAACTCAGTCAATAGCCTAACTAAGTCATTGGTTTTAATTTCATTTAACAAAGAACTGATGTATGTCAGGCATGGATCTTCTTCAGTTCCTAAGATTATTTCTTTGAGCTTGTCAATGTTTGACTTGATCTCTTCTTCAAACTCTAGCGGTGCATCTTTGACTTCAAAATTATCTAGATCATCCAAACTTTCTAAGAACAGCTCCTCATATGAGTTAATGTGATTTGAAATAAACTATCATATTCTAAATGATTGGTGATGACAAAGTAGTAATCATCATCATCAACTAGACCCACTATATAGAATCCTAGTCCCGATCTTGATGGAGAGCTTTTACATTTGTTCTTCCATATTCTTTCAAAGTAGTTTGACCTGTGCTTTCACAAAGTATGTGGGATTAACCCAATCTTTGCTAAATTATGAACACAAGGTAGGTATCAATCAAAAGGTAATTCTATTAAATCTTTATATGAATCATCCTCAAGTTCTACATTGACTTCTTGACTTGAGAATGATTCTCCCAGAAAGAACCTCTGAGTCTTCACAGGTATGGATGATTTAGTGGCTTCCTTAACAACCAAACCCTAAACTTTTTGAAAGGAATGTGAGGTTAGAGCTAAGGTTCCCAAGTAATGCATAGCTATTTCACATATAAACTTGGATACACTTATGCTTTGTTTTCGAGCTCGATCTTCATCGCTATCAAGCTCAAATATCATCTCCAAGAGAATCTACTGTTGAGAAGAGCTGGCTAGTGTGCTAACCATATAAGACTCATCCTATGAACTACATTTTAAGTCTATATGGATAGTAGGTGTGCTCCTGGTAACTGGGACATATCCTCTATTAGCTAGCCAATAAAGAGGTTTTCTAGGATTGCCTGACGGCCTCTTCCTCTACTGGTGGAGGTCGGTCATCTACTTGTTCAATTAATGAGCGTGGGTGGAATTTAATGTCAGGCTCACTTCCTCCTCCAAGTCTATTTCTGTTCCCTTTTATTTTCATTTTAATTTTCTCTTTTCTTTTCTTTTTCTTTTTCTCTTTCCATTTCTCTTTTTTTTTATTTTATTTTTAAACTTTCACCAAGTTTGTGAGAATAGACTTGTTGATTTTGAGGGAGGTAGTAAGTCGTATCTTCAAATATCTGACCTTGAACTATAGCTTGAGATCTCCTTTGACACAATGATGATCCCACCTCTCATGAACTTCATACCTTGTAAAGAGGATGGAACTATGTTGTTCTCATGTATCTATAGTCTCCCAAGAAAAGTGTTAAAAGATGTATCAAAGTTTAAAATGTAAAACTTGGCTTTGGTCTTCCAATCATCTATATCTAAGAACACTATAGAGCCAGGCTGTTGACCTCACTTTTGAGTCGATTCAATCATCCCATCTTAGACTTAGGAGTCTTCTAGACACTAAGACTTTCTAGTCATAAGGCACATCTAATAATTAAACACTTACTTTCCTAAATACTTAGAAGGGTTAACCATAGGACAAGGTTATGCCTTAGGGATTAGGATAATCCACCTACCACACCCAAAATCCAATCTTCACCTCAAACCTCAAGTTCAATTCAAACATTAAATTCATATCCAAATCTAAGCCTAAATTTCAAAACCAAATGATTGAAGCCCATGATCAAATCCAAACTTGAAACCCTTTCTAAGCCACATGACATATCCCATGGACTTAGCCAAATTTTAATCCAAATCAATCCAAAGTCAATTGATTTTCTCATAATCAATTTATATCTTCAATCATCTTCATAAATATAAATCAAATCTACATTTAAATGATCAAAAATAAATCAAACTAAATCAAATTAAATCAAAACCCTTCCTAAGTTGTATGACCATATTCCATGGACTTAGCCAAATCTTAATCCAAATCACTTCAAACTCAATTGATTTTCTCACAAATCAATCATATTTTCAATCATCTTCACAAATTTAAATGAAATATACATTTAAATCATCAAAACTAAATCAAAAAATCAAAATCCAAACTAAGCCACATGACCCAACTTCTTGGACTTAGTCAAATTCCTTCATTCCAAAACCCAAATTCAATTGATTTTCTCATGAATCAATCATACCTTCAATCATATTCACAAATATAAATGAAATCTACAATCATCAAGCCAAAAATCAAGTCAAACCCAACTTAACCCTTTTGACTTGAAATGTTAGATGAACCAAAACCCATTTGAAAGCCAATTGCAATTGAGTTTATATATCAATCCCAAATCCATATATAAACTCAACCCAAAATCAAGCCAACTAAACCCAATTGGTCCACTTGACCCAAATCACAATTTGACCTATTATTTGAGCAAGTTCTAATCCTACCCAAATTGAATTTAACCAAGCCCATCAAAACCTCCCATCATGATTGTTGATCACCCTAGGTTGATCAAATATCAAATTGTCAAACCAAGTCAACTTGGTCATTTTACCAAGTCAACCCCTAACCCATATGAACCCAAACTAGCTAAATTACAACCTAAGCCAAATCCTTTGAAACCAATGGTTCATACCAAATCAAAATCAATATTTGAATATGACTTGACCTTGAGTCAAACCAAACCCAATTTGGCCCTCTTGACCCAAGTTGACCCAAATTGACCTAAAAGATCAAATTGGGTCAAAAGATATAAACCAAATTGATTGCAACCAATGGCTCAAGTTCTATTGATTATTGAACTTGACAAAACCATGATTGGACTTGAAACCAATTGACCTACTTAGCCCAAATTGACCTAAAGGTTAAAGTTGGCCTAAATCAAAACCAAATCCAAATTAATTGAAACCAAAGCCTACAATCATCTTCAATTGGTCAACTAAACCAACAAACCCAATCAATTTCAATTTAGTCAAATTGGTCAACTTAACCCATTTGACCCAAATGAATTCTAATGAGCTAAAATTAAATCTAAGCCAAACTAAACCAATTGAACCAAAACATTCCAAATGATCATATGAACTTGACTTAACCCTTGGTTTGACCCAATTTGACCAATTGGCCAACTTGACAACCTAAATTTGACCTAAATGAGTCAAATTAAGCCAAACTAACCAAATCAACTCAATTGACTTGAAATTTGGGCTAACCCACTTTTGGCTCATTTCAAATCTGCCCAAATCAAATCAATGATAAATGATCATTCTACCCTTAGGTCAAGGGCATCACATGAGAGAAATCACCCATGTAAGTGGTCATTTCCAATCCTTGGACACTTGGTACTCTCTCATCTCCCAGGCACTTAGGACACCTTGACCCAGGGTGGTTGGTTGATGACCCATGGAGGTAAAATCACCTCACCCTCCCATTGGAGCATTTGAAACCCATAGGACACCCATGATTCCTCCTTGGCCACCCACACCTTCAACCAACCAAGCCTCACCTCCTCCCTTCCACCCATGACTTGAGATGGTGGCTGACCACTAAAAAGCCGATCCCACCATCCAATCAAGATGAGTGAGGGTATACACCCCTCGTTTACACTCAAACACACACAAAAATCATTCCTCATAACCTAAACTACTCAAGATAAACTTCTAGAGCCATTCCCTAAGCTCCCAAACTCATTCCTCGATCGAAAAATGCCATTCTCGTCCATCCCGAAATAGGACACTGCCATTTCCAACCTAACCTCGCCATTTCTTCATCGAACTCAAATTAACTTTGCACACACCTTCCCTAAGCCTTATCGAGCAAGAAAAAATCATCTCCTAACCTTCATGAGCACCAGAGGTGGGACTTAGATGAAATTCAAGCTCTAAATCATTAGTTCATGGCCTTTTAAGTGAACATCAAGGAATTGATCCAATTGCTGGTCAATTGAGCTTTGACTCCACTATTTGATGCTTCCTCAATTATTCGAGCTAACGGTCTTGAGCTCTTGTGAGGAATGCTTCCAAAATTGATCCTTAAGAAAACATGGGTTGGAGCTTTTTGAAGAAACTTGTATCTCATGTGATCTTGATCGTTGGATCCCCTCTAATTAATGTCATGAAAGTATGGGATCCTTTTAGAGTTGATTCAAGCTTAGGTAACCTCAGATCATGTGAGCAATGGTGGACAGACTCCATTCTCCCACATCATGTGACATTAGATCACGCATCGTCCGTTCTGCTTGATCAGAATGGACAATTGTGATTAGATCCACTAGATTGATCTGATCTAATCCTATTAACCTTATGGGATTAATCATAGTTATAATCTTCGGATGATGAATGAAAGCACATCCACCATGTCACATAGCGGAGTGGATAAGTTTTAAGTAGCCAATCTGCGGCCATGGAAAGTGTCGCGTTAGCATGGCATATGGTTAATAGATTAGGCTTTAATTAGGTTTAATTAATCTTTTAATGGATAAAATTTCAAAAAAATTATAGAAAATCAAAATATAAATAAATACTCATAAAGGTATTTCAAGGGAATTAATTAAAATAATCTTAATTTTGAACAATAATTAAGGTTTAATTGGGTTTATTTCAAATTTTATTAGCAATTACTTAAGCAATTAATCCAAATTTTGTGGGAAAATTTATTGGGATGACCTTGCCTCCCATGATTTTCTTGGGATTTATTGCTCACTTAATTAAAAATTGACTAATTAAACCTTAACTACTCTTTTAAGTTAATAATCATTAATTAATCCCATGAATAGTAACAAATTGGTTAATTAAGTTTTTTAATCATTGTTCAATAGTAAGTGAAGTAAGGAATAGGGTTGGGACCCCTTTCCCTAAATTCATTTCACCCTTTTTTAAAATGAAATTAATTAAGATTTAACTAATTAATTAAATTACTTAATCAAATTAAAATCATAATCACATCAGACCTTAATTAATTAAATCATGGGGTAGATCTTTAGGTATTTAGTAACTTATAAGAGTTTAATGAAATTATGGTTAGTCCACATGTGTGGGAAAACCATAAGAGTAATTAATAAAGTCCCTTAATCTAATTAACTATTAATCATGAGCCAATTGTATTAGTCTCTTTTATTTCTAGGATCATTGCAAGTTTATTTTCCTTGCATATCATTTTGGCTCATAATTATTTAGTTAATTACTTTAAGGTGACATAGATAATGAAAATTAATTCATCTAATTAATGGTTCAACTTAATTAAGCCATAAAATTAACTTAATTACATTTCCTTAAATTTAATCAAGCACTAATGTGGGAATGGGTTTAAAATAGAAAGTGATGATTTCACTTCTTCTCTTTAAATCAAATCAAATCCAAAACTTAATTAATAAAGAAGCTTTGGTTTACTTTAAATAATCTTATTTGATTTGATTGTCCTTAAGAACTAGTTTGGATGAATGAATCACATGCTTATATTTGATTGTCCTCTTTCCAATCATGTTAAATTTGGTATGTCATTTGAATTCATGCATCCATCTTTTTAAAATCAAGTAAAATAAAATTGATTTCCTTTATGTAAGCTTGCATGTGTTGATTTAATTTAATATATGTGTGGCTATTATCACTATTAAATCCAAATGTATTTTTCAAAAGCTTATAAATGAATAATAATATGTGTTATGATGCTAGTTATAAATACATAAGAAAAGCTTGTGCTTATAGCTTAAGTGTATGAATGTGGAGTTCTTTTCCTCTATTCAATTGTTGATTTATATAAGATGGTAATGGGTATATAGTCTGGACATCCTAGGAACATGAGGCTTTAGCTAGCCCCAAGGAGGCCATTTGATTACCTCACTTCTATGGTTTAACAAGCACACCATTTGATTTCATTCTTATGTATTTCAACATTAGAATTTGGATAGAGCTTTAATTCATATATATAAATGATTCAATAAAAAATATACAATCTTTGCATGATTTTCTTTCCCTCATTTATGTATACATCCATGTGTGTCCAAGAAAAGCAAGTATATAGTCTATAAATCTCAGGAATACAAGGCTTTAGTTAGCCCCAAGGAGGTCATTTGATTACCTCACTTCCTTGGTTTAACAATGACATGTACTTGCCTATATCTTCATACATGTATATATATATCTGATTACTAATTAAAAATCTCATTTTACATTAAAATTGCATGCATTTATAATTAACTAAGTGGTTGAATTAATTAGCCATATGATTTGGAGCTTACTTCATGTGCTCATGTATACGAATTTACATATGGTTAAATGCAAATTGGTATATAGTATGGACATCTCGATTATACGATGCTTTAGCTAGCTCTAAGGAGGTCATTTGATTACCTCACTTCCCTGGTTTAACAACGGCACATGCCTATTTAATTTTATTCTTATATCTTTTTTGCATAAGAATTTGGATAAATTTTAAATTAATATGTTTAAATAATTCAATAAAAAAATATAAATTCTAAACATACACATACATTCATCATTTAAGTGTGCTAAAATATGTTGCTTGTATAGATACACTTAGGATTAAATTGTATGCATATTACATGGGATGGAAAGGAATGATTTAATATATGTCATGTGGTAGTAATTCAATTAAATTAATCTTAAAATGCCTTTCATTTTGAATAGGATTATTTAAAGTGAACCTAAACTTTGGATTAATTAATTCATTTAATAATCCATTCACTAAAGAGAACAAAATCAAATTAATATACTTTAGAAAGTGACTTAAGGTATTGATGAAAGAGGATAATCCTATTTTCTCTCTTTATAACACTTAGTTGATAAGTGTAATCAAATTAAACAAAAGGAAAAACAAATTAAAATTCTCAAATCAATTAAACTACTTCAAGTGAAATCAACCTTTCATGTTAAATTGAATCCTTCTACACTTAGAAAATACAACACTAATGCCTAACAAGGCTTAGCACATAAGCCTTAATACACACATTAGAATTAAGTCACCACTTTTAGCTCTAAGTTAGGACAGTGTATGTTGTGATGTATATTTTATTTTATGATGTATTATTTTAGATTGGATGTTAGGGTGTATGCTTTATAGACTAGATAATAGGTCAATATTAGCCTAATCATGTTTTCTACAAGGGATTATGCTTAAGGGATGCTTAAAAATAAATGTGAATACTCTTTTTGCAAGTTGCTTAAAACCTTAAGCATAATCCAAGTTAGAACAGGTTGGCTTAGTTACCTATGTATAGGGTGCTAAGTCCAAATTATAAATACAACTGCTTGGGATTATATGTATATTTAGCTAACCTCTATTTTGTAGGTGTAGTTAGATTTACTTTTTCTTTAGAAATGTAATTTTTTCAATAGGAATTAGGATTAATGCTATGAGGGATTAGGATGAGTAGTGGCCAGAAGGCTTTGTCCTGGGGTGCCATGTGATGCCATTGAAGCAAGCACCATCCAAATTAAAGAAGGAACCAAATCAAAATGGAGATATGAAGAAAGAAGACCCCCATAGGATTTAATACAATTATAATTATTCTTTCATATTCTAGGTTGTATAAGGGTAGAGCTCGGCTACCCATTTTTCTCCCTTTGGGTTGTACAAGTGTACCCGACCGCACCGATCTTTTATTCTTTTATAATAGTTTATATAATTGTTTGATCTTTTGTTTACATTGTGCATTAGGACGCATGCTTTTCATAGTTTTTTAAATGATTGATGCTTTAATGTGTGGCTTGGATACGATTAAGCTCTTAGGACAAAAATAACTTTTCTACCCAATGAATCTCTCATAACTAAATTTTAAACAACTCATAACCTCATCATAAAGTCTAAGACATAAATAAGATAATTAAAAGAATTAGCAACCCCTTAGATGTATGGTTGTATGTTTCACATCATGCATGCATATTCTTTCTCTCTTGAACATGAAGAATCTCCATCTTTGCACGATAAAGGAATGCTTGACCTATGAGGGCATCCCTTATTATGGAGAACACCTTCTAACTGATTTGATCCATAACCTATTTTATCATGCATTTAAGCATAAGAAATCCTAAAGCCTCTATCAAAATGATGTGTCTAAAATGAAATAAAATTTGAAAAGATTTTGCATCTATAGATTAATTCATATGCTCATACCACTCATGCTCTAGTCTCTTAGGGAGTATGTTTAGGACTTTAGTCTCTTTCTAATTAAATAACTACCCTAGCTATCTTGCAATTCATAAGGCTGGACTACATAGTTTTAAAAATGTAGGAGGAGTTATGCGACCACTCAGAGTTATAAGTCGGTCAGTGGACAATTTATTCTCTCTTGTGGAGGTAAACCCTTATGTCCACCTGCCGCTTAGATTTAGGTCGTGCTTTAGCTCATACTAAAGCTCCCTAGATTTAGGATCCAAGGTAGCTATTTCCTTCGGGCTATGAGCATAAATCTTCACCTCTTAGGCATTCCCACAACCTTATGTTGGTGGATTATAAGAACTAGTAATCTAATTAAATTTCAACTCAAAATATATAAATCTCTTCAAGTTCAAAATTATAAAGCCCAACCATAGGATAAATTGGAATGCTCACTAGGATTTCTAGTATCGTGAAAATTTCTTACTTATTTTATTAGAATTCTAAAAATAAGTCTTCTCCTGGAACTTTTCCAATTGATTTTCCAAATACAACCAATCTTTTGATAGTCTAACCATGAAAGCTTTAGAGTTGATAATTGTCTAATTTAATCGAGTGTATTTTTAAAAAATTTCATGCCTTAGGAGTCTTTATTACGTGATTAAGTCTATTATCGGGTGATGCCTCTATCTTTTAAATTAGTACATCATACCTCAATATTGTACCCGAGCACCTCAAAAAGTAGCCCCCCTTATGATCTGCGTTGTGTACCCCTTACATCCAAAAATAAACACCACAAGGCCCTCTTGCCTTGTTCATTGAATCCTCCCAACATCATCCTTTCTTTTTGGAGTTTGGAGATGTTGATCCTCTAGTAGGAAAGGATTATTAGACTCATAATACTAAATGATACACTTGGGTCAACCATAACTCTGGATAGCCTGTATCTGCCAACATCCACAATAATGTAAAGAGGCGATTGTGCTCAATGGTCCCTATTAGTAAGTCTTCATGGTTGAATATAACTTTTAAGATGTCCTTCGAGTGGCATGCCTTCTCTTTAGTAGGTTAGCGAGCTAAGCATGTCTCTAGATCAAGTAAGGCCTTGATTAGAGATTCCCTCATCTCTTTGGATAAGACAAGGGCATCATATATGCTTAACTTAGCTGGAAACTTTCTAAGGTGAGCTAGGACATTGTGATCAACTCTAGCTTGGTCCTCCACAAGCATATCCATGGGCAGAGCATCCTATGGAGGGGTTATCTGCTCTCTGAAACTAATGACTTGCTTACCCTTATCCTGAGGCGCTACCTTAGGAGGTAGAACTTTGCCACTACTGGGTTGACTTTAGTGACTTCTAGGAATGATGAGCTTGTGGAAAGTTTACTTTCTTATCGGGCATACCTACGACTTCTTGGGATCCTCGAGTTAGTTGTCTCCAAGTCAATCTCAAGAGGTGAACCTGATTGATTCAGAGAAGGATCATCCCACTCTGAATCAGAAAGGAAAGGATCAAAACTACTAGAGCTATTATTTTTATTTAGACTCGAAGAGATTTCAATTGGAATAAAATCAAGAGCATTAGAAGTAGACAATATATTAGTAGAATCAGCTTTCTTCATTAATTTTTTTTAGGTGGAGGTACATGATAGAAATCAAGTAATATAAGCAAAGTAAGAGATTTAGTGCCCTTATCCTCAGATACAATGCTCCTATTGATAGAAGAGGAGCTAGCAAAAGAGGTGGTAGTTGTAACGGTGGAGGGAGTACTAGACTCGGATGGTGGCTATGCTACTAGACTATCTCGGGCAAGTATGGTGAGCTGCTGCTCTTTGGGCTATCACCTTCCCCGAGTTATCCTTTGCAACTAGCAAACCTTCCTTGGTGTTGGAGGTTTGAGCTACTTTAGGCACTTACAAGGAAAGCTTTTTGATCTTAGAAATGATCTTCTTAGAGGTTTGGAATAGGGAGATATACTAACCTTCTTTGGTCTTAAGAAGATCACAAGTATCCCCAAGGATTACTCTAACAGAACTGGATGGTTGTTCTAATAAGTATTCCTTAGGGATAACTATGGCTCTCAAATTGTAGTTGCGCTCAAGCTAGTCCTTAAAAGTGATACAATCCTCTAAGACATAGCTTAACATACGGTGGTTGGGGCAATAGCTAGGATCATTGCTCTTACCCAATTCCTCCGGCTTCTTAGGCTTTGATAACTGAAAGTCAAGTTTCTTTATGAGATTCTTTAAGATTTTCATAACTACCTCCCTCTTGAATGAATATGGCTTATTCAATCTATCAGCAAGAGTAGGTGGAAAGTAGCAACCTTGTGATGGATATGAATACCACTACTGAGTAGGCTGTTGAGGTGGTGGAAATGGCCATTGTGGTGGCTGCGGTGGCCAGTATGATGGCCGAGGTGGTGGAAGAGGAGGTGGCAAAGGAGGTTGCTGAGCACGTAGTCTCTCATATTGAACTCTAGCTGGCTGCTTCTCTCTGTCCACTAACACAACTATCCCTGGCTTCTTCTCAAACACCTAGATTATTGGTCAAGAAATGATAACTATTTGGCTTCCTATTGTTGGCTAGCTACCTTGTTGATTAATTTCTCAAATGTTTTGTTGGTAAAGCCCTTAAGAATGAAGACGACTTGGCCATGGATATTCTTGAGAAGCTGTGGTTATAGCTGTGGTTAGCATTTCTTGCTCAGGTTGCACCACATGAGGATGTAATCAACAAAGGACTCGTTGAGTTTCTATTTCTCCATAATGAGGTCCCTACTGGTGACCCTCTACTGAGCTCCAACAAACCTTTTGATGAAGAGGTGCTCCAACTTAGCAAAAGTATTCACGAACCATTGGAGTTGGCATACCAATCAAATGCAACACGACCTGCTAATAAAAGGCGGAAGAGAGTCATTCGTCATAATGTCATAGTAGACTCTAAAGTGTGCAATGTGTTATCGTGGGCTCCCACTGCCATCAAAGATCTTGATGGATGGTGGCACAAAACCCTAAATAAAATAAAAACTAAATAAAAACCTAAACCTAAAAATAACACCTAAAAATAAATAAAAAATAAAACCTAAACCCTAAACTAAAAAAACCTAAACCTAAAATAAACAAAATAAAGTAAACATAAGGCTAAACTAAAATAAAATAAACTAAAATAAATAAAACCAAAACCTAAAATAAAAAAAATAAAGTAAACATAATGCTAAACTAAAATAAACTAAACTAAAATAAATAAAACCAAAACCTAAACCTAAAATAAATAAAACCTAAACCTAAACTTAAAATAAACAAAACCTAAACACTAAACTAAATAATATAAAATAAACTAAAATAATAAACCTAAACTAAAAAAAATAAATAAATACCTAAAACCTAAACCTAAAATAAATAAACCTTATGCCTAAAAAATAAAATAAACTTAAACCTAAAATAAATAAAACTAAACTAAAATACATAAACTAAACCTAAAAAATAAACTAATAAAAAAACTACTAAATAAATAACTAAACTAAAATAAAAACCTAAAAAAATAAAATAAATAAATAAATAAATAAAATATAAAGATAAACTAAAATTATATAAACCAAAATCTGGTTTACTTAATTTTAAAAAAACCCTACTAAAACTAACCCTAAAATACTAGCCATGAGCCCTCAATAAACTAGGCCAAAACCCTAAACCACCCCTGCCACTAATACTGAGCTGACCCTAGGCCCTAAGGCCACCCCAGGCCCTAACCTAACCTGCTGACCTGGGCCCACAGGCCCTGGTACCTAAACCACAGGCCACAATCTGACTAAAACAACTTCTAAACATAAAACCTAAAATAATAAATAAAACCATAAATAAAATAAAATAATAAAATAAAATAAACCTAAACTAAAACTAAAAAAATAAATATTAAACTAATAAAATAAATAAAATAAATAAAAAACATAAACTAAATTAAAAAAAATAAAATAAATAAAAATCTAAATAAAATAAACTAAATGTAAAATAAAATAAAATAAACCTAAAATAAAATAATAACTAAAACTAAAAAATAAACTAAAATAAAACTAAGAATAAAATAAATAAACCAAAAAACTAAAATAATAAATAAACAAAATAAACTTAAACCTAAAATAAATAAATAAACTAAATAAATAAAATAAAACTAAACTAAATATAAACTAAACCTAAACCTAAATAAATAAAATAAAATAAAAATAAAATAAATAAACCTAAACTAACTAAAATAAAACCTAAAATAAAACCTAAAACCCTAAACCCTAAACCCAAAAGAAATAAAAAACCTAAACTAAATAAAACAAAATAAATAAATAAAAAACTTAACAAAATAAAATAAAATAAAATCAAACATAAACTAAACCAAACCTAAAATAAAATAAATAAAAATAAAACTAAAATAAAATAAATAAAACCTAAACTAAAAAAATAAAACATAAATAAAATAAAAAACCTATATAAAAAAATAATAAAATAAAATAAAATTAAAACCTAAAAAAAAAATAAACCTAAAAATAAAAAAAATAAATAAAATAACCTAAACCCTATCTAAAAACCAAAAAAAAAATTATAAACTAAACCAAAACTAAGATAAACTAAACTAAAATAAATAAAACCTAAACCTAAACCTAAAATAAACTGAACCTAAACCTAAATCAAAACTAAATAAAATAAAATAAAGTAAAAATAAACCTAAACCTAAATTGAAATATAATACCTAATAATAAACCTAAAATAAAACTAAAACCCTCCTAAAATAAAATAAAAACCAAATTTACCTAAAAATAAAATATAAAACCTAAACCTAAATAAAATAAAATAGACTAAACTAAAAATAAACCTAAAACTAAACCTAAAATAAAATAAACTAAAATAAATAAACTAAAAAAAACAATAACCTAAATAATAAATTTGAAAAAATTAACTAAATAAATAAACTAAATCCTAAACCTAGTATACTTAATTTAAAAATGAAAATAAATTAAAAAAAATAAAAAAATAAACCCTACTTATCCATAAACCCTACCAGACCACAAATCATAAAACCCTAAACCCAGGCCAAACCAACTATCACCAAATCTCATACCACAACCCACCCCCTAAAACCCTACTAAACCCCAAACCACTAAACCCAAACTAAACTATAAATAAAAGTAAATAATAAAACTGAAAAATAAATAAAATAAATAAATAAAATCAACTAAATTAAAACCTAAACTAGCTAAATGTTAACCAAAACCTAAAATATAATAAAATAAAATAAAATAAACTAAAATATAATAAATAAAACTAAACTAATAAAATAAAAACCTAAATAAAATAAAATAAAATAAAATAAAAAAAAAAATAAAAAACTAAAATAATAAACCTAAAAATAAACCTAAAATAAATTAAAATAAAACCTAAAAACTAAACTTAAACTAAATAAATAAAATAAAATAAACCTTAACTAAACTAAAATTAAACTAAAATAAATAAAACCTAAAGCTAAACCCTAAACTAAATAAAATAAACTAAAAATAATGTTAATCATAAACTTAAAATAATACCTAAAATAAACTAAAATAAAACCAAATATCAGAACCTAAAAATAAAATGAAAAACATAAACAAAATAAAAAAAATAAAAAAAATAAAATAAAATAAAATAAAACTAAATTAAAATAAACATAAAACTAAACCTAAACATAAAAATAACTAAAATAAAAACATAAATAAATGAATGAGATTAAATAAAATAAACTAAATAAACTAAACTTATTGTTTGATTTTTTTAAATCCCTCGACCCTAAACCCTAAAATCATAAACCCAAACCCTAAAACCCTGAAACCACTGAGCAAACTAACCTAAACCCCAAACTGACCCTAACCTCAACCTAAATCAAGGCGATCTAAACCCACAAACCCTAAACCTAAACACTAAAACCAGGCAGTAAAACTGATCCACTGAGCCTTAAACTAAACTGAGCCCTAAAACAGCCAAACCCCATACAGCAAACCACTGACCTGAGCCCCAAAATCTAAACCCTAAACCTAAAAACTGACCCTAGGCCTGAGCCACAAAACTGGCCCTAGAATCTGAGCTAAATCCTAAATAAACTTAAAAAAAACTGAGCCAAATAAAAAAAAAAAAAATAATAATAAAACCAACTAGTAAATAAAATAAATAAAATACAAAAATACTAAAACCTAAACAAACCTAAAAAATAAAATAAAATAAAAAAAATAAAATAAATAAATAAAATAAAGAAAACCTAAACTAAACTAAAAAATAAAATAAACTAAGAATAAAAACCAATAAAATAAAACTAAAATAAAATAAAATAAATAAAATAAAATAAATAAAACCTAAACCTAAAATAAACCTAATAACTTAAAAATAAATACAAAATAAAACCTAAACCCTAAAGTAAAAAAAAAACTAAAAAAACAAAATAAAAAATAAAATAAATTTAAAATAAACTAATAAACTAAAAATAAATAAAAACCTAAACCTAAATAAACTAAACTAAACCTAAACCTAAAGTAAATAAATAAAATAAAATAAAAATAAAAAACCTAAAAATAAAAAAATACCTAAAATAAACATAAAACCAAAAAAAATAAGAATAAACCAACCTAAAAAATAAAAAAAAGCTAAACCTAAAAAATTAAAATAAAACTAAAATAAACTAAACTAAAATAAATAAAATATAAACTAATAAATAAACTAAATTAAAATAGATTAATAAACCTAAATAAAATAAAAAAAATAAAATAAAATAAAATAAAATAATAAACTACCAAGGTTTACTTTAAAAAAACCTAAACCCTAAATCCTAAACCCTAAACACTAAACCCTAAACACTAACCACTAAACCTCCCTAAACCCTAAACCCTACCAAACCCTAAACCTATAACCCTAAACCACAAACCCTAAAAAAACCATAAACTAAACCCTAAACTCTAAACCCTAAATCCTAAACCCTAAACCCTAAATCCCAAGCCATAAACCTAAACCTAAAGTAACTAAATAAATTAAAAAGTAAATCTAAACCATAAAACCTAATAAGCTTAAACATAAACCTAAACCTAAGAATGGGAAAACCCTTGACATTAGGAACATCACCATCAACCAAGCTCAGTTTAGATCTAGCGGTGGAGGCGAAGGTGGAGGAGGTGGTTATCATAGTGGTGGGGGGTGATCTAGAGGTGCTAGTGAATATGGAGGTGGTGGTCGGAGTAGTGGTGGTTATGGAGGTGGGAGGAGCGATGGAGGTTACGACCCAGTTGGTGGTGGGCCGGAGATTAAGGATGTGATGGTGGATCACTTACCAGGATGTTGGGGGTTATGATAGATTGGAGAAAGCGAAGAACGATCGATCCGACTTTATGTAGATGGGTTCCGGGAATCTAGGTTTTGATTTGCTCTATGTTTGTTCATTTTTTATTTATCTCATTGCTTGTGTCTTAGAAAACTTGATTGTGTTACTTGGTTGATGAAATCAAAAGAATAAATATTGAATCTAAATTTCTTCTTTGTTAAAAAACCAAAAACCCATTAACCACAAATGAAAACCGAACCCTATACCTAAACCAAAATTCTAAACCTAAACCCTAAACCAAACCTAAACTCTAAACACCAAACCATAAACCCTAAACCTAAACCACTTAATCCTAAACACTTAAAAGCATAAAAACCCTAAAAAACCCCAAACCATAAACCCTAAACCTTACATCTTAAAACCTAAACCCTAAACCCTAACCCTAAACCTTATACCCTAAACCCTAAACCCTAAACCTAAATTTAAAGTAACTAAATAAAATAAAAAACAAACCTAAACCTTAAAACCTAATAAACTTAAACCCTAAGAATGGGCAGAACCTTGACAGCAGGAACATCACTTGTAACCATGCATAGTTTAGGTCTAGTAGTGGAGGCGAAGGCGAAGGTGGAGGCGGAGGTTATCGCATTGGTGGTGGGAGATCTGGAGGTGGTGGTGAAAATGGAGATGGTTGTCAGAGTAGTTGTGGTTATGGAGGCTGGAGGAGCAATGGAGGTTACAGCCATGGTGGCGTCAGAGGGAGAGATTAAGGATATGATGGTGGATTTTTGATGGGAGTTATTTTGAGAAAGAAGAATGAGCGATCGATTTGCACACACAAAAATGTGCCTTTACCTTAGAGACAGTTAAAGTTATCTAGGATTTTTGATTTACTCTATGCGTGCTTATTTTTTATATATGTTATCACTTGTGTCTTAGAAAACACAGTGTATTACTTAGTTGAAATCAAGAATCAAAAGGAAATGTTGAATGTTGATCTCTATTAAAAAACTAAAATCTAAACACTAAAATGTGACCCTAAACTAAACACTAAAACCCTTACCATTAAACCCTAAGAATACAAACACTAAACCTTACAACCATAAAACCCCTGAAAACCAAACCTGACCCCAAGCCTTAAACTGACCTAAAACCACTGAGCCCCATAAACCTAAACTCAACTCCCTCACCCACACTGAGCCCTAGCCACAGGCACAGGCTAAACTGACAAATCTAAAAATAAAATAAATAGAAAGACCTGAGCCAATAAAAATAAAATAAATCAAACCTAACCTAAACTCTAAACCCTAGGCTTAAAAGAAATAAATAAAATAAAACATAAAACAAAACTAAAATAAAATAGGCTAATAAAAAAACCTAAAAAGAATAAAACCTAAAATAAAATAAATAAACCTAAAATAAGATAAAATAAAATCTAAACCTAAAATAAATTAAGGAAAATAAAACCCTAATTTAAATAAAATCAAAACCTAAAATAAAATTGGCTGAGCTTAAACAAAAAAGAGGTAAAGCTAAGATAATGGAAATAAACCAAAACTAGCTTAAAATAACCAAAAACCTAGGCTAAGCTTAAACCCTAAGAGAAAATAATTTGAGCACAAACTAAAATAAGAACCATGGACCTAGCTAATGAGGCTAAACATAAAACGAAATAAAATAAAATTAACTAAGACATGAACATGAGAGCATAAACCTAAAGCTTCAAAGATAATTTCAACAGCTAAATTTATAAATAAACCTAAATTAAAGAAAAATAAACTAATCAAAATAAAATAAAAGAGTAAATAAAGATAAATTTACAGATAGATAAAAGAAAATTAAATAAACTAAATAGCTACCTGCCCGTTTAGCAGTTAATAAATTAAAAAAAAAGACATCACTGGGCCACTGAGCTGGACCAGGCCCTACTCTAGACTCAGGCGCTTAGCTGCCAACCCTGAGGCCAGGCCAAGCCTGAGGCTAACAAGGGCTCTGATCCAGCCAACCCAGGCCAACTACTAAACCCTGGGCCAAACCTGCGGCCTTGCACCTTTGGAGCCAAGGCCCTGGAAACCCACAGAGGAATCTGACCTGAGGAACTAACTGCACACTGGGCTAATAGACTTAGAATGGATAAAAGAATTGAAATCTGGGTTTTATAAAAATAGATAAGACCTGATCTATACCCTAAACCCGTGAGCATAAAATAAAATAAAATGAAATAATAGGCTAAAAAGATAAATATAAAACCCTAAACTAAAACCAAAATAAAACCTAAATAAAAAAACTAATTAAAATAAAGAAATGGTAAAATAAAATAATAAAATAAAGATTAAATAAAAATAAAGAGATAATAAAATAAACCTAAATCTTATAGAAAAAAAGACCTGTAAAATAATAGATTAAATATATGACCATGAGCCCAAGGGCCCAGAGGCCACTAGGCCTATAGGCCTGAGCCCTAAAAGCCACTGGGCCCTCAAACCACTAAGCCACTTACAGGCCACACATCTAGGCCCCACTGCACTCCACCCCCTGACCCCCAGTACCCTGAGCCCCACCCAAAGAGCTGGGCCTAAATCAATAAACCAAAATAAGATAAAAACTAAAATTTAAAGCTTAAATAAAATAAAATAAAGATAAATAAAAAAGCTAAACTAAAACCTGAATTAAAACAACTTAGTAAATAAAATAATAAAAGAATAAAATAAAAAAAAATAAAATAAATAAAAAACTAAACTAAAATAAATAATAAACTTTAAATAAGAAGCAGAAAAAAATATAAACTAAAATGTAAAAATAAAATAAACTTAAAATAAAATAAAATAAAACTAAATGCAAATACTAAAAAAAAATAAAATATAAAAGGACATAAAAATAAAATTAAAAATAAAACTTGAACCATGATACAAAACTCAACTAAATAAAAAATAAAATAAACTAAACCTAAACTAAAATAAACTAAACTAAACCTAAGAAACTAAACCTAAAATCATAAACTAAATAAAATAAAATAAACTAAAATCTAAACTAATCTAAATAAACCTAAAAATGATAAATAACCTAAAACTAAACCTAAACCTAAAATTAAGTAAAAACCTAAACTAAAAAATAAAATAAAATAACTGATAAAAATAAAAAATAAAATAAACTATAAAATGGCCTAATTCTATTCCTAAATTTTAAAATGAAAACCAAAACTAAATAAACTAAATAAAAAAAAATAAAATAAAATACTAGATAAAAATAATCTAAATAAACTAAATAAACCTGCCTGGGTTTATGGTTTAAAAGAAACCCTCAGGCCTGAGCCACAACCTACCCTAGGCCAAAATAGCATGGAGCTAATAGGCTTAGGCTGGGCTGAGCCCTAAGGCCACTGAGCCATGGGCTCAGAGCCCTTGACAAGGCCAGGCCCTGGGCCTGAGGCTGACCCTGGACGGACGCTGAGCCCCAGACAGGCCCCAGGCCACTGGAGTCCTGAGCCACAGGCTGGTGGCCTGAGCCAGGCTCTTAAGGCAGGGCCCCTGGGTCAGACCCACTGACCTGACAGCATGGGTGGGCCCTAGGCCACGTGCAAGGGAAGCCCTGGGCCACAGGCCTGGCAGGCCACTTAACAGGCTGGGCACTGAGAACTGAGATCAAAAGGCTAGGCCCTGAGTAGATGACCTAATGAAGATATGAATAGGATCCTTAAATAAATAAAATTAATTAAATTACCCAAATAAAATCTAGGCTAAAGCTAAGATAATTAAAAGCTAAATTAAATAATAGATTAAAGAATAAAAATCCTAAATAAATAAAAAAAACTAAATAAAATAAAATAAATAAATAAAAAAAATAAAAACTAAAACTAAAAAATAAACCTAAAAATAATAAAAATAAAATAAAACCCCAAAAAAAATAAAACCACTAATAAAATAAAATAAACAAATAAAATAAATCTAAACAAAATCTAAAATAAACTATACAAAATAAATAAACCTAAACCTAAATAAACTATAAACCTAAATGAATAAAATAAAATAAACTAAAAATAAACCTAAACCTAAACTCAAAATAAAACTAAAATAAAGCTAAAATAATAACTAAACTAAAAAAATAAAATAAAAACTTAAATCAATAAAATAATAAAATAAAACCTAAAAAAATAAAATAAAAATAAAACTTAACTAAAAATAATACACAAACTCAAATAAACTAAAACCTAAAATAAAATATCTAAATAAAATAAATAAATAAAAAAATATTAACCTAAATAAATATTAAATAAATAAATCAAATAAATAAAATTAAATAAATAACTAAACCTTCTTTACTTTATTTTAAAAAAAAATAAACCAAACCCAAACCTTCCACAAACCTACTAAACCTAAAACCACAAACCCCTAAACCACTAAACCCTAAACCACTAAA
Organism: Cymbidium sinense; assembly: GCA_021442155.1. NCBI lineage: Eukaryota > Viridiplantae > Streptophyta > Magnoliopsida > Asparagales > Orchidaceae > Cymbidium > Cymbidium sinense. The sequence continues at coordinate 65,075,203 of CM038229.1, read as the reverse complement.
CCTAAACCCTAAATCACCCCTAAACTAACCTAAACTAACTAAACCCACAATGGGAAAAAAACCTGAATAATAGGGCATCATCACTTTCAGTAGATCGTGGCTCGGTGGAGGCGAAGATGGAGGCGGTGATTATCACAGTGGTGGTGTGGGATCTGGAGGTGCTTATGAATATGGAGGTTATGGTTGGGGAAGTGTTGGTTATCTAGGTGGGAGGAGAGACAGAGGTTACAACTATGGTGGTGGCAGAGGGAGAGATCATGGATATGATGGCAGATCTCACTACTCAAGAGGCAGGGGGTGGATCTAATGAGAATTAGAGAAATTGAAGAACGATTGATCCGATCTGCTACTTATGGAACTGTGTCTTTATAATATAGATGGTTCTACATATCTAAGGTTTTTGATTTTCTCTATGGGTGCTCATTTTTTTATATCATGTCTTGTCTTGGAAAACTTGGTGCTACTTGGTTGGTTGAAATCGAAAGAAGAAATGTTGAATCAATTTATTCTCTGTTAAAAAACCTTAAAAAACTAAACTAAACCTAAACCTAAACCTAAACCCTAAATCTAAACCTAAAAACTAAACTAACCTACTTAAACCTAAACCCAAAATACTAAAAAGCTAAAAACCAAAACCTAAACTAAATAAAACCTAAAAATAAAATAAATAAAATAAACCAAACTAAAAATAAGATAAAAATATGATAAAATAAAAACATAAACTAAAACCTATTCCTAAGCTTAAACTTTAAAAGAAAATAAATAAAAAATAAAAAATAAACTAAAATAAAATAAATAAAAACCTAAACTACATTATAAAATAAAAAACCTAAATAAAATAAATATTAAACTTAAAATAAAGATAAAATAAAATAAAAAACTAAATAAAACCTAAACTTAAAATAAACCTAAAATAAAAATAAAAAAAAATAAAACCTAAACCACTAAAAAAAAAAACCTAAACATAAAATAAAATAAATAAACTAAACTAAAATAAACTAAATTAAAATAAATAAAACCCTACTAAAATAAACCAATAAACCTAAACCTAAAAAATAAAAAACTTAAATAAACTTAAAATAAAATAAAACCTAAAATATAAATACCTAAAAATCTAAACCTGAAATATAATAAATAAAACCTAAACCTAAAAAATAAAATAAAAATAAAACATAAATAAAAAACTTAAACTAAAATAAATAAATCAAAAATAAATAAACTAAACTAAATAAAAATAAAAAATTAACCTAAATAAAAATAAAAAATAAAATAAACTCAAATAAATAAAAATAAACTAAATAAATCTAAACTATCATTTAATAAAATCTAAACTCTAAATTCTAAACCCCACCCTAAACTAACCCCAAATCCTGACCCCTAATCTGCAACTCACAACCCTAAACTACCCTAAACCCTACCCTAAACCACTAAACCCACTACCACAAACCCTAAACCACCCAACCCCACATCACCCAAATCTAAACCCCCCACCATAACCTAAACTAAACTCTATAAACCTTAAGAATGGGGGTAGAACCTTGGTAGAACATCTCAAATCAAACTAGATCTAGATCTGGAGGCAAGGAGGAGGTAGATGGATGGTGGTGGGGATGTGGAATGTGGAGGTGGATATGGGTAGTTGAGAGGTGGGGAGGAGGCGGAGGATTCCAGTGGTCACTGAGGGAGAGATATGATGGTGGATTCTACTGAGAGGTGGGGTGGTTACGTCCGTGAGAGTGGCTGATTAAACATTATGGGTCATTGTTATAGGCGGTTCTACTTACCTAGGGTTTTATTTTTCTCTATGGATTCTCATTTTTTATCTCATCATTTCTTAGAAAACTTGGGATGCTACCTCACTCTAAACCTAAACCATAAACTAAAACTTAAACCCTAAACCTACTAAAATTTAAACCTAAACAAACCCTAAATCCTCTTAAATCCTAAACCATACCCCCAAACCCTAAACCCTAAAACCTAAAATAATAGAAAACTAAAAAAAATTAAAAAAACTTTAAAAAAAATCCTAAAAAAACTAAAAAGAAAACTAAAAAAATTAAAAAACCTAACAAAATATTAAAAAAATAAAAAACCTAAAAAAACCTTAGAAAACTAAAAAAACTGAAAAAAACTTAAAAAAACTAGAATAATTAAAGAAACAAAAAAATAAAACAAAAAATAAATGAAAATTAAAAAAACTTTAAAAAATAAAAAATAAAAATAAAATAATTATAATAATAATAAAAAATCAAAAAATAAAAAAAAAAATCAAAAATTAAATAAAAATTATTTAATATTTAAAAAAATTAAACAAAAAAAAAATACTAAAATCACTTTCCTGTAGTGGTCTGGTGATTGCATTTTTCCATTTTGGAGTGTTTTCTTCTGACGATTTGGTGATGTTGTGTAGCTCTTTAAGATGGAGGTTGTTATGGCACTCCCATCCTTTTGGATGCATTTGGGCATCAAATTTCTTGGGTATTCTAGAATCTAATGTCCCTCCTATTTTGGCTGCTGTTAAATCTTTTAAAGATGCTCTATCTTGTAAGAGCCTTTCCTCTTCTGATTCGGTGAATCTGATTTCGACTTTGTTTCATGGCACCGCAGTGATCATGTGTTCGAATCTTGATGTTGTGAAGCTTGCAATGCCTTTGGAATTTACTTTGGTTGGTAAATTTGCTTGCGCCATTTGAATTTGGACAAAATTCATTTTTTTTTCACAACTTTAAACTCTTGGGTGCTTTCTCTATCAGTTTGATCGATCTTAGACATGTTTGATTCAACTTACGAATGATTTGGATTACTCAAGGGTTTTCTCTCATCGATCTTATTTTGTATTCAATTTCCAAATGTGACTTTTAAAGTGGTCTACCCTTTTTGACATAAAAGAGGAATCATCGATTGTTCCTGTGTGGTTGGCTTTTTCGAATATGAGGATTCACTATGTTACTCATCAGGTTTTATTTGATGTTGGGGCTCTTTTCAGTCGGCCGCTTCAAATTGATCAGGCCACCACTGTGAGATCCCTTCCTTCTGTTGCTCGTATACTGGTTGAACTTGATAGTTCTAAAACACATCGTAAGGAAGTCTGGATTGGTTCAAAAAGGTTTGATTATTTTCAAAAGGCTGAATTTGAAAACTTTCTAGTTTTTTATTCACACAATAAAATTCACGGGCATGATAACTCCAAGTGTTTTTTTCTTCACCCACATCTAAAAAATTTTTTTTTGAATGATCCTAACTCTACTCTTCCTAATGATAAAGTCAATAAACCTATTGATGTGTCGAATGCCAATTCAAAGGGTAATATTATTTTAGCCACTTTGGAATCCAATAATGTTCTCAATAATGCTACTCCCACCACTCAATCTGATCAGGTCAAAGATATTAGTAATGTTGAATTTGATGGTTTGTCAATAAATCCATTTCTACATAATAACTTGCCTTTTCAGGATAATTCAAACTTACAAGAGGCTCAAAAAAAAGTTGATTCCCTCATAAATGAATCAATTCAGGTTTCCTTGCCTCTTGTACTTGATGAGCATGAAAATTTTAATGAAAATTTGAATGAATATTTGAATAAAGCTAAAAATTTGGAATAAAACTCAGAATTTAACACTTGTATTTGTGCTCTTAATGGTACTACTTTCTCTCCTCCTAATCCCAAGATTGACATTCATTGTAATCCCACTTTGCAGCTTAATCCTAAAATTGAAGAAGGGGAAGTTGTGATTAGAAATGTTCTGGCAGATTCTGATCCTATTATTAATACCTCTAATTAGTCCATTTCTGATGGTGATACTTTGAATTAAAATCAAAAATTCCAAACTATTTTCAAAAAGAAATCTTTCAAATCAAAATGTTTCATAGAACTCAAACTGCATCTACTAGACCGTTCATCCTCTCATAATTAATGGTCTTTTAGCATTGGAGAGGTTGTTTACTTTCTAAACCCTTTATTTTCTTGTTTCCTTTTATTTTATTTAATATTTTCCTTATATTTAATTCTCTTATTGGAATGTTTGAGGGATTGGAACCCTCATTGTCCATAATCATGTTAGAAGTCTTTGTCATATTAATAATATATCATTACTTGTTGTTATTGAACCTCTCATACATGCTTCTAATATCAATCATGTTACTAGAATGCTCAGTTTTAATAATTTCTTCTCTAATACTAGTAATAAAATTTTGTGCTTTTTGGAATAATTCCTTAAATGTTTCCATCTTAGATGATCTTCAACAAATTGTTAATGTTCAGAACTCTTTTGGTGATTTTTCTATTTTGGACTCTTTTATTTATGCTTCCTTTAACAGAGCTGGTAGGAATATTCTTTAAGACTATTTGAAAAGTTTTTCTTTAACTGTTAAGAAACCTTGGTTGGTTGAGGGTGATTTCAACACTATCTTTTCTTCCTCTGAAAGAAGGGGTGGTTGCTCTCCCAATATTCATTCTATAGAAGAATTTTCTAATATGATTCTCGATTGCAACCATATTGACATTGGTTTTACTAGATCTAATTACACTTAGTACAACTCTAAACTTTGGCAACGCCTTGATAGAATACTTTTTAACTCTCATTGGATTAATCAATGGCCTCTTACCTCTGTTGAACATTTTAGTAGAACTTTGGCAGATCATGCTCCTCTTTTGACTTTAGTTAAAAATAACTCTAAAAGATTATCTTCCTCTTCTTCTCTCATATTTTAAACTATGTGGATTCAGCACCTCGATTTTTTAAAAGTTGTTGCCATTAATTGGGTTGCCCCTTCACACCCTAGCAACTTGGTTAGGGGAATGATTAGATTATGGTTTATGCAAGCATTATTTTAAAAACCTAGTTTGGTGGAACAAGCATTATTTTAAAAATCTCTTTGTAATATCAAAAATATGGAGCTTTTGGTTTATAATCTTGAAAATGTTATTTTGATTGATTCTTCTAAGCTTAAGGATTTGAATGAAGCCAAAGATAATCTAGTTATCTATCAAAATATGGAAGCAACTTACTGGCGGCAAAAAGTTGCTAGTAAACATATTATTGATGGGGATAGAAATACTAGGTATTTTCATGCTTTATTCAATAAGAAGAGAGCTTTAAACTCTATCGAAAAAATTAAAAGTGATAATCGAGATTGGATCACTGACACTAATGAGATTAATGAATTTATTATTAACCATTTTAGAAATATACTTAACAAGTGCCACACTTGAGATGCTATTTCTAACTCACATTTGATCCCCTCTACTATTACTAGTGATGACAATCATTTGCTTACTAAGTTGCCTATGAAGGATAAGATTGGTAAAGTTCTTAATAATATGAACATTGACTCTATTCCTGAGGGCTATACCACTCAATTTTTCTATGGCCAATTATTAAGCATGACTTAATTGATGTTGTTGTTGATTTCTTACTAATCCTCTTCCTAGATTTTTCTAGCACTTCCATTATCCTTATACCTAAAATTGATAACTCTGATTCTTGGAGTTTCTTCAGACCTATTAGTCTTTGCACTTTCTTTCATAAATTGATTGCTAAAATGCTTGCTAATAGACTTAGTCCTTTGCTTCAAAAAATTATCTCCCTCAACTAAATTGGCTTCGTTAGAGGTAGATCAATATTTGATAACATTTTACTTGCTCAAGAGTTGATTCAAGATTTGGACGTTCCTACTAAAGGTGGTAACATCCTTTTAAATTATATATTTTTAAAGCCTTTGACAATATCTCCTAGGATTTCCTTTTAAACATCCATCATTTGTTTGGCTTTTTTGATAATTTTATTTACCTAATTAAAAATTGAATTAGCAATGCTTGGTTTTCTATTATTCTTAATGGTGAGGCCTTAGGTTTCTTCCCTTCTTCTCATGGGTTGAGACAAGGTGATCCTTTGTCCCCTTCCCTATTTATTATTATTGTGGAATACCTTTCTAGGAGCTTAAATGATCTTTTCAGTAACAATCCTAGCATTTACTTTAGAACTCTTGGTGGTATACCTATCTCCCATCTTAGTTTTGCTGATGATTTTATTATTTTTTGTAATGCTTCCATCCATCACATCAAAAGCCTTAAGAGTTTCATAAATATTTTTGGTAAAGAAAGTGGTCTTTCTATTAATGAAGGCAAGAGTTGCTCCATTACTTACTCTAGAATATCTAGTAACAAAATCATTAAAATCTTGAGAATCACTAACTTTAAACACCAACAACTCACTATTAAATATTTAGGTGCTCCCCTATTCAAAGGTCAAAACAGATCCCATCTTCTTGATGACCTAATTCAAAAAATTGCTAATAAAATTTTGGTTTGGGAATTTCACTTGCTCTCCTTTGGTGGCAAGCTTACTTAGCTTAAAAGTACCCTAAATTTGATGCCTTTATATCTTATTCAAACCATCATCCCTACCAATTCTACCTTAAACATAATAGACTATCTCCTTAATAAATTCTTCTAGGGTTCTAATAATTGTGCTAAAAGGATGCATTGGATTTCTTGGCATAAATGTTCTAACAAGGTGGGCTTGGTTGTAAGTCTATTTATAAAGCTATTACTGCATTCTATCATAAACTCTGGTGGAATTCTAGGAGCAAAAATAGTCTCCTCTAACTTAATGATTAAATCTGCCAGGTAAGCATCCTCTTATTTGTCCTTATAAAGTGGGTCACTCCCCTGTTTGGAAAAAACTTTGCTCCATCAAATGGGAAGTTGAATCCCTAATTTCTTATGGTATAAATTCAAGATCATCTTTCTTTTGGCAAGACAACTGGTTTGGTAGTGGTTCTATTAATGATTTATTATCTACTCATTTCACTGCTGCTATTAAAGTGAACTCCTTTTGGATTAATAATAATTGGAATGATAGTAAACTCACTGATTATATTCCTATTTCTCTTTTGGATAAATTCACTAACATTCCTATCATTTCTAATAAGCTGGATCAGATTGTTTTTAAGTTGTCTCATAATGGTGCTTTTATTCTTAAAGAGGTCTGGAATCATATTGGAGAAGCTCATGGTTTCTCTAATGTCTTTTTTAAACTTTGGAATAACATTATCCATATCTCTTACTCAATCCTTACTTGGAGAATTCTAAAAAACTTCATTCCTATTGATTCTTTGATGTGGGGTAAAGGCTTTCAGTTTCCTTCCAAATGTTATAGTTGTTTTCACATTAAAAATGTGAATCATGTTTTTGTCAATGGTGCTATTGCCTCCAAATTATGGGTTTGATATGATGATCTCTTCAATACTAACCATTTTCATGGCCCTTTATCTTTACATCAACTTCTTGATGTTTATTTTCAAAAAATTGTGAAAGGACACATTAATGTGTTAATTGCCATCACTCTTATATGGTTCATATTGATGGACAGAAATGATGCTAAACATCGTGGTATCTCTATGAACCATAAAAAGATTATTGCTAGAACTAAAGAAAAAAACCAGTGCTTTATTTAATGCTAGCTTAATTAATAACACCCATTTTTGAGGTTGCAAATTTGTGGCCAACAAGATTGGCCTTAGCCAGCCTGAGATTCCCCACTGTAAAGAAGATAGGATTATTTATTGGATAAACCACTCAACAATACTATGAAAATTAACACGGATGGCTCAGTCTCTCAGAATGCTTTTGGTTGTGGTGGCATTTTTAGAAACTTTAAAGGTAATGCCATTTATGCTTTTACTTACCCCCTTAAAGCTTATTCTATTATCTTTGTTAAATTAATGGCTGTTAATAAAGGTATTGATATTTGATTGCAAAATGGTTGGTTTAATATTTGGATTGAAGTGAATGCTCTATTACTCATTGACATGTTGACTTCCACCTGGGTGGGGAACACAAATTTATTCTACCTTCTTAACCATACTAGAGCTCTCCTCTCACAAGTCTACTTTAAAATCACTCACATTTGGTGTGAAGGAAATGCTTGTGTTGATTATCTTGCTAAAATGAGCTCACTCTGTTTGATCATTGTTGACATCATTTTTAGAATGACCTCTTAACCCCTCCATCTTAGACATAGGACTTATCTTAGATTTTAAGAGTTCTTTAGTCTTAAGACACATCTAGTGATTAGGTGGACACTCCCCGAGCCCTAGAATACTTAGAAGGTTTAGCCATAGGAGTAGGTCATGCCTTAGGGGTGTCAGGAAAATTTTCCTATGCTTAGCTTAAACCATTCCTCACTTTCCTTCTTTCAAGTCAAACTCCTAATCAATTATATTTATTTTCTCCAAATTTAAATCAACTCCATATGATTGAAATCCAAGATTGAAATCTATGATTGAAACCCTTGATCAAAATCCATCAAAATTTCCTAAGTTCAAATTTTGCATAAGTCCTTAACCCTCCCTTAAGGACTTAACCAAAATAATGATCTAAACCAATTCAAATCTTTGAGATTTTCTTATAATCCATTTATATTCTCATTTATATTCACATATATAAATGAAAATAAATTCAAACCCATCAAATCAATATTCAAAATTCAAAATTAATTCATGAAATTTTTCTTAAGTCCCTTTAATTTTTCATTAAACGACTTAGCCAAAATTTAACCTAAACCTAGATCAAACCTTTTCAAAACCTTAAGATTTTCTCAAAAATTATTTATATTATCTTATATAAATTAAATATAAATATAAATCAATCAAATCAAACCCTCAAATTAAATTCTAAATTTAAAATCCTTGAAATTTTCCTTAAATCCTTTAAATTCCCTTTAATGGATTTAACCTAAATCTTGATCAAACCTATTCAAACTCATGGGATTTTCTCAAAAATTATTTGTATTCTCATTTATATTCTCATATATAATTGAAATATAAATATAACTCAATCCAATCAAATCCAAAAATTAAATTTCAATTTAAAATTTTCTTTAAATCCTTTAAATTCCCTTTAATGGATTTAACCTAAATCATGATTAAACCACTTCAAATATTTGAAAATTTTCCCATGATCCATTTACATTCTCATTTATATTCACATATATAAATCAAATATAAATTCAAACAATCAAAATCAATTCCAAAAATCAAACTCAAATCCACTCAAAATCCAATCTAAGCCTTTCAAGTCAAAATCTTGAATTTAGTCAAATAATAAATCAAGCCAAATCCTTGATTTTCTCTTCAATCAATCCAACAATCATGAGCTCATATATAAATCCAAACTTCAATCATTCAATCAAAACCCAAAACTCCTTCATATTCTTCCTTTGAATATGAAATTTTGAAATGGATCAAAATCCATTTGACTTCAAATCACTTGTAAATGAATTTATATTTTAATCATAAGTCCATACAATCAACTTCAAATCAAGCTTTGACCAAGCCATTTGACCCACTTAGGCTCTCTTGACCCAAAGTGACCTAAAGTACCCTTACGAGCCAACTTTTGATCCAAACCAAATTGGATTGAACCAAACTCATATATCCCTCTCATCATGATCACAATAATCATGGGATGATCAATCAACCAAATTGGGTCAAATTAAGTCAAACCTAAGGGTTGACCAAGTCAACACATATCCTAAAATGAAATCTTACATAGACAAATTCCACAATAGGCCAAATTGATTGAAACCATTGATCCAAGTTCACTCATGACTTATGTTTGAACTTGACCCAAGCCATTTGACTCCTAACCCACCCAATTTGATTTAAAGTTGACCCATTTTGACCAAAGGTGTGTCAAAACTTGATCTATGCCAAATTGATTGAACCAATGGGTCAAGTCCATCCCAAATCACTTGTGGAACTTGACCAAAGTTTCAACCCAGCCCAATTGATTTAGACCCAACATGACCCAAAGGGTCATGTTGAGCCAAAATTAAACTTAACCCAAATTGATTGGAAACAAAGCTACCAATATCACTAACCTAACCTAAACCTACCCTTGACCCACCTCAAATAGGTCAAATGGGTCAAATAGGTCAACATGACCCATTTGACCTAAATGAAGTCATATGAGCCAAAACCAAATCTATACCAAATTGAATCAAACTAAAGCCCCAAAACATTTTAAATGGTAATATGAACTTGACCCAACCTTAGTTTGACCTTAATTCAATCTTGACTAAGTTGACCCATTTTGACCTAAATGGGTCAACATGAGCCAAACCGTATCAAACAGATTCTAAATCCAATGAAACTTTAAACCTAGTTTCTCAGATACCCAACATGTCCAAACTAGAAAAATAGCAAAATAATAATTCCCCACCTAATAATTTTGGCCTAGCCCATGGGTAATTTGGTCATACCCTCTTCACAATCACTTAAGGCTTTCCTAAAGCTCAAGGGGACTTAGTGATGAGTGGTGAACCCAACTTAATGGATTTGGGTTAGCCCATTTGGCCACTATACCAAACTTGACCATAGCCTAATATTGAAATTTCAAATTCCCTCTTAAGCTCAATTCGGGCATATGAGAAGTTGGCAATCCATTCATTAGATCAAACCAACCAAGTGCACACTCAAAATAACCTAAAAAACCTCTCCAATTTGAGCAATTAGATCAAAATGACAAATGAGGTGTTTGTCTTCCTATTGCCATAGGGGGAGATATACTCCCCCTAATTCAATGAAATTTTCACTTGCCCTTTGTCGATTGAATCCTAAGGACCTAGAGCAATCATCAGAGAACACTCCCAAGCTTCTTAGAGAGGATTTGAATTTCCTATTTCTCAATTTTGCACAATTCAAAATTAGGAGAGCTCAATCCATTAGTGAATTTCTTCCACACCTAATTTCTTCCCAATTGCTTTTGCACACTTCATCTAGGAGCTAAGTGAAGCTTGCCTAAGCTTCTATTGGAGTTTCCATAGAAGGATCAAATCAAAAGATGAAGCAGCAAGGAGGGTGGTCCATCTATTAATCCATTCAATCCCAAGGTCTAGAATTTCAGGGCTTGCCTCCACTCAAGCTACCTCTCATCTTGAGCAAGGTATGGAATTTTTTGATCACTAAACACATTGTGGTGTGGAGCTTTATGAAAGAAATTTTTACCTCATAAAATTTTGACCTTTGGAATTGTTGCTCTATTTCTCTATATGGTGTGGGTTAACTTTTATGTGATTCTATCGTTGATCTTCTGATCATGGACATCAAGGGAAGAACTTTCATCTTCCATCCATCCAAATTTTAGATTGATGAGATTATTTAGCTTTTTAGAAATCTAATTATCTTTATAAATCAGGAATCCTCCCGATCTTTGATCGACCCAAAATATAAGCAGCCACCATAGAACTTAAGTTGTCCTCATAGACGATGTAAATTAATCCACCGCCACCAATTTAAGGATTAATTGGGATTAGTATGTATTAATTAATTCCTAATTAATCTATGGATATTCAGAAATGCATAACTCTTCATAGAAAAATTAGAAAAATATGACATAAAAACCTATTGATAGATATTTAAACTTAGAATATTTTAAAATTAATTTTAAGGAATTTTGAATTATGGTTTTATCTAAATTTAGGTTTTTTGGAAAGTATATTTTGTTAATTACTCTTTTATTAAGGCTTTGATTAATCTCAAATTTCTTGGGTAAGTTTTAGGGGATGACCTCTGCCTTCCCTAATTTTTGTGGGATTTATTGAAGGCTTGATTAGAGTAATTGCATATGGTTTCCTTAATTACCCTCCTCATATAATTAAGCATAAATAGGGTATGATTAGTGGTTTTACCCCTTGATTAGGGTTGATTAAGGTCAGATATAGTAAGTAGAAGATTTATGGAATAATTTTAGGTCCTTTCCCCTATGTTATTCCTTAAACCCCCTCTTCTCTCCTTAATCTCCTTTAATTAAGAGTTAAATCATTAATTATCCCTTTAATCAATTTTCAAAAATTATAAAAAGTTCAAGAACTTAATTAATTTACCTTGGGTAGATCCTTAGGTGTATAATAGCCTAAGTTCAATTAAGAAAATCAAAATCCAATTCACATTTGTGAAAGGGTATTTTGAAATTACATAAGCTAAACCCTAGCTTAATTAACTTAATTGTGAGCCATTGCATTAGGCCTTTTCATTATTTGCATTACAAATTTAAATTCCTTATGGATTTTATGTCATCTCATTGGCTCATAATTACTTAGTTAATTCTTCTTAGTTGGTTGGGTGGGTTAATTAAGTCACTTAATTCATACCTTAACCTAATCAACAAAAAATATAATTACCTAAAAATTAAACAAAAATATCAAACACATGTGGGAATGGGTTATGAATAGCAAACTCATCTCACCTTTTCAAAAATAAATCAAACTTAAAACTAAACAAAAAGTACTTTGGAACTCACTTTGATTTATTCTAAATTTTCTCATTCTATAAGAAATTCATTAGGATTTAAGTGAAGTGAGTTTGTTTACATGCTTTCATTTCTTTGGATCTTTCCCAACATGTTAAGTTGTATTCCATGTGATTTCATGCATTCATAATTTCATGTTTTAAATTTTAAAATGAAATTATTTAATTTATGTCAAATGTGCATGTCTTGGCTAAAGTAAAATATGAGTGGATGTTATCACTACTAAATCCAGATTATTTTCAAAATACATAAATTAAATACCAAATCTAAAAGTGTGCTATTCATATCTTAATTATAAGCTTGCATGTGAAATATTATAAAGGTATGCTTAGTATTCCTTTCTTTCCTACTTGGTATAGTTTTGAATAGAATTTTGGTGATATATTCATTTGAAAAGGACCTAATGCTCACCTAATTTCATATCATATTCATCCCTATGCTACCATCTAAGAAGGGTTACCGACACTTACATACATAAATTGCATAAACAAAATAAATCTATTAAACAACTTTTGCATCTTCCTTTTCTATTTTATTTCTTTTATATAGTTTTGTACTTAAGGAAAGTGGTATTAGTCTAGACAACCTTGAGGTTGTGAGGCTTTAAGTAGCCATAAGTAGGTCTTGTACCTTACACCTCTGGTTAACAATGGCATTGTACTCACATATGCCTTTCTTACTTTCATGTATGTATGTGAAATTTTGGATAAGGAAAACCTTTTCTACTTAAGAAAATCCATGCATATTCAACTTCTAAATTTTATAAAATGGATTACTTAGCATGCATCATAAAGTTTGTTAACTACTCTCATTTGCATGTATAGATATGCTTAGGTTCCATCCATATGCATGTTATATATATTGGGAATGAAATGAAGTAATGTGTCTTATGTGAATTTTGATTCATTTTATTATATCTTAAAATTCCTTTCTTTTTGAATAGGTTTGTTTAGAGTTTATCTAAACTTAGGATTGACTAAAAGATGTAAACAAAACCTTCACCTAAATAAAACAAAAATATGAACCTACTTTAAAAAATTACTTAAGGTTAGGGAAGGAAAGCAAAGTTCTCTTCTCTTTCCCACTCTTCATAACTTAGTAATTAATTGTAGGTTTCACTTAAATCAAATCAAAACATGAAATAAAAGAAACCCAAAAAATTAAACAACTTAAATGAAACCCTCCTCTAAGTTGAACATGTTCTTCACACTTAGAAAATTTGAACCTAAAGCCTAAGCTAACCACACAAGCCTTTAAAGCACACACATTAGCCTAAGTCACCACTTCTAGCTTTAGGTTAGGTCTGTGCATTGTTTCATGTTATGTTTTGTTTTGTGATATATGTTTTAGACTAGATGTTAGGATATATTCTCATAGAATGAATGATAGCACGTTCTTAGTCTAACTATTCTTTTATGCAGGGGATTGTACTTAAGGGGCGCTATCATAAATAAAAATATAAATGCTTTTGCTTGTAGGTGCTTTATACTCCTAAGCATAATCCATAGGCTTAACTTAGTCACCCATGTGTTGATAAGTCCAATATACATGCTAATGTGTGGGTATGATTTAACAACCTTTCTTTTTTGGTGTTAGTTAGATTTCCACTTTTCCTTTAATTAACAAAACAACAATTTTTAATCCCACTTAATTACATGAATCTTTATTGTGTATTATGTATAAATTCTCATTTAATAGTATACTAAGATCATCTTTATACATCTTAACCAAGTCTTTTAGGTCTATACCTTTCTTAACATAGGAAAATCTAATTTACCTCCTAAGTCAAATGCTTTGTACCATCTAAGACTCTCCTAATTTATCTACCACTGAGCTACTCCAAATTTTTCAAATACTCATTAAAATTAATCTTTTAATATTTGTAAATATCTACACTATATATTTTCTTTTTAAAACCATAACATAAATGTGTAGAATTCTATAATAATATTCCCATCTATTTCACCATCATTTTTTTTTCAAATATAATCTCACTCTTATTAATGACTTGATCACCTAAAGTCACAACACTACACTAAAACTTCTACAACTAAAATTACATATTTTAGATTTAAACGAAAACCTTATTAAAGTTGACCTCCATAATTCAAGTTTCTTCTCTCTAGTCTTATCAACAAGAAGAATGTCATGAAAAAAAGCATAGGTACATCTTCTTGTAAATGCCGGAAAACATCCATAACTAAAGTAAAAGATAAGGGCTTAATGTTGATCCTTGATGTAAAACCAAAATAGGAAAATAGTTTGTCAATCCTCCTTGTGTTTGGACACAAGTATGCTTAGTATACATATCCTTAATGACTTGAATATAAAAGATAACTTCTTTCGTCTATAACTCTCCAAAGAACATCTTTGAGACTTTATTGTAAGCTTTCTAAATCAATAAATATCATATAGATCCTTTTATTTTCTTTATGCTTCTCCATCAAACCTCTTAACAAATGTATAGCATCCATAGATCTACATGAAACCAAATTAATGAGAACTATCACATCATAAATAATTTCTCCCCATAATTTTAATGACATTAACTTAAATAATTTTGCATATTCTTAAATAGGAACCAACAAACTTTTCTCCACTCATGACATCTTAGTCTTTAAAATAACATTAAAAGATTTGTAAGCCAAGAAATTCCTTGATCTAAACATTTCCACACTTCTATTGAATATTATCCTCCTAGCTTTCCATATTTCATTTTCTTTAAAACTTCAACTTGATTTACTAAACGATGATAAAATGAAATTCTATTTTTGTTTAGGGTATTAAGGTTGCTAAAATCAATCGCATTTTATCCTTCATTGAAAAGTTTATTAAAATACCTCATCCACCTATTTTCAATATCTTTTCTAAGAAAGCACTTATTATTTTCATCCTTAATACTCCTCATTGAACTATGTCTTTACTTATATCTCTTGGTTGGTAACTTATACATACATCTTTCACCTTCTTTGGTATCTAATCTATTGTATAAATAACTAAAAGCTAAATTTTTTGCATCATATAAACACTACCATTGCTAAGTCCCATGTGAGGGTGTAGTCAATAGTCGATGGGAGAAAATTTGTGAAATAATCATGACATGAATCCTTTCAATCACTTTTCCTTTTAATGTAAATATATATATATATATATATATATATATATATATATATATATATATATATAATTAGGTTTTTTTGGAATGATTTGTTATGGGGATTAGGATGACCATTGATCATAAGAACTTATCTTATGTACCATGTGAAGTCTTGGAGCATCCACCTTCCAACCTTCCAAAGGAGGAACCAAAAGAAGAAAGAAGAAAGAAGAAGAAAGAAGAAAGAAAAAGAAATAAACCTTGAAGACCCCATAACAATGAATTCATTTACTTAAATGTAATATTCATCTGTAATCTGGGTTGTATAAGGGTAGAGCTCGGCTACCCAATTTGATATTTTTGGGTTTGTGCGGTGGTGCTCAACCATAATGGCCATTTATTAATTTTGCAATTAGCTTTATAAATTTATTGATGATTTGTTTAGCTTTTGCATTAAGTGGCAATTTTTCTAGTTTCTTTCTTGCTTTATGTATGGCCTGGATGTGGATTAGGCTCTTTAGAAAAAATAAATCTTTTACCCAACTTAACAATTCAAATTAAAATTAAATAACTCAGAACCTCACCTAAAGCTTAGGTTTAAAATCAAGATAAAAGAATTAGCAACCCCTAAGCTAGATGAGCATTTATTTATAATATCATGCACAAATGCATCTTATTTCACTCTTGATTGGAGGGCTTCCACCTTTTCCATAGATCCCAGCTTGACCTTTGAGGGCCGTGGTGAAAACTCACCTCCTCCGTTCTCACTAATTTTGGCCAATAACATTTTTTCTCATGCATTAGTCATTAAAATCCTATTAGCCTAAGTCAAGATGATTGTCCAAAAATAAAATAAAATAAAATTTGAATTGCATTAGATTTAGGTCATTTAAAGAATACCTTTACATGATCTAGTCTCTTTAAGGAGTGAGTTTAAGGACTCAGTCTTTTTCTAAATAATAATAGTCTAGCTATCTTGCATGAGCATATATACTTGCCTATATGTATTTAAAATCATAGGAGGAGTTAGTTGGTGGCCACCCGCAGGCAGTTGTAAGTCCACATTGTTGAGTGATTTGTACACTCTTGTGGAGGAAAACTTATTACTCATTTATTGCCTTAGATTTAGGTTGTTCTTTTGGCCCTCGACAAAGCTCCCTAGATTTTAATTATGAGGTTGCTTTTCCCTTTTTGTGGCCATAATCATAATTTCTCACCTCTTAGGCATTTCCTTAATCTTGGGTTAAGGAATCTTAAGTCCTAAAATTCAAATGAAAATATAACTCAAACAAACTAAAGTAATTTCTAAAATGTAAAGCCCAACTATAGGATAGATGAGATGCTTTAGGTTTCATGAGCATCTCCAACTTATTTCCCAATTTTCATAATAACTCCCTCTTTTGATTAATCCTATTTGATCTTCAAACATAAACCAATCAATTGATAGTCCTTCCCTATTGAAATTTTTAGAGATAATGATCATTTAACTTAATTGAGAGTTTTCCTAAGGGATCCCATCCCTTAGGATGTAATTAACTATTGGGGCTTTTCCTTATAGGGAATTTCACAAACCCAGTATGAAATAAACTTTGCTTTACTTTTCCATGTAAAGTAGGGGTAGAATCTATGGTAGATATGCAGACCCATCGTCTTTAGGAGTCCTTATTGAGGTGATTGGTTCCATTAAAGGGTAGTGACTTCTGTCTTTTGAGATAGTATACTATTCTTTGATGACATACTTGATCACCTGAATAAGTACATCTGTGGATCTGTGTGGTGTCTTACCAAGATAAATTTTTATAGGGTCCTACTTTTTCTTTATCCCCGCAGATTTGAAGGTGACTCCCAATAAGAATTTTTCTCCACAGATTTTTCTAGCGACTCTGTTGGGGATGGTTCCTGTCTTTATCTTTGGTAAATGATTATTGTCTTTGGGTATCGATTGTGGGTTTGTACTTTGGTATGAATCCAAGACTATCCTTCCTTTTTTTTGCACTTAGCTCATTTCATTCTTGAGTTAAGTTTGCCAACATCTGTAGGTTTTAGGACCACATTCCTTGTTGGTCTTAAAACCCCCATTGGGTTCTCCAATGGGTAAAATGAAAAGATCTAAATAAAAATAGAAAATATCATTAAGACTTCCTTCTTACCATTTTCATGATAAGGAAAGGTTCATCTTAAAATAATAAATTTCCATAAAGATCTTTGCTTTTCCAATATCACTTTTTCAAAAAATAATGCACTTAATAAAACATTTCCCATTAAGTTTTGTCACCCTCATTTAACAATTCACATAATTATTACATGTAGGGATTTTTTTTAAAAATAAAACTAATAACATTTTTTTTCAAAAGCATAAATGAACATCTTCTTTCAATTCACTTTGATGAAGATTTCATTTTCAAAATAAAATGAACAATCATGTTTACCAAAAATCATAATCATAATCATAAAGTTTTCAAAAGCACCTCTGAATCTTTCTATTTCAATACACTAACACTTATTGAATAGAAAGTTCATTTGTAAACAAAATTAAAATTTTTACAAAAAGCACACATGAATCTTTCTCAATACACTCACACATTGAATGGAAAGTTCATTTGTAAAAAAATAAAATTTTCAAAAGCACACATGAACACCTTCATTTACTATACTTAAATTTATTAAATGAAGATTTCATTCTAAAATAAAATATCATTTAGAAATCCCACTTAAACATATCCCACATATGTTTTAAGTTGAATTCCTCCTTTCAAAAAAGCAACAATCACACACAAAAAAATTCAAAAATAAAAATTGATCCCCATTCTACATACATAAATTTGTTGAATGGAGGTCCTCTTTTCAAAACATTAAAATCAATAATCATATTTCAAAATTTTCTAAACACATTTGGAACCTTACTTAACATACCCAAATTTGTTAAGTGAGTCTCCAAATTCAAAATTGAAAATTTTTCTAAACACATTTGGAACCTCACTTAACATACCCAAATTTGTTAAGTGGAGTCTCCAAATCCCAAAATTCAAAAATTTTCAAAACACATTTGAATTTCATTTAGCATAATCAAATTTTGCTAAAGTTTCCAAATCCAAAATCAAAATTAATAATCATATTTTGAAAATTTTCAAACAATATTTGGAACTTCATTTAACATACCCAAATTTGTTAAGTGAAGTCTCCAAATCCCAAAATTCAAAATTTTTCAAAACACATTTAGAACTTCATTTAGCATAATCAAATTTGCTAAGTGAAGTTTCCAAATCCAAAATCAAAATCAATAATCATATCTCAAAATTTCAAACAATATTTGGAACTTTATTTAACATACTCAAATTTGTTAAGTAAAGCTTCCAAATCCAAAAATCAAAATTTTCAAACACCTTTTGGAACTTCTTCCCTTAGCATACCAAATTTTCTAAGGAGAAGTTTCCATTTTTCAAAACCAATAATGAAATCAAAATTTTAAACATACCATTTGGAATCTCATTTAGCATACTCAAAATTTGCTAAGTGAAATTTCCATAAAACCAAGTGGGACTTCATCTTTACCATACCAAATTTGCTAAAGTTGAATTTGCACTTTCAATCACCTCAAAAACAAAACAAAACACTTAGGATCCCCTTAGCATACCAAATTTGCTAAGGATCATATCCTTTTCAAAAATCAAAATATTCCAAACAAAAGTGAAACACTTAGGATTTTCTTAGCATACTTAAATTTGCTTAGATCCTATTTTCAAAAAAATTAAAACACACTTAGATTCATCACTAAGCATACTTAAATTCGCTAAGTAAAAATTCTAAGTTTTTCAAAATCAAAACAAAACTCATAAAGGGAAACAATCACTTTTACTTCACTTAGCATACCTAAATTTGCTAAGTAAAATTCCAAACAATCAAAAAAATAAAATCAATTTGACCCTTACTTTATCATACCCAAATTTGTTAAAGGAAAGGGTCCTCAAATCAAAAATTAAAAATTTAAATTCAAAACAACAATGAACCTATGGAAGCATCCTATCAAAAATTTTGAATCCATATTTCAACATACCTAAATTTGTTGAAGTTTAGATTCATATTCAAATTCCTCTTTCAATCAATCTTTCCAAATTAGTTTGAACCCCACTTAACACTTCCAAGTTGTTGGATGTGGGATCAAATTTTAAAAATTAAAAATTTAAAATCTATGGAAACAAAAAATTAATACAAGTTCATTTTTCATTGAAAAATTCTTTTGTGGGTCAATATCGTTTACTTAGCAAAAGGTTCTCAAAAAAATTTCTTTACTTTCCCCCATGATATGGATCTAGCTTTAGATAAGGATGACTTCCCTTTCCTAGACCATACACACTTGATCCACTTGTAGGATTTGAGTCCAAAATCACTTATGAGGGCATTCCCTCACCACCGTAGGAAGAAGGTGACGGAAGTCGATCATCAAGATAGATTTACCATCCGATTGATGTCTCCTCACTAAAGAAAAAGGGGCATACGACTTCATCTGCTATAGTTCCAAAGAGTACCGGTTGTTGCGCAGTTCATCCTAGAGTTGCCCATGTTGCCCTAGTGTGGGCTAGGACCCTACCATATGTACCCTCTAAGGGTAAGGTTACCCTAGTTTTAGGGCATGTCTCCCCCACATTTGAGTATTGGTCTAGCTCACACTTCTTAAATCCTACTCGTACCCAGCATAGGAACAAGAACTATATGGTCAAACAATTCCACACTCGAAGAAGTAGCTAGGGAGCTAGAAGCAGTAGCCTGATCAGCCATGGATGAGTCTCCCTTGATCACTTCACCACTGGTTACAAAAAACTAGTTTCATCCTTTCTCAAGATCAGACAGAGAGGATGCCAAGAGGATCCGTTCATCACCTCCTCTAGTGGTGCACTCGCAGCTAGCAATTTCTAGGAGTAGGAGGTTGCATAGCCTCCTCTCATGCTTGCCAAGTGAGAGCATACACGCCGTGAGTCTGGTACTTAGTTTGATCTTCTATTTGTTATCCCCCACAGTGTAGGGAGGTAGATTCATCAAGAGAGGGCTCGTGAGGCCCATACATCACATATTACTAGCAGAGAGTGACGGAGGTTCAACCGTAAGTCAGCCGCTTCTCTTTTAGTTGATTTTCTAGCTCGGCGTGCTACCCGCACCGACCAAACTGATAGTATTCTCCTCATGGGGACTAACCACCACAGGAAGGTAGTTCCTATACACAAAGAGTCAGTGGTGTCTCCACCCGACCGCTTTACCCCACATCCTCCATCGCTAGTGCAGGTTTTAACATCTCCCATTCTATCTAAGGCCATGAAGGTCATATCCAGGGAAAAATGTACCCTGATCTGATATTAAGGGATCATCTCCTACACGCCCATTATGGTAGGACTCTGACCTTCTGCCTAGTAGTGGTGAAGGAGAGACCCCGATCATCGTGGTTGTTCCTTTACCAACTCCTCTGATACAGCTGAATGTGGAGATGGTGATGGTTATCATAGATATTCCAGATGATAGGTCATTTTATGCAGTGGTAGAGGATAATCCTAGGATTGTTACCCCTATTATAGCTAGTAGCAGTCAGGAGTATCATTCTTCTAGTGAGTGTAGTCCTACAGATGAACTAAGGATAGAGGTCTGCCTCAAGTGCATGATAGATCACACCCATTAGCCTGTGCTATTTGTGAGTTAGATTGATCCTTAGAAGAGATAGTTGCATGCTATTTTATGGAAAAGAAGGAGATCTTATAGATGCATGGTCGATGAAGAGAGTCACTTCAATCCCAACGAAGATGACATTGAGGGATTCAATGAGTATGCTATGATACCAAAGGTTCTCTCTCAAGGATCAAAGCAGAATGTGATGAGGTTGATCAAGAAGACATCGCAAAATCAGCCCATCACCTCTGACAACAGTTAAGGCAGAAAGATGAACAAATTGATAAAATGGCATAATAGTTATAGGGCTTGTTAGTAGTAGTGTCAGTGCTTCACAAACAAGCCCCTCTAGCTCATCCTATTACAATCGATGTCAATCAGCCTGAGCTAGTGCATGTCTTAAACCTAGTTAAGACTCTACCTCCCATTGAGCAAGTTAACACTAGCATGTATAGGAAGGTAGTGGATTGTATCTCCATACAGGAAAAAAGATCTAAAATCCATGGTTGAGCAATAAGTGAAGGAAGCTTTAGCTCAAGCCCAGGGTGGATCATCGGTTCCAAAGGGTAGACCATACCTAGAGTAGTTCGATGCTATTCAATATCCCAAGGGTTTCATGCCTCCTTCCTTCAAGAGCTTCAATGGAAATGGGAAGCCGAGACAACATATAACTCACTTCAGGGCTAGTTGTTCTAACGCAGGTGGCAGTGATGCTTTACTCTTTAGACTCTTTGTTAGTAGCCTAGCGAGTATTACTTTTGATTGGTATGTTGAACTACCCAATAGTTCAGTAAAGGCATTTGCTAAGTTGGAGCAACTCTTCATCAAGAGATTTGTTGGAGCTAAGCAAAGGGTTAATGTAGGAGATCTCATTGTAGCCCAACAATACTCTGGTGAGTCACTTGTTGATAATATTCTTTGATAGTGTAACCTGAGTATAAAGTGCCAATGCCCTTACCACCATATGCTAGACCACATTTTGGAGGATTGCTTCACATTCAAGGACTGGCTTGAACATTGTTTCAAGACCGATGTTGTAGTTATCCCAAAAGAATACCTTGTGGAATAACTCTCCACTTCCATTAGGGTAATCCTTGGGGATATAAGTTTTCCTACTAAAACCAAAGAAGGTTGAGATATTTCTTTATCTAATACCTCTAAGAAAATAATTCAGAAGATCAAGAAGCTTTCTTTGCAAGTGCTTGAATCAGTTCAAACCTCCAACACCAAGGTTTACAAGTGCCAACTCTAAAAGATAGCTCAGTAGAGCAACATGTGTGTCGGCATGAGAGCCCTTTAGCAGCCACATCGTCTAGACTCACTCCAGTTGTAGCTTCCAACCGGTGACTTCTTCCATTTCATAGCTTTTCTTTCTACTAGTAGAACTATTGTATCAGCGGATAAGGGCTTCAAATCCATTACTCCATTCACTCTACTTGACTTCTACTTTGTACCACCAAATACTTCCAAGAAATTGAAGAATAAAGTTGATTTGAATTACATTTGTGTCTCTTCTGATGAGTTGTCTTCTTCTATTCCTAACGATAACCTTCAAGTCTAATTAACTATAATAATTCTGATCTTCCTCTTTCTAATTCATAGTCAGACTTCCACCTTTGAATACTATAGGTTCACCTCTTGAGATAGACTTGGAATCATCCATAGAGTCCCATAGAGAAGCTAGGTGAGCTCAAGTGCAAAACTTGCCACCACCTTTCCTCAAGATCCAAAGTCAACCTCCAGAGTGGAAAGGTTCTACCTTAGCACTTCTAGATAAAGGAAGTCATTGGCAAGATCAGAAGCCCTTCCAGTGATGCTCCACCCTTGGATATGCTTATGGAAGACTAGCTGAAGGTGAACTACAATGTCTTTCTCATCTAATAAAGTTGCCATCTAAGCTAAGAATATATGATTCCCTTGTCTTATCCAAAGAGATTATGGAGTCACTACTCAAGGCCCTCCTTAATCCTGAAATATGCTTAGCTCAGTTGATTGCTATAGGTGAGGAAGCACACTATGCAAAAGAAGCCCAAGGGATCACCTTCACAGATGAAGACCTTCTACTAGAAGACTTGGAGCACAACCATCCCCTATACATCACAGTCGACATGGACAGGTTCAGACTAGCCTACTTGATGATAGACATCTCTACCATCCAAGAAGATAGGATGATGTTGAGAGGATTTAATGATCAAAGTGAGCAGGCTTTAGGTTTTATAGTGTTATCATTGGAGATCAGTGACTGGAAGACTGAAGCCAAGTTCTACATCATTGATTCAAATACTTTATTCAATGCTTTATGTGGTAGGCCTTGGATACATTAGAACAAGATCGTTCCATCCTCCCTTCATCAGTGCATTAAGTTCATAAATGATGGAATTGAGTACTCAACTGGGATGAAAAGCATTTTAGTTAGAGGTTGAGATTTATGAGGATGCGACTTACTATCTTCCTCAAAACACCCTTTCTCATGAACTTGAACAAAATTCAAATGCAAATGCAAAAGCAAAAGAAAATGAAGCAAAATAAAAGATAAAAGAAAATGAAAAGAAAAAGGAAAGTCCAAGTGCGAAAGAAAGGGGAATTGAAGAAGAAGTGGATCCGCATATCACATTCCACCCATAATTCATTCCATCATATGAACATGTGGGTAGGATGGCAACCGCCAGTAGAGGCAGAGAAATAGAGTGCAGAGGTGGGAGACCCCTTAGTTGGCCTTCAACCAATAGAGGTCGTGTTCTAGTTCATAGGAGTATCCCTACTATTCACATAGACTTGGAATCCAGCTCGGAGGATGAGTCCAATGTGATTAGTATACCAGCCATCCCCTCTCAACGGGTTCCATTGGAGGTGACTTTTGATCCAGCTTGAGACGAAGACCAGGTCTCCAAGAAAAACAAAGTATTCAAATTTGGTTTATGTTAAATTATTAGGCAGTAGTTGGGAACCCTAGCTCTTACCTCACTTACATCTCAAAAAGCTGAAGGTTTATTAGTTAAAGAAGTCCCTAAGTCTTCTAATGACATGAAGCATAAGAGGTTCTTTTTGGGTTCATCATCCTCAAGTCCAGAGCTTGATGTAGGACTTAAGGAAGATACTTTTAAAGAATTAATGGAATTACCTTATAACTTTTACTCATCTTGTGTTCAAAATCTTTTACATAAAGGTTTAATTCCATACAAATGGTCTAAGCACAGGTCAGAATACTTTGAAAAGCTATGAAAATACAAAGGGGAAGCACAAGAAAGGGACTAGGATTGTACAATGGGTCGGTCAATGATGAAGATTATTGCTTAGTTGTTACCAACCTTTTGGAGTCTGATAGGCTCTTCTCACACATCCCCAACTCATATGAGAATGTGTGTTTAGAAACTTTAGATGATCTAGATAATCTCTAAGTCAAAGAAGCACTGCCAGAGTTTGAAGAGGAGATTTATTCAACAATCAACAAGCTTAAAGAAATCAACCTCGGGACATAAGAAAATTCTTGCCCGACATACATTAGTTCATTTCTGAATGATGAAGAAACTAATGACTTAGTTAGGTTATTGACTAAGTTTAAAGACTGCTTCATATTGAGTTATGAAGAAATGATTATCTTGATGTAGTCACAAGCAATAGATAACATTACCCCTATTAAGCAAGCTCCTAGATGCATGTGATTAGAAATTGAACAACAAGGTCATTTCTAAGTCAAGAAATTAATCGATGTCGGTTTTCGGGAAGAAAAATATCTACCCGTTAGCTAGTGTCATCTCTTAAGAAGAAGAATGGCCAAATTTGCATATGCATCAATTTTAGGGACTTAAATAAGGCATGTCCTAAGGATGAGTTTCCTCATCCTATACTAGAGTTAATGGTAGACATCGCCTCATCTCATGCAGTCTTCTCTTTCATGGTTGGATCATCTGGCTGTAACAAAATCAAGATGTCTCCTAAAGATCAAAGAAAGACTGCTTTTCAAACCCCGATCAGAATCTTTCATTATAGAGTCATGCCTTTCAACCTTAAAAATGCTGGTGCTACATACCAACGTACCATGACTCAGATCTTCAATGAACTCATCCATCATCAGGTTGAGTGTTACGTTGATGATCTAAAGCTTAGAAAAGGAAGACCATCTCTTTGACTTGATAGTAGTTTTGAATGGTTAAGATAATATAATCCTCAAGATGAATCTCAAGTGTGCATGAGTCACTTGTGGAAATTCCTTGGGTTTATTATTCATGGGGAATAGAAATAGATCAAAAAAGTTAAAGTTATCTTAGAATGGTCCACCTCTAAGAGTTTAACTCAACTGATCCTTTCAAGGATATACATCTAAGATGCTTTATCTCAAACTTATCGTGATGAAAACCATTCTCAAGCACTTATCAAAAGGACACCAAGTTCAAGTGGATGATAAGTCGCATGCTTTCAAAGATATCAAAGAGTACTCTAGTGCCTCTATCCCTGTAGCCCATCCTTTACACTGTTGCATTAGACGACTCTCTCAGCACTCTATTGGCCCAAGCCAATGATGAGGGGAAGGAAAGCACTCTCTATTACCTCAACCATCATCTGATCCCTACTAAAGCAAACTATCCACCTAATGAGAAACATTGCCTAGCTTTAATCTTTACATCTCAGAAGCTATGAAACTACATGCTTTCTCATAAGGTGAACTTGATCTCTTAAACGAATTCATTATAGTATCTCATGATACATCTAATGCTTTCTAGATGTTTGGCTCATTGGTCCATGATACTCTCATAGTTTTATATCACATTTGTACCCCTTGTGTGGTAAAAGGATAGGCACTAGCAGATTTCTTAGTAGCACACCCACTTTTTGCTGATTCTCCGCTTAGTGAGGATCTCCCCGATGAACAAATCATGAACTTAGGGGAGGCTGACAACTATCGATGGGAGATGTATTTTCATGGTGCAGCTTCTTTTCTCAAAGGGGAAGCACCACAATCTATTCTCCTATGAAATGCAGGGGTAAAAATAGTTCTTATAACTCCAAATTATGATGTGATGAGATTCTCAAACTATCTTTCCAACCCCTGTACCAATAACAAAGCTGAGTATGAGGCTTTCATTATCAATTTATAGTTAGCCATCACTATCAATGTCAAGAGCATCAACATCTTTGGGGATTCTCAGTTGGTTATCAACCAGATTGCTAGGTCCTACCAAGTTCTCAAGCCCAAGCTTCATCATTACTATGAGTATACCATGAAGCTGTTGGCCTAGATTCTTGAAGTTACCATCTACAAGGTTCCCCGAGCAAAGAATGTAGTAGCAGATTCCTTGGAGAAACTTGCCAAAGGGTTGGCATGTCAGAAGATGAGTCCATTTCAATAAGGGTCCAAAATCAAAAAGTCTTATCCGTTATTGATTCTGAACTGATCGAGAGACTTTCTCTTGAAGGGGAGGTTTCCATTGCCAAAATGGATAATTAGGTAGATTGGAGGCAACCATTCATAGATTACTTGAACACTAACAAACTACCTCAAGATAAATCATAAGCCCATCAGGTGAAACAAAGAGCTCTCTCTTATGCCCTTATTGATGGTACCCTGCACCATCTGTCCTTTAACCAAATGTGGTTACATTGTTTGGACAAACATAAAGCCCATGGCATTGTAATCGAGGTACACTCAGATCTATGTCGAGCTCATCAATCTAGTCCAAATATGATGTCAAAGATCAAAAGACTTGGATACTATTAGCCTTCTATGATTACAGATTACATATATGTAGCTAGGAGATGCCATCAGTGTAAGGTGCACGGTGTGGTCCTCCACTAGCCACCCAATATTCTACACCCTACTTTGGCTTCATGGCCATTTGAGTGTTGGGGTACCGACATTATAGGTTCGATCGATTCTCCTTCTTCTAATGGGCATCGATTCATCTTAGCTTCTATCGACTACTTTTTCAAGTGGGTGGAAGCCATCCCACTCAGAGATGTCACATCTCACCATGTGCTTCAGTTTTTTAGGAACCATATCATATATAGGTTTGGGGTGCCTCAATGAATTATATCTGATAAGGGTACTGCATTCAAAAGCATGAAGATCAATAGCTTTGTCAGTAGATACGGTATAGATTAAAGATACTCCACCATCTACTACCCTAGGGCTAATGGCTTAGCAGAAGCATTTAAGAAAAGTCTCATCTAGATACTTAAGAAGACTCTTGATGATAATAAATGAGGAATGAGCGGTTGGTTGAAGCCTTGTGGGCTGCACACATACCAACTCCAACTCATATCATTTTTTAGTGTATGGGTCCAAAGTTATTCTTCCTTTAGAAGTTCAACTCCCGTCATTGAGGATAGCATTGGGTAACAAGATCACTACAGAGTAGAATACAAAGTTGTAATTAGAAGAGCTTGAAGGTTTGGAGGAGAGTCTCCTATGGGTGTGTCAGAACCTCGAGTTGTCCAAAGCCAAAATGATTCAAGCTCAGAACAAGCTGGTCCACCCCAGGTCTTTCTGAGAAGGAGAACTTGTGTTAGTCCTAAGGAGACCAATGATTGCCCATCGAAAGATTGGAGGCAAGTTTGAACCCACTTTGGAAGGCCCCTATGTCATAGAGAAGGCCTACTGAGGAGGATCTTATTAGCTTATTGATTTTAAAGGGGAACTCCCGATGCTTCAAATTAATGGGATCTACTTAAAAAAATATTACTCATGAAATAAATCATGTTTGAAAACAATCATTAATAAAAAAGAATAAAATCTGATTCCATTCATCAAATCTTCTCTTCTTTAGAAGTGTTATTTACTTGTCTTGGGAATCCGCCTTGACGTGTTTAGGGTAGGTGTAAGTGTCCCCCTGTGGCATTCTATCCCTCTTTCACAACATAAACATAATCCTCCTGACGCTATTAGAATAGGTGTAAGAGAACTCAAGAGGCATCTTATTTTAATTAGCATTACTAAGTTAGGTGTGAGAGAACCCAAGCGGCATCCTTTCTTAGTGGGAATTCTTGTTGCCATCCATGGCATCATTTCATAATTCCCCAGCATGTTTTAAGGTAGGTGTAAGAGTCCCCCAGAGGTATCTTATTCCTTTTAATATGTGCACACAACAAACATAAATCTTTTGTCTCTAACTACTTGATGTGGGAGCAAGCCCTGTGGCACTCACTCATTAGTTGTTTTAAGTCGGGTCTACATGCTACCTCGCTAGTATGTCACTCCAATGGTCACTTGTTTAAAGGATGTGAGTCCTCGTGCTTTCTTCCTAACTTGACCATTACAAACTAAAGAGTGCCTTATTAGTATGGCAGTCTTCACTGCCCAGCCAGTAAGCTACCTCATGCTAACTTTGTTTAAGAAGATGTGAGTCCTCATGCTTTCTTCTTGAACTAGCCATCATGCTCTAACTAGGTTGACTATATTTGAGGTTTAGGGTAAGTCCCCCATAGGCACCTTTTCTCTTGACTACCTTTGTGCTAATATAAATCCCTCAGTGGCATCCACTTAGTAGTCGCTCTAGGTCAGATAGCACCTGTCATGCTGAAGATAGACTATCTCAGCAATCCGTTTCGCTATAGGAGGATGTGCCCTAAGCTTTCTTCCTAGGCTAATTATTTTACATTGATGGGCACCTTAGGCTGGTTGATGTTCGCTATGCTGACATTGACTCACCCAATGAGTAGACCACTCTTGGTAGATATGAGTCTCTATTCTTTCTCCTTGAGTTGGACACTGAATACCTACTGAATTTATGACTAGTCATGTCATTTTCTCTAGGGTGTTAGATTAAGCCCTTACAGGGCCCATCCCCTGTGAGCACTTTATTTAGATCAAGTCCTTCGCAACCCCATTTAGACATTACCTGGGTTACTTTTGGATTAGACAGTACCCCTTTCCTAGTAGCCACCGCTGTGGTTGGAAAATTTGTTCATGGGATGCATAAATTCTCCCTTGGTTCAGTAAATTTGAGATAGGTCAAGGCTGATATAAGCTCCTTCTCAGTTTGATCCCTCATAACCTAATAGGGTCCATGATAAAAAAAACTAAAATAAAATAAATAAAAAGTGATTCACTTGTGGATTAGGAATTCAAGCTTCCAAAGGGCCCGTTCTCCTAAGCAGGCAGCCTATCTTTAAGGCAATGCTAGTAGAACTCCTTATAGGATTTGCTTGACTAGGTGAGTCAAGATAAATCCCTGGGTTAGTACTCACTCTGTAGTCACCCTTAGGTTGAGTTCAATCTATTTTTCCACAAGTAGGTTACCCCGGTAGTCATTCTTCTTTGAAAGATATGAGACTATGATGCATTCTTTCTAGTATAATTGTCGCAAACCGACGGACAGCCTTAGGTCGGGTTTGATTTGTTGCCCAAAGTAACCTATCACCCCAGTGGTCTTTTCTAATGAAAGATGTGTGCCCTCAAGCTTTCTTCCCTTCAATTGATCATTGTAAACTGAAAGGCACTCCTTTGGTAGGATAGTTCTCCTATCGGCCGGGAAGCTACTCCCTTTGTTTCAGTAAATTTGAGATAGGTCTAGGCTTCTATAAGCTCTATCTCAGTGTGATCCATTGCAAACCAACATAATCCATCAAAACAAAATTAAAAATGAAATCAATCTTGACTACCTTTGAGTTGATCTAACTCCCTAAGTGGCATTCATTCAAAAGTCAGCCTTAGGTTGGGTTCAATCTATTTCCTTACCAATAGATTATCCAAGCAACTGGTCCTAACTTGGAGGATATAAGTCTACTACGCTTTCTTCCTAGTACAACTGCTACATACCGAAAGGCATCCCTTTGGTTAGCTATCCCTACTATGTGTTTAATAGACTACCCCTTTTGGATTGGTAAATCTAAGCTAGGTCTTAGCCTTCATGGCTCCTATTCAGTACAACCCATTGCGAACCAACAAGGTTCATCTAAAAATGCAAACCTAATAAAAATTTATAACAAATTCAACCCTCTTCCCTAGTGAAACAAATCAAATCTTTTTCTCTTCAGTGAGAATTAAATCAAACCTCTCATCCCTTTGTGGATGATTTGGACCTGCTCTCCTAGTGGAAGGTTCACACTCTATCCTTTAGTGGATTTCTCTATCTCTCTTATGTCTTAGACATAAGTAGTGCCACATTGCACTAAGCTCTGGATTATTTCTTTTCCTTGGGTTAAGGAAAGATTATTTCTATTAGTACTTGTGATCTCTCACTATTTTTGATCATTTTGATCAACACCAATACGTGTGGAGTTCCTTGTTAGTCACACCACACCTATTGGGTGCCCTTTGTTGACCTCATTTCTAGAATAAGCTCTCAACCCCTCCATCTTAGACTTAGTACTTCTCTTAGATTTTAAGAGTTCTCTAGTCTTAAGACACATACAGTGATTAGGAGGACACTCCCCTAGCCCTAGAAGACTTAGAAGGTTTAGCCATAGAAGTAGGTCATGCCTTAGGGGTGTCAGGAAAATTCTACTACCCTTAGCTTAAACCATTCCCCACTTTCCTTCTTTCAAGTAAAACTCCAAATCAATTCTATTTGATTTTCTCCAAATTCAAATTGGCTCCATATGATTGAAATCATGGTTGAAATCTATGATTGAAACCCATGATCAAAATCCATCAAAAATTCCAAAGTTCAAATTTTGCCTATGTCCTTAACCTTCCCTTAAGGACTTAACCAAAACTATGATCTAAACCTATTCAAATCTTTGAGATTTTCTAATAATACATTTATATTCTCATTTATATTTATATATATAAATGAAATATAAATTCAAACCCATCAAATCAAATTCAAAATTAAAATTAATTCATGATAATTTTCAAGTCCCTTTATTTCAAGGACTTAGCCAAAATTTAACCTAAACCTTAATCAAAGCTATTCAAAACCTTGGGATTTTCTCAATGCTTATTTACATTCTCATATATAAATTAAATATAAATATAAATCAATCAAATCAAACCCTTAAATTAAATTCTAATTTAAAATCCTTGAAATTTTCCTTAAATCCTTTAAATTCCCTGAATGGATTTAACCTAAATCTTGATCAAACTTATTCAAATTCATGGGATTTTCTGAAAACTTATTTGTATTATTATTTATATTCTCATATTTAAATGAAATATAAATAAAAGTCAATCCAATCCAATCCAAAAATTACAATTTAAAAAAACTTTTAATCCTTTAAATTCCCTTTAATGGATTTAACCTAAATCATACTTCAAATCCATGAAATTTTCTCACGATCCATTTATATTCTCATTTATATTCACATATATAAATGAAATATAAATTCAAACAATCAAAACCAATTTCAAAAATCAAAGTCAAATCCACTCAAAATCCAATCTAAGCCTTTCAAGTCAAAATCATGAACTTAGTCAAAACAATTTCAAATCAAGCCAAATCCTTGATTTTTTTATGATGGTTCAATCAATCCTACAATCATGAGATCATATATAAATCCAAACTTCAATCATTCAATCAAAACCCAAATAAAAATTCAAACCCAAAACTCCTTCATATTCTTCCTTTGAATATGAAATTTTCAAATGGATCAAAATCCATTTGACTTGAAACCACTTGTAAATGGATTTATATTTTAATCATAAGTCTATATACAAGATCAATCAACTTCAAATCAGGCTTTGACCAAGACATCTGACCCACTTAGGCTCACTTGACAAAAAGTGACCTAAAGTACCCTTATGAGCCAACTTTTCATCCAAACTAAATTGGATTGAACAAAACCTATATATCCCTCTCATCATGATCAACAATCATCATGGGATGATCAACCAACCAAATTGGGTCAAACTAAGTCAAACCTAAGGGTTGACCACACTTAACCTAAAATTAAACCTTACATAGCCAAATTCCACCATAGGCTGAATTGATTGAAACCATTGATCTAAGTTCACTCATGACTTATGTTTGAACTTGACCAAGCCAACATTTGAGTCTAACGTAGCCCAATTGGCTTACTTGACCCAAGTTGACCCGTTTTGACCTAAAGGGCCCAAATTTGTCAAAACTTGATCTAAGACAAATTGATTAGAACCAATGGGTCAAGTCCATCCCAAATCACTTGTGGAACTTGACCAAAGCCTCAATTGGCCAACTAGACCCAACCTAGCCCAATTGACCTTAGACCCAACATGACCTAAAGAGGTCATGTTGAGCTAAAAATGAACTTAACCCAAATTGATTGGAAATAGAGATACTAAGGCACTTCATATGACTAACCTAACCTAAACCTACCCTTAACCCACCTCAAATAGTTCAAAATAGGTCAAATAGGTCAACTTGACCCATTTGACCTAAATGAAGTCATATGAGCCAAAATTAAATCAATACCAATTTGAGTCAAACCAAGCCACCAAAATATTTCAAATGGTCATATGAACTTGACCCAACCCTTGGTTTGACCCAATTTGACCAAATGGTCAACTTGACCCCAAGTTGACCCATTTTGACCTAAATGGGCCAACATGAGCCAAACCCTACCAAATGGATTCCAAATGTAATGAAACTTGGCCAAACCTAGTTTCTCCACATATCCAACATGTCCAAACTAGAAAAGTAACAAAATGCCCACACTACCCCTAGGACATAGAACAAATTTTGTCCTAGCCCATGGGTAATTTGGTCATACCCTCTTTATAATCACTTGAGGCTTTCCTAAAAGCTCAAGGGGACTTAGTGATGAGTGGTGCACCTAACCCAATGGGTTTGGGTTAGCCCATTTGGCCCCTAGACCAAACCCGACCACTTAAAAAATTAAAATTCCCTCTTAAGCTCAATTCAAGCACATGGGAAGTTGGCAATACATTCAATAGATCAAACCAGCCATGTGCACACTCAAAATAGCCTAAACAACCTCTCCAATTTTGAGTAATTAGATCAAAATGATAAAGGAGGTGTCAGTCATCTAATTGCCATAGGGGGAGATATACTCCCCCTAATTCAATGAAATTTTCACTTGCCCTCTGTCGATTGAAGCCTAGAGACCCAGAGCAATCATCAAAGAGCACTCCCAAGTTTTTTAGAGAGGATTTGAATTTCCTATTTCTCAATTTTGCATAGTGCAAAAATAGGGGAGCTCAATCCATTAGCGAATTTCTTCCACACTTGATTTCTTCCCAATTTCTCTTGCACACTTCATCTAGGAGCTGAGCACCTAAGCTTCTATAGGAATTCTCATAGCAAGGAAGGATCAAATTCAATCAAAGCCAAAGCCCAAGCAAGGAGGGGTTGGTCCACCCATTGATCCAATCAATCCTAAGGTCTACGAATTTCAACATGGCTTCATCTCCACCAAATGAAGCTACCTCATCGATCTAGAGCACTGGTGAGGCATGAAAGTTTTCGATCACTAAACTAAATATGGTGTGGAGCTTTGTGAGAGAAAGTTTCACCTCATCGAATTTTGACTATTGGATTTGCTGCTCTATTTCTCTAGATGGTACGGGTTAAATTTTGTGTGATTCCATGCTAGAATGAGCTTGGATCTTCCCCTTAATCATGGACGGTGTCTATTGATCAAGGGAAAGAACTTGGCTCATCTCAACCGTCCATTCGTGCATTTTAGATGGATAATTGATATTATTTAGCACATTTAGAATTATAATTATCCTTTATAAACCACGGGGGAATCCTCAGCTATCAGAACTTTGATCAGATGGCCTAGAATATAAGTGCGTGCACTGTCGCCGCCTTTACGAGGTGACAACTTAAGTTGTCCCCTCAAGGAGCGATGCGTGTAAAGCGCACTGACCGTTGCCGCCATGCGTCGCGCCGTGAGCTAAGGATTAATGAGGGATTAGTTTAGTGTATTAATTAATTTCTAATTAATATATGAAAATTCAAAAATGCATAACTATCCATAAAAAAATTTAAAAAATATGAAATAAAAACCTATGGATAGAAAATTAAACCTCAAACATTAAATTAATTTTGATGAATTTTGAGTTAGGGTTTTCTTTGAATTTGGGTTTTATTGGAAGGTATATTTTGCTAATTACTCTTTGATTAATTTTAAATTTCTTTACTCTTTGATTAATCTTAAATTTCTTGTGTATGTTTTAAGGGATGACCTCTACCTCCCCTGATTTTCTAGGGATTTATTAAAGGCTTGATTAGAGTAACTGCATATGGTTTCCTTAATTACCCTTATTATATAATTAAGCATAATTAGGGTATGATTAGTGGTTTTACCCTCTAATTAGGGTTAATTGAGGTCAGATCTAGTAAGTAAGAGGTTTATTCAATAATTTTGGGGTATTTCGCCTAAGCTATTCCATATACCCCCTCTTCTCTCCTTAATCTCCTCTTAATTAAGGGTTAAATCATTAATTATCCCTTTAATAAATTTTCAAAAATTCTAAAAAGTTCCATAAGTTAATTAATCTACCTTTGGTAGATGCTTAGGTGTTTAATAACCTAAGCTCAATTAAGAAAATCAAAATCCAATTCACATGTGTGAAAGGGTATCTTGAAATTACTTAAGCTAAATCCCTCAGCTTAATTAACTTTTAATTATGAGCCAAATTGCATTAGGCCTTTTCATTATTAGGTGCATTGCAAATTTAAATTCCCTGTCAGTTTTATATCATCTCATTGGCTTATAATTACTTAATTAATTCTTCTAAGGTGGTGTAGGTAAGGGTTAATTAAGTCACTTAAATCATACCTTAGCACATAAAAATGGATATAATTACCTAAAAATTAAACAAAAATATCAAACACATGTGGGAATGGATTAGGAATAGCAAACTCATCTCACCTTTTCAAAATTAAGTCATACTTCAAACTAAACAAAAATTACTTTGAAACTCACTTTGATTTATTCTAAATTTTCTCATTCTATATGAATGTCTTTAGGATTTAAGTGAACTGAGTTTGTTTACATGCTTCCATTGCTTTTGATCTTTTTCGACATGTTAAGTTATATGCCATGTGATTTCATGCATTCATAATCTCATGTTTTAAATTTTAAAATGAAATTGTTTACTTTATGTCAAATGTGCATGTGTTGGCTAAAGTAAAATATGAGTGGCTATTATCACTACTAAATCCAAATTATTTTCAAAATAAATAAATCGAATACCAAATCTAAAAGTGTGCTATTCATATCTTAATTACAAGCTTGCATGTGAAATATTATAAATGTATGCTTAGTATATGTTTCCTTTCTTTCCTATGTTGGTATAGTTTTGAATAGGAATTTTGGTGAGATATAAGGTTCATTTGAAAAGGACCTAATGCTCTCCTAATTTCATATACTATTCATCCCTATTCTACCATCTAAGAAGGGTTACCTACACTTACATACATAAATTCCCTAAACAAAACAAATCTATTAAATAACTTTAGCATCTTCCTTTTCTATTTCATTTCTTTTATATACATGTTTGTACTTAAGGAAAGTGGTATATTAGTCCTGACAACCCCGAGGTTGAGGCTTAAGTAGCCCTAAGTAGGTCTTGTACCTTACTCCTCTGGTTAACAATGGCATTGTACTCACTTATGCCTTTCTTAGTTTCATGTATGTATGTGAAATTTTGGATAATGAAAACCTTTTATACTTAAGAAAAATCATGCATATTCAACTTCTAAATTTTCTTAAATGGATTACTTAGCATGCATCATAAAGTGTGTTAACTACTCTCATTTTCATGTATAGATATGCTTAGGGTCCATCCATATGCATGTTATATATGTTGGGAAAAGAAATGAAGTAATGTGTGTTATGTGAATTTTGATTAATTTTATTTAATCTTAAAATGCCTTTCTTTTTGAATAGGTTTGTTTAGAGTTTATCTAAACTTAGGATTGATTAAAAGATGTAATAAGAACATTTACCTAAATGAAACAAAAATTTGAACCTACTTTAGAAAATTATTTAAGGTTAGGGAAGGAAAGAGAAGTTCTCTTCTCTTTCCCTCTCTTCCTAACTTAGTAATTAATTGAAGGTTTCACTTAAACCAAATCAAAACATGAAATAAAAGTAACCAAAAATAATTAAACAACTTAAATGAAACCCTCCTCTAAGTTAAACATGTTCTTCACACTTAGAAAATTTGAAACTAAAGCCTAAGCTAAGCATACCACACAAGCCTTCATAGCACACGCATTAGCCTAAGTCACCACTTCTAGCTTTAGGTTAGGTCGGTGCATGGTTTGATGTTATATTTTATTTTGTGATATATGTTTAGACTGGATGTTAGAATGTATACTCGTAGAATGAATGGTAGGACGTTCTTAGTCTAACTATTCTTTTATGCAGGGGATTGTGCTTAAGGGGCACTATCATAAATAAACAGATAAATGCTTTGCTTGTAGGTGCTTTATACCCCTAAATATAATCCATAGGCTAGGTGGACTTAGTCACCCATATGTGGGGTGATAAGTCCAATATACATGCTTGGGATGTGTGTGGTGTGATTTAACTAACCTTTATTTTGCAGGTGTTAGTTAGATTTCCACTTTTCTTTTCATGTAAAAATTTGTATAATTAGGTTTTTTTTGGAATGATTTGTTATGGGGATTAGGATGAGCATTGGTCATAATTCTATCTTATGTATCATGTGAAGTTTTGGAGAATCCACCTTCCAACCTTCCAAAGGAGGAACCAAAAGAAGAAAGAAGAAAGAAGAAGAAAAAAAATGCTTGAAGATCCCCATAACAATGAATTCCTTTGCTTAAATGTAATATTCATCTATAAATTGGGTTGTATAAGGGTAGAGCTCAGCTACCTAATTTGATATTTTTGGGTTTGTGCGGTGGTGCCTGACCATAATGGCCATTTAATCTTTTTGCAATTAGCTTTATAGATTGATTGATGATTTATTTAGCTTTTGCATTAAGTGGCATGGTTTTCCTAGTGTATTCATTGATTTATGTATGGCATGGATGTGGATTATGCTCTTTAGAGAAAATAAATCTTTTACTCAACTTAATAATTCAAATTAAAATTAAACAACTCATAACCTCACTTAAAGATTAAGTTTAAAATCAAGATAAAAGAATTTGTAACCCCTTAGCTAAATGAGAATTTCTTTATAATATCATGCACAAATACATCATATTTCACTCTTGATTGGAGGGCTTCCACCTTTTCTACAGAACCTGGCTTGACCTTTGAGGGTCGTGGTGGAAACTCACCTCCTCCCTTCTCACTAATTTTAGCCAATAATCTTCTTTTTCATGCATTAGTCATAAAAATCTTATTAGCCTGAGTCAAAATGATTTTCCAAGAATAAAATAAAATGAAATTTGAATTGCATTAAATTTAGGTCATTTGAAGCATACCTTTACATGATCTAGTCTGTTTAGGTAGTGAGTCTAAGGACTCAATCTCTTTCTATATAATAATAGCCTAGCTATCTTGCATGAGCATAAAGACTTGCCTACATGTATTTAAAATCATAGGAGTTAGTTGGTGACCACCCTAAGGCGATTATAAGTCCAAGCTATCAAGTGGTTTGTCCTCTCTTATGGAGGTAAACCAATTACCCATTTTTTCTTTACATTTAGGTTGTGCTTTTGGCCCTCGCCAAAGCTCCCTAGATTTAGGTTATGAGATTGCTTTTCCCCTTTTGTGGGCCATAAGTATAATTCTTCACCTCTTAGGCATTTCCTAAATCTTGTGTTAAAGAATCTTATGTCCTAAAATTCTAATGAACTCAAACAAACTAAATCAATTTCTAAAATGTAAAGTCCAATAATAGGAGAGTTTGAGAAGCTCGTTAGGTTTCTTAGCATCATGAGCATCTCCCACTTATTTCTCATTTTTTCCTCAATAATAACTTCATCTTTTGATCAATCCCATTTAATCTTCAAACACAAACCAATCGATTGATAGTCCTTCCCTATTAAAATTTTCAGAGACAATGATCATTTACCTTAATCGAGAGTTTTCCTAAGGGATTGCATCCCTTAGAAAGTAATTAACTATTGGAGCTTGCCCCTATAGGGAGCTTAATGAACTCGGTTTAAAATAAACCCTGCTTTACTTTTCTATGTAAAGTAGGAGAAGAATCTCTGATACATATGCAGACCCATCGTCCTTAAGAGTCCTTATTGAGGTGATTGGTTCCATTAATGGGTAGTGACTTCTATCTATTGAGATAGGATACTATTCCTTGATGACATACCTGATCACCTGAATAAGTACATCTACGGATCTACGTGGCGTCTTACCAAGATGAATTTTTATAGTGTCTTGCCTTTTCTTTCTCACCATAGATTTGTAGGTGACTCCTTATAAGAATTTTTCTCCACAATCATTTTAATCTTCCTAGACAATTATGAGGTTTGGTTAATTCAGATACTCTGGTTTATCTTATCTTAGAAATTAACTTGAATTATTTTGTTTTCTCGCTTGGTTTAATAACTTTCTATGTCTGTCTTCTCCTTTTTTTATTTACTTGGTCTGCTATTTATTTTTTTTGATATTCTGCTGCATTTTTCTAGTTTTCTTGTTAAGGTGGTGTTTTGCTCTTTAGCCTCTTCTATTGGTTACCTATTGTTATTTTTTCCCTGACCTATGTTGGGCATTGTGTTTACCTATTGTTAGCTTTCTTAGATGGGATTATCGGCTATTTTACTGGACCTATTGGGTTATGCTGCTCTCTTTTCATCCCTCATGGATGGATTAGGTGATTTTCCATTTATGGCTGCTATTTTTCTTTCCCCTCTTATTGTTGTGCTTCTTGCAGTTGTTATGTCTAGTTGAGGTTTTGTTTGGTCTCCTCTTCCCTCTAATTTGGCTATTGATGGTAATGTGACCTTCTATGGCTTTTGTTTCTTAGTTGTTAGGGTATTTACCATTAATTCGATGGATGCTTCAGTTGTTTACTATTTGAATTTTATTATGGTTCTT
This sequence comes from Cymbidium sinense, assembly GCA_021442155.1. Classification (NCBI taxonomy): domain Eukaryota; kingdom Viridiplantae; phylum Streptophyta; class Magnoliopsida; order Asparagales; family Orchidaceae; genus Cymbidium; species Cymbidium sinense. The sequence goes on along the minus strand of CM038229.1, from coordinate 65,036,285 downwards.
ATTCTCTATAATGGAACTACCTGCCTTCTAGTTTGCTTGTCTCATTCTTTAGTTTATTTCATTTATTATTTTGTCAATTGGCTGGATGGTTTATTGGGTTTATTTATTGAGCTGATTGATTTTTTATGTTGTGGTACTATTTGGCTTACTGATTTTCTTGCTGATCCGTTGCTTGCTGCTTGGTTAGCTCTTTTGCTTGTGCCTATGCTGTATGGGTTGGACTACTGGCTGAGGTTACTCTTGGCTCTATTGGCCTTGAATAATTTTGCTTTGATCTGGTTGGGAATAATGTTTTTACCACTACTATTATTAGGTGAATGTTTAGATCCGGGGATTTTACTAGTGTTTTCCTTTCAGCACGGGTTGGATACCTTTTCATGGTGGTCTTACTGTGTGGGGGATTTGTTGGCTTTTCCTTCTCCATCTATGTTGGGATAGTCTTATTGACACTATTTTCTCTTGGGATTGGTGGCAATTAGTTGACTGGGTGAATAGTGGAACTGCTTTTCCTATAGTTTGCTTTTCTATTGCATAGTATGCGGGTACTAAAGACCATCTACCTTCCACGCTTTAGTGGCTGCCTTTCCCCAGGTATGTAGGCTATGATGGCTAGGATGATTTCACACATAATTTTGGCTGGTAGCAACAATTGTGATGTAACCCTTCTTTGGAAATATGGATTCTCACGTTTGTTGTTGCCCCATTTATATGGTGACTAAGCCAGAGCCTTTCTTCTCAAACTCCACTTATTTTTCTCTTTCTTTAGTATTTCTTCAATTATTATTGCTTTTATTTCTCTAGCTATGCTAATTCCATTTTCTAGCTACTTTAGGGTTCTATTACTATTTCTCTGTAGGTTTCCAATTCTGGAGGTGGCCTATGCTTTTCTCATCTTCCCAAGCTCTCTGAAACTGTCTGACCCTTGGCTTTTCCATTTTGTTGTCATTGTATCTTTTATTATTTTTATCTTTATTCTTTTTTTTTTCTTATTTTGGATGTATTTAGATAGGGGATACTCTCACTAGGCTGATTGTAGCTCTTTGAGCAATAGTTTTGAGTTTATCCCCTCTTAAGGACCTTGTAACCCTTCTTTTGTGGCAAAATTCCTATATGGGTCCCAAAAAAAAACTTTAAACCCTAAACCCTAAACCCTAAACCATAAACCCTAAACCCTAAACTCTAAACCCTAAAACCATAAATCATAAACCCTAAAACCTAGAACCCTAAACCCTAAAACCTAAACCCCAAACCCTAAACCCTAAGCCCTAAACACTAAACTAATCCTAAACCCTAAATCTTAAACCTTGAATAAAGAAGTCATTATGAGTAGATCTAAAGAATGACCTAATCCTAACATAATTAAGGTAGCTAAAGAAAATGTCTTCAAGAGACTTTCCCTTGAGAATTAGAGATTTAAATACCTTAAATCCTAACCCTAAATCATATTATAATACCATTTATTATAGTATAATGTAGTATCATATATTTGAGCATGTAGTGACTCCTTTTCGGATGTTATAAGATGTTTTGAAATGTTTTAGTATATTATGGTATTGTGCCCTAGAGTTTATATTAATATAAATCATAAAAATATACATTTAATAAATCTAATGATGAAATTTGTTAAATTTGAAGTGGGAATTAGGTTTTAGTACCAAATGTGTGTTATGCCACTTGTAGTCTAAAAAATAAGTTTTTTGTTCAAAATAAATATTATATATTTTAGCATAGTTTAGCATCATATATCATAATATATTGTTCTGTGCATTTTAATTTCTTTTAGTATTTTACAATCTTGCAGTCGAGCCTACACTAGCATTATTTATAAAAATGTTGATTTAGACTTTAAAATGGAAAATTTTGGCCAAATTCATAATAGGTAGAGCATGACATCATAATATATTTTTTCAACTTAAAATATGTGAGTGATACAATTAGAATATATAGTTTTTTACTGTTCAGAGTAATTTTATGATTTTTTATCTTAAGCAATCCCTCGTACTAAAGCACCCTAGATTTAGGATCCGAGGTAGCTATTTAATTCAGGCTACGAGCATAAATCCTCACCCCTTAGGGATTCCCACAACCTTGTGTTGGTGGATTATAAGCCCTAGTAATCTAATTAAATTTCAACTCAAAACATATAATGTAAAGAGACGGATGTGCTCAATTATCCCTGAGAGTAAGTCTTCATCACTGAATTTAGCTCTTAAGATGTCCTTCGAGTGGCATGCCTCCTCTTTAATAGCGATCGATTGAGCTAAGCATATCTCTAGATCAAGTAAGGCCATGATTAGAGATTCCCCCATCTCTTTGGATAAGACAAGGGCGTTGTATATGCTTAACTTAGCTTGAGACTTTCTAAGGTGAGCTAGGACATTATAATCAACTCTGGCTTGGTCCTCCACATGCATATCCACAGGTGGAGCATTATATGGAGGGGCTATCTACTCACCAAAAATAATGAATTGCTTACCCGTATCCTGAGGTGCTACCCTAGGAGGTAGAACTTTGCTATTGCATAAGTTGACTTTAATGACTTCTTGGAATGATGAGCTTCTTGAAAGTTCTACTTTCTCATCGAGCATATCTATAGCTTCTCCTATGGGATTCTCATAGTGAGTTGACTCCAAGTCAATCTCAAGAGGTGAACCTAAAACCCTAAACCCTAAAACCTAAAACTTAAACCCTAAACCCTAAACCCTAAACCCAAAAAAAAAAACAAAAAAAACTTAAATCCCAAATCGTAAACCCTAAACCCTAAAAAGCTAAAAACCTAAACCTAAACTAAATAAAACCTAAAAATAAAATAAATAAAAAACCTAAAAAAAAATAAAATAAAAATATAAACTAAAATAAATAATTAAACTAAATAAAAAATAAAGCTAAATAAAAATAAAAAATCAAATCAAATCAAATTAATAAAAAATAAACTAAATAAACTAAATAAACCTAAACCTATTGGTTTACTTAATTTAAAAATAAAACCCTAAATCCTAAACCCTGAACCCTAAACCCTAAATCCCAAACCCTAAACCTATAACCCTAAACCCTAAAACCTAAACCCTAAACATTAATAAACCCTAAACCCTAAACCCTAACACTAAACCCTAAGCCCTAAAAGAATAATCCCTAAGCCCTAAACCCTAAACCCTAACACTAAACTCTAAGCCATAAAAGCATATACCCTAAAGCCTAAAGCCTAAACCCTAACCCTAAAACCTAAACCCTAAATGCATAAACCCTAAACCATAAAAAATCCTAAACCCTATACTTAAATTAAAACTTGAACTCTAAACATAAAACCTAAACCCTAAATCCTAAACCCTAAAAGAAAAAAAGCCCTAACCCTAAACCCTGAACCCACAACGCTAAACCCTAAACCATAAAGCATAAAACCCTAAACCCCGAACCCAAAACTCAAAATCCTAAACCTTAAACCCTAAAACTTAAAACCTAAACACTTAAAACTATAAACCTAAATTAAACACAAAACCTTAAACCCTAAATTAAAACCCTAAACTCTAAGCCCTAAAACTAATCTAAACCCTGAAACCCTAAAACCCTAAACCCTAAAACCCTAAACCCTAAACCTTAAACCCTAAACCTAAACACTAAACCCTAACCTGAACCAAAAAAAAATTATAATAAAACTCAACTAAAAATAAACCTAAACCTAAAAATTAAACTAAAATAGAAAACCTTAACTAAATTAAGTAAACTTAAAATAAATAAATAAAACTAAATAAAAATATAAAATCCGTAATTAAAAACAAAAATTAAAATAAGCTAAAATAAACAAAAAAATAAACTAAGTAAACTAAATAAACTTAAACTTACCGGTTTACTTACTTTAAAATAAACCCTTAAACCCTAAATCCTAAACCATAAACCCTAAACCCTAAACCCTAACCTTAAACCTGCAACACTTAACCAATAATCTAAATCCTAAACCCTAAACCCTAAACTCTAAACCCTAACCCTAAACACCAAACCCTAAACCTAAACCTAAATTAACTAAATAAACTAAAAAATAAACTTAAACCATAAAACCTAATAAATGTAAACCTTAAGATTGGGCGTAACCTGACCGCAGAACATCACAACCATGCTCATCTAAATCTTATTAAATGAGTCAAAATGATTGTCCAGAATAAAATAAAATGAAATTTGAATTGCATTAAATTTAGGTCATTTGAAGCATACCTTTACATGATCTAGTCTGTTTAGGTAGTGAGTCTAAGGACTCAATCTCTTTCTATAAAAAGCCTAGCAATCTTGCATGAGCATAAAGACTTACATGTATTTAAAATCATAGAGTTAGTTGGTGACCACCAAGCATTGTAAGTCCAAGTGTGTGGTTTGTCCTCTCTATGGAGGCAAACCACCCATTTTTCCGACATTTAGGTTGTGCTTTTGGCCCTCACCAAAGCTCCCTAGATTTAGGTTATGAGATTGCTTTTCCCCTTTTGTGGGCCATAAGCATAATTCTTCACCTCTTAGGCATTTCCTAAATCTTGTGTTAAAGAATCTTATGTCCTAAAATTCTAATGAACTCAAACAAACTAAATCAATTTCTAAAATGTAAAGTCCAATAATAAGAGAGTTTGAGATGCTCGTTAAGTTTCTTAGCATCATGAGCATCTCCCACTTATTTATCATTTTTTCCTCAATAATAACTTCGTCTTTTGATCAATCCCATTTTATCTTCAAACACAAACCAATCGATTGATAGTCCTTCCCTATTAAAATTTTTAGAGACAATGATCATTTACCTTAATCGAGAGTTTTCCTAAGGGATCGCATCCCTTAGAAAGTAATTAACTATTGGAGCTTGCCCCTATAGGGAGCTTAATGAACTCGGTTTGAAATAAACCCTGCTTTACTTTTCTATGTAAAGTAGGAGAAGAATCTCGATACATATGCACCCATCGCCCTTAAGAGTCCTTATTGAGGTGATTGGTTCCATTAATGGGTAGTGACTTCTATCTATCGAGATAGGATACTATTCCTTGATACATCACTAATAAGTACATCTATGGATCTACGATGCCTTACCAAGATGAATTTTTATAGTGTCTTGCCTTTTCTTTCTCACCATAGATTTGTAGGTGACTCCTTATAAGAATTTTTCTCCACAATCATTTTAATCTTCCTAGACAATTATGAGGTTTGGTTAATTCAGATACTCTGGTTTATCTTATCTTAGAAATTAACTTGAATTATTTTGTTTTCTCGCTTGGTTTAATAACTTTCTATGTCTGTCTTCTCCTTTTTTTATTTACTTGGTCTGCTATTTATTTTTTTTGATATTCTGCTGCATTTTTCTAGTTTTCTTGTTAAGGTGGTGTTTTGCTCTTCAGCCTCTTCTATTGGTTACCTATTGTTATTTTTTTCCCTTACCTATGTTGGGCATTATGTTTACCTATTGTAAGCTTTCTTAGATTGGATTATCGGCTATTTTACTGGACCTACTGGGTTATGCTGCTCTCTTTTCATCCCTCATGGATGGATTAGGTGATTTTCCATTTATGGCTGCTATTTTTCTTTCCCCTCTTATTGTTGTGCTTCTCGCAATTGTTATGTCTAGTTGAGGTTTTGTTTGGTTTCCTCTTCCCTCTAGTTTGGCTATTGATGGTAATGTGACCTTCTATGGCTTTTGTTTCTTAGTTGTTATGCTATTTACCATTAATTCGATGGATGCTTCAGTTGTTTACTATTTGAATTTTATTATGGTTCTTATTCTCTATAATGGAACTACCTACCTTCTAGTTTGCTTGTCTCATTCTTTAGTTTATTTCATTTATTATTTTGTCAATTGGCTGGATGGTTTATTGGGTTTATTTATTGAGCTGATTGATTTTTTATGTTGTGGTACTATTTGGCTTAGATTTTCTTGTCGATCCGCTTGCCGCTTGGTTAGCTCTTTTGCTTGTGCCTATCGTATTTGACCATCCGAGGTTACTCTTGGCTCTATTGGCCTTGAATGATTTTTGCTTTGATCTCGTTGGGAATAATGTTTTTACCACTACTATTATTAGGTGAATGTTTAGATCCCGGATTTTACTAGTGTTTCCTTCAAAGACCGATGGGTTGGATACCTTTTCATGGTGGTCTTACTGTGTGGGGGATTTGTTGGCTTGTCCTTCTCCATCTATGTTGGGATAGTCTTATTGATCTGTTTCTCATTGGTGGCAATTAGTTGATGGTGAATAGTGGAACCGCCTATAGTTTGCTTTTCTATTGCATAGTATGCGGTACTAAAGACCATCTACCTTCCACGCTTTAGTGGTCGCTTTCCCGTGTATGTAGGCTATGATGGCTAGGATGATTTCACACATAATTTTGGTAGCAACAATTGTGATGTAACCCTTCTTTGGAAATATGGATTCTCACTTTGTTGCCCCATTTATATGGTGACTAAGCGAGCCTTTCTTCTCAAACTCCACTTATTTTTCTCTTTCTTTAGTATTTCTTCATTATAGCTTTTATTTCTCTAGCTATGCTAATTCCATTTTCTAGCTACTTGTGGTTCTATTACTATTTCTCCAGGTTTCCACTGAGGTGGCCTATGCTTTTCTCATCTTCCCAAGCTCTCTGAAACTGTTTGACCCTTGGCTTTTCCTTTTTGTTGTCATTGTATCTTTTATTATTTTTATCTTTATTCTTTTTTTCTTATTTTGGATGTATTTAGATAGGGGATACTCTCACTAGGCTGATTGTAGCTCTTTGACCAAAATTTTGAGTTTATCCCCTCTTAAGGACCTTGTAACCCTTCTTTTGTGGCAAAAAAATTCCCTATATGGGGTCCCCCCCCAAAAAAAAACCTTAAACCCTAAAACCCTAAACCCTAAACTATAAACCCTAAACCCTAAACTCTAAACCCTAAAACCATAAATCATAAACCCTAAAACCTAGAACCCTAAACCCTAAAACCTAAACCCCAAACCCTAAACCCTAAGCCCTAAACACTAAACTAACCCTAAACCCTAAATCCTAAACCTTGAATAAAGAAGTCATTTTGAGTAGCTCTAAAGAATGACCTAATCCTAACATAATTAAGGGAGCTAAAGAAAATGTCTTCAATAGACTTTCCCTTGAGAATTAGAGATTTAAATACCTTAAATCCTAACCCTAAATCATATTATAATGCCATTTATTATAGTATAATGTAGTATCATATATTTGAGCATGTAGTGATTCCTTTTTGGATGTTATAAGATGTTTTGAAATGTTTTAGTATATTATGGTATTGTGCCCTAGAGTTTATATTAATATAAATCATAAAAAATATACATTTAATAAATCTAATGATGAAATTTGTTAAATTTGAACTGGGAATTAGGTTTTAGTACCAAATGTGTGTTATGCCACTTGTAGTCTAAAAAGTAAGTTTTTTGTTCAAAATAAATATTATATATTTTAGCATAGTTTAGCATCATATATCATAATATATTGTTCTGTGCATTTTAATTTCTTTTAGTATTTTACAATCATGCAGTCGAGCCTACACTAGCATTATTTATAAAAATGTTGATTTAGACTTTAAAATGGAAAATTTTGGCCAAATTCATAATAGGTAGAGCATGACATCATAATATATTTTTTCAACTTAAAATATGTGAGTGATACAATTAGAATATATAGTTTTACGTAAAATTTTATGATTTTATCTTAAGCAATCCCTCAAAAGCACCCTAGATTTAGGATCCAGGTAGCTATTTAATTCAAAAGCATAAATCCTCATCCCTTAGGGATTCCCACAACCTTGTGTTGGTGGATTATAAGCCCTAGTAATCTAATTAAATTTCAACTCAAAACATATAATGTAAAGAGACGGATGTGCTCAGTCATCCCTGAGAGTAAGTCTTCATCACTGAATTTAGCTCTTAAGATGTCCTTCGAGTGGCATGCCTCTTTTTTAATAGCGATCAATTGAGCTAAGCATATCTCTAGATCAAGGCCATGATTAGAGATTCCCCATCTCTTTGGATAAGACAAGGCCAGATATGCTTAACTTAGCTTGAGACTTTCTAAGGTGAGCTAGGACATTATAATCAACTCTGGCTTGGTCCTCCACATGCATATCCACAGGTGGAGCATCCTATGGAGGGGCTATCTGCTCACCAGAAATAATGAATTGCTTACCCGTATCCTGAGGTGCTACCCTAGGAGGTAGAACTTTGCTATTGCATAAGTTGACTTTAATGACTTCTTGGAATGATGAGCTTCTTGAAAGTTCTACTTTCTCATTGGGCATATCTATAGCTTCTCCTATGGGATTCTCAGAGTGAGTTGACTCCAAGTCAATCTCAAGAGGTGAACCTAAAACCCTAAACCCTAAAACCTAAAACTTAAACACTAAACCCTAAACCCTAAACCCAAAAAAAAAAAAAAAAAAAAACATAAATCCCAAACCGTAAACCCTAAACCCTAAAAAGCTAAAAACCTAAACTTAAACTAAATAAAACCTAAAAATAAAATAAATAAAAAACCTAAAAAAAATAAAATAAAAATATAAACTAAAATAAATAAATAAACTAAATAAAAAATAAACCTAAATAAAAATAAAAAATCAAATCAAATCAAATAAATAAAAAATAAACTAAATAAACTAAATAAACCTAAACCTATTGGTTTACTTAATTTAAAAATAAAACCCTAAATCATAAACCCTGAACCCTAAACCCTAAACCCTAAATCCCAAACCCTAAACCTATAACCCTAAACCCTAAAACCTAAACCCTAAACATTAATAAACCCTAAACCCTAAACCCTAAACCCTAAACCGTAACACTAAACCCTAAGCCCTAAAAGAATAATCCCTAAACCCTAACACTAAACTCTAAGCCTTAAAAGCATATACCCTAAAGCCTAAAGCCTAAACCTTAACCCTAAAACCTAAACCCTAAATGCATAAACCCTAAACCATAAAAAATCCTAAACCCTATAGTTAAATTAAAACTTGAACTCTAAACATAAAACCTAAACCCTAGACCCTAAACCCTAAATCCTAAACCCTAAAAGAAAAAAAGCCCTAACCCGAAACCCTAAACCCACAACCCTAAACCCTAAACCATAAAGCATAAAACCCTAAACCCCGAACCCAAAACTCAAAACCCTAAACCCTAAACCCTAAACCTTAAAACCTAAACACTTAAAACCATAAACCTTAAATCCTAAACACAAAACCTTAAACCCTAAATCCTAAAACCCTAAACTCTAAGCCCTAAAAACTAATCCTTAAACCCTAGACCCTAACCCTAAAACCCTAAACCCTAAACCTTAAACCCTAAACCTAAACACTAAACCCTAAAACTTAAAACCCAATAAAAAAAATTATAATTAAACCTAAATTAACTAAATAAACTAAAAAATAAACTTAAAACCATAAAAACCTAATAAATATAAACCTTAAGATTGAACCTGATCCAGAACATCACCGCCAACCATGCTCAATCTAGATCCGGCAAGTGGTGAAGGTGAGGCCGCTGTTATCGTGAGTGGTGGTGGGGATCTGAGGTGTCGGTGGTGAGGTGGTGGTCGGAGTAGTGGTGGTTTTGGAGGCGGGAGGAGCGACAGAGGTGACAGCCATGTTAGTGGCGGAGGGAGAGATCATGGATATCACAGTGGATTCCGTTACTCGAGAGGCTTGGGTGGTTCTGATGGGAATTATTGAAATCAAGAATGGCGACTGATCTGCAAGATAAGAATGTGTGTCTTTACAAGAAACCCTAAACCCTAAACCCTAACCTTAAACCTGCAACACTTAACCAACAATCTAAACCCTAAACCCTAAACCCTAAACCCTAAACCATAAACTCTAAACCCTAACCCTAAACCCCAAACCCTAAACCTAAACCTAAATTAACTAAATAAACTAAAAGATAAACTTAAACCATAAAACCTAATAAATGTAAACCTTAAGATTGGGCAGAATCTTGACTGCAGGAACATCACCGTCAACCATGCTCAATCTAGATCTAGCAGTAGTGGTGAAGGTAGAGGTTATGGTTATCATAGTGGTGGTGGGGGATCTAGAGGTGCTGGTGGTTATTGAGGTGGTGGTCGGAGTAGTGGTGGTTATGGAGGCGGGAGGAGCGACGGAGGTGACAGCCATGTTGGTGGCGGAGGGAGAGATCATAGATATCACGGTGGATTCCATTACTCGAGAGGCTTGGGTGGTTCTGATGGGAATTATTGAAACTGAAGAATGGCCGATCCGATCTGCTGCATATGGAACTGCGTCTTTACAGTAAAGATGGTTCTAGTTATTTAGGGTTTTTGATTTGCTCTATGGGAGCTCATTTTTATCTATCATCGCTTGTGTCTTAGAAAACTTAGTGTGTTACTTGGTTGACAAAATTGAAAAGAAGAAATGTTGAATCTGATCTCTGTCAAAAAAAAAAAAACCAAAAACCCTAAACCCCGAACTAAAACCTGAACCCTAAACCTAAAGCCTAAACCCTAAATCCTAAACTCTAAATGCTAAACCCTAAACCATAAACCCTAAACCTTAAAACCCAAAACCCAAAACCCTAAACCCTAAACATTAAAGCCTAAACCTTAAACCGTAAACCAAAAAAATAAAAAATAAAAAAATAAAAAATAAAAAATAAAAAAATAAAAAAATAAAAAAAACATAAAAAATAAAAAACCTTAAACCGTAAACCTTAAACCCTAATCCCTAAACCCTAAACCCTAAAACACAAACCATAAGCCCTAAACCCTAAACCCTTAACTAATCCTAGACCCTAAACCATAAGAAGTCAAAAACATAAACCTAAACAAAATAAAACCAATAAAATAAAATAAATAAATAAACCTAAACGTAAAAAATAAATAAAATAAAAACCTAAACTAAAATTAAACCTAAACCTAAAAAGAAAATAAAATAGAAAATAAAAATTAAACTAAAATAAAATAAATAAAAATTGAAATTAAACTAAAAAATAAAATACCTAAATAAAATAAAAAATAAACATAAAATAATAATGAAATAAACTTAAAATAAAAACAAAATAAACCTAAAATCAAAATAAAATAAACCAAAAATAAAATAAAATAAAAACTAAATAAAAACTTAAATTTAAAAATTAAACTAAACATAAAACCAAAAAAAATAAAAATAAAACCTAAACCTTAAACTAAAAAAAAAACTATACCTAAAATAAAAATAAATTTAACCTAAACAGAAACTAAAATAAAATAAACTAAAATAAATAAAACTTAAACATAAACCTAAAAATACTAAATCTAAACCAAAGCCTAAACCCTAAATAAATCAAAATAAGCTAAAACTAAACCTAACTCTAAACTAAAAAATAAAACTTAAAAATAAACTTTAAATAAAAACCTAAAACCTAAACCTAAAAAAATAAAATAAAACCTAAACCTAAGCCGAAAAATAAAAAATAATACCTAAACCTAAAAAATAAAATAAAAATTAAACTAAACTAAAACATAAACATAAACCTAAACCTAAATCTAAAAAATAAACTAAAATAAAAAGCCTAAACTAAAATAAATAAACTTAAAATATATAAACTAAACTAAATAAAAATAAAAATAAACTTAAATAAAAATAAAAAAATTAAAAAAAATAATATAAATAAAAAAATAAACTAAATAAACCCTAAACCTATGAGTTTACTTAATTTAAAAAAATAAAAAAATAAAAAAAAATAAAAAAAATAAAAAACCTTAACCATAGACCATAAACCCAAAACCTTAAACCTTAAAAGTAACCCTAAACTCCAAAGCATGAACTGTAAACCCTAAACCCTAAACCTAAACCCTACACCCTAAGCACTAATCCCTAAACCTTAAACCATGTAACATATAAACCTAAACCCTTAACCCTAGACCCCAAACCCTAAACCCTAAACCCTAAACACTAAAAACCTAAACTAAATAAAACATAAAAATAAAATAAATAAATAACCTAAATTTAAATAAAATAAAAATAAAAATTAAAATAAAAACCTAAACTAAAACCTAAACATAAAAGTAAATTAAAATAAAAAATAAAACATAAACTAAAATAAATTAAGTACAAACCAAAACTAAACTAAAAAATTAAATAAACCTAAAAATAAAAAACTTAAATAAATCAAAAACTAAACTTAAAGTAAAAATAAAATAAATCTAAAATAAAATAAAATAAAAAGTAAATAAAAATATAAACCTAAGAAATAAACCTAAAAATAAATAAAAAATAAAATCTAAACCCTAAACTAAAAAAAACCTAAACCTAAAATAAAGAAGATAAAATAAACCTAAACTTAAACTAGAATAAACTAAACTAAAATAAATAAAACCTAAAATAAACTAAACCTAAACCCTAAACTAAATATAATAAAATAAAATAAAAATAAACCTAAACCTAAACTAAAAAAATTAAACTTAAAAATAAACTTAAAATAAAAACCTAAAACTAAACCTAAAAATAAAAAATAAAATCGAAACATAAAAAATTAAATAAAAATAAATCTAAACTAAAAAATAAGCATAAACATAAATCTAAACCTAGAAAATAAACGAAAATAAAAAACCTAAAATAAATAAATAAACTAAAAATAAATAAACTAAATTAAATAAAAATAAAAAATAAAAATAACAAAAATAAAATAGACTAAAATAAATAAAAATAAACTAAATAAACTAAATAAACCTAAACATACTAGTTTACTTAATTTAATAAAAAAACCCTAAAGTCTAAACCATAACCCCTAAAGCTAACCTTAAACCTTAAACCCTAATCCTACAACCATAAACCCTACACCCTAAAAAACACTAAACCCTAAACTAACCCTAAACCTTAAACCCTAAAGCCTAAACCTAACCCAAACAATAAACCCTAATCCGTAAACATTAAAATACTAAATCCTAAACCCTAAACCCTAAAGCCTAAACCCTAAACCCTAAACCATAAATCTTAAACCATAAACCCTAAACCCTAAAACCTACAACCTTAAACCCTAAATCTAAGCATTAAACCCTAAACCTTAAAAACCAAAAATCCTAAACCTAAACTAAATAAATATATATATATATATATATATATATATATATATATATATAATAAATAAAAAGCCTAAACCTAAATAAAATAAAATAAATAAAATAAAATAAATACCTAAACTAAAACCTAAACTAAAACCTAAATGCAAAAACAAAATTAAATAAAACCTAAAAGCTAAACTAAAATAAAATAAGTCTAAAAATTAAAAAACCCTAAATAAATTGAAAACTAAACATAAAATAAAATAAAATAAAAACTAAATAAAAATGTAAACTAAAAATAAAACGTAAAAATAAAAAAAAAATAAAACCTAAACCCTAAACTAAAAAAAACCTAAACCATAATTAACCTAAACCTAAACCTTAAACTAAATAAAATAAAATAAAATAAAAATAAACCTAAACCTAAACTAAAAAATAAAACCTAAAATAAAAACTTAAAAAATAAACCTAAAAAAATAAAATAAAAACCAAAAGCTAAACCTTAAAATAAAAGATAAAAACTAAACTAAAAAAAATAAAAAATAAAACTAAACTATAAAATAAGCATAAACCTCAATATAAACCTAAAAAATAAAGTAAAATAAAAAACCTAAACTAAAATGAGAAAAACTAAAATAAATAAAATAAATAAAATAAAAAAATAAACCTTAATAAAAATAAAAAATAAAATAAATAAAAATAAACTAAATAAACTAAACAAACCTAAACCTAGCGGCTTACTTAGTTTAAAAAAAAACACTAAACCCAAAACACTAAATCCTAAACCCTAAATCCTAACCCTAACCCCTAAACTCTAAACCCTAAAACTATCCCTAAACACTAAACCCTAGACCCTAAATCCTAAAAAGCCCTAAACCCTAAACCTTAACCTAAAACTAAACCTAAACCTAAATCAAACCTAAATCCTAAATCCAAATGGTAAACTAACTAAACTAACCCTAAACCTATACCCTATACCTAAAACTAAACCTAAAGTTTTAAACTATAAGATAACCTCAAATTAGTAATAAAGCTAATAAACCTAAACCTAAACTTGAAACCCTAACCCTAACCCAACTAAACCTAAACCCTAAACCTTAACCTAAAACCTAAAACCCTAAACCTTAAACCCTAAACACCCTAAACCCTAAAGAGTAAACCTTAAACTTTAAACTAACCCTATACCCTAAGCTAACTATAAACCCTAAACCCTAAACTAACTAAACTCTACACCCTAAAGCCTAAACACTAAACCCTAAATCCTAAATCCTAAATCCTAACCCTAAACCATAAACCCTAAAACCCTAAACCCTAAAACACTAAACCATAAACCCTAAACCCTAAATTTTAAACTTTGAAAACATAAAAACCTAAACCTAAACTAAATAAAACATAATAATAAAATAAATAAATAAACATAAACCTAAATAAAATAAAATGAAAAAATAAACTAAAACCTAAACCTAAATTAGAAAATAAAATAAAATAAAATATATAATTAAACTATAATAAAATAAATAAAAGCCTAAACTAAACTAAAAAAATAAAATAAACCTATGAATATAAACCTAAATAAAATAAAAACTAAACTTAAAATAAAAATAAAATAAACCAAATATAAAATTAAATAAAAATTAAATAAAAACCTAAACTTAAAAGTAAATAAAAAAGAAAACCTGATCACTAAACTAAAAAAAACCTAAACCTAAACCTAAAATAAAATAGATAAAATAAAGTAAACCAAAACCAAAATTGAAATTTATAAATCCTGATCCTCAACCTAAAATAAACTAAACCAAAAGCTAAACCTAAACTAAATAAAGTAAAATATACTAAAAATAAACCTAAACCTATACTAAAAAATAAAACTTAAAAATAAGTTTAATATAAAAATTTAAAACCTAAACTTTGAAAAAATAAAATAAAAACCTAAACTTAAACCTAAAAATAAAAAAATAAAATCTAAACATAAAAATTAAATATAAAAACTAAACCAAAAAATAAACCTAAACATAAACCTAAACTTAAGAAATAAATAAAAATAAAAATTTAAACTAATAACAATAACAACAACAACAACAATAAGCCTTAATCCCACTAATCACATGAATCCTTTCCATCAGGTCCTATTATGTGTAAAAAATTTAAACTAAACTAAATAAAAATAAAAAATAAAAAATAATAAAATTAAAAATTTAAAAATAAACTAAAATAAATAAATAATAAACTAAATAAACTTAATAAACCTAAACCTACCAGTTTACTTAATTTAAAAAAAAACTAAACCCTAAACCTTAAACCCTAAATCCTAAATCCAAAACCCAAAACCATAAACCCTAAAACGAACCCTAAACCCTAAACCCTAAACCTAAATAAAAACAAAACCTAAAACCTAAACCTAAAACAAAAAAATAAATAAAAATAAAAGAAAAAGAAATAAAAGAAAAAAAATTTAAAACTAAACCTAAACCTAAATCCCAAAACCATAAACCCTAAACCATTAACCCTAAATGAACTAAATACTAAACCTAATAAACCTAAACCTAAACTAAATGTTAAACCTTGAAAATAAATCCTAAACCCTAAACTAATCCTAAACCCTTAACCATAAACCCTAAATCTTAAACACTAAACCCTAAACTCTAAACCTAAACCCTAAACCTAAACCCTAACCCTAACCCTAAACCCTAAACCCTAAACCTTAAACCTAAACCCTAAACCCTAAAACCCTAAACCCAAAATCCTAAACTAATATAAACCCAAAACCCTAATCCCTAAAAACCCTAAACCCAAAATCCTAAACCATAAACCCTAAACCAGCCCTAAACCTTAAGCTAACCTTAAACCCTAAACCTTAAATCTTTAAAATTATAAATAGTAAAGCCTAGAAACTAAACACTAAACCCTAATCTATAAACCATAACCTTAAATACTAAACCTTAAACCCTAAATCGAAAACTATAAACCCTAAAAACCTAACAACCTAAACCTAAATAAAACAAAAACTAAAATAAAATAAAAACCTAAGTTAAAACCTAAACCTAAACCTAAAAATAAAATAAAAAAATTAAAATAAACTAAAATAAAATAAATAAAAATCTAAACTAAACTAAAAAAATAAAATGAACCTAAGAATAAAAAACCTAAATAAAATAAAAACTAAATTTAAAATACAAATAAAATAAACTTAAAATGAAATAAAATAAGAATAAAATAAAAACCTAAACTTAAAAAACAAACCTATAAATAAAATTGAAAAATAAATAAATAATAAAACCTAAACCCTAAACTAAAAAAAACTTAAACCTAAAATAAAAATAAATTAAACCTAAGCCTAAACTAAAATAAAATAAACTAAAATAAAAAAACCTAAAATAAACTAAACCTAAACCTAAACTAAATAAAATAAAATAGACTAAAAATAAACCTAAACCTATACTAAAAAATAAAACCTAAAATAGAAACCTAAAACCTAAACTTAAAAAAATAAAATAAAAAAATAAACCAAAACCTAAAAATAAAAAATAAAACCTAAACCCCAAAAATAAAATAAAAATAAAACTCAACTAAAAAAATAATCTTAAACCTAAACCTAAACTTAAAAAATAAAATAAAATGAAAAACCTAAACTAGAATAAATTAACCTAAAATAAATTAATTAAACTAAATAAAAATAAAAAATAAACTAAAATAAAAATATAAAATAAAAGAAACTCAAATAACTAAAAAGAATAAACTAAATAAACCTAAACTTACCAGTTTACTTAATTTGAAAAAAAAACCCTAAACCTTAGATCCTAAACCTTAAACTCTAAAAGTAACCGTAAACTCTAAACCCTAAACCTACTACCCTAAACCTACAACCCTAAACCCTAAAACCTTAAACACTAAACCCTAAATAATAAACCCTAAATACTAAACCCTAAAACCCTAAACCCTAAACCCTAAATAATAAACCTTAAAACCCTAAACCCTAAACCCTATGCCCTAAACCATAAACCCTAAAACTTACAACCCTAAATGCTATACCCCAAACAAAACTTAAACACTAAACCCTAAACTAACTTTAAACACTAAACCCAATACCCCTAAATTAACCCTAAACCCTAACCCCTAAACTAACCCTAAACCCTAAACCCTAAGAATGGGAAAAATAACGAGAAGATCGCAACTACTCAATCTAGATCAAAAAAAGCATAATTATCTAAAGTGGTGGTGGGGCATCTAGAGGTGTTGGTGGATATAGATGTGGTGGTCGGATAAGTGGTGGTTTTGGAGGAGAGAGGAGCGACGAATGTTACAATCATGGTGGTCGTCGAGGGAGAGATCAGGGATATGATGGCGGATCCTGCTACTCGAGAGACCGAGGTGGTTCTGATGGAAACAAGAAATAAGAATACCGATCGGTTGCTTAAGGAACTGCTAAGAGATGGTTCTACTTATCTAGGGTTTTTGATTTGCTTTATGGGTGCTCATTTTTTATCTATGTCATTACTTGTGTCTTACAAAACTTGGCGTGCTACTTGGTTGATGAAATTGAAAATAAGAAATGTTGAATTTGAATTTATTCTTTATTAAAAAAAATCTTAAACCCTAAATCCTAAATTAAAACTTAAACCCTAAACACTAAACCCTAAATAAATAAAATAAACTAAATAAAAAAAATAAACCTAAACAAAAATAAAAAATAAAATAAATTAAAATAAATAAAAAATAAACTAAATAAACCAAACAAACCTAAACCTAATATTAATAAAACACTAAACCCAAAACACTAAACCCTAAACCTAAATCTAATCCTTAAACCCTAAATATAAACCCTAAAACTATCTAAACACTAAACCTAAACTTAAACTAAAATCTAAACCCTAAACCCTAAACCCTAAACCATAAAATAACCGTGAAACCTAAACCCTAAACCTTAACCCTAACCCTAAATCCTAAATGGTAAACCATAAACACTTAACACTATACTAACCCTAAACCCTAAACCTTATACCCTAAAAGCCCTAAACCCTAAAGCTTAAACCCTAAGATAACCCTAAACCCTCAAATCAGTAAACCCTAAAGCCTAAACACTAAACCCTAAACCCTAAACTCAAAACCTAAAATAACACCCTAACCTCAACTAACTCTAAACCTAAAACCCTAAACATTAAACCCTAAAAACCCTAAACCTTAAAGAGTAAACCTTAAACCTTAAACTAACCCTAAACCCTAAACCCTAAACTCACTAAACCCTAAACCCTAAAGCCTACACACTAAACCCTAAATCCTAAATCCCAACCTTAAACCATAAACCCTAAAACCCTAAACCCTAAAACACTAAACCCTAAAGCCTAAACCCTAAACCTTGAAAATATAAAAACCTAAACCTAAACTAAATAAAACATAATAATAAAATAAATAAAAAAACCTAAACCTTAATAAAATAAAAACTATACTTAAAATAAAGATAAAATAAACCTAAAATAAAATTAAATAAAAATTAAAAATTTAAACTAAAATAAATAAACTAAGCAAAATAAAAATAAAAAAATAAATAAAATAAATAAAAATAAACTAAATAAACTAGATAAACCTAAACCTACAAGTTTACTTAATTTAAAAAAAAAACCTAAACCCTAAACCCTAAATCCTAAATCCTAAACCTAAACCTAAACCTAAAATAATCTAAATTTAAACCTAAACCTAAAATAAATTAAACCTAAACCTAAACCTAAGCTAAATAAAATAAAAGAAACTAAAAATAAACCAAAACCTAAATTAAAAAATAAAACTTAAAAATAAACCTAAAATAAAAACCTAAAACTTGAACCCAAAAAAATAAAATAAAAACCTAAACTCTAAACCCTAAGAATGGGCAGAACTTTGATGGCATGAACATCATAACTAGATCCACCTAGATCATGGAGGCAAAGGCGAGGTATTATTGCGTGGTGGGGAATCTGGAGGTGATGGTTGATATGGAGGTGGTGGTTGGAGCAATGGTGGTTATGGAGGTGGGAGGAGAGACGAAAGTTACAGTTGTTGTGGTGGCGGAGGGAGAGATCTGGGATATGATGGCGGGTCCCACTACGCGAGAGGCAAGGGTTGTTTTGATGAGAACTGGAGAAACTAAAGAATGACCAATCCGATCTGCTACTCATGGAATTGTCTTTACAGTAGAGACAATTCTACTTATCTAGGGTTTCTGATTTGCTCTATGGGTGCTCATTTTTTATCTATGCCGTCGCTTATGTCTTAGAAACTTGGGGTGCTACTTGGTTGACAAAATCGAAAAGAATAAATGTTGAATATGAATTTGTTCTCTATTAAAATAAACCTTAAACCTTAAAACCTAAACACTAAACCCTAAATCCTAAAATAAAACTTAAAATATTAACCTGAAACTTAAACCCTAAACCCTAAATACTAAACCCTTAAAACCCTAAACCCTAAACACTAAACCATAACTTGTAAACCCTAAACCTTAATCCTTAAATCCTAAACCCTAAACCTTAAACCTTAAGTCATAAACCCTAAACCCTAAACCTAAACCCTAAACCCTAAACCCTAAAACCATAAACTCTAAACCCTAAAACATACAACCCCAAACCCTAAACCCTAAACCATATACCTTAAACCCTAAACCCTAATCTCTAAACTAACCCTAAACTAACCATAAACTCTAAGCCCGAAACCCTAAACTAACTATAAACCCTAACCCTAAACCCTAAGCCCTAAACCTTGAATAAAGATGTCATTAGGAGTAGATCTAAAGAATGACCTAATCTTAACATCATTATGGAAGCTAAAGAAAATGTATTCAAGAGACTTTCCCTTGATTATTAAAGATTTGAATACCCTAAACCCTAACCCTAAATCATATTATATTATCATATATTATAGTATAATGTAGCATCATTTATTTGAGCATATAGCGATGTGTTTTTGGATTTTATAAGATGTTTTGAAATGTTGTAGTGTATTATAGTATTGTGCCCTATAGTCTATATTAATATAAACCATAATAAAACCTAAACCTAAACTAAAAAATAAAACCTAAAAATAAACCTAAAATAAAAACCTAAAACCTAAACCTAAAAAACAAAATAAAAACCTAAACCTAAACTTAAAAATAAAAAATAAAACCCAAACCTAAAAATTAAATAAAAATAAATCTAAACTAAAAAAATAAGCATAAACATAGACATAAACCTAGAAAGTAAACTAAAATAAAAAACGTAAATAAAAATAAATAAATTGAAAATAAATAAAGAAAATTAAATAAAAAATAAATAAAAACTAAAATAAAAATAGAATAAATAAAATAAACTAAAATAAATAAAAAATAAACTAAATAAAATAAATATACTAAATAAACCAAAACCTACTGGTTTACTTAGATTAAAAGAAGCCCTAAACTCAAAACCCTAAACCCTAAATCCTAAACCCTAAACCATAACCCTAAAACAAATCTTAAACCCTAAACCCTAATCATATAACCCCAAACCCTAATCCCTATACCCTAAACCCTAAAAAACATTAAACCTTAAACACTAAACCCAAAACTAACCATAAACCCAAAACTCTAACCCTACCACTGAACCCTAAATCCTAAAACATAAAACCCTAAACCCTAAACCCTAAACCCTAAAGCCTAAACCCAAAACCCAAAACCCAAAACCCAAAATCTTAAACCCTAAACCCTAAACCCTAAACCCTAAACCCCAAACCCTAAACCCTATACACTAAACCCTAAAAACCAAAAAACCTAAACTAAAAAAATATAAAACTAAAATAAATAAAAAAAGCCTAAACTTAAATAAAATAAATAAAATAAAATAAAATAAAATAAAAACCTAAACTAAAACTAAACCTAAACCTGAATGCAAAAATAAAATTAAATAAAAACTTAAAACTAAGCTAAACTAAAATAAAATGAACATAAAAAATAAAAAACCTAAATAAAATAAAAGTTAAACGTAAAATAAAATAAAATAAACCTAAAATAAAATAAAATAAAAACTAAATAAAAACCTAAATCTAAAAAAAACCTAAAAATAAAACCTAAAAATAAATAAGAAATAAAACCTAACCCCTAAACTAAAAAAAAATACCTAAACCTAAAATGAAAAAAAACCTAAACCCTAAACTAAATAAAATAAATTAAACTAAAAATAAACCTAAACCTAAACTAAAAAATAAACCTAAAATAAAAACATAAAACCTAAACCTAAAAAAATTAAATTAAAAGCTAAACCTAAACCTAAAAATAAAAAATATAACCAAAACTAAAAAATAAGGCTAAAAAAAACTAAATTATAAAATAAGCATAAACCTAAATCTAAGCCTAAAAAATAAACTAAAACAAAAAACCTAAACTAAAATAAGTAAACCTAAAATAAATAAACTAAACTAAATAAAAATAAAAAATAAACTTAAATAAAAATAATAAATAAAATAAACTAAAATAAATAAAAAAATAAACTAAATAAATCTAAACCTAGTGGTTTACTTAACTTTTTTAGAGAAACACAAAACCCAAAACACTAAACCCTAAACCCTAAATCCTAAACCTTAAACCTTAAACTCTAAACCCTAAAATTATTCCTAAACACTAAACACTAAACCCTAAACCCTTAAAAACCCTAAGCCTTAAACCCTAAACCCTAAAATAACCCTAAAACTAAAACCCTAAACCTTAAACCCTAAACCCTAACCCTAACCCTAAATCCTAAACCATAAACCCTAAACCCTATACCCTAAACACTAAACTAACCCTAAACCCTAAAGCCTTAAGCCTAAAGCCTAAAATAACCCTAAACCCTAAGCTAACCCTAAACCCTAAACCCTCAAATACATAAACCCTAAATCCTAAACACTAAACCCTAAACCTTAAATCTTAAAACTAAAACCCTAACCCTACCCCTAACCTTAAACCATTAACCCTAAACCCTAAAACCCTAAACTTTAAATCTTAAAAACCCTAAATCCTAAAGAGTAAACCTTAAACTTTAAACTAACCGTAAACCCTAAGCTAATCATAAACCCTAAACCCTAAACCCTAAACCTAAAATGCACTAAACCCTAAATGCTAAAGCCTAACCAATAAACACTAAACCCTAAATCCTAACCCTAAAACATAAGACCTAAAACCCTAAACCCTAAAACACTAAACCATAAATCCTAAACCTTGAAAACATAAAAACTTAAACCTAAACTAAATAAAACCTTATAATAAAATAAATTAAAAAAACCTAAACCTAAATAAAATAAAATAAAAACATTAACTAAAACCTAAACCTAAACATAAAAATAAAATAAAATAAAATATAGAAATAAATAAAAATAAAATAAATAAAAGCCTAAACTAAATTAAAAATAAAATAAACCTAAGAATAAAAACTTAAATAAAATAAAAACTAAACTTAAAATAAAAATAAAATAAGCCTAAAATAAAATAAATAAAAACTAAATAAAAACTTAAACCTAAAAATAAATAAAAAATAAAACATAATGACTAAACTAAAAAAAACCTAAACTTAAACCTAAAATAAAATAAACAAAATAAAGTAAACCTAAACCTAAACTGAAATAAATAAATCATAAACCTAAACCTAATGCTAAACCTAAACTAAATAAAATAAAATAAACTAAAAATAAACCTAGACCTATATTAAAAAAATAAAACCTAAAAATAAACTTAAAATAAAAACTAAAAACCTAAACCTTAAAAAAACAAAATAAAAAAACAAAACCTAAACCCAAAAATAAAAAATAAAACCTTAACCTAAAAAATTAAATAAAAATAAAACTAAACTTAAAAATAACCCTAAACCTAAACCTAAACCTAAAAAATAAATAAAAATAAAAAAATTAAACTAAAATAAATAAACTAAACTAAATAAAAATAAAAAAAATTAAACTTAATAAAAATAAAAAAAATAAAAAATAAACTAAAATAAATAAAAATATACTAAATAAACTTAAACCTATTGGTTTACTTAAATTTTTTTTAAAAAAAATCCTAAATCATAAATCCTAAACCCAAAACCATAAACCCTAAAATAAACCCTAAACCCTAAACTAAACGTACAACACAAAACCTACAACCCTAAAACCTAAACCCTAAATCCTAAATAATAAACCCTAAACTAATAATCCTAAAACTAACCTAAAATCATAAACACTAAACATACAACCCTAAACCCTAAAAAACCTAAAACCCTAAACCCTAAACTAACCCTAAACCCTAAATCTTAAACCTTAAACTCTAAACTCTAAACCGTACACCCTAACTCTAACCCTAAACCCTAAACCCTAAATAAAACCCCTAAAGCTCTAAATCCTAAACCCTAAACCTAAACTAAACCTAAACTCTAAAACCTAAACCCAAAATCCTAAACCATAAACCCTAAACTAACCCTAAACCATAAGCTAACCCTAAACCCTAAACCCTAAACCCATAAAATTGTAAACCATAAAGCCTAAAAAGTAAATACTAAACCATAATCCCAAAACCCTAACCTCAAATCCTAAACCCTAAAACCCTAAACCCTAAAAACCTAAACCCTAAACCTTAAACCCTAAATACCTAAAAACCTAAACGTAAACTAAATAAAACCTAATAATAAAATAAAAAATAAACCTAAACCTAAATAAAATAAAAATATAAAATAAAAACCTAAATTAAAACCTTAACCTAAACCTAAAAATAAAATAAAAATAAAAAAAATTAAATTAAACTAAAATAAAATAAATAAAACCTAAACTAAACTAAAATATAAGATAAACCTAAGAATAAAAAACCTAAATAAAAAAAAAGTAAAGGTAAAATAAAAGTAGAATAAACCTAATATTAAATAAAATAAAATATAAATTAAATAAAAACTTAAACCTAAAAAATAAACATAAAAATAAAAACAAAAATAAATAAATAATAAAATCTAAACCCTAAAGTGAAAATACCTAAACCTAAAATAAAAATAAATTAAACCTAAGCCTAAACTAAAATAAACTAAATTAAAATAAATAAAACTTAAAATAAACTAAACCTAAACTAAATAAAATAAAATAGACTAAAAATAAACCTAAACATAAAACTAAAAATAAAACCTAAAATAAAAACCTAAAATCTAAACCTAAAAATTAAAAATAAAAACATAACTCTAAACCTAAAATTAAAAATTGAAACTTAATCCTTAAAAATAAAATAAAAATAAAACTCAACTAAAAATAAACCTAAATGTAAGCCTAAAAAATAAATTAAAATGAAAAACCTAAAATAAAATAAATAAAGCTAAAATAAATAATTTAAATTAAAAAAAGAAAAATTAAACCAAAATAAGATTAAAAAATAAAATAAACTCAAATAAATATAAAAATATACTAAATAAATTAAATAAACCTAAACCTACCAATCTACTTAGTTTAAAAAAAAAGTCCCTAAACCCTAAATCCTAAACCTTAAACCCTAAACCCTAAAAATAACCTTAAACCCTAAACCCTAAACATACTACCCTAAACCTACAACCCTAAATCGTAAAACCCTAAACTCTAAATCCTAAACCCTAAACCATAAACCCTAAAACCCTAAACCCTAAACCCTAAATAATAAACCCTAAAACCCTAAACCCTAAACCCTAAACCTTAAACCCTAAACTCTATAACCTAAAACCCTAAACTCTAAAGCTAAACTAAACTTAAACCTAAATCTTAAACTAACCTTAAACCCTAAACCCTAAACCCTAAACTAACCTTAAACCATAAAATAACCCTAAACCCTAAGAATGGGAAGAACCTTAATGACATGAACATCACCGTCAACTAGGATTAGTCTAGATCTAGTGGTGGAGGCAAAGGAGAAGGCAGCGATTATCACAGTGGTGGTGGGGGATTTAGAGGTGTTGGTAGATATGGTGGTGGTGGTCGGATAAGTGGTGGTTATGGAGGTGAGAGGAGTGGCGGAGGTTTCAACCGTGGTGGTGGCAAATGGAGAGATCAAAGATATGATGGCGGATCCCGCTACTCGAGAGGCGGGGGTGGTTCTAATGGGAACTAGAGAAAATAAAGACATCATCCGATCACCGCTATGGAATTTGTCTAAGTAGAGATAATTCTACTTATTTAGGGTTTTTGATTTTCTCTATGGGTGCTCATTTTTATCTATGTTGTCGCTTATGTCTTATAAAACTTGGGGTGCTACTTAGTTGATGAAATTGAAATGAAGAAATGTTGAATTTGAATTTATTCTTAATTAAAAAAAACCTTAAACCCTAAATCCTAAACCTTAAACCCTAAACCCTAAACCCTAAACTAAAACTTAAGCCTTAAAAGTAAAACTTAAACCCTAAACCCTAAACCCTAAACCTAAACCCCTAAACCCCAAACCCTAAACCTTAAACCCTAAACTCAAAATCATAAACCTTAAACCCTAAAAATCTAAAAACCTAAACCTAAACTAAATATAACCTAAAAGTAAAATAAATAAAAAAACCAAGACTAAAATAAAATGATGAAATAAAAAAAATAAAAACATGAACTAAAATCTAAACCTAAACCTAAACCTAAAAATAAAATAAAATAAGCTAAAAGCTAAACTAAAATAAAAGAAATAAAAACCTAAACTAAACTAATAAAATAAAATAAAATAAAATAAAAACTAAATAAAAACCTAAACTGAAAAATAAATAAAAACTAAAATATAACCCCTAAACTAAAAAAAACCTAAACCTAAACTAAAAATAAAATAAAGAAAGTAAAATAAAACTAAACCTAAAATAAAATAAACTAAACTAAAATAAATATAACCTAAACCTAAACCTAAAATAAACTAAACCTAAACCTAAACCTAAGCTAAATAAAATAAAATAAACTAAAAATAAACCAAAACCTAAATTAAAAAAATAAAACCCAAAAATTAACCTAAAATAAAAACCTAAAACCTGAACCTAAAAAAATAAAATAAAAACCTAAACTAAACCCTAAGAATGGGTAGAACCATGACGGCAGGGACATCACTGTCAACTAGGCTTACTCTAGATCTAGCGGTGGAGGCGAAGGTAGAGGCGGCGATTATTATAGTGGAGGTGGGGGATCTGGAGGTGATGGGGGTTATGGAGGTGGTGGTTGGAGCAATGGTGGTTATGAAGGTGGGAGGAGAGATGGAGGTTATAGTTATTGTGGTGGTGGAGGGAGAGATTGGG
The DNA here is from genome assembly GCA_021442155.1 of Cymbidium sinense. Classification (NCBI taxonomy): domain Eukaryota; kingdom Viridiplantae; phylum Streptophyta; class Magnoliopsida; order Asparagales; family Orchidaceae; genus Cymbidium; species Cymbidium sinense. The sequence continues at coordinate 65,010,090 of CM038229.1, read as the reverse complement.
ATATGATGATGATCCCGCTACTCAAGAGAGGGTTGTTCATGAGAACTAGAGAACCCAAAATGACCAACTGACTGCTGTTTATGGAACTGTATAGAGAGGTTCTACTTATCTAGGTTTTGATTTGCTCTATGGGTGCTCATTTTTGATCTATGCTATGTCTTAAAAAAAAGGGGTGCTACTTGCTTGATGAAATAGAAAAGAATAAATGTTTAATCTAAATTTTTTCTTTATTAAAAAAAGCCTTAAACCCTAAACCCTAAACCCTAAATGCTAAACCTTAAATCCTAAACCCTAAATCCTAAACCCCAAACCTTAATCCTTAAATCCTAATCCCTAAACCCTAAATATTAAATCCTAAAATCTTAAAAACCTAAACCTAAACCCTAGACCCTAAAACCATAACCCCTAAACCCTAAAACACAACCCCAAATCCTAAACCCCAGAGCCTAAATCTTAAACCCTAAACCCTAAACCCTAAACCTTGAATAAAGATGCCATTAGGAGTAGATCTAAAGAATGACCTAATTCTAACATATTTATGGAAGTTAAAGAAAATGTCTTGAAGAGACTTTCCCTTGACTATTAAAGATTTGAATGCCTTAAACCCTAACCATAAATCATATTATATTACCATATATTGTAGTATAATATAGCATCATATATTTGAGCATATAATGATGTGTTTTTGGATGTTATAAGATGTTTTGAAATGTTGTAGCATATTATTGTATTGTGCATAATATTATATATTAATATAAATCATAATAATAATGATTTAATAAATTCAATGATGAAATTTGTTAAATTTGAAGTGGGAATTAGGTTGTAGTACCAAAGGTGTGCTACGCCACTTATAGTTTAAAAAGTAAGATTTTATGTTTAAAATAAATATTATATGTTGTGGCATATAGCATCATATATCATAATATTGTTCTGCATTTTAAATTCTTTTAGTATTTTACAATCATGTATTCGAGCCTACACTAGCATTATTAATAAAAAATGTTTATTTAGACTTTAAATTGGTGGAATTTGGCCAAATTCATATTAGGTAGAGCATGGCATCATAATATATTTTCAATTTAAAATATGTAAGTGATATGACTAAAATATATAGTTTTATATTTAGACTAATTTTATGATTTTTTATCTTAAGAAATCCCTTGTGATGTGATATACAATATAATATAATATAATATGTTATGTATTATAATATAGGATATAACATACAGTGTAGCATCATGCATTATAGCATACTATTGTGTATTACTACTTGTTGTTTAGCATATTTTAGTTTGTTATAGTATGATGTAGTAGAGTTTGTTTTGGTATAATTCATAAAAATACTAATTTATAGGCTAAGATGATGGGATTTGGCCAAATTTAAGGTAAGATTTAGGGAACATCATTGGGTGTGCTATGGTGTCATTTAATCAAAAGAATGGAATTTTGCATCCAAAATAAATGTTCATTTTTCAACCAATTTTATAAATTTTTTTGCTTAAAGTGATTCATTTTAAGGTGTAATGTAAGATAATATATTATATGAAAACATATTAAAATATAATGTACATAACAATATAACTATACATATATGAATGTGGTGGTGTGTTACTAAATGTTATTGTACATTTTAGTATGTTTTACTTTTGTTATAATACATTGGGTCAAAACTCACAAAAATGTTAATTTGAAGGTTGAGATGGAAGAATTTGGCCAAATTCATGACACACCAAGCAACACCAAAATTATGCTATTTTGTACCATTTCTAATAGAAAATAACAATTTTACATCAAAATGAACATTATTCATATTTTGAGAAAATTTTTTTTATTGTTCCTTTTAAGTGATTCTAATGAGGTGTAATGTTAGATAACATATTATATTATAAAAATTATAATATAACATCATATATTATAATATAATATAGTGTGTTAATTCACTATAATATGTTTAGCATGATATTGTATAGTTAGTTTGAGCTTGCACCATCAAATCATAAAATGTTGATTATCAATGTTAAGATGATGTAATTTGAACATTATTAGGCTTTTGGTTGAAGTATTAAAGTGTGCATAAGAGAAGAAATAAGATTTGATGAGAATTCCATGTCAGGACATGGAGGGAGATCATAGGGGATCACACATGCATTGGACATGACATGTGAGGATGTCGAGGGCATAGAAGAAAATTTGCTTGGGATAAGGTTTGATTTGATTATGATTTATGGAAATAAGATCTTGGGATAAGAATCTATAATCCACCAGATTAAGATCAAATGACTTTAATTTATTTTATTTTTTTTGATGTGGAGGCATATCTATTTGAAATATGGGCTCGAGTCCAGGGATCAGTATATGAACCTTCCACTAGGGAAGCGTTAGCTATCCTGGGATTGGGATTTGAGTTTGATTTCATTTTATTTGTTTGGGGATGTATCCATGGGATAAGTTTGGTTGGATTTCTTTGATTTAGATATTGGGGAGTTGGTTTAATTTGGCTCCATTAGGGAGGTTGGTTTTGAATTTGATTTATTTTGACTTGTTTATATATATGATTTGGGGCTCCATTGGGGAGAAGGGTGTGATTTAACTCCACTAGGAAAAAATGGGTATTAATTTAATCTTGTTAATGTATGGACCTTGTCGTGTGTGATGACCTTAAGAAGGGCTATATTAGCCTTGACCCCTCAGTTTACAAATCCAAAGGGATAGTCTACCGGCTACGGGGTAGAGCAAGCCAGCCTAAGGGGTTGCCTTTCAGTGTGCAACTATTATGCTAGGAAGAAGGTGTAGCACTTACATCTTCCAAATTGAGGAACAACCACTAGGGTGATCTGTTGTATGCAAAATAAATTGAACCAGGCCTTTGGTGACTGCTGAGTGAATGCCACTAGGGACTTATGTACAAACAAAAGTAGCCAAGATTAATTTTATCTTAATTTCATGTGATTTAATATGGTTTGTTTGGTTTAGTTAGATTTTGACTTGAGGGCATATCCATTGGGTATGTGAGCTCGATCAAATTTGATAGATTTAATTTATGGACCATGTCGATGTGTGATGGACCCACTAAGAAGGGGCTATATCAGACTTGTCTATCTCTTAGATTTACAAATCAAAGGATAGTCTCTACTAGTCATGGGGTAGAAATAGCCAACCTAAGTGGTTTGCCTTTTGGTGTGCTGTGTAGAAAGAAGGGCTTACATCTTCTAAAGCAACATTGGGTGACCATGGTAGCACAATAAATTGAACCCAACTTAGGATGACTACTAGTGAATGTTGTTGGGGACTTATATCAACTCAAGAGTAGTGATTCCTATAGGGAGTTTTACACTACCCTAAAGATTGGATGATTGCTTGGGAAAAGGTACATAGGTGTCCTCTAATCCATAAGTGAATATATATATATATATATATATATATATATATATATATATATATATATATATATATATATATATTGAGTGGACCCTGGGTGCAGGGACCACATTGAGCTATGTTGGCTTGACCTATCTCAAATTTACTAGACCAAGAGAGAATCTACACATCCACAGGATGGATTCTCCAACCACAGGGGTGGTTACTAGGAAGGAGGAACTGTCTAATTTGATAGTAACCCAGGTAGTGTGTAAATGGGGTTGCAAAGGATGTGATCCAAATATAGTGCCCACAGGGGAGGTGCTTCTAGGGGCATTATCTTGAGCCTTAGAAAAGAAAGCCTATAGGTGTATAGTGGCCAACTCAAGGAGAAAGCATAGAAGACTTACATCTGCTATGAGTGGTGTATCCTAAGATGCCAGAAGCAACCAACCTAAGGTGTATCCATCAGCATGAGTGGTGTATCACATCATGAGAACAACCAACTAGGTGTGCAATGATCAATCTAGAAAGAAGAAAGTGTGTAGCTTTCAACTTTCCAAGTGGGCGATCATCGAGATAGTCTATCATGGGAAAGATGATTTCGACCTAGAGTGACTACTAAGTGGGAGCCTGAGGATGAATTGGACCCATGGAAGGCGGAGGAAGGAGCTATTAGAGGACTTATCCTAAATCTCAAATATACTTGACTTAATCAGTGCATAAAGGCTAATCCAAGAATAAAGCATAGTAGACTCACATCCTCTTAAACAAAGCCAACATGAGGTAACTTATTGGACACACAATAAGGCCTACCAAAATAATAAGGCGCTCATCAGTGTGTAGTGCCCAAGTAAGGAAGGAAAGTGTAGCAGACTTATATCCTCTAAAGCAAGAAGACCACTAGGGAAACACACTAGCAGGGTAGCATGTCAGCCCGACCTAGAGTAACTCAGTGAGTGTCTTTGAGTGTTATCTCAACTGAGTAGCCGAGATAAAAGATATGTGTTTGTTTTATATGTTTGTGTGTAGTTTATGTTTTGTTGTTATGTAGGATGAAGGATAGGATTCCACTGGTTCTTTTTCTATTAAACACATTGTGATTGACAAAAGAATACTTTCAACATGGAAGATATTGAATTTAAAATGGAATTTTCATTGATGGTAATTATTTTCAAACATGATTTATAATATTTCTTAAGTAGAGCCTATTGATTGGAAGCATTGGGTGCTCTCCTTATGATTAATAATTTGATAAGATCCTCTTGGTAGGCCTTCTCTGGTAAAGGGCCTTCCCAAGTGGGTTCAAACTTGCCATCTTATGACAATAATAAGTCTCCTTAGAACTAAAATAAGCTCTCTTTCTTGAAAAGCTCTAGGATAGACCAACTTGTTGTGAGCTTGAATCATTTTAACTTTGTACAACTTGAGGTTTTAGCATGCCTGCAGGCATCTCTCTTCCAAACCTTTGAGTTCTTATAACCGTAACTTTGTGTTTTGCTATGTTGTGATTTTTGTACCCACAACTATCCTTAGTGATGGGAGTTGGACTTCTAATGGTAGAACGACTTGAGACCCCATTAGGAGAAAGGAGTAGGGAGTTGGAGTTCTATGTGGTGCGTAGGCAAGGCTTCAACTAACTACTCATGCCACTATCGCTGTTATTATAGATTATCTTCTTTAGTATTTGGATGAGAGTTTGTTGAAAGCTTTAAGTAATTTTTCGGGTAGTTGATGGTAGAATATCTCCAATCATATATGTCTTGGGAAAAGTTGTTGATCTCTTGCTCTAATGCGGTGTATCGATATAATTCATGAGGCACTCGAACATATATCGATATGGTTCCTAAATTGGAGCACATGCTGAGTGACCTCTTTGATGAGAATCACCTTCACCCATTTGGAAAAGTAGTAGGCTAAGATGAGCGATGACCCTTGGAAGATGGAGGATCAATCAAATATGTGTACCAACACTTGAATGGCCATGAGGCCTTTATAGGAAGTAGAATGTTGGGTGGTTGGTGTAGGACCACAGTGTATTTGACATTGGTGGCATCACCTAGTAGTATCCATGCAATCTTTGATCATCTACAGCCAGGAGTATCTTTATTTATTGATCTTGGCTTTCATCTTTGAATCAAATTGGTTGGCTCTACATAATCCTGAGTATACCATGGTCACGATCTTATAGGCTTCGTGCTTATCTAAACAAAGTAACCATATATGATTGAAAGACCGTTGGTATAATACACCATCCATAAGAGTGTAGGAAAGTGCACTCTGCTTCATCTAATGGGCTTGGGACTTTTCTTGAGGTAGTTTTCTTTTATTTTGGTAATCCATGAATGGTTTCCGCCAATCTAACTCCTCATCCTTCATGGCAATGATAACCTCCCCTTCAAGAGAGTACTTTTGATGAGTTCAATATCAATAAGGATAAAATTGTTTATTTTGGACATTTTGATATGGACTCATCCTCACAACTCATTGGCTTGGCTAAAGCATATATATGGTGTTCTCTCAGGAATCTTATAAATGGTAACCTCTAGATTTGGGACCAACAACTCCATGGTGTTCTTATGGTAGTGATGGAGGGCTTTATAACCTTATATAGCATTTGGTTGATAATTAGCTAAGAATCCCTTAAGATGTTGATGTTTTAGATTCTTAGAGTAATGATTAACTCCAGAATGAAAATCATAGCCTCATATTCAGCTTCGTTGTTGGTGTAAGGATTGGATAAATAATATGAAAATCTCATCACATTGTAGTCCAGAGTTAAGAGAACTATTCCTACACCTGCCTTTATTGGAATAGTAGATTGTGGTTCTTCTCTCCTTTGAGAGGAAGTTGCACCATCAAAGAATATCTCCCAGCGGTGAATGCTTGTATCCCCTAAGTTCATGATTTATTCATTGGAGAGATCATCACTAAGCGGAGAGTCAACAAGAAGTGGGTGTGCTGCTAAGAAATCTACTAGTATTTTTCCTTTAATCACACAGAGTGGTACAAAGGTAATCTCAAATTATGAGAGGATCAGGGACCGCTGTGCCAACCGTCCGGATAGTGCCGGTCGTGTCATGAGATACTATAGTGGATTGATTCTAGAGATTAAATTCATCTTATGAGGAATCATGTAGTCTTTGTAGCTTTTGGGATGCAAATATTAAAGCTAGGCAATGCTTCTCAATGGGTGGATAATTAGCCTCAAGGGATTAGATGATGGCGAGGTAGTAGAGTGCATTTTCCTTCCTTCATCATTGGCTTGGCAACAAAGCACCAAAGAGTTATCTGCGTAATGTAAATTAGTGGCTTTTCTCGGGATGATAGGGCTGCCAGCGGTATCATCAGTAATGCTTGATGTCTTTGAAGGCATGCTCACACTTATCATCCTAATTAAACTTGGCATCATTTTTGATAAGCGCTGAGAATGGCTGACATCTTTCTGATAGGTTGGATATAAAGCATCTTAGATATGCCAACCACCATTGGAATGATTTGAGTTGAGTGAAACTTTTAGGGGGTGGCATTTATAATATCGCCTTAATCTTCTCCAAATCAAATTCGATTCCCGAGTATCAGACAACAAACCCAAGGAATTTCCTTGAAGCTACTTTGAAAGCACACTTCAGGGGGTTTATTTTGAGGTTAAGTTGTCTTAACTATTCAAAAACTACTCTCAAGTCAAAGAGATATTCTTCATTAATATAGTACTCGACTTGATGATGAATGAGTTCATCAAATATTTGAGTCATAGCTCACTAGTATAGCATTATTTTAAGGTGAAAGGCATGACCTTAATTTAGATGGGGTTCTAAAAGTAGTGTTCTTTCATCTTAGGGCCATCTTTATTTGGTTATATCCATGAAAATAGACTACATGAGATGAGGCAATGTCCACCATTAGCTCTAGGATTGGTAGTGGAAATTCATCTTTTGGAGATGCCTTATTTAAATCCCTAAAATCGATGCATATGTTAATTTAACTATTCTTTTTCTTAACTTAGATGATGTTGGCTAAACAGGTAGAATATTTTTCTTCCTGGATGAAGTTAGTATCAAATAAATTTCTTGACATCATAAATGACCTATTATTTTATGTCTAATCGCATGCATTTAGGAGCTTATTTGATAGGGTTAGCAGTAGGCTCTATTGCTAATTTATGGACTACTATGTTAGTAGCTAATCCAGACATCTCTTCATAACTCCAAGTAAGAGAGTCCTTAAACTCAGTCAATAGCCTAACTAAGTCATTGGTTTTAATTTCATTCAACAAAGAACTCATGTATGTCAGGTGTGGATCTTCTTTGGTTCTAAGTTGATTTCTTGAGCTCGTCGATGGTTGACTTGATCTCTTCTTTGAACTCTAGTGTGCATCTTTGACTTCAAAATCAATTGGATCATCTAAAGTTTCTAAGCATAACTCATATGAGTTAATATGATTTGAAAAGAACTGTCGATTCCAAATGATTGGTGATGACTAAGCATTAATCATCATCATCGATTGGACCCACTATATTGAATCCTAATTTTGATCTTGATTGAGAACTTTTGCATTTGTTCTTCCATATTCTTTAGAAGTAATTTGACTAATACTTTGACCAAGTATGTGGGATTAAACCTTTCTTTGCTAAATTATGAACACAAGGCAAGTACCAATCAAAAGGTAATTCTAATAAATCTTTATATGAATTATCAAAGATTCTCGAAAGAACTTAAGTCTCACACATGGATGACTTAGGGGCTTCCTTAATTACCAAACCTCAACTTTTAAGAGGAAAGTATGGTTAAAGCTAAGGTTCCCAAGCGATGCCTAACTATTTCATATATAGACTTGGATACACTTATGCTTTGGTTTGGAGCCGTCTTCATATCTAGCTCAAGTGTCACCTCCAAGGGAATCTATTGAGAAAGATTGGCTAATGTTCTAATCATATAAGACTCAGCCTATGAACTAGATTCTAAGTCTATATGGATATCACGTGTGCTCCTAGTAGCTGGGATAGATATTCTATTAGGTGGCCAATAAAGAAGTTTTCCACCCCTAGGATTGCCTCTGAACTGGCCACTTCCTCTGCCTGGTGGAGGTCAGCTCGTCCTATCGATATGTTCAAATGGTGTAAGGAACTATGGGTGGAATCTAATGTCAGGCTCCACTTCCTCCTCCAAATCTATTTCCACTTTTTTTATTTTTAATTTTCATTTTGTCTTTTGTTTTCTTTTTCTTTTTCTCTTACTTTTTCTTTTTTCCTTTACTTTTGTTTTTATTTTTAAACTTTGGCCAAGTTTGAAAGAATAGACTTATTAATTTTAAGGGAGGTATTAAGCTGCATCCTCATATATGATGACCCCGTGAATTGTAAATGGCTTGAGATCTCCTTTGATAAAGTAGGCGATCCCACCTCTCACGAACTTCATACACTGATGTAGATATGATAGAACTATATTGTTGTCATGTATCCATGGTCTCCCAAGCAAAGCATTCAAAGATGTATCTGAGTCTATAATGTGAAACTTGGCTTGGTCTTCATCTCCATCAAGGGCAACACTATGGAAGGCTTGACCTCACTTTTGGAGTGCAAATTCAATATTCCTATCTTATACTTAGGAGTCTTCTAGACACTAAGACTTCCCTAGTCATAAGACACTTCTAACAATTAGGTAAACACTTAACTAAGCCAAGACTTAGAAGGGTTAACCATAGGATTAGGTTATGCCTTAGGGATTAGGATAATCCACCTACCCTACAACCCAAATCCAATCCATGTTCACTCTCTCTAAACCTCAAGTTTAATTCAAACATCAAATTCAAATCAAATACAAACCCAAATTCAAAACCAAATGATTGAAGCCATGATCAAATCAAACTTGAAACCCTTCCAGTCATATGACCTATCCCATGGACTTAGCCAAATCCTAATCCAAATCAATCCAAAATCAATTGATTTTCTCATAATCAATTTATATCTTCAATCATCTTCTTAAATATAAATCAAATCTACATTCAAATGATCAAAACTAAATCAAACTAAATCAAATTAAATCAAAACCCTTGCGATATATCCCATGGACTTAGCAAATCAAAATCCAAATCAAGTAAAACTCAATTGATTTTCTCACAATTCAATCATATTTTCAATCATCTTCATAAATTTAAATGAAATATATATTTAAATAATCAAAACTAAATTAAACAAAATTAAAATCCAAACATAAGCCACATGACTCAACTCCATGGACTTAGCCAAATTCCTTCATTCCTACCCAAATTCAATTGATTTTCTCATGAATCAATCATACCTTCATATTGACAAATATAAATTAAATCTACAATCATCAAGTCAAATCAAAATCAACCCAAGTCAAACCCAACTTAGCCCTTTTGACTTCAAATGTTTAAATGAACCAAAACCCATTTATGAAGCTGTAATTAAATTTATATATTAATCCCAAATCCATATATAAACTAATCAAACTCAAACTAAAATCAACTAAACCAAATTGATCCACTTGACCCAAAGTGGCCAATTTGACTAGAAAGTTTTAATCCTACCAAATTGGATTGAACTAAGCCCATCCCATGATTGTTGATCACCCTAGGTTAATTAATTATCAAAAATTAGGTCAAACCAAGTCAACTTAGTCATTTGACCAAGCCAACACCTTGACCCATATGAACCCGAACTAGCCAAATTACAACCTAAGCCAAATCCCTTGAAACTAATGATTCATACCAAATCGAAATCAATATTTGAATATGACTTGACCTTTAATTGAGTCAAACTAAATCAAATTGATCCTCTTGACCTATGTTGACTCAAATTGACCTAAAAACTAAATTGGGTCAAATCAAAATATAAACCAAATTGATTGCAACCAATGGCGCAAGTTCATTCCAAATTGATTGTTAAACTTTACCAAAGCCATGATTGGACCCAATTGAACCCAATTGACCTACTTAGCCCAAATTTACCTAAAGGTTCAAGTTGTCCCAAATAAAAAACAAATCCAAATTAGTTGAAACCAAAGCCTAGAATCATCTTCAATTATCAACTAAGCCCAAACTAATGCCCAACACAAGCCAATTCGACCAATTTGGTCAAATTGGTTAACTCAATCCATTTGACCCAAATGAATTCAAATGAGCCAAAATCAAATCTAAGACAAACTAAACCAATTCCAAAACATCCCAAATGATCATATGAACTTAACCCAACTCTTGGTTTGACCTAATTTGACCAATTGGTCAACTTGACCCAACCCAACCCAATTTGACCTAAATGAGTCAAATTGAGCCAAACCTAACCAAATAAACTCGAATTGACTTGAAATTTGGGATCTACTTTTAGTTCATTTCAAATTTTCCCAAATCAATCCAATGCTAATTGATCATTCTGCTCTTGGGTCAAGGGCATCACATGAGACAAATCATCCAAGTAAGTGGTTATTTCCATTTCTTGGGAACTTAATACTCTCCAAATGGTCCTAGGCAGGACACTACCCAACTTGTCCCAGTGGTGGTTGGGTGACCAGCATGAGCCATGGAATTGATCAATTCTCCAGCATGTTCCATCCTTAGCATTTCTTGGATTTACCCACCTCCTCACATGGATGTTCCAAACTTGATCCAAGAAAAATATGGAGCAAGAACTCCTCTCTGATCTTATACCTCATCATGTCTGAAATGCATCATTTTATTTGATCAAAACAAATCAATGAGCAATACCTCATTCTCTCAAATCTTTATTAGATCCCATCTCCTCCATTCAATGATCTTGATTATTAAATTAATCCCTTCCTTCATCTTTGGATTAAAAAATCATCCTCATTCCTTCCATGTTGGATAAGTTTTAAAGTCAATCCCATTAAGAGCTTCTTGGTGTTAGTATGGCAAGATAGCTTTAATCGGCTTAATTAATCATTTTAATGGCTAAAACTTCTAAAAAATCATACAGAAATAAAAAATGCAAATAAATACTCATTTTAAAAATTTATTTTAAAGGAGAAAATTAATGATTTAAAATTTTGAATAATAGTGATTTAATTAAAAAAGTTTAATTACAAATTAATTAAATACTCTTAATTGGAGAAATTAATCCCAAATTTTGTGGTTAATTTAATGGGATGACCTCACCTCATGATTTTCTTGGGATTTATTACTTAATTAAAAATTGACTAATTAAACTTACTCTTTTAAGTTAATTAATGATTAATTAATTCATGATATAAATAAATTGGTTAATTAAGTTTTAATCATTATGATAGTAAGTAAACTAAGGAATAGGGTTGGGACCCCTTTCCTAAGTTCATTTCACCTTTTTAAAATAAAATTAAGATTTAACAAATTAATTAAATCACTTAATAAAATTGAAATTATAATCACAGACCTTATTAATTAAATTGGGTAATCTTTGGGTGTTTTAAGAGTTTAAGGTTTAATAATTATGGTTAGTCCATAGATAAGAGTAATTAAGTCCCTTAATCTAATTAACTATCATGAGCCTAATTGCATTATTTTTTCCTAGGATCATTGCAAGTTTATTTTTATGCATGCATATCATGTTGGCTCATAATTATTTAGTTAATTACTTTAAGTGACAGTAATTAATTCATCTAATTAAGGGTTCAACTTAATTAACCCATAAAATAAACTTAATTACATTTCCTTAAATTAATCAAATCACTAATGTGGGAATGGGTTTTAATAGTAGTGATTTTTTCTTCTCCTCTTTAAATCAAATCAAATCCAAAACTTAATTAATAAAGAAGCTTTGGTTTGCTTTAAATAATCTTATTTGATTTGATTGTCCTTAAGAACTAGTTTGGTTGAATGAATCACATGCTTGTATTTGATTGTTCTCTTTCCAATTATGTTAAATTTGGTATGCCATTTGAATTCATGCATCTATCATTTCAAAATCATGTAAAATAAAATGAATTTCCTTTATGTAAGCTTGCATGTGTTGATTTAATTTCATATATGCATGGCTATTATCCCTATTAAAACCAAATGTATTTTTCAAAAGCTTATAAATGAATAATAATATGTGTTATGATTATAGTTATAAATACATAAGAAATGCATATGCTTATATCTTAAGTGTATGAATGTTGAGTTCTCTTTCCTCTATTCATGTGTTGATTTATATAAGATTGAATGGTAATGGGTATATAGTCGGGACATCCTGAGAACACGAGGCTTTAGCTAGCCTCAAAGAGGTCATTTGATTACCACTTCTCTAGTTTAACAATGACATTTACCCATATGATTTCATTCTTATGTATTTCAATAGTAGAATTTGGATAGAGCTTTAATTCATATATGTAAATGATTTAATAAAAAATGTAGATTCTTTGCATGATTTTCTTTCCCTCATTTATGTATACATCCATGTGTGTCCAAGAAAGGAAAGTATATAGTCTGGATTTCTCGGTAATACAATGCTTTAGTTAGCCCCAAGGAGGTCATTTGATTACCTCACTTCCTTAGTTTAACAATGACATGTACTTGCCTATATCTTTGTACATATATATGTATATGTGATTAGTGAATGAAAATCCCATTTTACATTAAAATTGCATGCATTCATAATTGACTAAGTGGTTTAATTAATTAGCCATATGATTTGGAGCTTACTTCCTCTATTCATGTATATATATGAATTTACATATTTGAATGCAAATGGGTATAATAGTTTGGACATCCCGAGAATATGAGGCTTTTAGCTCAATGAGGTCATTTGATTACCTCACTTACTTGGTTTATGCTATTTAATTTCATTCTTATGTCTTTTTTGTATAAGAATTTGGATAAACTTTTAAATTAATAAGTTTAAATAATTCAATCAATAAAAATATAAAATCTAAACATACACATACATTCATCATTTAAGTGTGCTAAAATATATTGCATGTATAAATACACCTAAGATTAAATCATATGCATGTTACATGTGAATGAAAGCAATGATTTAATATATGTGATGTGGTAGTAATTCAAATAAATTAACCTTAAGATGCCTTTCATTTTGAATAGGATTATGCCTAAACTTAGCATTAATTAAATTATTTAATAAGTCATTCACTAAAGAGAACTAAGTCAAATTAATATACTTTAGAAAGTGACTTAAGGTAGGGATGAAAGAGGTCAATCCTCTTTTCCTCTCTTTACAACACTTAGCTACTACGTATAATCAAATAAAACAAAAGAAAACACAAATTAAAAATCACAAATCAATTAAACTACTTCAAGTGAAATCAAACTTTCATGTTAAATTGAATCCTTCTACACTTAGAAAATACAACACTAATACCACATAAGACTTAATAAACATAATAGAATTAAGTCACCACTTCTAGATCTAAGTTAGGGCAGTGTATGATGTGATTTATGTTTTATTTTATGATGTCTTATTTTAGATTGGATGTTAGGGTGTATGCTTCGTAGACTGGGTGATAGGCCAATATTAGCCTAATCATATTTTTTGTAGGGGATTATGCTTAAGGGATGCTTAAAAATAAATGTGAATGCTCTTTTTGTAGGTTTCTTAAATCCTTAAGAATAATCTAAGTTAGGATAGGTGGCTTAGTTACCCATGTGTAGGGTGCTATGTCCAAATTATAAATACAACTGCTTGGGATTATATGTATATTTAGCTAACTTTTATTTTGCAGGTGTTGTTAGATTTACTTTTCTCACATAAATGCAATTTTTGCAATAGGAATTAGTACTAGGGCTATAAGGGATTAGGATGAGCAATGGCCAGAAGGCTTTGTCCTAGGGTGCCCTGTGATTCCTTTGATGTAAGCACCATCCAAACAAAGAAGGAATCAAATCAGAAATGGAGATATAAAAAAATAAGATCCCCATAGCATTTAATACAATTATAATTAATCTTTCATATTCTAAGTTGTATAAGGGTAGAGCTTTCATTTCTCTCTTTCTCTTGAGTTGTACGGCTGATGCACATCAACATTTTATTCTTTTATGATAGTTTATATAACTGTTTGATGTTATGATTACATTGTGCATTAGGATGACATGCTTTTCATAGTTTCTTAGATGATTGATGCTTTAATGTGTGGCATGGATACGATTAGGCTCTTAGGATAAAAATAACTTTTCTACCCAACAAATCACTCCTAAATAAATTTTAAACAATGCATAAATCATCATAAAGCCTAAGACATAAATAAGATAATTAAAAGATTTAGAAACCCCTTAGTTGTATGGTTGTATGTTTCACCTTATGCATGCATATTCTTTCTCTCTTGAATATGAAGGATCTCCATCCTTGCATGATAAAGGAATGCTTGGCATGTGAGGGCATCCCTTATGGTGAAGAACACATTCTTCTAGCTGATTTGACCCATAAACTATTTCATCATGAATTTAGGCATAAGAAGTCCTAAAGTGTCTGTCAAAATGATCTGCATAAAATAAAATAAAATTTGAAAATATTTTACATCTATAAATTAAGTCATATGCTCATACCACACATGCTCTTGTCTATTAGGGAATGTATTTAGGACTTTAGTCTCTTTCTAATTAAATAATCACCCTAGCTATCTTACAATTCATATGACCGAACTACATGGTTTTAAAATCATAGGAGGTGTTAGTTGGCGGCCACTCCAGGTGGTTATTAGTCTAGAAGTCAGATAATTTATTCTCTCTTATGTAGGTAAACTCTTATGTCCATCAGTCGCTTAGATTTAGATCATGGTTTAGCTTTTACTAAAGATCCCTAGATTTAGGATTTGAGGTAGCTATTTTATTCAGGAAAAAAATCCAAAACCCAAAACCAAAACCCTAAACCCTAAAACTAACCCTAAACCATAAACCATAAACCATAAAACCATAAACCTCCTAAACCTAAAACACCCTAAACAAACCCTATACTTAACCTAAATAAACCCTAAACCCTAAACCTGACCAAAAACCATAAACCATAAAACCTTAAATTCTAAACCAACCTAAAGCTAAAATCATAAAAAAGCTAAAAAAAACCAAACCATAAACTAATAACCCTGGTATCCTACCCTAAACACTAACCTAACATAAAACCCACAAACCCTAAAGCTAAAACTAAAACTAAACCTTTAACCCAAATAAAACCCTAAAACCCCCAAACCCTAATCCTAAACCTAACCCTAAAATAAAAATCCTAAACAAACCTAAAATAAAATAAAATAAATAAACCAAAACATAAATAAAATAATAAAATAAATAAAATAAAACATCTTAAAAAATATAATTTATAAATAAATGAAAAAGTAAAAATAAATAAAATAAATAAAACCTAAACTAAACTAAAAAATAAAATTAACCAAAGAATAAAACCTAAATAAAATAATAACTAAACTTAAAATAAAATAAAATAAAAAATAAAATAAAATCAAAACTAAATAAAAAACCTAAAATAAAATATAACTAAATAAATAAAGAATAAAACATAAAATAACTAAAAAACCTAAACCTAAATAAAAAATAAAATAAACCTAAACCAAAACTAAAATTGACTAAACTTAAATAAATAAACCTAAAACACTAAACCAAACCTAAACCTAAACTAAAAAAAAATAAAATAAGATAAAAAATAAACCTAAACTAAAAAAATAAAACCTAAAATAAACATAAAATAAAATCCTAAACTAAACCTAGAAAAAATAAAATAAAACCTAAACTAAACCTATAAGTAAAAATAAAACCTAAAATAAAAATAATATAAAATTATAATCAACTAAAAAATAAAGTTAAACCTAAACCTAAACCTAAAAAATAAACTAAAATAAAAAACATAAACTAAAATAAATAAACCTAAAATAAATAAACTAAACCTAAATAAAAATAAAAAATAAACTCAATATACTTGATAAACCTAAAATAAAAAAACCTAAAATAAAATAAAATAAAATAAACCTAAACATGAAAAATAAAAATAAAAAATCCTAAAAATAAATAAAAATAAAACCATAAACTAAAAAAAAATCCTAAGCATAAAATAAACAAAATAAAATAAACCTTAACTACAAACTAAACTATAAATAAAACCTAAACCTTAACTAAAATACTAAACTAAACCCTACATTAAATAAATAAAAGAAACTAAAAGTAAACCTAAACCTAAATTAAAAAAATAAAACCTATAAATAAACCTAAAAAAAAATAAAAACTTAAACCTAAACCAAAAAATAAAAAAAGAAAACCTAAATAAAAAAATAAAATAAAAATAAAACTAAAGAAAATAAATAAACATAAACATAAACCTAAGCCTATAAAATAAAATAAAATAAAATAAAATAAAATAAAAAACCCTAACTAAAAATACAATAAATTAGAAATAAATAAACTAAACTAATTAAAAATAAAAAATAAACCTAAATAAAAATTTGAATAAACTAAATAAATAAAAAATTAACTAAATAAACTATATAAACCTAAACTTAATTTACTTAATTAAAGAAATCCTAAACACTAAATAAACCAAACCATAAACACTAAAATATAATAACCCTAAAGACCCTACCCAAAACCCTAAATAAAATTGTAAAATCCTAACCAAAACTAACCCAAATCCTACCCAAACTTATAATCCTAACCCAAAAAGATTGAGCTAAACCTAATTTATAACCCACAAATCTAAACCAAAACCCAAAATGGAAACCCTAAAACAAAACCTAAACATAAAATAAAACCTAAAAATAAAATAAACAAAACCTAATCCTTAATAAAATAATAAAAATAAAATCAAATAAAAAAACTAAACCTAAACCTAAACCTAAAAATAAAATAAAATAAAAAATAAAAAACTAAAATAAATAAGAAAAACCTAAAATAAATTAGACTAAAATAAATCTAAAAATAAAATAAAAAAATAAACCCAAATATAAAAAATAAAATAAACATAAAATAAAATTAAATAAAAAATTAATAAAACCTAAACCTAAAATAAACCAAAAACCTAAAAATAAATTAAAATAAAACCTAAAAATGAAAATAAATTAAACTAAAATAAAATAAAATAAATAAACCTAAACTAAAATAAACTAAATTAAAATAAATAAAACCTAAACTAAAGATAAAATAAACTAAACCTAAACCTAAATAAAATCAATAAAATAGACTAAAACTAAACCTAAAAACTAAAATAAAATCTAGAAATAAACCTAAAAAAAAAAAACTTAAACTGAACCTAAAAATAAAATAAAACCTAAACTTAAAATAAAAAAATAAAAAAAGATAAAATAAATAAAATTAAACTAAAAAATAAATACATAAACCTAAACCTTAAAATAAATTGAAATAAAAAACCTAAACTAAAATAAATAAACTAATAGCTGGTTCGGTTGCATTGTTGCAAAAGATAGGTAAAAGGCCAAGATAAATAAAAATAAAATAAATAAATAAAAATAAAATAAAATAAAACTAAAATAAATAAAATAAAAACTAAAGATAAATAAAATAAGATTAAATAAAATAAAAAAGGTTTGCTAATAAAAGAAAATAAAGGAAATGAGCCACAAATAAATAAAATAGAATAAAATAAAATAAACAAAGCCTAAACCCTACTAGGCTTTAAACACTAAATCTAAAATGAAGCCCAACCTAAATGTTAAACCAACCACAATCTGACCTAATCCCTAAACTCTAAATCCTAAATCCTAAATCCCTAAACCCTAAATAATTAGCAAACCCTAAACCTAAATCCAAAAACCCACAAACCCTAAACCCTAAACCTAAAATAAAAACTAAGCCAAAATAAACACTAAACCCTAAACCACAAAGCCTAAGAAACCCAAAAATCTTAAACCCTAAACCATAATCACTAACCTTAAACTAAAATAAATAAACCTAAAATAAATAAATTAAACTAAATAAAAATAAAAAATAAACCTAAATGAAAATAAAAAATAAAATCAATAGATAAAAAAATAAAATAAATATAAAATGGGTTTAAATTGATCTTAAAAAAACTCAAAAAAACCTAAAACTTATAATAACTAAAACTAAATACCCTAGAATAACCCAAACCACAAACCCACAAACCCATGTAAAACAAACAAAACTAAAATAAAAACCTAAACTAAAAGATAAAATAAACTAAACTAAATAAAATTAAAATAATAATAAATTAAAATAAAAATAAAATAAACTAAATAAAAAAAATAAACTAAAATAAATACCTATACTTAATTTTAAAACAAATAAAATAAATAAAAATAAATAAATAAAACCCCAAACTATCAAACTAAAAACTAAACTAAACTGAACCTAAAAAAAAAATCTTAAACCACTAAACCCTAAACTAAAACCAACCCTAAAACCTAAACCTAAAATCAAACCTAATTAAATAAATAAAAAAAAACCTAAAACTTACTATAAATGAACCTAAAAATAAAATAAAATAAATACTTAAACCCAATTAAAATAAAATTAAATAAAAAACCAAACTAAAATAAAAACTAAACTAAAATATGATAAAATAAAAAAAATAAAACTAAAATAAAATAAAATAAAATAAAACCTAAACTAAAAAGATAAAATAAAACTAAAATAAATAAAATATAAACTAAACATAAAATAAAAATAAAATAATTTAAAATAAAATAGAATAAAAACAAAATAAAAACCTTAAACTTAAAAATAAACCTAAAAATAAATAAAAATTAGAACCTAAACCCTAAAAAAACCTAAAGCTTAAATAAACAAAATAAGATAAACCTAGAGCTAAACTAAAATAAACTAAACAAAAATAAATAAAAGCTAAACCTAAACCTAAACTATAATAAAAACCTAAATAAAAACCTAAAACCTAAATAAAATCAAATAAACCTAAACCTAAACCTAAAATAAAATAAAATAAATCTAAAACTAAAACCTAAACTAAACCTAAAAAATAAACTAAAATAAAAAACATAAAACTAAATAAATACCTAAAATAAAATAAACTAAATAAAAATAAAAATTAACTAAATAAAATAAACTAAATAAATAAAATAATAAAATAAAACCTGGGTTGCTTGATTAAAACCCCAAAAACCCAAACCCTAAATCCTAAATCCTAAACCCCAATACACAACCACTAATAAGCCTGACCATGACCCTAAACCCTAAAAACAATCCTAAGCTGACCCTAAAACCACACAAACCCAACCCAAAAACCCACCTAGGCCTAAATCTACAAACCCTAAATGTGAACCCTAATCCCTAATCTAATCCCTAAAAGCCTAAACTAAATAAAACCAAAATAAAACATAAAAAACCTAAATTAAAAAAAAATAATAAAATAAAAACCTAAACTAAAACCTAAACCAAAACCTAAAAATAAAATAAAATAAACTAATAAAAATAAACTAAAATAAAATAAATATTAGCCTAAGCTAAAGTAAATATATAAAATAAACCTAAGAATAAAAATAAAATAAAATCAAAACTAAATGTAAAATAAAACTAAAATAGACCTAAAATGAACCTAAAATAAGATAAAATAAAAACTAAATAAAGACATAAACCTAAAAAATAAACTTAAAATAAAACCTAAAAATAAAAAAGTAAATCTTAAACCATAATTAAAAAAGAACTAAACCTAAGCTAAAATATACTAAACCAAATAAATAAAACCTCAACCAAGATCTAAACTAAATAAAATTAAATAAACTAAAAAGTAAACCTAAACCTAAACTATAAAAGAAAACCTAAAAATAAACCTAAAATAAAAACCTATAACTTAATCCTAAGCAAATAAAATCAAGACCCAACCTAAACCTAAAAATAAAAAGTAAAACCTAAACCAAAATATAAAATAAAAATAAACTTAACTAAAAAATAAACCTAAACTTAAACATCAACCAAAAAAATAAACTAAAATAAAAAACCTAAACTAAAATAAATAAATCTAACATAAATAAACTAAACTAAAAACAAAATTAAAGATAAAAATAAATAAAAAATAAAAAAAATAAAATAAATTAAAATAAATAAAGAGTAAACTGAATAAAATAAATAAACATAAACCTGCAGTTTACTTAATTTTTAAAAAAAATAAAAAAAACCTAAACCCTAAACACTAAAAATAAATTAAAAAAAAATCTATACCTAAAGATTTACCTAATTTAAAAATAAAGCTAAACTAAAACTTCAACCCTAAACCAAAAACCTAAACCTTAAACCCTAAACTCTAAAAATAAAAATAAATAAATAAATAATGACCCCGAACCCTAAATCCTAAACCTTAACCCTAAACCCTAAACCCTAAATGCTAAAACCATAAACCCTAAACCCTAAACCATAATCCATAAACCCTAAAAACCTAAAACCTAAACTTAAAAGATAAAAAACAAATAAAACTCAACTATAAAATAAACCTAAACCTAAACCTAAAAATAAAAAAATAAACTAAAATAAATAAACCTAAAATAAAGAAACTAATCTAAATAAAATAAAAAAATAAACCTAAATAAAAATAAATAAATAAATAAACCCTAAACCCTAAAGTAAACTAAATAAACCTAAACCTATCGATTTAGTTAATTAAAAAAAAATCCTTAAATCATAAACCCTAAACCATAAACCCTAAACCACTAGTCCCACTTGTAATAATTTGGCTTCCCATGATAATCCTTTGCTTCATTTGAATCTTAATGATAATTTGAATGGGAATCTTATATTGGATCAAAATAATGTTAATCCTTTGGTGTCAGACCAAAATTTGATTATGCATCATGGCAATGAGAATGATATTTTACTATTAATGGTGCAAGAACCTCCCTTCTATTTCCCTGAGTGATACTGAAATCCCATTTCATTCTTACTCGATCATACCAAAACCAATCCCTTTCTGATGGAGATACTTTGGATATTGATAGACCCTTCCAAATTGTTATTAAAAAAAATCTTATAAAGCCAAAATGACTAATAACTTCACTAGAACCACACGTTCTTCTCTAACACCTCACACATAATTATGTCCTCCTCTTTCTTTTCCATTTCTTTTTTTACCTTTTTTTTGGATTTCTTATGATTAATTTTCTTATTTGGAATATCAGGGTTGTGGGACTCTCCTATCATGCGTGTTAGGAGCCTCTGTCAGCTCATAACATCAAATTACTTATTATTGAGCCTTTCATTAACTCTTCCAAGATTGCCCATGTTGCTAGATCTTGATTTCAAAATTTCTCTTCAATCTTAATAATAAATGTGGTGTTTTGGAATAATTCCATCACCATTTCCATCATTGATGATCTTGATCAATTGGTTAATGTCAAAATCTCATTAGGTGAGTTTTCACTTTTGGTTCCTTTATCTATGCTTCTTGTAATAGGCGGTAGGAACATCCTTTGGAATCACTTAAGAACCTTCTCTTAGTAAACCTTCCACGTTGGTTGGGGTGATTTAACACTTATCATTGCTTCTTCGAAAAGGAGGGGAGGATGTTCTCCTAACCTCCATTCCATGGAAGACTTCTCTAATATGATCCTAGATTGCAATCTGATTGACATTGGTTTTTTTGGGTCTGATTACATGTGGCATAACTCTAGACTTTGGCAGCATCTTGACAGGACCCTCTTTAATTCTCTTTGGATCAATCAATGGCCTCTTTCCTTTGTTGAGCATTTGAGCAGAACTTTGTCTGATCATGCTCCTTTTTGATCTCTATCAAAACTCCCCCCTTTAACCCTTATACTCCCTCACCTTTTAGATTCCAAAATATGTGGACCCAACATGGCAATTTCATTAATGTTGTTTTCACTAATTGGATGGCTCCTGTTCACCCGGATAATTCCGTTAAAGGCATGATTTGGCTTTGGCTTAAGCTCAAAAGACTTAAACAAAACCTTAATTGGTGGAACAAGCATATATTTAAAAATATTTTTACCAATCTTAAAGCTATGGAACAAGTTGTTTGCTCTCTTGAAGAGGCTATCTTAACTGATCCCAGTAACCTAGATGAGCTGAACATTGCCAAAGATAACTTGATTAATTACCAAAATATGGAGGAAACCTATCGGCATCAAAAAGTTGCTAGCAAACATATTGCTGATGGCGACAGAAACACAAGGTATTTCCATGCTATTTGCAATAAATGGAAAGCATTAAACTCGATTAAGAAAATTAAGAACTCTAATGGTGGTGGATAAGCGATAATAATGAAATTAAGGAATCGTTATACATCACTTTCAAAATTTATTAAATTCTAATCCTTCATTAGAAACCCCTCCAACACCCATCTAATCCCTTCTATGATTAACAATGAGGATAACCATGTGCTCACTATGTCCCTGAAGCGAGATTAGTAGTTCTTAATAGCATGAACACTAATTGCTCGATGGCTATGCGACTCATTTCTTTCAGCATTGTTGGCCTTTTATTAAATCTGATCTTGTTGATGCTGTTATTGATTTTTTGATGGGCTCTATTCCTATATTTTCATGTACTTCTATTATCCTTATTCCCAAAACCAACAATCCTGAATCTTGGGGCAATTTTAGACCTATTAGTCTTTGCACCTTTTTCCAAAAACTCATTGCTAAATTAATTAATAATAGGATTAGCCCTATGCTCCCTAAAATCATCTCCCCTAACCAAACTGGCTTTGTTAAAAATAGAGCCATATCTGATAATATTCTTCTCGCTCAAGAGCTAGTTCATGACATTGATGTTCCTTCCAGAGGAGGTAATATCCTCTTCAAACTGGACATCTCTAAAGCCTTTGACAACCTATCGCAGGATTTCCTCTTTCAAATCTTACATTTTGGTTTTCTCGATTTTTTTATCGCTTATAAAAGTTGTATCACTAATGTCGGTTTTGTTATCATGAATGGTGAGTCCCTTGGTTTCTTTACTTGAGCCATGGTTTGCGACAAGGTGACCCTTTCTCCTTTTCTTTTATCATTGTGAATATCTTTCAGGAGCCTCAATGATCTTTCATTAAAAATCCTAACATTTTTTTTTTAAAACTCATGGTGGTTTTCTGTCATCTTAGCTTTGCGATGATTTTATAATCTTCTACAAGCCTCTCTTCAACATGTTAAAACTATTAAGAATCTCTTAAATGATTTTGGCAAAGTTAGTGGTCTCTTCTCAATGAAAGAAAATGCTATTTTATCCTCGCCTAAGATTCCTACCAATAGACTAAATCAAATCTCCAATTACTAATTTTAAGCAACAACTTCCCATTAATTATCTGGCTCCACTTTTAAAGGCTAGAAAGATCTCATCTTTTGATGACCTTATTCAAAAATATCTAATAAAATTTTGGTTTGGGAATTTCATTTACTCTCTTGGTGGTAGGCTAACCTTGATTAAGAGCACTCTTAATTCCATGCCTTTATATCTCATCCCATTGTGCCGACCATTTCTATCATCAACAGAATTGAGCGCCTAAACAAATTTTTTTTGGGGCTCCAATACCTCCTCTAAAAGAATGCACTGACCTTGGTTTAAAAGTTGTGGCACTTTTGACAAGGTGGACTTGGTTGTAAATCCATAAAGAAGCATCAATGCCTTTTCCTATAAACTCGGTGGAATTTTAGAGTAATCATAGTCTTTGGGATAATTTCATGATCAAGCTAATATTGCCGTGGTAAGCACCCCCTCATTTGTCCCTTTAAACCAAGTGATTCTCCTGTGTGAAAAAGACTTTGTTATGTTAAATGGGATGCATAATCCTTAATTTTTTGGGGCATTAACTCTGGCACTTCTTTCTTTTGGCAAGATAACTGGAGTGGATGTGGATCCATTGATGACTTACTATCCACCCATTCCACTACCGCTATTAGAGTAAACTCTTTCTGGCATAACAACAAGTGGAACAATAGTAAGCTTGCTGATTTTATCCCTTTTACTTTCTTGAATATATTATCTACTATTCCTATCACTCCAAACAATCCAGACTAGATTCTCTTTAAGCTCTCACATAATGGTGATTTCAACCTCAAAAATGTGTGGCTCCACATTAAAGATACTCATGATTCCTCTTATGTGTTCTACAAACTTTTGAATAACAATATCCCTACTTCTTATTCTGTTCTTACTTGGCATATTCTAAAAAATTTTATCCCTGTTGATTCCTTATTATCGGGTAAAGGGTTTCATTTACCCTCTAAATGTCAATGTTGTTTCCATATTGAGAATGTTAATCATGTTTTTGTTAATGGGGCCATTGCTTCTAAACTTTAGATTTAGTATGATGATCTTTTTAACACTGTCAATTTCAATGGCTCTCTTACTTTATATCAACTTCTTGAAGTCTATTTTAATAATACTATTAAAGGTCACATTAAAGTCATCACTACTATCACTCTTATCTGGTTCATATGGATGGACCGAAATGATGCAAAACATCATGGGATCCCCATGAACCATGTGAGGATTATTGCTAGAACTAAAAACAAAATTCGTGACTTGTTTAAAGCCAATCTCATTCATTACAGATAATTCAAAGGCTGTAAATTTGTGGGCAATAAACTGGGCTTTAACCTGCCGGATCAACCTTACTGTTGAAATGTCAAGATTATTTATTGGAAAATCCTCTTGACCATATTATTAAAATTAACCGATGGCTCTCATAATGGCTCTGGTTGTGGTGGCATTTTCAGGAACTCTAAGGGAATAGTACTATGTGCTTTTGCTTATCTCCTATTTCCTGCACTGTCCCATTTACTGAGCTTATGGCAATCTACAAAGCTCTTGAGATTTGCCTTCAAAATGGCTGGCTCAATATTTGGATTGAGGTGGATGCTCTTCTGTTGATTGATCTTTTGACTTCCACCAAAATGAGCAGCTCTGAATTGTACTACCTCCTCAAGCAAACTAGACCTTAATCAGTGCTGGATGGAGATATTTATTTTGATGGGTTTAGCTAATGCCATTAATTTTTGTAACCTGCTGTTTCTCAAAGATATTACTACTTGGAGCATCTTAGTTACTTATGTTATTTCTATGCATTGTATTAGTGTTCATTATGCTGGTTACAATATTTATTTTGATGATTTCTGTTAGTTGGATTTTACTGATAATGATTGGTTCCTTTTGTGCTTGTCTCCCTATTAGATCTTGGGTCACGATATTCACTTTTAACTCTAGCTTGGTGACATTTTCCTTTATTTTTTGGGAGTTATCTTTTATTTTATTTTTTTGCATGAAGAGACTTTTGGCCTTTTATGATATTTATCTTCTTGGCTATTGTCTACTAGAATCTAGACCCCATTCACCGCTTCTTTGGAAACCTTTTCCGATTCAAGGTCCCTTTGGTGGGCTCTTATGGAGGCTTTCTTCTTTTCTCGCCACCGCCAAGGTTGTTTTTGTAGGCTTTCTTCAGCTACTCGACTTCTTTACCCCTTCGGAAGACTTATTGTGAACTGATATTACTTCTTGGTTATCTTTTATGCCTCTTTTACTTTCTGGGTGGAATCTGCATTCTATTGTTTCTTTCTGACTGTTATTTGTGTCTTGGATGGAGTTTCTTCAGATTGATTGGCTATTTTGTTCAGCAGATCCTTTTTGTTCAAGATGTTTCTGAGTTGGGGCTTTGGTCAATTTCTTTTACTGCTCTTGTCTGTGAGAATTTGTTTTTTGCTGGCTATTTTCTCTTGACCCCTGCAGGAATGGATTTTCATGTTTGCATCTCTTTTTGGTTTTTACTTTATTTTCCCTCTCATTTTGGGCCTTGCTGCTAGACTATATTTTCTGATCTAGAAAGGTCTTGTTAGTCCTTTCAATGCTAGACATTGGTTTTTTGGGACCTATTTCTAGATTGTTGTCTTTGTGACTTATGGATGTTTTTCGATTCTAAATTTTCCAACTGTTTGTGTAATTATCAACTGGGCTATTTTTGATCACACTTGCTGTTGCTCTTTTCATCCTGGTTCTATTTTCCATAGTCAAAATTCTTCTTTATTATGGGATCAATTTTCCTTTTTGGATTTTTAATGGCTTCTGTTAGCCTTTACTGTGGTTGTGGGTTTAACTGCTAGCCTTATCAGCTTTATCTGGAAGGTTTTTTATGTTTATTATCCTTTGAACCCTTTTGATACCATTGTTGGCTTTTAGATTTTAGGGTCCTTTGTCCAGCTGATGGTCTTTGTGGTTATTATATGTTCCCCATTTTTTGCTTTTCTGACTATTTTTGCTGTTAACAATTGGGCTACTACTGTCTTCTCCTGCTTCTATTTTATCCCACTTAGTTCTGTTAACATTGTGTAGATCCATGTGATTTTCCATCTGATTATTTGGATCTTTACATATGCTTTTGGGTGGACCCTTGGCCAGCTTGTTGGTATAATGCCTTGGTTGTTGGTAACCGGATTAATACTCATTCTGGGTTTTGGTTTGTTTTGTTCAGCAAGTCTCTATTGAAGTTGTTGACTGCTTGGTGGAATTTGCTTTGAACCCCCTTATTGGTTTATTATATGTATATCATCTGAATTCATTGGATACTTTATCTACTGTAGTTTTCTCCATCTTCTTTCAGTTAAACTTGTATCTCTTGCACTATTTATCCTAGATGGGTGGTTTTATGGCAAGCTAGCTAGTTTTTGTTGTCTTGGATATTTGCTGTCTTGGTTTTTCAGGACTCCTATGTTGGCTCCATCTTTGTTGGCTGTAGGACTTGTGGTCCTATGTTCAAAGAATTTCGACATTGTTCGATGGTTTTGGTGATTGCTATCTTGGTTACTGCCTTCTAGATACCTATTTTTATGCTCTATCTATTTTGTTATTAACTATTGCAAGGTCTACTCTGATTGAGAGGTTTTATGGCCAACTTGCTGTCCTTTACTATCTTGGATGTTGTTGTCTTAATTGTTGCTGTCTTGGCTAGATTTGGCCTTGCTTATCTGCTGTCTTGCTTTTTCTAGATTCAAATGTTGATTCTCATTTGAAACCACTTTTTGATTTTTCTTCTGCTGGGTTCAAATGTTGCATTAACTATTTTGTTGTTGGGGTTGGCTTTCTTAATACCCGTACTATTTATGTTTGGGCTGTTGTCCATCTCCTGATTATTGTGATCTACATTATCTGCTAGTCTCTATTCCCATCATGGCTCGGTTAGGTTTGTGTAGCCGTATGCACTGTCTATTCTGAATGTTATTGCCTTTTGCCGTCTTGCTCTCTTGGTTGTTTGTTGATCTGGCTTATCCAATTTTTGGTAATGAATGCTGCTACTAGAGCTGTAGCTCTGATTGTCTTTACTTGGTGCTATTTTTGGTAGGTTGCAGTCTATTTCCTATGTTGGGCTATGTAGCCTTCCTTTACAATTGCTTTTCCCATCGATATGGATATTAATAAGGGGTTGTTTCTGTGAAAGATTCATATATATATATATATATATATATATCATATCATATGTTTGGGATGATGTGAATTATAGGCTCAGTGACTTGATTAGCAGGATTTCAGCAAGTTGCCTCCTCTGCTATTTTCTTATGGAGGGATTATATGCTTGCTTTTTTCTCTTCTTGGATATGACTTTTCATGAGGTTCTCGCAAAGATGTTTCATTCTCATATGCTTATGTATTCTCATGTCAAGGTGACTATATTGATGATACTTTTCTTGAATGGGACACCTTATCCTTAAACTCTTTACAATTTCCTCTCTATATTAGATATGGTTTTGTTTAGGTTTGCAGGAAATAAAGCTCACAAGACTTTCAACAATTGGCTGTTATCTCCTCATAGGTTTGTTGGCTATGATGGCTATGATGATCTCACTCCCTTTTGGTTTGGTAGTAGCTCTTGTGATGTAATCCTTCTGCTGAAGTTTGGATTCTCATATTTGCATCCGCCCAACTTGGTGTGAAGCCTTTTCTATCACAATTCCTTACTATCATTCTCCTTATGTTGTTTTCATTTATCCCTTTGTGATTACCTTAACTGTTCTAATATCTTTCTTATTACATTTTTTGCAGTGATTCTCTTGTCCTCTTCTGTGTTTGCTCCATATTGTCATGCATTCTCACGCCCTCCTATATCAAATCTTCCTTTGGCTTATTATGTTAATCAACTTGTATCTTTTAATTGCTTTAATGCCTTTTGCTTTTGGATGTACTTAGATAGGGGTTTTACTTAGGATGATTGTAGCTCTTTGATGTAGTTCTGAGTTTATCCCTTTAAGGACCTTGTATCCCTCTTTTGTGGCAATAAAATACCCCTACATTGATTTCCCTATAAAATAAATCCTAAACTAAAAATAAAAACTATAAACCTAAACCTAAACTAAAACTAACCCTAAACTAAACCTAAACTAACACTAAACCTAAAGAAACCACAACCTAAACCTAAACTAAAACCCAAAACCTCAATCTCTAAACCCTAAACCCTAAAGCCTAATCCTAAGTTTCCTAACCTAAACTAAACTAAAATAAAAATAAACCTTTTTATTTAATTAGAAATAAACTCATAAAATAACCTTAAACTAAAAGAAAACCCTAAATCTAAATAAAGTCCTAATACCTAAACCCAAACAAAACCTAACCTAAACCCTAAACCTAAACCAAAAAACCCTAAACCTAAATAAATACTAAACTAAAACTAAACTCTAACCCTAAACCCTAAACCTAAAACTCTAAAACCATAAACCCTAAACCCTAAACCTTAAACCCTAAAAACCTAAAAACCTAAACCTAAACCTAAACTAAATAAAACCTAAAAATAAAATAAATAAATAAACCATAACCTAAATAAAATAAAATAAATAAAATAAAATAAATAAAATAAAATAAAAACCTAAACTAAAACTTAAATCTAAGCCTAAAAATATACTAAAATAAAAAAAATCAAAATAAGTAAATATAAAATAAAAAACAACCTAAACTAAACTAAAAAAAATAAACCTAATAATAAAAAACCTTAATTAAATAAAAACCTTAATAAAATAAAAACTAAATGTAAAATAAAAATAAATTAAACCTAAATTAAAATAAAATAAAAACTAAATAAAAATGTATACCTAAAAAATAAACTTGAAAATAAATAAAAAGTAAAACCTAATCCCTAAACTAAAAAAAAAACCTAAACCTAAAATAAAAAATAAAATAAACCTAAACCTAAACCTAAACTAAAGTATATAAAACCTAAACCTAAACCTAAATTAAATTAAACCTAAAGCTAAACCTAAACTAAATATAATAAAATGAACTAAAAATAAACATAAATCTAAACTAAAAATATAACCTAAAAATAAACTTAAAACCTAGACCTAAGAAAAAATTTAAATAAAAATAGAAAGATAAATCTAAAATTAAAAAATAAAATCTAAACCTAAAAAATAAAATAAAAATAAAACTCAAATAAAAAGATAAACATAATCATAAACCTAAACCTAAACCTAAAAAATAAACTAAAATAAAAATCCCTAACCTAAAGTAAACAAACCTAAAATAAATAAAATAAAAAAATAAAATTAAAAAATAAAATAAGCTATAAAAAAGAGAAAAATAAACTAAATAAACCTAAACCTAACTATTTACTTAATTTTTATTTCTTAAAAAAAAACCCTACACCCTAAACCCTAAAACTAACCCTAAGCCATAAACCTTGAACCCTAAACCCTAAAAAACCCTAAACCATAACCCTAAATCCTAAACCCTAACCTTAAACTAAACCTAATAAACTATAAATAAACCCTAAACTAAAACCTAAACCCTAAATAAAAAAACCTAAACCTAAACTATAAACTAAAATTTAAACCCTAAACTAACTAAACTAAAAACCCTAAATCATAAACCCTAAACCCTCAACCCTAAACACTTAAAACCCTAAACCCTAAATACTAAACCCCAAACCTTAACCCTAAATCCTAAACCCCTAAACACTAAACTAAATAAACTAAAAAACTTAATTAAAACCTAAACCTAAAATAACTATAAAATATAAATAAATAAAACCCTAAATCCTAAAAAAAACTTAACCTAAAATAAAACCTAAACTAAACCTAAACCCTAAACCAAACCCTAAACTCAAAATAAACTAAACCCTAAAAACCCTAAACCCTAAACCTTAAGTCCTAAAACCTACAACCCTAAACCCTAAAAACTAAAAAACCTAAACCTAAACTAAATAAAATTTAAAAATAAAATAAATAAAAAAAACCTATACCTAAATGAAATAAAGAAATAAAATAAAATAAAAACATAAACCTAAACCTAAAAATAAAATGAAATATAAAATAAAAATAACTAAAATAAAATATACAAAATAAAAGCTAAACTAAAAAATAAAATAAACCTAAGCAAGAAAACCTTAATAAAATAAAAATAAAAGAAACCTAAAATAAAATTAAATAAAAATTAAATAAAAACCTAAACCAAAAAAATAAACTAAAAATTAAAACCTAAAAATAAATAAAAAATAAAATAAAAACCTTCAAATAATACCTTAAAAAAACATAAAAAACCTAAACCTAAATAAATTAAAAAAAATAAAATAAAATAAAAACCTAAACTAAAACATAAACCATAACATAAAAATAAAATAAAATAAACTAAGAAAAATAAACTAAAATAAAATAAGTAATACCTTAAACTAAACTAAAAAAATAAGATAAACCTAAGAATAAAAATAAAATAAAATAAAATAAAAACTAAATGTAAAATAAAACTCAAATAAACCTAAAATGAACCTAAAATAAGATAAAAAATAAAAAAAAACATAAACCTAAAAAATAAACTTAAAAATAAAACCTAAAAATAAAAAAAATAAAACTTAAACCATAAACTAAAAAAACAAAAACCTAAACCTAAACTAAAATATACTAAACCAAATAAATAGAATCTAAACCTAAACCTAAACTAAATAAAATTAAATAAACTAAAAAGTAAACCTAAACATAAACTAAAAAATAAAACCTAAAAATCAACCTAAAATAAAAACTTAAAACCTAAACCTCAAAAATAAACTCAAAACCCAAACTAAACCTAAAAATAAAAAGTAAAACCTAACCAAAAAATAAAATAAATATAAAGTTAACTAAAAAATAAACCTAAATTTAAACCTAAACCTAAAAAACAAACTAAAATAAAAAACCTAAACTAAAATAAATAAATCTAAAATAAATAAACTAAATAAAAAACAAAATTAAAAATAAACGTAAATAAAAATAAAAAATAAAACAAATTAAAATAAATAAAGAGTAAACTGAATAAAATAAATAAATATAAACTTGCAGTTTACTTAAATTTTAAAAAAATAAAAAAAAATGAAAACCTAAACCCTAAGCTAACACTAAACCCCAAACCCCAAACCCTAAAAATAAATTAAAAATAATCTAAACCTATCGGTTTACCTAATTTAAAAATAAACCTAAACTAAAACATCAACCTTAAACCAAAAACCTAAACCCTAAAACCTAAGTTCTAAAAATAAAAAATATAAAAAAAATTAAAATAAATAAATAAAAACCCCAAACCCTAAACCCTAAACCCTTAAAACCCTTAATCCTAAAGCCTAAACCCTAAACCTAAACCCTAAATGCTAAAACCCTAAACCCTAAACCCTAAACCATAGTCCCTAAACCCTAAAAACCTAAAAACCTAAACCTAAAAGAAATAAAATAAAATAAAACTCAACTAAAAAATAAACCTAAACCTAAACCTAAAAATAAAAAATAAATTAAAATAAGTAAACCTAAAATAAATAAACTAAGCTAAATAAAATAAAAACTAAACCTAAACAAAAATAAATAAAATAAATAATAAACCTAAAGTAATAAATAATAAATCTATAAAATTAAAAAAACTAAACCCTAAATCATAAAAAAAAACCCTAAACCTAAACCCTAAAATAATAATTCTAAACCTAAACCTAAAAAACTAAACCTAAACCTTAAACCTAAACCCTAAAAAATAAACCAATAAACCCTAAACCCAAAAAAACTAACCTAAACCTAAACCCTAAACCTAATAAATTCTAAACCCTAAACCCTAAATCTAACCCTAAACCCTAAACCTAAACTATAAACCCTAAACCTAAATAATAAAACCCTAAACCCTAAATAAAACTAAACAAACATAAAATCCTAAACCCTAAACTAAATAAACTAAACCCTAATAAACCTAAACTAAACCAAAAAAATAAAATAAAAAACTAAACTTAATTTAATTTAAAAAATAAACATAAACTAAAACTTGAACCTTAAACTAAAAAGCAAAACCCTAAACCCTAAACCCTAAACCCTAAAACCCTAAAACCCTAAACCCCAAACTCAGAACCCTAAGCCCTAAGCCTCAAACCCTAGACCTTAAAAACCCTAAACCATAAAGCCTAAACACTAAACCCTAAACTCTAAACACTAACCCCGAACCCTAAAACCTAAAACCCTAAAACCTAAAACCCTAAACCATAAACCTTAAAGCCTAAAAACCTAAACCTAAACTAAATAAAACCTGAAAATAAAATAAATAGATAAACCGCAACCTAAATAAAATAAAAAAATAAAAAAAATAAAAACCTAAATTAAAACCTAAATCTAAGCCTAAAAATATACTAAAATAAGTAATGAAAATAAACAAACATAAAATAAAGAATAACCTAAACTAAAATAAAAAATAAACTAAACCAAATAATAAAAAACCTTAGTAAAATAAAATCTAATTGTAAAATAAAAATAAATTAAACCTAAATTAAAATAGAATAAAAACTAAATAAAAATGTAAACCTAAAAAATAAAGCTAAAAGTAAATAAAAAGTAAAACCTAAACCCTAAACTAAAAAAAAATCTTAACCTAAAATAAAAAATAAAATAAACCTAAACCTAAATTAAAATATATAAAACCTAAACCTAAACCTAAAATAAATTAAACCTTAACCTAAACTTACACTAAATAAAATAAAATGAACTAAAAATAAACATAAATCTAAACTAAAAAATATAGCCTAAAAATAAACCAAAAACCTAAACCTAAAAAAAATTAAATAAAAACATAAAGATAAATCAAAAAATAAAATATAAAATCTAACGCTAAAAAATAAAATAAAAATAAAACTAAACTAGAAAAAAAAAATATAATCATAAACCTAAACCTAAACCTAAAAATAAACTAAAATAAAATACCATAACCAAAAGTAAATAAACCTAAAACAAATAAACTAAACAAAATAGAATTAAAAAAAATAAAAAACTATAAAAGATAGAAAATTAAACTAAATAAACCTAAACTTAATCGTTTACTTAATTTTTATTTTCTTAAAAAAAACACCAAACCCTAAAACTAACCCTAAACCATAAACCTAAACCTAAAAAAAACCCTAACTAACCCTAAACCCTAAATATAACCTAACCCTAAAATCCCTAAATTATAAATAAACCCTAAACTAACCTAAATCATATAAAAATAAAAAATAAACTAAACCCTAAAATGTAAAATAAAACTAACTAAACCCAAGCTAAAAACCTAAACCTTAACCCTAAACTAAACTTAAAATAAACCCTAAAATAAAACCCTAAACCCTAAACCCTAACCCTAAATCCTAAACCCCTAAACACTAAACTAAATAAACTTAAACCTATGAGTTTACTTAATTAAAAAAAACCCTAAACCTTAAAACTAACCCTAAAATAAAAACCTACAACCCAAAAGTGTAAATCATAAATCCTAAAAAAATTTTAAACCCTCAACCCAAAATTGAAACCTGAACCCTAAACATGAAATCTAAAGCCTAAACCTACAACCCTAAACCCTAATTCCTAAAATCTACAACCCTAAACCCTAAACCACAAGCCCTAAACCTTAAACCCTGAACCCTAAAAACCAAAAAAATCTAAACCTAAACTAAATAAAACTTAAAAATAAATAAATAAACAAATCTTAACCTAAATAAAATAAAGAAATAAAATAAAATAAAAATCTAAACCTAAACCTAAAAATAAAATGAAATATAAAATAAAAATAAGTAAAATAAAATAAACAAAAATGAAAACTAAACTAAAAAAATAAAATAAACCTAAGAAAAAAACCTTAATAAAATGAAAATAAATGTAAAATAAAAATAAAATGATCCTAAAATAAAATAAAATAAAAATTAAATAAAACTAAACCTAAAAATAAACCTAAAATTAAAACCTAAAAAATAAATAAAAATAAAACCTTAAACTAAAAAAAAAAAAACCTAAACATAAAATTAAAATAAAATAAAAAGAATAAAATAAACCTAAACCTAAATGTAAACTAAAATAAACTAAACTAAAATAAATAAAACCTAAACCTAGAATAAACTAAAACTAAACCTAAACCTAAACTAAATAAAATAAAATAAACTAAAAATAAACCTAAACCTAAGCTACAAAATAAAACTTAAAAATAAACCTAAAATAAAAACCTAGAACCTAAACCTAAAAAATTCAAATAAAAATGTAAACCTATACCTAAAATAAAAAATAAAATATAAACCTAAAAGAATAAAATGAGAATAAAATTCAACTAAAAAATAAACCTAAATCCAAAAAATAAACTAAAATAAAACACCTAAACTAAAATAAATATACATAAAAAATAAATTAAACTAATGAAAATAAATTAAAAATAAAATATAATGAAAATAAAACTAAATAAAAACTAAGTATAAACCTAAACCTAAAAATAAATAAAAAATAAAACTTAAACCCTAAACCTAAAATATACTAAACTTAAACTTAAACCAAAACCCTAAATTAAATAAAACCAACTAAAAATAAACCTAAACCTAAACTAATAAAATAAAACCTAAAAATAAACCTAAATCCTAAACCTAAAAAATAAAATAAAAATCTAAACCTAAACCTAAAAATAAAAAATAAAACCTAAATCTAAAAAATAAAATAAAAATAAAACCAAACTAAAAAATAAACCTAAATCTAATCCTAAACCTAGAAAATAAACTAAAATAAAAAACCTAAACTAAATTAAATAAACCTAAAATAATTAAACTAAACTAAGTAAAATAAAATAAAATTAACTAAAATAAATAAATAAATAAACAAACATCTACCTTGTTACTTAATTAAAAAATAAAAATTAATTTTAAAAAACCTAACCTATACTAAACCATAAACCTAAACCCAAACCTATAAATAAACCCTAAACCTAAACTAAACCTAAAAAACCCAAAACTTATAACCCTAAACCATAAACTAAAACCACAAACTAAACCCTAAACCCAAAACCCTAAAATCTAAACCTAAACCTAAAAACAAAATAAAAAAAAACCTAAATAAAATAATAAAAAAATAAAATAAAAACTTAAACTAATACCTAAACCAAAATAAAAAATAAATCTAAATCGATGTAAACAAAATAAAATAAAAAAAAAAAAAGATAAAATAAAATAGATAAAAAAACTAAACTAAAAAATAAAATAAACCTAAAAATAAAAAAAACTTAAATAAAAAAATAAAATTAAAAAATAAAATAAAATAAAATAAAAATAATAAAATAAAATTAAATAAAATCTAAACCAAAAATAAACCTATAAATGAATAAAAAACCTAAAATAAAGAAAATAAAATAAACCTAAACCTAATAAACTAAATTAAAATAAATAAATCCTAAACTTAAACCTAAAATAAACTAAACCTAAACCCTAAAATAAATAAAATAAAATAAACTAAAAAAAACCTAAACGTAAACTAAAGAAAAATCTAAAATAAAAACTTAAAACATAAACCTAAAAAAATAAAATAAAACCTAAACCTAAACCTAAAAATTAAAAAATAAAACCTAAACCTAAAAAATAAAATAAAAACAAAACTAAACTAAAAAATAAACATTAACCTAATCCTAAACCTAAAAAATAAACTAAAATAAAAAATCTAAACTAAAACAAATAAACAAAACTAAATAAAAATACTAAATAAACCTAAATAATAATAAAAAAATAAAATAAACTAAAATAAATAAGAAATAAAATAAATAAACCTAAACCTACTAGTTTACTTAATTTTTTTTAAAAATTTCCTAAACCCTAAACCGTAATCCCTAAAAACTCTAAACCATAAAGCATAAATAGTAAACTCTAAACCCTAAACCCTAAACCCTAAACCCTAAACACTAACCCTAAACCCTAAACCATAAAATCTTAAACCCTAAA
Source organism: Cymbidium sinense (assembly GCA_021442155.1). Taxonomy (NCBI): domain Eukaryota; kingdom Viridiplantae; phylum Streptophyta; class Magnoliopsida; order Asparagales; family Orchidaceae; genus Cymbidium; species Cymbidium sinense. The sequence goes on along the minus strand of CM038229.1, from coordinate 64,973,668 downwards.
TCCATAAACCCTAAACCATAAATCCCAAACACAAAAAACCTAAACACCTAAACCTAAACTAAATAAAACCTAATAATTTGATAAATAAAAATACCTAAACCTAAACATAATAGGAAATTAAATTAAAATAAAAGCCTAAACAAAATAATAATAATAATAATAAAATATAATAAATAAAACCCTAAACTAAACTAATAAATAAAGTAAACTTAAGAATAAAAAACCTAAATAAAATAAAAATAAAATAAACAAAAAATAAAAGAAAATAAAAACTAAATAAAATCCTAAACCTAAAAAATAAACTTAAAAATAAAACTTAAATATATATAAAAAAATTAAACCTAAAGCCTAAACTAAAAAAAAACTAAACCTAAAATGAAAATAAAATAAAGAAAATAAAATAAACCTAAATCTAAACTAAAATAAATAAAACCTAAATCTAAACCTAAAATAAACTAAACCAAATCCTAAACAAAATAAAATAAAATAAACAAAAAATAAACCTATACCAAAACTAAAATATAAAACTTAAAAATAAACTTAAAAGTAGGACGTAAAACCTATAACTAAAAAATAAAACTAAAAATGTAAACCTAAAACTAAACATAAAAATAAATAAACCCAAAAAAAATTAAATAAATAAAACTAATAAAATAAACATAAACTTAAAAAATAAACTAAAATAAAAAACCTAAACTAAAATAAATAAACCTAAAATAAATAAACTAAACTAAATAAAAATAAAAAATAAACCTAATAAAATAAAAAATGAAATAAACTCAAATAAATAAAAGTAACTAAATAAACCTAAACCTACAAGTTTACTTAATTTAAAAGAAAAACTCTAAACCCTAAATCCAAAACCCCAAATCAGAAACCCTAAACTCTAAAACTAATCATAAACCCTAAACCCTAAACCTACAACCCTAAAGCATAAACCACAAACCATAAACACTAAACCCTAAACCCTAAACCCTAAAACCCTAAACCCTAAACCTTAAAACCCTAAACACTAAAACCCTAAACCTTAAGCCCTAAATTGTAAGCCCTAAACCTTAAAACCTACAACCCTCAGCCCTTAAACCCTAAAACCCTAAACCCTAAACCCTAAAACCATAAACCTTAAAATCCTAATCCTTAAACCTTAAACCCTAACCCTAAACCCCAAACCCTAAACCTAATCCTAAAATAACTAAAAATATTAAAAATATAAACCTAAAAATTTAAACCTAAACCTAAACCTAATCTAACTTGGAAAATAAAATAAATATAGATCTAAAGGCTAACTGGCTAAATGGGGTGGGGATCTAGAGGTGTTGTGGATATGGAGGTGGTACTGGTGGCTAAGGAGGAGAGGAGCAATAAGGTTACCCATGGTGGTGAGGGAGAGATAATATGATGGAAAATAATGAACTAAAATAAGAATAAATATCTACTTCTTATGGGGCTGTGTCTTTATAATAGAGATGGTTATACTTATCTAGGGATTTTGATTTGCTCTATGGCTCCTCATTTTTGATCTATGTCATCGCTTATGTTTCAAAAAACTTGGGGTGCTACTTGGTCGATGAAATCGAAAAGAAGAAATATTGAATATGAATTTATTCTCTATTAAAAAAAACCTTAAACCCTAAACTAAAACTAAAACCCAAAACCTAAAACCTAAAACCTAAACCTTAAACCATAAACCATAAACCTTAAACCACAAACCCTAAACCCTAAACTAACCCTCAACCCTAAAAAACTAAAAATCTAAACCTAAACAAAATAAAATGTAGTAATAAGATAAATAAAAAAGCTAAACAAAAATAAAATAAATACAAACATAAACTAAAACTTAAACCTAAACTAAAAAATAAAAAATAAAAAATAAAAACTAAACTAAAATAAAATAAATAAATATCTAAACTAAATTAAGAAATAAAAAACCTAAATAAAATAAAAACTAAACATAAAATAAAAATAAAATAAACATAAAATAAAATAAAATAAAAAGCAAATAAAACCCTAAATCTAAAAAATAAACTCAAAAATAAAACCTAAAAATAAATAAAAAAATAAAAACTAAACCTTGAACTAAAAAAAAAAACTAAACCAAAAATAAATATGAAATAAAAAAAAATTAAAGTTAAACCAAAATTAAAAAAAACCTAAACCTAGAATAAACTAAAACTAAAACTAAACCTAAAAAAAATAAAATAAAATAAACTAAAAATAAACCTAAACCTAAACTAAAAAATAAAACATAAAAATAAACATAAAATAAGAGTCTAAAACCTAAACCTAAAAATTAAAATAAAAACCTAAACTAAAAAAATAAATAAATAAATAAAACCTAAACCTAAAAAATGAAATAAAAAAAAAAACTCAACCAAAAAATAAACATAAACCTAAAAAATAAATTAAAATAAAAAAGCTAAACTAAAATACATAAACTAAACTAAAAAAAACCTAAATAAAAATTAAAAATAAAATAAACTAAAATAAATAAAAAATTAACTAAATAAACTAAATAAATTTAAACCTATTTTTTTTTACTTAATTTTAAAAAAAATACTAAACCTTAAACCCTAAATCTTAAACCTTTAACCTTAAACCTTAAAACTAACCCTAAACCCTAAACCTAAACCCTAAAAACCATAACCCCTAAAGCCTAAACACTAAACCCTAAACTTTAAACCCTAAACCCTAAACCCTAAAACCTTAAACCCTAAACCATAAAAACCTAAAATCCAAAACTTAAACTAAATTTAACCTAATAATAAGATAAATTAAATACCTAAACCTAAATATAATAAAAAATAAAATAAAATAAAAACAAAAACCTAAAAATAAAAAAATGAAAAATAAACTAAAATAAAATAAATAAAATCATAAACTAAATTTAAAAAAAAGTAAAATTAAGAATTAAAAACCTAAATAAAATAAAAACAAAATGTTAAATAAAAAAATAAAATAAACCAAAAATCAAATAAAATAAAAATGAAATAAAAACTTAAACCTAAACCTAAAAATAAAATAAACCTAAACCTAAATTAAAAAAAAACTAAACTATAATAAATAAAACCTAAACCCTAAACCCCAAATGCTAAACCCTAAACCCTAAACTAACCCTAATCATTAAACCCTAAAAAGCTAAAAACCTAAACTTAAACTAAATAAAACCTAAAAATAAAATAGATAAATAAATAAACCTAAACCATTATAAAATAAAATAAAATAAAAACATAAAAATAAACCAAAACTTAAACCTAATACAAAAAGGAAAATAAAATATAAAATAAAAAATATAAACTAAACTAAAATAAAATAAATAAAAACCTAAACTAAACTAAAAATAAATAAAAAACCTAAATAAAAAAACTTAACCAAAAATAAAAATAAAATTAAGCTAAAATAAAATATAATAAAAACTAAATAAAAACTTAAACCTAAAAAAATAAACTTAAAAGTAAAACTTAAAAATAAATAAAAAATAAAACCTAAATCCTAAACTAAAAATATAATAAAAGTAAAATAAAAATAAAATAAACAAAATATATTAAAGCTAAACTAGAATAAATAAAACCTAAACCTTAACATAAAATAAACTAAACCTAATCATAAATTGAAACTAAATAAAATAAAATAAACTAAAAATAGACCTAAACATAAACTAAAAAATAAAACTTAAAAAAAAGCGTAAACCTAAACTAAAAAATAAAACCTGAAAAAAACTTTAAATTAAACCTAGACCTAAAAAATAAAATAAAAACCTAAACCTAAACCCTCGAATAAAAAATAAAACCTTAACCTATAAAATTAAATAAAAATAAAAATAAAAATCAACTAAAATGAAAAAACTAATCTAAAATAAATAAATCTAAAATAAATAAACTAAACTAAATAAAAAAAATAAACATAAATAAAAATAAAAAAAAGAAAAATAAAATAAACTAAAATAAATAAAAAAACTAAATAAACCTAAACCTACAGATTTACTTAATTTTAAAAAAAAACCCTAAACCTTAAACCCTAAATGCTAAACTCTAAACCCTAAACCCTAAAGCCTCAAAATAACCCAAAACATTAAACCCTAATGCCTTAACACAAAACCCTAAACCTAAACCCTAAACCCTAAACCTTAAAACCCTAAACCCTAAAACCTTGAACCCTAAAATGCTAAACCCTAAACCCTAAAAACCTAATCCTAACCTAAATAATACCTAATAATAAAATAAATAAAAATACCTAAATCTTTGTGTAAATCCGAGCTAGGAGGATATGGAGGTGGTGGCTAAATGGTTATGGAGGTGGGAGGAGCTAGGTTACAAACTAGGCTGGGGAGAGATTGGGGATATGATGGCAGATCCTAAGAGGCGGTGGTTCTAAAAATGAAGAAACTAAAGAAACCATTGATCTAACTAAACTGTCTCTTTATAACAGAGACAGTTCTACTTATCTAGGGATTTTGATTTGCTTTATGGCTACCCATTTTTTATCTATGTCCTTTCTTATGTCTTAGAAAACTTAGGGTGTTACTTGGATGATGAAATTGAAAAGAAGAGATGTTGAATATGAATTTGTTCTCTATTAAAAAAACCATAAACCCTAAACTAAAACTTAAACCCTAAACATAAAACCTAAACCTTAAACCCTAAACACTAAACTTTAAACCCCAAACCCTAAACCTTAAACCCTAAACCCTAAACCCTAAAAAGCTAAAACCCTAAACTAAATAAAACCTAAAAATAAAATAAATAAAAAAATCTACACCAAAATAAAATAAAATAAAAACATAAACTAAAACCTAAACCTAAACCTAAACCAAAAAAGAAAATAAAATATAAAATAAAAACTAAACTAAAATAAAATAAATAAAAACCTAAACTAAACTATAAAATGAAAACTTAAATAAAATAAAAACTAAACCTAAAATAAAATTAAAATAAAAAAAAACTAAATAAAATCCTAAACCCAAAAAAATAAACCTAAAATAAATAAAAAATAAACTAACCCTAAACTAAAAAAACTAAACCTAAAATAAAAAATCAAATAAACAAAATAAATTGAAACCTAAACTAAAATAAACCAAACTAAAATAAATAAAACATAAACCTAAACCTAAACCTAAACTAAATAAAAATAACAATCTAAAAATAAACCTAAACCTAAACTAAAAAATAAACCTTAAAAAAAATCTAAAATAAAAACCAAAACCTTAAACTTAAAGTAATAAAATAAAAACCTAAACCTAAACCTAAACCTAAAAATAAAAAATAAAAACTAATCCTAAAAATTGAAAAAAAAATTGAACTAAAAATAAACCTAAACCTAAAAAATAAACTAAAATAAAAAAACTAAACTAAAATAAATAAACTTAAAATAAATAAACTAAATTAAAAAAAATAAAAAAAATAAATCTAAATAAAAATAAATAATAAAATAAACTAAAATAAAAAATTAGACTCTATGAACCTAAACTTGCCAGTTTACTTAATTAAAAAAAACCTAAACCTTAAATCCTAAACCCTAAACACTAAACCCTAAACCCTAAAACTAATCCTAAACCCTAAACCCTAAACCTACAACCCTACACCCTAAACCCTAAACCCTAAAAGTCTAAACCTTAAACCCTAAACCCTAAAACCTAAACCCCAAACCCTAAACCCTAAACCCTAAAACCCTAAAACACAAACCTGAAACCCTAAACCCTAAACTCTAAACCCTAAACCCTAAACCCTACAACCTACAACCCTAAACTTTAAACCCCTAAACCCTAAACACTAAAGTAACCCTAAACCCTAAACTAATGCTAAACCCTAAACCTTAAACTAACCCTAAACCATAAGAATGGTCAGAACCTTGAAAGTAGGAGCATCACTATCAACTAGGTTATAGTACCTCATAAGATGCTTGAAAATGTTTTAGTATATTATGGTATTATGCCTTATAGTCTATATTAATAGAAATTATAAAAATATTGATATAATAAATCAGATGATGAAATTTGTTAAATTTGAAGTGGGAATTAGGTTGTAGAACCAAAGGTGTGCTACATGACTTGTAGTCTAAAAGTAAGATTTTATCTTCAAAATAAATATTATTTGTTGTAGCATAATATTGCATCATATATCATAATATATTATTCTGCACATTTTAAATTATTTTAGTTTTTTATAATCATGCAATTGAGTCTACACTAGCATTATTTATAAAAATGTTGACTTAGACTATAAAATGTTGGAATTTGAAAAAATTCATAATAACTAGAGCATGGCATCATAATATATTATTTCAATTTAAAATATGTAAGTGATATGACTGAAATATATAGTTTTTTTTGTTTAGACTAATTTTTTGATTTTTTATCTTAAGCAATCCCTTGTGATGTGATATGCAATATAATATAATAAAATATGTTATATTGTATTATAATATAAGATGCCATAACATAATGTTGCATCATGCATTATAACATACTATTGTGTATTACTACTTATTGTTTAGCATATTTTAGTTTATTATAGTATGATGTAGTAGAGTTTGTACATGTATAATTCATAAAAATATTGATTTATAGGATTTGGCCAAACTTAAGGTAAGCTTCAGGGAACATCATTAGGCTGACATAGTGTACCATCATGCATTATAACATACTATTGTGTATTACTACTTATTATTTAGCATATTTTAGTTTATTATAGTAAGATGTAGTAGAGTTTGTACAGGTATAATTCATAAAAATACTGATTTACACACTGAGAGGGTGGGATTTTTTCCAAACTTAAGGTAAGCTTTAGGGAACATCATTAGGCTATGATATGGTTTGTCATTTAATCAAAAGAATGTAATTCTGCATCGAAAATAAATGTTCATTTTTCAGCCAAATTTTAGAAAATTTTTGCTTAAAGTAATTCATTTTAAGGTGTAATGTAAGATAATATATTATATGAAAGCATATTAAAATATAATGTACATAATAATATAACTTCACATATATATGAATGTGGTGGTGACTTACTAAATGTTATTGGACATTTTAGTATGTTTTACATTTTTATAATATATTGGGTCAAAACTCACAAAAATGTTAATTTGAATGTTAATATGGAAGAATTTGGCCAAATGCATGGCACACACCAAGAAGCAACACCAAAATTATGCTATTTTGCACCATTTCTACTGAAAAATAACAATTTTACATCCAAAATGAACATTATTTATATTTTGAGAAAATTTTATTATTTATTCCTTTTAAGTGATTATAATGAGGTGTAATGTTAGACAATATATTATATTATAGCAAATTATAATATAACATCATATATTATAATATAATATAGTGTGTTAATTCACACTATAATATGTTTAGCGTGATATTGTATAGTTAGTTTGAGCTTGCACCATTACAAATCATAAAATATTGATTACAATGTTAAGATTATGTAATTTGAAAGAATACATTGTTAATCTTTTGGTTGAAGTATTAAGGTGTGCATAAGAGAAGAAATAAGATTTGCTGAGAATTACATGTCAAAGACATGGAGGGAGATCTGCTATGGGGATCATACATGCATTGGACATGACATGTGAGGGGTCTATGTCGAGGGAATAGAAGAAGAAAATCTGCTAGGTATAAGGTTTGAATTTGATTTGATTATATGATTTATGGAAAGAAGACTCGCCGGGGATAAGAATCTATAATCCTCTAAGGATTAAGATCAAATTGACTTTAAATTTTTTGTTTTAATTGAAGTAGAGGCATATCTGCAGAGATATGGACATGAGTCTCCTGGGGATCGGGTATATGAACCTTCCACTAGGGAAGTAGGTATGGGCTATCTACTAGGGATTAAGATTTGAGTTTGATTTCATAGATTTGTTTGGGGATGTATCCACTGGGGATAAGAGTTTGGTTGGATTTATTTGATTTAGACTCTACTGGGGGAGTTGGTTTAATTTGGCTCCACTAGGGAGGTTGGTTTTGAATTTGATTTGTTTGCTTGACTTATTTATATATGATTTGGGGCTCCATTAGGAAAAATTGTATGATTTAACTCCACTGGGGAAAATCAGATTGGGTTTAATTTCATCTGAGTTCATGTATAGACCTTGTTGGTGTACGATGGACCCACTGAGAAGGAGCTATATCAGCCTTGACCTACCACATGTTTACAAATCTAATGGGATTGTCTATTAGCTGTAGGGTAGAGCTAGCCAACCTAAGGGGTTACCTTTCAGTGTGTAATAGCTATGCTAGGAAGAAGGCATTGTAGACTTACATCTTCTAAAGTGATGAACAACTATTGGGGTGACCTATTGGATGCACAAGAAATCAAACCTGACCTACGGTGACTATATAGTGAATGCTGCTGGGAACTTATGTTACCTCAAAAGTAGTCAGGATTAATTTTATCTTAATTTTATGTTATTTGATATGGTTTTTTTGGACTAGTTTGATTTCAAATTGAGGGCATATCCACGAAAGATGTGAGCTTGGTCAAATTTGATAGATTAAATTTTTTGGTCATGTCGATGTGCGATGGACCCATTGAGAAGGGGCTATATCAAACTTGTACTTTCTTAACTTTACAAATCCAAAGGGATAATCTACTGGCCCTGGGGCAGAGCTAGCCAACATAAGGGTTACCTTTCGGTGTGCAACAACTATGCAAAGAAGAAGACATAGCAGACTTGCATTTTCTAAATTAGGGAACAACCACTGAGGTGACCTGTTGGTAGCATAATAAATTGAACCTGACTTAGGGGCGACTATTGAGTGGATGCCATAGGGGACTTATATCAACTCAAGAGTTATTAGACAATTCCTATAGGGAGTTTTGCTGACACTGCCCTAAAGATAGGATACCTACTTGGGTAAAGGTACTGCTATGGCTGTCCTCCTAATCCACAATTGAATGTATATTTTATTTATATATTTTTGTGTACTCTGTTGGTGTACGAGGGACCACACTAAGAAGGGGCTATGTCAGCCTTGACTTGTCTTAGATTTACTGGAACAAGGGAGATTCTGAACATCCATAAGATAGATTCTCCATCTATAGGGGTGGATACAATGAAAGGAGAATTGTCCAATCCGATAGTAACCTGGATAGTGTCTAAATGGGGTCACAAAGGACATGATCCAAATATAGTGCAGTGGAGGTACGGGCTTTATCCCGAAAGAAGAAAGCTGGTGTACGATGGCCAACTCGAAGAGAAACTATAGCAAACTTACATCTTCCATGAGTGGTGTATCCTAAGGTGCGAGAACTAATCAACCTAAGGTGTATCCATCAGCATAGTGAAAACCAACCAACCTAAGGCGCCTATCGGTGTGCAACAATCAATTTAGAAATAAAGCGTGTAGGATTACAACTTTCCAAGTTGAACTGATCATCGGGATAGTTTAACATCGGAGGGACATATGCTATCTGACCTAGAACAACTATTAAGGTGGCAGCCCCGAGGAAGGACTTGACCCAGACTTGAAGCAATCAGGAGGGAAGGAGCCGCTAGAGTACATATCCTAAACCTTAAATATACTCAACCCAGTCAGTGCATGAAGGCTAATCCAAGAAGAAAGTGTAGCAAACTCACATCCTCTTAAACAAAGCCAACATGAGGTAGCTTACTGGACACACAGTAAGGCCTACCAAACTAACAAGGTGCTTGTTGGTTTGCAGTGACCAAGTAAGGAAGGGAAGTGTAGTAGAGTTACATCCTCTGAAGCAAGAAGACCACTGGGGTGAGACACTAGTAGGGTAGCATGTTAGCCTGACCTAGAGCAGCTACTTAGTGAGTGCCACTGGGGGCGTTATCTCAACTCAGAGTAGCTCGAGAAAAAAGATGTGTGTTTATTTTATATGTTTGTCTATAGTTTGTGTTTTTATTATGTCAATGAAGGATATGATGATGCCCCATTTCGTTACACCTACCCTAAACACATCATGGTGGATTCATAAATAAGAATACTTTCAACTTGGAAGAGAACAAATTCAAAATGGAATTTTTATTTTTGATAATTATTTTGAAACATGATTTATAATATCTCTTTAAGTAGAGCCCATTGATTAGAAGAATTGGGCACTCTCCATTATGATTAATAAGCTGATAAGATCCTCGTTCGTAGGCTTTCTCTATGGCAAAAGGGCCTTCCCAACTGGGTTCAAACTAGCCTCCCATCTTACGATGGGAAATAATCATTCTCCTTAAAACTAAAATAAGCTCTCGTACTTAAAAAGCCCTAGGATGTACCAACTTGTTGAGAGTTTGAATCTTTTTAAGTTTGCACAACTCAAGGTTTTGGCATGCCCATAGGCGTCTCTCCTCCAAACTTTTGAGCTCTTCAAACCACAACTTGGCATTTTGCTCTATTGTGATCTTGCTACACATAACTATCCTTAGTGATGGGAGTTGGACTTCTAATGGTTGAACGACTTCGGACCCATATACTAAGAAGAAAGGAGTATATTGAGTTTGAGTTCTATATATGGTGCGGTAGGCCAACAAGACTTTAACTAACTGTTCATGCCATTATCGCATGATGTTATCGAGTGTCTTCTTTAGTATTTAGATGAGAGTTTTGTTGATGGCTTCTACTAAGCTATTTTCCATTGGGTAGTTGATGGTAGAATATATCCAATCTATGGTGTCTCGGGCAAGTTGTGATCTCGTGCTCTTGGATGTAGTACCATTATTAGATATAATTCATTGTGGCACTCTGAACATATATACGATATGGTTCCTAAAAAATGGAGCATATGCTGAGCTATGACTTTTCTAAGTGAAATCACCTTCGCCCATTTAGAAAAGTAGTCAGTAGCAGCTAAGATGAACCGATGACCCTTGGAAGAAGGAGGATCAATCAGACCCACTGTGTTGGTACCCCAACACTTGAATGACCATGAGGCTAATGTAAGATGTAGAATGTTGGGTGGTTGGTGTAGGACTACACCATGTATTTGACATTGGTGGCATCGCCTAGTCGTATCCATGCAATCTTTGATCATCGACGGCTAGTAGTATCCTAATCTCTTGATCTTGGCTTTCATCTTCAGACTGGATTGGTTGGCTCCACATAATCCTGAGTGTACCTCGATCATGATCTTACAGGCTTTATGCTTGTGTAAACAACGTAACCACATATGATCGAAAGACCCCCGGTATAAGACACCATCCACAAGAGTGTAGGAAAGTACTCTCTACTTCATTTGATGGGCTTGAGACTTCTCTTGAGGTAGTTTGCCTTTATTTATGTAATCCATGAATGGTTTCCTCCAATCTAACTCTTCATCTTTCTTGGAAATGGAAACCTTAAGTATATTTTGATGAGTTAAATATTAATAAAGGATAAGACTTGTCTATTTTGGACCTTTATTGATATGGAATCATACTCAGGACATGCTAACTTCTTGGCTGGCAAGCTTGGGTAAAACATATGCTACAATATTCTCTCCTCGAGGAATCCTATAAATGGTAACCTCTGAAATTTCAGATAATAACTCCATGGCATACTTATGGTAGTGATGGAGCTTCGGCATTATAACCTTAAAGGACCTAGCGATTTGGTTGATAACTAGGTTTATATCACTAAAGATGTTGAAGTTCTGGTTGCTTAGTGTAACGACTAACTCTAGACTGACAATTAGATCCTCATATTTGAATTTGTTGTTGGTGCAAGGATTGGACAAATGATTTGAGAATGCCATCACATCGTAGTATGGAGTTAAGAGAACTGTTCCTACCCTTGCCTTTCCTGGAATAGTAGACTATGGTTCTTCTCCTCTTTGAGAGGAAGCTGCACCATCAAAGTACATCTCCCAGCGGTGAATGCTAGTATCCCCTAAGTTCATGATTTGTTCATTGGGGAGATCATTACTAGTTGAAAGTCAGCAGGAAGTGGGTGTGTTGCTAGGAAATCCATTAGCACTTGTCCTTTCACCGCACGGAGGGGTATGATGATAATGTCAAACAGCGAGAGGATAATGGACCATCGTGCCAATCATCTGAAAAGCATTGGTCGTGTAATGATCCTAGAGATTAAGTTCACTTTATGAGAAAGTGTTGTAGCTTTTGGGATGCAAAGATTAAAGCTAGGCAATACGTCTTAATGGGTGGATAATTAGCTTCAGTAGAGATTAGATGATGGCTGAGGTAGTAGAGTGTGTTTTCCTTTCCTTCATCATTAACTTGGGCCAACAAAGCACCAAGGGAGTCATCTAACACAACAGTGTAAAGTATGAGCTGCTTGCCCAAGATAGGGGCTACTAGAACTGGTGGCATCATCAAGTAATGCTTGATTTCTTTGAAGGCATGCTCACACTTATCATTCCAGTTGAACTTGGCATCCTTTTTGATAAGTGCTGAGAATGGCTGACATCTTCACAATAGGTATGATATAAAGCATCTTAGATATGCCAACCCTTGGAATGATTTGAGTTGAGTTAATCTTTAGGGGTGGAATTTCTAATATCGGATCTTCTTGATGATTTCAATTCCCTAATGTCAGATAACAAACCCAAGGAATTTCCCTGAAGCCACTCCAAATGCACACTTCAGGGGGTTCATTTTGAGGTTAAATTATCTTAACTATTCAAAAACTACACTCAAGTCAAAAAGATGGTCTTCCTTTTCTCTACTTTTGACCACGAGATCATCGACATAGCACTTAACTTGATGATGAATGAGTTTGTCAAAGATTTAAGTCATAGCCCATTGGTATGTAGCATTGACATTTTTAAGGCTAAAAGTCATGACCTTATAGCAAAAGATTTTGATTGGGGTTCTAAAAGTAGTATTTCTTTCATCTTCAAGGGCCATCTTTATTTGGTTATATCTAGATGAGCCATCCATGAAAGAGAAGACTGCATGAGATGAGACAATGCTCACCATCAACTCTGGGATTGGTAGTGGAAATTCTTCTTTTGGACATGCCTTAATTAAATTCCTAAAATCAATGCATATGTGAATTTGGCCATTCTTTTTTTTAACTAGGATGATGTTGGCTAACCAGGTAGGGTATTTTTCTTCCTGAATGAAGCCAGCATAGATTAGTTTCTTTACTTTAGAAATAAATAATTATTTTATGTCTAATCGCATGTGTCTAGGAGCTTGCTTGAAAGGGTTAGCAATAGGCTCTATTGCTAGTTTATGGACCACTACATCAGGAGCTAATGCTAGCATCGCTTCATAACTCCATGCAAAGCAGCCCTTAAACTTAGTTAATAGCTTAACTAAGTCATTGGTTTCAATTTCATTCAACAAAGAACTGATGTATATCGATCATGGATCTTCTTCAGTTTCTAAGTTGATTCCCTTGAGCTCGTTGATGGTTAACTTGATAACTTCTTTGAATTCTGGCAGTGCATCTTTGACTTAAAAATCATCTAGATTATCTGAAGTTTCTAAGCACAACTCCTCATATGAGTTAATGTGATTTGAAAAGAACCTAAGAAATTCCAAATGATTGGTGATGACTAAGTAGAATTATCATCATCATCAACCTCATAAACCTAGTCCCGCCTTGATTGAGAGCTTTTGCATTTGTTCTTCCATATTCTTTCAAGTATACTTGTGCTTTGACCAAGTATGTGGGATAAACCCATTCTTTGCCAAATTATGAACACAAGGCAAGTACCAATCAAAAGATAATTCTATAAAAAGTTTATATGAATCATCCTCAAGTTTTATGTCAATTTCTTGACTTAAGGATGATGCTCCCAGAAAGAACCTCTGAGTCTTCACACCTATGAATAACTTAGGGGCTTTCTTAACTACCAAACCCTCAGTTTTCTGAGAGGAAAGTGGGGTTAGTGCTATGGTTCCCAACTGATGATTAACTATTTCACATATAGACTTGGATACACTTATGCTTTGCTTTGGAGCTTGGTCTTCATCGCTATCTGGCTCAAGTGTCACCTCTAAGGGAATCTACTATTGAAAAGAGCTGGTTGGTGTGCTAATGATATAAGACTCATCCTATAAACTATATTTTAAGTCTATATGGATAACAGTTGTACTCCTTTATTATTGGGACATATCTTCTATTGGGTGGCCAATAATGAGGTTACACTCACCTCCTCAACGGCCTCTTCCTCGGTGGAGGTCATCCTACCCATATGTTTGAATGGAGTAACAGGTGGATTCTAATGTTAGGCTCCACTTCCTCCTCCATGTCTATTTTTGCTGGCTTTTATTTTCTTTTTCATTTTCTCTTTTCTTTTTTTTATTATATCTTTCTATTTCTTTTTTTTTTAATATTTTCTATTTTTTAACTTTGGCCAAGTTCGTGAGAATAGACTTGTTAATTTTGAGGGAGGTAGTAAGCCACATTCTCATATATGATGACCTTGTGAACTGTAAATGGCTTGAGATCTCCTTTGACATAGTAGACGATCCCACCTCTCACAAACTTCATACACTGATGTAGAGAGGATGGAACTATCATGTTCAGATGCATCCATTGTCTCCCAAGCAAAGCGTTGAAAGATGTATCCGAGTCTATAATGTGAAACTTGGCTCATCTATCTCCAAGGGCAACACTATGAAGCCTCCCTATTGACCTCACTTTAGAGTGTAGATTCAATCTTCCCAACTTAGACTTAGGAGTCTTCTAGACACTAAGACTTCCCAAATCATAAGACACTTCTAACAATTAGGTAAACACTTAACCTAAGCCTAAAAACTTAGAAGGATTAACCATAGGATTAGGTTATGCCTTAGAATAGGATAATCCACCACCTACAACCCAAATCCAATCCATGTTCTCAAACAAACCTCAAGTTCAATTCAAACATCAAATTCAAATCCAAATCCAAATCCAAACATAAATTCCAAAACCAAATGATTGAAGCCCATGATTAAATCCAAACTTGAAACCCTTCCTAAGCCATATGACCTATCCAATGGACTTAGCCAAATCTTAATCCAAATAAATCCAAAATCAATTGATTTTCACATAATAAATTTATATCTTCAATCATCTTCCTAAATATAAATCAAATCTACATTCAAATGATCAAAACTAAATCAAACTTAATCAAATTAAATTAAAACCCTTCCTAAGCCATATGACCTATCCCATGGACTTAGCCACAACTTAATCCAAATCAAGTCAAACTCAATTGTTTTTCTCACAAATCAATCATATTTTAAATCATCTTCACAAATTTCAATGAAATATACATTTAAATCATCAAAACTAAATCAAACTAAATCAAAATCCAAACTTAAGCCACATGAACCAGCTCTATGGACTTAGCCAAATTCCTTTATTCCAAAATCTAGATTCAATTGATTTTGTCATGAATCAATCATTCCTTTAATCATATTCACATATATAAATGAAATATGCAATCATCAAGCCAAAGAAAAATCAACCCAAGTCAAACCTAACTTAACCCTTTTTACTTCAAATAGTTAAATGAACAGTAAAACCCATTTGAAGTTAATTGCAATTGAATTTATATATCAATCCCAAATCCATATATAAAGTCAACTAAATCAAACTCAACCAAAAATAAAGCCAACTAAACCTAATTGGTCTACTTGACCCAAAGTGCCCAATTTGACCTATTTGCGCCAAGTTTTAATTTTATCAAAATTGTATTGAACCAAGCCCATCAAAACCTCCCATCATGATTGTTGATCACCCTAAGTTGATCAATTATCACAAATTGGGTCAAACCAAGTCAACTTGATCATTTGACCAAGTCAACCCCATTACCTATATGAACCTAAACTAGCCAAATTGCAAATTAAGCCAAATCCCTTGAAACTAATGATCCATACCAAATCAAAATCAAAATTTGAATATGACAGTCAAATAAAACCCAATTGGCCCTCTTGACCCAAGTTGACCCAAATTGAATTAAAAGACCAAATTGGGTCAAATCAAAATATAAACCAAATTGATTGCAATCAGTAGCTTAAGTTCATTCTAAATTGATTATTGAACTTGACCAAGGCCTTGATTGGACATAATTGAACCCAATTGACCTACTTAGCCCAAATTGACCTAAAGGTTCAAGTTGGCCTAAATAAAAGTCAAATCAAAATTAATTGAAACGAAAGTTTACAATCATCTTCAATTGGTCAACTTAACCCAAACCAACTCCCAACCCAAACCAATTTGGCCAATTTGGTAAAATTGGTCAACTTAACCCATTTCACCGAAATGAATTCAAATGAGCCAAAATCAAATCTAAGCCAAAATAAACCAAACAAATTGAACCAAAACATCCTGAATGAACATATAAACTTAACACAACCCTTGATTTGGCCTAATTTGACCAATTGGTCAACTTGACCCAACCTAACCCAATTTGACCTAAATGACTCAAATTGAGCCAAACCTAACCAAATCAACTCCAATTAACTTAAAATTTGGGCTAACCCACTTTTGGCTAATTTTAAATCTACCCAAATCAAATTCAATGCCAATGATCATTCTACCCTTGGGTCAAGGGCATAAAATGAGACGAATCACCCATGTAAGGGGTCATTTCCATTCCTTGGCCACTTGATACTCTCCTAATGGTCCACCTAGGCACCTAGGACACTACCCAACTTGACTCAAGGGGTCATTGGGTTGTCCATGACCCATGGGAGGTGAAATCACCTCACTCTCCCCATTAGAGCATTTAAAACCCATAGGACACCCATGATTCCTCATTGGCAGCCACCTCCACACCTTCAAACAACCAAGTCAAGCCAACTCACCTCCTCGTTGCCACCCATGACTCCCTGAGATGGTTGAAGAACACTAGAAGCCAAAATTAATCCCACCGTCCGAACAAGATGAAGGGGTGTATACACCCTCTAATTTCCACTCAAATACATGTAAAATTCATTCCTTAGAGCCCTAGATACCCAAGACAACCCGCTTGAGCCATTCCCTAAGCTCCCAAGCTCATTCCTCGATCGAAAAATTTCATTCTCATCCATCTTGAAATAGGACACTTCCATTTTTGACCTAACTTCCCCATTTTTCCATCAAAATTAAATTAACTTTGCACACTCCTTCCCTAGGCCTCGTTGAGCAAGAACGAATCATCTCCCAAGATTCATGAGCACCAAAGGTGGGACTTCGGTCAAAGCTGAGCTCCAAATCATTGGTTCATGGCCTTCCGAGCGAACATCAAGGGATTGATCCAATTGCTTGTCAACAAGGCTTCGTCTACACTAGATGAAGCTTCCTCAATCGTTCGAGCCACCAATGTTGAGCTCTCGTGAGGTATGCTTCCAAAACTGATCCTTAAGCAAAAATGAGTAGGAGCATTTTGACGAAAACTTGCATCTCGTGTGATCTTGATAATTGGATCCCCTCCGGTTGATGTCGTGAAGGTGTGGGATCCTTTTGGAGTTGATCCGAGCTCGAGTAAGCTTGGATCAAGTCAGCAATGGAGGATGAACTCCATTCTCCCTCACTTGCATGATGTTAGATCACGTACCATTTGTTCTGCGTGATTGAAATGAACGATCATGATTAGATCCGCTAGAATGATTTGATTTAATCCTATTAAGCTATGGGATTAATCATAGCCATTTGATCTTAGATTGGATGGTGGACGAGAAAGCACATCCGCCACCACCACGTAGGCGCTGAGTCAGATAAGTTTTAAGTAGCCAATCAGTGACCCCATGTGGAAAGTGCACTGCATTAGCGTGCCACATGACGCAAATAGGATTAGGATTTAATTAGGCTTAATTAATCATTTTTAATGGCTGAAACTTCTAAAAATCATAAAACATCATAGAGAAATCAAAATAATGCAAATAAATACTCATTTTAAAGGTATTTCAGAGGAGAATTAATTAAAAATGATCTTAACTAGTTTTGAATAGTAATTAAGGTTTAACTATAAAATGTATTAGCTTAATTACTCCTTAATTACTTGAACAATTAATCCCAAATTTTGTGGGTTAATTTAATGGGATGACCTCTGACTCTCATGATTTTCTTGGGATTTATTGATCGCTTAATTAGAAAAATTGACTAATTAAACCTTAGTTACTCTTTTAAGTTAATTAATGATTAATTAATCCCATGAACCGTAATAAATTGGATAATTAAATTTATTAATCATTATTCAACTATAAGTGAACTAAGGAATAAGGTTGGGACCCCTTTCCCTAAGTTCATTTCACCCTTTTTTAAAAATAAAATTAATTATGATTTAACTAATTAATTAAATCACATAATCAAATTGAAATCATGCTCACATCAGACCTTACTTAATTAAATCATGGGGTTGATCCTTAGGTGTTTAACAACATAAAGGAGTTTAATGAAATTATGATTAGTTTAGAAAGAAAATAAAATAACTAATAAAAACTAAACTAAAATAAAATAAAAACATAAACTAAAACTTAAACCTAAAAAGAAAATAAAATAACTAATAAAAACTAAACTAAAATAAAATAAAAAAACCTAAACTAAAAAAACAAAAATCTAAATACAATAAAAACTAAACCTAAAATAAAATAAAGATTAAATAAAAACCTAAACGTAAAAAATAAACTTAAAAAATAAACTTTAAACTAAATACAAAATAAAACCTAAACCCTAAACTTAAAAAAAAAACATAAACCTAAAATAAAAATAAAATAAACCTAACCCTAAGCCAAAATAAACTAAACTAAAATAAATAAAACCTAAACCTAAACCTAAAATAAACTAAACCTCAACCTAAACCAAAACAAAATAAAATAAAATAAATTAAAAGTAAACCTAAACCTAATGTAAAAAATAAAATCTTAAAATACCCCTAAAATAAAAACTTAAAATCTAGACATAAAAAAAAAATTAAATAATCATTTAAACCTATACCTAAAATTAAAAAATAAAACCTAAAACTAAAAAATAAGTTAAAAAATTAAACTAACCTAAAAAATAAACCTAAACCAAAACCTAAACCTAAAAAATAAACTAAATAAAAAACCTAAACTAAAATAAATAAACCTAAAATAAATATAATAAATTAAATAAAAATAAAAATATACCTAAATATAAACAAAATAAAATAAACTAAAATAAAAAATAAACTAAATAAACCTAAATCTACAAGTTTACATAATTTTAAAAAAATAAAAATAAAAAAAATTAAAAAAATTAAAAATAAACTAAACTATAAACCCTAAAAAATAACCTAAACCCTAAACTCTAAATAAACCTAAAAAATAAATAAATATTAAAATAAACTTAAAATCTAAACCCTAAAACTTAAACCTAAAACCTAAACCATAAACCTAAACTAACCTAAACCCTAAATAAAACACCTAAACCCTAACCCTAACCCTAAACCCTAAACCCTAAACAATAAAACTCTAAACCTAAACCCTAAACTAACTAAACACTAAACCCTATCCTAAGCCTAAAACCTAAACTTAAAAAAATAACCCTAAGTAACCTAAACCCCAAACCCTAAAAACCCTAAACCAAAAACCCTACACCCTAAACCTTAACCCAAAATCCTAAACCTTAAAATCATAAATCCTAAACCCTAAACCCAAAAAACCTAAAAACCTAAAATAAACTAAATAAAACATAAAAATAAAGTAAATAAAAATCCTAAACCTAAAGAAAATAAAAATAAAAAATAAAATAAAAACTTAAGTTTAAACCTAAACCTAAAAATAAAATAAAATAAAATAAAATAAATAAAAACCTAAACTTAACCAAAAACTAAAATAAACTTAAGGATAAAAAACATAAATAAAATAAAAACTATACATAAAATAAAAATAATAAACTATAATAAAATAAAATAAAACTAAATAAAACCTAAACCTAAAACTAAACCTAAAATAAAACCTAAATAAATAAAAAAATAAACTTAAACCCTGAACTAAAAAAAACCTAAACCTAAAATAAAAATAAAAATAATAATAAAATAAAATGAAACCTAAACTAAAATAAACTAAACTAAAATAAATAAAACCAAAATCTAAACTCTAAACTAAAACCTAAACCCTAAACCTAAAACCTAAACCCTAAACCCTAAACACAAAACCATAAAACCCTAAACCCTAAAGGCTAAACCCTAAAGCATAAAACCCTAAACCCTAAACCCTAAACCCTAAACCCTAAACTCTAAACCCTAAACCGTAAACCTTAAATCCAAAAAAAACCCTAAACTAACCCTAAAACCTAAACCCTAAACCTGAAGCCCTTAACCCTAAAAAGTTTAAAACTAAAAAATAAAATAAATAAATAAATCTAAACCATAATAAATAAATAAAAATAAAAAAATAAACTAAAACCTAAACCTAAACATAAATCTAAAAATAAAATAAAATAAAAAATAAAACTATCCTAAAATAAAATAAATAAAAACCTGAAATAAATTAAACCATAAAAAACATAAATAAAATAAAAACTAAATCTAAAATAAAAATAAAATAAACTTTAAAAAATAAAATAAAAACTAAATAAAACATAAAAAAAATAATAAACCTAAAAATAAATAAAAAAATAAAACCTAAACCCTAAACTAAAAAACCTAATCCTAAAATAAAATTAAAATAAACCTAAACTAAACAAAAATAAAATAAACTAAAATAAATAAAACCTAAACCTAAAATAAACTAAACCTAAACCTACACCTAAACTAAAAAAAATAAAATAAACTAAAAATAAAGCTAAACATAAACTAATAAATAAAACCTAAAAATAAACCTAAAATAAATATCTAAAACTTAAAACTAAAAAAATAAAATAAAAACATAAACCTAAACCTAAAATAAAAAAGAAAACTAAACCTAAAAAATAAACTAAAATAAAAAACTAAAACTAAAATAACTAAACATATAATAAAAATACTAAACTAAATAAAAATAAAAATAAACCTAAATAAAAATAAAAAATAAACTAAATAAACCTATACTTACTAGTAACAATAAACCTAAACTTATACTAAACTATACTAAGCTAAGATAAATAAAACCTAAACCTAAACCTAAAATAAACAAAACCTAAACCCCGAACTATATAAAAATGATAAACTAAAAATAAACCTATACCTTAACTAAGAAAATGAACTTAAAAATAAACCTAAAATGAAAACATAAAACTTAATATTAAAAGAATAAAATAAAAAACTAAACCTAAAAATAAAAATAAAAATAAAACTAAACAAAAAAATAAACATAAACCTAGACCTAAACCAAAAAATAAACTAAAATAAAAAACCTAAACTAAATTAAATAAACCTAAAATAAATAAACTAAACTAAATATAAATAAAAAATAAACTAAATAAACCTAAACCAACTGGTTTACTTAATTTCAAAAAAAGCCTAAACCCTAAATCCAAAATGCTAAATGCTAAACCCTAAAGCCTAAACCTACAACCCTAAACCCTAAACCCTAAACCCTAAAATCTTAAACCTTAAATCTTAAAGTAACCCTGAACCCTAAACCCTAAAGCCTAAACTCTAAACCTTAAACCCTAAACCTTAAACTAACTGTAAACCTTAAGCTAACCCTAAACCCTAAACCCTAAACACTAAAAACCCTAAAGCATAAAGCCTAAACACTAAACCCTAAACCTTAAACCCTAAAAAACCTAAAAACTTAAAAATAAATTATATAAAAATACCTAAACCTAAATATATTAAAAAAATAAAATGAAATAAAAACTTAAACTAAAACTAAAACCTAAACCTAAAAATAAAATAAAATAAACTAATAAAATAAAAAATAAAAACCTAAAATAAACTAAAAAATAAAATTAACCTAAAAATAAAAACCTAAATAAAATAAAAATTAAAGAACGACTGATCTAATCTACTACTTATGGAACTGTGTCTTTGCACTAGAAAAGGTTCTAGTTATTTATGTTTTTGATATGCTCTATGTATGCTCATTTTTTATTTATGTTGTCACTTATGTCTTAGAAAACTCAGCGTGCTACTTTGTTGACTAAATCAAAAAGAAGAAATGTTAAATCTGAATTTATTCTATGTTAAAAAAAATAAAACCAAAAACCCTAAACCCTAAACTAAAACTTAAACCCTAAACCTAAAACCTAAACTTTAATCCTAAAACCCCAAACCCTAAACTAACACTAAACCCTAAACCCTAAACCCTAAAAAGCTAAAAACTTAAACCTAAACTAAATAAAACCTAAAAATAAAATAAATTAAAAAACCTAAACCAAATTAAGAAAATTAAAATAAAATAGAAACTAAAACATTAACCTAAACTTAAATCAAAACCTAAAAAAAATAAAATAAAAAATAAAAACTAAACTGAAATAAAATTAATAAACACTTAAAATAAATTAAAAAAAATAAAAAAGCTAAATAAAATAAAAACTAAACATAAAATTAAAATAAAATAAACCTAAGCTAAAATAAAATAAAAACTAAATAAAAACCTAAACTAAAAGAATAAACTTAAAAATAAACCTAAAAATAAATAATAAATAAAACCTAAACCATAAAGTAAAAGAAACCTAAACCTAAAATAAAAATTAAATAAACTTAAACCTAAACTAAAATAAATAAAACATATACCTAAAAATAAACCAAAACCTAAACTTAAACTTAAAAAAATAAACTATTATAAAAACCCTAAACTAAAAATAAATAAACTTAAAATAAGTAAACTCAATTAAATAAAAATAAAAAATAAACCTAAATAAAATAAAATAAAATAAAATGAACTAAATAAACCTAAATATACAAGTTTACTTAATTAAAAAAAAACTTTAAACCCTAAATTGTATACTCTAAACCCTAAACCTACAACCCAAAACCCTAAACCTTAAACCCTAAAAACCCTAAACCTTAAACCCTAAACCCTAAAAGCATAAACCCGAAAACCGTAAACCCTAAACCTTAAACCCTAAACCACACCTTAAACCCTAAACCCTAAACCTAAATCTAAAGTAACTAAATAAATTAAAAAATAAGATTAATCCCTAAAACATAAGAAATCCAAACCCTAAGAATCGATATAATCTTGATTATAGGAATATCATCGTAAACCAAGCTCAGTCTAGAAATAGTGATGGAGGCAAAGGTGGAGGAGACAGTCATCGCAGTGGTGGTGGGGGATCTGGAGGTGCTGATGGATATGGAGGTGGTGGTTAGAGTAGTAGTGGTTATGGACGCAGGAGGAGCGATGGAGGTTAAAGCTGTGGTGGTGGCGTAGGGAGACATGGGGGATATGATTGTGGACCCGCTACTTGAGATGCCAGGGTTGTTCTAATGGGAAATGGACAAACTGAAGAATGGCCGATCTTATCTACTGATTATGGAACTGTGTCATTACAGTAGAGACAGTTCTAGTAATCTAGGATTTTTGATTTGCTCTATGTGTGCTCATTTTTAATCTATGTTGTCCCTTGTGTCTTAGAAAACTTAGTGTGTTACTTGGTTGATGAAATCAAAAAGAAGAAATGTTAAATCTAAATTTGTTCTCTATTAAAAAAAAACTTAAAACCCTAAACTAAAACCTAAACCCTACCCTAAACCCTAAAACCTAAACCCTAAACCCTAAACCCTAAACCCTAAAACCCTAAACCCTAAACCCTAAAACCCTAAACCCAAAACCCTAAACCTTAAACCCTAAACCCTAAACCCTGAAACCTAAACCCTAAACCCTAAACTATAAACATTAAACTTTAAACAAATAAAAAATAAACTTAATATACTAAATAAACATAAACCTACCAGTTTATTTAGTTTTAAAAAATAAATCTTAAACCCAAGATCCTAAACCCTAAACCTACAAAACTAAACCTATAACCTAGCTTAATAATAATTGGAATGAGAACAAACTTGAGAACTAAATTCCTTTTTTATCTTTTCTAATAAACTAGATCAGATCCTTTTCAAGCTCTCTTATAATGGTGATTTCGTTCTTAAAGGGGTTTGGAATTTAATTATATATAAACAGAACACCTCTAATGTTTCATTAAACTTTGGAACAATATCATTCCCATTTCTTATTCATTTTTAGTTTGGAGAATTTTTAATAACTTCATCTCGTTTGATTCCTTGCTCTGGCTTAAAGGTTTTACTTACCTTTTAACTACTATTATTGCTTTCATATTGAAAATGTTAATCATGTTTTGTTAATGGTGCTATTACTTCCAAACTTTGGATATGGTATGATGATTTATTTATCACTAACTATTTTCATGGCTCTCTTTCATTATATCAACTTCTTGAAGTTTATTCCCTTAAAATAGTGAAAGATCATATAAAAGTTTTAATTGTTATTAGCCTTATTTGGTTCATTTGGATAGATATAAATGATGCTAAATATCATGTCATCCCTAGGAACCATAAAAGGATCCTTGTTAGAACAAAATAAAAAATTCATGCTATGTTTAATGCAAATTTAATTAGCAATTTTCACTTTAGAGGTTATAAATTTGTTAGTAAGAAACTGGGTATCACATTGCATGATGATCCTTCCTACAGGAGTATTAGGATTATACATTGGATTAAGCCTAAGATAAATTCTAATAAGATCAATACTGATGGTTCTGTTTCCCCCAAACAAATATGGCTATGGTGCAATTCTTAGGGATTCTAAAGGCACTACCATTTGTGCTTTTTCCTACCCCCTCAAAGCTTGTTCTATTATTTATGCTAAACTCATGGCTGTTAACAAAGCTATTGATATTTGTTTAAGTAAAGGCCTCTTTATTATTTAGATTAAATTTGATGCTCTTCTTTTACTTGATATGTTCAATAATAATAAAATGGGAAATGCTGACTTATTTTATCTTCTTAATCACACTAAAAAGCTTCTTTCTCAAGTCTGCTACAAATTTTTCACATTCTTCGTGAAGGTAATGCTTGTGCTGATTTCCTGGATAATTTGGGAGGGGAATTAAATGAGCTCACTTTATTTGATAACTATAGCTTACCTAAGAATCTGTGTGGTCTGGTCAATCTGGATAATACTAGACTACCTTACCTCAAATTTTAACCTTCTGCTCTTTTGTTGATCTTTTGCTATGGTGGTTTTATTCAGTCTATTTTTTGTTGTTATTTTTGTGCTCCCCTCACTAGAAAGTGGTCTTTGCTAATTTTATTTCTATACTTATACCCCCTTCCTCTGTACCACATTGTATACTTACCTAACCTTTTTTTGGGTCATTGTGGTGCTATTTTTAATTGGTTTCCCTATCCTCTGATTCTGGTGGTTTTTATTTTGTAGCTCATGCTTTGTGTCTCTTATTAGGTTGTGGTTGTGCTAGATTTTGGCCTACCCCTTTTATCAATGAATGTTTGGGTTGCCTCTAGTTTTAGCTAGTTGGGGTCTTTTTTGAATTGGATTTATAAATGTTATGGTTCCTGGTTTTATTTGCTATTTCTTTTCATCTAGTTTTGGGTGGTTATTTTTTATGGTTGTTGTTGGCCTCTTATGGCTTGGCTTAATTTTGGATTTTTTTGCTGGCTCTTATTCTCCTTTCCTAGTTTAGCTTAGAGGTTTCTGCTGGTTGGTTCCATCTACCTTGTGAATTGGAGTTACGTGTTCTATGGTTATTGTCTCCCCATTTTCTCCTTTCTAGTGATTGTTTGCTCTTTGAGATTTGGAAGGGGTTTTATTAGCCTCTGGACTTGTTCCTTTCTTTACAGTTTTACTGCTTGTGGTTGGGTGGTCCTCCTTGGCCTTTTATAGTTTGGCTGGGTAACTACCTTTTTTTTCTTATTAATTTTGGATATTTTTTAGGTGGGTTGTGTCTTTGTCTACTGTTGTTCTTTTCCCTTATTTTGGGCTCATTGGCTCTGGTCGGTCTTTGGATTTGATTGGATGTGCTATGTCCGATGGTTGGTTTTAGGTGCTTTGGTTGAGTTGGTATCAGTCCGCTTGGTTGGTTATCCTCTCTTAAGTGTAGATATTTTTCCTTTGTTCTTGCTTCCCGATTTGGCTATTGGTTTTCCTGGTGCTCATCCTATTGGCTATTGGCCTGGGTGGTTTTAGTGGCTATTTTATTGGTGGAGGATATGAGCTCTTATCAATTTTTAGGTATTATTTTAGGACTTATTATTGAGGATTGGTTGCTTGAGGGGTTTTTTGTGGCTATTGTTTTGCCTTGGATGCCTGTGCCATGGCTTGGTGTGTTGGGCTTTATCTTGGCTGTTAGTATTGACTCCCATTAGTTTAGTTGGCTCTCCTTGTTTCTTGATATTTGCCTTTTGGTTGGTGATGGTGGATTTTCTTTCCTTTTGCTTGCCTTGGTGGAGGTTTTGATGGTAACTTATGGATGCCCTCTCTCTCTATTTCCTCTATCTCTGTCGCTTATCTTCTACTATTTTGCTATTTGGGTGGAGGTTTTGCCTTAGGATTTGGATTGCTAGTGCTCTGAAAATAGTTGTGGGTTGTTCTCAACCACTGACCCTACTGTAACTTCCAAGATGCTAGCATGATGTGTTTGTCAGGTTTTGGTTGGTGTTATAGACCGGCCGCTATGGCTATTTTTCTCTAATTTTTTTTTTGTGCAGGAACTGGATCACAATGGATTGTTTTGCTTTAGATGGTTGCTTATAGCAGGTATGCTAGCTATGATGGACTTGATGTTTTCCCATACCTTCTCTCTAGTTGGTAGCATGCATATAATTATAACCCTTCCCATGAAGTTTAGATAATCATATGTTTTGTTGCCCCTTGAGATGATCTTAACTGAGCCCAACCCTTCGCTTTCTCAGCTCTTTCTAAATTGTTTACTTTATCATTTTCCCTTGAGCTATGACCATTGCCTTTGTAGTGTTTTGCAAATTTCTTTAGCAGGTTGGAACTTCACAGATGGAATGATCTTTACTCAACCAACTCAAGTACTGTTGATGTGGATCTTGCTTATCATCCCTTCTCAAAGGGATCATGAGTTGCTGCTGACTAGTCCTTTTACTATTTTCTTAAGTTTTATTAGTCTTTTTTGTGACTTTTCTCATTCTCTTTATTTTCTTGTTTCATTGCACTTAGATGGGAGTTTAGCTCTTTAGGTTTCTTATAGCTTTGTGAGCAGTAGAAATTTGAGCTTTACTTCTTTTAAGGACATTGTATCCTTTATTTTTATGGTAATAAAATTCTAACTTTCCCTAAAAAAAACCTAAACCCTATGAATGGGTAGAACCTTGATGGCCAAAACATCACCATCAACTAGGCTTAGTCTAGATCGGGAGGCGAAGGGTGGTGGGGCATCTAGAGGTGCTGATTGACATGGAAGTGGTGGTCAGAGCAATGGTGGTTATGAAGGTGTGAGGAGTGACAAAGGTTACAACCATGGTGTTGGTGGAGGGAGAGAACCGAGATATGGTGGTGGATCCCACTACTTGAGAGGTTGGGGTTGTTCTGATGGATCTAGAGAAACTAAAGAACGGTCCATCATGATTTGATCTATTCGTGCTCATTTTTATCTTAGAGATGGTTCTAGTTATCTAGGGTTTTTGATTTGATCTATGTGTGCTCATTTTTATCTATGTTGCTGCTTGTGTCATTGAAAACCTCATGTGTTACTTGGTTGATGAAATTGAAAAGAAGAAATGTTGAATATGAATTTGTTCTCTATTAAAAAAAACCAAAAACCCTAAACCTAAAACCTAACCCCTAAACCCTAAACCCTAAACCCAAAATACCCTAAACCCTAAACTCTAAACCCTAAACCCTAAAGCTTAAACCTTAAACCCTAAACCCTAAACCCTAAATAAATAAGTAATAAACTAAATATACTAAATAAATTAAACTTATCGATTTACTTAATTTTTTAAAAAAATCATAAACCCTAAATCCTAAACCCTAAACCATAAACCCTAAACCCTAAAACTAACCCTAAATCCTAAACCCTAAACCTACAACACTAAACCTACAACCTAGCTTAATAACAATTAGAATGAAAACAAATTTAAGAATTATATTCTGATTTCTATTTTTGACAAGTTTAGCAACATCGCTATCTTTTCTAATAAACTAGGTCAAATACATTTCAAGCTCTTTTATAATGGTGATGTAATTCTTAAAGAGGTTTGCAATTTTATTAGAACTAAACAGAATACCTCTAATTTTATCATTAAACTTTGGAACAATATCATTCCCATTTATTATTTAGTTTTAGCTTGGACGATTTTGAATAACGTCATCCGGTTGATTTCTTGCTCTGGTTTAAAGGGATTTACTTATTTGCTAAGTGCTATTGTTGCTTTCATATTAAAAATGTTAATCATGATTTTGCCAATGGTGCTATTGTTTCAAAACTTTGGATACAGTATGATGATTTATTTAACACTAACTATTTTCACAACTCTCTTTCATTATATCAACTTCTTGAAGTTTGTTTTTATAAAACTGTGAAAGGCCATATCAAAGCTTTTATTATTATTACCCTTATTTGGTTCATTTGGATGGATAGAAATGATGCTAAATATCATGGCATCCCTGTGAACCATAAAAGGATCCTTGGTTGAACTAAACAAAAACTTCTTGCTTTGTTTAATGCAAACTTAATTAGCAATTTTTACTTTAGAGGTTAAAAATTTGTGGCAAAAAAACTAGGTAACACTTTGCCTGACAATCCTTCCTACAAGCATAGTAGGATTATACATTGGATTAAGCCTAAGAAAATTCTATTAAGATCAATACCGATGGTTATGTTTCCCCAAACAAATATGGCTATGGTAGAATTCTTAGGGATTCTAAAGGCACTGTCATTTGTGTTTTTGCCTACCCCCTCAAAGCTTGTTTTGTTATTTCTATTGAACTCATGACAGTTAACAAAGCTATTGATATTTGTTTAAGAAAGTGCCTCTTAAATATTTGGATTGAAGTTAATGCTCTTCTTTTACTTTATATTTTCAATAATAATAATATGGGAAATGCTGACTTATTTTATCTTCCTAATCACACTATAAAGCTTTTTTCTCAAGTTTTCTACAAAATTTCTCACATTCCTAATGAAGGTAATGCTTGTGCTGATTTCTTGGCTAATTTGGTAGGGGAATTAAATGAGCTCACTTTATTTGGTAACCATAGCTTACCTAAGCGTCTGTGTGGTCTGGTCAATTTGGATAACACTGGACTGTCTTAATTCAGATTTTAATGTTATGCACTTTTGTTGATCTTTTACTATGGTGGTTTTATTGAGTCTATTTTTTTGTTGGTTTTTTTGTGCTCCCCTCACTAGGAAGTGGTTTTTGCTGAGTTTCTTTCTATACCTAAACCCCAATCTATACTTACCTATCCTTTTTTTGGGTCGTAGTGGTGCTGGTTTTAATTGGTTTCCCTATACTCTTAGCCTGGTGGTTTTCTTTCTATGGCTCCCCTCAGGTTGTGCTTGTGCCAGATTTTAGCCTACAAATTTTACCAATGAATGTTAGGTTTGCCTCTGGTTTTGGATGGTTATGGACTTTTTTGAATTAGATTTGCACATGCTATGGTTGGTTCTACTGGTTGCTGCTATTTATTTCTTTCATTTATTTGGCTATTTTGGGTGGTTATTTTTTCATGGCTGTTGTTGGCCTCTTTTGGCTTGGCTTAGTTTTGGGTTTTTTGGGGGTTGTTGCTCTCTTATCTTGGTTTGGATTGGAGGTTTCTGCTAGTTGGTTCCATTTGCCCTGTGAATTGGAGTTAGCTGTTATGTGGTTATTGTCTCCCCATTTTCTCCTTCGTAGTGATTATCTGCTCTTTGGGATTTGGAAGGGGTTTTGTTTGCCTCTAGCCTTATTCCTTTTGTTATAGTTTTGCTTCTTGTGGTTGGGTGGTCCTATTTGGCCTTTTTTAAATTGGCTGGGTGACTACCATTTTTGTTTCTTAGTTATTTTGGAGATCTCCATGTGGGTTGTGGTTTTGTCTGCTGTTGTTCTTTTTTTTTTTTTTGACTCTATATTGGCTCTATCTACAGGTTGGTTTTGTTGGTTGATTGTGCTAGTTAGCTATTTTGGCTAGCTAGGTTGGTTACTGGTTGTTGTGTTGTGGTTGGATGGTTGGTTTAGGTGCTTTTGGTTGGGTTCTTTTAGTTGGGTTTCTACCTCCCTGGTTATCCTCTCTTGGGTGTAGCTATTTTTCCTTTATTTTTGCTTCCCAGTTTGGGTGTCGGTTTGCTTGCTGCTTTGACTTTGCTCGCTGCTCATCCTGTTGGTTGCTGTCCTGCATAGTTTTATTGGCAATTTTGTTAGTGGAGGATATGAGCTCTTGTGGGTTTTTTGTCCTCTTTTAGGACTTATTGTTGGGGTTTGGCCACTTGAGGGGTTTTTTATGGCTGCTGTCTTG
Source organism: Cymbidium sinense (assembly GCA_021442155.1). Lineage (NCBI taxonomy): Eukaryota > Viridiplantae > Streptophyta > Magnoliopsida > Asparagales > Orchidaceae > Cymbidium > Cymbidium sinense. The sequence continues at coordinate 64,943,458 of CM038229.1, read as the reverse complement.
CCTTGAATGTTTGTCTTATGGCTTAGTGTTTTGAGCTATATGTTGGTTATTGGTATTGACTACCTTTGGTTTAGTTGGTGGAGGGAGAGACAACTAAACCTATCGATTTACTTAATTAAATAAAAAAAACCTTAAATTCTAAATCCTAAACCCTAAACCCTAAACCCTAAACCTACAACCCTAAACCCTAAACCCTAAACCCAAAAGGATAAAGCCTAATACCCTAAACCCTAAACCTTAAACCCAAACCCTAAACCTTAAACCCCAAACCCTAAACCCCAAACCCCAAACCCAAAACCTAAGCCTAAATTAACTAAATAAATTAAAAAATAAATCTAAACCCAAAAACCTAATAAAATTAAACCTAAACCAACACCCTAAGAATGGGAAGAACCTTGACGGAAGGAACATCACCTTCAACTAGGCTAAATCTAGAACTGGGTGTAGAGGCAAAGGAGGAGGCGGCAGTTATCGTAGGGGTGGTGGGGGAACTGGAGGTGTTGATCGACATGGAGGTGGTGGTTGGAGCAGTGGTTGTTATGGAGGCGTGAGGAGTGACAAAGGTTACAGCTATGGTAGTGGAGGAGAGAGAGAACCGTGATATGATGGCGGATCTCACTACACAAGAGGCTGGGGTGGTTCTAATGGGAACTAGAGAAACTGAAGAATGATCGATCTGATCTGCTGCTTATGAAACTATGTCTTTACAACAAAGGTGGTTCTAGTTATCTAAGATTTTTGATTTGCTCTATACATGCTGACTTTTTATTTATGTGATCACTTGTGTCTTAGAAAGCTTTGTGTGTTACTTGGTTGATGAAATTGGAAGGAAGAAATGTTGAATCATAATTTATTCTATGTTAAAAAAAACCCTAAACCTTAAACTAAAACTTAAACCATAAACCTAAATTCTAAACTATAAATCATAAATCTTAAAAACCCTAAACCCTAAACCCTAAACCTTAAACCCTAAACACCTAAAAACCTAATCCTAAACTAAATAAAACTTAAAATTAAAATAAATAAATAAAACCTAAACCTAAATAAATAAAATAATAAAATAAAATAAAAACTTATACTAAAACCTAAACTTAATCTTAAACCTAAACTTAAAAATAAAATAACATTAAAAATTAAAATTAAAATAAAATAAAATAAATAATATAAAAAATAAAATAAACCTAAAATAAAAAATATAAATAAAATAAATACTAAAACTAAAATAAAAAATAAAATAAACCTAAAATAAAACTAAATAAAACCTAGACATAAAAATAAAGCTAAACCTTAAAATAAATAAAAATAAACCTAACTCTAAACTAAAAAATAAAAACCTAAAATAAAATATAATAAACCTAAACCTAAACTAAAATAAATAAAACCTAAAATAAACTAAACCTAAACGCTAAACTAAATAAAATAAAATAAACTAAAATAAACTAAACCTAAACTCAAAATAAAACCAAAAAAATAACCCTAAAATAAAATAAAAAACCTAAACAAAAAAAAAAATAAAATAAACCTAAACCTAAACCTAAAATTAAAAAATAAACTAAACCTAAAAAAACTAAACTAAAAAATAAAAAAAAACCAAAACCTATTAAATAAACTAAATAAAAAATATAACAAAATAAAACCCTAAAAAATTAAATTAAACTAAACTAAACCTAACTAAACCAACAAACCTAAACCTAAACTATAAATCTAATTTAAACCCTAAACTTAAACCTTAAACCCTAAACCCTAATCTAAACTAAACCCTAAACTAAAACCCTAACTTAAAACTAAACCTAAACCACTAATAAACTAAACCTAAAACCTAAACCCTAAAACCCTAATCCCTTAACCCTAAACCCTCAACCACAAACCCTAAACCCTAAAAACCTAAAAACCTAAAAACCTAAACCTAAACTAAATAAAACTTAAAAATAAAATAGATAAAAAACCTAAAGCTAAATAAAATAAATAAATAAAATAAAATAAAAACCTAAACCTAAAAATAAAATAAATTAAAAATTAAAAATAAAAATAAAATAGAATATATAAAAATATAAACTAAACTAAAAAATAAAATAAACTTAAGAATAAAAAACTAAATAAAATAAAAAAACTAAATGTAAAATAAAAATAAAATAAAGCTAAAATTAAATTAAATAAAAGCTAAAAAAACTTAAACTTAAAAAATAAACCTAAAAATAAAACATAAAAATAAATAATAAATAAAACCTAAACCCTAAACTAATGGAAAAACTTAAACTTAATATAAAAATCAAATAAACAAAATAAAATAAAGCTAAACATAAACTAAAATAAACTAAACTAAAATAAATAAAACCAAAACCTAAACCTAAACTAAACAAAATAAAATGAACTAAAATTAAACCTAAACCTAAACTAAAAAAAATAAAACTTAAAAATAAGCCTAAAATAAAAACCTAAAACCTAACCATAAAAAAATAAAATAGAAACTTAAAACTAAAGCTAAAATTAAAAATTGAACCTAAACCTAAAAAATAAAATAAAAATAAAATTCAACTAAGAAATAAACCTAAACCTAAAAAACAAAGTAAAATAAAAAACCTAAACTAAAATAAAAAACCTAAAATAAAAAAAAACAAAACTAAATAAAAAAACCTAACTAAAAAAATAAAAGAAACTAAAATAAATAAAAAAATAAACTAAATACACTAAATAAACCTAAAACTATCAGTTTACTTAATTTTTGTTTCTTTAAAAAAACCATAATCCCTAAATCATTAACCCTAAAACTAACCCTAAATCCTATACCCTAAAACTACAACACTAAACATACAACCTTAAACCCTAAACCCTAAACCCTAAACCCTAAACATTAACCCTAACCCTAAACCGTAAACCTTAACCCTAACACTAACCTTAAACCCTAATAAATAATTAATAACTAACTAATAAACCTAAACCCTAAACATAGCTAGCCTAATAAAAATAGCCCCAATAACTAAACTAATAATAACTAAACTAACTAAACTAAAACTAATAACTAATAAACTAAAACTAAGAAACTAACTAAATAACTAATAATAACTAATTAACTAATAACTAAAATTAATAACTAAACTAAAATAATAAACTAACTATACCTAATAATAAACTAACTAAATAATAATAACTAAAACTAAAAGTAAAATTAAAAAAACTAGTAAACTAAAACTAAATGACTAATAACAAAGAACACTAAACTAAAAATTAATAATAAACTAAACTAAATAAAACTAATAACTAAACTAATAATAATAAAAAACTAACCTAAAAAAAAACTAAATAATAAATAAAACCAAAATAAATAAACTAATCCTAATAATACTAAATAAACCAAATAAACTAACTAATAATAATAAGCTAATAAAACTAACTAAACTAAGAAACTAATAACGAATAATAATAAAAAATAAACTAAACTAAAAATTAATAATAACTAAAAAACACTATATAATAATGAAACTTAATAATCTAAAAACTAACTAAACTAAACTAAAATTAATAATAAACTAAATAATAAATAAATAAAAATAAACTAAAGTAAACATTAAATAAACAAAACTAATAAATAATAATAAACTAAATAAAAACTAACCAATAATAACTAATAATAATAAACTAATAATAACTAAACTAACTAAAACTAATAAACTAATAATAATAATAACTAAAACTAATAATAATAATAAAACTAAATAAACTAAACATCAAACCCTAAACCTAAACTAATAAAACTAATAATAATAAAACTAAAATAACAAACTATACTAAACTAAAATAATTAATAACTAAACTAATAAAACTAATAATAATAACTAAACCATAACTAAAAAAACTAATTAACTAATAATAAAAGTAAACTAAAACTAACTAATAACTAACAAAGAAAACTTAATAAACTATAAACTAATAAAACTAATAAACTAAAAAACTAATAATAACTAATAAAAAGTTAAAACTAATAATAAACTCAATAAAACTAAAACTTATAATAAATAACTAATAACTTAAAAGGAATAACTAATAATCTAATAAACTAACTAACTAAAAAAATTACCTTATAAAACTAAACTAACTAAAAAAATTACCTTATAAAACTAAACTAATTAATAAATTAACCTAAACCCCAATAAATAATAAACACTAAAATTAAACTAATAAAATAATTATAATAACTAATAATAGACAACTAAATAACTAACTAAAACTAAACCCTAAACCTAAACTAATAAACCATAAAAACTAACAATAAACAAACATAATAATAACTAAACCTTATAAACTAACTAATAACTAATAAGAAACTAATAATAAAACACTTAACTAAAAATTAATAATAACTAACTAATTATAAACTAATAACTAAATAAAAAAACTAATTAAAAAATTAAACTAATAAACCTCATAAATATACTAATAATAATAATAAAACTAATTAACAATAACTAAACTAATAGAAAATAATAATAATAATTAATAACTAACTATCTAAATTAATAAAATAATTATAATAAAACTAAAAATTAACTAATTAATAAATAACAAAATAACCATACTGTAAACCCTAACTAAATAAATAAACTAAATACTAATAATTAAATTAATAATAATAAACAAAAACTAACAATAATAATAAATTAAGAAAAAAACTAATCTAAAATAAAACTAATAATAAACCAACTAACTAAACTAATAATAATAATAAAAATAAAATAACTAACTAATAAAAAACTAAACCTAAACTAAACTAAAACTAATAATAATAATAAAAAAAACCTAAACCCATAACTAAACTAATAAACTAATAAATAAACTAACTAAACTAAACTAATAAAACTAAACCACTAACTAAAATTAACTAAAACCTAATTAATAATAAAACCATAAACTAATAATAATAACTAACTACACTAAATAAATAACTATCTAACTAATAAAGTAATAAAGTAATAAACAAACTAACTTAATAAACTAAACTAATTAATAAATAGACCTAAACTCTAATAAATAATAAACACTAAAACTAAACTAATAAACTAATAATAATAACTAATAATATATAACTAAATAACTAACTAATACTAAACCCTAAACCTAAACTAATAATTAATAAAAACTAACTAATAAATAAACATAAAAATAACTAAACCTAATAAACTAACTGATAACTAATAATAAACTAATAATAAAACATAGAACTATTAAAATTAATAATAACTAATAATAAGCTAAAAACTAATAACTAAGTAAAACCAAACAAAATAAATAAATAAGCTAAATTAATAAACTAATAATAATAAAAATAATAATAAACTAACTAATAAATAATTAAATAACTAAACCGTAAACCCTAACTAAATAAATAATCTAAATAATAATTAAAAAATTTATTATAATAAACATAAACTAATAATAATAATAAACATAAAAAACTAATCTAAAATAAAACTAATAATAAATGAACTAACTAAAAAAATAATAATAATAAACAATAAATAAGTAATAATCCGTAATAAAAAACTAATCCATAAACTAATCTAAAAAACTAATAATAATAAACTAATAAACCTAAACCCATAATTAAACTAATAAAACTAATAAACTAACAAAACTAAACTAATAAAACTAAACCATTAACTAAAATTAACTAAAACATAAATAATAATAAAACCGTAAACTAATAATAATAACTAACTAAATTAAATAAATAACTAATTAACTAATAATAACTAAACTAACTAATAATAATTAATAAATAAACTTAAATAAACAAACCCCAATAAACAAAAACTAACTAAATAAACTAATAAACTAAACCTAAACTCCCCAAACCAACTAACCTAAAATAATAATAATAACTAAAACTAAAACTTATAAACTAAATACCTAAAAAACTAAACTAACTAAACTAAACATAATACTAATAATAAACTAATAATAACTTAAAACTTACAAAATATAATAATAACTAATATAAACTAAACCTAAAATCTAAACCCTAAAACTAAACTAAACCCTCTTATTGAGCGATTTTGGGATTCCTCACATTCTTGGTGAGTTATGTAATGCTTTCTCTCTTAGTTTCCTTGTAAATTGTCAGGTTTGGGCTGATCTCAACATGTTCTTTTCATGATGATGTGACTCATGGCATCAGCTTCTTCAAATCCATGGGGTAAATCCCATGTGCCAATGGATCCTGGTAGGGCATTAGAATTTTTGGGTAATCCTTCTTCTAAATTACTTGCTGTTACTAAATCTTTCAAAAAGGCTTTAGCCTGTAAGAATTCCTCCACTGAGCCTCCTTTGAATTTGCTTCATATGACTTTTAAAGGTACTCTGGCAATTATGATTTTAGATGAGGATATTGAAAGATTAGCTGAGCCTTTTGGCCAAAGATGGAAGATATTCGTTCTTTTTTTGATAGCTTAAATTCCCATTTTATCGAATGATCCAAGGCATGACGATTAAACTTTTAATGACCTTGATTATAGAGTAATTTTCTAGGAGTTTTACTATGTTTTAATTGTAAAATGTGTATTCCAAGTGGATGCCTATGTTTGATGTTAATGAAGAGTCTCTATTCCCATATGGATTTCTTTACCTAACTTGCATATTCATCTATTTAATCATCAAATTCTTTATGCTATTAGGTTGATTTTGGTCGCCTTGCAAGTTGATCAAGAGTTGTTTCTTCTAGACCATCTATGCTAGAATTCTTGTAGAGATTGAAATTACTAAACAATATTCAAAGAAATTTGGTTTTGAGAAATGCATTATTTTCAAAGTTATTTTGAGAAGTTTCCATTTTTTGTAATCATTGTAGATGAATGTTGAATGCTTTATTGCTCATCCATCTCTTAGAAGAAAGTCACCAATAAGAATTCAATTGTTGAAAAATGATGATTCTCAATAAAGAAAATATGCTTTTCAAAATTGATGTTTTGCAAAACCGATTGAATCTTAAAAAAAGTTTTACCTATTAATGATTTGACTAAGGAACTTTTGGTGTTTCAAAAGTTTTAACTAATAATCATGCTCTAGTGTTTCTTTCAAAGATTCATTAGAAGACTTTAGAGGTCATGGTAATGATTCTAATGGTTTTGATGTTGCATAAAAGTCCTTTCATGATGATTAATATAGCTAACACCATTTCTTAAATCAATTGATATTGTTTCTCTTTATGTCTACTTTAGATCAAAAGAGATAATTTCCTTCTTTGATTGAGAATGGTGGTGAAAAGAATCTTCTTTCAGATATTTTAATTTTGGTCCAACAATCTTGAGAATTACATCCTTCATTTAAAAAAAAGATTTAGAAATTGATAATTCTCATTTTGAATAGATTTTAGTTCAAAATGTTTATTTTTCTATTAATTCCATACTTTGGTAATATGTTATATGTTTCTGGATTTGAATCTTATTTTAATTTACATGAAGATAAAATAAACTGATTTTGCTTTGTTTAAAAAAAGATAATTCATAAGGTGAAAAATAGATAATGTCCTTAAAATCTATTTTTGCTTCATCTTTCACTAATATATATTTATGATTTTCCTGTCTAATGTTGATATGTTCTTCTTTGAAATTGATAGCTTCTATTGATCCCCATGCCTTTATAATAATAAATTCATTTTTATGGAGATTTTAAAGAAACATAAAAACTTACAAGAAGAAAAAAAGTGTTCACATTTATGCCCTCCTCACTTTTTGAGGTTACCATTCCAAAGCTTCTTGGAAATAATCTCTACCCTTAGGAGGTTTTTGCTTTGTCTAATTTTTTTCCTTCACTTTTTGTCCTTAACCTGAGTATTACTTCTAATTTCCTTCTAGCTTGTGTTTCTTTCCCAGATTGGTTTGAACCTAAACTAAATAAAATCTAAAAATAAAATAAATAAAAATAGCTAAACCTAAATAAAATAAAATAAAAACCTAAACTCGAACCTAAACCAAAAAAATAAAATAAAATAAAAACTAAAGTAAAATAAAATAAATAAAAACCTAAACTAATTTAAAAAATAAAATAAACCTAAAAATTAATAACCTAAATAAAATGAAAACTAAATGTAAGATAAAAATAAAATAAACCTAAGATAAAATAAAATAAAAACTAAATAAAAACCTAAACCTAAAAAAATAAACCTAAAAATAAAACCTAAAAAATAAACCTAAACTTAAAATAAATAAAATAAAATAAAATAAAATCAATCTAAACCTAAACTAAAATAAAAAAACCTAAATTAAAGCCTAAAATAAACTAAACCTAAATCCTAAAATAAATAAAATAAAATAAAAAAAATAAACCCAAACCTAAACTAAAAAATAAAACCAAAAAATAAACCTAAAATAAATACCTAAAACCTAAACCTAAAAAAAATAAAAACCTAAATCTAAACATAAAAATAAAATAAAACCTAAACCTAAAAAATAAAATAAAATTAAAACTAAACTAAAAAATAAACATACACCTAAACCTAAACCTAAAATAAAATATAAATAAAATAAAAAAATAAATATTCTAAACTAAATATAAATAAAAAAATAAACCTAAATAAAATTAAACTAAATAAACCTAAACCTATAGGTTTACTTAATTTTAAAAAAAACCCTAAACCCTAAATAAATAAATAAATAAATCCAAACCCTAAACCCTAAACCCTAAACCCTAAACCTTAAACCCTAAACCTACAACCCTAAACCCTAAACAACCCTAAACCATAAAACCTTAAACCCAAAACCCTACACCTTAAAACCTTAAACCCTAAACCCTAAACCCTAAACCTAAAGCTACATAAACCCTAAACCTACAACCAAATCTAAATCCTAAACTAAAACCTAAACAAACCTAAACCTAAACCTAAAACCTAAAACCTAAACCAAACTAAATAAAAAACTAAAGATAAAATAATAAATAAATAAACCTAAACCTAAATAAAATAAAAAATATCAAATCAAATAAAAACCTAAATTAAAACCTAAACCCAAACCTAAACTTAAACATAAAAATAAAACAAAATAAAATAAAACTAAAATATAAAAAATAAAAAACCTAATAAAAAAAAAATAAATAAAAATAAAACCTAAATAAAATAAAATAAACCTAAAATAAAATAAAAAAACCTAAAATAAAATTAAATAAAAACCTAAACCTAAAAAATAAACCTAAAAATAAATAAAAAATAAAACCTAAACCCTAAGCTAAAAAAAAACTTAAACCTAAAATAAATAAAATAAAATAAACCTAAGCCAAAACTAAAATAAATAAATGCAAAACTTAAGCCTAAAATAAACTAAACCTAAACTCTAAACTAAATAAAATAAAATAAACTAAAAATAAACCTAAACCAAAACTAAAAAATAAAACCTAAAATAAACCTAAAAAAACCTAAACTAAAAAATTAAATTAAAACCAAAACCTAAACCTAAAAAATAAAAAAAAACCTAAACCAAAAAATAAATAAACCTAAACCTAAACCTAAAAAATAAAATTTAAAAGCCTAAACTAAAATAATTAAACCCAAAATAAATAAACAAAACTAAATAAAAATAAACCTAACTAAAAAATAAAAAATAAAATAAACTAAAATAAATAAATAAATAAACCTACAGTTTAAAAAACCCTAAACCAAAAAAAAAATAAACCTAAACCTACAACCCAAATACTAAACCCTAAACCCTAAACTAACCCCAAACCCTAAACCCTAAACCTTAGACCCTAAACCCTAAACCCTAAAACCATACATCCTAAACCCTAAACAAACCCTAAACCCCTAAATCCTAAACCCTAAAAACCCTAAACCTTAAAGCCTAAACCCTAAATAAACCTAAGCCCTGAGCTAACCTTAAACCCTAAACCATAAACAGTAAACCCTAAACACTCAAAACCCTAAACCCTATAGCCTAAACACTAAACCCTAAACACTAAAACCCTAAACCCCAAAACCCAAAACCCAAAACCCTAAACCTAAAAATCCTAAACTAAATAAAAAAACCTAATAATAAAAATAAATAAAATAAATAAAACCTAAACTAAAACATAAACCAAAAAAGAAAAATAATAATAAAATAAAATAAAATAAAATAAATAAAAAACCTAAACCTAAGGATAAGAAACCTAAATATAATAAAAAGTGGATGTAAAATAAGAATAAAATAAACCTAAAATAAAATAAAATAAAAATTAAATAAAAACCTAAATTAAGAAAAATAAACCTAAAAATAAAACCTAAAATAAATAAAAAATAAAACCAAAGCCCTAAACTAAAAAAAAAACTAAACCTAAAATAAAAATGAAATAAACAAAATAAAGTAAACCTAAACCTAAATAAAAATAAACTAAACTAAGATAAATAAAACCTAAACCAAAACCTAAAAGAAGAAATGATGACAGATCCTGCTACTTGAGAGGCGAGGGTGGTTCTGATGGGAACTGTAGAAACTAAAGAATCGCCAATCCAATCTGTTGTTTATGGAACTGTGTCTTTAGAGTAGGGACAGTTCTACTTATCTAGGGTTTATAATATGCTTTATGGGTGCTCATTTTTGATCTATGTCATTGCTTGGGTCTTAGAAAACTTAGGGTTCTACTTGGTTCATGAAATCAAAAAGAAGAAATGTTGAGTCTAAATTTGTTCTCTATTTAAAAAAAACATAAACCCTTAACCCTAAACTAAAACTTAAACCCTAAACCTAAAACCTAAACCCTAAACTCTAAACCTTAAACCTTAAACCCCAAACCCTAAAACCTAAACTAACCCTAAACCCTAAACCCTAAAAAGCTAAAAACCTAAACCTAAACCTAAACTAAATAAAACCTAAAAATAAAATAAATAAAAAAATCTAAACCAAAATAAAATAAAATAAAAACATAAACTTAAACTTAAACCTAAACCTAAACTTAAACCTAAAAAGAAAATAAATTAAAAAATAAAAACTAAATTAAAATAAAATAAATGAAAATCTAAACTAAATTAAAAAATAAAAAACCTAAATAAAATAAAAATTAAACCTAAAAAAAAAAATAAAATAAAACTAAATAAAAACCTAAACCTAAAAAATAAACCAAAAAATAAAATTGATAAATAAAAAAAATAAAACCTAAACCCTAAACTAAAAAAACCTAAACCTAAAATGAAAATAAAATAAACAAAACTCAAAAAATCTAAACCTAAAATAAAAAAAAACTAAGCTAAAATAGATAAATCCAAAACTTAAACCTAAACCTATGATAAATAAAATAAAATAAACTAAAAATAAACCTAAACCTAAACTAAAAAATAAAATTTAAAAATTATCCTAAAATATAAACCTAAAACTTAAACCTAAAAAATAAAATAAAAACCTAAATCTAAACCAAAAAATAAAATATAAAACTTAAAACTAAAAAGTAAAATAGAAAAAATTCAATTAAAAAATAAACGTAAACCTAAAAAATAAACTAAAATAAAGGACCTAAATTAAAATAGCTAAACATAAAATAAATAAACTAAACCAAATAAAAATAAAAAATAAACCTAAATAAAAATAAAAAATAAAATAAACTAAATAAATTAAATAAACTTAAACCTACTGGTTTACATAATTTAAAAAAAAACCCTTAACTCTAAATCCTAAACCCTAAACTGTAAACCCTAAAACTAACCCTAAAACCTACAACCCTATATCAACAACCCTAAAACACTAAACCTTAAACATGAAACATTAAACCTTAAAACCTTAAACCCTAAACCCTAAACCATAAACCCTAAGTTAACCCTAAACCCTAAACTAACCCTAAACCCAAGAGTACTCTAAAACATCACCATCAACTGGCTAAACCCAAAGGTAGGCTGAGGTTATTGTAGTGGTGGTAATGGAGAGGGAAATAACGACAAAGGTTATAGTCATGGTGGTGGCGAAGGGAGAGATTAGGGATATGATGGTAGATCTTGCTACTCAAGAAGTAGGGGTGGTTCTAATGGGAACTAGAAACTAAGAATGACCACTGATACCGCTATGGAATTATGTCTTATTATAGACTTCTACTTATATAGGGTTTTGATTTGCTCTAGCTCATTTTTATCTATGTCACCCTAGAAATGCTACTTTGATGAAATCAATAAGCAAAAAAATGTTTAATTTGAATTTATCCCTTAAAAAATAAAACTTTAAACTTAAACCCTAAACCTAAGAATGGGAAGAACCATAACGATATAGAACATCACGCTCCAGATTTCTGGAGTAAGGTGGAGGCGGGGGTTATCACAATGGTGGTGGGGCATCCTGAGGTGCTAGTGGATATGGAGGTGGTTGAAGCAGGGTGGATGTGGAGAGAGTGATGGAGGTTACAGCTGTGGTGGTGGTAGAGGGAGAGATCGGGGATATGATGCAGATCCTGCTTCTTGATAGGTGGAGGTGGTTCTAATGGAAACTTGAGAAATTAAAGAATGACCGATCCGATTTGCTTCTTATTAAACTGTCTTTACAGTAGAGATGGTTCTACTTATCTAGAGTTTTATGGGTGCTCATTTTTTATCTATGTTGTCGCTTAAGTCTTAGAAAACTTGGGGTGATACTTAGTTCATGAAAGCGAAAAGAAGAAATGTTGAATTTGAATTTATTCTCTATTAAAAAAACCTTAAACCCTAAACCTTTAACTAAAACTTAAACCCTAAACCAAAAACCTAAACTCTAAACCCTAAACCCCAAACCCTAAACCCCAAACTCTAAACCCTAAACCTAAACCCTAAAAGCTTAAAACCTAAACCTAAACTAAATAAAACTTAAAAATAAAATAAATAAAAAACCTAAACTAACATAAGATAAAAAATTAAATTAAATTAAAACATAAAGTAAAACCTAAACCTAAACCTAAACCTAAAAAGAAAATAAAATAAAAATAAAAACTCAACTAAAATAAAATAAATAAAAACCTAAACTAAACTAAAAAATAAAAAACTTAAATAAAATAAAACTAAACATATAAAAAATAAAGTAAACCTAAAATTAAATAATATAAAAAACCTAAACTTAAAAAATAAACCTAAAATAAAACTAAAAATAAATAAAAAATAAAACCTAAACCCTAAACTAAAAAAAACTAAACCTAAAATAAAATAAGATAAACAAACTAAAATAAACCTAAACCTAAACTAAAATAAACAAAACTAAAATAAATAAATCCTATACATAAAACTAAACTTAAAGTAAGTAAAATAAAATAAACTAAAATAATCCTAAACCTAAACTAAAAATTAAAACCTAAAAAATAAACCTAAAATAAAAACATAAAACCTAAAGCTAAAAATAAAATAAAAACCTAAACCTAAACTTAAAAATAAAAAATAAAACCTAAACCTAAAAAAAAAAAAAAAAACTCAACTATAAAATAAACCTAAACCTAAAATAAACTAAAATAAAAAACCAAAACTAAAATAAATAACATAAAATAAATAAGCTAAACTAATAAAATAAAATAAACCTAAAAATAAAATAAACTCAAATAAATAAAATAAACTAAATAAACTAAAACCCACCTGCTCCTTTAAGAAAAAAACATTAAACCCTAAACCTATAACCCTAAACCCTAAACCTTAAAGCCTAAAACCCTAAACCCTAAACCCTAAACCCTAAACCCTAAACCTTAAACCCTAAACTCGAAGCCCTAAAACCCTAAACACTAAACTGTAAACCCTAGAACCTAAAATCCTAAACCCTAAACCCTAAACCCTAAACCCTAAAACTTACAACCCTAGACCTTAAACCCTAAAACCTAAAATAACCCTAAACCCTAAACCCTAAACTAACCCTAAACCCTAAGAATTAGCAGAACCTTGATGGTAGGAGCATCACCTTCAAATAGGTTTAGTCAATGGTGGGGAGGCTACAAGGTGATTATCACAATGGTGGTGGGTATCTTGAGGTGCTGGTGGATATGGAGGTGGTGGTTAGAGCAAGTTATTATGGAGGTGGGAGGAGAGGTTATAGCGTGGTGGTGGTGGAGGAGATCGGGATATGATGGTGGATCCCTACTCGAGGGGTGGTTCGATGAGCGAGAACCAAGAATGACTAATCTGATCTGCTGCTTATGGAACTATGTCTATACAGTAGAGATAATTCTACTTATCAATTATTTTTGATTTACTCTATGGGTGCTCATTATTTATTTATGTCATCGCTTATGTCTTAGAAAACTTGGGGTGCTACTTGTTTGATAAAATAAAAAAATAAAAAAATTTTGAATCTGAGTTTGTTCTCTATTAAATAAAATATTAAACCCTAAACCCTAAACCTTAAATTAAAACTTATACCCTAAACCTAAAATCTAAACCCTAAACCCTAAATCCTAAAAACCCTAAACCTAAACAAATAATCCCTAAACTAAACCCTAAACCTAAACCAAAACCCTAAAACCCTAAAACCATAAAACCCTAAACCATAAAACCTAAACATAAACCATAAAACCCCAACCCTAAACTTAACCTAATCCTAAACTAACCTAAACTAACCCTAAACCCTAAACCTAAACTAAGCTTAAAACTAACCCTAAACTAAAAAACCCTAAACCTTGAATAAAGATGTTAGAGTTGATCTAAAGAATGACCTAATCCTAACATGGTTATGTAGAAAAAAAATGTCTTCAAGAGACTTTCCTTGACTATTAGAGATTTGAAACCCTAACCTAAAACTAAATCATATTATAATACCATATATTATAGTATAATGTAGCATCATATATTTGAGCATGTAGTGATGTGTTGTTGGATGTTATAAGATGTTTTGAAATGTTTTAGTATATTAAACCTATATATATTAATATAAATCATAAAAATATTGATTTAATAAATTAGATGAAGAAATTTGTTAATTTGATGTGGAACTAGGGTAGTAAAATGCCACTTGTAGTCTAAAAAGTAAGATTATATGTTCAAAATAAATATTATATGTTGTAGCATAGTATAACATCATATATCATAATATATTCTACAAATTTTTAAATTCTTAGTATTTTACAATCATGCAAATGAGCCTACACTAGCATTATTTATAAAATGTTGATTTAGACTTTAAAATGGTGAATTTGGCCAAATTCATAATAGGTGGAGCATTTCATCATAATATATTATTCCAATTTAGAAATATGTAAGTGATACAACTAAAATATATAGTTTTTTATTATTTAGACTAATTTTATGATTTTTTATCTTAAGAAATCCCTTATGATGTGATATGCAATATAATATAATATAATATGTTATAGTGTATTATAATATAGGATGCCATAACATAGTGTAGCATCATGCATTATAGCATACTATTGTGTATTACTATTTGTTGTTTAGCATATTTTAGTTTGTTATAGTATGATGTAGTAGAGTTTATACTAGTATAATTCATAAAAATATTGATTTATAGGTCGAGATGATGGGATTTGGCCAAATTTAAGGTAAGCTTTAGGGAACATCATTGGGTGTGCTATGGTGTGTCTTTAATCAAAAGAATGGAATTTGCATCCAAAATAAATGTTCATTTTTTCAACCAAATATTATAAATTTTTTTCTCAAAGTGATTCATTTTAAGGTGTAATGTATGATTATATATTATATGAAAGAATATTAAAATATAATGTACATAACAGTATAACTTCACATTTATATGAATGTGGTGGTGTGTTACTAAATGTTATTGTACATTTTAGTATGTTTTACTTTTTTTATAATACATTGGGTCAAAACTCACAAAATGTTAATTTGAAGGTTGTCATGGAAGAATTTGCCAAATTCATGCACACCCAAAGAAGCAACACCAAAATTCTACTATTTTTACCATTTCTAATAGAAAATAACCATTTTACATCCAAAATGAACATTATTCATATTTTGAGAAAATTTTGTTATTTGTTCCTTTTAAGTGATTCTAATGAGGTGTAATGTTAGACAATATATTATATTATATAGCAAATTATAATATAACATCATATATTATAATATAATATAGTGTGTTAATTCACACTATAATATGTTTAGCATGATATTGTATAGTTAGTTTGAGCTTGCACCATCACAAATCATAAAATGTTGATTACAATGTTAAGATGATGTAATTTGAATGAATACATTATTAGGCTTTTAGTTGAAGTATTAAAGGTGTGCATAAGAGAAGAAATAAGATTTGATGAGAATTCCATGTCAAGGACATGGAGGGAGATCCACTAGGGGATCACTCATGCATTGGACCTAACATGTCAGGGGTGTATGTCGAGGGCATAAAAAAAATTCAATTGGGGATAATGTTTGAATTTGATTTGATTATATGATTTGTGGAAAGAAGATCCACTAGGGATAAGAATCTATAATCCACCGGATTAAGATCTATTTAATTTGTTTTTGTTTAATTGATGGAGGCATATCTTAGAGATATAGGCTCAAGTGCTATGGATCGTATATGAACCTCCACTAGGGAAGGTGTTCGCTATCCAGGAATTGGGATTTGAGTTTGATTTCATAGATTTGTTTGGGGATGTATCTATTGGGAATAAGAGTTTGGTTGGATTTCTTGGATTTAGACTTTATTAGGGAGTTTGTTTAATTTTTCTCCACTAAGGAGGTTGGTTTTGAATTTTATTTATTTGCTTGACTTGTTTATATATGATTTAGGGCTCCACTTAGGAGAAGGGTGTGATTTAACTCCACTAGGGAAAATTAGATTAGGTTTAATTTAATCTGAGTTAGTGTATGGATCTTGTTGGTGTGCGATGGACCTACTAAGAATGGGCTATCTCAGCCTTGACCTACCGTTTACAAATCCAAAGGATAGTCTACCTATGGGGTAGAGCTAGCCAACCTGGGTTGCCTTCGCAGCAATGCTATGCTAGGAAGAAGGCAAAATATACATCTTCCAAAGTGAGGAACAACCACAAGGGTGACTTACATGCACATCAAATTGAACCTTAGGACTAATGAGTGAATGTCATGGGACTTATATCAACTTAAAAGTAGTCAAGATTAATTTTATCTTAATTTCATGTGATTTGATAGGGTTTATTTCATTTAGTTTGAGTTTCAATTGAGGGCATATCCACTAGGGATGTGAACTCGATCAAATTTGATAGATTTAATTTATGGACCATGTCGGTGTGCAATGGACCCACTGAGAAGGGGCTATATTGGACTTATCCAATCTCAGATTTATAAATCCAAATGGAAAGTCTACTGGCGATGGGGTAGAGCTAGCCAACCTAAGGGGCTTCCTTTTGGTGCAAATATGCTAGGAAGAGGCAGCACTTACATCTTCTAAAGCAGTGAACAACCACTAGGGTGACCTATTGGTAGAATAACAAATCAAACCCGACTTAGGGGCGACTATTGAGTGAATGATGCTAGGGACTTATATTAACTCAAGAGTAGTTAGGCGATTCTTATAGAGAGTTTTGCTGACACTGTCTTAAAGATAGGATGCTTGCTTGGAAAAAGTTATCACTAGGGATGTCCCCCTAATCCACAAGTAAATATATATTTTGTTTATATGTTTGTGGACTTATTGTGAGGGACCACACTAAGAAGGGGCTATTTCAACATCTTAGATTTTGGACCAAGAGAGAATCACATCCATAGATGGATTCTCCAACCATAGGGTGGTTACTAAGGGGAAGGCCCAACTGAAAGTAACCCAAGTGTCTAAATGGGGTCACAAAGGATGATCCAAACATATAGTCCTCGTGGGAGGTGCTACTGGGGCATTATCTTGAGCCAAAAAAAAGCCTATAGTGTATGGTGGCCAACTCAAGGAGAAAGTGTAGTAGAATTACATCCGCCATGAGTGGTGTATCTTAAGAAGAGAACCAACCAACCTAAGGTGTATCTATCAACATAGTGAGAACCAACCAACCTAAGTTGTCTGTTATTGTTCAATGATAAATATGGAAAGAAATCATGTAGGCTTACAACTTTCCAAGTAGAATTGGTCATTGAGATAGTCTATCATGGGATGATAATATTGACCTAGAGTGACTACTAAGTGGGAGCCCCAGGAAGGAAGGACCTAGACTTGAAGTAGTCAAGAGGAAGGAGCGCTAGGGACTTATCCTAAACCTCAAATATACTCAACCAGTAAGTGCAAGCTAATCCAAGAAGAAAGCATAGACTCACATCCTCTTAACAAAGCCAACATAAGGTACTTAGGCCATAGGACTACCAAACTAATAAGTGGCTCATTGGTCTGTAGTGGACAAGTAAGAAAGGAAAGCATAGCAGCCTTATATCCTTGAAAATAGTGACACATTAAGGTGGTAGCACGACCAACCTAGAGCATATTGAGTGAGTGTCACATTATCTCAACTCAAAGTAGATAAAAATATATGTGTTTGTTTTATATGTTTATGTAGTTTTTTATATCGAAGGATATGACACCATGTTCCTTACACCTACCCTAAACACATCGCGGCAAATTCACAAACAAGAATACTTTCAACATGGAAGAGATTGAATTCAAAATGGAATTTTCATTGATGATAATTATTTTCTAACATGATTTATAATATTTCTTTAAGTAGAGCCCATTGATTGGAAGCATTGGGAACTCTCCCTTATGATTAATAAGTGATAAGATCCTCCTTGTAGGCCTTCTCTATGGCAAAAAGGGCCTTCCCAAGTGGGTTCAAACTTGCCTCCCATCTTACAAGGGCAATAATTCTCCTGAAATAAAATAAGCTCTCCTACTTGAAAATCTCTAGGACGGACCAACTTGTTTTGAGCTTGAATTATTTTAACTTTATACAATGCGAGGTTTTGGTATGCCTGTAGGCATATCTCCTCCAAACCTTCAAGCACTTCTATCCGCAACTTGGAATTCTGCTTTATTGTGATCTTGCTACCCATAGCTATCCTTAGTGATGGGAGTTGGACTTCTAATGGTAGAATAGCTTCAGACCCATACATTAAAGAGAAAGGAGTAGATTAAGTTGGAGTTCTATATTTGGTGCGATAGGCCCACAAGGATTCAACTAATTGCTCATGCCACTATCTCTTATTATTGTCGAGTGTCTTCTTCAGTATTTTGATGAGTGTTTTATTGAAGGCTTCTTCTAAGCCATTTACCCTCACGTAGTTGATGATATAATATCTCCAATCTATACTATGTCTCTGGGTAAAGTTATTGATCTCAGTACTTTTGAATGCAGTACCATTATCAAAATAATTCATTGAGGCACTCCATACTTGTATATGATATAATTCTTAAAAAGCTAGAGCACATGCTGAGCTATGACCTCTCTGATCAAAATTGCCTCCACCCATTTGTAAAAGTAGTAAGTAGGAGCTAAGATGAACCGATGACCCTTGGAAGAAAGAGGATCAATCGGACCCACTATGTCGACACCCTAACATTCGAATGGCCTTAAGGCTAATGTAAGATGTAGAATGTTGGGAGGTTGGTGTAGGACTACTCCATATGGTTGACATTGGTGGTATCGCCTAGCCATATCTATGCAATCTTTGATTATCGAGTAGTAGTACCCTAGTCTCTTGATCTTGGCTTTCATCTTGACTGGATTGGTTCCACATGTAATCTTGAGTGTACGGCCATGATCTTATGGGCTTCATGCTTGTCTAACTGATCATAAGATAAAGACACCATCCACAAGAGCAGAAAGTGCTCTTTGCTTCATATGATGGGCTTGGGACTTCTCTTGAGGTAGTTTGCCTTTATTTAGGTAATCCATGAATGGTTGCCTCCAATCTAACTCCTTGTATTTCTTGGCAATAGCAAGCTCCCCTTCAAGAGAGTACTTTTTGAAAAGTTCAATATCAATAAGGCATAAGACTTATTTATTTAGGCTAAAGCATGCACTACGATGTTCTCTCCTTAAGGAATCTTATAAATGGTAACCTCTAGGATTTGGGCTAACAACTCTATGGTGTACTTATGGTAGTGATGGAACTTGGGATTAATAAATTTATAGGACCCAGTGATTTGGTTGATAATTACTTGAGAATCCCCAAAGATGTTGATGTTCTAGATGCTCAAAGTAATGGCTAACTCTAACTAGCAATCAGAGCCTCATATTGATCATTGTTGGTGCAAGGATTGGATAGATGATATGAGAATCTCATCACATCATGAGTTAAGAGAACTATTCTTACCTCTACCTTTCTGAATAGTAGATTATGGTTCTTCTCCTCTTTGAGAAGAAGCCACACCATCAAAGTACATCTCCCAGTGAATGCTAGTATCCCTAAGTTCATGATTTGTTCATCAGGAGATCATCACTAAGTAGAGTCAGAAGTGGGTGTGCGCTAAGAAATGCTAGCTTATCCTTTTATCGTAATGAGGGGTATGAAGGTAATGTCAAACTGTGAGAGGATCATGGATCATCGTGCCAACCATCTGCATACCGTTGGCCATGTCATGAGATTCTATAGTGGATTGATCCTAGAGATTAAGTTCTCCTTATGAGGAAGCATGTAGTGTTGTATCTTTTGGGATACAAAGATTGAAGTTAGGCAATGCTTCTTAATGGATAGATAATTAGCCTCAGTAGGGATTAGATAACGGCTATGGTAGTAGAGTGTGTTTTCCTTCCCTTTGTCATTAGCTTGGGCCAATAAAGCACCAAGGGAATCATCTAACATAGTAGTGTAAAGAATGAGGGGCTTGCCCGGGATAGGGGCTGCTAGAATCAACGATATCATTAGAAGGCATGCTCACGCTTTTCATCCCACTTGGACTTGGTGTTTATTTTGACAAGTGCTTAGAATGGCTAACATCTTTCGACAAGTTGGATATAAAGCATCTTAGATACGCCAACCACCCTTGGAATGATCCGAGTTGAGTTAAACTTTTAGGGGGTGGTATTTCTAATATCACCTTGATCTTCTAGATCAATTTTGATTCTGTCGACAACAAACCCAAGGAATTTCCAAGCTAGAATGCACACTTCAGGGGTTCATTTTGAGGTTAAATTTGTCTTAACTATTCAAAACTACTCAAGTCAAAGAGATGTATTCCTTTTATTCTACTTTTGATCATGAGATTATCGACATAGCACTCAACTTGATATTGAATGAGTTCATCAAAAATTTGAGTCATAGCCCACTAGTATGTAGCACCAGCATTTTTAAGTCTGAAAGGCATGACCTTATAGTATTAGATTCTAATCAGGGTTCTAAAAATAGTGTTTCTTTCATCTTCATGGGCTATCATTATTTGGTTATATCCATATTAGCCATCCATGAAAGAGAAGACTGCATGAGATGAGGCAATGTTCACCATCACTCTGATTGGTAAAAAAATTCACCTTTGACATGCCTTATTTAAATCCTAAAATTGACGTATATGTGAATTTGGTCATTCTTTTCTTAACTAGGATGATGCTGGCTAACAAGGTAGGGTATTTATCTTCCCAGATGAAGCCAGCATCGATTAGTTTCTTGACTTCATAAATGACCAGTTATTCTATGTCTAATCACATACATCTAGGAGCTTGCTTGATAGGGTTAGCAGTAGGCTCTATTGCTAGTTTATGGACCACTACATTAGGAGCCAATCTAGGCATCTCTTCATAACTCCATGCAAAGCAGTCCTTAAATAAAAAAGTGATGTCTGTTGGGCATGGATCTTCTTTAGTTCCTAAGTTGATTTCTTTGAGCTTGTTGATAGTTGAATTGATTTCTTCTTTGAACAATAGCAGTGAATCTTTGACTTCAAAATCATTTGAATCATCTGAAGTTTGTAAGTACAGCTCCTCATATAAGTTAATGTGATTTGAAAAGAACTAATCAAATTATAAATGATTGGTGATGACTAAGCAGTAATTATCATCATCGACTGGACCCTCTATACCAAGTCCTAGTTTTGATCTTGATTGAGTGCTTTTCCATTTGTTCTTCCATATTCTTTTGAAGTAGTCTGACATGTGATTTGACCAAGTATGTGGGATTAAGCCTTTTTTTGCTAAATTATGAACACAAGGCAAGTACTAATCAAAAGGAAATTCTATTAAATATTTATATGAATCATCCTGAAGTTCTACATCAACTTCTTGACTTGAGGATGATGCTCCAAGAAAAATCCTCTGAGTCTTCACACCTGTGGATGACTTAGGGAATTCCTTAACAACCAAACCCTCAACATTTTGAGAGCGATTAGAGCTATGGTTCCCAATTGATGCATAACTGTTTCACATATAAACTTGGATACACTTATGCTTTGCTTTGGAGCCCAATCTTCATCGCTATTTGGCTCAAGTGTCACCTCCAAGAAAATCTACTATTGAGAAGAGCTAGTTGGTGTGCTAACCATATCAGACTCATCCTATTTGCTAGATTCTAAGTCTATATAAATAGCAGGTGCACTCCTGGTAGCTGGGACATATATTCTATTGGGTGGCCAATAAAGAGGTTTTCCACCCTAGGACTGACTCTGAACTAGCCTCTTCTTCTACCTGGTGGAGGTCAGGTCATCCTACCCATATTTTTGAATGGAGTAACGAACTATGGGTGTAATCTAATGTGAAGCTCCACTTCCTCCTCCAAGTCTATTTCCATTCCATTTTATTTATTTTTTTCATATTCTCTTTTCTTTTTCTTTTTCTTATTCCTTTTCTTTTTTTTCTTTATCTTTTTTTTAAACTTTGGCCCAATTTTTGAGAATAGACTTGTTGATTTTGAGGGAGGTAGTAAGTCGCATCCTCATATATGCTAACCTCATGAATTGTAAATGGCTTGAGATATGCTTTTGACACATTAGATCCCTCTACAACTTCATACACCGATGTAGAGAGGATATGTATCCATGGTCTCCCAAGCAAAGCATTCAAAAATGCATCCGAAGTCTATAATGTGAAACTTGGCTTGATCTTCCAACCATTTATCTCCAAGGAAACACTATGGAGCCTAAGGCCTATTGACCTCACTTTGGTAAATTCAATCTTCCCATCTTAGACTTAGAGTCTTCTATACACTAAGACTTCTAGTCATAAGACACTTCTAACAATTAGGTAAACACTTAACCTAAGCCTAAAGACTTAGAAGGGTTAACCATAGGATTAGGTTATGCCTTAGGGATTAGATAATCACATCCCTACAACCCAAATCCAATCCATGTCACCTTCTCAAACCAATCCTCAAGTTCAATTCAAACATCAAATTGAGATCCAAATCCAACCTCAAATTCCAAAACCAATTGATTGAAGCCCATGATCAAATCCAAACTTGAGACCCTTCCTAAACCATATGACCTATCCCATGGACTTAGCCAAATCTTAATCCAAATCAATCCAAAAGCAATTAATTTTCTCATAATAAATTTTTATCTTCAATTATTTTTCTAAATATATATCAAATCTACATTCAAATGATCAAAACTAGATCAAATTAAATGAAATTACATCAAAACCCTTCCTAATCCATATAACCTATCCCATGGACTTATCAAAATCTTAATCCAAATCAAGTCAAACTCAGTTGATTTTCTCACAAATCAATTATATTTTCAATCATCTTCATAAATTTAAATGAAATATACATTTAAATTATCAAAACTAAATCAAACCAAATCAAAATCCAAACCTATGCCACATGACCCAAATCCAAGGATTTAACTAAATTCCTTCATTCCAAAACCCAAATTCTTTTGATTTTCTCATTAATCAATCATACCTTCAATCATATTCACAAATATAAATGAAATCTACAATTATCAAGCCAAACCAAAATTAACCCAAGTCAAACCCAACTTAACCGTTTTAACTTGAAATGTTTAAATGAACCAAAACCTATTTGAACCAAGCCAATTACAATTGAATATATATATATATATATATATATATATATATATATATATATATATATATATATATAATATATAAAGCTCAACTAAATCAAAATCAACCCAAAATTAAGCCAACTAAACCCAATTGGTCCACTTGACTCAAACTGGTCAATTTAACATATTTGAGCCAAGTTCTAATCCTACCAAAATTAGATTGAACCAAGCCCATCAAAACCTCTCATCGTGATTATTTATCACCCTAGGTTGATCAATTATCATAAATTAGGTCAAACCAAGTCAACTTCATCATATGACCAAGTCAATCCCTTAACCCGCATGAACCCAATCTAGCCAAATTGCAATCTAAGCCAAATCCCTTAAAACCAACAATTCATACCAAATCAAAATCAATATTTGAATATGACTTGACCTTCAATTGAGTCAAACCACACCTAATTGGCCCTCTTTAATTCAAGTTGACCAAATTGACCTAAAGGACCAAATTGGGTCAAATCAAAATATAAACCAAATTTATTGGAACCAATGGCTCAAGTTCATTCCAAATTGATTGTTGAACTTTACCAAAGCCATGATTTGACCCAATATTGACCTAAAGGTTCAACTTGACCTAAATCAAAACCAAAGCCTACAATCATCTTCAATTGGTCAACTAAACCCAAACTAACACCCAACCCAAACCAATTTGGCCAAATTAGTCAAATTGGTCAACTTAACCCATTTGACTCAAATGAATTCAAATGAGCCAAAATCAAATCTTTGCCAAACTAAACCAAACCAATTGAATCAAAACATCCCAAATGATCATATGAACTTGACCCAACCCTTGGTTTGATCTAATTTGACCAATTGGTCAACTTGACCCAACCTAACCTAATTTGACCTAAATGAGTAAAATTGAGCCAAACCTAACCAAATCAACTCCAATTTACTTGAAATTTGGGCAACCCACTTGGCTTATTTCAAATCTTCCAAATCAAATCCAATGCCAAATGATCATTCTACCTTGGTCAAGGAATCACATGATAAATCCATGTAAAGTGGTCATTTCCATTCTTTGGCCATTTAGTACTCTCCCAATGGTCCACCTAGGCACCTAAGGCACTGCCCAACTTGACCCAAAGGGTGGTTAGGTAGACCATGACCCATGGGAGGTGAAATCAACTCACCCTCCCCATTGGAGCATTTAAAACCCATAGGACACCCATGATTCCTTTTGGCAGCCACCTCCACAACTTCAATGAACCAAGTTGAGCCAACTCACCTCCTTCTTGCCAACCATGACTCCCTGAGATGGCTGGATGGCTACTAGAAGGAAAACCCAATCCCACCATCTGATCAAGATGAAGGGGGGTATACACCCCCTTGTTTCCACTCAAACACACACAAAACTCATTCTATAGAGCCCTAGCTACCCAAGATGAGCCGCTAGAGCCATTCCCTAAGTTCTCAAGCTCATTGCTCATTCATAAAATTTCATTCTCATCTATCCCAAAATAGGGCACTCTCATTTCTGACCTAACTTCCTCATTTCTCCATCAAACTTAAATTAATTTTGGACGCGCCTTCCTTAAGCCTCATCGTGCAAGAATAATTCATCTTCCAAGCTTCCTGAGCATTAAAGGTGGGACATTGATGAAAGCCAATTTGGAAATCATCAGTTCATGGTGTTCTTAGCGAATGTTAAGGAATTGATCCAATTACTACTCAATAAAGGTTCATCTTCACCATATATAGCTTCCTCAATAGTCCAAGCCACCGATCCTGAGCTCCAACAAGGTATGCTTCCAAAACTAATCCTTAGGCAAAAATGGGTTGGAGGTTTTTGAAGAAAACTTGCATCTCATGTGATCTTGACCCTTAGATCCCCTTCAATCGATGTTGTGAAGGTGTGGGATCCTTTTGGATTTGATCTGAGCTCGAATCAAGTGAGTAATGATGACTCCATTCTCCCTCACTCGTGATGAGACAATCATCGCCTATTTCACGTGATCAAAACGGACAGTCGAGATTAGATCCACCAGATCGATCTGATTTAATCCTATTAAGCTATAAGATTAATCAGTGGATCAAATGGATGAGAAAGCTACCGCCACACATGTATTAATCGAGTTGATAAGTTTTAAGTAGCCAATCTGCCTACATGGAAAGCACGCATCAACGCCACATGGTGCCAATAGGATTATACATTAATTAGGCTTAATTAATCATTTTTAATGGTTGAAACTTCTGAAAATCATAAAAAATCATTGAGAAATAAATAAATGCCAATAAATATTCATTTTAAAGGTATTTCAGAAGAGAATTAATTAAAAATGATCTTAACTTCTTTTAAACACTAATTAAGGTTTAATTAAGGTTTAATTATAAAATTAATTTAGCTTTATTACTCAATTACTTGAGCAATTAATCCTCTTTTTTTGTAGGGATAATTTAATGGTATGACATCTGCCACCCATGATTTTCTTGGGATTTACTGCTCACTTAGTTAAGAAAATTGACTACATAAATCTTAATTACTCTTTAAAGTTAATTAATGATTAAATAATTCCATGAATAGTAATAAATTGGTTAATTGAGTTTATTAATCATTGTTCAATAGTAAGTGAACTAAGGAATAGGGTTGGAACCCCTTTCCTAAGTTCATTTCACCCTTTTTTAAAATGAAATTAATTAAGAATTAATTATTTAATTAAATCACTTAATCAAATTAAAATTATAATCACATCAGACCTTATCTAATTAATGAATGGGGTAGATCTTTAGGTGTTTAATAACTTAAAGTAGTTTAATGAAATTATGGCTAGTCCACATGTGTAGGAAAACCATAAGAGTAATTAATTAAGTCCCTTAATCTAATTAACTATTAATCATGAGCCAATTGCATTAGGCCCCTTTTATTTCCTAGGATCATTGCAAGTTTATTTTCCATGCATATCATGTTGGCCCATAATTATTTAGTTAATTACTTTAAGGTTCCATAGGTAAGGGTAATTATTTATCTAATTAAGGGTTTAACTTAATTAGCCCATAAAATCAACTTAATTACATTTCCTTAACTTAAATAAAATCACTAATGTGAGAATGGGTTTAAAATAGAAAGTGATGATTTCTCTTCTCCTCTTTAAATCAAATCAAATCCAGAACTTAATTAATAAAGAAACTTTTAGTTAGCTTTAAATAATCTTATTTGATTTGATTATCCTTAAGAACTAGTTTGGCTGAATGAACCACATGCTTATATTTGATTGTCCTCTTTCCAATCATGTTAAATTTGGTATGTGATTTGAATTCATGCATCCATTTTTTCAAAATCATGTAAAGTAAAATATATTTCCATTATGTAAGCTTGCATATGTTGATTTAATTTAATATATGCATTGCTGTTATAACCATTAAATCCAAATGTATTTTTCAAAAGCTTATAAATGAATAATAATATTTGTAATGATGCTGGTTATAAATACATAAGAAATGGATGTGCTTATAGCTTAAGTGTATGAATGTTGAGTTCTCTTTCCTCTATTTATGTGTTGATATATATAAGATTGAATGGTAATGGGTATATAGTCTGGACATGTCGGAAACACGAGGCTTTAACTAGTCTCAAAAAGGTCATTTGATTGCCTCACTTCCATGGCTTAATAATGGAACATACCCATTTGATTTCATTCTTATGTATTTCAACATTAGAATTTGTAGAGCTTTAATTAATATATATAAATGATTCAATAAAAAATAAATACAATCTTTGCATGGTTTTCTTTCCCTCAATTATGTGTACATCCATGTGTGTCCAAAAAAAGAAAGTATATAGTCTGGATATCCCAAGAATATGAGGCTTTAACTAGCTCCAAGGAAGTCATTTGATTACCTCACTTCCCTAGTTTAACCACAGTACATGGCTATTTAATTTCATTCTTAAGTTCTTTTTGCATAAGAAATTGGATAAATTTTTAAATTAATATGTTTAAATAATTCAATCAAATAAAATATAAATTCTAAACATACACATACATTCATCATTAAAGTGTGCTAAAATATGTTACATGTATAAATACACTTAGGATTAAATCATATGCATGTTACATGTGATGGAAAGGAATGATTTAATATATGTGATCTGGTATAATTCAATTAAATTAAACTTAAGATGCCTTTCATTTTGAATAGGATTATTTAAAGTGAACTTATACTTAAAATTAATTAAATCATTTAATAAGGCCTTAAAACTAAATCAAATATATACTTTAGAAAGTGACTTAAGGTAGGGATGAAAGAGGGCAATACTCTTTTCCTCTATAACACTTAGTTGCTAAGTGTAATTAAATGAAACAAAAGAAAACACAAATTAAAATTCTCAAATGAATTAAACTACTTCAAGTGAATTCAACCATTCATGTTAAATTGAATCCTTCTACACTTAGAAAATACAACACTAATGCCTAACAAGACTTACCACATAAGCTTTAATACAAACATTAGAATTAAGTCACCACTTCTATCTATAAGTTAGGATGGTGTATGATGTGATGTATGTTTTGTTTTATGATGTATTATTTTTGATTGGATGTCGGGTGTATCATAGATTGATGATAGGCCAATATTAGACTAATAATATTTTTGTAGGGGATTATGCTAAAGGATGCTTAAAATAAATGTGAATGCTCTTTTTCTAGGTTGCTTAAATCCTTAAACATAATAATCCAAGTTAGACATAGTGGGTTTAGTTACCCATGTGTAGGTGCTAAGTCCAAATTATAAACACAACTGCTTGGGATTATATGTATATTTAGCTAACCTCTATTTTGCATGTGTAGTTAGATTTATTTTCTCACATAAATATAATTTTTGTAATAAGAATTAGGATTAGTGATATGGGGGATTAGGATGAGCAATGGCCAAAAGGCTTTGTCCAGGGGAGCCCCATGATGCCTTTGAAGCAAGAACCATCCAAATCAAAGAGGAACCAAATCAAAAATGGAGAAATGAAGAAATAAGACCCCCACAACATTTAATACCAATATAATTATTCTTTCATATTCTAGGTTGTATAAAGGTAGATCTCGGCTTCCCATCTTTTCTCTCTTCAGGTTGTATGATGGTACCTGACCACACCGACCTTTTATTCTTTTATGGTAGTTTATATAATTGTTTGATGTTATGTTTACATTATGCATTAGTATGACATGCTTTTCATAGTTTCTTAAATGATTGATGCTTTAATGTGTGGCTTGGATACGATTAGGCTCTTAGGATAAAAATAACTTTTCTACCCAACTAATCACTCATAAATAAATTTTAAACAACTCATAACCCCATCATAAAGCCTAAGACATAAATAAGATAATTAAAAGATTTAACAACCCCTTAGTTGTATGGTTGTATGTTTCACATCATGCATGAATATTCTTTTCCCTTGAACTAAAGGAGCTCCATCTTTACATGATAAAAGAATGCTTGACATGTGAGGGCATCCCTTGTGGTGGGGAACACCTTCTTCTAGATGAGTTGACCCATAACCTATTTCATCATGCATTTAGACATAAAAAATCTTAAAGCCTCTTTAAAAATGATGTGTCTAAAATGAAATAAAATTTGAAAAGGTTTTGCATCTATAGATTAAGTCATATGCTCATAACACTCATGCTCTAGTCTCTTAGGGTGTGTGTTTAGGATTTTAGTATATTTCCAATTAATTAACTACCCTAGCTATCTTGCAATTCATAAGAATAAATTACATGGTTTTAAAATCATAGGAGGAGTAAGCTGGCGGCCACTCCAGGTGGTTATAAGTCTAGAAGTTGGATAATTTATTCTCTTTTATGGAGGTAAACCATTATGTCCACCTATCGCTTAGATTTAGGTAGTGTTGTAGCTCGTACTAAATCTCCCCACATCTAGGATCTGAGGACGCTATTTCCTTTGGGCTACAAGCATAAATCCTCACCTCTTAGGCATTCCCATAACCTTGTGTTGGTGGATTATAAGCCTTTGTAATCTAATTAAATTTCAACTCAAAACATATAAATTTCTCCAACTTCAAAATTATAAAGCACAACCATAGGATAGATTGGAATGCTCACTAGGCTTCCTAGTATCATGAGGATTTCCTATTTATTTCATTTGGATTCCAAAAGTAAGTCTTCCCTTTGAACGTTCCCAATTTATTTTCCAAATACAACCATCCTTTGGTAGTCTAACCTTGAAATCTTTAGAGATGATAATTTCCTACTTTAATCGAGAGTATTCATAGGAAATTTAATTTCCTAAGAGTAATTAACTATGGAGGCTTGCCTCCGTAGGGAACTTAAGAACTTGGATTAATATAAACCTTATTTTATTCATCCATGTAAAGTAGGAGAAAAATCTCTAGTACATTTGAAAACCCATCATGCCTTAGGAGTCCTTATTATGTGATTAGGTCCATTATAGTGTGATGCCTCTATCTTTCGAGATAGTACATCATACATCAATGTTGTACCCGATCACCTCAAAAAGTCCCCCCCTCCCCACCCCACCCCATACATCCAAAATAAACACCACAAGGCCTCTCGCTTGTTAAATCCTCAACATCATCATTTATTTTTGGAGTTTGGAGATGTTGATCCTCAAGTAGGCAAGGGTTTTAGACTCATAATGTTGAATGGTACACCTAGGTCAACCAGAACTCTAAATAACCTATATTTTCCAACATCCACTGTAATGTAAAGAGGCAGTTGTGCTTGGTCATCCCTAAAACTAAGTCTTCATCATTGAATGTAACTCCTAAGATGTCCTTCGAGTGGCATGCCTCCGCTTTAGTAGTGGTCAGTTGAGCTAAGCATATCTTTAGATCAAGTAAGGCCTTGATTACAGATTTCCTCATCCCTTTGGATAAGATAAGGGCATCGAATATGCTTAACTTAGGTGAGCTAGGACATTATCATTAACTCTAGCTTGGTCCTCCATAAGCACATCCTTGGATGGAGCATCCTATAGAGGAGCTATCTGCTCACTGGAACCAGTGACTTGCTTACCCTTATCCTGAGGTGCTAACCTAGGGTGTAGAACTTTGCCACTCTATAGATCAACTTTAGTGAATTCTTGGAATGATGATATTCTGGAAAGTTGTACCTTCTTATCAGACATACCTATAGCTTCTCCTATAGGATCATCAGAGTCAACTAACTTTGCCACTCTATAGTCTAACTCTGAATAAGAAAGGAAAGGATTGGAACTACTAGAGCTATTATTTTTATTTAGACTCAGAGAGCTTTTAATAGGAATAAAATCAAGAGCATCAGAAGTGGATAATATATAAGCAGAATCAGCTTTCTTCATTAATTTCTTTTGGGTGGAGGTACTTGATAGAAATCTAGTAAGGTAAATGGAGTAAGGGATTTAGTGCCCTTATCCGCAGATACAACGCTCCTGCCGGTAGAAGAGGAGCTAGCAGAAGAGGTGGTAGCTACAACGGTGGAGGGAGTACTGGACTCGGATGGTGGCTACACTATTGGACTATCTCGGGCAAGTATGGTGAGCTACTGCTACTGCTGGGCTATTACCCTCCCCGAGCTGTCCTTTGTAACTACCAAACCTTTTGTGGTGTTGGTGGTTTGAGCTACTTCAGGCACCTACAAAGAAAGCTTCTTGATCTTAGAAATGAACTTCTTAGAGGTTCGGGATAGGGAGATATCCTAACCTTCTTTGGTCTTAACAAGATTGCAAGTATCCCCAAGGATTACTCTAACTGAACTGGATAGTTCTAATAAGTATTCTTTAAGGATAACTATGGCTCCCAATTTGTGGCCACACTCAAGCTTGTCCTTAAAAGTGATACAATCCTCTAAGGCATGGCCTAACATATAGTGGTAGGGCAATAGCTAGGATCATTGCTCTTGCCCACTTCCTCTGGCCTCTTAGGCTCTGGTAACTGAAAGTCAAGTTTAATTAAGAGATTATTAAAGATTTTCTGAGCTACGTCCATTTTGAATGAATATGGATTATTCAATCTATTGGAAAGAGTAAGTGGAAAGTAGCTACCTGGCGATGGATATGAATATCTCTACTAGGTAGGATGATGAGGTGGTGGAAATGGTCATTGTGGTGGTTGTGGTGGTCGGTATGATGGCCGAGGTGGTGGACGAGGAGGTAGCAGAGGAGGCTACTGAGCTCATAGTCTCTCATACTAACCTCTGGCTGGCTGCTTCTCTCTGTCCACTAACATAATTGTCCTTGGATTCTTCTCAAACACCTTCTACTACTTGTGCTTAGATGATTGGTCTAGAAAGGGAAACTGTTTGGCTTCCTCTAATAAGCTAGCTGCCTTATTGATTAATTTCTTGAATGTTTTGATGGTAAATGCCTTAAGTATGAAGGCGACTGGGCCATGGATATTCTTGAGAAGAATCTCAATGGAATGCTATTCGGACAGCTGTGATTTACATTTCATGCTCAGGTTGCGCCACCTGAGATTATAATCAACAATAGACTTGTTGAGTTTCCATTTCTCTATAATGAGGTGCTTTATAGTCACCTTCGACCTATAACCTGATAAAGAGTTGCTCCAACTCAACAAAAGTCTTTGCCGAACTATTGGGCAGTTCGTCATACCAATCAAATGAAACACCTAACAGACTTCTAATGAAAAGGAGGAGTCGTTGCTACTAGCATTATTGAGACTCTAAAGTGTGCAATGTGTTATTGTGAGTTCCCACTGTTATCAAAGATCTTGAAGAATGGTGGCACAAAAGCCTAAATAAAACAAAAATTAAATAAAAACCTAAACCTAAAAAATGAACCTACAAATAAATAAAAAATAAAACCTAAATCTAAAATAAATAAAATAAAATAAACATAAACCTAAACTAAAATAAATAAAACCTAAACCTAAACCCTAAATTAAATAAAATAAAATAAACTGAAAATAAACCTAAACCTAAACTAAAAAAAATACCTAAAAATAAAACTTAAAACCTAAACCTAAGAAAATAAAATAAAACCCAAACTTAAACCTAAAAATAAAAAATAAAGCATAAACCTTAAAAATAAAATAGAAATAAAACTAAACTAAAAAAATAAATATAAACCTAAAAATAGACTAAAGTAAAAACATCTAAACTAAAATAAATAAACTAAACTAAATAAAAATAAAAAATAAACTTAAATAAAAATAAAAATAAAAATAAAATAAACTAAAATAAATAAAAAATAAACTAAATAAGCTAAATAAACCTAAACCTACCGGTTTACTTAATTTTTTTTTAAAAAAACCCTAAACCCTAAACCCTAAACTCTAAACCACAAAACTAAACCTAAACCCTAAACCCTAAACCAACAACCCTAAACCATAAACCTTAAACCATAAACACTAAACCTTAAAAAACCCTAAACCATAAAACCAGAACCCTAAAAACCTTAAACCCTAAAGCCTAAATACTAAACCCTAAACCCTAAACCCTAACCCTAAACCCTAAACCATAAAACCCTAAACACTAAACCCTAAACCCTAAATACCTGAAAACCTAAAAACCTAAACCTAAACTAAATAAAATTTAAAAATAAAATAAATAAATAAGCCTAAACCTAAATAAAATAAAATAAAAATAAAATAAAAATGTAAACTAGAACCTTAACCCAAACCTAGTAATAAAATAAAATAAATTAATAAAAATAAAATAAAATAAAAAAATAAAAACTTAAACTAAACTAAAAAATAAAATAAACCTAATAATAAAAAGCCTTAATAAAATAAAAACTAAAAGTAAAATAAAAAATAAAAATAAAAAAATGAAATCTAAAAAATAAACCTAAAAATAAATAAAACCTAAACCTAAATCAAAAATAAACTAAACCTAAACTAAATAAAATAAAATAAACTAAAAATAAACCTAAACCTAAACTAAAAAATAAAACTTAAAAATAAACCTAAAATAAAAACCTACACCCTAAACTTAAAAAAATAAAATAAATACCTAAACTTAAACCTAAAAATAAAAAAATAAAACCTAAACCTAAATAAAAAAAAATAAAATTCAACTAAAAAAACATAAACATTAAAAATAAACTAAAATAAAAAACTTAAACTAAATTAAATAAACCTAATATAAATAAACTAAAATAAATAAATAGAAAAAATAAACTTAAATAAAATTAAAATATTAAATAAACTAAAATAAATAAAATAAACTAAAATAATTAAAAAATATACTAAATAAACTAAATTAACCCAAACCTACCGATTTACTTAATTTTTTTAAAGAAAAGAAAATAAACCCTAAGCTAACCCTAAACCCTAAAAATAAACTAAAAAAAACCTAAACCTACTAGTTTACTTAATTTGAAAAAAAACTTAAACTAAAACCTAAACAAAAAAATAAATCTAGTGGTGGAGGCGAAGGCAGAGGCGCCAGTTATCACAGTTTTGGTGGGGGATCTGGAGCTGCTGGTGGATATGGAGGTGGTGGTTGGAGCATTGTTGGTTATGGAGGTAAGAGGAGTGACAAAAGTTACAGCCGTAGTCATGGCGGAGGGAGAGATCGGGATATGATGGTAGATCCCGTCACTCAAGAGGCCGGGGTAGTTTTGATGGGAACTAGAGAAACTACAAAATGCCTAATCCTATATGATACTTAAAGAACTTTGTCTTTACAGTAAAGATGGTTCTAGTTATATAGGGATTTTGATTTTCTCCATGCGTGCACATTTTTTATTTATGTCATCGCTTGTGTCATAGAAAACTTGGTGTGTTACATGGTTGATGAAATCAAAAAGAAGAAATGTTGAATCTGAATTTATTCTCTGTTAAAAAAAATCCAAAAACCTTAACCCTAAACCTAAAACCTAAACCTTAAACCGCTAACAGTAAAAATCATAAACCCTAAACCTTAAGCCCTAAACCCTAAACCCGATGTTGGCTTAATTAGCCTCATGTTCAATTTGATTAATTTTGATGATAACAAATAAATGCTTGGATGTTCTAATGAATATTTTTATGTGTTTCAGATATATCAATTGCTAATTACATATCTAACGCATTAGAGGAAATTGCAAGAGTAGAAAAATGAAAAGGATAATGTGAAGCTCAAGATACAATATTTTGGGTTATATGACTATTCATATGAGTTCATTGGCATGAATCAATTTGCTCACAACTTAACATATTATTTTAATGAGGTTAATTTATATAGATTTTTATTTTACTAACATTCAATTATATGTTTCATACATAGCATTAAAATTGTCAAAGTAATAAACGATAAAAACTATTAAGTATAATTATTTTATTTACTTAATATAATTAAGTATTTTAATTTAATTTACTGGTTATAAGATAACTAACATATTTATTATTATATATAAATTATATCATAATTTTTAAATGTCACATGTCAAAATTAACAAAAATATATAAAATTTTGTATTTTAGCCAAAGTCATTTTCTAATCAAAGAATTCATATCTGTTTTCATCTCCAATGGATTCCTTGGATTTTTTCCTTTAATTTAAGAGGTTACATGACCCACTTTTGATTAAAATTGTATTTATAATGATTTTCTAAACATTAGCTAATTTTTATAATGAATGCATGCTACATGCTTTGAATATATTAAGAGTCATATTTGATTACTTTTGACTTACCCATGTGAATAGCCAAATTTTGGCTGCTAAATTTAATATTTATTTAATAAAAATTATATTTTTAATGAATATTAAATTATTAGATGATAACATGAGGTTTGCATGCTATACTTCAAAAATATGATCTTCTTGCCTATAAATAGCCCTCATTCTGTTCATGAAAGCATTCCTCATTCAAAATTCAAAATCCCTCCAGCAAATCTAAGAGAAAATTTCTTAGATTTTCCTCCCAAGTGTTGTCCAAATACTGCAAGATCAAATCCTTGGTTTGGAAGCTTCAACATCTTCAACTAAGCAAGCTTTCTCAAATTACTTGAGTTTGTTTTCTTGATCTTAATCATTTTTAGTTGTTCATTCTATTTTCACCATCTATTTATTCATTCCAATTTATACTTTTTGGTGGATTAGTCTTTGGACATTATTTTTCACATCAAAGTTTCTCAATCATTTTTTTGTGATAAACTCTTATGATAGTTTGTAGGATCTATTTCAACTTGCTGAAAATTTTAACTTCCTACAAATTTATTTTGGTTTCTTGAAATATTTCATCATTAGTCTTATTTTGAAAGATCATTTATTCTTAGATCTATTTTAGAAGTATATTTTTAGGTATTTAAAAGTAAATTATTGTGCTGAAATTATTTTTATATTTGCTATATCTCTCTTTTTAATTAAAAGCTTACTAGCATACTTAGATCTATCATATACTCATTTTATTTAAGTACTTTGTGATCATTAGCATTAATTGAAAGAATCTTTTGGTAAAAAATAAAATAAATTATTCCTTGCTGAAATTTATTTTATTGTGTAAAAGAATATTGTGAAATTATTTTGAAATCATTTTTAAACATCTTAGTAAGATCACTTTAAGATATTTATTTCAATATTAAGTGAGCATATTATCTTGCCAAAATTTTGAAGTTGTAAGTGATCATTTATAAGTTCTGAGATCTTTTTTTGAATTGGATAGCTTGGTATATTTGTGAATGATTTATTTTATCAAAATTTATTATTTTGTATTTTTTTTGTGCTGTAAAATTTATATTGGGGTTGTACTCGCCCCTTTATAAGAGAATACATATTATTGTAGGGGTTGTACTCTCCTCGTTATAGTAGAGTACTATTTGTAAGCTATTTTTGCATTTAGTGGTTCCTAGCCAGAGGTGGCTAGGAATTGACGTAGGCCAGTTTTGGGGTTTGGTCAAACCACATAAAAATTATGTGCCTATTGTCTCTCTTTACTTTACTGTACTTTTATTTTTGTTGCATTAAGAATTGTATCCAGTCATTATAAAATCAAAAATTAATTTTCTACTAAAAATAAAAATATAAGATTTAAGTTTTAAAATTTTTAATATCACCCAATTCACTCCCCTCTTGGGTGCTATAGTGACTCACAATTTGTATCAGAGCGTAGGCTCTTTTATTGGCTTAAGATCCAAGAGTAGATCTTTTTACTATGAAACAAGGTTTCCCAAAGGTTTCACTACCAGAGGGACAATCCACTCATAGACCTCCACTTTTAGATAGTGTACCATTTGACTATTGGAAAAA
Source organism: Cymbidium sinense (assembly GCA_021442155.1). Lineage (NCBI taxonomy): Eukaryota > Viridiplantae > Streptophyta > Magnoliopsida > Asparagales > Orchidaceae > Cymbidium > Cymbidium sinense. The sequence continues at coordinate 64,906,506 of CM038229.1, read as the reverse complement.
TAGAATTACTACATTTTTAAGAGGTCAAGATGCACACATGTGGTATATGTTGATACATCAATATCATACACCCACAGTAGAAGTAAATGGAATTAAAGTAGAAAAACCTTTTGAGGAATGGTCTGTAGCTGAATGAGAACTTGATGAATTAAATGCTAGGGCTTGTAATACTTTGCATTGTGCTTTATTACCTGATGATTACATGAAAATTTCTATGTTAAGTACAGCAAAAGAAATATGGGATAAACTCATTATAACTTATGAAGGAATTAGTGAAGTTAAAGATACTCACATAAATAGACTTGTTCATGAATATGAGTTATTTCATATGTCTCCTTCTCAATCTATTTATGTATACTAGATTCAACACATTGCATTCTCTTGGAAAAACATATAGGAATCAAGACTTAGTCTATAAGATTCTTAGATGTCTTCCAAAAGAATGGGAAGCTAAAGTAAAAGCTATTAGTGAAGCTAAGGATTTATCTACTTATCCACTTGATCAGCTTTTGGGTTTTTTGATAGCACATGAACATGTTATTACTCAAATGGATAAGATGGATAACTCAACAAATAAGGAGAAGGAGAAAGGAAATGCCATTGCATTACAAGTTGATGATAGTGATGAGCATAACACGTCATGCTCGGATGGTGATAGTGCTGAGGTGGTCATGCTATCCAAAAGGCTTGGGAACTTGCTAAGGAAGAAGAATCAAAGGTATAAAAATTCTAAAAACTATAAATTTCAAACTAAAAAAATTTCCTACAGGTGATGGGATCATTTGCTACCATTGTAAAAAGCCTAGACACATAAGAGGTGATTGTCCAGAACTTGCTGAGTCAAAGAAGAAAGAGATTGATGTGAAAAGAAGAAAAATATGAAGGAGAAAAAGTACCATAAGAAGAAGAAGATGGCTTTATGGGCCAATCCAGATTCAAATGAATCAAGTACTTGCTCATCCGATGAAGAGGTCAACATATGTCTTATGGCAAATGGAGAATCTGACTTAGATTCTCAAGAGGTATGTAATGATATATCATATGATGAATTAGATGATGCTTTTAATGATTTAGTTATTGAATATAAAAAATTAAAAATAAAATACAAAACCTTAGAAAAAGAACATAAAAATTTAGATATGCATTTTGTGATTTAAAAATGAATGTGATAATTTAAAAGTAAAAATACTTCTTTATTAAATTATTCCTTACTTGTATGTAAACTTGAAAGAGAGAATATCTTATTAAAAGCAAAATTAGAATTATGTTTGAAATCACAAGTTCATTATAATACTTCATCAAGAAAAATATTTAATAGAAATTATTTGCATCATACACATCCCACTCATATACCTTATAATTATCATGCTAAGTCATATGCAAACACTAATGTTTGGTGCAACTATTGTGATAGAAAAGGGCATATTTCATTTGATTGCTATGCTCATAAATTACAAAACACTAAGCAATCATCTTATGTATGGGTACCAAAAGGTACAAGCACTACACAAACCACGCATGCTATATATCTTGCTTCAAATGTAGAATGTGGACCCAAACATGTTTGGGTTCCAAAAGTTAACATGTGAGTTTCTTTTGTAGGAATGCCTTCAAAGAAAAATCAAAGAAGGCATGTGGTACTTGGACAGTGGATGTTCAAGACATATGACGGGAGATAAAGATAAATTCACAACTTTAGAATCATGTGATGGAGGATTTATTACATATGGAGTTAATGCAAAGGGAAAGATCATTGGCATTGGTTCTATTTGTAAGAATTATATCACTTTAGATAAAGTTTTTCTAGTAGAACGATTAAAATATTATTTAATTTTTATTAGTCAATTATGTGATAGATGTTTGAATGTAGTATTCCATGCATCATGTTGCATTATAAAAATAATGAAAATGTTTTGTTAGTAGGAAAAGATATAAAAATATTTATGTCATTGATTTAGATAGCTTTCATGATGTGAATTTGAATTTACTTTGTTTTAAAAGCACTCATGTTGATATATGGTTATTGCATAGGAGTCTATGTCATATGAACATGCACACACTTAATAAAATTGAAAAACTTGATTTAGTAGTTGGATTGCCTAAATTAAATTTTTAGTCAAATTATGTATGTGATGCATGTATTCATGGTAAGAATTCTAGAAGCTCATTTAAAAGTAAAAATATTGTTTCTACTTCTAGACCTCAAGAATTATTGCACATGGATTTATTTGGTCCTATTAGCACCACTAGCTTAGGTGGAAAAAATTATGGTTTTATGATGGTTGATGATTTCTCTAGATATACTTTGGTTTTATTTGTAACTTACAAGGATGAAATTTTTGGTGAGTTTTGAAAGTTTTCTAAATATATTCAAAGAGAACAAGGCCTTTTTATTAATAAGGTTCAAACTGTTCATGGTAGTGAATTTGAAAATAAATTATTTGAAGATTATTGTGATGAACATGGGATTAGACATAATTTTCCTGCACCTAGAACTCCCCAACAAAATGGAGTAGTAGAGAGAAAATAGAATATTAATTGAATTAAGTAGATCTATGCTTGATGAGTATAAATTGCCAAAATATTTTTGGGGAGAAGCAGTAAATAATGCATGTTATGTGATGAACAGGATCTATTTTAGACCAATTTTGAAGAAGACACCATATGAATTGTTTCTTGGAAAGAAGCCTAAGATTGAACACTTTCATGTATTTGGATGTAAATGCTTTATTTTGAATAATGGAAAAGATCATTTAGGTAAGTTTGATTCCAAATCAGATGATGGTATTTTCTTAGGATACTCTCTTTCTAGTAGAGCTTATAGAGTTTTCAATAAGAGAAAAATGATTATAAAAGAATCAATACATGTTATTTTTGATGAAAATTTAATTGATCCTATTAGAAATGAAGTGATTGATGAAGAGATTGAGAGAAAATATCTTTAGAATATAATGTGGATGATTTATTGCCTAAAGAATTGGAATATAATAAAAATCATACAAAGGAACTAATTATAAGAGATCCTTCAAAAGGAGTTATGACCAGAAGACATAGTAGAGAGGTTGTAGATCGTTCAACATTTTTATCTGAGGTTGAACCTAAAAATTTAGAAGAAGCATTAAATGATAATTTTGGATTATTGCTATGGAAGAGGAGTTGAATCAATTTGTAAGAAATGATGTTTGGGAATTAGTCCCAAGACTCAAGATCAAAATGTCATTGGAACAAAATGGATCTTTAGGAATAAGCTAGATGATTCAGGTTGTATTGTTAGAAATAAAGCTAGCTTAGTTGCACAAGGGTAGACACAAGTTGAAGGTATAGATTTTGAAGAATCTTTTGCACCCATAGCCAGACTATAAGCTATCAGGTTACTCCTTGCTTATGCTTATTTTAGAAATTTTAAACTTTTTCAAATGGATGTCAAAAGTCCATTTTTGAATGGATTTATTGACTAAAATGTATTTGTAGAGCAAGCACTTGGATTTGAGAGCCTTGTTTGTCCAAATCATGTGTATAAATTAAAGAAAGCCTTATAAGGTTTAAAATAGGCTCTCGTGTTGGTAAAGGTTAAGTAACTTTTGATAGATCATGGATTTAGAAAGGGTAGAGTAGATACCACCTTATTCCTTAAGAGCATAGATGATGATTTGATTATGGTACAAGTGTATGTGCATGATATATTATTTGGAAGTACAAATGAATCTTTGTGCCATGAGTTCTCATCTTTGATGTCTAAAGAGTTTGAAATGAGTATGATGGGAGAACTTAATTTTTTCTTATGTCTTCAAGTGAAGCAACAAGAAAATGGCACATTCATCTATCAAACAAAGTATACAATTGATTTGCTTGAGAGGTTTGACATGAAAAGATTTAAATCTAGTAAAACTCCTATGAGCCCATCTATAAAATTGGATTTAGATGAATTAGGAAAATCTGTTGATCAAAAACTTTATAGGAGTATGATAGGTTCACTTTTATACCTTACTACTAGTAGGCTTGATATTGTGTTTGCTGTTTATTTGTGTGCTCATTTTTATGCCAACTCGAAAGAATCTCATTTAATAGCAGTCAAGTGTATCTTTTAGTATTTGATAGGCACTACTAGGTTAGATTTATGGTATCCTAAAAATTCTTTATCATGTGATTTTGTTGCTTAATTTGATGCTGATTTTGCAGGATGCAAAGTAGATAGAAAAAGCACATCTGACACATGTCATTTTTTAGGATCATCACTTATGTCTTGGTCATCTAGGAAACAAGATTCTGTAGCTTTATCCATTGTTGAGGCTGAGTACCTAGCTGTTGGTAGTTGTGTTGCTCAAGTCCTTTGGTTAAAGCAACAATTAGAAGATTTTGGTATTAAGCTAGATCACATTCTAGTTCAGTGTGATAATACTAGTGCTATTAGTTTGACTAAAATCTTATCCAAAGACTCACGAACCAAGCATATAGAAATTAGACATCATTTTATTAGGGATCATGTTTTGAAAGGTCATGTTAATATTAATTTGATTAGTACCGATATACAAATTGTAGATATTTTTACAAAACCCTTACCAGAAGAACATTTTTGTACTTTAAGACGTATGCTTGGAATGTTAGATCTTAATATTTAAAATTGGATGTAGCTTGTTCTCACTTTTTGATGTTGTCAAAAGGGGGAGAAGAGTAAAATGTTGGTTAGTATTAAGTCTATTTTATGCAAACGTTTAGGGGGAGCAACATTATTCATCTCTTATGCATACATTTTTTTAAGAGAATTTTTTTCAAAAAGTATGATGAAAGGTAAATTTGCACCTTCATCAAAATCAATACCCAACATTAGTTTTTCATCATCATAAAGGGGGAGATTGTTGGCTTAATTAGCCTCATGTTCAATTTGATTAATTTTGATGATAACAAACAAATGCTTGGATGTTCTAATGAATATTTTTATGTATTTTAGATATATCAATTGCTAATTACATATCTAATACATTAGAGGAAATTGCAAGAGTAAAAACTTAAATAAAAACTTAAATAAAAACCAAATAAAAACCAAAACCTTAAATAAAAACCCAAATAAAAACTTAAACATAAAAAATAAACCTAAAAATAAAACCTAAATCTTAAACTAGTAAAAAAACATAAACATAAAATAAAAAATAAAATAAACCTAAACTAAGATAAACTAAATTAAAATAATTAAAACTTAAACCTAAACCTAAAATAAACAAGACCAACAACTAAATCTAAATAAAATAAAATAAAATAAAATATAAATAAACCTAAACTTAAACTAAAAAATAATACCTAAAAATAAACCTAAAATAAGAACCTAAAATTTAAGCCTAAGAAAACCTAAACCTAAAAATAAAAAATAAAACCTAAACCTAAAAAATAAAGTAAAAATAAAACTAAAATAAAAAATAATCTTAAACTTAAAAAATAAACTAAACTAAATAAACCACACTAAATAAAAAAATAAACCTAAATTAAAATAAATAAAATAAAATAAACTAAAATTGATAAAAAATAAACTAAATAAACCTAAACCTGCTAGTTTACCTAATTTAAAAAAGTACCAACAAAAACCCAAACCCTAAACCCTAAACTATAAAACCTAAAACCCTAAACCTTAAACCCTAAACCTTAACCCTAAACCTGAATCCCTAAACCCTAAAATCCTAAACACTATACTCTAAACCCTAAACCCTAAACCCTAAACCCTAATATCTACAACCTTCAACACTAAATCCTAAACCATAAACCCTAAAAACCTAGAAACCTAAACCTAAACAAAATAAAACCTAAAAATAAAATTAATAAACAAACCTAAACATAAATAAAATAAAATAATAAAATAAAATAAAAACCTAAACTAAAACCTAAACCTAAAACTAAAAATAAAATAAAAAACAAAACTAAAATAAAATAAATAAAAACCTAAACTAAATTAAAAAATAGAATAAACCTAAAAATAAAAAACCTAAACAAATAAAAACTAAATGTAAAATAAAAATAAAATAAAATAAAAACTAAATAAAAACCTAAACATAAAAAATAAAACTAAAAATAATTAAAAAATAAAACTTAAACCCTAAACTAAAAAAAACCTAAACCTAAAATAAACAAAATAAAATAAACCTAAACTTAAACTAAAATAAAATAAACTAATGTAAATAAAACCTAAACCTAAACCTAAAATAACCTAAACCTAAACTAAAAAATAAAACCTAAAAATAAATCTAAAATAAAAACCTAAACCCTAAACCTAGAAAATAAAATAAAAACCTAAACCTAAACCTAAAATAAAAAATGAAATCTAAACCTAAAAAATTAAAATAAAAATAAAACTCAACTAAAAAATAAACCTAAACCTAAAAAAATAAACAAAAATAAAAACCAAAATTAAAATAAATAAATCTATAATAAATAAACTATAATAAATAAACATAAAAAATGAACCTTAATAAAAATAAAAAATAAAATAAACTAAAAAAATAAAAAAATAAACTAATTAAATCTAAGCCCACCAGTTTACTTAATTTTAAATAAGATAAATAATTAAAATAAACAAAATAAAATCTAAACCTAAACTAAAATAAACTAAACTAAAATAAATAAAACTTAAACCTAAACTTAAAATAAAATAAACCTAAACATAAACGTAAACTAAATAACATAAATAAATAAAATAAAATAAATCAAAACCTAAAGTAAAATAAATAAAACCTAAACTTAAACCTAAAATGAACTAAACCCAAACCTAAAACTAAACTAAATAAAATAAAATAAACTAAAAATAAACCTAAAACTAAACTAAAAAATAAAACCTAAAAATAAACATAAAATAAAAAAACTAAAACCTAAACCTAAAAAAAAGAAAATAGAATCTAAAAATAAAAGATAAAACTAAAACCTAAAAAATAAAATAAAAATAAAACTAAACTAAAAAATAAACATAAACATAAACCTAAAACTAAACCTAGACAATAAACAAAAATAAATAAATTTAAAAAATAAAATGAATAAAATAAATAAAAAATAAACAAAATAAATAAAATAAACCTAAACCTACTGGTTTACTTAATTTTTTTTTAAAACAACTTGAACCTTAAGCTATCCCTAAACCCTAAAATAAACTAAAAATAAAAAAATAAAACTACCATTTGACTTATTTTAAAAATAAACCTAAACTAAAACCTATACCCTAAACCAAAAGTCTAAACCCTAAACCCTAAACTCTAAATCATAAACCATAAACCTAAAACCTCACCTTAACCCTAAAGTCTAAACCTAACTAAAACTTAAACCCTAAACCTAAACCTAAACCCTAAACCCTAAACCTAAACCCTAAACCCTAAACTATAAACCTTAAACATAAACCTAAACTTTAAAACCTAAAACCTAAACAACCCTATAACCCTAAACTCAGAACCTAAACTCTTAACCCTAATAAACCCTAAACCTTGTGCAAACCCTAAATCCTAAACCCTAAACTAACTTGAAACCCTAAATTCTAAAAGCTAAAAACTTAAACTTAAACTAAATAAAACTTAAAAATAAAATAAATAAAAAAACCTAAACCAAAATAAAATAAAAAATAAAATAAAATAAAAATATAAACTAATACTTAAACCTAAACCTAAAAAGAAAAAAAACTAAAAAAAAATAAAATAAATAAAAACCAAAATTAAAGAAAATAATAAAAAACCTAAATAAAATAAAAACTAAACCTGAAAGAAAAATAAAATAAACCTAAAATAAAATAAAATATAAATTAAATTAAAACCTAAATAAAAATGAAAATAAAAATTAACCTAAATAAAAAAAGTAAAATAAATTAAAATAAATAAAAAATAAATTAAATAAACTTAAACCTACTAGTTTACTTAACATAAAAAAAATAAAACTCAAAATAAAAAATCCTAACCCTAAACCCTAAACACTAAACCCCAAACCATAAAACCTACAACCCTAAACCCTAAACCTTAAACCCCAAACCTTAAACCCTAAACTTGAGATAAAACCAAAACTTAAAATAAAAAAAATAAAATAAACCAAAACCTAAACTAAATTAAACTAAACTAAAATAAATAAAACCTAAACCAAAGATAACCTAATCCTAAACCTAACCCTAAACTAAATAAAATAAAATAAACTAAAAATAAACATAAACCTGAACTAAAAAATAAAACCTAAAAATAAACCTAAAATAAAAACCTAAAAAAATAAGATAAAAACCTAAACCAAAACCCAAAAATAAAAAATAAAAGCAAAACTTTCCCAAAAAAAACTCAACTAAAAAATAAACATGAACCTAAACCTAAATTTAAAAAATAAACTAAAACAAAAAAATAAAACTAAAATAAATAAACTAAACAAAATAAAAATAAAAAATAAACCTAAATAAAAATAAAAAAATAAAATAAACTAAAATAAATAAATAAAAACTAAATAAATCTATACCTACAAGTTTACTTAATTTTAAAATAGATAAATAATTAAAACAATAAAAATAAAATAAACCTAAGCCTAAACTAAATTAAATAAAACTTAAACCTAAACCTAATATAAACTAAACTTAAACTAAAACATAAAGTAAATAAAAAAAAATAAACTAAAATAAATATAACCTTAAAACAAACTAAACTAAAATAAACAAAACCTAAACCTAAACTAAAACCTAAACCCTAAATAAAATAAAATAAGCTAAAAATAAACCTAAACTTAAAAATAAAACATAAAAATAAACCTATAATAAAAAACAAAAACCTAAACCTAAAAAAAGAAATTACAAACCTAAAAATAAAAAATAAAATCTAAACCTAAAAAATAAAATAAAAATAAAACTAAACTAAAAAATAAACCTAAACCTAAAAAATAAAATCAAATAAATAAACAAAAAAATAAATAAACCAAATTAAATAAAAAAACACTAAATAAGATTAAAAAACTAAAATAAATAAAAAATAAACTAAAATAAATAAAAAATAAACTAAATAAATCTAAACCTACTAGTTTACTTAATTTAAAAAGAAAACCCTAAGCCCTAAGCTAATCTTAAACCCTAAACCCTAAATTCTAAAATAAACTAAAACAAAAAACAAAAACCTACCAGTTTACATATTTTAAAAATAAACCTAAACTAAAACCTGAACTCTCAACCTAAAACCAAAACCCCAAACCATAAACCTAATACCCTAAAAAAAACTCGAACCCTAAACACTAAAAAAAAACCCTAACCCTAAACCTTAAACCCTAAACCCACAACCCTAAACCCTAAAACCAAAACCCTAAAACCCAAAACCCTAAAGCCCTAAATCCTAAACCCTAAAAAGCTAAACACTTGAACCTAAACTAAATAAAACCTAACAAAAATAAATTAAAAAACCTAAACCAAAATAAAATAAATAAATAAAATAAAATAAAAACATAAACTGAAACCTAAACCTAAATCTAAAAATAAAAAATAAAAAGAAATTAAACTAAAATAAAATAAATAAAAAATTTAAGTAAAATAAAAACTAAACCTAAAATAAAAATAAAATAAAATAAAAACTAAAAAAAACTTAAATAAAAATGAAAATAAAAATAAATCTAAATAAAAAAGTAAAATAAACTAAAATAAATTAAAAATAAACTAAATAAATCTAAAGTTACTAGTTTACTTAACATAAAAAAATAAAAAATAAAAAAATGCTAACCCTAAACCCTAAACCCTAAACCTACAACACTAAACCCTAAACCCTAAACCCTAAACCCTAAAAACCCTAAACCCTAAACTCTAAACCCTAAACCCTAAATCCTAAAACTCTAAAACCTAAACCCTAAAATCTAAACCCTAAAACCTACAACCCTAAACCCTAAACCCTAAACACCAAACCTTAAACCCTAAACTTAAAAAAAAACAAAACATAACATAAATAAAATAAATTTAACATAAACCTAAATTAAAATAAACTAAAATAAATAAAACTTAAAACTAACATAACCCAAACCTAAACCTAAACCTAAACTAAATAAAATAAAATAAATTAAAAATAAACATAAACAAAAACTAAAAAATAAAACCTAAAAATAAACCTAAAATAAAAACCTAAAATCTGAACAAAAAAAAAATAAAATAAAAATCAAAACCTAAACCTAAAAATAAAAAATAAAACCTAAACCTAAAAAATAAAATAAAAATAGAACTCAACTAAAACCTAAACCAAAACCTAAACCTTAACCTAAAAAATAAACTAAAATAAAAAAACCAGAACCAAAATAAATAAACTAAACAAAATAAAAATAAAAAGTAAACATAAATAAAAATAAAATAACCTAAAAAATAAAAATAAATAAATAAACTAAACCTAATTTTAATTTAAAACCCTAAACCCTAAACCCTAAAATAAACTAAAACTAAAACCTACAAGTTTGCATATTTTAAAAGTAAACCTAAACTAAACCAACTCTAAACCTAAACCTAAACCCCAAACTGCCTAAAACTAACCCTAAACTATAAAAAAACCCTAACTCCTGACCCCAAACACTAAAGTTACCAAACCCTAAACCCAAAACCAAAACCAAAACCCTAAACCCTACAATAAACTCATCCCTAAATCCTCCCAAAATCTTAAACCATAAAGCTAAACACTAAACACAACCCTAAACCTCTAAACTCCTAAACTGATTAAAACCCTAAACCACAAACCCTAAACCCTAACTCCCTAAACCCTCCCACCCACTAAACCCTAAAACCTAAAACCCTAAACGTTAAACCCTCTAACCCTGATCCTAAACCCTAAACCTATAAGTCTAAACCCTGACCCTAAACTTTCCACCCTAAACTTAAAACCCTGTTAACCCTAAAACCATAACCCTTAATGCTAAACCCTAAAGCCTAAAGCTTAAACCCTAAACCCTAAACCCTAAACCCTAAACCCTAAACCCTATAAAGCTAAACACTTAAACCTAAACTAAATAAAACTTAACAAAAATAAATAAATAAACCTAAACCAAAAAAAAAAACATAAACTAAAACCTAAACCTAAACCTAAAAACAAAAAAAAATAAAAAATAAAAACTAAATGAAGCTAAAATAAATAAAAACCAAAACTAAAGAAAAAAATTAAAAACCTAAATAAAATAAAAAATTAAACCTAAAATAAAAAAAATAAACTTAAAATAAAATAAAATAAAAACTAAAAATGGAAATAAAAATAAATATACCCTAACAAAATAAATAAAAATGGAAATAAAAATAAACCTAAATAAAAAAATTAAAATAAACTAAAATAAATAAAAAATAAACTAAATAAACCTAACCCTACTAGTTTACTTAACATAAAAAATAAAAAATAAAAAAAATCCTAACCCTAAAACCTAAACTTATAATACTAAACCCTAAACTCTAAACCCTAAAACCTTAAACCGTAAACCCAAAAGCCTAAACCCTAACCCCTAAATGCTAATCCTTAAAATCCTAAACCCTAAACCCTAAAACCTAAACCCTAAACCCCAAACCCTAAAACCTACAACCCAAAACCCTAAACCCCAAACGCTATATCCTAAATTTAAAAATAAAAACAAAACCTAAAATAAACAAAATAAAATAAACTAAAACCTAAAATAAAATAAAATAAACTAAAATAAATAAAACTTAAACCTAAACTTAAAATAACCTAAAATTAAACCGAAACCTAAACTAAATAAAATAAACTAAATTAAAATTAAACATAAACATAAACTTAAAAATAAAACCTACAAATAAACCTAAAATAAAAACCTAAAACCAAACCTAAAAATATAAAATAAAAGCCTAAACCTAAACCTAAAAATAAAAAATAAAACCTAAACCTAAAAAATAAAATAAAAATAAAACTCAACTAAAAAATAAATCTAAACCTAAACCTAAACCTAAAAAATAAACTAAAATAAATAAACCAAAAATAAATAAACCAAACTAAATAAAAATAAAAAATAAACCCAAATAAAAACTAAACCTAAAATAAAAATAAAATAAAAACTAAACCTAAAATATAAATAAAATAAACTTTAAATAAGATAAAATAAAAACTAAGTAAAAACCTAAATAAAAATAAACCTAAATCAAAAAAGGAAAATAAACTAAAATAAATAAATAAAAACTAAATAAACATAAACCTACTAGTTTACTAAACATAAAAAAATAAAAAATAAAAAAAATCCTAACAGTAAACCTTAAACCTACAACACTAAACCCTAAACCTTAAACCCTAAAACCCTAAACCATAAACCTAAACCCTAAACCATAAACCCTAAACCCTTAACCCTCAAACCCTAAACCCTAAATCCTAAAATCTAAACCCTAAACCCCAAACCCCAAACCCTATATCTTAAACATAAAAAAAAACAAAACCTAAAATAAATAAAATAAAATAAACTTAAACCTAAACTAAAATATAATAAACTAAAATAAATAAAACCTAAACCTAAACCTGAACCTAAACTTACACTAAATAAAATAAACTAAATTAAAAATAAACATAAACATAAACTAAAAATTAAAACCTAAAAATAAACCTAAAACCTAAACCTAAAAAAATAAAATCAAAACCTACACCTAAACCTAAAAATAAAAAATAAAACTAAAACCTAAAAAATAAAATAAATATAAAACTCAACTAAAATTAAATTTAAACCTAGATCAAAACCTAAAAAATAAATAAAAATAAATAAGCCTAAAATAAATAAATCAAACCAAATAAAAACAAAAATAAACCCAATTAAAAATAAAAAATAGAATAAAATAAAATAAATAAAAAATAAACTAACTAAACCTAAACTTATTGGTTTACTTAATTTTTTAGAACAATCATAAACCCTAAGCTAACCCTAATCCCTAAACCCTAAACCCTAAAAATAAATAAAATAAACCAAAACTATTTTACATATTTTAAAAATAAACCTAAACTAAAACCTGAACCCTTAACCTAAAAGATAAACCCTAAACCCTAAACCCAAAACTAAAAAAAAAAACCTAACCCTAAACCGTAAAAAAAAACCTTAACCCTAAACCTTAAACCATAAACCTACAACCCTAAACCTTGAAGCGAAAATCCTAAAACCTTAAACCCAAACCCCCAAACCCTAAACCCTAAACCCTAAACTATAAACTCTAAGCCCTATACCGTAAAAACCATAAACCCTAAACCCTAAACCCTAAGAACTAAACCCTAAACCCCAAACCCTAAAACCTAAAGCCTAACCCTAAACCATAAAACCGTAAACCCTAAAACCCTAAACACTAAACCCTAAACCCTAAAAATCTAAAAACCCTAAACCCTAAAAATCAAAAAACCCTAAACCCTAAACTATAAACCCTAAACTAACCCTAAACCTGTAACCCGCAAGCCTAAACCCTAAACCTTTAACTACAAACCCTAAACCCTAAAATTCTAAAAACTTAAACCTAAACTAAATAAAATAAAAATAAAAATAAAAACATAAACTAAAACCTAAACCTAAACCTAAAAAGAAAAATAAATGAGAAATAAAAACTAAACTAAACTAAAATAAATAAAAACCAAAACAAAAGGAAAAAACTAAAAAACTAAAATAAAATACAAACTAAACCTAAAATAAAAATAAAATAAACCTAAAATAAAATAAAATAAAATTAAATAAAAACCTAAATAAAAATGAAAATAAAAATAAACCTAAATAAAAATAAAGAATAAAATAAAGTAAAATAAAAAAAATAAACTAAATAAACCTAAACTATTAGTTTACTTAAAATAAAAAAATTTAAAAAAAAAAAACATAACCCTAAACCCCAAATCTAACCATAAACCCAACATTAAACCTTAAACCCAAAACCCTATAACCCTAAACCATAAACCCTAAACCCTAAACCCTAAACCCGAAACCCTAAAACCTAAACCCTAAACTCTAAACCCCAAATCCTAAATCCTACAACCCTAAACCCTAAACCCTAAACTTGAAACCATAAACCCTAAACTTAAACTTAAAATAAACAAAATAAAATAAACCTAAACTTAAACTAAAATAAACAAAACTAAAATAAATACAACCTAAACTTAAACCTAAAATTAACTAAACCTAAACCCAAACCTAAACTAAATAAAATAAAATAAACTAAAAATAAACCTAAGCCTAAACTAAAAAATAAAACCTAAAAATAAACCTAAAATAATATCCTAAAACTTAAACCTAAAAAATATAATAAAAACATAAACCTATCCTAAAAATAAAAAATAAAACCTGAACAAACAAAATAAAATAAAAATAAAACTTAACTCAAAAATAAACCAAAACTAAAACCTAAATATAAAAAAGAAACTAAAAAAAACCAAAACTAAAAAAAATAAATCTAAAATAAACAAAATTAACTAAATAAAAATAATAAATAAACCTAAATAAAAATAAAAAGTAGAATAAACTAAAATAAATAAAAATAAGCTAAATAAACCTAAACTTACTAGTTTACTTAAAACTAAAATAAAATAAAATAAAAAACCAAAACCCTAAACCCTAAAACTAACCCTAAACCCTAAACATACAACATTAAACCCTAAACATGAAATCTTAAAACCCTAAACCCTAAACCCTAAACCCTAAACCCTAAACCCTAACCCCTAAACCCTAAACACTAAATCCTAAACCCTAAACCCTAAAACCCTAAAACCTAAACCCTAAACCCTAAACACCAAACCATAAAACATACAACCCTAAACCCTAAACCCAAAACCTTAAGTTTAAAAAAAATACCTAAAGCTAAAATAAACAAAATAAAATAAACCTAAGCTAAATAAACTAAACTTAAATAAATAAAACATAAAACTAAACCTAAAATAAACTAAACCTAATCCTAAACCTAAACTAAATAAAATAAAATAAACTAAAAATAAACCTAAACCTAAACCAAAAAATAAAACCTAAAATAGAAACCTAAACCCTAAACCCAAAACCCTAAACCCTAAACCCTGAACCCTAAAACCCTAACCCCTAAACCCTAAACCCTAAACCCTAAAACCCTAAACCCTAACCCTAAAACCTATACCCTAAACCCTAAATACCAAACCATAAAACATATAACCCTAAACCCTAAATCCTAAACCCTAATTTTAAAAAAATACCTAAAGCTGAAATAAATAAAATAAAATAAACCTAAGCTAAACTAAACTAAACTTAAATGAATAAAACCTAAACCTTAACTTAAGATAAACTAAACCTAAACCTAAACCTAAACTAAATAAAATAAAATAAACTAAAAATAAACCTAAACCTAAGATAAAAAATAAAACCTAAAACTAAACCTAAATTAGAAACCTAAAACCTAAACATAAAAATATAAAATAAAAATGTAAATTTAAGCCAAAACCTAAAAATTAAAATTAAAATCTAAACCAAAAAAATAAAATAAAAATAAAACTAAACTAAAATATAAACCTAAACCTAAACCAAAATCTAAAAAAGAAACTAAATAAAAATAAAACATAAAATAAACTAAAATAAAAAAAAAATAAACTAAATAAATCTAAGCATACCGGCTTACTTAATTTTAAATAAGATAAATAATTAAATTAAACAGAATAAAATAAACCTAATCATAAACAATAATAAACTAAACTAGAATAAATAAAACTTGAACCAAAACCTAAAATAAACTAAACTTAAACTAAATAAAATAAAATAAACTAAAATAAGTAAAACTTTAAAATAATCTAAACTAAAATAAATAAAACCTAAACATAAGCTTAAAATAAGCTAAACTTATACCTAAACCTAAACTCTAAAGACAATAAATTAAACTAAAAAAAACCTAAACCTAAACTAAAAAACTAAACCTAAAATAAACCTAAAATAAAACCTAAAACCTAAACCTAAAAAAATAATAATAACCTAAACCTAAACATAAATAAAATAAAACCTAAACCTAAAAAAATAAAATAAAAATAAAACTAAACTAAAAAGTAAACATAAACCTAAATCTAAACCTAAAAAATAAACTAAAATGAATAAACCTAAAAATAAAAAATAAACCAAAATAAAAATAAAAAATAAACCAAAATAAAAATTAAAATAAAACTAAAATAAATAAAAAATAAACTAAATAAACCTAAACCTTCTAGTTTACTTAATTTAAAAATAAAAAACCCCTAAACCTTAAAATTAAAGTAAAAAAAAAAACTAAACCTTCCATTTTACATATTTTTAAAATAAACCTAAACTAAAACTTGAACCCTAAACCTAAAACCCCCTAAACCTTAAACCCTAAAAAATACCCTAACTTTAAACAGTAAAAAAAAACTTTATCCCTAAACCCTAAACCCTAAAACCTAAACCTACAACCCTAAAACCCAAAACCATAAACCCTAAACTATAAATCATAAACCCTAAACCTTAAACCCTAAGCACTAAACCCTAGTCCCTAACCCTAAACCCTAAACCCAAAATGCCTAAACCATAAACACTAAACCCTAAACCTTAAACACTAAACCCTGAACCATAAAAATCTGAAAACTTTAAATCCTAAACCCTAAACCCTAAAACTAACCCTAAACCCTAAATATATAACCCTAAACCCTAAACTAACCATAAACTCTAAGCTAACCCTAAACCTTAAACCCTAAACCCTAAACTCTAAACCCTAAACCCCAAACCCTAAACCCTAAACCCTAAAGTAACCCTAAACCATAAACCCTAAATGCTAAAAAGCTAAAAACTTAAACCTAAATTAAATAAAACATAAAAATAAAATAAATAAAAAAACCTAAACAAAAAAAAAAGATAAAATAAAATAAAAACATAAACCTAACCTAAACCTAAACCTAAACCTAAACTTAAAAATAAAATAAAAATAAAAATAAAAACTAAACTAAAATAAAATAAATAAAAACCAAAACTAAACTAACAAATAAAAAACCTAAATAAAATAAAAATTAAAGCTAAAATAAAAGTAAAATAAGCCTAAAATAAAATAAAATAAAAACTTAAATAAAAAAAAATAAACATAAATAAAAATAAGAAATAAAATAAAATAAAATAAATAAAAGATAAACTAAATAAACCTAAACCTACTAGTTTACTTAACATAAAAGAAACCCTAACCCTAATCCCTAAAACTAACTCTAAACCTTAAACCCTAAACTCTAAACCTACAACACTAAACCCTAAACCCTAAACCCTAAAACCCTAAACCCTAAACCCAAAACCCTAACCAGAAACCCAAAATCCCTAAACCCTAATCGCTAAAGTCTAAACCATAAACCCTAAACCCCAAACCCAAAAACCTACAACCTTAAACATAAACACTAAAGCCCAAAGCTTAAACCCTAAACCCTAAACACTAAACCTAAAAAACCTAAAAAACTAAACCTAAACTAAACAAAACCTAAAAATAAAATAAATAAAAACACCTAAACCTAAATAAATAATAAAATTAAATTAAATAAAAACTTAAACTAAAGCTTAAACTAAACCTAAACCTAAACCTAAAAATAAAATTAAAATAATATAAAAAAATAAATAAAAATAAAACTAAGCTAAGAAATAAAATAAACTTAAAAAAACCTAAAATAAAATCAAAGAAAAAATAACTAAAAACCTAAACCTCAAATAAATAAAATAAAATAAACCTAAATCTAAACTAAAATAATTAAAACCTAAACCTAAACCTAAAATAAATTATACCTAAACCATAAACTAACTAAAATAAAATCAAAGAAAAAATAACTAAAAACCTAAACCTCAAATAAATAAAATAAAATAAACCTAAATCTAAACTAAAATAAACTAAACCAAAATAAATAAATCCTAAACCTAAACCTGAAATAAATTATACCTAGACCCTAAACAAAGTAAAATAAAATAAACTAAAAATAAACCTAAACTTATACTAATAAATAAAACCTAAAAATAAATTGAAAATAAAAACTTAAAACCTAAACCTCAAAAATAAAAGGAAAACCTAAACCTAAACCTACAAATAAAAAAAGAAACCTAAACATGAAAAATAAAATAAAAGTAAAACTAAACTGAAAAATAAACATAAACCTAAACCTTAACCTAAAAAATAAACTAAATTAAAAAAATTAAACTAAAATAAATTAACCTAAAATAAATAATCTAAACCAAGTAATAATAAAAAATAAACCTAGATAAATATAACTAAATAAATAAATAATAAATTTAATAAATTAAAAAAACCTAAAACTACCATTTTTTTAATTAAAAAACCCCTAACCCCTAAACCCTAAACCCTAAACCCTAAATCCTAAATTGTAAACCCTAAAACTATTAGTAAATCTTAAATCCTAAACATACAATGGTAAACTTACAACTCTAAACCCTAAATCCTAAACTAACCCTAAACCCTAAATAAAAAATAAATTAAAAATAAATAAAAAACCCTAACCCTAAAACTAAACTTAAATCTTTAACCTACAACCCTAAACCCTAAAACCTAAACCCTAAAACCCTAAAACCCTAAACCCTAAACTAACCCTAAACCATAAAACCTAAACCCTAAACCCTAAACCCTAAACCCTAAACCCCAAAACTAAAACCCTAAACCTTAAATTATAAACCCTAAAAACCCTAAAGCCTAAACACTAAACCCTAAACCCTATCCCTAAACCTTAAACCTTAAAACCCTAAACCCTAAAATCCTAAACCCTAAACCCTAAACCCTAAAAACTAAAAAACTTAAACATAAACCTAAAACTTAAATAAAAATAAATAAACCAAACCTAAAAATAAAATAAAATGAACTAATAAAAATAAATTAAAAATAAATAAATAAAAACCTAAACTAAACAAAAAAGGCCTAAGAATAAATAAAATAAATAAAATAAAAACTAAATAAAAATCTAAACCTAAAAATAAATAATAAATAAAACCAAAACCCTAAATTAATAAAAATCTAAACCTAAAATAAGAATAAAATAAATAAAATAAAATAAATCTAAACCTAAACTAAAATAAATAAAACCTAAACCTAAACCTAAAATAAACTAAACCTAAACCCTAAACTGAATAAAAAAATAAACTAAAAATAACTCTAAACCTAAATTAAAAAAGAAAATTGAAAAATAAACCTAAAATAAAAACCTAAAACATAAACTAAATAAAACATAAAAATGAAATAAATAAAAAAACACAAACCTAAACAAAATAAAAAATTAAATTAAAATAAAAACATAAACTACAACCTAAACCTAAACCTAAACATAAAAGAAAAATAAAATAAAAAAATAATAAAAAAAAAACTAAACTAAAATAAAATAAATAAAACCTAAAATAAACTAAAAAATTAAAAACCTAAATAAAATAAAAACTAAACCTATAATAAAAATAAAATAAAGTAAAAAGTAAATAAAACCTTAAACATAAAAAATAAAACCTAAAAATAAATAAAAAATAAAACCTAAACTAAAAAAAATCTTAAGCCTAAAATAGAAAAAAAAATAAACCTAAACTTAAACTAAGATAAACTAAACCAAAATAAATAAAACCTAAACCTAAACCTAAAATATACTAAACTTTAACCTAAACCTAAACTAAATAAAATAAAATAAGCCAAAAATAAACCTAAACCTAAACTAAAAAATAAAACACAAAAAATAAACCTAAAATAAAAACCCAAACCTAAACCTAAAAATAAAATAATAAAAGTTAAACCTAAATAATAAAATAAAAATAAAATTAACGTATAAAATAAACATAAATCTAAACTTAAACCTAAAAAATGAACTAAAACAAAAAACCTAAACTAACATAAATGAACCTAAATTAAATGAACTTAGGAAAATAAAAATAAAAATAAACCAAAATCAAAATTAAAATAAAATTAATTAAAATAAATAAAAAATAAACTAAATAAACCTAAACCTACTAGTTTACTTAATTTAAAGAAAATAAACCTAAAACAAACCCTAACCCTAAAACTATCCCTAAACCTATAACCAAAACCCAAAACTCTAAAACCATAAAACTAACCCTATACCTAAAAAAACCCTATACTTAAACCTAAACCTAAACACTAAACACAAAACCCTAAGCCCTTAACTAACTCAAAACCCTAAACCTACAACACAAAACCCTAAATTAAACTAAAAAAATAAATAAACCTAAAAATAAAAAATCTAAATAAATAAAAACTAAACATAAGATAAAAATAAAATAAACTTAAAAGTAAATATAATATAAAACCTAAACCATAAACTAAAAAGAAAACCTAAACCTAAAATAAACAAAATAAAATAAACCTAAACCTAAACTAAGATAAAGTAAACTCAAATAAATAAAATCTTAACATAAACCTAAATTAAACTAAACCTAAACTATAAAATAAATAAAATAAAACAAGAAAAAATAAACCTAAACCTAAAATTAAACCTAAAATAGAAAACCTAAACCTAAAAAAATAAAATAAAAACTTAAACCTAAATATAAAAATAAAAAATAAAACCTGAACTTAAAAAATAATATAAATATAAAACTAAACTAAAAAATAAAAATAAACCTAAACCTAAACCTAAAAGATAAACTAAAATAAAAATTGTAAACTATAAAAAATAATACTAAAAAAAATTGAATAAAAAAATAAGCCTATATAAAAATAAAAGATAAAATAAACTAAAATAAATAAATAATAAACTAAATAATCTTAAACCTATCAATTTTCTTGGTAAAAAAAAACCCTAAACCCTAAACCCTAAGCCCTAAATCCTAAACCCTAAACCCTAAAACTAACTCTAAACCCTAAACCCTAAACCTATAACCCTAACCACTACATTAACCCTAAATCCTAAACCCTAAATAAAGAAATGTAAAATAAAATAAAATAAAAACCCTAACCCTAAACCCTAAACCCTGAACCCTCTACCCTAAACCCTAAACCCAAAAATCTTAAACCCTAAACCCCAAACCCCAAACCCTAAAACCTAAACCCTAAACCCTAAAACCTACAACCCTAAACCCTAAACTTGAATCCCCATACCCTAAGTGCTAAATTAACCCTAAACCCTAAACTTTAAACCCTAAACCCTATAAAGCTAAAAACTAAGCCTAAACTAAGTAAACCATAAAAATAAAATAAATAAACCAAAAGTAAAATAAAAAATAAAAAAGAATAAAAACATAAACTAAAACCTAAATCTAAACCTAAAATGAAAAAAATAAACAAAAATAAAATAAATAAAAATCTAAAGTAAATTAAAAAATAAAAAACCTAAATAAAATAAAAACTAAACTTAAAATAAAATCAAATAAAAGCTAAATAAAAACCTAAAACTAAAAAACCTAAAAATAAATAAAAAAATATAAAACCTAAACCTTAATCTAAAAAAACCTAAACCTAAAAAAAATAAAGTAAACCTAAACCTAAACTAAAATAAATAAAACCTAAACCTAAACCTAAAATAAACTAAACCTAAACCTAAAGATAAACTAAATAAAATAAAATAAACTAAAAATAAACATAAACTTAAATTAAAAAATAAAACATAAAAATAAACCTAAAATAAAAACCAAAAACCTAAACCTAAAAAAATAAAATAAAAACCTAAACCTAAACATAAAATAAAACCTAAAACAAAAATATAAAACAAAAATAAAGCTAAACTAAAAGATAAACCTAAACCTAAACCTAAACTTTAAAAAATAAACTGAAATAGAAATCCTAAACTAAAATAAACAAGCCTAAAATAAATATACTAAAGTAAATAAAAATAAAAATAAACTTAAATTAAAATCAAAAAATAAAATAAACTAAAATAAATAAAAAATATACTAAATAAACTAAATAAACCTAAACCTACCAATTTACTTAAAAAAACCCTAAGCCCTAAATCCTAAACCTTAAACACTAAACCCTAAACCCTAAACCCTAAATCCTAAACCTTAAAAAACCCTAAACCCTAAACTGTAAATCCTATCCATAAACCCCCCAACCCAAAAAGTATAAACCCTAAAACCCTAAACCCTAAACCCTAAACCATAAACCTTAACAATAAATGATAAACCCTAAACCCCAAGCCCTAAACATAAACCTAAGCTAACTAACTAAATTAAAAAGTAAACCTAAACCCTAAGAATGGGCAAAACCTGCAGAACATCATCATAAAGCTTTAGATCTCACATGGAGGTGAACGCTTATTATCGCAGGGTGGTGGGGGGATCCGAGGTGCTAGTGGTGGAGGCTGGTCGAGCAATGGTGGTTATGGAGGCTGAGGAGTGGGAAGGTTACCGCCATGGTGGTGGCAAGGGAGAGATCGGGGATATGATGGTGGATCTCACTGAACAGTTGTGGTGGTCATGGGAACTAGAGAAACTAAATAACGGCTAATTTGATCAACTACTTATGGAATTATTTCTTTACAGTAGAGATGATTGTAGTTATATAGGGTTTTTGATTTTCTCTATGCGTGCTCATTTTTTATCTAAATAAAAAAATAAACCTAAACATACCAGTTTACTTAATTTAAAAAAAAAACCTAAACGCTAAATGCAAAATCATAGACACTAAATCCTAAACCTTAAACCATAAAATTAACCATAAACCCTAAAAAATCCTAAACCATAAACCTTAAATCCTAAACTAACCCTAAACCCTAAACCACCCTAAAAACCTAAAAACCTAAACCAAAACTAAATAAAACCTAAAATTAAAATAAATAAAAAATAAAATAAAATAAAAACTTAAACTAAAACCTAAACCTAAGCCTAAGCCTAAATCTAAAAATAAAATAAATAAAAACCTAAACAAAACTAAAAAAATAAAATAAACCTAAAAACAAAAAACCTAAATAAAGTAAAACCTAAACATAAAATAAAAATAAAATCAATCTAAAATAAAATAAAATAAAACTAAATAAAACCTAAGCCTAAAAAAATATACCTAAAATAAAACCTAAAATAAATAAAAGTAAACATAAAATCTAAACTAAATAAAACCTAAACCTAAAGTAAACAAAATAAAATAAACGTAAACCTAAACTAAAGTAAATAAAACCTAACATAAACCTAAAATAAAATAAAATGAAAACTAATAAAATCCTAAAACTAAAAAATAATACCAAAAAAATAAGTAAAAAATAAAACCTAAACCCTAAATTAAAAAAACTAAAACTTCAAATAAAAATGAAATAAACAAAATAAAATAAACCTAAACTAAAACAAATAAAACCTAAACATAATCAAAACATAAAATAAATAAAATAAAATAAAGTAAAAATAAACCTAAAATAAAAATATAAAACTTAAACCTAAAAAAATAAAATAAAAACCTAAACCTAAACCAAACCTAAAGCTAAAAATAAAAAATAAAAACTAAACCTAAAAAAAATACTCAACTAAAAATAAACCTAAACCTAAACCTAAACCTAAAATATAAACTAAAATAAGAACGTAAACTAAAATAAATAAACTAAACTAAATAAAAATTAAAAATAAATATAAATATAAATAAAGAATAAAATAAACTAAATAAATCTAAACCTACCAGTTTACTTAATTTTAAAAAAAAACACTAACCCTAAACCATAAACCCTAAAACCCTAAACCCTAAAAACCCTAAAGCCTAAACACTAAACCCTAATCCCTAACAATAAACCCTAAACCCTAACACCCTAAACCCTAAAACTTAAAAACCTAAACCTAAATTAAATAAAACCTAAAAATAAAATATATAAAAAACCTACACATAAATAAAATAAAAAATAAAAAATAAAAACCTAAATTATAAGTAAACCTAAACCCAAAAATTAAAAAATTAATTAATAAAAATAAACTAAAATAAAATTAATAAAAACCTTAACAAAACTTAAAAATAAAATGAATCTAAGAATAAAAAATCCAAATAAAATAAAAACTAAACATAAAATAAAAACCAAATAAACCAAAAAATAAAATAAAATAAAAACTAAATAAAAACCTAAACCTAAAAAATAAACCTAAAATTAAATAAAAAATAAAACCTAAACCCTAAATAAAAAAACTAAACCTAAACCTAATATAAAATAAAATAAACAAAATAAAATAAACTTAAACCTAAACTAAAATAAATAAAACCTAAACCAAAACCTAAAATAAACTAAACCTAAACCCTAAACTAAATAAAATAAAATAAACTAAAATAAACCTAAACTAAAAAAAAAATAAAACCTAAAATAAACCTAAAATAAAACCAAAAAACATAAACCTAAAAAAATAAATAAAATAAAAACCAAAACCTAAACCTAAAAATAAAAAATAAACCTAAACCTAAAAAATAAAATAAAAAAACTAAACTAAAAAATAAACATAAATCTAAACCTAAACCTAACAGATAAACTAAAATAAAAAACCTAAAATAAAATAAATTAATTAAACTAAAAAAATAACAAATAAACCTAAATAAAAATATAAGCTAAGCTAAATAAACTAAATAAACCTAAACCTACCATTTTACTTAATTTTTTAAAAAAAACCTTAAAAGATAAACCCTAAGCCCTAAACACTACATCCTAAACCCTAAACCCTAAACCCTAAAAAAACCTTAAACCCTAAACTTTAAATGTTAAAACCTAAACCCTAAAGGATAAACCCTAATCCCTAGACCCTAAACCCTAAAACTCTAAACCTTAAACCCTAAACTAACCCTAAACCCTAAATCCTAAACCCTAATCTAAATTGACTAAGCTAACCCAAAATCCTAAACCTTAAACCCTAAGAACCCTAAACCCTGAAGCCTAAACACTAAACACTAAACCCTAACCTAAACTAAACCTAAACCCTAAAACCCTAAACCCTAAACCATAAGCCATATGCTCTAAACCCTAAACCCTAAACACTAAAAACCTAGAAACCTAAACCTAAACTAAATAAAACCTAAAATAAAATAAATAAAAAACTTAAACCTAAATACAATGAAAAAATAAGAAAAATAAAAACCTAAACTAAAACTTAAACTTAAAACTAAAAAAAATAAGCTAAACTAAAATATATAAAAATTTAAACTAAACCAATAAAATTAAAATAAACCTCTGAATAAAAAAATAAATAAAATAAAAACTAAATGTAAAATAAACTTAAAATAAAAGAAAAGAAAAACTAAATAAAAACCTATACCTAAAAAATAAACCTAAAAATAAATAAAAAAATAAAAATAAAACCTAAACCAAACTAAAATAAAACCTAAACCTAAAATAAAAATAAAATAATCCAAACTAAAAAATAAACTAAACCTAAACTAAAATTAACTAAACTCTAATAATTAAAACCTAAACCTAAACCTAAATAAAATAAAAATAAACCTAAAATATAAACCTAAACCTAAAAAAATAAAATAAATCCTAAACCTAAACCTAAAATAAAAAGAAAAAACCTAAATAAGATAAAATAAATAAAACTCAACTAAAAAGTAAACCTAAACCTAAACTTAAAAAACTAAAATAAAAAAACCTAAACTTATATAAAAAATAAACTAAAAATAAAATTAAACCTAAATAAAATAAAAATAAAATATACTAAATAAACCTAAATTAAATTTTTTGAACCTTAAACCTTAAATCCTAAACACTAAACCCTAAACCCTAAACCCTAAACCTACAACCTTAAACCCTAAAGCCTTAATTCAAAACCCTAACCCTAAACCCTAAACCTAAAAGCTTAAACCCTAAAACCTTAAACCCTAAGCCCTAAACCCTAAACCCTAAACCCTAAACCTTAAATCCCAAATCCTAAACTTATACCTAAAGTAACTAAATAAATTAAAAAATAAACCTAAACCTTAAAACCTAATAGACATAAACTTAAACCTAAACCCTAAGAATGGGAAAAACCTTGATCGTAGGAACATCACCATCAACCAAGCTCAGTCTAGATCTAATGGTGGAGGCGAAGGTGGAGGTGGCAGTTATCATAGTGGTGGTGTGGGTTCTAGAGGTGCTGGTGGATATGGAGGTGGTGGTCTGAGCAGTGGTTATTATGGAAGTGGAGGAGTGAAGGAGGTTATAGCCATGGTGGTGGCGGAGGGAAATATTGGGGATATGATGGTGGATCCCTCTACTCAAGAGGCCGGGGTGGTTCTGATGAAAACTAGAGAAACTAAAGAATAGCCAACCATTTGCCGCTATGAACTGCGGTTTATAGAGATGGTTCTAATTATCTAGGGTTTTGATTTGCTATGTGTTCTCCTTTTTATCTATGTCATCACTGTCTTAGAAAACTTGGTGTTACTTTGTTGATGAAATTGAAAAAAGAAATGTTGAATCTAAATTTGTTCTAAAAAAAACCAAAACCCTAAACCCTAAATAAAACTAACCCTAAACCAAAAACCTAAACTTGATAATTTGGTAGAGCATTTTATTGTGCTGGCTAAAGCTCTATTGATCCTTTTGGATTGGACTTTTTGGTTTCTGGTGGTTGGTGGCTACCTTTGGCCCACTTTTATGTGGTTGTTTTGTATTCTGGTGATTTGCACTAGTTGTAGCTTATGTTTCCTTCAGTTGATGGTTTCATTTCTGAGCTATTTAGTCATTTGTGGTTGCTCACCCTGGTTTGGCTTGGTGGCTACTTATTATTGGGAATTTGGCTTGAGGGCTCCTATCTTAATTTTGTTGGTTATTTCTTTATTAATTGGCATTGGTCTAGTGTTTGTTGATGGGTATTTGGTTAATGGTTGTTGTTGGTGTTCTGACTTTGTTCTAGCCTCTCTCTGGGTTATTGTGACTAGTCTGTTATGGTTTTTGTTGGGTGGTTTCACTACTAGCTAGTTGCTGGCTAGTTGATCTTTGTTTAATGCTGGATTGAACTCTATGGACTGCCTTGATGTTTCTTATATCAAGTATGCTGACTATGATGGCATTGATGTTACTCACCTCTCTCTCTGGTTGGTAGCATTACATATGATTGTAACACTTCTTTATAAAGTTTGGATGCTCATATGTATTGTTGCCCCTTGAGATGATCCTAACTAAGCCTGATCCTTCCATTTCTTAGGTCTCTCCTTTTTCTCTCTTTATCCTTATCTTTTTTTAGCAATGACTTTTGCCTTTGTAGTGTTCTGTAGATTTCTTTTATAGGTTGGAACTTTACAGAGGGAATGGTCATTGCTAAGTCAACCCAAGTTTTGTTGTTGTGGATCTTTCTTATCTTTCTTTCTCATAGAAATCATGAACTGCTGCTGACTCATCCTTTTACTATTTTCATGATTTGTTTTAGTCTTACTCCATATTTTTCTCTTATGTTTTTTAGGCGCTATATTTTCTCTTTTGTTTTCTCTTCTTTTTCTAATGTACTTAGATGGAGGTTTACCTCTAGTTTCTTGTAGCTAACAATAGAGAATTTAGAGTTTACCCCTTTTAAGGACATTATATTTTTTCCTTTTATTGTAATAAAAATCTAACTTTCCCAAAAAATACCCCCAAAACCTTAAACCCTAAACAACCCTAGACCCTAAAACCCTAAACCCTAAACCCTAAACCTAAACCAAACCCTAAACCTAAACCCTAAATCCTAAAACCCTAAACCCTAAACCCTAAACTAACTATAAACCCTAAATCCTAAACACTAAACCCTTAACCCTAAACCCTAAACCCTAACCCTAAAACCTAAACCCTAAAACCTAAAAGTATAAAACCTAAAATCTAAACCTTAAACCATAAACACTAAACCCTAGACCCTAACCCTAAACCCTAAACCCTAAACCCTAAACCTTAAATCCCAAACCCTAAACCTAAACCTAAAGTAACTAAATAAATTAAAAAAATAAGCATAAACCCAAATACTTAATAAACCTAAACCTAAACTTAAATCCTAAGAATGGGCAGAACCTTGATGGTAGGAACATCACCGTCAGCCAGGCTTAGTCTAGATCTAGTGGTGGAAGCAAAGGCGGAGGTAGCGGTTATCATAATGGTGGTGGGAGATCTAGAGGTGCTAGTGGATATGGAGGTTGTGGTTAGTGTAGTTTTGGTTTTGGATGTAGGAGGAGCGACGAATGTTAAAGTCGTGGTGGTGGCGGAGGGAGAGATCAGGGATATGATGGTGGATCCCGCTACTCGATAGGCCGGGGTGGTTCTGATGGGAACTGGAGAAATGAAGAACGGCCAATCCAATCTACTACATATGGAACTGTGTCCTTATAATAGAGACGATTCTAGATATATAAGATTTTGGATTTGCTCTATGCATGCACATTTCTTATCTATGTCTTCACTTGTGTCTTAGAAAACTTGGTGTGTTACTTTGTTGGTGAAATTGAAAAAAAAGAAATGTTTAATTTAAATTTGTTCTCTATTAAAAAAAAGCCAAAAACCCTAAACCCTAAACTTGAACCTAAACCACCTAGACATAACCCTAAACTACTGATAAACCCTAAACCCCTAACCCAAACTAATAACCTAAAACCTTAACCCAAACCCTACCTAAAAACCTAAACCCTACCAGCCATAAACCCTAAACCCTAAACCACTAATCCCCAAACCCTAAACCTGAAACTAAAACCCTAAACCCTAAACCCTTAACCCTAAACCCTAAACCTTAAAAAAATAAAAACATAAACATAAACTAAATAAAACCTAAAAATAAAATAATTAAAAAACCTAAATAAAATAAAAAAAATAAAATAAAATAAAAACCTAAAATAAAACCTAAACCTAAACTTAAAGTAAAATAAAATAAACTAATAAAAAGAATTAAAATAAAATAAATAAAAACCTAAGCTTAACTAAAAATAAAATAAACTTAGAAAAAAAAACTTAAACAAAATAAAAACTAAATGTTAAAAAAAAATAAAATCAACCTAAAATAAAAAAAATAAAAACCTAAACATAAAAAATAAACCTTAAAATAAAACCTAAAACCTAAAAAAAACTAAACCAAAAACAATAGTAAAATAAATAAAATAAAATAAACCTAAACCTAAAAAAATAAACTAAACTAAATAAATAAAACATAAACAAAACTAAATAAAATAAAATAAACTAAAAAAAAACCTAAACCTAAACTAAAAAATAAAACCTTATAATAAACTTAAAATAAAAACCAAAAACCTAAACCTAAAAAAATAAAATTAAAACCTAAACCTAAACTAAAAAGTAAAAAAGCTAAACCTAAAAATAAAATAAATTTAAACTCAACTAAAAAATAAGCCTAAACCTAAAAAATAAACCTAAATAAAAAACATAACTAAATTTAAAAAAATAAAAATAAACCTAAATAAAAAGTTAAAATTAAAAATAAACCTAAATAAAAAAGTTAAAATTAAAAATAAACCTAAATAAAAAGTTAAAATTAAAAATAAACTAAAATAAATAGAAAAGTAAACTAAATAACCCTAAACTTACCATTTTACTTAATTTAAAAGAAATTTAAAAATCAAAAAAAAATTTAACCCTAATCCCTAAACACTAAACCATCAACCCTAAATCCTAAACCCTAAATCCTAAACCACGAGCTAAAACCCTAAACAGTGTGACCCTATCAGAGCTTAGGCCAACCAAACCCCAGACCCCAGATCCTCTTTGTTAAAAACTTAAACCCTAATGCTAAACTTTAAATTAAAACCTAATGATAAAAAGAACCCTAAATGCCCTAAACCTACACTAAACCCTAAAACTTAAACTAAACACTAAAAACACTAAATCATAAACCCTAAACCCTACTAAACTTAAACCTAAATAAGAAAATAAAATAATATAATATAAAACCTAAAATAAAATAAAATAAAATGAAAATAACTATTAAACTAAAATGGATAAATAAAAAGCAAACTAAATAAAAAAATAAAATAAACCTAAAATAAAAACCTAAGTAAAATAAAAATAAACCAAAATAAAAAATAAAAACCTAAGATAAAATAAAATAAAAATAAATAAAACCTAGACCTAAAATAAATCTAGAAATAAAACCTAAAAAAATAAAAATAACACCTAAACCATAAACTTAAAAAATCTAAACCTAAAATAAAAATAAAATAAAAAAATAAAATAAAATAAACCTAAATTAAAATAAATTAAAATAAAATAAGTAAAACCTAAACCTAAACTAAATAAAATAAAATAAACTAAAAATAAACCTAAGCCTAAAATAAACAAATAAAACCTAAAAAAAACCTAAAATATCAACGTAAAACCTAAACCTAAAAAAATAAAATAAAAACCTAAACCTAAACCTAATAATATAAAATAAAACCTAAACCTAAAGAATAATATAAAAATAAAACTATATTAAGAAATAAACCTAAACCTAAACTTAATCCTAAAAGATAATCTAAATTAAAAAAAAAACATAAACTAAAATATATAAACCTAATATAAATAAAGAAAACAAAAAAAATAAAAATAAACCTAAATAAAAATAAAAAATAAACTAAATAAACTAAATAAACCCAAACCTACAAATTTAATTATTTAAAAAGAAACCCTAAATCATAAACTAAAAAATAAAACCCAAAAATAAAATAAAAATAAAACCTAAAAAAAATAAAATAAAATAAAACCTAAACCTAAACCTAAAAATAAAAAAACTAAGACCTAAAATAAAATAAAAAATCTAAATTAAAAATAAATCTAAACTTAAACTGGACTAAAAATAAACTAAAATAAAACATAAACTAAACTAATTAAAATAAACTAAACAAAATAAAATAAATCTAAATAAAAATAAAAAATAAAATAAACTAAAATAAAAACATAAACTAAACTAATTAAAATAAACTAAACAAAAATAAAAATAAATCTAAATAAAAATAAAAAATAAAATAAACTAAAATAAATAATAAATAAATTATATAAACCAAAACCAACTAATTGATTTAATTTTTAAAAAAATATAAAAAAGATAAAAAAAATATAAGAAACCCCAAACCCTAAACAATAAACCCTAATCCTTAAACCTGCAACCTTAAACCCTAAACCTTAAGCCTTAAACTTGCAACCCTAAACTCTAAACTCTAAACCCTAAAACCCTAACCCTTTACCTAAACCCTAAACACTAAACCCTAAACCTAAACCCTACCTTAAATCGCTTTGTTAAAGACTTTGGACCCTAAACCTTAAACCCAAACCTAAATAAAACCCTAAACCCTAAATTGAGCCTAAACCTAGGCCACAAACCTAAACCCTTTGCCCACCTAAACCACTGACCCTGAAACTAAATCCTGACCCTGAGCCCAACCTAAACCTACCATACCACTAAACCCTAAAACTAAACTGACCCAAACTAAAAGATAAAATAGAAATAAAATAAATAAAATAAAATAAATAAAATCCAACTAAACAAAATCAAATAAACCTAAAAATAAAACACTAAATAAAATAAAACTAAACCTAAAATAAAATAAAATAAGAGATAAAATAAAAATAAAACCTAAACCTAAAAAATAAACCTAAAAATAAATAAACAAAATACCTAAATCATAAACTAAAATAAAACCTAAACCTAAAATAAAAATAAAATAAATAAAATAAAATAAACCTAAACCTAAACTAAGATAAACGAAAATAAAATAAGTAAAACCTAAATCTAAACCAAAAATAAACTAAACCTAAACCTAAAATAAACTAAACCTAAACATTAACCTAAATTAAATTAGAAGAAATAAAGTAAAAATAAACCTAAGCTTAAACTAAAAAAAAAATAAAAAATAACAAAAAACCAAAGAAATAAAAAAAAAAATGCAAACTTTAAAAATAATAAAATAAATCTAAAAATAAACTACAAAATAAACATAAACCTAAAAAATAAACTAAAATGAAAAAAAACCTAATCTAAAATAAATATACCTAATATAAATAAACTAAACTAAATAAAAAATAAAAATAAACCTAAACAATAATTAAAACTATAATAAACTAAAATAAATAAAAAATAAATTAAATTAACCTAGACCAATCTGTTTTATTAATTATTTTACAAAAAAAACTCTAAACCCCAAACTAAAAAATAAAACCTAAAATATAAACTTAAAACCTAAACCTAATAAAATAAAATAAAAACCTAAACCTAAAAAATAAAACATAAAACATAAAACATAAACCTAGAAAATAAAATAAAAATAAAACTAAACTAAAAAATAAACATAAACCTAAAACTAAACTTAAAAAATATACTAAAATCAAAAACCTAACCTAAACAAATAAAAATAAAAATAAAAATAAAAATAAAATAAACTAAATAAACCTAAACCTATCAGTTTACTTATTTTAAAAATAATAATAAAATAAAAAGATAAAAAAACCCTAACTCTGAAATTAACACTAAACCTTTAACCCTAAATCCCTTAACCCTAAGCCCTAAACTGTAAACCCTAAACCATAAACTCTGTTAAGCAAAAAGTTAAACTCTAAACCTTAAACCCTAAGCTAAAATGTAAAGCCTAAACCTAAAACCTAAATCATAAACCCTAAACACTACACCCTAAACCCTAAATCCTAAACCACTGACCTAACCAAAAACCCTAGGCCAAACCTAAAAATTAAAATTAAAATAAAGCAAACCAAAAGCCTAAACTAAATTCTAAACCTAAACCTAAACCTAGAAATATAATAAAATATAAAATAAAAACTAAACCAAAATAAAATAAATAAAAACCTAAACAAAATAAATAAAATGAAATAAACCTTAAAATAACCAAAATAAATAAAAAACTAAACGTAAAATAAAAATGAAATAAACCTAAGTTAAAAAAACTAAATAAAAGCCTAACCCTAAAAAATAAACTTAAAAATAAATAAAAAAAAACACAAACCCTAAACTAAAAAAAATGAAAACCTAAAGTAAAATTAAATTAAACAAAATAAAATAAACCTAAACCTATACTAAAAAAACTAAACTAAAATAAATAAAACCTAAACGTAAAATAAACTAATCCTAAACCAAAACCTAAACTAAGTAAAATAAAATTAACTAAAAATAAACTTAAGCTTAAACTAAAAGAATAAAACTTAAAAATAAACCAAAAATAACAACATAAAACCAAAACTTAAAAAATAAAATAAAAACCTAAACAGAAACCTAATAATAAAAAATAAAACCTAAACCTAAAAAATAAAATAAAAATAAAACTAAACTAAAAAATAAACTTAAATCTAAAAAATAAACTAAAATAAATAAACTAAATTAAATAAAAGCATAAAAATAAAAATAAAAAAATTAAAATAAAATAAAAAATAAAATAAAATAAATAAATAACTAAACCTCTGGGTTTACTTAATTTTTTTAAAAAAAAACCTAAACCCTAAACTCTAAACCATAAACCACGAAACCTAAACCCTAAATCTAAACACTAAATTGAAACCCTAAATCCTAAACTATGCTAGGCCTTAACTAAACCTGAGCCTGGCCCTAAATCCTAACCATGACTATACCACCAACCCAACCCTAACCCAGACCCTAAACCCCAAAACCCTAGGCATTAAAACTAAACTCTACCAAACTCTAAACCCTAAAACCATAAAGCCTCCACTGAGCCATATCTAACTGGGCTCTAAATGTGCAGAGACGCTAAACCAAACCATACAACCAAAGCCCTAAACCCTAAACCTTAAACACTAAACAACCCTAAACTCTAAAACCTTATACCCTAAACCCTAAACCCAAACCCTAAACCCTAAACTTTAAACCCTAAACCCTATACCCTAAAAATCTTAAACCCTAAAGCCTAAACACTAAACCCTAAACTCTAAACCCTAACCATAAACCCTAAACCATAAAAACATAAACCTTAAAGCCAAAACCTTAACTCTAAACCCTAAACCCCAAACCACAAACCCTAAACCTAAACCTAAAGTAACTAAATAATTTAAAAAGAAACTTATACAATAAAACCTAATAAACCCAAAATTAAACCTAAACCTTAAGAATGTGCAGAACCTTGATGGTAGGAACATCACCATCAACCAGGCTCTGTCTAGATCTGTCGATGGATGCGAAGGTGCAGGCAGTAGTTATCGCACTGGCGGTGGGGGATCTGGAGTTGCTGGTGGATATGGAGGTGGTGGTCAGAGAAGTGGTGGTTATGGAGGTAGGAGGAGAAAAGAAGGTTACACCCATGGTTGTGGTGGAGGGAGAGATCGGGGATATTATAAGGGATCTCGCTACTCGAGAGACCAAGGTGGTTCTGATGGGAATTAGAGAAACTGAAGAATGGTCAATCTGATCTACTGCTTATCAAATTATGTATTTATAGAAAAAATAGTCCTAGTTATCTAAGGTTTTGATTTTCTCTATGCATGCTCATTTCTTATCTATATTGTCATTTGTGTCTTTAAAAACTTGGTGTGTTACTTGGTTGATGAAATCAAAAAGAAGAAATATTGAATCTGAATTTGTTCTCTTAATAAAAACCAAAAACCCTAAACCCTAAACTAAAACCTGAACCCTAAATCAAAAACCTAAACTCTAAACCATAAACCCTAAACCCTAAACTCAAAAGAACCTAAACCCTAAACCCTAATCATAAAACCCTAAACCCTAAACCCTATACCTTAAACCCTAAACCCTAAACCCAAAACTAACTCTAAACCCTAAACCCTAAACCCTAAAAAGCTAAAAACCTAAACCTAAACTAAATAAAACCAAAGAATAAAATAAATAAATAAACCTAAACAAAAATAAAATAAAATAATAAAATAAAATAATAAACTAAACCTAAACCTAAAAAGAAAATAAAATAGAAAATAAAAATAAAACTAAAATAAAATAAATAAAATCTAAACTAAACTAAAAAAAAAAAACCTAAATAAAAATAAAATTAACCTAAATAAAATAAAATAAAAAATTAAATAAAACCAAAATAAAACCTAAAATTAATAAAAAATAATACCTAAATAAACTAAAAAAAAACATAAACCTAAAATCAAATAAAATAAACCTAAACCTAAACTAAAATCAACTAAAATAAAATAAATAAAACCTAAACTTAAAATAAGCTAAACTTGAAGCTAAACCTAAACTAAATAAAATAAAATAAACTAGGAATAAACCAAAACCTAAACTAAAAAATAAAACCTAAAACTAAACCTAAAATAAAAACCTAAAACCTCAACTTAAAAAAAACAAAATAATAACCTAAAGCTAAACCTAAAAATAAAAAATAAAACTTAAAACTAAAAAATAAAATAAAATAATATTAAACTAAAAAAATAAACCTACACTTAAACCTAAACCTAAAAAATATAATATATAAAAAACCTAAACTAAAATAAATAAACCTAAGATAAATAAGCTAAACTAAATAATAAAAAATAAAATAAACTAAAATAAATAAAAAATAAACTAAATAAACCTAAACTTGCATGTTTGCTTGATTTTAAAAAAAATAAAATTTAAAAGATCCTAAACCACGGATCTAAGGATCCTAAACTGAGGCCTTGACTGGAGCCCAAGGCCCTAAACCCTGAGCTCAAGCTGGCCACTGAGCCACAGGCCCTAACCCCAGA
Source organism: Cymbidium sinense (assembly GCA_021442155.1). NCBI lineage: Eukaryota > Viridiplantae > Streptophyta > Magnoliopsida > Asparagales > Orchidaceae > Cymbidium > Cymbidium sinense. The sequence continues at coordinate 64,871,104 of CM038229.1, read as the reverse complement.
CCATACTAATAGTGAGTGACCTAAACCCTCAAACCCTGGTCCTGAGCCCTAAATCATGGGCTCTAGATCCTCTACTCTACCACTGAGCCTTGGGCTCAGGCCCTACCATCTGAACTAAACTTAACTTTGGCCAAACCTGAGCCCAGGCTAAACTTAACTGATCACTAACCACTGAGCTAACCCCCTCCTGACCCTACCCTAAACCCTAAACCTAAAAACTAAACCAAACTCACTAAACTCTAAACCCTACTCTAACTCAACTCTTGCCTACCACAAACAAATCCTAAAACTCTACACCACAAACCCATACCCACATACCTGTACCTAAAACCTATACCCTAAATAGTAACCCTAAACCCTAAACCCTAAACCTAAACCTAAAGATACTAAATTAATAAAAAAATAAACCTAAACCCAAAAACTTAATAAATCAAAACCTAAACCTAAACCCTAATAATGGGCAGAACATTGACGGTGGGAACATCACCGTCAATTAGGCTCAGTCTAGATTTAGCGGTGGAGGTGAACGCAGAGGTAGCGGTTATCATAATGGTGGTGGGGGATCTAAAGGCGCTGGTGGATATGGAGGTGGTGGTTGAAGTAGTGGTGGTTATGGAAGTAGGAGGAGGGACGGAGGTAATAGTCGTGGCGATCATGGAGGGATAAATCAGGGATATAATGCCAGATCCTACTACTCGAGATGTAGTGGTGGTTCTGAATTGCTTAATGCATGCTCATTTTTGATCTATGTCATCGCTTGTGTCTTAGAAAACTTGGTGCGTAACTAGGCTATTGAAATCAAAAAGAATAAGTTTTGAATATGAATTTATTCTATGTTAAAAAAACCTTAAACCCAAAACTAAAACCTAAACCCCAAAACCTAAACCCTAAACCCTAAAAATAAACCTAAACCTAAAAAACCATAAACCACCCTACACCCTAAACCTCCACCACCCTAAACTCTAAATCATAAACTCTCTAAAATGTGACCCAAAACCCCCAAACCCTAAACCACATTGTAAAAACTAAACTCTAAATTCTAAACACTCCATAAATCTTGATCTAACCATCCCTAAACCTGACCCTGACCCTAAACTCTGGGCTCCCAGGCCCTGGGCCCTGGGCCCTAGGCTGAGGCATTGACCTGGGCCACTGAGCCTGGGCCTCTGAGCCTGAGGCTAGGCTGAGCCTGGGCTGAGGCCTGAGCCTGGAGTCCTAAGGCTGAGGCCTGGGCCCTGGGCTGTTTCCCTGGGCAGGCTGGCCCTGGGCTGACTGGGCACAGGCCTGGGCCCTGAGCTGAGCAGGCCTGAGCTGGGCCTGAGGCTAGGCCCTGAGCTCTGGCTAAGCCAATAAAACCCTGGGCTCTGACCCTGGCTGAACCTAGGCCCTGGCTGCACTAGGCCTGGGCCTGAGCCTGGGCCTGATCTGGGCTGGCCTAGGCCTGGGCCAAATCTAGTCATGACATACTGAGCAGACCTGGCGTGAGCCTTGGCCTGGGCTAAAGCATGGGCCTGAAGCAGGCCTGAGCTGGGCCTAGGCCCTGGGCCATGAGCCTGGGCAACCTGAGCAGGCTGGGCCCAGGCCTGAGCTGAGCCTGGGCCAGGCTCTAAGCCCTGAGCCAGGCTGGGCTGATCGTTGGCTAAGGCCCTGGGCCACTACTCTGAGGCCTGGCACTGAGCTAGGCTGGGCCTGGCCCTGAGCCCTGGGCCTGAGCAGGCTGGGCCTGGGCCCTGACTGGGCCTGGGCTAGGCCTGGGCCTGATCAGGGCTTGGACTCCCTCCCAGGCCCTAGGCTTGGACTGGGCCCTGTTTGGGCTGAGCCCTAGGCTCTGAGTGTGAGCCCTTTGAGCCTAAACTGCCATGCCTGGAATCTGAAAACCTACTGAGCCTAAACTAATAAATGTTGAAACCACAACTGAAAACCTAAACCTAGCCTAAACAAACCACAAATCTAAACCCTAAACCTAAACCCTAAACCTAAACCTAAACCTAAACCCTAAACCTAAACCTAAACCCTTAACCTAAACCTAAACTTTAACCTAAACCTAAACCTAAACCTAAACCTAAACCCTAAATAAAATGAATCTTAAACCTTAAACCGAAACCTAAAGACCCAAAAAAATTGTTGCCTGAGCTTGGGTCATCGTTCTCTGGTGATTTCCCTTTCCCCTCTCATTTTTAGCTTTCTATGGTAAGACCTGCAATGACTTATGGTGCAAAATGTTGTCCAATAAAAGAGAAGCATAAGACTAAGTTATGTGTTATAGAGATGAGGATGCTTAGGTGGATGAGTGGCATTACTCTTAGAGATATAATGCAAAATAAGTATATTCGAGAAAAAGTTGGAGTAGCTCCAGTGGTAGATAAGATTAGGGAGAGTCACCTTAGATGGATTGGCCACATAAAGTGTCGACCGTCTGATGACCCAATTAGGAAAGTAGATGCATTATATTTTCCTTATGTTAGGAAAGGTAGAGGTAGACCTAAAAAGACTTGGTTAAGATGTATAAAAAATGATCTTAATATACTTGATTTAAATGAGAATTTGAGATAGAATAGGACACAATGGAGATGAAGGATTCATGTAGCCAACCACACCCAGTGGAATTAAGGCTTGTTGTTGTTGTTGTTGTTGTTGTTGTTGTGGGCTGCTGCTTGTTAGCTATTTTGTGTGATTCTCACTGGATTCCTTCTTAAATTGACGAGTGCTAGCCTATTTTGTGTCTTCATTAGAGTGACCTGGCGACATCTTCCATGATTCCATAGGAAAAGCGAAGGATCTATGGATCTACTAAGAATCAACTAACTTGGCTTTATGCTTTGAAATCATTCAAAAATGAGACGTTCCAATTTAGATTTCTCTCCCTAATATGCAAATTCCTTTCATTAACCATCAATTCACTTTTACTATGGGTTCTTTATTTGGTCGACCATTATAAATTGATCAGGCAATAACTACAAAATCTCTGCCTTCGGTGGCTAGAATCATTGTTGAATTGGACATTACCAAGAAACACCCAAAAAATTTAGTTGGGATCTAAAAATTATGATTATATGCAAATATTTGAATTTGAAAAACTCCTTGTCTTTTGTTCTCACTATAAAATCCATGGGCATGATAATTATGAATGTTTCATTCATCATCCTCACCTAAAATAAAAAATCCCTATTAAGGAAACTTCTATTCCTAACCCTAGGCCAATCACCTAAATATCAAAAGCTACTTGAGTAATGGAATTTTTGAATGTTCCTAATAAGGTTGTTTTACCTCTTACATCATCTACACAATTGAAGGCTTCTAATGTGAACAATAATAGTTTTCTAAACTTTTAGATGATAATTCTATTTGCTCCGATTCATTCCCAACATTCTTGCCAGCTTTGACTGAGAATATAAATGAGGATAATAATGTTATGCATCATTCAAATTCAATGGAGAATATGCCTTTAATACCTCATGATAATCAGGTTGAAAAAATTGATTCTATTTTCCAGATTCATGATTATTTAATTTCTCATAAAGATTTGGCTTTGTCTAATAATTTGGCTCATAAGAGGAAGGGATTGGTGTTCACACTTGCCTCTTAATAAATCTATTTTTGCTCCCTCTCTTGTTATTTCTGATGCTCATTTGGATTTAATAAATTGTAATGTCTTGGAAGAAGGAGAACTCATTTCTAATAAGGAGATTTCTCCCAAATCTAAGACTAATGTTGCTAAATCCTTCTCGGATGATGATTATATGGGAAAAGAAAATGGTTTTTAAAATTATCATGCTAAAAAAAGAAAAAAAATGTTAAAAATTTCCCTCCCAAATTGCTAAGAAACACTAGATCGGCTACAACCTCCCTCTCCTCTCTTAATTAACCTTTTCTTAACCCCTTTTTATTTCTTTATGTTTAATTTTATTATTTGGAATGTAAGAGTGCTCAGTACCCTCTCTATTCATAACTGTATTAAAAATATTTATTGTATACATAATATTTCTTTACTTATTTTTTTTGGAGCCTCTTATTCATGCTAACAAAATTCACCATGTTCCTAGAATGATCAATTTCAATAAATTTTTCTCTAATGTCAGTAATAAGAATTGGTATTTTTGGAATAAATTTGTAGATGTTTTGATTCTTGATGATTTTCAACAAGTTGTTAATGCTCAAATCTCCTATGGTGATTATTGTGTATTGGGCTTAGATCTGGTAGAAATTTCTTTGGGATATTTTTGAGGAATTTTGCTATCTCTGTCAATAAACTTTAGTTTGTTGGTGGTGATTCCAACACTATTTTATTCACTTTTTAATTAAGTGGTGGTTGCACTCCTAATATTCATTCCATGGAAAAATTTTCTAATACGATCCTTTATTGTAATTTGATTGATATTAGTTTTAAAGGTTCTAATTATACTTGGTAAAACTCTATGCTTTGACAAAGGTTTGATCAAATTCTATTTAATACTCATTGGATTACTAAATGGCATATTACTTTTATGTATCATTTAACCAGAACCTTGTCTGATAATGCTCCTATTTTGATTTCTATTAAAGATAATTTTAATTGATTAAAAATTCTATCTCCTTTTAGATTTCAGAACATGTGGATTATACATATTGATTTTTTTAATGTTGTGGTTAACAATTGGAAAGTTCTTTTACATCTTGATAATTCAATTATGAGGATGAATAGACTTTGATTTAAGCTTAAAAACTTGAGCAAATCTGGGTTAGTGGAATAAGCATTATTTTAAAATCCTTTTTGCTAATATGAAAGATATGGAAAAAAATGGTTTATGATCTTGAGGTCTCTATTATGTCTGATCCTTCTATGATTAAAGACTAGACTGAGGTGAAAGATAAGCTTATTAATTTTTAAAATATGGAAGAGAATTATTGGCATAAAAAAGCTGCTAGTAAATATATTGCGGATGGTGACAGTAATACTAGGTATTTCCATGCTTTAGTTAATAAAAAGAGAGCTTTAAATAATATTCAAATAATTAAAGATTACAATGGAGAATGGATTATGGAGAATAATGATATTAAGGATTTGATTATTAAATACTTTTGAACTATGCTAAATAAAACTTGCTCTTATGAAGCTATTTCTAAATCACACTTGATTCCTTCTATTATTACTAATGATGACTATGATTTTCTTACTATTATGCATTATGAAGATGAAATTTTTAAAGTTCTTAATAGCATGAACATAGATTCTGTTGCTGGTCCGGAGGGTTTTATTACTAATTTTTTTCAAATTTGTTCGTTTATTATTAAAAATGATTTGATTTAGGATGTGGTTGATTTTTTTTAATGGTAATCCTTTTCCTAGATATTTTTCTAGCACTTCAATTGTTCTCCTATATTCTAAATTTATTTGGGTTTTTTGATAAATTTACTTTTCTTATTAAAAATTGTATTAAGAATGCCTAGTTTTTTTATTTTTCTTAATAAGGAAGCTTTGGTCTTCTTTCCTTCTCCCCATGGCTTAAGATAAGGGGATCCTTTATCTACTACTTTATTTATTATTGCTGTTGAGTACTTATCTATGAGCATCAATGAGTTATTTTTTAGCAATCCTAGTATGTACTACAAAACTTTTGGTGGTCTTCTTGTTTCTCACTTAAGTTTGGTAGATGATTTCATTATTTTTTGCAATGCTTCTATTCAACATATCAAGAACCTCAAGATTTTTTAAATAACTTTGATAGAGAAAGTAGCCTTTCTATCAATGATAACAAAAGCTATTTTATTATTTCTTCAAGTATCTATAATAATAAAAACAATCAAATATGGCATATCATTAATTTTAAACATCAACACATACCTCTTAAGTACTTGGGTGCTCCTCTATTTAAAGGTCCAAAATGATCCCATCTTTATGATGAGTTAATTCAAAAAATTGTTAATAAAATTTTTGTTTGGGAATTCCATTTACTCTCCTTTGGTGGTAGACACACTAGTCTTAAGTGAACTCTTAATTCTATGCCTCTTTATTTGATTCAAATTATTATTCCCAGTAATTCTACTCTTATTAGAATTGATCGCTTGCTTAATAATTATTTTTGGGGATCCAATAATTCTATTAAAAGAATGCATTAGACATCCTGGTATAAATGTTATGGTCCTTTGGGTGAAGGTGGTCTTGGTTGCAAACCTATTCATGAAGCTATGACTTTCTTCTCTCATATTCTCTGGTGAAATTTTAGAAAGAATGATAGCCTTTGGGCTAATTTTATGAAAGAAAAATATTGCCAAGGTAAACACCCTCTTATCTATGCTTATAAAGTTGGTGACTCTCTGGTTTGAAAATGACTTTGCTCCATTAAATGGGTTATTGAATATTTAATATCTTGGGGTATTCATTCGGACTCTTCTTTCTTTTGGCAAGACAATTGGATTGGTAATGGCTCTATTGGCTCCCTTTTATCTACACACTCTACTGCTAGTATCAAAGTTAACTCTTTTTGGCTTAATAACAATTGGAATGAAAACAAACTTGAGAACTACATTCCTATTACTATTTTTGACAAGTTTTTCAACATCACTATCTTTTCTAATAAACCAGATCAAATTATTTTCAAGCTCTCTTATAATGGCGATTTCATTCTTAAAGAGGTTTGGAATTTTATTAGAAAAAAACAAAACACCTCTAATGTTTTCATTAAACTTTGAAACAATATCATTCCCATTTATTATTATATTTTAACTTGGAGGAGTTTGAATAACTTCATTCGTGTAGATTGCTTGCTCTGGCTAAAAGGGTTTTATTTAGCTTCCAAGTACTAATGTTGCTTTCATATTGAAAATGTTAGTCATCTTTTGTCAATGGTGCTATTACTTCCAAACTTTGGATATGTTATGATGATTTATTTAACACTAACTATTTTCATGGCTCTCTTTCATTATATTAACTTCTTGAAGTTAGTTTCCATAAAACTATGAAAGGTCATATGAAAGTTTTAATTACTATTACCCTTGATTGGTTCATTTGGATGGTTAGAAATGATGCTAAATATCGAGGCATCCCTATGAACCATAAAAGGATCCTTGCTAGAATTAAAGAAAAAAATCATGCTTTGTTTAATACAAATTTAATTAGTAATCTTCATTTTAGAGGTTATAAATTTGTGACTAAAACTTTGGGTATCACTTTACATGATGACCCTTCCTACAAGAGTGTTAGGATTGTACATTGGATTAAGCCTAAAGAATATTTTATTAAGATCAATACTGATAGTTCCATTTCCCCAAACAAATATGGTTGCGGTGGAATTCTTAAGGATTCTAAAGGTACTGTAATTTGTGATTATGCCTACCCCCTCAAAGTTTGTTCTGTTATTTATGCTGAGCTCATGACTGTTAATAAAGCTATTGATATTTGTTTAATCATAGGCCTCTTTAAAATTTGGATTGAAATTGATGCTCTTCTTTTACTTGATATGCTTAATACTAATAAAATGGGGAATGCTGGCTTATTTTATCTTCTTAATCACACTAAAAGATTCTTTCTCAAGTTTGCTACAAAAATTTTTAGATTCTTCATGAAGGTTATGCTTGTGATGATTTCCTGGCTAATTTGGGTGCTGAATTAAATGAGCTCACTTTATTTGATAACCATAGCTTACTTAAGCATCTACATGGCCTAGTCAATCTGGATAACATTGGACTACCTTACCTCACATTTTATCTTTCAGCTATTTTGTTGATCATATTGCTATGGTGGTTTTATTCAGTCTATTTTTTGGTTGTTTTTCTTTTTTGCTTCCCTCACAAGGATGTGGTTTTTGCTATTTTCTCTAGGATGCTGGTCAATCTCACTTTATATGAAAGCTACCTTGTTGGTTTTTGTTTAATTGATTTTCTTTTTGTGGCTCATGTCAGGCTCATTTTTTCACACAGCTAGTGATGTTTTGGGGGTCTTCTGTTGGGTTGTGGCTATGCCTAATTTTGGCCTACCCCTTACACTAATTGATGTTGGGTTTGCCTCAGGTTTTGGCTACTTGTTACATTACTTGAATTGAATTTTTGGCTGCTATGGTTGGTTCTGCTGGATGCTATAATTTGCTTTTTTAGTCTGCCTAACTATTTTGGGTGGTCATTTTTTCATGTTTGTTGGTCTCTTCTGCTTTGGCTTAGTTTTGGGGTTCTTGGTGGTTGATGTTCTCCTTTCCTGGTTTCACTTGGGGGTTTTTGCTAGTTGGTTTTTCCCTCTGCCTTGTGGATTGGAGGTAGCTTTTTTCTAATTATTTCCCTCATGTTATCTCTTTTGTGGTGATTGTCTACTCAATAGGGTTTGGAAGGGGCGTTCTATCCCTCTAGCCTTGTTCCTTTCCTCGCTGATTTGCTGCTTGTGGTTGGGTGGTTCTCTTTGGAATTTTATACTTTGGTTTTTTGTTTGGTTGAGTGACTACCAATTTTGTTTCTTGGTTTTTTTGGAGATCACTAGGTGGGTTATGGCTATCTGTTGTTCTCTTCCCTCTATTTTGCCTATATTGGGTTAACCTTTTATTTTGGTGGTAATACCTAATAATGGAACCTACTCATGTGGTTGATTGTTGGGTGGTAGCTATTGGTCTCTTCAGGATTTGCTTAGCTTTGGTTTTTTTTTAAATTTTTTTGGTTGTTTTCTGGGTTTGGGTTGGTGTTTTTTTGTTGGTTGTTTTATCAATTAATTGGTATGAGGACAACCTGTGGTTCTTTTCTTCCACTTGGGTTTTGTTCTAGAGATGGTTGTGGTTTTTTATCTATGCTACCTTTCTTGTTCCTCTATTAGATTGTCCTAGTGTTTCTGGTAAACTCTCTCCCCTTGGTGACTTATTGGATGTTATCTTGCCTTATGCTTATGCCCTAATGTCTTGGGATTTAAGTTGGTTATTGGTATTGAATCCCTCTATTTATTTTACCTTGTTTATATTTTCCTCTTTGGATTTGGTGTTTTTCCTGCTGCCTTGGTGGTGGTTTTGATGGTAATTTCTAGATACCCTCTTGGTCTCCCTATGGCTTTCCTCTTGCTGCTTATATTCTACTATTTTGTTATTTGGGTAAACGTTTGCCCTATTTGGATTGTTAGTGCTCTAGATAGTCTTGTTGTTATGCCTTTGGGATTGTATTGTTGGGTTGTGTTGTTACCTCTATTCAAATACCTCCTTTGTGTTTCTCTCTTCCTTTGGTGGTGGTTTTGGTGGAGTTATTGCTTTTTTTCATCTAAACCGATCCTAAACCTATAACTTTCCTTTATGTGATTGGTCTATTGTGGGTTTTCTAACCTAAACTTTCTCTCCTTGTTTTGGACATCACTATGGACTATGTTTATGGTTTGCTTATATCAAAAAAAAAACATAAACCAAAATAAACTAAAACCTAAACCAAAATAAAATAAAAAAATAAAATAAATAAAAACATAAACTAAAACCTAAACCAAAACCTAAACCTAAAAAAAACTAAAATAAAATAAAATAAATAAAAACCTAAACTAAACTAAAAAATAAAAAACCTAAATAAAAAAAAAAACTAAACCTAAAATAAAAATAAAATGAACCTAAAATAAAATAAAATTAAAACTAAATAAAAACTTAAACCTAAAAAATAAACCAAAAAATAAAACCTAAAAATAAATAAAATATAAAACCTAAACCATAAACTATAAAAAAAAACCTAAACCAAAAATAAAAATAAAATAAACCTAAACCTAAACTAAAATAAATAAAACCTAAATCTAAACCTAAATAAACTAAACATGAACCTAAACCTAAACTAAATAAACTAAAATAAACTAAAAATAAACCTAAACCTAAACTAAAAAATAAAACTTAAAAATAAACATAAAAAAAACCTAAAGCCTAAACCTAAAAAATAAAACAAAAACCTAAACCTAAACCTTAAAAAATAAAATAAAAATAAGACTAAACTGAAAAATAAACCTAAACCTAAACCTAAACGAAAAAAATAAACTAAAATAAAAACTAAACTAAAATAAAAAATAAATAAAATAAATAAACATAAACTAAATAAAATAAAATAAAAATAAAATAAATAAATAAACTAAATAAAATAAATGAAACTAAATAAACCTAAACCTAAACTAAAATAAACTAAACTAAACTAATCCTAAACCTAAACCTAAACCTAAACCAAGACCTAAACCTAAACTAAATAAACTAAAATAAACTAAATAAATAAACTAAAATAAATTAAACTAAATAAACCTAAATAAACCTAAACTTAAAATAAAATAAAATAAAGTAAACTATAACTTAAAAATAAACTAAATAAATAAACCTAACTTAAAACTAAACTAAATAAATAAACAAACTAAACTAAACTAAACTAAAATAAACCTAAACCTAACCATAAAACCTAAACTAAATTAACGTAAACATAAATAAGGAAAATAAACTAAAATAAAATAAACTAAACCTAAACTAAATAAATCTAAACTTAAAATAAATAAACCTAAACTAAATAAACTAAATAAAAAATAAAATAAGAATAAATCTAAACCTAAACCAATACAAAACTAAATAAATAAACCTAAATTAAAATAAAAAATAAACCTAAACCTAAACCTAAACCTTAATAAAAACCTAAACCTAAAACCTAAAGAAAAATGAACTAATACCTAAACCTAAATAAACCTAATAAACCTAAACTGAAATAAACATGAACTAAAACTAAAAAAATAAAATAATTTAAACTAAAATAAATAAAGCTAAACATAAATAAAATAAACCTAAACTAAATATACTTGAACCTAAATAAAATCTAAACCGCAACTAAACCTAAACCTAAACTTAAATTAATAAACCTAAACTAAAATAAAACCTAATTCTAAACCTAAACCTAAGCCTCAACTAAATAAACCTAAACCTAAACTAAAAATAAACCTAAACCTAAATAAACCTAAACCAAAACCTAAACATAAACTAAATATAATATAAACTAAATAAGTAACTAAAATAAACCTAAACCTAAATTAACTAGACTAAACTAAACTAAATAAATAAAATAAAACTAAACTAAATAAATAAACTAAATAAAACTTAAAACCTAAACTAAATTAAATAAAATAAAACTAAACCTAAAGCTAAACATAAAAATAAACTAAACTAAACCAAAATTAAATTAAATAAAACTTAAACCTAAACTAAATAAATAAACTCAATTAATAAATTAAATTAAATAAACTAAAAAAACCAAACTAAATAAATAAACCTTAACCAAAATAGATAAACTTAAATAAAAATAAAATGAAACTTAAACTTAAACCTAAATGTAAGCATAAACATAAACCTAAACTAAGCTAAAGTCTAAACCTAAACCTAAACCTAAACTAAACTAAATAAGCTAAACTAATAAAACCTATATAAACCTAAACCTAAATTGAATTAAACTAAAAATAAATAAAATAAACTAAACAAAAAATAAACTAAATTAATAAATAAACCTAAACTAAACTAAAAAAATAAACTAAAATAAAATAAAATAAACCTAAACTAAAATAAACTAAACTATAAACCAAAACTAAACCTAAACCTAAACCTAAACCAATAAATAAAAATAAACTAATAAAAAATAATAAACTAAATAAAATATAAACCTAAACCTAAACCTAAACTAAATAAAAAATAAAATAATATAAACTAAATAAACTTAAACCTAAACTAAATAAAATAAACCTAAACTAAACTAATCAAAACTAAATATAACCTAAAATAAACCTGAACCTAAACCTAAACCTAAAACCTCAACTTAAATGAACCTAAACTTAAACATAAATAAACTAAAAACTAAACTTAAACCTAAACTTAATTAAATAACTGAACTATATTAAAATAAACCTAAACCTAAACCTAAATATATAAAATAAACCTAAACCTAACCTAAACTAAATAAACCTAAACCTAAAAAAGACCTAAACCTAAAAAATAAACTTAAACCTAAACCTAAACTAAACTAAATAGACCTAAACCTAAATAAACTAAAACTAAATAAACCTAAACCTAAATAAACTAAATAAAAATAAACCTAGATAAAAATAAAATAAAAATAAACCTAAACCTAAATAAATAAATTAAAATAAATAAACCTAAACCTAAATAAAATAAACCTAAACTAAATAAACCTGAACCTAAATAAAACCTAAACCTAAACCTAAATAAACTAAATAAACATAAACCTAAACCTAAATAAACAAAACTAAATATCTAAAATAAAACTAAACCTAAAATAAAAAAACCTAAACCTAAACCTAAATAAGCCTAATAAACCAAAACTAAAATAAACATAAACTCAAACTAAATAAAATAAAATATAATAAACTAAAATAAATAAACCAAAACCAAAATAAAATAAACCTAAACTAAATAAACCTAAACCTAAACTAAAATTAATCCTAAACCTAAACATAAACTAAAAATAAACCTAAACTAAATAAAACTAAACTAAATAAACCTAAACCTAAATAAACCTAAACTAAATAAAAAAACTAAATTAATAAATAAAATAAACCTAAACCTAAATAAACTAGACAAAACTAAACTAAGTAAAATAAAATAAAACTAAACTAAATAAATAAACCAAATAAAAAATAAAACCTAAACTAAAATAAATAAATAAACTAAACTAATTTAACTAAACCTAAACTTAAACCTAAACCTAAAAATAAACTAAACTAAACTAAATTAAATCAAATAAAACCTAAACATAAATTAAATAAAATAAACTAAATAAACTAAACTAAATAATTAAACCTAAACCTAAATAAATAAACCTAAATAAATATAAAATTAAACTTTAACCTAAACTAAATTAAAATATAAACCTAAACCAAAACCTAAACCTAAACCTAAACATAAACTAAATTAAATAAAGTAAACTAAAAAAATCTAAATAAACCTAAACCTAAACCTAAACCTAAACTAAACTAAACTAAATAAAAATAAAATAAACTAAACTAAAAATAAAAAAAATAAACAAAACTAAATAAATAAACTAAACCTAAACTACACTAAAAATAAACTAAATAAAAAAAACTTACTAAATAAATAAAAAAATAAACTTAAACTAAACTAAACTAAATAAACCTAAACTAAAATAAACTAAACTAAATAAAAAAACCTAAACCTAAACCTAAACCTAAACCTAAACCTAAACCCAAAAAAATAAAATAAACTAATGAAATAAATAAACTAGATAAAATAATCTTAAAGCTAAACCTAAACCTAAACTAAATAAATAAAATAAATAGAATAAAAATAAACTAAATAAACCTTCACCTAAAATAAATGAATAAACTAAACAAACTAAATAAAATAAAGAAAAACAAACCTAGACTAAATAAACTAAACTAGATAAACCTAAAATCTAAACATAAACCTAAACTAAACTAAACTAAATTAAAATAAATGAAATAAACCTGAATCTAAACTAAATAAAATAAACCTAAACTAAAATAAACTAAACTAAATAAAACCTAAAATAAACCTAAACCTAAACCAAAAACCAAAACTAAAATAAACCTAAACCTAAACCTAAATAAACTAAAACCTAAACTTAAACCTAAACCAAAACCTAAATAAATAAACTAAACTAAACTAAAATAAACCTAAACCTAAACCTAAAATAAAATAAATAAATAAACATAAACCTAAACTAAATAAACCTAAACCTATATAAAACCTAAACCTAAACTTAAACTAAACTAAACTAAATAGACCTAAACCTAACTAAACTAAAAAATAAACTAACCTATATAAACTAAATAAACTAAACTAAATAAAAACAAACCTAAACCTAAATAAATAAACCTAAATAAACCCAAAATAAAAATAAAGCTAAACCTAAATAAATTAATTAAAATAAATAAACTAAACTAAATAAACTAAACAAATAAACCTAAACCTAAACTTAAACCTAAACCTAAATAAACCTAAACTAAATAAATAAATTAAATAGACCTAAACTTATGCAAAAAAAACCTAAACCTAATAAACTAAATAAACCTAAACTAAACCTAAACCTAAACTAAACTAAAAAATTGAACCTAAACCTAAACTTAAATAAACCTTAAAACCTAAAATAACCTAAACCTAAACCTAAATAAATAAAATAAACTAAACTAAATAAAATAAACTAAACTAAACTAAACCTAAATTAAAAATAAACCTAAACCTAAACAAAATAAATAAAATAGTAAATAAAACCAAAACCTAAACCTAAACCTAAACCTAAACTAAATAAACTAAAATAAACTTAAACCTATACCTAACCAAATAAATAAAACCAAAACCTAAACCTAAATAAAATAAACCTAAACTAAACTAAAAATAAATAAACCTAAACCTAAACCTAAACCTAAAATAAACTAACATAAACTAAATTAAAATATAAAACTAAAAAAATAAACCTAAACCTAAACCTAAACCTAAACTAAGCTAAACTAAACTAAAAAATAAAATAAATAAACTAAACCTAAAATAAACCTAAACCTAATAAAACTAAACTAAAATAAATAAACTAAAAACTAAACTAAATAAACTTAAAACTAAAATAAACTAAATAAAAATAAACCAAAAACAAAACCTAAACCTAAACTAAAATAAACTAAACTAATAAACTAAATGAACCTAAACTAAAGTAAAGTAGACTAAATAAATAAACTAAATAAAATAAACCTAAACATAAACCTAAACTTAAAACTAAACCTAAACCTAAAATAAATAAACTAACCTAAATAAACCTAAATAAAACTTATACTTATACCTAAACCCTAAACTAAACATAAACCTAAACCTAAATGTAAACTTAAACCTAAACCTAAACTAAATAAACTAAAATAATATTAAACCTAAACCTAATCCTAAACTTAAATAAACCTAAACTTAAATCTAAACCTAAACTAAATAAATAAAATAAACTAAACTAAATAAACCTAAACTAAACCTAAACCTAAACTAAATTAAATAAACCTAAACCTAAACATACAATAAAATAAATAAACAAATAAATAAACCTAAACCTAAACTAAAAAATAAACTTAAATAAACTTAATCCTAAACATAAACCTAACCCTAAATAAATTAACTAAACTAAATAAAAAATAAAATAAATAAACCTAAACTAAACTAAATAAGCCTAAACCTAAACCTAAACCTAAATTAAATAAACCTGAACCCTAAACATAAATAAATAAAACCTAAACCTAAACCTAAACATAAATTGAAACCTAAACCTAAACTAAATAAACTAAAATGAACCTAAGCCTAATGCTAAATAAACTTAAACCTATACTATATAAACAAAATAAACTAACTAAACCTAAACCTGAACTAAATAAAATAAACCTAAACCTAAACCTAAACCTAAACTATCATTAAATAAAAAATTAAATAAACCTAAACCTAAACTAAGAAATAAACCTAAATACACCTAAACCTAAACCTAAACCTAAATCGAAATAAATAAACTAAAACCAAGTAAAAATAAAATAAATAAACCTAAACTAAACTAAATAAATCTAATCCTAAACCTAAACATAAAACCTAAACCTAAACTTAAACTAAAATAAACTAAATAAATAAACCTAAACTAGACTAAATAAACCTAAACCTAGATAAATAAACCTAAAAACTAAAACTTAAACCTAAACATAAAATAAATAAAAAAGTAAAAATAAATAAATAAACTAAAAAGAAAATAAACCTTAACCTAAACTTACACCTAAACATAAAATAAAACTAAATAAAAAAAAACTAAAAATAAACCAAAACAAATAAACTTAAACTTAAAGCTAAACCTAAATTAAAATAAATAAAACTAAAAAAATTAAATAAATAAACCTAATCCTTAACCTAAATAAACTAAATAAATAAATACCTAAACTTAAACTAAATAAAATAAACCTAAAAATAAACCTAAACCTAAACCTAAATCTAAGCCTAAACTAAAAAAAACCTAAACCTAAACCTAAACAAAAACTAAATAAACCTAAACCTTAAACCTAAACCTAAAAATAAACTAAACCTAAACATAAATAAAAATAAATAAAACCTAAACCTAAAAAATAAAATAAAATAAAGTAAATAAAATAAAATAAATAAAATAAAATAAAATAAAAACCTAAACCTAAACATAAACCTAAAATAAAAACTTAAACCTAAACTTAAATTAAAAATAAATATAAAAATAAACTAAAATAAATAAAATAATAAACTAAGATAAAATAAATAAAATATAAATAAATAAAAATAAACTAAACAAAAAATAAACATACGTAAATAAACTAAACAAAAAATATACTAAATAAATAAATAAAAATAAACCTAAACTAAACATAAACCTAGACCCTAAACCCATAATTAAATAAAACTAAATTAAACCTAAACCTAAACCTAAATAAATAAATAAACAAAATAAATAAACCTAAACCTAAACCTAAATAAATAATCCTAAACATAAACCAAAACAAAACAAAATATACTAAAACATAAATAAATAAATAAAAATAAACCTAAATCTAAACTAAATAAAACTTAAAAGTAAATAAACTTAAAAATTAAAAAAACTAAATTAAATTAAAAGAAATAAACCTAAACATAAACTAAAAATAAACCTAAAAAATAAACCTAAATAAACCTACATAAATAAACTAAATAAACTAAACTAATAAAAAATAAAAAAATAAACTAAATAAAAAAATAAATAAACCAAAACCTAAAAATAAAAATACTAAACTAAATAAACCTAAATAAACCTAAACCTAAACCTAAATAAACTAAACTACAAATCAAAAAAACCTAAATCTAAATAAAATTAAAATTAACCTAAACTAAACCTAAACCTAAAATAAAAACTAAATAAAATAAACTAAATAAAACCTAAACCTAAAGTTAAACCTAAATCAAAAAAAAACCTAAACAAAACAAACTAAATAAATAAACCTAAATAAAAATAAATAAAAAATAAATAAACAAAATAAACCTAAATTAAACCTAAACCTAAATAAAACCTAAACTAAACCTAAACTAAACTAAATAAACCTAAAAAATAAACCTAAACCTAAACTAAATAACTAAAAAAACTAAATAAAATAATAAACTAAACTAAAAAAACTAAAATAAATAAACTAAATAAAAATAAATAACCTAAACCTAAAATAAACCTAAACCTAAAACCTAAACTGAAATAAACCTAAAATAAACAAAAATTGAAAATAAACTAAAATAAAAAATAAAACCTAAACATAAACTAAAAAATAAACTTATTAAATAAATAATAAAATAAACCTAAATAAACCTAAACCAAAAGTAAACTAAAAATAAAAACTTGAAAAATAAATACAACTTAAACAAAAATAAAATTAAAAAATAAACTAAATAAAAAATAAATAAACCTAAACCTAAACATAAATCTAATCCTAAACCTAAGCATAAACTAAATAAAAAAATAAAAAATAAACCTAAACCTAAGCCTAAACCTAACTTAAAAAAAAAAACCCAAAACCCTAAACCCTAAAACCCTAAACCATATACCCTAAACCCTAACCATAAACCCTAAACCTTAAACCCTAAACCCTAAATCGTAAAACTTTAAACCCTAAAACCTAAACCCTAAATCATAAAATTATAAACTATAAACCCTTAACCATAAACCCTAAATCATAAACCTTAAACCCAAAACTAAATAAACTAACCTAACCTAAACTTAAACCTAAACCTAAACCCTAAACCTAAAACTAAACCTAAACCCAAAACCTAAACTTAAAAACTAAACCTAAAGATAAACCTAATGCTAAAATCCTAACCTAAACCCTAAACCTAAAAACACTAAACTAAACTAACTAAACTTAAACCTAAACTAAAACCCAAACTTAAACCCTAAACCTAAAAAAACCAATCCTAAAATATAAACATAAAGAAACTTAAACCTAAACCCTAAAACTAATAAATATAAACTAACCTAAAATAAAACCTAAACCTAAACTAAAACCTAAACCCTAAACCCTAAACCCAAACCTAAAACCAAAACCCAAAACCTAAACCTAAATAAATAAACTAAAATTAAAATAAATAGAAAAACCTAAACCTAAATAAAATTTAAAATAAAATAAAATTAAAACCTAAACTAAAATTTAAACATAAACCTAAACCTAAATTAAAACCTAAAAATAAAAATAAAAACTAAATTAGATTAAAATAAATGAAAACCTGAACTAAACTAAAAAAAAATAAAATAAACCTAAACTAAAAAAATAAAATAAAAAACTAAAGTAAAATAAAATTAAATAAACCTAAAATAAAATAAAATGAAAATTAAATAATACCTAAACATAAAAAATAAAAATAAAAATAAAATTGGAAAATAAATAAAAAATAAAATCTAAACCCAAAACTAAATAAAAAGAAAAAAAACCTCAAATAAACAAAATTAAATAAAACCTAAACCTAAACCTAAACCCTAAACTAAATAAAATAAAATAATTTAAAAATAAACTAAACCTAAACAGAAAAATAAAACCAAAAAATAAACCTAAAATCTAAACCTAAACCTAAAAATACAAAATAAAACCTAAACCTAAAAAATAAAATAAAAATAAAACAAAACAAAAAATAAACATAAACCTAAACCAAAACCTATAAAATAAATTAAAATAAAAACCCTAAACTAAAATTAATAAACCTAAAATAAATAAAATAAATTAAACAAAAATAAAAAACAAACTTAAATAAAAGTAAAAATAAAATGAAAATAAAATAAAAAAATAAACTAAAAAAATTAAATAAACCTAAACATATTTATTTACTTAATTTTTTTTTAAAAAAATTGTAAATCTTAAACCATAATCCCTAAACCCTAAACCCCAAACCCAGAAACTAACCCTAAACCTAAACTAAATAAAACCTTAAAATAAAATAATTAAATAAACCTAAACCTAAAAAAAATAAAAAATAAAATAAAATAAAAACCTTAAATAAAACCTAAACTTAAACCTAAAAATAAAATAATTTTTGAATTAAAATTAAAATAAAATAAAATAAATAAAACATAAACTAAACTAAAAAATAAAATAAAACTAAGAATTAAAAACCTATATAGAATAAAAACTAAACATAAAAAAAATAAACCTAAAATAAAATTAAATAAAACTAAAAACCAAACCTAAAATAAATAAAAAAAAAATAAACTAAGCCCTAAATCAAGAAAAATATACCTAAAATAATAATAAAATAAACCATAAACTAAAATAAAATAAAATAAACTAAGATAAATAAAACCTAAACCTCAACTAAATAAAATAAAATAAACTAAAAATAAACCTAAACGTAAACTAAAAAATAAAACCTAAAAATAAACCAAAAAAAACCTAAAACCTAAACCTAAAAAAGTAAAATAAAAACCTAATTGTAAACCTAAAAATAAAATAAACCTAAACAAAAAAAAAAATAAATTAAAATAAACCAAAAACCTAAACTAGAAAATAAACCTAAAATAAACCTAAAATAAAATCCTAAAAATAAAACACAAAATAAAACCTAAACCTAAACATAAAAATGGAAAAAAAACCTTAACCTAAAAAATAAAATGAAAATAATACCCAACTAAAAAATAAACCTTAACGTAAACCTATACCTAAAAAATAAACTAAAATAAAAACTGAAAGTAAAATAAATAAAGTTAAAAATAAATAAACTAAATTAAATAAAAATAAAAAAAAAACAAAAAAAAACTAAATAAACCTTAATCTATCGGTTTACTTAATTTTTTTTAAAAAATCCTAAACCGGAAACAAAAAAACTAATCCTAAACCTACAAAACTAAACCTAGAACCCTAAACCCTAAACCCTAAACCTAAACCCTAAACCCTAAACCCTAAACCTAACCCTAAATGCTAAACTTAAAAAGAATAAACCCTAAAACCCTAAACATAAACCCTAAACCCTAAACCCTAAATGCTAAACTCTAAACCTTAAAGCCTAAACCCTAAACCATAAATCCAAAACCCAAAACCCAAAACCCAAAACCCTAATACTATACCTAAAGTAACTAAATAAATTAAAAATAAACCTAAAACCTAATAAACTTAAACCTAAACATAAAAACCTTAAGAATGGGCACCTTGACGATAGGAACATCTCCGTTAACCAGGCTCAGTCTAGATCTGGTGGTGGAGGCGAAGGCAGAGACGGTGGTTATCGCAGTGGTGGTGGGGGATCTGGAGATGCTAGTGGATATGGAGGTGGTGGTCAGAGCAGTGGTGGTTATGGAGGTAGGAGGAACGATGGAGGTTACAACCATGGTGGTGGTGGAGGGATATGATGGTGGATCCCACTACTCGAGAGGCCATGGTGGTTTTGATGGGAACTGGAGAAACTGAAGAAGGGCTGATCCGATCTACTGCTTATGGAATTGTATCTTTATAATAGAGATGGTTCTAGTTATCTAGGGTTTTTGATTTGCTCTATGCGTACTCATTTATTATCTATGTTATCGCTTGTGTCTTTGAGAACTTGGTGTGTTACATGGTTGATGAAATCAAAAAAAATATTGAATATGAATTTATTCTTTGTTAAAAAAAACCAAAAACCCTAATCCATTAACTAAAACCTGAACCCTAAACCTAAAACCTAAATCCTAAACCCTAAAAATTAAAAAAATAAAAAAAATAAAAAAAACCTTAACCCTAAATGCTAAACCTTAAAACTAACCCTAAATCATAAACCTTAAACCCTAAACCTACACCCCTAAACCATAAACCCTAAACCCTATACCCTAAAACCCTAAACCCCAAAACCTAAACCCTAAACCCTAAACCCTAAACCCTAAACCTTAATAAGAAACTAGTAAAACATGAAACTAAACTAACTAAAATTGAAACTAATAAATAATAAACTAAAACTACTAAACTAATAATAAAAAAAACAAAAACTAATAAAACTAACTAAAATAAACTAACAAAATAATAACTAAAATAATAATAAACTAATAATAACAAAACTAAATAAACTAATAAACAAACTAATAACTAAATTAAACATATACAAAAAAACCCCACTAATAAACTAACTAAAAATAAACTAAACTAATAAAAATAATAAAAACTAAACTAAACCTAACTAATAACTAAAACTAAACTAATAAACTAACTAAACTAAACCATAATAAATAACTAACTAATAATAATAACTAGCTAATAAACCTAAACCCTAAACATAACTAACCTAATAAATAACTAACTAATAATAAAACTAAACCCAATAACTAAACTAATAATAACTAATATGTAAACTAAAACTAATAACTAATAAACTTAAACTAATAAACTAACTAAATAACTAATAAATAACTAATAATAATAACTAACTAATAATTAAACTAAACTAATAAACTAATAAACTAACTAAACCTAATAATAAACTAACTAAATAATAATAACTAAAAAATAATAATTAAAATCTAAAACTAAAACTAAATAACTAATAACACTAACATAAAACTATTAATAAACTAAATTAAATAAAACTAATAACTAAATAATAAAAAAACTAAATTAATAATAAACTAAATAATAAATAAAACTTAAATAAATAAACTTAACCTAATAATAATAAACAAACCTAATAAACTTACTAATTAATAATAAACTAATAAAACTAACTAAACTAATCTAATAACTAATAATAATAATAAAATAAACTAAACTAAAACTAATAATTACTAAAAGACACTAAATAATAATAAAAAAACACTAACTAAAACTAACTAATAATAATAAACTAAATAATAACAAAACTAAATAAACTAAACACTAAACTAACAAAATAATAATAAAACTAAATAAACTAACTAATAAAACTAATAATAACTAACAACCTAATAACTAATAAACTAAACTAACTAAACTAATAAACTTATAATAATATTAATTTAAACTAATAATAATTATTATTATAATAATAATGATAATAATAATAATAATAATAATAATAATAATAATAATAATAATAATAATAATAATAATAATAATAACTATATAAACTAAACACTAAACCCCTAAACCTAAATTAATAAAACTAATAATAATAAAATAATAATAACAAACTAAACTAAAGTAAAATAACTAATAAGTAAACTAATTCAACTAATAATAATAACTAAATAAAAATAAAAAAATAATAAACTAATAATAAAACTAAACTAAAACTAATAAATAACCAAATAATAAACCTAATAAACTAATAAATAATAAACTAAAAACCAACGAATAACTAATAAAAAATAAACTAAAAACCAACGAATAACTAATAAAAAACTAAAACTAATAATAAACTAAATAAAACTAATAATAAATAACTAATAATTTAAAGCTAATAACTAATAAACTAATAAACTAATCAACAAACTAACTAATAAAACTAAATTAATTAATAAATAAACCTAAACCCTAATAAATAATAAACATTAAAACTAAATTAATAAACTAATAATAAATAATTAAATAACGAACTAAAACTAAACCCTAAACCTAAACTAATAAACCATAAAAACTAACTAATAAATAAACATAATATTAACTAAACCTAATAAACTAACTAATAACTAATAACTAATAATAAAAACCTAACTAAAATTATTAATAACTAATAATAAATTAAACTAGATAAAATAAAATGAATTAAATAATTAAATGAATAAAAACTAATAATATTAATAATAATAATAATAATAATAATAATAATAATAATAATAATAACTAATAACTAACTAACTAAACTAATAAATTAATAATAACAAAACAAATAATAAACTAACTCATAAATAACTAAATAATTAAACCCTAAACCCTAACTAAATAAATAAACTAAATAATAATAATAAAACTAATAATAATAAACCATAAAACAAATAATAAACTAATAATAAACTAACTAACTAAACTAATAATAAATAAACAATAAATAACTAATAACTAATAAAAACTAAACCATAAACTAAACTAAAAAACTAATAATAATAAACTAATAAACCTAAACCCATAACTAAATTTATAAAACTAATAAACTAAACTAATAAACTAATAAATAAACTAACAATACTAAACTAAATAAATAACTAATTAACTAATAATAACTAAACTAATTAATAATAACTAATAAATAAATTAAACAAACTAAACCTCAATAAATAAACTAACTAAATAAACTAATAAACTAAACCTAAACCCCCCTAAACTAACCTAAAATAATAATAACTAAAACTAACTAAACTAAACATTAAAATAATAATAAATTAATAATAATCTAAAACTAATAAAACCTAATAATAACTAATAAACACTAAACCTAAAACCTAAACTCTAAAACTAAACTAAACCCTATTATTGGGTGATTTCAGGATTCCTCACGTTCTTGGTGAGTTTTTGAGTGCTTTCTCTCTTGGATTCCCTATAGATTGTCGGCTTAGGGCTGATCTCGACATGTTCTTATCATGATGCTGTGACTTATGGCGTCAGTTTCTTCAAATCCATGGGGTAAATCCCATGTGCCGATGGATCCCGCTAGGGCATCTGATTTTTTGGGTAATCCTACCTCTAAATTACCTACTATTACTAAATTTTTCAAAGATGCTTTAGCTGGTAAAAATTCCTCCACCGAGAATCCTTTGAATTTGCTTCATACGACTTTTAAAAGTACTCCAACAATTATGATTTCAGTTGAGGATATTGAAAGATTAGCCAAGCCTTTTGCTTTTTTCTTTGATTGGAAAGTTTTCATTTAAATGTCCAAAGAAAGAAGATATTCAATCATTTTTTTTCATAGCTTAAATTTATCTGGTTCTTTTTCTATTGGGATGATTGATCCAAGGTATGTTCTGATTAAATTTCTAATGACCTTGATTACGAAAGATTTTTTTCTAGGTGTTCTTACTATGTTTTTATTTATCAAATGCGTATTCTGAAGTGGATGCCTATGTTTGATGTTAATGAAGAGTGTCCTATTATTCCCATTTCAATTTCCATACATAACTTCTGGATTCATCTATCTAATCATCAAATTCTTTCTAGTATTAGGTTGATTTTTTGGTCATTGCAAGTTGATCAAGCAATGCTACTTCTTCTAGATGTTGCTTGAATTCTTGTAGAGATTGATATTACTAAAAAATACCGAAAGAAATTTGGTTGGGTTCAAAAAAATGTGATTATTTTTAGAAAGTTATTTTTGAGAACTTTCTCATTTTTTTATAATCATTGTAAGATCTGCGGATGAGTGTCTTTACTGTTAGAGATAAAATGCAAAATGAGTATGTTCGGGAAAAAGTTGGAGTAGCTCCAGTGGCAGATAATATTAGAGAGAGTAACCTTAGATGGTTTTTCCACATAAAGCATCAGCCGTCCGATGACCTGGTTAGGAGAGTAGATGCATTAGATTTTCCTTATGTTAAGAAAGGTAGAGGTAGACCTAAAAAGACTTGGTTAATATGTATAAAAGATGACCTTAATTTACTTGAATTAAATGAGAATTTGACCCATAATAGGACACAATGGAGGCAAAGGATTTATGTAGCAGACCCCACTTACTGGGTTAAAGGCTTGTTATTGTTGTTGTTGTTGTTGTTGTTGTTGTTGTTGTTGTTGTAAGATTCATGGGCATGAAATTTCTGAATGCTTTATTGTTCATCCCTCTCTTAGGAAGAAAATCACCAGTAAGAAATCAATTGTTGAAAAAACTGTTGATCCTCTCAAGTTGGATAAAAAAAATCTTTTTTTTTCAAAATTTTGATGTTTTGCAAAACCAGATTTCTGAATCTTCTTAAAAAGTTTTACCTATTAATGATTTGTTTAATGCGGAAGGTAATTATGATTTTTTTGAAAAGGTTTTAACTAATAATCACGCTCTAAGTGTTTCTTTTGATGATTCTGCTAAAGGGAAGACTTTAGAGGTTGTGGTTAATGATTCTAATGGTTTGGATGTTGTGCATAAGCCCTTTCATGATGATGGTTTGAATATTATTTATGCTAACACCATTTCTTCCAATCAATTGGATGTTGTTTCTCTTTCTCCTATGTCTACATTAGATCATGAGAAAGAGACTATTTCTTTGCCTTCTTTGATTGAGAATGGTGGTGAAAAGAATGTTCTTATTTTTGATATTTTAACTTCTAGTCCTGACAATCTTCTTAATATTGGTGATCCTTCTTTTAAAAAATAAGATTTAGATACTTGTGACAATTCTTTCATTGTGAATAGTTCTATTTTGTTCAAAATGATGGTTCTTTTATGGATGGTAGTTATGTTTAGAATTTTGGTAATATGTTATGTGTTTTTTAGGTATTTGAATCTTATTTTAATTCCTTACATTAAGATTATACTAAAAATATAGATTCTGCTTTTCTTGCTTCATTTATGAATGAAGACAGGGACGAAACTCTTCAAATTTTATTGGAAGGTGAAAATATTTATAATTATCTTCTTAATAAAGCTATTTCTGCTCCTATCACTTTTGATTCTAAAATGCATACTATTGATAATTTTCCTTTGTCTAATGTTGTGGATGATTCTGCATGCTTTTCTTTGAAACTGATAGGTTTTGCTGATCCCCATGTTTTTAATAACAATATTGATTCATTTTTGGATGGAGAATTTTTGGAGAAAGGGCATGGTTATAAAACTATTTACAAGAAAAAAAAATGTTCAGATTTATGCCCCTCCTCACTTGTAGAGGGATACTCGTTCAAAAGCTTCTTGGAAATAATCTCTCTTGTCCTTGGGAGGTTTTTGCTTTTGGTTGGTTTTTTCTCTGTTGGTTGAGCTTTTGTTTGTTTTCTTGCTAGTTGGAGTATTGGCTTCTTGGCTAATTTTCCTCCTTCTGGCTTGGTGTTTATGGCTTCTTGTTTGCTGGGTTTTTTTTTGGGTGCCCTTTGAGTGGTTGGTTTTGAGCTGGTGTCTTTGTTCTGATTGGCTTACCTTTTTTTGGTTGGTGCTTTTGCTCTCTTTGTTGGTGGTAGGTTTTGTTTTTTTTCCTTAGTGTGTGGTTTGCACATTGGTTGGCTATTTCTCTAGCTATTTATTTTTGCTTTTGTTGGCCTTCTTCTTTTCTTTGTTGGTTGGTTTGGTTTGGTTCTCTTGCTCTTTCCTGGGCTATTTTTCTTGGGTGCTCTATTGTTTGGCTGCTCTATTGGTTGTTTCCTTTCCTTTGGTTGGTGCATTGGTGGCTTTGAATTGGTGTTGTTGTGGGCTCTATTGGCTTGGTGCCTTGGTGGCTTTGGATTGGTGTTGTTCTGGGCTCTATTTGCATTGTCTTTGAGGGATCTTTTTTTTTGGGTTGTGAGCTTATTTTCTTGATCTTTTTTAAGAGGTGTTCATATTTGGTTTTGTTGGGATTGCCTTATGTTAAGTTTATATGTTTCTCTCCTCTCTCTCTTCTATTTCTTTAGCTTCATTTTTTCTTTGGCTGGGTGGCTATTATGATAAGTTTGTATTTTTCTTTGGCTGGGATGGCTATGATGATATGATGGACTTTTTCATTGATATTTTTTTAGCTGATGTCTTTTCCTATTTGTAACCATTCTTTGAAGCTAGATGCACTTAGGATTTGATGCCCCACACTATTGTGATTATCCTTCTTTCCTCATATATGACCTGAGCTTTTATCTCTTTATGTTTTCTGATCTCCTTCTAGCTGAGATTTCTTGCAAGTTGTAGGTTCTCTTTTTCAATTGGTCTCTTCTTCTTATTAAGAGCCAGAGTTTTACTAATGGTCTCTTTTTTCTTATATGTTGGAGCGGTCTTTAGTTGCAGGTTGCAGGTTTCCTTTTCTTATGGATCTTTGTCTCTTTGGAGGTTCTTTTGGAGCTCCATGGATTCTTCCTCTTTGTTGCCTTTTGCTTAGCTTTTTTAGTTTTGTCTTTGCTTTTTTTTTCTTTATTGCTCTTCGATGCATTAGTTTAGGGACTAAACTCTTTAGGATTCTCCTATAGCCCATTAGAGAATTTTCTTTTTTGAGTTTAGTCTCTAATATGCTCTTCTTGTACCTATTTTTCTGAGTAATTATTTCCTTTTAGTTAAAAAAAAGCCCTAAACCCTAAACACTAAAAACCCTAAACCCTAATGCCTAAATACTTAACCCTAAACCCTAAACTTTAACCCTAACTCTAAACCTTAAACCCTAAACCCTAAAACCATAAACCCTAAACCCTAAACCCTAAAAACCTAAAAACCTAAACCTAAACTAAATAAAACCTAAAAAATAAAATAAATAAGAAAACCCAAACGTAAAAAAAATAAAACAAAAATGAAATAAAAACCTAAACTAAAACCTAAACCTATAGATAAAAATAAAATTAAATAATAAATAAAAATAAACTAAAATAAAATAAATAAATACCTAAACTAAAGTGAAAAATAATATTAACCTAAACCTAAATAAAATTAAATTAAATAAAAACTAAACGTAAAATAAAAATAAAATAAAAGCTAAATGTAAAATAAAAATAAAATAAACCTAAAATAAAATTAAATAAAAATTAAATAAAAACCTAAAAATAAATAAAAAATAAAACCTAAACCCTAAACTAAAAAAAATAAATCTAAAATAAAAAAAAATAAACAAAATAAAATAAACCTAAACCTAAACCTAAACCAAAACTAAATGAAATAAAAAAAAGAATTAAAAA
Source organism: Cymbidium sinense (assembly GCA_021442155.1). NCBI lineage: Eukaryota > Viridiplantae > Streptophyta > Magnoliopsida > Asparagales > Orchidaceae > Cymbidium > Cymbidium sinense. The sequence continues at coordinate 64,843,440 of CM038229.1, read as the reverse complement.
TAAACCTAAGCCTAAACTAAAAAATAAAACCTAAACCCAAAAAATAAAATAAAAATAAAACTCAACTAAAAAATAAACCTAAACCTAAAAAGTAAAACTAAAATAAAACCACAAGTTAAAATAAATAAACTAAAATAAATAAACTAAACTAAATAAAAATAAAATAAAAATAAAATAAACTTAAATAAAATTAAAATATTATAAACTACAATAAATAAAAATAAACTAAATAAACCTAAACCCACTGGTTTACTTAATTTAAAAAAAACAAAACCTAAACTAATTTTACCCCAAACTGGACCAGCACACTAAACCTGCAACCTTAAACCCTAAACTCTAAACCCTAAACCATGAACCCTAAACCCTAATTCTAAACCCTAAACCCTAAAAGCATAAACCTTAAACCCTAAACCATAAACCCTAAACCCTAGTTGAGCTAATTTTTACGAAAGGTGATCTTAAAGAAGTCAGCGAAGATGTTGTGAAATACAAAGTTGGTGCTCCTGCCCATGTTGGTCTTGTCTCACCTATTGATATTATTATTCCTCTAAGCAACACTAGTCTGGATCGTTCACAGACTTCTTTCTTCCAGCTTCTTAACATCCCAACTAAGATTAACAAGGGTACTGTTGAATTTATCCCCCTAGTTGAGCTGATTAAAAAAAGAGATAAGGTGAGATCCTTAGAGGATTCTCTCCCTGCTAAGCCATAGATTAGGCTATTCTCTTATGGCTGTGTCATCTAGTCTGTGTATGATGATGGTTTGGTGTTCAGTCCTGAAGTGCTTGACCTCATTGAAGATGATCTCATCGAGAAGTTTTTGGCAGGCCTTTTAATGATCACTTCTCTTTCACTGGCCCTCTTTTATCGAACCCTTGCTACAATGCTCCACATGTTCATCAATGCTTACGAGAATGTCCTCGTCGTCACAATTGCCACTGATTACACATACCCACAGGACAAGAAGGTTAAGGAGTATTTGAAGGATCTTATAAAATTTGATGTGCCTACTGCACTTGATGCTTCTACTACTCATGCTACTGCTAATACTCCGACTGTTGTAGTCGAAGAGCCTATTGAGGAATTTGATGATGATATGGGTTTCAGCTTGTTCGATTAAGCTTTGTTGGCCTTCTATAAAATAAAATTTTATTATCTCTTGGAGTTAGATCATTTTGTGAAATATTATTTCTGTGAATTTTTGAATTGCATTTTATTTTAACCTATTTTATTAGTTGTTTGAGGATAATGTCTTGTTTGATTTGGTAATTTCTTGTTTATTATGGAATCATTTGAGTTAAAAAAAAAAATCTAAACCCTAAATCCTAAACCCCAAACCCTAAACCTAAACCTAATGTAACTAAATAAATTAGAAAATAAACCTAAACCCTAAAACCTAATAAACCTAAACTTAAACCTAAACCTTAAGAATGCGCAGAACCTTGATGACAGAACATCACCGCACCAAAGCTTCAGTCCTGGTGGTGGTGGCGAGTGGAAGCAGGCGTTATGGAGGTGGTGGTCAGATCTGGAGGTGTTGGTGGATATGGAGGTGGTTGTCGGAGCAGTGGTGGTTATGAGGCGAGAGGAGCAATGGAGGTTACATCTATGGTGGTGGCGAAAGGTGATATCGGGGATATGATGGTGGATCCTGCTGCTCGAGAGGCCGAGTTGGTTTTGATGGGAACTATAGAAACTGAAGAACAACTGATCTGATCTGCTTCTTATGGAACTATGTCTTCATAATAGAGATGGTCTTGTTATCTAAGGTTTTTAATTTGCTCTATGCATGCTCATTTTTTATCTATCATCTCTTGTGTCTTAGAAAACATAGTGTGTTACTTGGTTGATGAAATCGAAAAGAAGAAATGTTGAATCTGAATTTATTCTCTATTAAAAAAAATTAAAAAACCTTAAATCCTAAACTAAAACCTGAACCCTAAACTTAAATCCTAAACCCTAAACCCTAAACCCTAAACCTTAAAAATAAAAAATTTAAAAAAAGCCCTAACCTCAAACCACAAACCTACCCCACCAACTATAAACTCACCCTACTAAACCCTAAACCCTTACCCACCCTACTAAAACCACCAAACTACACCCTAAATAAACCCTAACCCTCTAAACTCCTAAACCCTAAACTAAACACACCCTAAACCCTAAACCCTAAACCTAAAAAAAACCTAAACTTAAACTAAATAAATAAAATATAAATAAATAAATAAATAAATAAAATAATAAAAAATAAAACCTAAATAAAAAATACCCTAACAAAATAAAATAAAATAAAATAAAATAAATTAAAATAAAATAAATAAAACCTAAATTAAACTAAAAATAAAATAAACTTAACAATAAACTAAATAAATAAAATAAAAACTAAACATAAAATAAAAAACTAAACTTAAAATAAAATAAAATAAAAATTAAATAGAAACCTAAACCTAGAAAATAAACCTAATAAAAAAATAAAACCCAAACAATAAACTAAAAAAATAAATAAACCTAAAATAAAAATAAAATAAACAAAATAAAGTAAACCTAAATCTAAACTAATTTAAATAAAACCAAAACCTAACCTAAAATAAACTAAACATAAATCTAATCCTAAACTTAAACTAAATAAAATATAATAAACTAAAAATAAACCTAAACCTAAATTGAAAAATAAAACATAAAAATAAACCTAAAATAAAAACCTAAATCTTAAACCTATAAAAATAAAATAAATACCTAAACCTAAACCTAAAAATAAAAAATAAAGTCCAAACCTATAAAAAATAAAAAAAAATAAAACTTAACTAAAAAATAAACCTAAACATAAACCTAAACCTAAAAAAAACTGAAATGAAAAACCAAAACTGAAATAAATAAACCTAAAATAATTAAACTACACTAAATTAAATTAAAAAATAAACCTAAATAAAAATAGAAACTAAAATAAACTAAAAGAAATAAAAAAATTAACCTTAACCGATCAGTTTACTTAATTTTAAAGAAAAAACCCTAAACCCTAAATCTTAAACCCAAACCCTAAACCCTAAACCATAAACCCTAAAACTAACCCTAAACTTATAATACTAAACCTATAACAGTAAACCCTAAACCCTAAACATTAAACTCTAAAGAACCCTAAACCCTAATTGTAAAACCTAAACCCTCAAAGCATAAATCCTAAACCCTAACCTTAAACCCTAAACCCTAAACCCTAAACCCTAAACCCCAAACCCTAAACCTAAACATAAAGTAACTAAATAAATTAAAAATTTTACCTAAACCCTAAAATAGAATAAACATAAACCTAAACCCTAAGAATGGGCAAAACATTGACGTCTAGAACATCACCGTCAACTAGGCTCAGTCTGGATCTAGCGGTGGAGGCAAAAGTGGAGGTGGCAGTTATCGCTATGATGGTGGGGGATCTAAAGGTGCTGGTGGATATGGAGGTGGTGGTCGGGGCAGTGGTGGTTATGGAAGCGGGACGAGCGACCGAGGTTACAAACATGGTGGTAGCGGAGGGAGAGATTAGGGATATGATGCTGGATCCCGCTACTCAAGAGGCCGAGGTGGTTCTGTTGGGAACTAAAGAAACTAGAGAATGGTCGATCCGATCTACTGCTTATGGAACTATGTCTTTATAGTAGAGACGGTTCTAATTATCTATGGTTTTTTATTTGCACTATGCATGCTCATTTTTTATCTATGTCCTCGCTTGTGTCTTAAAAAACTTGTTGTGTTACTTGGTTGATGAAATCAGAAAGAAGATATGTTAAACTTGAATTTCTCTATCTAAAAAACATAACCAAAAATCCTAAGCTAAAACCTGAACCATGAACCTAAAACCTAGACCGTAAATCCCAACAAAAAAAAGTAAAAAAATAAAAAAAATCCCTAACCCTAAATCATAAACCCTAAAATTAACCCTAACCCGTAAACTTACAACCCTAAACCCTAAACCTTAAACTCTAAAACTCTAATCCCTAAACTCTAAAAACTAAAAACCTAAAAACCTAAACCTAAACTAAATAAAACCTAAAAATAAAATAAATAATAAAACCTAAAACTAAATAAAATAAAGGAATAAATAAAACAAAAAACCTAAATTAAAATGTGATCCTAAACTTAAAAATAAAATAAAATAAAAAATAAAAATAAACTAAAATAAAATATATGAAAACCTAAACTAAACTAAAAAAATAAAATAAACTTAAGAGTAAAAAACCTAAATAAATAAAAATTAAGCATTAAATAAAAATAAAATAAAATAAAAACTAAAGGAAAACCTAAACCTAAAAATAAAACTGAAAAATAAATAAAAAATAAAATCTAAACCCTAAATTAAGAAAAAACCCTAAAAATAAAATATAAATAAAATAAACAAAATAAAAAAAACCAAAACCTAAACTAAAATAAACTAAATTAAATAAAATAAAACTTAAACCTAAACTAAATAAAATAAAATAAACTATAAATAAACCTAAACCTAAACTAAAAAAATAAAACCTAAAAATAAACCTAAAATAAAAACCTAAAACCAAAACCTAAAAAAAAAATCTAAACCTAAACCTAAAAATAAAAAATAAAACCTAAACCTAAAAAATAAAATAAAAATAAAACTCAATAAAAAAAATAAACCTAAACCTGAACTCGAACCTAAAAAATAAACTAAAATAAAAACCCTAAACTAAAAATAAATAAACCTAAAATAAATTAACTAAACTAAATTAAAATAAAAAATAAACCTAAATAAAAATTATATAATAAACTAAAATAAATTAAAAATAAATTAAATAAACTTAAACCTACTGGTTTAATTAATTTTAAAAGTATATATAAATCCCCTACATCGTAAGTCGTAAACCCTAAACTGTAAACCCTAAACAGTAATACTAATCCTAAACCCTAAACTCTAAATCTACAACACTAAACTTACAACATTAAACGCTAAACCCTAAAAAATCCTAAACCCTAAATCGTAAACCTTAAACCCTAAACTCTCAACCTTAAACCATAAACCCTAAACCCTAAACCTTAAACCATAAACCCTAAACCCTAAACCCTAACCCTGAATCCTAAACCCTAAAAGCATAAACCCTAAACCCTAAACCCTAAACTCTAAACCATAAACCCTAAACCCCGGTTAAGCTAATTTTTACAAAATGTGATCTTAAAGAAGTCAACGAAGAGGTTGTGAAATATAATGTTGGTGCTCCTGTTTGTGTTATTTTTGTTGTACCTATTGATTTTGTGGTTCCTCCAGGCAATATTAGTCTAGATCCTTCATAGACGCCTTTCTTCCAGCTTCTCAACATCCCAACTAAGATAAATAAAGGTACTATTGAAATTATCACCTGATTGAGCTAGATAAAATAGGCAATGAGTTGGGATCCTCAGAGGCTGCTCTCCTCACAAAGTTGGGTATTAGGCCATTCTCTAATGGCCTTGTCTTCCAGTCTGTGTATGATGAAGGTTCGGTGTTCAGTCCTGAGGTGCTGGACCTCACTGAAGATGATCTCATTGTGAAGTTTTTGGCATGCCTTTCAATGATCACATCTCTCTCAGTTGCCCTCTATTATCCCACCCTTGCTGTAGCGCCCCACATGTTCATCAACACTTACAAGAATTTCCTCTCCATCGCAATTGGCACTGATTATACATACCCATGAGCCGAGAAGGTTAAGAAGTATTTGAATGATAGTAGTAAATTTGATGTGGCAATTGCGCCTGATGCTTCTGCTACTCCTACTGCAATAGTGGAAGAGACGAAGAGCCTACTGAGGAATCTGATGATGATATGGGTTTAACCTTGTTCGACTAAGCTTTGTTGGCCTTCTATAAAATCAAATTTTGTTATCTTTAGGAGTTAAAATCATTTTGTGAAATACTATTTTTGTGAAGTTTTGAATTGCATTTTTTTAATCCTCTTTTATTAGTTATTAAAAGATAATGTCTTGTTAGACTTAGTAATTTCATATTTGTTATGAAATCATTTGAGTTAAAAAAAATCCTAAATCCTAAACCCTAAACCCTAACTATAAACCTTAAACCCTAAACCGTAACTGAAAACTCTAAACCCTAAACACTAAATATAAACCTAGAGTAACTAAATAAATAAAAAAATAAACCTAAACCTAAACCTAAACCCTAAGAATGGGTAGAACCTTGACAGTAGGAACATCACCATCAATCAAGCTCAGTCTAGCTCTGGTGGTGGAGGCGAAGGTGGAATCGACAGTTATCATAGTGGTGGTGGGGTATCTGGAGGTGCTAGTGGATATGGAGGTGGTTGTTAGAGAAATTATGGTTATGGAGGTGGGAGGAGTGATAGAGGTTACAGCAGTGATGGTGGCGGAGGGAGAGATCCAGGATATAATGGTGGATCCCACTACTCGAGAGGCTGGGTAGTTTTGATGGGAATTGGAGAAACTGAAGAAATATCAATCTGATCTGTTACTTCGAGAACTGTGTCTTTACAATAGAGACAAATTGATTTATCTTGGGCATTTGATTTGCTCTATGTGTGCTCATTTTTTATCTAAGTCATCGCTTGGGTCTTAGAAAACTTGGTGTGTTACTTGGTTGACAAAATCCCAAAGAAGAAATGTTGAATATAAATTTGTTTTATGTAAAAAAAACCAAAAACTTTAAACCCTAAACTAAAACCTAAACCTTAGGGCCAAAACCTAAGCCCTAAACCCTAAACCCTAAACCTCAAACCATAAAAATAAATAAAAACAAATAAAAATAAAAAATAAGAAAATAAAAAAACCCTAACCTTAAACCGTAAACCCTAAAACTAACCCTAAATAATAAACCTTAAACCTACAACCATAAACCCTAAACTCTAAATCCTAAAACCCTAAACCCCAAACCCAAAATCCTAAACCTAAACCCTAAATCCTAAACCCTAAACCCTAAACCCAAAACCCTAAACCCTAAAACCCTAAACCCTAAACCCTAACCCTAAACCGTAAACCCAAAACCCAAAACCCTAAACCTAAACCTAAAGTAACTAAATAAATTATAAAATAAATTGAAACCCTAAAACCTAATAAACCAAAACCCTAAGAATGGGCAGAACTTTGATGGTAGGAAAATCACCAAGAACCAGACTAAGCCTAGATCTAGCGATGGTGGAGAAGTTGGAGGTGACGATTAGCATAGTGGTGGTGCAGGATGTGGAGGTCCTGGTGGAAATGGAAGTGGTGGTCAGAGTAGTGGTCATTGTGGAGGCAAGAGGAGCGACGGAGGTTACTGTCATGGTGGTGGCAGAGGGAGAGATCGGGGATATGATGGTGGATCCACTGGAGAAATCAAGAACGACCATCGACGATCTTCTTATGGAACGTGTCTTTCTGAGAGATAGTTCTAATTATCTAGGGTTTTTGATTTCCTCTATGCGTGCTCATTTTTTATCTATGTCGTCACTTCTATCTTAAAAAACTTGGTGTGTTACTTGGTTGATGAAATTGACAAGAAAAAAATGTTGAATCTAAATTTGTTCTCCATTAAAAAAACTAAAAATCCTAAACCCTAAACTAAAACCTAAACCTTAAACCTAAACGCTAAACCCTAAACCCTAGTAATAAAAAATAAAAAAATAAAAAATCCTAACCCTAAAGCCTAACCCTAAAACTAACCCTAAACCCTAAACACTAAACCCTAAACCTACAACCATAAATCCTAAGCCCTAAACCATAAAACCCTAAACCTAGAACCCAAAACCCAAAACCCAAAACCCAAAACCCAGAACCCTAAACCCTAAACCCTAAACCCTAAACCCTAAAAACCCTAAACCATAAATTCTAAACACTAGACCCTAAGCACTAAACCCTAACCACTAATCCCTAAACCTTGAACACTAGCCCTAAACCCTAAACCCTAAACCCTAAACTTTAAGCCCTAAAAACCTAAACCTAAACTAAATAAAACATTAAAATAAAATAAAAAAACTAAACATAAATAAAATAAAATAAAAACCTAAAACAAAAAATAAACCTAAACCTAAAAATAAAATAAAATGAAAATAAAAATAAACTAAAATATAATAAATAAAAACATAAATTAAACTTAAAAATAAAGTAAACCTAATAATAAAAAACCTAAATAAAATAAAAATAAAATAAACCTAAAATAAAAAAATAAAAATAAAATGAAAACCTGAACCTACAAATATAAATCTAAAAATGAATAAAAAATAAAATCTAAACCCTAAACTTAAAAAAAAAATCTAACCTAAAATAAAAATAAAATTAACAAAATAAAATAAACCTAAACCTAAACTAAAATAAACTAAACTAAAATAAATAAAGCCTAAACCTTAACCTAAAATAAACTAAACCTAAACCTAATCCTAAACCAAAACAAAATAAAAAAATTAAAAATAAACCTAAACCTAAACTGAAAAATATAACCTAAAAATAAACCAAAAACAAAAACCTAAAACCTAAACATAAAAAAATAAAATAAAAACCCAAACCTATACCTTATGAAAAAAACCTAAACTTAAAAAAATAATAATAATAAAAAACTCAACTAAAAATAAACTTAAACCTAAACCTAATCCTTAAAAATAAACTAAAATAAAAAACCTATATTAAAATAAATAAATTAAATGAATAAAAAATAAAAAATAAACCTAAAAAAAATTAAAAAATAAAATAAACTAAAAAAATAAAAAATAAACTAAGTAAACTAAATAAACCTAAACTTACTAGTTTACTTAATTAAAAAAAAAACTAAAACCCTAAATCCTAAACGCTAAACCCTAAAAGTAACCCAAAATCCTAAACCCTAAACCTACAACACTAAACCTATAACCGTAAACCCTAAACCCAAAAAATAACTAAACCCTAATCCCAAAACCCTAACCTTAGACCCTAAACCTAGAAAGGATAAACCCTAAACCCCAAACCTTAAACCTAAACTTAAAGTAACTAAATAAATTAAAAAATAAACCTAAACCTTAAAACCTAAAAGACCTAAACCTAAACTCTAAGAATGTGCATAACCTTAACGACAGGAACATCACCGTCAACTAGACTCAGTCTAGATTTGGCAGTGGAGGCGAAAGAGGAGGCAGCTATTTTCGTAGTGGTCGTGGGGGATCTAGAGGTGTTGGTGGATATGAAGGTGGTGGTCGGAGTAGTGGTGGTTATCGAGGTGGGAGGAGCGACGAAGGTTAGAGCTGTTGTCATGGCAGAGGGAGAGATTGAGGATATAATGGTGTATCCCTCTACTCAAGAGGCCAGGGTGGTTCTGATGGGAACTGGAGAAACTGAAGAATGACCGATCCGATCTGTTGCTTTTGGAACTATGTCTTTATGGTAGAAATGGTTCTAGTTATCTTGGGTTTTTGATTTGTTCTATGTGTGCTCATTTTTTTATCTATGTCATCACTTCTATGATAACTTGGTGTGTTACTTGGTTGATGAAATCGAGAAAAAGAAATGTTCAATCTAAATTTGTTCTATATAAAAAAAAACTAAAACCCTAAACCCTAAACTAAAATATGAACCCTAAACTTAAAAGCTAAACCCTAAGTCCTAAACCCTAAACACTAAACCCTAGAAATAAATAATAAATAAATAAAACCCTAAACCCAAAACCTACAACTCTAAATCCTAAACCCTAAACAATAAAACCATAAACCCTAAACCTTAAACCATAAAACCCTACACCCTAAACCCTAAACCCTAAAAGCTTAAACCATAAAACCCTAAACCCTAAACCCAAAGCCCTCTACTCTAAACCCGAACCCTAAACCATAATCCATAAACCCTAAACTAGCTAAATTAATTAAAACCTAAAACCTAATAAACCTAAACCTAAACCATAAGAATGGGTCAAACCCTGATGGCAAGAACATCACCGTCAACTAGGCTCAACCTAGATCTGGTGATGGAGGTGAAGGCAGAGGCGATATTTATCATAGTGGTGTTGGGGGATCTGGAGGTGTTGGTGGATATGGAGGCTGTGGTAAAAAATAGTGGTCATTATATAGGTGGGAGGAGCCACTAAGGTTATAGCCATGGTGGTGGCAGAGGGAGAGAAGAGATATGAAGGTGGATCCCTCTACTTGAGAGGCCAGGGTGGTTCTAATGGTAATTGGAGAATCAAGAACAAGATCCGACTGCTTATGGAACCTTTCTAGAGAGAGCTTCTAGTTATCTAGGGTTTTTGATTTGCTCTATGTGTGCTAAAATTTGATCTATGTCATCGTTTGTATCCTAGAAAACTTAGTGTGTTACTTGGTTGATGAAATTGAGAAGAAGAAATGATGAATCTGAATTTGTTCTTTGTTAAAAAAAGCTAAAAATCCTAAACCCTAAACCCTTAAAATAAATAAAAAATAAAAAACCCCAATCATAAATACTAAACCCTTAAACTAATCCTAAACTGACCACCCTAAACCTTAAACCCTAAACCCTAAACCCTAAAACCCTAAACCCTAAACCCTAAACCCTAAACCCTAAAACCCTAAACCCTAAATCCTAAACCCTAAACCCTAAGCACTAAAACCTATAACCCTAAACCCTAAACCCTCAACCCTAAACCCTAAAAACTTAAAACCCAAAACTTAAACTAAACAAAACCTTAAAATAAAATAAATCAAAAAACCTAAACCTAAATAAAATAAAATACATATAATATAATAAAAACCTAAACTAAAACTTAAACCTAAACATAAACCTAAAAATAAAATAGAATAAAAAATAAAAGCTAAACTAAAATAAATAAATAAAATCCTAAACTAAACTAAAAAAATAAAATAAACCTAAAAATAAAAACCTACATAAAATAAAAACTAAATAAAAAATAATAATAAAATATACCTAAAATAATATAAAATAAAAACCTAAACCAAAAAAATAAACAAAAATAAATATAACATAAAAATGAATAAAAAATAAAACCTAAACCTTAAACTAGAAAAAACATAAACTTAAAATAAGCAAATAAAAATAAACTTAAACCTAAACTAAAATAAACTAAACTAAAATTAATAAAACCTAAACCTAAACCTAAAATAAACTAAACCTATACCCTAAACGCAATAAAATAAAATAAACTAAAAATAAACCTAAACCTAAACTAAAAAATAAAACCTAAAAATAAACCTAAAACATAAACCTAAAAAAATAAAATAAAAACCTAAACCTAATCCTAAAATAAAAAATAAAACCTAAACCTAAAAATTACCATAAAAAATTAAACTTAAAAATAAACATAAATCGAAACATAAACTTAAAAAATAAACTAAAATAAAAAACCAAAATTAAAATAAATAAACCTAAAATAAATATAATGAACTAAATAAAAATAAAAAGATAAACCTAATTAAAAAATAAAGTAAACTAAAATAAATAACCAATAAACTAAACAAACTAAAAAAACCTAAACCTTAATTCTCTAAACCATAAACCTTAATTCCTAAACCCTATAACCCTAAACCTTAAACCCTATACCCTAAACCCTAACACCCTAAACCCTAAAGTCTAAACTAACCCTAAATAATAAACCCTAAACCCTAAAAGGCCTAAACCCTAAAGCCTAAAGTCTAAACCCTAAACCTTAAACCCTAAAACTAACCATAAACCTTAAACCCTGAAACTGCTACACTAAACCAACAACCCTAAACCCTAAACCCAAAATCTTAAACCCTAAAAAACCCTAAACACTAAACCCAAAAAGAATAAACCCTAAAACCCTAAACCCTAAACCCTAAACCCTAAACCCGAACCATAACCATAAACCCAAAAACCTAAAACCCTAAACACTTAAAAACCTAAATCTAACTAAATAAAACCTAAAAATAAAATAAATAAATAACCTAAACCTAAATAAAATAATAAAATTAAAAAGATAAAAATCTAAATTAAAACCTAAACTTAAACCTAATAATAAAATAAAATAACAAAAAGGCTAAACTAAACTAAAAAATATAATAAACCAAAGAATAAAAAATCATAATAAATTAAATACTAAATGTAATTAAAAATACAATTAAATAAAAATTAAATAAAAACCTAAACTTAAAATATAATCCGAAAAATAAAACCTAAAAATAAAAAAAATATAACCTAAACCTTAAATTAAAAAAAAAACCTAAACCCTAAACTAAAAACTAACCCTAAACCTAAAATAAAAATAAATTAAATAAAATAAAATAAACGAAAACCAAAAACTAAAATTAAATAAACTAAAATAAATTAAACCTAAGCATAAACCTAAAATAAACTAAACCTAAACCTAAACCAAAACTAAATAAAATAAAAAAACTAAAAATAAACTTAAATTGAAACTAAAAAATTAAACCTAAAATTAAACCTAAAATAAAAACATAAAACCTAAACCTAAAAAAATATAATAAAAACCTAAATCTAAACCTAAAAATATAAAATATAACATAAACCTAAAAAATAAAATAAACTTAAAACTCAACTATTAAATAAACATAAGCCTAAACCTAAACCTAAAACATAAACTAAAATAAAAAACCTAAACTAAAATAAATAAACTTAAAATAAATAAATAAAATTAATAAAAATAAAAAATAAACCTAAATGAAAATACAAAATAAAATAACCTAAAATAAATAAAGAATAAACTATATAAACCTAAACCTACTACTTTATTTAATTTAAAAAAACCCCCTAAACCCTAAACCCTAAACCCTAATCCTAAACCCTAACCTCTAAAAGCATAAACCTTAAAACCTTAAACCCTAATCCCTAAACCCTATGCCATACACCCTTAACCCAAAATAATAAACCCTAAGCCCTAAACCCTAATCCTAAACCCTAAACACTAAACCTCTAACCCTAAACCTATACCGAAAGTAACTAAATAAATTAAAAATTAAACCTAAACCATAAAACCTAATAAGCCTAAACCTAATCCTAAACCTTGAGAATGGGTAGAACCTTGACCATATACTAAAAATTAAAAAGAATAAATGTTGAATCTAAATTTGTTCTCTGTTAAAAAAAACCAAAAACATAAACCTTAAACTAAAACATGAACCCTAGTCCTAAAACCTAAACCCTAAACCCTAAACACTAAAGACCCTAAACCCTTAATCCTAAAACCATAAACCTTAAACCTTAAATCCTAAATCCTAAACCCTAAACCCCAAACCCTAAACTCTAAACCCTAAACCCTTAACTAACCCAAAACATTAAAAAGTTAAAAACCTATACCTAAACCAAATAAAACTACAAATAAAATAATTAATTAAACCTGAATAAAAATAAAATAATAAAATAATAACCTAAACTAACATCTAAACCTAAACCTAAAAAGGAAATAAAATAAAAAAATAAGAACTAAATTAACTTAAAATAAATAAAAACCTAACTAACCTATGAAATAAAAAACCAAAATAAAATAAAATAAAATGTTAAATAAAAAAAAATAAACCAAAAATAAAATAAAATAAAAACTAAAATAAAAACCAAACCTAAAAAATAAACCTAAAAATAAATAAAAATTAAAACCTAAGCCTTAAAGAAAAAAAGAACTTAAACCTAAACTAAACAAAATAAAATAAACCTAAACCTAAGCTAAAATAAATTAAACAAAAATAAATAAAACCTAAACATAAACCTAAAATAAACTAAACCTAAACCCTCAACTAAATAAAATAAAATAAACTAAAAACAAACCTAAACCTAAACTGATAAATAAAACCTAAAAATAAACCAAAAATAAAAACCTAAAATAAAACTTAAAAAAATAAAATAAAAACCTAAACCTAAGACTAAAAATAAAAAATAAAACCTAAACATATAAAATAAAATAAAAATTAACATAAACCTAATCCTAAACCTAAAAAATAAACTAAAACAAAAAATCTAAACTAAAAAAATAAACCTAAAATAAATAAACTAAACTATATAAATATAAAACATAAACCTAAATAAAAATAAGTAAAATAAAATAAAATAAAATAAAAATAAACTAAATAAACTTAAACCTACCAGTTTAATGAATTTTAAAAAAAAAACCTTAAATCCTAAACCCTAAGATCTAAAACTAACCCTAAACCCTATACCCTAAACCTACAACCCTAAACCTTAAACCCTAAAAATCCTTAAACCCTAAACCATAAAACCTAAATCTTAAACCCTAAACCCTAAAACCCTAAGCCCTAAACCCTAATCCTAAACCCTAAACCCTAAACCCCTAACCCTAAACCTATACCGAAATAACTAAATAAATTAAAAATTAAACCTAAACCATAAAACCTAATAAGCCTAAACCTAATCCTAAACTGAATGGGTGAACCTTGACCATATACTAAAATTAAAAAAAGAATAAATGTTGAATCTAAATTTGTTCGTTAAAAAACCAAAACATAAACCCTATACTAAAATGAACCCTAGTCCTAAACCTAAATCCTAAACCCTAACAAGAAAGAATTCTAAACCTCAATCCTAAAACCAAACCTAAACTAAATCAAACCCTAAACCTAACCCTAAACCCTAAACCCTTAACTAACCTTAAACATTAAAAAGTTAAAAACCTATACCTAAACCAAATAAAACTACAAATAAAATAATTAAATAAACCTAAAAAAATAAAATAATAAAATAATAACCTAAACTAACACCTAAACCTAAACCTAAAAAGGAAATAAAATAAAAAAATAAAAACTAAATTAACTTAAAATAAATAAAAAGCTAACTAACCTATGAAATAAAAAACCAAAATAAAATAAAAACAAAATGTTAAATAAAAATAAAATAAACCAAAAATAAAATAAAATAAAAACTAAAATAAAAACCAAACCTAAAAATAAATAAAAAATAAAACCTAAGCCTTAAACTAAAAAAAAGAACTTAAACCTAAAATAAACAAAATAAAATAAACCTAAACCTAAGCTAAAATAAAATAAATTAAAATAAATAAAACTGAAACATAAACCTAAAATAAACTAAACCTAAACCCTGAACTAAATAAAATAAAATAAACTAAAAACAAACCTAAACCTAAACCGATAAATAAAACCTAAAAATTAATCGAAAATAAAAACCTAAAATAAAGCCTAAAAAAATAAAATAAAAACCTAAACATATAAAATAAAATAAAAATAAACATAAACCTAAACCTAAACCTAAAAAATAAACTAAAATAAGAAATCTAAACTAAAAAAAATAAACCTAAAATAAATAAACTAAACTATATAAATATAAAAAATAAACTTAAATAAAAATAAATAAAATAAAATAAAATAAAATAAAAATAAACTAAATAAACTTAAACCTACCAGTTTAATGAGTTTTAAAAAAAAACCCTAGATCCTAAACCCTAAGATCTAAAACTAACCCTAAACCCTATACCCTAAACCTACAACCCTAAACCCTAAACCCTAAAAAACCCTAAACCCTAAACCATAAAACCTAAATCCTACGCCCTAAACCCTAAAACCCTAAACCCTAAATCCTAAACTAACCTTAAACCCTAAGATAACCCTAAACTACAAACCCTAAAACCCCAAACCTTAAACCTTAAACTAACCCTAAGCCCTAAATCCTAAACCCTAAAAACACTAAACCCTAAAGCATAAACACTAAACCCTAAATTAACTCTAAACCTTAAGCTAACCCTAAACCTTAAACCCTAAAGCCTAAACATTTAACCTTAAACCTTAAAGCCTAATCCTAAACCCTAAACCTTAAAACCCTAAACCCTAAAACCCTAAACCCTAAAGCCTAAAACCTAAAAACCTAAACCTAAGCTAAATAAAACCATAACATAAAATAAATAAAAGAACATAAACCTCAATAAAATATAATAAATAAAATAAACATAAAATAAAAATAAAATAATCCTAAAATAAAATAAAATAAAATAAAATAGATACTATATATAAAAACCTAAACAAAAAAAGTAAACCTAAAAATAAATAAATAATAAAACCTAAACCCTAAACTAAAAAAACTTAACCTAAAATAAAAATAAAATAAGCAAAATAAAATAATCCTAAACCTAAACTAAAATAAGTAAAACCTAAACCTAAACATAAAATAAACTAAACCTAAACTAAATAAAATAAAATAAACTAAAAATAAATTGAAACCTAAACTAAACATAAAGCATAAAAATAAACCATAAATAAAAATCTAAAATTTGAACCTAAAAAAATAAAATAAAAACCTAAACCTAAACCTAAAGGTAAAAAAATAAAACCTACACATATAAAATAAAATAAAAATAAAACTCAACTAAAAAATAAACATAAATCAAAACCTAAACCTAAAAAATAAAATAAAAAACCCAAACTAAATAAATAAACCTAAAATAAATAAGCTAAACTAAATAAAAATGAAAAATAAACCTAAATATAAATAAATCATATAATAAACTAAAATAAATAAATAAGTAAACTAATTTAACCTAAACTTACCAGTTTACTTAATTTTTTTTTTAAAAAAGAACAAAAATCCTAAATCCCAAACCTTAAACCCTAAACCTACAACCCTAAACCCTAAACCCTAAAAAACCCTAAACCCTAAACTTAATCCCTAACCCTAAACCCTAAACCATAAAAGCACAAACCCATAAATCATAAATCGTAAACCCTGAACAATAAACCATGAACACTAACCCTAAACCCTAAACCCTAAACCCTAAACCCCAAACATCAAACCCTAAACCTAAACCTAAAGTAACAAAATAAATTAAAAAATAAATTTAATCCCTAAAACATAATAAACTTTAACCTAAACCCTAAGGGGCAGAACCTTGATGGCAAGAACATCACCGTCAGTCAGGCTTAATCTAGATATGGCATTGAGCTGAAGCAGGAGGCGGCAGTTACCATAGTGGTGGTGGGGGATCTAGAGGGGCTGTGGATATGGAGGTGGTGGTCGGAGCAGTGGTGGTTATGGAGGCAGGAGGAGCGATGAAGGTTACAGTCATGGTGGTGGCAGAGGGAGAGATCAGGGATATGATGGTGGATTCCGCTACTCGAGAGATCAGGGTGGTTCTAATGGGAACTCGAGAAACTAAAAAATGATCGATCTGATCTGTTGCTTATAGAACTGTGTCTTTATGGTAGAGATGGTTCAAGTTATCTAGGGTGCTTGATTTGCTCTATGCGTGCTCACTTTTTATCTCTATCATCGCTTTCATCTTAGAAAACTTAGAGTGTTACTTGGTTGATGAAATCAAAAAGAAGAAATGTTGAATCAAAAATTGTTCCCTATTAAAAAAAACCAAAAACCCAAAACACTAAACTAAAACTTAAACCTTAACCCTAAAACCTAAACCATAAACCCTAAACCCTAAACCTTAAACCCTAAACCCTAAACCTTAAACTAACCTTAAATCATAAATCGTAAAAAGCTAAAAACCTAAACATAAACTAAATAAAACATAAAGAAATAAATAAATAAATAAACCTAAACCAAAATCAAATAAAAAAACAAAAGAAAATAAAAACATAAACTAAAACCTAAACTTAAACCTAAACCTAAAAAAAATAAAAAATTAAAACTAAAAACTAAATTAAAATAAAAAAAATAAAAACCTAAACTAAACTAAAAACTAAAAACCTATAAATAAAAAACCTAAATAAAATAAAACCTTAACATAAAATAAAAATAAAAATAAAATAAACATAAGGTAAAATAAAAATAAAGACTAAATAAAAACCTAAACCTAAATAATAAACCTAAAAATAAAACCTAAAATTAAATAGAAAAATAAAATCTAAACCTTAAGCTTGAAAAAAAACCTAACCCAAAAATAAAAATAAAATAAACATTAACCTAAACTAAAATAAACAAAACCTAAACTTAAACCTAAACTAAACTAAACCTAAACCTAAACCTAAACTAAATAAAATAAAATAAACTTAAAATAAACCTAAGCCTAAACTAAAAAATAAAACCTAAAATAAAAACCTAAAAGCTAAACCTGAAATAATAAAATAAAAACACAAAAATAAAAAATAAAACCTAAACATAAAAAATAAACTAAAATTAAAATCCTAACCTAAAATAAATAAACATAAAATAAATAAACTAAACTAAATAAAAATAAAAATATACCTAAATTAAAATATAAAATAAACTAAATATACCAAAACCTACCAATTTGTTTAATTTTTTTCAAAAAAAAACCTAAACCCTAAACCCTAAACACTAAACACTAAATCCTAAAACCTAAACCCTAAAACTAACCCTAGACCCTAAACTCTAAACCTACAACCCTAAACCTTAAACCCTAAACCCTAAACTCTAAATAACCCTTAACCCTAAACCTTAAACCCTAAAACCTAATAAACCTAAACCTAAACCTAAACCTTAGAATAGGTAGAACCTTGATGGCAGAAACATCATCGTCAACCAAGCTCAATCTAGATCTGGCGGTGGAGGTGAAGGTGGAGACGGTGGTTATCGCAGTGGTGGTGGGGGATCCTAAGGTGCTGGGGGATATGGAGGTGGTGGTCAGAGCAGTGGAGGTTATGGTGGCAGGAGGAGTGACAGAGGTTCAGCCGTGGTGGTGGTGGAGGGAGAGAATATGATGGTAGATCCCACTACTGAGAGGACGGGGTTGAGACTGGAAAACTAAAGAACAATTTTTAATTTTCTCTATGAGCTTGTCTCATAGAAAATTGAATCTAAATTTGTTCTATGTTAAAAAATAATAATAATAAAAACCCTAAACCCTAGACCTAAAACCTAAATCATAAACCCTAAACCCTACAAACCCTAAACCATAAACCCTAAATCATAAACCCTAAACCCTAAACCTAACCCTAAACCATATACCTTAAAACCTTAAACTCTAAACCCTAAACTAACCTTAAACCCTAAACCCTAAACCCTAAACCCAAAACCTTAAAAACCTTAAAAACCCTAAACCTTGAAGCTAAAACCACAAACTTTAAACCCTAAACCCTAAACTAACCTTAAACCCTAAACTAACCCTAAATCGTAAACCCTAAATCCTGAAACCCCTAAACCCTAAGGCCTAAACACTAAACCCTAAACCCTAAACCGTAATCCTAAACACTAAACCCTAAAGCCCTAAACCATAAACCAGAACCCTAAACCATAAACCCTAAACCCCAACCCTAAAACCAAAAACCTAAACCTCTAAATAAAACCTAAAAATAAAATAAATAAAACCTAAACTAAACCTAAAATAAAATAAAACTAATAAAATAAACTAAAATAAAATATATAAAACCTAAACTAAACTAAAAAATAAAATAAACCTAAGAATAAAACTTAAATAAAATAAAACTAAATGTAAAATAAAAAATAATAAACAGCCTAAAATAAAATATAATAAAAACTAAATAAAAACCTAAACATTAAAAATTAAACTAGAAATAAATAAAAAATAAAACATAAAACACTAAACTAAAAAAAAACCTAAACCTAAAATAAAAATAAAATAAACAAAATAAAATAAATGTAAACCTAAACTAAAATAAACTAAATTAAAATAAATAAAACCTATACCTAAACTTAAAATAAACTAAACCTAAACCCCAAACTAAATAAAATAAATTATACTAAAAACAAACCTAAACCTAAACTAAAAAATAAAAACCTAAAAATAATCATAAAATAAAAACTTAAAACCTAAAACTAAAATAAATAAAAAAACTAAACATAAATAAAATAAAAATATAAACTACAACCTAAACCTAAACCTAAACCTAAAAATAAAAAAAAAAAACTAAACTAAAATAAAATAAAATAAAACCTAAACAAAACACAAAATAAAAAACCTAAAATAAAAATGAACTAAACTTAAAATAAAGTAAAATTAAAACAAAATAAGAACCTAAACCAACAAAATAAATATAAAAATAAATAAAAAATAAATAGATAAAAACCCTAACCCAAAACCCTAAACTCTAAACCACGTAACCTACAACCCTTAACCCTAAACCCTAAACCCTAAAAAGCTAAAAACCTAAACCTAAACTAAATAAAACCTATGTGTAAAATAAATAAATAAAACTAAACCAAAATAAAATAAAAAACCTAAACCACAATAAAATAAAACTAAAATAAAATTAAAACATAAACTAACCCCTAAACCTAAATGTAGAAAGAAAATAAAATAAAATAAAACTAAACTAAAATTATATAAACGAAAACCTAAACTAAATAAAAAAATAAAAAACCTAAACAAAATAAAAACTAAATCTAAACTAAAAATAAGATAAACATAAAAAAATAAAATAAAAAATAAATAAAAACCTAAAAATAAAACCTAAAAATAAATAAAAAAGAAAACCTAAATCCTAAACTAAAAAAAAAAAACCTAAACAAAAAATAAATTTAAAATAAGCCTAAGCCTAAACTAAAATAAATAAAACCTAAACCTAAAATCAACTAAACCTAAATGAAAAGGTAAACTAAATAAAATAAAATTAACTAAAAATAAACCTAAACCAAAACTAAAAAATAAAATCTAAAAATAAACCTAAAATAAAAACCTAAAACCTAAACCTAAAAAAATAAAATAAAAACCAAAACCTAAGCCTAAAAAAAACCTAAACCTACAAAATAAAATAAAAATAAAAATAAACTAAAAAGATAAACCTAAACCTAAACATAAAGCTAAAAAATAAATAAAAATAAAAAAAATCTAAACTAAAATAAATAAACTAAGCTAAAAATAATAAAAAATAAAATAAACTAAAATAAATAAAAATAAACCAAATAAACCTAAACCTACAAGTTTACTTAATTTTTTTAAAAAAATCATCCTAAATTCTAAACCATAAACCCTAAACCCTAAAAACTAAACCAACAACCCTAAACCCTACACCCTAAAAAACCCTAAACTCTAAAGCCTAATCCATAACCCTATACCCTAAACCCTATAAGCATAAACCCTAAAACCTAAAACCCTAAACCCTAAACCATAAACCCTAAACACTAAACCTTAAACACTAGCTCTAAACCCTAAACCCTAAACCTAATCCTAAAATAACTAAATAAATTAAAAAGTAAACCTAAATCCTAAAACCTAATAAACTTAAACATAAACCTAAATCCTAAAACCTAATAAACCTAAACCTAAACCTAAACCCTAAAAATTAGCAAAACCTTGATGGTAGGAATATCATCATCAGTCGCACTCAATCTAGATCTGGCAGTGGAGGCGAAGGCGGATAGGGCCATTATCGTAGTGGTGGTGGGGGATATGGAGGTGTTGGTGGATATGGAGGTGTTGGTGAGCAGTGGTGGTTATAGAGTCTGGAGGAGCGATGAAGGTTACAACCGTGGTGGTGGCGAAGGGAGAAATTAGGGATATGATGCTGGATCCTGCAACTCGAGAGGCCAAGGTGGTTCCGAAGGTAATTGGAGAAACTAAAGAATGACCGATTCAATCTATTGCTTATGGAACTATGTCTTTATAAAATAGACAGTTCTAGTTATTTAAGGTTTTTTATTTTCTCTATGAGTGCTCATTTTTTATTTATGTATTCTCTTGTGTCTTAAAAACCTTGGTTTGTTACTTGGTTGATGAAATCAAAATAAAGAAATGTTGAATATCAATTTATTCTTTGTTAACAAATAACCAAAAACTTGAAACTATAAACTAAAACTTGAACCCTAAACCTAAAATGTAAACACTAAACCCTAAAACCCCCAAATCCTAAACCCTAAACTATAAACCCTAAAACCTAAACACTAAACACTAAACCCTATACACTAAAACTTACAACCCTAAACCCTAAACCCTAAACCCTAAACCCTAAAAACCTAAAAACCTAAGTTAAACTAAATAAAACCTAAAATAAAATAAATAAAAAAACTTTAACCCAAATAGAATAAAAAAATAAAATAAAATAAAACCCTAAACCTAAACCTAAAAATAAAATAAAATAAATTAATAAAAATATACTAAAATTAAATAAATAAAAACCTAAACTAAACTAAAAAAAATAAACCTAAGAATAAAAAAATAAAATAAATAATATAAACTAAACCTAAGCCTAAGCTAAAACTAAACTAAAATAAATAAAACCTAAACCTAAACCTAAACTAAATAAAATAAAATAAACTAAAAATAAATCTAAACTTAAACTAAAAAATAAAACTTAAAAATAAACCTAAAATGAAAAACTAAAATGTAAACCTAATAAAATAAAATAAAAATCTAAACCTCAAAATATAATAAAATAAAAAATAAAAATGAAACTAAATTAAAAGAAGTAAAATCCCAAACTAAACTAAAAAATAAAATAAACCTAAAAGTAAAACCTAAACGTATAATAAAAATAAAATCAACCAAAAATAAAAAAAAAATAAAAACTAAATAAAAACCTAAACTTGAATAATATACCTTAAAATATAACTTAAAAATAAATAAAAAATAAAACGTAAACCCTAAATTAACCAAAAAAAACCTAAACCTAAAATAAAAATAAAAAACCTAAACCTAAACTGAAATAAATTAAAGTAAACCTAAACCTAAACCTTAACTAAATAAAATAAAATAAACTAAAAATAAACAAAAATCTAAACTAAAAAAGAAAACCTAAAATCTAAACCTGAAATAAGTAAAATAAAAGCCTAAACCTACACCTAAAAATAAAAAATAAATCCTAAACCTAAAAAATAAACTAAAAATTAAATTAAACTAAAAAATTAACATAAACCTAAACTTAAACTTAAAAAATAAACTAAGAAAAACCTAAACTAAACTAAATAAATAAAAAATAAATAAACTAAACTAAATAAAAAAAATTAACCTAAATAAAAATCTAAAATAAACTAAATAAATTAAATAAACCTAAACCTACCAGTTTCTTTAATTAAAAAAAAAACCCTCAAACCCCAAACCCTAAACACTAAATCTTAAACCCTAAAACCTAAACCATAAACCCTAAAATTAACCCTAAACACTAAACCTTAAACCTAAACCCTAAACCTAAACATCAACTAACTAATTTAAACCTAAACCTAAAACACTAACCTAAACATTAATCCTAAACTAAATCTAAACTAAACTATAAATACTAATTTTAAACCTAAATTCTTAACTATAAAAACCTAACCCTAAACTAACCTAACCCTCTAACTAATTAACCCCTAACCTAACCTAACCCACCTAATACTAACCCAACCCCTAACCTAACTAACCTAAACCCTAAACCCCACCTAACTAACTCCTAACCCAAACTAAAAAATCCCATCTCTCTGACGTTTCTCTATAGATTTTTCCATTTCATTTTCCTTGCGGCTTGGACAATTTTTGATCATTCTCGATCAATTTTTTTGATAATTTGTCTCTGATTGGCCTCGAATGTGAGTTTCCCCTCACTCTTTCAATGGCGGAGGAGCCGCTTTCCGTGCAGCCAAGCTTATCCATCTTCGAGGCATCGACTAGGGTATCAGATTTACATGGAATTATGGATCCAAAATCAACCGCTACACTGCCTGCAGTTAAGTACTTTAAAGACACATTATCTATTAAGAACCTTTCCCCTAACGCTTCAGTGAATTTGATCTCGACCTCATTTCATGGGATGCCTGTTGTTATGTGCTCGGATCTAGATGTGGAAAAGTTGGCGAAGCCTTTTGAATTCTCTTTAGTTTGAAAATTTTCCTTACGTCAGCCAACTCTCGATAACATCTAGTCACTTTTTCATAGCCTTAAACTTTCAAGTGTTTTCACTATTGGATTGCTTGATCCTAGGCATATTTTAATTCAACTCTCTAATGACTTAGATTATTCAAGAGTTTTTGCCCATCACTCTTACTTTGTGTTTAATTGTCAAATGCGACTTCTGAAATGGTCTCCTCTTTTTGATATGAAAGAGGAATCCCCAATTATTCCTATATGGCTAGCTCTTCCTAATATGAGAATACATTAGGTTACACATCAAGTTCTCTTTGCGGTTGGGACTCTCCTTGGTCGGCTTCTTCAAATTGATCAGGCCACCGCTCTAAGATCACAACCTTCTATTGCTCGTATTTTGGTTG
Organism: Cymbidium sinense; assembly: GCA_021442155.1. Lineage (NCBI taxonomy): Eukaryota > Viridiplantae > Streptophyta > Magnoliopsida > Asparagales > Orchidaceae > Cymbidium > Cymbidium sinense. The sequence continues at coordinate 64,819,468 of CM038229.1, read as the reverse complement.
AGATTGATATTACTAAAAAGCATCCTAAAGAAGTTTGGATCGGCTCTGAGAAGTTCAGTTATAATCAAAAAGTGGAATTTGAGAACTTTCATATTTTTTGCACACATTGTAAGATTCATGGTCATGATCATTCTGAATGTTTTGTGCTGCATCCTCATCTTAAAAGAATAAATTATCGGATCCTAATCCTACTCTATCAAATGAAAAAACCCATAAATTTGCTTATGTGCCTAAAGTCACTCAAAATGGGAATCATCCCCTACCCCTACTCCTTTTCTATTTGCTGATTTGCCTATTGGAGAGCAATCTGAGCATGTTAAAAATAATGCCTATGAGGTTCGTGAGGAGCTAATGATAACTTAATTAACATTGCTTCTAATTGTAATAATTTGGCTCCTCAAGACAATACCTTGACTCAGTCTAACCTACCCCTTTTGGCTATTGAACTTGAGGAGACTCATATAAACCCTAGTGGTGATTTGAATGGAAACTTTAGGTTAGATCAAAATCTGAAAACAAATTCTGAAGTTGATCCTTTGATGAAAGAATAAAATCTAAAACTTGTTGATCCATTGATGATGGAACAAAATCTAAAAATTAATTCTAAAACTGAGCATGAAATCTGTGCTATTAGTGACTTCACAACCTCTCCTTCTCCTACCCTTCAGAGTGATATGCATGCTAACCACTTTCTCAGCTTAATTCTGAAATTGAAGAAGGGAAATTAGAGAAATGCTTTGACCGATATAGGTCCTATTCTCAATAATATCATAAATCGGTTTCGGATGGTGATACTTTGGACAATGATAGATCTTTTCAAACCACTTTTAAAAAAATCTCTTAAAGCTAGAATGTTCACTAATAGCTCCACTAGAACTACTAGATCTTCTCTACCTTCCCATAAATAACTATTTTTTAGTTTTCTTTTCTTCTTGCTTTTTTACTGCTTTAGTTATCTCTTTTCTTTTCTTTCTTATTTTATTATGATCAATTTTCTAATTTGGAATGTTCAGGGTATTGGGACTCTCATTGTCCACAACCGTATTAGAAGTCCTTGCTATATTTATAACATAGCCTTACTTGTTGTTATTGAACCATTCATACACTCTTCTAAGATCAATCATGTTACTAGAATGCTTGGCTTTCAAAATTTCTTTTATAATATTAGCAATAAAATTTTGGTGTTTTTGGAATAATTTAGTCAACATCTCTATCCTTGATGATCTTCAAAAATTGGTTAATGTCCACATCTCATTGGGTGAATTTTCTACTTTAGGTTCTTTTATTTATGCTTCTTGTAATAGAGCTGGTAGGAACATCCTTTGGGATAACTTAAGCACATTTGCCTCCTCGGTCAACAACCTTAGTTGGTTGGGGGTGATTTTAACACTATTCTCTCTTCCTCGGAAAGAAGGGGAGGTTGCTCTCCTAACATTCATTCCATGGAAGATTTTTTTAATATGATTCTTGATTGCAATCTAATTGATATTGGATTTTTGGGCTCCGACTATACATGGCATAACTCTGGACCTTGGCAGCAGCTTGATAGGACTCTTTTTAATTCTCTTTGGATCAATCAATGGCCCCTTACTTTTGTTCAACATTTGAGCAGAACTTTGTCTGATCATGCTCCGCTTTTGATTTCTGTCTAAAATCCCTCCAATAGATTATCCTCTATAACTTCTTTTAGATTCCAAAATATGTGGATCCAACACATTGATTTCATTAATGTTGTATCCATTAACTGGATGGCTCCTCTTCATCCAGATAATTCAGTTAAGGGCAAGATTCACCTCTAGCTTAAGCTTAAAAGGCTTAAATAAAACCTAAATTGGTGGAACAAGCATCATTTTAAAAATCTTTTTGCCAATATCAAAAATATGGAATAATTAGTTTATTCTATTGAATATTCTATTTTGACTGATTCTACTAAACTTGAGGAGTTGAATGAAGCTAAAGATAACTTGGTTAATTATCATAATATGGAGGAAACATACTGGCATCAAAAGGCTGCTAGCAAACATATTGCTGATGGTGATAGAAATACCAAGTATTTCCATGCTCTTTTCAAAAAAAAGAAAGCCTTAAACTCTATTAAAAAAATTCAAAATGATAACGACAGTTGAATCATTGATAAGAATGATATTAAATATTCTGTCATACATCATTTTAAAAACTTATAAAACAACAACCTTATCTTAGAAGCTCTCTCCAACTCTCACCTGATTCTCTCAACAATTAATAATGATGACAACCATTTGCTTAATTTGCATCCTACGGAAGCTGAGTTTGGTAGTATTCTCAATAGCATGAACACTGATTCTGTTGCTGGCCCTGAAGGCTACATAACTCAAATTTTTCAGCATTATTGGCCTATTATTAAGTCTGACCTTGTTGATGCTGTCATTGATTTTTTGATAGCAATCCTTTACCTAGTTATTTTTCTAGCACTTCCATTATTCTCATTCCCAAAATTAATAATCATGAATCTTGGGGTGATTTCAGACCTATTAACTTTTGCACCTTCTTTCATAACCTCATTACTAAATTAATTGCCAATAGAATTATTCTGCTACTGCCTAAAATTATTTCCCCCAACCAAACTATTTTCATTAAAGGTTGAGCTATATCTGACAATATTCTTCTAGCCCAAGAGCTGATTCATGACATTGATGCTTCTACTAGAGGTGGTAACATCATTTTCAAATTATACATCTCTAAAGCTTTTGATAACCTCTCTTGAAATTTCCTCTTCCAAATTCTTCTGTTGTTTGGTTTTTCTGACTCTTTTATCCACCTCATTAAAAATTGTATTACCAATATTTGGTTCTTCATTATCATGAATGGTGAGTCCCTAGGTTTTTTCCCTCTATGCATGATTTGAGACAAGAAGATCCCTTATCTCCCTCTCTTTTTATTATTGCTATTGAATATCTTTTGAGGAGCCTTAATGATCTTATCAACAATAATCCTAGCATGTTTTTTAGAACTCAAGGTGGTCTTCCTGTCTCTCATCTTAGTTTTGCTGATTACTCATAATCTTTTGCAATGCCTCTACTCATCACATTAAAACTATTAAGAATCTTTTAAATCAATTTGGTAATGAAATTGGTCTTTTTCTTAATGAAGGTAAAAGTTATTTCATTCCTTCATCTAAAATCCCTAGTAATAGGATCAACCAAATCTTGAGAATTTCTAATTTTTAGCAACAACAACTTCCTATTAAATATCTTGGTGCTCCACTCTTTAAAGGTCAGAAAAGATCACATCTCTTTGATGAGTTAATCCAAAAAATCTCTAATAAAAATTTTTTTTGGGAATTTCATTTACTCTCATTTGGTGGTAGGCTCACTTTGATTAAGAGAACCCTTAACTCCATGCCTTTATATCTCATTCAAACCATTAACCAATTCTACCACATGATTGAGCCTCATTAACAAATTCTTCTGGGGTTCTAATAATTCTACTAAAAAAATGCATTGGACCTCTTAGTATAAAAGTTGTGGCACTCTTATTGAAGGTGGGTTTGGCTATAAGCCAATCAGGGAAGCTATCACTACATTTTCCTATAAACTTTGGTGGAATTTTAAGAGCAACAATAGTCTTTGGGCTAATTTCATGACTGCCAAATACTGCCAGGGTAAGCACCCTCTCATTTTCCCCTATAAAGTGGGAGACTCTCCTATATGGAAAAGACTTTGTTCCATCAAATGGGAAGCAAAATCTTTAATCTCTTGGGGGATTAACTCTGGAACCTCTTTCTTTTGGCAAGATAACTAGACTGGAGGTCGGTCAATTGATGAATTACTTTCTATCCACTCCACTGTTACTATTAAAGTGAACTCTTTCTGATAGAATAATTGTGGAACAATAGTGTTTACCGACTATATTCCTTTCTCTCTTTTAGATAAGCTTACTATTATTCCTATCATTCCTAGCAATCATGATCCGATCCTTTTTAAGCTTTCCCAAAATGGTGATTTCAACCTTAAAAATATTTGGATTCATATTAAAGAAGCTCATGATTTCTCCAATGTGTTTTTTAAACTTTGGAAAAACACTATTCCTATTTCCTATTATGTTCTAACTTGGCGTATTTTGAAAAACTTTAACCCTGTTGACTCCTTGATGTGGGGTAAAGGTTTTTACTTACCTTCAAAATGCTACTTCTTCTTTCACATTGAGAATGTGAATCATCTATTTGTTAATGGAGCCATTGCTTCCAAACTTTGGATTTGGTATGATGATCTCTATAATATTGTCAAATTCAATGGCTCCTTAACTCTATACCAACTTCTTGAAGTTTATTTTGAAAACACTATTAAAGGCCACATTAAAGTCATAACTACTATCACTCTTATTTGGTTCACATGGATGCACAGAAATGATGCAAAACATCGTGAGATTCCTATGAACCACATGAGGATAATTGCTAGAATTAAAAATAAAATATGTGACTTGTTTAATGCCAATTTAATTAACTACAATCAATTCAAAGGTTGTAAATTTGTGGCAAATAAATTGGGTTTTAACTTGTCGGATCCACCCAACTGTAAAGATGACAAGATTATTTATTGTGTAAAACTACATGCTAATACTATTAAAATTAACACTGATGGCTCTGACTCTCAAAATACTTCTGGATATTGTGGCATATTCAAAAACCATAATGGTAAAGTCCTATGTGCTTTTGCTTATCCCCTTAATACTTGCTCTGTTCCTTTTGCTGAGCTAATGACAGTTTACAAAGCTATTGAGATTTTCCTTCAAAATGGTTGGCTCAATATTTAGATTGAGGTGGATGCCCTATTGTTGATCGATCTTTTAACTTCCACCAAAATGGGAAATATAGAATTGTACTACCTTCTCAAGTAGACTAGAGCTCTCCTTTCTCAACTCTATTTTAAAATCACTCATGTATGGTGTGAAGGTAATGCATGTGCTGATTACCTTGCTAATCTAGGTGCTAGATTAGATGGCATAAAATTCTTTGATCAACTTACACTTCCTAAACATTTGTGTGGTTTGGTTAATTTGGACAATACTGGATTCCCTTACCTCAGAAATTAAACCATCCTATTAGTTTGGCCTGTTATATTACCTGTTTAACTACATGACCATCTTCTGTTTAGTATTGTTGTTTCTCTAGATTTTGTAAATGCATCTACCTGGTACCCATTTTTGGTTAATTGCTAATCTCTGTGGCATCTATTGTTGGATTAATTACCCTAACCTTTTTTGGGGTCTTACTGCTTCTGTTGTTTCCATTGTTAATGGTAAGGTGTTTCCTATCTGCTAGAGGGAGATGTATTACCTTATGCTTTATATTCTGCATTACTTTCTGATCAACAGGGACAGACTTCTTTCCATTAATATTTTGTTAAAGGGTCCTACTATATCTATTTTCCATTATATGATTAAGGTTGTGTTCTGTCTCTTTTCCTTTTTCTAGAAATCTATTCTGGGCACGTGACTTTACTGTATCAATATTTATTGCTATATTTTTGTATAGCTTCATGACAGGCCCTAATTTATTTGTTTTTTTCTCCCTTTATTATGGATGTGGCCCCTCTTATGCTCCCTAACCTCATCTCCACAACCTGTAAGGAGAGCAACTGCAATACCATTGCTACTATAACTTCTTCTTTGTAGGATTGGATTTACTTCTTGATTTCCTTCCAGCCTATTTTTATTGATGCTGTGGGCTTAGCTGCTGGTCTGCTTTTCTATGTCTTGAAGGATTTCAAAGATGGCTTTCCTTTGAACCACTTTCTATCTATGTTATTATTTTCTTGGATTATCTTATGGTGAGTGCAATAAATGTTTTGCTGTTTTAATTATTGGCTGTTGGATTTTTGGGTCTTATGCCCAACAGGCTGCTTTTGGGGCTATTTTTCTGATTACTTTTGCTAACCTCACCTTACCAACCTATAAGGAAAGAAACTACCATACCCTTATTATTATTATTGTCACTTTGCAGGATTGGACTTACTTAATGATTTCTTTCCAGCCTACTTTTACTGAGGATATTAGTTTAGCTGCAAGCTTGCTCTCCTTTGTCTTGAAGGATTTCAATGATGGCTCCCTTTTGAACCCCTTTTGTGTCTATGTTGTACCACTATTTTTTATTGTCTTATCTTATGGTGGGAGCAATAATTATATTGTTGTTTTTATCATTGGCTGTTGGATTTTCAGATCTTATGTCCAGCAGGCTAGTTCTGAGGTTGTTGGCTATTTGTTGGCTTTTATTTTTCTGATTACTTTGGCTATTTGCAATCCGACTGCAATTGATCAACACATGTTTGTGGTCTATCTAAACTACTGCTATTTTTTCCATCTTGATTCAGTTAGGCTCATCCGGATCACTGTGATTATGTTATTACCTACTTGGAAATTAACTTATGCATAGTCTATTCTGAATGGGTGGTTTTATGGCCAGCTTACTATTATTTGCTATCTTGGTTGTTGGCTAAACTAGATTATCGAGTTTTATGCCCAGCAAGTTGCTGCTAAGGTTGTCTCTTATGTCCAACAGGCTGCTTTTGGGGCTGTTTTTCTAATTGCTTTTGCTAACCTCACCTTCCCAACCTATAAGGAGAGAAACTGCAATACCCTTGTTATTATTATTGTCTCTTTGCAGGATTGGACTTACTTAATGATTTCTTTCCAATCTGCTTTTACTGAGGATGTTGGTTTAGCTGCAAGCTTGCTTTTCTTTATTTTGAAGGATTTCAATGATAGATCTCTTATGAACCCGTTTTGTATCTATGTTGTACCTATCTTTTTTACTAGCTTATCTTATGGTGGGTTCAATAATTGTTTTGCTGTTTTAATTATTGGCTGTTGGATTTTTGAGTCTTATGTCAAGCAGGCTGCCTTTGAGGTTGTTAGCTGTTTGTTGGCAGTTATTTTTCTGATTGTTTTCGCTTCCAACCGCCGCTGATCATCACGATGTTTGTGGTCTATTTAATTTACTGCCATTTTTTTCATCTTGATTCAGTTAGACTCATCCAGATCACTTGATTACGCTATTACCTACTTGGATATTATCTTATGCACTGTCCATTCTGAATGGGTGGTTTTTTGGCCAGCTTGCTGTTATTTGCTATTTTGGTTGTTGGCTGAACTGGATTATCGGGTTTTATGCCTAGCAAGCTGTTACTAGGGTTGTCTCTCTGATTGTCCTTATTTAGAACTATTTATGGTGGGGTACAGCTTATTACCTATGGCTTCTGGCCCATCTAATCTGCTGCTGCATTCCTATCTTTGCACTATTAAACTTCTACATTTCCTGTTTGGGTTTGGAATTGTTTGGGTTGCTAATGGGTGGTTCTATGTTAATCAATTTGTATCTTTTGCTTTACTTTACTCTTATTTTGCTTTTAGTTGTACTTAGATAGAGGATTTACTCTCTAAGATCATTGTAGTTCTTTGAGCAGTAGTTGTGGAGTTTATCCCCTGTTAAGGACCTTGTAACCCTCTTTTTGTGGCAATAAAATTCCCCCTATATAAGGTTTCCCAAAAAGAAAAACCCTAACCCTAACCCTAAACCCTAAACCCTAAACCCTAATCTCTAAAACCCTAAACCTCAAACCCTAAACTAACCCTAAACCCTAACACCTAAACCCTAAAAACCCTAAACTCTATAGCCTAAACCCTAAACCCTAAACACTAAACCCTAAACCCTAAAACATACAACCCTGAGCCCTAAACCCCAAACCCTAAAACTAAAACCTAAACTTAAACCTAAACCTAAACTTAAAAAATAAACTAAAATAAAAAACCTAAATTAAGATAAATAAACATAAATTAAATAAACAAAACTAAATAAAAATAAAAAATAAACATAAATAAAATTAAAAAATAAAATATATTAAAATAAATAAAAAATAAACTAAATATATTTAGACTAATCGATTTTTTTTTTAAAAAAACCTTAAACCTTAAATCCTAAACCCTAAAACCTAAACCCTAAACCCTAAGCCTTAAACCTACAACCCAAAACCCTAAACCCTAAATCCTATACCCTAAATAACCCTAAACCCTAAACCCTAAACCCAAACTCTAAACCCTAAACCTTAAAAGCATAAGCCCTAAAACCCAAAACCCTGTTGGCTTAATTAGCCTCATGTTCAATTTGATTAATTTTTGATGATAACAAACAAATGCTTGGATGTTCTAATGAATATTTTTATGTGTTTCAGATATATCAATTGCTAATTACATATCCAATACATCTCACAAATTGTTAGAAGAAATTGCAAGAATAAAAGAATGAAAGGGATAATGTGAAGCTCATGATTTTAGGTTATATGACTATTCATATGAGTTCTTTGGCATGAATCAATTTGCTCACAACCTAACATACTATTTTAATGAGGTTAATTTGTATAAATCTTTATTTAATTAACATTCAATTATATGTTTTTCTACATAGCAATAAAATTGTCAAAGTAATAAATGATCATAACTATTAAGTATAATTATTTTATTTACTTAATATAATTAGGTATTTTAATTTAATTTTCTGGTTATATGATAACTAACATATTTATGATTATATATAAATTATATCATAATTTTTAAATATCACATGTCAAAATTAACAAAAATATATAAAATTTTGTATTTTAGCCAAAGTCATTGTTTAATCAAAGAATTCATATCTGATTTTATCTCCATCGGATTCCTTGGATTTTTTCCTTTAAAATAAGTGGTTACATGACCCACTTTGCATTAAAATTGAATTTATTATGATTTTTAAACATTACTTGATTTTAATAATGGATGCATGCTACATGCTTTGAATATATTAAGAGCTACATGTGATTACATTTGACTTTCCCATGTGAATAGCCGAATTTTTGCTGCTAAATTTAATATTTGTTTAATATAAATTATATTTTTATTGAATATTAAATTATCACATGATAGCATGAGGTTGTATAATATATTTCTTTGAAATAATTTTTTAAATGACCTTCTTGCCTATAAATAGCCCTCATTCTCTTCATGAAAGCATCCCTCATTCAAAATTCAAAATCTCTCCAGCAAATCTAAGAGAAAATCTCTTAAATGTTCTTTCCAAGTGTTCTCCAAATATTGCAAGATCAAATCCTTGGTTTGGAAGCTTCAACATCTTCAACTAAGCAAGCCTTTTAAATTACTTGAGTTTGTTTTCTTGATCTTAATACTTCTTAGTTGTTCATGCTATTTTCACCATCTATTTCTTCTTTCTAATTTATACTTTTGGTGGATTAGTCTTTGAATATTGGTTTTCACATCAAAGCTTCTCAATCATTTTTTTTGTGAAAAACTCTTGTGATAATTTGTAGATCTATTTCAACTTGCTGAAATTTTTAGCTTCCTACAAATTTCTTTTGGTTTCTTGAAATATTTCTTCTTTGGTCTTATTTTGAAAGATCATTTATTCTTAGATCTATTTTAAGCATTTTAAAATAAATTATTGTGCTGAAATTATTTTCATATTTTCTAGATCTCTCTTTTTTTAATTGAAAGCTTACTAAACTTAGATCTATCATATACTTATTTTTTTTATTTTGTGATCATTAGCATTATTTGAAAGAATCTTTTGGTTAAAAAAATAAAATTACTCCTTGCTGAAATTTATCTTATCATGAAAAGAATATTGTGAATTTATTTTGAAATCATTTTGTATTATTCTACAAATTATAATAACTTAAACATCCTAGTAAGATCACTTTAAGATATTTATTTTATTAAGTGAGCATTTTGCTTGCCAAATTTTGAGTTGTAAAGTGATCATTTATAAGTTGTGAGATCACTTTTGAATTTGATTTCTTGGTATATTTGTGAGAGATTTACTTTATCAAAATTTATTATTTTGTATTTTTTTTTTGTGTTGTAAAATTTATTTTGGGGTTGTACTGCCTTTGTAGGAGACATATTGTTGTAGGGGTTGTACTTGCCGTTATAGGAGAGTACTTTTGTAAACCATTTTTCATTTAGTGGATTCCTAGCGGGGTGGCTAGGGACGTAGGCGTTTTGGGGTCTAACCACGAAAAAATCGTGCCTCTTGTCTCTATTTACTTTATTGTATTTTTATTTTTGCTGCATTTAGAATTATATCTTATCATTATAAAATCAAAATCTAATTTTCTATTTTAAAATTAAAATTTAAGTTTTAAAAATTTTAATATTACCCAATTCATCCCCCCTCTTGGGTGCTATAGTGTCTCACAATTGGTATCAGAGCCTAGGCTCTTTTATTGGCTTAACATCCAAGAGTAAATCTTTTCACTATGGCACAAGGTTTCACAAAGGGTTCATTAGGAGGGACAATCCACTCATAGACCTCCACTTTTAGATAGTGTACCATTTGATTATTGGAAAAATAGAATTAGTACATTCTTAAGAGGTCAAGATGCACGCATGTGGTATATGTTGACACATCAATATCATACACCCACGAGAAGTAAATGGCATTAAAGTAGAAAAACCTTTTGAGGAATGGTCTATAGAAAGAGAACTTGATGAATTAAATGCTAGGGCTTGTAATACTTTACATTGTGCTTTACCTGATGATTACATGAAAATTTCTATGTTAAGTACGCAAAAGAAATATGGGATAAACTTATTATAACTTACGAAGGAACTAGTGAAGTTAGAGATGCTCACATAAATAGACTTGTTCATGATTATGAGTTATTTCATATGTCTCCTTCTGAATCTATTTCTGATATGTATACTAGATTTATGAAAATAATTAACACATTACATTCTCTTGGAAAAACATATAGGAATCAAGACTTAGTTTATAAGATTCTTAGATGTCTTCCAAAAGAATGGGAAGCTAAAGTAATAGCTATTAGTGAAGCTAAAGATTTATCTACTTATCCACTTGATCAGCTTTTGGGTTCTTTGATAGCACATGAAGTTATTGCTCAAAGGGATAAGATGGATAACTCAAAAAAAGGAGAAGGAGAAAGGAAAAGCCATTGCACTACAAGTTGATGATAGTGATGAGCATAACACCTCAAGCTGGATGGTGATTGTGATGAGGTGGTCATGCTTTCCAAAAGGCTTGGGAACTTGCTAAGGAAGAAGAATCAAAGGTATAAAAATCTAAAATTATAAATTTCAAACTAAGAAATTTCCTACGTGAAGGGATCATTTGCTATCATTGTAAAAGCCGGACACATAAGAGGTGATTGTCCGAACTTATTGAATCAAAAAAAAAAAGAAATTGATGTAAACAAAAGAAAAATATGAAGGAGAAAAGTACCATAAGAAGAAGAAGACTTTTATAATAATCCAGATTCAAATGAATCAAGTACTAGCTCATCGGATGAAGAGGTCAACATATGTCTTATGGCAAATGGAGAATTTGACTTAGATTCTCAAGAGGTATGTAATGATATATCTTATGATGAATTAGATGATGCTTTTAATGATTTAGTTATTGAATATAAAAATTAAAAGAAAATACAAAACCTTAGAAAAGAACATAAAAATTTAGATATGCATTTTTGTGATTTAAAAAATGAATGTGATAATTTAAAAAGTAAAAATACTTCTTTATTAAATTGTTCCTTAGTTGTAGGTAAACTTGAAAGAGAGAATATCTTATTAAAAGCAAGATTAGAATTATGTTTAAAATCACAAGTTCATTATAATACTTCATCAAGAAAAACATTTAATAAAATTATTTGCATCATACACATCCCACTCATATATCTTATAATTATCATTCTAAATCATATGCAAACACTAATGTTTGGTGCAACTATTGCAATAAAAAAGGGCATATTTCATTTGATTGTTATGCATAAAATACAAAATACTAAGCAATCATCTTATGTATGGGTACCAAAAGGTACAAACACTACACAAACCATGCATGCTAAATATCTTACTTCAAATTTAGAATGTGGACCCAAACATGTTTGGGTTCCAAAAGTTAACATGTGAGTTTATTTTGTAGGAATGCCTTCAAAGCAAAATCAAAGAAGGCATGTGGTACTTGGACGTGGATGTTCAAGACATATGACGGGAGATAAAGATAAATTCACAACTTTAGAATCAAGTGATGGAGGATTTGTTACATATGGAGATAATGCAAGGGAAAAATCATTGGCATTGGTTCTATTTGTAAGAATTCTATCACTTTAGATAAAGTTTTTCTAGTAGAAGGATTAAAACATAATTTAATTTCTATTAGTCAATTATGTGATAAAGGTTTGAATGTAGTATTCCATGCATCATATTGCATTATAAAAATAATGAAAATGTTTTGCTAGTAGGGAAAAGATACAAAAATATTTATGTCATTGATTTAGATAGCTTTCATGATGTAAATTTAAACTTACTTTGTTTTAAAAGCACTCATGATGATATATGGTTATGGCATAGGAGACTATGTCATATTAACATACACACACTTAATAAAATTGCTAAACTTGATTTAGTAGTTGGTTTGCCTAAATTAAATTTTCATTCAAACTATGTTTGTGATGCATGTATTCATGGTAAACATTCTAGAAGCTCATTTAAAAGTAAAAATATTGTTTCTACTTCTAGACCTCTAGAATTATTACACATGGATTTATTTGGTCCTATTAGCACCACTAGCTTAGGTGGAAAAAATTATGGTTTTGTGATTGTTGATGATTTCTCTAGATATACTTGGGTCTTATTTGTAACTTACAAGGATGATGTTTTTGGTGAGTTTAGAAAGTTTTCTAAATATATTCAAAGAGAACAAGGCCTTTTGATTAATAGGGTTCAAACTAATCATGGTGGCGAATTTGAAAATAAATTATTTGAGGATTTTTGTGATGAACATGGGATTAGACATAATTTTTCTGCACCTAGAACTCCCCAACAAAATGGAGTAGTAGAGAGAAAAAATAGAATATTAATTGAATTAAGTAGATCTATGCTTGATGAGTATAAATTGCCAAAATATTTTTAGCGTATAAAGAATACTGCATGTTATGTAATGAATAGGATCTATTTTAGACCAATTTTGAAGAAGACACCCTATGAATTGTTTTTTGGAAAGAAGCCTAAGATTGAACACTTTCATGTATTTGGATGTAAATGCTTTATTTTGAATAATGGAAAAGATCATTTAGGTAAGTTTGATTGCAAATCGATGATGGTATTTTCTTAGGATACTCTCTTTCTAGTAGAGCTTATAGAGTTTACAATAAAAGAAAAATGATTGTAGAAGAATCAATACATGTTATTTTTGATGAAAATTTGATTGATCCTATTAGAAATGAAGTGATTGATGAAGAGATTGATAACTTTAAGAAAATATCTTTAGAAGATAATATGGATGATTCATTGCCTAAAGAATGGAAATATAATAAAAATCATCCAAAGGAACTAATTATGGGGATCCTTCAAAAGGAGTTATGACTAGAAGGCATAGTAGAGAAGTTGTAGATCATTCAAACATTTTATCGAGGTTGAACCTAAAAATTTAGAAGAAGCATTAAATGATAATTTTGGATTATTGCTATGGAAGAGGAGTTAAATCAATTTGTAAGAAATGATGTTTGGGAATTAGTCCCAAGGCCCCAAGATCAAAATGTCATTGGAACAAAATGGATCTTTAGGAATAAGCTAGATGATTGGTTGTATTATTAGAAATAAAGCTAGGTTAGTTGCACAAGGGTACTCACAAGTTGAAGGTATAGATTTTGAAGAATCTTTTGCACGTAAAGACTAGAAGCTATCGGTTACTCCTTGCTTATGCTTGTTTTAGAAATTTTAAACTTTTTCAAATGGATGTCAAAAGTGCATTTTGTGTGTATAAATTAAAGAAAGCCTTATATGGTTTAAAATAGGCTCCTCGTGCTTGGTATGATAGGTTAAGTAACTTTTGATAGATCATGGATTTAGAAAGGCGAGTAGATACCACTTTATTCCTTAAGAGCATAGATGATGATTTGATTGTGGTACAAGTGTATGTAGATGATATATTATTTGGAAGTACAAATGAATCTTTATGCCATGAGTTCTCATCTTTGATGTCTAAAGAGTTTGAAATGAGTATGATGGGAGAACTTAATTTTTCTTAGGTCTTCAAGTGAAGCAACAAGAAAATGGCACATTCATCGTCAAACTAAGTATATAAATGAATTGCTTGAGAGGTTTGACATGAAAAGATTTAAATCTAGTAAAACTCCTATGAGCCCATCTATAAAATTGGATTTAGATGAATTAGGAAAATCTTGATCAAAAACTTTATAGGAGTATGATAGGTTCACTTTTATACCTTCTTTGCTAGTAGGCCGATATTATGTTTGCTATTTGTTTGTGTGCTCGTTTTTTGCCAACCCAAAAGAATCTCATTTAATAGCAGTCAAGCGTATCTTTGGTATTTGATAGGCACTACTAGGTTAGGTTTATGGTATCCTAAAAATTCTTTATCATGTGATTTGATTGCCTATTCTGATGCTGATTTTGCAGGATGCAAAGTAGATAGAAAAAGCACATCTGGCATATGTCATTTTTTAGGATCATCACTTGTGTCTTGGTCATCTAGGAAACAAAATTATGTAGCTTTATCCACCGGAGTACATAGGCCGGTAGTTACTGTTGCTCAGTCCTTTGGTTAAAGCAACAATTAGAAGATTTTGGTATTAAGCAAGATCACATTCTAGTTCAATGTGACAATACTAGTGCTATTAGTTTAACTAAAAATCCTATCCAGCACTCTCGAACCAAGCATATAGAAATTAGACATCATTTTATTAGGGATCATGTTTTGAAAGGTGATGTTAATATTAATTTTATTTGCACCGATTTACAAATTGCAGATATTTTTACAAAACCCTTACCAGAAGAACGTTTTTGTACTTTAATACGCATGCTTGGAATGTTAGATCCTAATATTTAAAATTGTATGTAGTTTGTTCTCACTTTTGATGTTGTCAAAAGGGGAGAAGAGTAAAATGTTGGTTAATATTAAGTCTATTTAATGCATACATTTAGGGGAGCAACATTATTCATCTCATATGCATACTTTTTTTTAATAGAATTTCTTTCAAAACTATGATGAAAGGTCAATTTGCACCTTCATCAAAATCAATACCCAACATTAGTTTGTCATCATCAAAAAGGGGGAGATTGTTGGCTTAATTAGCCTCATGTTCAATTTGATTAATTTTTGATGATAACAAACAAATGCTTGGATGTTCTAATGAATATTTTATGTGTTTCAGATATATCAATTGCTAATTACATATCCAATACATCTCACAAATTGTTAGAAGAAATTGCAAGAATAAAAGAATGAAAGGGATAATGTGAAGCTCATGATTTTAGGTTATATGACTATTGTGAGTTCTTTGGCATGAATCAATTTGCTCACAACCTAACATACTATTTTAATGAGGTTAATTTGTATAAATCTTTATTTAATTAACATTCAATTATATGTTTTTTCTACATAGCAATAAAATTGTCAAAGTAATAAATGATCATAACTATTAAGTATAATTATTTTATTTACTTAATATAATTAGGTATTTTAATTTAATTTTCTGGTTATATGATAACTAACATATTTATGACTATATATAAATTATATCATAATTTTTAAATATCACATGTCAAAATTAACAAAAATATATAAAATTTTGGATTTTAGCCAAAGTCATTGTTTAATCAAAGAATTCATATCTGATTTTATCTCCATCATTCCTTGGATTTTTTCCTTTAAAATACGTGGTTACATGACCCACTTTGCATTAAAATTGAATTTATTATGATTTTTAAACATTACTTGATTTTAATAATGGATGCATGCTACATGCTTTGAATATATTAAGAGCTACATGTGATTACTTTTGACTTTCCCATGTGAATAGCCGAATTTTTGCTGCTAAATTTAATATTTGTTTAATATAAATTATATTTTTATTGAATATTAAATTATCACATGATAACATGAGGTTGTATAATATATTTCTTTGAAATAATTTTTTAAATGACCTTCTTGCCTATAAATAGCCCTCATTCTCTTCATGAAAGCATCCCTCATTCAAAATTAAAAATCTCTCCAGCAAATCTAGAGAAAATCTCTTAAATGTTCTTTCCAAGTGTTCTCCAAATATTGCAAGATCAAATCCTTGGTTTGGAAGCTTCAACATCTTCAACTAAGCAAGCCTTTTAAATTACTTGAGTTTGTTTTCTTGATCTTAATACTTCTTAGTTGTTCATGCTATTTTCACCATCTATTTCTTCTTTCTAATTTATACTTTTTGGTGGATTAGTCTTTGAATATTGGTTTTCACATCAAAGCTTCTCAATCATTTTTTTGTGAAAAACTCTTGTGATAATTTGTAGGATCTATTTCAACTTGCTGAAATTTTTAGCTTCCTACAAATTTCTTTTGGTTTCTTGAAATATTTCTTCTTTGGTCTTATTTTGAAAGATCATTTATTCTTAGATCTATTTTAAGCATTTTAAAATAAATTATTGTGCTGAAATTATTTTCATATTTTCTAGATCTCTCTTTTTTAATTGAAAGCTTACTAGCCAACTTAGATCTATCATATACTTATTTTTTTTATTTTGTGATCATTAGCATTATTTGAAAGAATCTTTTTGGTTAAAAAAAAAAAAAATTACTCCTTGCTGAAATTTATCTTATCATGAAAAAGAATATTGTGAATTTATTTTGAAATCATTTTGTATTATTCTACAAATTATAATAACTTAAACATCCTAGTAAGATCACTTTAAGATATTTATTTTTATTAAGTGAGCATTTTGCTTGCCAAATTTTTTGAGTTGTAAAGTGATCATTTATAAGTTGTGAGATCACTTTTGAATTTGATTTCTTGGTATATTTGTGAGAGATTTACTTTATCAAAATTTATTATTTTGTATTTTTTTTTTTGTGTTGTAAAATTTATTTTGGGGTTGTACTTCGCCCTTTGTGGGAGTACATATTGTTGTAGGGTTGTACTTGCCCGTTATAGAGTACTTTTGTAAACCATTTTTCATTTAGTGGATTCTAGCGGGGGTGGCTAGAAGCGTGGGCGTGGCCGATTTTGGGGTTTGGCGAACCACGTAAAATCGTGTGCCTCTTGTCTCTATTTACTTTATTGTATTTTTATTTTTGCTGCATTTAGAATTATATCTTATCATTATAAAATCAAAATCTAATTTTCTATTTAAAAATTAAAATTTAAGTTTTGAAAATTTTAATATTACCCAATTCACCCCCCCCTCTTGGGTGCTATAGTGTCTCACAAACCCTAAACCCTAAACCCTAAACCATAAACCCTAAACCCTAAAATCATAAACCCTAATTCCCTAAACCCTAAACCCTAACACTAAACCCCAAACCCTAACACTAAACCGTAAACCTTAAACCCCAAACCCTAAACCTAAACCTAAACTAATTAAATAAATTAAAAAATAAACCTAAACCCTAAAACCTAATAAACTTAAACCTAAACCTTAAGAATGTGCAAAACCTTGATGACAGGAACATCAGTGTCAACTAGGTTCAGTCCAGATCTGGCAGTGGTTATCATAGTGCTAGTAGAGGATCTGATAGTGTTGGTGGACATGGAAGTGGTGGTTGGAGTACTAGTTTTTATGGAGTCAGGAAGAGCGATGGAGGTTACTGCCGTGATAGTGATGGAGAGAGATCGGAGATATGATGGTGGATCCCGCTACTTGAGAGGTCAGGGTGTTCTGATGGGAACTAGAGAAATTGAAGAGCAGACGATTCGATCTCTTATGGAGCGTGTATTTCTGAGAGATTCTAGCTATCTAGGGTTTTTAATTTGCTCAATGCGTTCTCATTTTTGATCTATGTCATCACTAGTGTCTTAGAAAACTTGGTGTGTTACCTGGTTGATGAAGTTAAAAATAAGAAATGTTGAATTTGAATTTGTTCTCTATTAAAAAAAACCAATAACCTTAAACCCTAAATTAAAACCTGAACTATAAACCTAAAACTTAAACCCTAAACCCTAAAACACTAAACCCTAAACCCTAAACCGTAAATGCTAAAACCCAAACCCAATCCCTTAGCCCTAAACCCTAAACCTTAAACCCCAAATCCTAAATCATAAACCATAACTCTAAACCCTAAAAAGCTAAAAACCTAAACCTAAACCTAAACTTAAAAAAAAAATAATAATAACAACTAAACTAAAATAAAATAAATAAAAACCTAAACTAAACAAAAAATAAAAAAAACTTAAATAAAATAAGAACTAAACCTAAAATAAAAAATAAATTAAACCTAAAGTGAAATAAAATAAAATAAAATAAAAACAAAATAAAAATGGAAAAAAAATAGAACTTAATAAAAACTAAATAAAAATGGAAAAAAAAATAAAATTAAACAAAAATAAAAATTAAAATAAATAAAAAATAAACTAAATAAACTTAAACTTACTAGTTTACTTAATTTAAAAAAAATAAAAAAAAGAAAAAAGCCCTAAAACTAACCCTAAACCAACAACAGAAAACCTTAAATCCTAAACCCTAAAACCCTAAACCCTAAACCCTAAAACCTACAACCCTAAACCGTAAACCCAAAAAACTTATAAAATTAAACCTAAACTAAATAAAACCTAAAAATAAAATAAATATAAAAATCTAAAACTAAATAAAATAAAATAATTAAAATAAAAACCTAAACTAAAACCTAGACAAAAACCTAAACCTAAAAAAAATAATATTAAAAATAAAAACTAAACTAAAATAAAATAAATAAAAACTTCAACTAACCTAAAAAATAAAATAAACCTAAAATTAAAAAACTAAATAAAATTAAATGAAACCTATAATAAAAATAAAATTAAATTAAAATAAAATAAAATAAAAAGCAAATAAAAACCTAACCTTAAAATAAACAAAATAAAATATTCCTAAATCTAAACTAAAATAAACTAAAGTAAAATAAATAAAACCTAAACCTAAAATAAACAAAACCTACCTAAACTAAAAAATAAAATCATAAAGTAAACCTAAAATAAAAACCTAAAACCTAAACTTAAAATAATGAAATAAAATCTAAATTTTAACATAAAAATAAAAAATAAAACCTAAACCTAAAAAATAAAATGAAAATAAAACTAAACTAAAAAATAAACCTAAACATAAACCTAAGCCTAAAATATTAACTAAAATAAAAATACTAGTCTAAAATAAATAAACTAAACTAAATAAAATAAAAAACAAACCTAAATAAAAATTAAAATTATAATAAACTAAATTAAATAACAAATAAACTAAATAAACCTAAACCTAATAGTTTTTTTAATTTAATAAAAACCCCTTAAACCCTAAACCCTAAACCCTAAATCCTAAACCCAAAATCTTAAAACTAACCCTAAACCCAAATCCCTAAGCCCTGAACCCTAAACTAACCCTAAATCTTAAACTCTAAACCCTAAACCCTAATCACCAACCCCCCCTAATCCTAAACCCTAAAACCTCACCCTAAATCCTAAACCCTAATACCTTAAATCCTAAACCCTAAACCCTAAACCTTAAACCTTAAAGCCTATAACCTTAAAACCCTAAACTCCAAACACTAAACACTAAACCTAAAAAAAAACTAAAAAAAATAAAAAAATAAAAAACCCAAAACCCTGAAAACCTAAAAAGCTAAAAACCTAAACCTAAACTAAATAAAACATAAATATAAAATAATTAAAAAACCTAAACCTAAATAACCTAAACTAAATCCTAAACCTAAACTAAATCCTAAACCTAAACTAAAACCTAAACTTAAACCTAAAACTAAAACTAAAAATAAATTATAATAAAAAATAAAAACTAAACTAAAATTAAATAAATAAAAACCTAAACTAAACTAAAAAAACTAAACCTAAAAAAACTAAAATAAAATAAAATTAAAATAAACAAAAATATAAAATAAAAATAAAATAAATAAAAAATTAACTAAGTAAACTGCTGTTTTAATGTTTTTGAAAAAAAAAAAACCCTAAACCCTAAGCCCTAAACCTTAAACCTTAAATCCTAAGCCCTAAACCATAAACCTAAGCTAAAGGAACTAAATAAATTAAAAAAACAATCTTAAAGCCTAAAACCTAATAAACCTAAACCTAAACCAAAACCCTAAGAATTGGTAGAACCTTAATGGCAGGACCATCACCGTCAACCAGGCTCAGTCCATATATGGTGGAAGAGGTAAAGGTGGAGGCGGCAAATATAGCAGTGGTGGTGGGGGATCTGAATGTGCCGATAGATACGGAGGTGGTGGTCAGAGCAGTGGTGGTTATGGTGGCAGGAGGATCAATGAAGGTTACAACCGTGGTAGTGGAAAAGGGAGAGATCAGGGATATGATGGTGGTTCCCGCTACTTGACATGCCAAGGCGGTTCTGATGGGAACTGGAGAAATTGAATAACGGTCGATCCGTTCTGCTACTTTTGGAACTATGTCTTTACAATAGAGATGGTTCTAGTTATCTATGGTTTTTGATTTTCTCTATGCGTGCTCACTTTTGATCTATGTCGTCACTTGTGCCTTAGAAAACTTGGTGTGTTACTTGGTTGATGAAATCACAAAGAAGTAATGTTGAAACTTAATTTGTTCTTTATTAAAAAAATAATAATAATAAAAAACCCTAAATGCTAAACCTAAAATGTAAACCCTAAACCCTACGCCCTAAATACCCTAAACCCTAAACCCTAAACCCTAAAACCTTAAAACCCTAAACCCTAAACCCTGAGCCCTAAAATCAAAACCTTAAACCACAAACCTACAACCCTAAATCTTAAACCCTAAACCTTAAACCCTAACCTTAACCATAAACCCTAAAACCATAAACCCTAAACTAACCCTAAACCCAAACCCCAAAACCACTAAACCCTAAACTAAACCTAACTCTAAACCCACCTAAACCTCTAACCCAAAATCTATGCTAACCATGGACCCTAAACCCTAAACCTTAAACCAACACTAAACCCACTCACTAAACTCTAAAGCCACCCTAAGCCCTAAACCATAAACTAAACCCACAAAACCCTAAAACCTAAACCTAAACTAAATAAAATAAATAAATAAATCCTAAAACCAAAATAAAATAAACTAATTAAAATAAATAAAAACCTAAACTAAACTAAAAAAATTAAATAAATCTAAGAACAAAAAACCTAAATAAAATAGAAAATAAATGTAAAGAAAAAATTTAAAATAAACCTATAATAAAATAAAATAAAAGCAATAAAACATAAATATAAACTTAAAATAAATAAAAAATAAAACTTAAACCCTAAACTAAAAAAAACTAAACCTAAAATAAAAATAAAATAAACCTAAACCTATACTAAAATAAACTAAACTAAAATAAATAAAACCTATTTTTAAACATAAATTAAACTAAACCTAAACCCTGAACTAAATAAAATAAAATAAAATAAAAATAAACCTAATCCTAAAGTAAAAAAAATAAAACCTAAAAATAAAATAAAAATAAAAACCTAAAACCTAAAACCTAAACTAAATAAAACCTAAAAATAAAATAAATAAGAAAACCTAAACCTAAATAAAATAAAAATATAAAATAAAATAAAAACATAAAATACAACATAAACCTAAACCTAAACCCAAAAAAGAAAAAAAACTAAACTAAAATAAAATAAATAAAAATCTAAACTAAACTAAAAATAAACAAAAAACCTAAATAATATAAAAACTAAACCTAAAATAAAAATGAAATAAACCTAAAATAAAATAAAATAAAAACAAAATAAAAACCTAAACCTTAAAAAAATCTGAAAAATAAATAAACCTAACCTTAAACCCTAAACCCTAAACACTAAACCCTAAAATCTAAACCAAAAACCCTAAACCCTAGCCCTAAATGCCAAAACCAATAACCCTAAACCCCAAAACCTAATCCATAAAAAGCTAAAAAGCTAAACCTAAACTAAATAAAACATAATAATAAAATAAATAAATAAACCTAAACCAAAATAAAATAAATAATAAAATAAAATAAAAACATAAACTAAAAGCTAAACCTAAACATAAAAAAAATTTAATTAATTAAAAACCTAATCTAAACTAAAAAAATTAAAAAACCTAAATAAAATAAAAACTTAACCTAAAATAAAAATAAAATAAACATATAAAAAAATAAAAACTAAATAAAAGTTGAACCTAAAAAAACCCAAAAATAAGACTTAAAAATAAATAAAATATAAAATCAAAACCCTAAACTAAGAAAAGGTAATCCTAAATTAAAAATAAAATAAACCTAAACCTAAACTAAAATTAATAAAACTTAAACCTAAAACTAAAATAAGCTAAACCTAAACTAAACGCTAAACAAAATAAAATAAAATAAATTAAAAATAAATCTAGACCAAAACTATAAAATAAAATCTAAAAATAAACCTAAAATAAAAACATAAAACCTAAACCTCAAAAAATAAAATAAAAACCTAAACCTAAACCTAAAAATAAAAAATAAAACCTAAACCTAAAGAAATAAAAATAAAACTAAACTAAAAATAAACCTACGCATAAACCTAAACCTAAAAAAATAAAAATAAAAACCTAAACTAAAATAAATAAATGTAAAATAAATAAACTAAATTAAATAATAATAAAAAATAAACCTAAATAAAAATAAAAGATAAATTAAATTAAAATAAATAAAAAATGAATAAAATAAACTAAATAAACTTAAACCTACCGATTTACTTAATTTTAAAAAAAAAAATCATACACCCTAAATCATAAACACTAAACCCTAAAACCTAAACCCTAAACTTACAACCATATACCCTAAACCCTAAAAATCCCTAAATCCTAAACCCTAAACCCTAAACCCTACATAATAAACCCTAAACCCTAAACCCTAACCTTAAACACTAAACCTTAAACCCCAAACCCTAAGCCTAAACCTAAACCTAAGGTAACTAACTAAATTAAAAAGTGAATCTAAACCCTAAAACCTTATAAACCTAAACCTAAACCCTAAAACCTAATAGACCTAAACCTAAACCTTAAAAATGGGAAGAACCTTGATGGTAGGAACATCACCGTCAACTAGGTTCAGTCTAGATCTGGCAGTTGAGGTGAAGTCTAATACGACCGTCATCTCAATGGTGGTGGGGGATTTGGAGGTGCTGATGGATTTGGAGGTGGCAGTTAGGGCAGAGGTGGTTATGGAAGCAGGAGGAGCGACGAAGGTTACAACTGTGCTTATGGCGGAAGGAAAGATCGAAGATATGATGGTGTATCCTACTACTCGAGAGGTCGGGGTGGTTCTGATGGGAACTGGACAAACTGAAAAATGACCGATTCGATCTGCTGATTATGGAACTATGTCTTTACAATAGAGATTGTTCTCTATGAGTGCTCATTTTTTATTTATGTCTTCAATTGTGTCTTACAAAACATGGTCTGCTACTTGGTTGATGAAAATGAAAAGAATAAATGATGAATATAAATTTGTTCTCTGTTAAAAAAACAAAAACCCAAAACCCTAAGCTAAAACCTGAATCTTAAACCTAGAATGTAAATGCTAAACCCTAAACCCTAAAATATAAGCCCTAAACCTAAATCCTAAATCCTAAGCCCTAAATCTTAAAACTTAAACCCTAAACACTAAACCCTAAACCCTAAAACCTACAACCCTAATCCCTAAACTCTAAACCCTAAACCCCCTATACCCTAAACCCTAAACCCTAAACCTTAAACTGTAAAAACCTAAAAACCTAAACCTAAACTTAATAAAACTTATAAATATAATAAATATAAAAACCTAAACCTAAATAAAATTAAAAAATAAAATAAAATAAAAGCCTAAACTAAAACCTATAACATAAACCTGAAAATAAAATAAAATAAAGTAATGATAATAAACTAAAATAAAATAAATAAAAACCTAAACTAAACTAAAAAAATAAAATAAACCTAAGAATAAAAAACCTAAATAAAATAAAAATAAAATAATCTAAAATAAAATAAAATAAAAACCTAAGACAAAAAAAATAAACCTTAAAATAAAACCTAAACCCTAAACTAAAAAAACCTAAACCAAAAATAAAAATAAAAAAACAATATAAAATAAACCTAAACCTAAACCAAAATATACTAAACTAAAAAAATAAAATGTAAACCTAAACTAAATAAAATAAAATAAAATAAACTAAAAATAAACTTAAAACTAAACTAAAAAATAAAACTTAAAAATAACCCTAAAATAAAAACCTAAAGCCTAAAACCTAAACCTAAAAAAATAAAATAAAATCCTAAACCTAAACCTAAAAATAAAATATAAAACCTAAACCAAACACAAAATAAAGATATAAGACCTAAACCTAAAAGATAAAGACTCTACAGAAAATAGCAAAATAAATGAAACTAAATAAATAAACTAAAATAAATAAAAAAATAAATAAAATAAAAAAAATAAAATTAAAAATAGTATTTAAATAGCTAAACCTGTTGGTTTGCTTGTTATTTTTTTTTTTCAAAAACCATAATCTCTAAATCCTAAACCCTAAACCCTAAGACTAAACCCTAAAGCCTGACTGACACAAACCCTAAACCCAAAATCCAAACCCTAAACCTAAACCCAACCCAATCTTTCATAAACCCTAAAACCATAAACTTTAAACCCAAAACCTTAAACCATAAACCCTAAACCCTAAACCCTAAACCCTATCCCTAAACCCTAAACCCTAAACCCTAAACCGTAAACCCTCAAACTAAACATAAATTAACTAAATTAATTAAAGAATAAACCTAAGCCCTAAACCTAATAAACCTAAACCTGAACCCTTAGAATGGTATCTCATTTTGATTGTGGTTTAGATTATTTCTGGTTGGTAGTACTGAACTTTGGTTGCCCTCTGGTTTTGGTGGCTCTCTATTCTTGTTGGTCTCCTGCTGTGTTGGTTTTAGGATAGCCTGGTGATAGGCAGGCTTTGGAGCTTGCTTGTTTGCCATTTTCCCTAGCCTATTCTTTTCCTTGTGAGGGTTTATTGGCTGGTGGTTGCTTGATGGCTATCATATTTTTTGGCCTTTTACTTTCGATTTTAGCTATCTGGTGTCATGATTATTGGTTGAGCTTGGCGTTGGCTTTGTTCCTTCTTGGGCTGAGTTACTCTCTCTAAAGATGTTATTTCCTATCTAGTTTTTGCTCCCCTTTTCTGGTGGTTTTTTGAAGTTGTTTGTGTTGTTTGCCTCTTGGCTGGATGGCCCATTGGCTTGTCATTTCTTTCTATTGTGGGATGAACTTGTTTGTGGTTATGGCTATTCTTGGCTCTATTGCTATATCTGTTGATTCCTGCAGCTATGTTTGGCTAGGTGGCCTTGATGGCTGGCTACAACTGTGCTGTTGGTTGGTGGATCTACATGAATTTTTGGTTTTTTTACCTTTGGCCTTTTTTTATTTTGGGTGGCTTTGATGGTGGCTGTTAATTGGCTGCTGCCTTGTTTGGTTGCTTGCTTTACTATGGATTGGCTAGATGTTTTATTGGTTAGTTGCCTATTTAATCTTGATGATAAATACTGGAACTTGGCTAGCTCTTGGTTGTTGGCTATTTGGTTTAATCAAGGTACGTTGGCTATGATGGCTGGGATGTTTCCCTTATTATCCTTTTGGTTGGTAGCACCATATGTGATTGTAATCCTTCTTCTGAAGTTTGGATGCTCACATATCCTGTAACCCATTGAGATGATTGTGACTGAGCTGGAGCCTTATCTACGATTTTTATCATTTTGTTTATTTTGTTTACTTAGCTTATCCTTATTTCAAGATGCTTATTTCTATCTTAAGTTCTTTGCCGATTTGTGGCAAGTTTTGGGCATGTAGGTGGTTTGCGCATCTCTTAGAAGATTTCTAAAAATCAATGGCTTTGGCAGCCCTTCTTGGAATTCTGTGATGTTTCTTTCTTATTTTTTGTCTTTTCATTCTTTTGATTTGGTTTTCTTGTAATAGGTAGGGGATTTATCTCTTTAGGCTAACTGTAGCTCTATAAATAGCAGTTTAGAGATTTATCCCCTTTAAGGACCTTGTATCCCTTACTTTTTGCCAATAAAATTCTCCCACTTTTGATTTAAAAAAAAGTGGTGGTGGGGGATCTCGAGGTGTTGGAGGATATGGAGGTGGTGGTTGGAGTTGTCGTGGTTATGGAGGCAGGAGGAGCGGTGGAGGTTATAGCCATGGTGATAGCGGAGGGAGAGATTGGGGAAATGTTGGTGGATCCCATTACTCGAGAGTCCGAGGAGGTTTTGATTGGAACTGGAGAAACTAAAAAATAGTCGATCTGATTTGCTGCTTATGGAACTCTTTCTTTATGGTAGAAATAATTCTAGTTATCTAGGGTTTTTATTTATTCTATGCATACTCATTTTTTTATCTATGTTGTCGCTTGTGTCTTAGAAAGCTTCGTGTGTTACATGGTTGATGAATTCAAAAAGAAGAAATGTTGAATCTGAATTTATTCTCAGTTAAAAAAAAACTAAAAATCCTAAACGTTAAACTAAAACTTGAACCATAAACCTTAAACATAAACCTTAAACCATAAACCTTAAGCCCTAAATCCTAAAATCCTTAAACCTTAAACCCTAAACCCTAAAATTCTAAACCCTAAACCCTTAACCCTAAAATCTAAACCCTAAACCTTAAACCTTATACCCTAATCCCTAAACCCCAAATCCTAAACCCTAATCCCTAAACGATAAACTAACCCTAAACCCTAAACCCTAAAAAGCAGAAAACCTAACCCTAAACTAAATAAAACATAAAAATATAATATGAAAAAAACCCAAACCAAAATAAAATAAAAAAATAAAAAATAAATAAAAAGATCAACTAAAACCTAAACCTAAACATAAACTTAAACCTTAACCTAAACCTAAAATTAACATAAAATAAAAAATAAAAACTAAAATAAAATAAAATAAATAAAAACCTAAATAAAATAAAAACTAAACATAAAATAAAAATAAAATAAACCTAAAATAAAATAAAATCAAATAAAAACTAAAAAAACCTAAACCTAAAAAATAAACCTAAAAATAAATAAAAATAAAACCAATCCTAAACTAAAATAAACATAAATATAAAATAAAATAAACCTAAACTTAAAATAAAATAAATAATACCTAAACCTAAACCTAAAATAAATATAATAATATAAAAAATTAAACCTAAAAATAAACTAAAAATTAAAACCTAAAAATAAATCTAAAATAAAAACCAAAAACTTAAACCTAAAAAAAACCTTAAACCTAAACCAAAAAAATAAAAAATAAAACTTAAACCTAAAAAATAAAGTAAAAATAAAACTAAACTAAAAAATAAACCTAAACCTAAACCTAATCCTAAAAATAAAACTAAAATAAAAAACGTAAACTAAAATAAATGAACTAAACTAAATAAAAATAAAAATAAACTTAAATAAAAATCAAAAATAAATTAAATTAAATTAAATTAAAATAATAAACTAAATAAACCTAAACCTACTATTTTACTTAACTTAATAAAATAAAATAAAATAAATAAATAAGAAAACCTAACCCTAAGCCCTAAACTCTAAACATACTGACCCTACCTACTGATCCCACACCCTAAACCCTAAACCCCAGACCTAAACCTAAACTACAGAGCCCTAAACCCTACCCAGGCTGGGTTAAAACTTAAACCCTAAACCACACTAAACCTAAACCCTAAACTTAAAACCCTAAACCTAAACCCTAAAAATGCCAGCTAAACACTAAACTACACTAAACCCTAAACACTAAACCATAAAACCATAAAAGGCACAAACCCTAAAACCTAAACCTAAATAACAAAATAAAATAAAATAATAAAAAATCCTAAACGAAACCTAAACCTAAACCTAAAAATAAAATAAATTAGAAAATAAGAACTAAACTAAACTAAAATAAATAAAAACCTAAACTAAACCAAAAAAATAAAATAAACCTAACAAAAACCTAAATAAAATGAAAATAAAATAAACCTAAGATAAAATAAAATAAAAACTAAATAAAAACCTAAACCTAAAATATAAAGCTAAAAATAAAACTTACAAATAAATAAAAAATAACACCTAAACCCTAAACTAAAAAAAAAACTAAACCTATAATAAAAATAAAATCAGTAAAATAAAATAAACCTAAACCTAAACCTAAACCTAAGATAAACTAAACCTAAACCTAATTCTAAATGAAATAAAATAAAATAAAATTAAAATAAACCTAAGCCTAAACTAAAAAATATAACCTAAAAAAACATAAAATAACATCCTAAAACCTAAAGTTAAAAGAATAAAATAAAAACCTAAACCTAAAAAATAAAATTAAAAATAAAACTAAACTAAAAAATAAGCCTAAACTTAAACATAGACCTAAAAAATAAACTAAAATAAAAAAACCTAAACTGAAATAAATAAACCTAATATAAATAAACTAAACTAAATAAAAATAAAAATAAAACTAAATAAAAATGTAAAATCAAAATAAATTAAAATAAACCTAAACTTACCCATTTACTTAATTTTTTTAAAAAAAGATCCTAAATCATAAACTAGAAAAATAAAACCTAAAAATATACCTAAAATAAAAACCTAAAACCTGAACCTTCAAAAAAATGTAAACCTAAATCTAAAAATAAAAAATAAAACCTAAACCTAAAAAATAAAATAAAAATAGTACTAAACGAAAAAAATAAACATAAAGCTAAACATAAAGAAAAAAAATAAAATAAAAAATGTAAACTAAAATAAATAAACTAAACTAAATAAAAATAAAATAATAAAATAAACTATAATAAATAAAAAATAAACTAAATAAACTTAAACCTATATGCTTACTTAATTTTTTAAAAAAAATAAGAAAATAATAAAAAAATCCTTAACCGTAAACCCTAAACCCGAAAGTTAACCCTAGACACTAAACCCTAAACACTAAACCCACAACCCTAAACCCTTAACCCAACCCTAATCCCTACCCAAACCACCTAAACCCTGACCCTACTGGACCCTAAACCCTAAACTCTTGATAAAATCTTACTCTAAACTTTAAACCTAAACCTACCTTAAACCACTAAACCTACAAAACCTAAACCTAAATCCTAAACCCTAAGCCATAAAAATTCTAAACCCAAAACACTAAACCCTAAACCCAAAGCCCTAAAACCCTAAACCCTAAAACCTAAACCTAAATAAATAAAATAAATAAAAATAAAATAAAAACCTAAACTAAAACCAAAACCTAAACCTAAAACTAAACCAAAACGTAAACCTAAAAATAAATTTAAATAGAGAATAAAAACTTAACTAAAATAAAATAAACCTAAAATAAAAATAAAATAAAACATAAAAAAATAAAACTAAAATAAAATAAATAAAATAAAATAAAATAAAAAACTAAATAAAACCTAAACCTAAAAAATAAACCTAACAATAAAACCTAAAAAATAAATAAAAAATAACACATAAACCCTAAACTAAATAAAACATAATCCTAAAATAAATAAATAAAATAAATAAAATAAAATAAGCCTAAGCATAAAATAAAATAAATAAAACCAAAACCAAAACCTAAACCTAAACCTAAATTAAATTAAATAAAATAAACTAACAATAAACCTAACCCTAAACTAAAAAAAACATAAAAATATACCTAAAATAAAAACCTTAATGCTAAACCTAAAAAATAAAATTAAAACCTAAACCTAAACCTAATAATAAAAAATAAAACTTATACCTAAAAAATAAAATAAAACTAAAACTAAAAAAATTA
The DNA here is from genome assembly GCA_021442155.1 of Cymbidium sinense. Lineage (NCBI taxonomy): Eukaryota > Viridiplantae > Streptophyta > Magnoliopsida > Asparagales > Orchidaceae > Cymbidium > Cymbidium sinense. Next base: position 64,789,703 of record CM038229.1, on the reverse strand, counting down.
AACCAAAATAAAAAAATCTAAACTAAAATAAATTAACCTAATATAAATAAATTAAATTAATTTATATTAAAAATAAACCTAAATAAAAATTGAAAATAAAAGGAAAAAAATATATTATAAATAACCTAAATAACCTAAACCTATCCATTTACTTAATTTTTTTAAGAAAATCTTAAACCCTAAACTACAAAATTAAACCTAAAAATAAACCTAAAATGAAAACCTAAAACCTAATCCTAAAAAAATAAAATAAAAACCTAAACCTAAACATAAAAATATAACATAAAATTTAAACCTATAAAAAAAATAAAAATAAAACTAAACTAAAAAATAAATCTAAACCTAAACCTAAACCTAAAAAATAAACTAAAATAAAAAAGACTAAAATAAATAAACTAAACTAAATAAAAATAAAAATAAATCTAAATAAAAAAATGAAATAAACTAAATAAACCTAAACCTAATAGTTTACGTAATTAAAAAAAGGAAAGAAAAAATTAAAAAAAAACCCTTCAGGACCAAACCCTCAACCCTAAACTCTAAGTGTTAAACCCTAAACCCTAAATCCAAAATCCCTAAACCATAAACCCTAAACCTTAAACCCTAAATTTTGATAAAAAAAACCTTAAACCTTAACTTTAAACCCTAAACCCAAAACTTAAACCCTGAACCTTAAACACTAAACCCTAAACCCTAAACCCTAAAACCTAAAACCATAAACCCTAAACCCTAAATCCTAAAACCTAAACCTAAATAAAAAATAAAATAAAATAAACTAAAAACCTAAACTAAAACATAAACCTAGACCTAAACCAAAAAAATAAAATAAAATTGAAAAAAACTAAATTAAAATAAAATAAATGTTGGTTATGTTTTCAGCCTCCTCCTGTAATGGTCTTCCTCTCTTGGCTACCACTGCTTATCTTTTGCTTTTTTCTTATTTGGGTGGCAGCTTAGCTATGGGTCTCTTTTCTCTCACAGTTGTTTCTTTGGTGAGCTAGGTGGCTTTATTGGATGTTTGCTTCTGTTTTGTTGCTGGTGAGATCTTGTGGTTTTTTTCATCTTTGTTTTTGGTTTGTTATCATTCTGGGTTGGCTGGTTGAAGGTTGTTTAGTGGCTGTTGGTTTTCCTTGGGTACTGGTCACTTAGTTTGGTGCCTTGGATTTTATTTTGGTTGTGGGTATTATCTCTTTTTGGTGTATTTTTCTCTCCTTGTTTCCTAATATCTTGCTCTTGGTTTGTGGTGGTGGTTTTGCTGTTACATTGGCTATTTTAGTGGTAGCCTTGCTGGATGCTCCTTTGGTATTTTTATTTATCTATCTTGGTGGAGGTGCAGCTCCCCCTTATATCTTTTGCATGTCTACTTGGGTTATCCTATGCCTGGATTGGATTGGTGGCTATTGTTGGTGTTAGCTATCCCCGCTATTTAGGTATTGCTTTGCTATTGCTTTGGGGACAATCTTGGGATGGTTCTTTGGCATTGGGCCTATCTTTTCTGGACTGTGTTGGTATCCCTGTTAATGATGCTTGCTCTTTTTGGTATTTCTCCTCCCTTTTGGGGTTATCTTTGGTGATTTTCCTGTTGTATTCCTACTGTCCCTGATGGATGGCTATTGGTCTACCTTACTGGTCTTGGTTGTTTTGGTGGCTTTATTCTTGGATGTCTTGTTTGCTAATTAGAAGGCTTTGTAGCATTGTTGGATGATGATCTTTAGATGACTGCCTACATGAGGTATGCTAGTTATGATGGCCTCGATGTTTCCCTCTATTTCTTGTTTTGGTTAGTAGCACTATATGTAATTGTAACCCTTCTTCTGAAGTTTGGATCCTTACACATAGTGTTCCTCCTTGAGATGATTGCAACTGAGCCTGAGCCTTTTCTTTACTTTGCTCTTTCACTTTATGCCTACTTAATTGTACTCATCCTTTCCTTAGAATGTTGCAGATTTCTTTTATTGGTTGGCAGTGGATTTTGCTATTGCTCATATGGATCTTCTGTTGTTGGTCATTTGGTTTTCTTTTGCTTCTCTTTATTTAATATTGTATTAGTTTGGGGATTCATCTCTTTAGGTTTTTATTATAGCTCTTTTAGCATTAGTTTAGAGATTTATTTCCTTTAAAGGCTTTGTACTCCTTATTTTGTGGCAATAAAATTCCCCTAATTTTTCATAAAAAAACCCTAAACCCTTAACCCTAAACACTAAACCCTAAACCCAAAACCCTAAAACCCTAAACCGTAAACCCTAAACCCTAAACCCTAAAACCTAAATCTAAATAAATAAAATAAAATAAAAGCCTGAACAAAAACCTAAACCTAAACCTAAACCTAAATCAAAAATAAAATAAAATAGAAAATAAAAACTAAACTAAAATAAAATAAATAAATACCTAAACTAAACTAAAACTAAAATAAAATAGTCCTAAAAATAAAAAACCTAAATTAAATAAAAACTAAACCTAAAATAAAAATAAAATAAACCTAAGATAAAATAAAATAAAAACTAAATAAAAACCTAAACTTAAAAAAGAAATCTAAAAATAAAACCTAAAAATAACTAAAACATAACACCTAAACCCTAAACTAAAAAAAAACCTAAACCTAAAATAATACTAATATAAACAAAATAAAATAAACCTAAACCTAAACTAAAATAGACTAAAATAAAATCGAAACCTAAACCTAAAATAAACTATAACAACAATAACAACAACAACAACAACAACAATAAGACTTAATCCTACTAGGTAGGATTGGCTACATGAATCCTTCGTCTCCATTGTGTCCTATTATGTGCCAAATTCTCAGTTAAATCAAGTATACTAAGATCATTTTTTATACATCTTAACCAAGTCAAACCTAAAATAAACTAAACCTAAAAAATAAGCCTAACCCTCAAAGTAAACCTAAGCCTAAACTAAAAAATAAAACCTAAAATAATAACCTAAAACCTAAACCTAAACCTAATAATAAAAAAAATAAAACCTAAACCTAAAAAAATAAAATAAAAATAAAACTAAACTAAAAAATAAACCTAAACCTAAACCTAAACCTACAAAATAAACTAAAATAAAAAACCCACACTAAAGTTAATAAACCTAAAATAATAAATTAAACTAAATAAAAATAAACCTAAAGCAAAATAGAAAATAAAATAAACTAAAATTAATAAAAAAATAAACTAAATAAACCTAAACCTATTGGTTAACTTAATTAAAAAAGCCAACCACTCTGACCCTAAACACTAAACCCTCTTAACCCTCCCACCTAAACCCTAAACTACCACACAGTGATCCTAAACCCAACCCTAAACCCTGGGCCCTGGGCCCTGGGCCCTACTAAACCATAAATCCTAAACAAAAAATACCCTAAACTCTAACTGACCTGACCACACCCTAATCACCCCACTTAAATATTAGGCCACATGCCCTGATGATAGGCCCTGGGCCCTATCAGCCCAGGCTCTATCATACCCAATTATGGGCCCTAGGCCATGTTCTACTCAGGCCCTAAACACTCCTGAGCCACAAACTGATGTTCCCTAAACCCTCCTGACCCAGGCCCTAAACCCTCTAAACTCTACCCACAGGCCCTATTACCCACTGGGCCCTGGGCCTGACATCATAAACCTGACACTGAGCCCAGCCAGGCCCTGAGCCTAACCTGACACTCACCTAAACTGACCTAAGTGATTAAAAAATTAAAATAAACTTGATCCCTAAAACCTAATAAACCTAAACCTAAACCTAAACCTAAACCTAAACCCCACCATAAACATAAACCTAAAGTAATAAATAAATAAATAAATAAGCCCTAACCTAAAACCTAAACATAAACTTGAACCCTAAGAATGGGAAGAACCTTGATCGTAAGAACATCACCGTCAACCAGGATCAGTCTATATATGGCGGTGGAGGTGAAAGCAAAGGCCACAGTTATCATAGTGGTGGTCGCAGCAGTGGTGGTTATGGAGGCGGGAGGAATGATAGAGGTTATAGCCATTATGGTGGCAGAGCGAGAAATCGAGATATCATGGTGGATCCCGTCACTTGAGAGGCCAGGGTGGTTCTAATGGGAATTAGAGAAACTGAAAAATGGTTGATCTGATCTACTGGTTATAGAACTGTGTCTTCATAGTAGAGATGCTTCTAGTTATCTAGGATTTTTTATTTGCTCTATGTGTGCTCATTTTTTATTTATGTTGTCACTTGCATCTTAGAAAACTTGGTGGCTTACATGGTTGATGAAATTGAAAAGAAGGAATGTTTAATATGAATTTCTTCTTTGTTAAAAAAAATTGAAAACCCTAAACCATAAACTAAAACCTGAACCTAAACCAAAAACCTAAACCCTAAACCCTAAACCCTAAATCATACAAACCATAAATCCGTAAACCCTAAAACACAAACCCTAAACCCTAAATCCTAAACCAAAAGAAAACCCTAAACCCTAAACCCTAAATCACAGCTGACCACTACCCTGACCTTACCCTTGTGACCAGAAACCTACACTAAACACTAAAGTGACCCTAAACTTAAAACACACTACGTGACCCTAACCTTAACCTAAGCCCTAAACCCAAAACTAGGCCCTAAACCTACCCTCCCAGGACCTTAAACCATAAAAACCTAAAAATGTAAACCTAAACTAAATAAATCCTAAAAATAAAATAAAAAAATAAAAACTTAAACCTAAATAAAATAAAATAAAAATAAATAAAAACTTAAACCTAAACCTTAAAATAATATAAAATAAACTAATAAAAATAAAGTAGAATAAAATAAATAAAAACCTAAACTAAACTAAACAAGTAGAATAAATCCATGAATAAAACCTAAATAAAATAAAATCTAAAGGGAAAATAAATAAATAATTAATCCAAAATAAACTAAAATAAAATAAAATAGAACCATAGGCCTAGCCTCTCTAAACCCTAACCTGAACCCAAATCCACACTAAATCCTAAAGGCCCCGACCACTACCTCCACTGGCCCACTAGCCTGGGCCCTCCACTGGAAACATAAACCAGGCCCACCCTGAGCCATGGGCCAAGACCTGGGCCCTAAAACCATGGGTTCTGACCTCCTTGACCCTCCCCAGGCCCACTCTAACTGACCTAACCCCCCTACTGATCTCCACTAAATCTCCAGGCCCTGAGCCCTGGGCCATAAACTGAGCACTCATAAACCCTAACTACAACCTCAACCTGATCTGATCCTCTAAACCCTGGGCCCTAAACCACCCTAAACCTCTAACCAGGCCAAAACCAAAAAGATCCTACTAAATTGTAAACCATAACCACCCTAACCTAAACCCTAAACTCTAAACCCCAAACCCTAAGCCTATACCTAAAGTAATTAAATAATTTAAAAAATAAACCTGATCCCTAAAAACTAATAAACTTAAACCTAAACCTTAAACCACAAACCATAAACCATAAACCTAAACCTAAAGTAAATAAATAATTAAAAGATAAACCTAAACCCTATAACCTAATAAATGTAAACCTTAAGATTGGGCAGAACCTTGATGGTAGGAACATGATTGTCAACCAGGCTCAGTCTAGATATGGTGGAGGAGGTGTAGGCAGTGGCAACAATTATCATAGTGGTGGTCAAAGTAGTGGTGGTTATGGAGGTGGGAGGAATGATAGAGGTTATAGATGTTGTGGTGGCGGAGAGAGAAATCGGGATATGATGGTGGATCTCACCACTCGAGAGGCCAGTGGTTTGGGCAAGCGGAAAATGGTCTACATCGATTTGCTACTTATAGAACTGTGTCTTCATAGTAGAGATAGTTCTAGTTATCTAAGATTTTTGATTTGCTCTATGTGTGCTCATTTTTTATCTATGTTCTCGCTTGTGTCTTAGAAAACATGGTGGGTTACTTGGTCAATGAAATTGAAAAGAAGAAATGTTTAATTTTATTATATTCTCTATTAAAAAATTCCAAAAACCCTAAAACCTAAACTAGAATGTGAACCCTAAACCAGAAACCTATACTCTAAACCTTAAACCCTAAAAACCATAAAACCTAAACCCTAACAACCTAAAATAAAACCATAACCCTACCCTAAAAACTAAAAAACACTAAAATGAAACCCTAAACCCTAAACCCTAAACCTAAACCATAAAACCTAAAGCCTAAACCCAAAAGCCTAAAACTCTCTCTCTAAACCCTAAACCCTAAACCCTAAACCCCCTACAACCTTAAACCCTAAACCATACAACCCAAAATCCTAAACTCTAAGCCCTAAATCCTAAATCCTAAATCCAAAATCCTAAACTCTAAATCATAAAAACCCTAATCCTGGCCTCACTTTAAATCTTAGGCCAAAACCTGAGGACCCTGCCACACTAACTGAGGCCTAAACCTAAACTAAATAAATCTTTTAAAATAAATAAATAAACTGACCTAAATATAAAATAAAAATAAAAACATTAACATGAGCATAAACCTAAAAATAATATAAACAAACTAATAAATAAACTAAAGATAAAATAAATAAAACCTAAACACTCAAAGATAAAATAAACCTAATTAAAACATGGATAAAATAAAGCTAGGCATAAAAAAACCAAAATAAACTAAGATAAAATAAATAAAATCGTGACCTAAACCTAAACTCTAAACTATAACTAGCTTTAAATCCTGACACTAAATCCTAAACTCTGAGCTCTGGCTACAAACCCACCCTGGGCCCTAAACCTAAACTAACCTAAAGCTCAGCCACCCTAAACCCTGAGCCACAGGCCTACCCTAATCCTAAATAACCCTAAACTAAAATAAATAAATAAAAGCTAAACTAAATTAAAAAAAAAAATATTATAATAAAATAAAAATAACATAAACTTAAAGTAAAATACAATAAAAACCCAAAATAAAACCAAAATAAATAAAAAATAAAACCTCAAACTAAATAAAACCTAAACTTAAAATAAAATAAAAAAAACTAAACAAAATAAACTAAATTAAAATAAATACAACCTAAACCTAAAATAAATAAAACTAAACAAAAAATAAAACACCTAAACTTAAAATAAAACTAAAAATAAGCTAAGATAAAACTTGAAACCTAAACCTAAAAATAAAATAAAAACCTAAACCTAAACCTAAAAAATAAAATAAAACCTAAACCTAAAAAATAAAATAAAAATAAACCTAACTAAAAAATAAACGTAAACCTAAACTTAAAAAATAAACTAAAATAAAAATTTAAACTAAAATAAATAAACTTAAAATAAATAAACTAAACTAAATAAAAATAAAAATAAACCAAAATAAAAATATAAAATAAAATAAACTAAAATTAATAAATTAAATAAATTGAAACCATCTTATTTAGTTAATTGAAAAAAATAATAAATAAAATAAAAATCTGGCCTAAATCCCACCTATAACCTCCCTAAACCCAAAACCCAAACCCTACCTAAACCTACTAAACCTAAACCCTAAATCACAAAATCCTAAACCCAAATCCTAAACCCTGACCCTACCTAAACCCTAAATCCTAAACCAACTACCCTAAACCCTAAAACCTAAACCTTAAATCCTCCCTAGATCTTCCCAGGCCCTAAATCTGATACTAAATCTTTCCTACCTAAACTGAGTCCTACCCACTACCATGACCTAAACCTAAATCCTAAATCAATTGTGACCCTAAATCATAAACCTTTGACCTACCCTACATAATGACCTCAGGCCACTGACCACTGACCACTGGGCTAAAACCTGACCGGCTAAATGGGCCCTTGAGCCCAGGCCTCCTCCATGGGCCCTAAACCCTGACCCTAAATCTGGGCTTTAAACCTAAATCACAAGCATGGACCTAACCTTATCCTGCACTACCCAAAGGCTTAAATAATTGAGATTAAGATACTAAGATAATAAGAATAAACTAAATAAATTAAAATAAGATCTACCAGTTTGCTTAATTTTAAAGAAAGACCCTACCACACTACTGGATCCTAAACCCTCAGTGGACCTGGGCAACTGACACTGGGCCTGAGCCCTAGGCTAACTGACACAACCATACCCACCCTAGGCCCTAAACTCTGGGCCAGGCCCTAGGCCCTGGGCCCACCCAAACCCCAGGCCATGCCTGACACTCAGACTGGGCCCCTAAACCCTAAACCCTCCCATCTGACCCTCCCTACCACAAAAACCCTGGGCCCCCCACTCCTACCCTAAACCCAGGCCCTATAAACCTCCCTCCACCCTCTAAACTGATCATAAACCTAAACACCCAAACCATAAAACCCTACCACTCTAAAACTCACACTCTAAACCATAAAACTAGAAACCTAATCTTAAACTAAATAAAAAACTTAAACCTAAATAAAATAAAAAAATTAAACTAAAACCTAAAGCTAAACCTAATACAAATAAACTATAATAAAATAAATATAAAGCTAAAATAAACTAAAAAAAATAATCCTAAGAATAAAAAACCCAAAGGTGAAGGTGGCGGTTATCAAAGTGATGGTGGGGGATCTGGTGGTGCAGGTGGATATAGAGGTGGTGGTCGGAGCAGTGGTGGTTATGGAGGCGAGAGGAGTGATAGAGGTTATAGCCGTGGCGATAGCAGGGGAGAGATCAGAGAAATGATGGTGGATATTGCTACTCGAGAAGCTGGGGTGGTTCTGATAGGAACTGAACAAACTAAAGAACGGCCGATCCGATCCACTGTTTATGGAAACATGCCTTTACAGTAGAGGTGGTTCTAGTTATCTAAGGTTTTTGATTTGCTCTATGCATGCCCATTTTTTATCCATGTCGTCACTTGTGTCTTAGAAAACTTGGTGTGTTACTTGGTTGATGAAATCGAAAAGAAGAAATGTTGAATATGAATTTATTCTCTAATAAACAAAAAGCCAAAAATCCTAAACCCTAAACTAAAACATGAACCCTAAACCTAAAACCTATACCTTAAACCCTAAAACCCTAAACCTAAACCAAACCCTAAACCACACCAACCCTAAAACAAACCTAAACCTAAACTAAACCCTAAACCTAAATCCTAAACCCCACCCTACTCCTAATCAAACCCACAAAGTAACCTCAAACCCTAAACCCTAAACCCAAAAAAAAAACCAAAGTAAATAAAACCTAAAAATAAAATAAATAAAAAAACCTAACTCAAAAAAATAATAATATAATAAAATAAAAACCTAAACTAAAACCAAAACCTAAACCTAAACCTAAACCTAAAAGGAAAATAAAATAAAAATAAAAACTAAACTAAATTAAAATAATTAAAAACCTAGACTATATTAAAAATAAAAAACCTAACTAAAATAAAACTAAATCTAAAATAAAAATAAAATAGACCTAAAATAAAATAAAATAAAAACTAAATAAAAAGCTAAACTTAAAAAATAAACCTAAAAATAAATAAAAAATTAAAATATAAACCCTAAATTAAAAAAAAGACTTAAACCCAAACTAAATAAAATAAACTAAACTAAAAATAAACCTAAACCTAAACTAAAAAAATAAAACCTGAAAAACCTAAAATTAAAAGTTAAAAACTAAACCTAAAAATATAAAAGAAAAACTTAAACCTAAACCAAAAAATAAAAAAATAAAACCTAAACCTAAAAAATCAAATAAAAATAAAACTAAAATAAAAAATAAACCTAAATCTAAACTTAAACCTAAAAGGTAAACTAAAGTAAGAAAACCTAAACTAAAATAAATAAACTTAAAATAAATAATCTAAAGTAAATAAAAATAAAAATAAAACTAAATAAAATGAAAAAAATAAAATAAACTGAAATAAATTAAAATTAAATTAAATTAACTTAAACCTACTTGTTTACTTAATTTAAAAAAATTTTAAAAATTAAAAATAAAAAAAACCTACCTCTAAACCCTAAACCCTTAAACCAACCTTAAACCCTAAACCCTAAAAGCCGAAACCCTAAATCCTAAACTCTAAACCCCAAACCCTAAACCATAAACCCTAAACCCTAAACCTTTTAAACCTAAACCTAAACCTAAAAAATAAAAAGAAAATAAATAAACCTAAACCTAAATAAATAAATAAATAAATAAAATAAAAACCTAAACTTAAACATAAACTTAAAAATTAAATATAATATAAATAAAAACTAAACTAAAATAAAATAAATAAAAACCTACACTAAACTAAAAAATAAAATATGCCTAAATAAAATAAATACTAAATGTAAAATAAAATAAAATGAAGCTAAAATAAAATGAAATAAAAACTAAATAAAAATCTAAACATAAAAAATAAATGTAAGAATAAATTAAAAAAAAAACTAAACCCTAAAGTAAAAAAAAAGGTTAAACTTAAAATAAAAATAAAACAAGCCTAAATCTAATCTAAAATAAATAAAGCTAAACCTAAACATAAAATAAACTAAACCTAAACTAAATGAAATAAAATAAACTAAAAATAAACATAAACCTAAACCTAAAAATAAAAGCTAAACCTAAAGAATAAAAAAAATAAAAGCAAACTAAAAAATAAACCTAAACTTAAACCTAAAAAATAAAATAAAATTAAAACAAAAAAAACTAAACCTAAACCTAAACCTAAACTAAAAAATAAATTGAAATAAAAAAATTAAACTAAAATATATAATCCTAAAATAAATAAACTAAACTAAATATAATATAAAAAATAAATAAAATAAAATAAATGGTAAATTAAACTAAATCTGGCTTGTTTGCTTAATTTAAAAAAACACTAAAATTAACCCTACCCTGACCTAAATCTCTGACTGACCTAAATCATGATTCTACAGGCCCACAAACTGGCTGATCCTAGAGCCAAAACCTGAGGCCCAACAGACCAAGACCTGGGCCCCAGGCCACTGAGCCCTGGGCCTCCTGGGCCCCAGAAGGCCCCACCCTAAACCAGACTCCACTGAGCCACCAGGCATTGGGCCCTGGGCTAAGATCTGGCTAAACCCTGACCCCAGACCCTAAACCTGATCTTAAATCCCTAAACCTACTAATAAACTTAAAATAAAATAAATGAAATTTAAATCTAAATAAAATGTATAGATGATAAATACTAAACCACCTAAACCCTTAAATTAAACCTAAAGAAAATAAAATAAAATAAATATTAAACTAAATGAAATAAATGGACCTAAAAACTAAAAAATAAAATAAACCAAAACTAAAACCTAAATAAACAAAACTATTCTTAAAAAATAAATAAAACCAAACCCTACATAAAACATAAAATAAAACCTAAACCTAAACAAAGATAAAAATAAACCCTAAACTCAACCCAACCCAAACCCTAGCCATGACTGACCCTAAACCTGGACTGACCTCACTAAACCTAAACCTTCAAAATACTAAACTAACACTAAATCCTAAAACCCCTAAATTAAAACAAACCTAAAATAAAATAAATAAAAACTAAACCTAAATAAAATAAAATAATAAAATGAGTAAAACCTAAACTTACTTACCTATGCCTATACTAAAATAAATTACCAGCCACAAAGATAAAGATAAAATAAGATAAAAATATGCCTCTAGATAAAATGGTCTAAAATAAAAGCCTAAACCAACATAGAATAAACCTAAACCTAAACAAACCCTGGGCCCTACCTGGGCCCTAAAACCCTAAACCCTAAAGTCTTGGCCCATAAATCCTGAGCTGGCCTGAGTGCTAAATCAGGCCCTACTGACCATGAGCCCTGCTGACCCCAGGGCATTGATCCACTGGGCCCTAAATCCTGGGCACTGGACCTGGGCCTGGGCCTAAATGCAGGACTTTACCTGGGCCAGGCCCTGGGCACTGGAGTCCTAAAGGCTTACCTGACCCACTGGGCCCAGGGCCCTGGGCCCTAAATGAAGCTGGGCCCTGGGCCCTGGGGTGAGGCCTGACTAAACTACATAATAATAAGATAAATAAATGGGCTTAGGCTAAAGATAAATAATATAAAGATAAAATACATAAACTAAAATGATCCTGATCCTGAGAAAATAAAGATAAAGGCTGGACCCTCCTGACCACAGGCCCTCCTATCTTGGGCCCTAAACCATACCTCTCACACTTACCAGGCCATGGCTCCTGGGCCCTGGGCTCTCACTGGAGTCCTAGGCCCTAGGCCCTCTTACCATATCCTAAACCAGCCACCATGAGACCCTGGGCCTGACTGACCACACTCCCACCCTGGGCCACCAGACTAGATCTTCTAAATCCTACCCCAAGCCTTGAGGACCTAGGCCCCCCGCCCTTAACATGGGCCCCAGACACTACCCTAAATCTTTGACCTCCTAAAACCCACTGACTAAATAAAACTAAAAAGATGCTAAACCTATATATATAAACCTAAATTAAAACTAAACTAGGCTAAACCTAAAATATAAGATAAAATAAACCCTAAACTAGATAAAATAATGAGCCTAAACTACAAAATAAAATAAACTAAAATAAAACCAAAATTAAATAAATCTAAACCTAAAATAAAAATAAAATCTAAATAAATAAAAATAATCCTAAACCCTACCCTAAACCTACTTAACCTACCCTACCCTAAATATTTAAACCTACACTCTAAACCCTCTTTAACCTAAACTATAAATCAAAAATAAATAAACCTAAATAAATAAAATAAAATAAAATAAAAACCTAAACTAAAACCTAAACCTAGAAACTAAATAATATAAAAAAATAAAAACTGAACCAAAATAAAATAAATAGAAACCTAAACTAAACTAAAAAAAAAATAAAATAATAAAAAAATAAAATAAAATAAATGTAAATAAAATATAATAAAACTAAATAAAGCCCTAAACCAAAAAAATAAACCTAAAAATAAAACCTAAAAAAATAAAAATAAAACCCAAACCCTAAACTAAAAAAAAACCTAAACCTAAAATAAACCTAATTCTAAACTAAAATAAACTAAACTAAACTAAATAAAATGACAATCTAAACTTAAACCCTAAACTAAAAACAAAATAAATTAAAAATAAACCTAAACCCTGTGTATAACTTCTAATATTTTATTGTTTAGACTAATTTTATGATTTTTTATCTTAAGCAATACCTTGTGATGTGATATGTAATATAATATAATATAATATGTTGTAGTGTATTATAATATAGGATGCCATAACATATCATGTATAACATGCATTATTATGTTTAACTACTTATTATTTAGCATATTTTAGTTTGTTATAATATGAAGTAGTAGAGTTTGTACTGGTATAATTCATAGAAATACTGATTTATAGGCTGAGATGATGGGATTTGGCCAAATTTAAGGTAAGCTTTAGGGAAATATCATTGGGGGTCAGCTATGGTGTGTCATTTAATCAAAGGAATGGAATTTTGCATCCAAAATAAATGTTTATTTTTGAACCAATTTTTTAAATTTTTTACTTAAAGTGATTTATTTTAAGGTGTAATGTAGGATAAAGTATTATATGAAAGCATATTAAAATATAATGTACATAATAATATAACTTCACATATATATGAATGTGGTGGAGTGTTACTAAATGTTATTGTACATTTTAGTATGTTTTAGTTTTATTATAATACATTGGATCAAAACTCAAAAAATGTAAATTTGAAGATTCAGATGGAAGAATTTGGCCAAATTCACAGCACACATGAAGAAGCAACACCAAAATTATAATAGAAAAATAATAATTTTACATCCAAAATGAACATTATTCATATTTTGAGAAAATTTTGTTATTTGTTCCTTTTAAGTGATTCTAATTAGGTGTAATGTTAGACAATATATTATATTATTGCAAATTATAATATAACATCATATATTATAATAAATATAGTCTGTTAATTTACACTATAATATGTTTAGCATGATATTGTATAGTTAGTTTGAGCTTACACCATCAAAAATCATAAAATGTTCATTACAATGTTAAGATATTGTAATTTGAACAAATACATTGTTATGCATTTAGTTGAAGTATTAAATGTGTGCTGAATAAAAGAAGATATAAGATTTGATGAGAATTCCATGTCAAGGACATGGAGGGAGATCCACTAGAGGATCACACATCCATTAGACATGACATGTGAGGGGTTTATGTCGAGGGCATTGAAGAATAAAATCTACTTGGGATAAGGTTTGAATTTCATTTGATTATATAATTTATGGAAATAAGATATGCTAAAGATAAGATTCTATAAATCATAGAGGATTAAGATCAAATTAACTTTAATTTATTTTGTTTTAATTGATGTGGAGGCATATCTGCTAGAGATATGAGCTCGAGTCCACTAGGGACTGGGTATATGAACCTTCCACTAGGAAGCAGGTTCAGGCTATTCATTGGGGATTGGGATTTGAGTTTGATTTCATAGATTTGTTTGGGGATGTATCTGCTAGGGTTAAGAGTTTGGTTGGATTTTCTTGATTTATACTCTTCTGGGCGTTGGTTTAATTTGGCTCCATTGGGGAGGTCAATTTTGAATTTGATTTATTTGCTTGACTTGTTTATATATGATTTGGGGCTCCACTAGGGAGAAGGGTGTGATTTAACTCCACTGAGGAAAATCAGATTGGGTTTAATTTCATCTGAGTTAATGTATGGACCTTGTTGGTGTGTGATGGACCCATTGAGAAGGGGCTATATCAGCCTTGACATACCAAAGGTTTACAAATCTAAAGGGATAGTCTACTAGATATGGGGTATAGCTAGCCAACCTAAGGGGTTATCTCTCGGTGTGCAACAGTTGTGCTAGGAAGAAGGTGTAGCAGACTTACATCTTCTAAAGCAAGGAACAACCACTAGCGTGAGCTGTTGGATGCACAACAAATCAACGACTAGTGAATTGGGGACTTATGTCAACTCAAAAGTAGTCAGGATTAATTTTATCTTAAATTCATGTGATTTCATATGGTTTGTTTGGTTTAGTTTAATTTTGAATTGAAGGCATATTCACAGGGATGTGAGCTCGATCAAATTTGATAGGTTTAATTTATGGACCATGTCGGTGTGATGGACCCACTAAGAATAAGCTATATCGGACTTGTCCTATCTCAGATTTACAAATCCAAAGGGATAGTCTCTGGCCAGGTGGTAGCTTCAACCTAAGGGGTTGCCTTTCAGTGTGCAATGGTTGTGCTAGGAAGAAGGTGCAATAGACTTACATCTTCTAAAGCAAGGAACAACTGCTGGGGTGACCTATTGGTAGCATAATAAATCAAACTCGACTTAGGGGAGACTACTGAGTGAATGTTGGGGACTTATATCAACTCAAGAGTAGTCAGGTGACTCCTATAGGAGTTTTCTGACACACCCTAAAGATAGGATGCCTTCTCAAAAGGTATCTATGGGTGTCTCCTATTCCATAAGTGAATATATATTTTGTTTATATGTTTGCGTGAACCTATTGGTGTATGAGGGACCACACTAAGAAGGTGCTATGTCAGCCTTAAATTATCTCAAGTTTACTAGACTAAGGCAGAATCTGCACATCCACATGATGGATTCTCCAACCACAGGGGTGGTTACTAGGAAAGGGGAACTGTCCAATCCGATAGTAACCCAAGTAGTGTCTAAATGGGGTCACAAAGGATGTTATCCAAATATAGTGCCGGGAGGGGGTGCTAGGCATTATCGAGCCTAGAAAGGAAAGGCTATAAAGTGTGGTGGCCAACTCAATAAGAAAGCATAGCGCTTACATCATGAGTGTGTATCTCAAGGTGCGAGAACCAACTAACCTAAGGTGTATCCATCAACATGAGTGGTGGATCCATAGTGAGAACCAACCAACCTAAGGTGCCCATTGGTGTGCAATAATCAATTTGGAAAGAAAGCATGTAGGCTTACAACTTTCCAAGCGATTGATCATCAATGTATCATCGATGGGACGATGCTATTTGAGATAGAGTGACTAAAGGGGAGCCCAGAAGGACTGGACAAACTTGAAGTAGTAAGGAGGGAAGGAGCCACTTGGGGACTTATCCTAAACCTCAAATATACTCGACCCAGTCAGTGCACGAAAGCTAATCCAAGAAGAAAGTGTAGCAGACTCACATCCTCTTAAATGAAACCAACTTGAGGTAGACCACATAGTAAGCCCTGCCAAACTAACAAGTCTCTCGTCGATGAGCAATGGCCAAGTAAGGAAGGAAAACATAACAAACTTACATCCTCCAAAGCAAGAAGACCACTAGAGGTGGCACATCAGCCTTACGTAAAGTAGCTACTAAGTGAGTGTCACTGAGGGAGTTATCTCAACTTAGAGTAGCCTGAGATAAAAGATATGTGTTTATTTTATATGTTTGTGTGTAGTTTGTGTTTGTGTTGTGTCAATGAAGGATAGGATGTTGCTCGAGTTCCTTACACTACCCTAAACACATCATGGCATATTCACAAATAAGAATACTTTTAACATGGAACATACTGAATTCAAAATGGAATTTTCATTGATGGTAATTATTTTTAAACATAATTTATAATATTTCTTTAAGTAGAGCCTATTGATTGGAAGCATTGGGCTCTTATGATTAATAAGCGATAAGATCCTTTTTGGTAAGCCTTCTCTATGGCAAAATGGCCTTCCCAAGTGGGTTCAAACATGTCTCCCATCTTATGACGGGCAATAATCGGTCTCATTAGAATTAAAATAAGCTCTCCTATGTGAAAAGATCTTGAAAGGACCAACTTATTATAAGCTTGAATCATTTTAGCTTTGTATAACTCAAGGTTTTAGCATGCTTGCAAGTGTCTATCCTCCAAACCATCAAGCTTTTCTAACCACAATTTGGCATTCTAGTCTATTATGATCTTGCTACCCGTAGATATCCTTAGTGAAGGGAGTTGGACTTCTAATGGTATAATGACTTAGGACCCATACACTAAGGAGAAAGGAGTAGACTAAGTTGGAGTTCTATATGTGGTGTGGTAGGCCCACAAGGCTTCAACTAACATGCCACTATTACTTGTTGTCAGTATCTTCTTGATTTGGATGAGAGTTTTGTTGAAGGCTTCTACTAAGTCATTTGCCTTCAGGTAGTTAAAGGTAGAATATCTCTAATCTATATTGTGTCTTCGAGCAAAGTTATTGATCTTGGTGCTCTTGAATGCAATACTATTATTAGATATAATTCATTGAGGCACTCCGAACCTATATATGATATTGTTCCTAAAAAACTAAAACACATACTGAGTTATGACCTCTTTGAGTGGAATCACGTTTGCCCATTTGGAAAAGTTGTCAGTAGCAACTAAGATGAACTGATGACCCTTAGAAGAAGGAGGATCAATCAGACCCACTAAGTTGGTACCCCAACACTCGAATGGCCATGAGGCTAGTGTAGGATGTAGAATGTTGGGTGGTTGGTGTAAACCATGTATTTGACATTGGTGGTATCCTAGCATTATCCATGCAATCTTTGATCATCAATGCCGGTAGTATTCTATTCTCTTGATCTTGGTTTTCATCTTTGACATTGGTTGGCTCCACATAACCCTGAGTGTACCTCGATCATAATCTTATGGGCTTCATGCATGTCTAAATAATGTAACAGCATATAATCAAAAGATCGCCAGTACAAGACACCATCCACAAGAGCATAGGAAAGTGATCTCTACTTCATATGATGGGCTTGGGACTTCTCTTGAGTAGTTGTCCTTTATTTAGGTAATCCATGAATGGTTGCCTCAATCCTCATTCTTCTTGGCAATGGCAACCTCCCCTTCAAGAGAGTTCTTTTTGATGAGTTCAATATCAATAAGGGATAAGACTTGTCTATTTTGGACCTTTATTGATATGGACTCATCCTTTGACATGCAACTCCTTCAAGCTTGGCTAAAGCATATTTGGCATTCTCTCTCGAGGAATCTTATAAATGGTAACCTCTAGGATTTGGGCCAAGAACTCCATGGTGTACTTATGGTGGTGATGGAGCTTGGGCTTTATAACCTTATAGGACCCAGTGATTTGGTTGATAACTAGCTGAGAATCCTTGAAGATGTTGATGTTCTGGATGCTTAGAGTAAAGGATAACTCCAGGATGGCATTCAAAGCCTCATATTTGGCTTCATTATTGGTGCAATGATTGAACAGAAAATATGAGAATCTCATCACATCACAGTTCAGAGTTAAGAGAACTATTCCTACCTACCTTTCTTGGAATAGTAGATTATGGTTCTCCTCTTTGAGAGGAAGCCCACCATCAAAGTACATCTCACAGTGAATTCTAGTATCCCCTAAGTTCATGATTTGTTCATCGTGATCATCACTTTAGAGAGTCGGGCGGGTGTCTTGCTAAAAATTTGCTAGCACTTATCCTTTCATCGCATGGAGGTATGAAGGTAATGTCAAACTGAGAGGATCATGGACCATCATGCCAACCATTTGATAGCATCGTCATGAGATACTATAGTGGATTGATCCTAAAGATCTGGTTTACCTTATGAGAAAGCATGCAGTGCTATATCTTTTGGGATATAAAGATTAAAGTTAGACAATGCTTTTCAATAGGTGGATAATTAGCCTCAACAGGGAGTAGACGATGGCTAAGGTTGTAAAGTGTGTTTTCCTTCCCTTCATCATTTGCTTGGGCCAACAAAATACCAACGGAGTCATCTAACACAAGGTAAAGTATGAGACTTGAGATAGGCTGCTAGAATTAGATCATCGGTAATGCTTGATGTCTTTGAAGGCATGCTCACACTTGTCATCCCACTTGAACTTGGCATCCTTTTGGCAAGTGCTAAGAATGGCTGACATCTTCTTGATAGGTTGAATATAAAGCATCTTAGATATGCCAACCCTTGGAATGATCTTGAGTTGAGTTAATGTTTTAAGGGGGTGGCATTTCTAATATTGCCTTGATTTCTCTAATCAATTTTAATTCTTGTGTTAGACAAACCCAAGAAATTTTCCGAAGCTACTGAATGCACACTTCAGGTTCATTTTGAGGTTAAATTATCTTAACTAATCAAAACTACTCTCAAGTCAAATAGATGGTTTTCCTTTTCTCAACTTTTGATAATGACATCGCAGCACTCGACTTGATGATGAATGAGTTCATTGAAGATTGAGTCATAGCCGATATGTAAGACATTTTTTATGGTGAAAGGCATGACCTTATAGTAATAGATTTGATCGGGTTCTAAAAGCAATGTTTCTATCATCTTTAGGGTCCATCTCTATTTGGTTATATCGGATGAGTCATCCATGAAAGAAAGGCGCATGAGATGAGGAAATGTCCACCATCAACTTCATGATTCATAGTAGAAATTCATCTTTGGACACCTTATTTAAATCCCTAACATCGATGCATGTAAGAATTTGGCCAATCTTTTTCTTCAGGATGATCTAACCGGTATTTTTTTTAGATGAAGCCATCGATCAATTTCTTGACTTCATAAATGAGCTATTATTCTATGTCTAATCGCTGCAGCTTGCTTGATAGGGTTAGTAGCTCTATTACTAGTTTATGGATCTTATCAGGAGCAATGCAGCATCTCTTCATAACTCCATGCAAAGCGGTCCTTAAACTCAGTTAATAGCCTAACTAAGTCATTGGTTTCAATTTCATTCAATAAAGAATTGATGTATGTCGGGCGTGGATCTTCTTCAGATGCTAAGTTGATTTCCTTGAGCTCGTTGATGGTTGACTTGATCTCTTCTTCAAACTTTGGTGGTGCATCTTTGACTTCAAAATCATCTAGATCATCTAAAGTTTCTAAGCACAGCTCCTCATATGAGTTAATGTGATTTGAAAAGAACCTATCAAATTCCAAATGATTGGTGATGACTATACAGTAATCATCATCATTGATTGGACCCACTGTACTGAATCCTAGTCTTGGTCTTGATTGAGAGCTTTTGCATTTATTCTTCCATATTCTTTCAGAGTAGTCTGACTTGTGCTTTGATGAAGTATGTGGGATTAACCCATTCTTTGCTAAATTATGAACACAAGGCAAGTACCAATCAAAAGGTAATTCTATTAAATCTTTATATGAATCATCCTCAAGTTCTACATCAACTTCTTGACTTGAAGATGATGCTCTCAGAAAGAACCTCTAAGTCTTAACACATGTGGATGACTTAGGGGCTTCTTTAACTACCAAACCCTCAACTTTTTGAACGGAAAGTGGGGCTAGAGCTAAGGTTCCCAACTAATGCCTAATTATTTTACATATAGACTTGGATACAATTATTCTTTGCTTTGGAGCTTGATCTTCATCGCTATATGGCTCAAGTGTCACCTCCAAGGGAATCTACTCGAGAAGAGGCGGGTGCTAACCATATAAGACTCATCCTATGAACTAGATTATAAGTCTATATGGATAGCGGTGTACTCCGGTATTTGGACATATCTTCTATTGGGTGGCCAATAAAAGGTTTTCCACCCACAGGACTACACTAGTAGCCTCTTGGAGGATGGGAGAGAAATCCTCCATGTCTATTTTCGCTCCCTTTAATTTTTTTTGTGTTTTCTCTTCTTTTCTTTTTATTTTTTTTCTTTCTAATTCTTTAATTATTATTTTAAACTTTGACCAAGTTCACGAAAATAGACTTGTTGATTTTGACGGAGGTAGTAAGCCGCATCCTCATATATGCTGACCTCGTGAACTGTAAATGGCTAGAGATCTCCTTTGACATAGTAGACGATCCCACCTCTCATGAACTTCATACACTGATGTAGAGAGGATGGAACTATGTTGCTCTCATGTATCCATAGTCTCCCAAGCAAAGCGTTGAAAGATGTATCCAAATTTATAATGTGAAACTTGGCTTTGGTCTTCTAATCATTTATCTCCAAGGTCACACTATGGATCACGAGTCTGTTGACCTCACTTTGCGATTCAATCTTCCCATCTTAGACTTAGGAGTCTTCTAGACACTAAGACTTCCTAGTCATAAGACACTTCTAACAAATAGGTAAACACTTAACCTAAGCCTAAAGACTTAGAATGGTTAACCATAGGATTAGGTTATGCCTTAGGGATTAGGATGATCCACCTACCCTACAACCCAAATCCAATCCATGTTCACCTTCTCAAATCAAACCTCAAGTTCAATTCAAACATCAAATTCAAATCCAAATCCAAACCCAAATTCCAAAACCAAATGATTGAAGCCCATGATCAAATCCAAACTTGAAACCCTTCCTAAGTAATATGACCTATCCCATGGACTTAAACAAATCTTAATCCAAATCAATCCAAAATCAATTTATTTTCTCATAATAAATTTATATCTTCAATCAACTTCTTGAATATAAATCAAATCTACATTCAAATGACCAAAACTAAATCAAAATAATTCAAATTAAATCAAAACCCTTCCTAAGCCATATGTCCTATCTCATGGACTTAGCCAAATCTTAATCCAAATCAAGTCAAACTCAATTGATTTTCTCACAAATCAATCATATTTTCAATCATCTTCAAATTTAAATGAAATATACATTTAAATCATCAAAACTAAATCAAACCAAATCAAAATCCAAACTTAAGCCACATGACCCAACTCCATGGACTTAACCAAATTCCTTCATTCCAAAACCCAAATTCAATTGATTTTCTCATGAATCAATCATACATTCAATTATATTCACAAATATAAATGAAATCTACAATCATCAAGCCAAACCAAAATCAACCCAAGTCAAACCCAACTAAACCCTTTTGACTTGAAATGTTCAAATGAACCAAAACCCATTTGAACCCAAGCCAATTGAAATTGAATTTCAACTAAATCAATCTCAACTAAAATAAACTCAACCCAAAATCAAGCCAACTAAACCCAATTGGTCCACTTGACCCAAAGTGGCCAATTTGACTTATTTGAGCCAAGTTCTAATCCTACCCAAGTTGGATTGAACCAAGCCCATCAAAACCTCCCATCATGATTGTTGATCACCCTAAGTTGATCAATTATCACAAATTGGGTCACACAAGTCAACTTGGTCATTTGATCAAATTAACCCCTTAACCCATATGAACCCAAACTATCATTGGAACTATGCCAAATCCCCAAATGGTTCATACCAAATCAAAATCAATATTTGAATATGACTTGGCTTCAATTGAGTCAAACCAAACCCAATTGGCCTCTTGAGTTAACCCAAATTGACCTAATAGATAAATTATGTCAAATCAAAATATAAACCAAATTGATTGCAACCAATGGCTCAAGTTCATTCCAAATTGATTGTTTAACTTGACCAAAGCCATGATTGAACCCAATTGACCTACTTAGCCCAAATTGACCTAAAGGTCAAGCCTAAATCAAAACCAAATCCAAATTAATTGAAACCAAAGCCTATAATCATCTTCAATTGGTCACTAAACCCAAACCAACACCCAAACCAATTTGGCCAATGTGGTCAAATTGTTCAACTTAACCATTTGACTCAAAATGAATTCAAATGAGCCAAAATCAAATCTAAGCCAAACTAAACCAAACCAATTGAACCAAAATCCCAAATGATCATATTAACTTGACTCTTGGTTTGACCAATTTGACCAATTGGTCAACTTGACCCTAACCCAATTTGACCTAAATGAGTCAAATTGAGCCAAACTAACCATATCAACTCCAATTGACTTGAAATTTGGCTAACCCACTTTTGGCTAATTTCAAATCTGCCCAAATCAAATCCAATGCCAAATGATCATTCTACCCTTGGGTCAAGGGCATCACATGAGACAAATCACCCATGTAAGTGG
This sequence comes from Cymbidium sinense, assembly GCA_021442155.1. Lineage (NCBI taxonomy): Eukaryota > Viridiplantae > Streptophyta > Magnoliopsida > Asparagales > Orchidaceae > Cymbidium > Cymbidium sinense. The sequence goes on along the minus strand of CM038229.1, from coordinate 64,767,025 downwards.
TCATTTCCATTCATTGACTAGTTGGTACTCTCCCAATGGTCCACCTAGGCACCTACGACCTTCGACCCAAGTGTGGTTTGGTGCATGACCCATGGGAGGTGAAATCACCTCACCTCTCCATCAGCATTTGAAACCCATAGGACACCCATGATTCCTCCTTTGGCCACCTCCACACCTTCAACCAACCATCTTGAGCCAACTCACATCCTCCCTATCACCCATAACTCCCTGAGATGGTCGTACTTCCACTAGAATCCAAACCTGATCCAACCATCCAATCAAGAGGAAGGGGGGTATACACTGCCTTGTTTCCACTCAAACACACACACAAAAATTATTCTTAATATCCCTAACTACTCAAGATGAGCTATTAGGGCCATTCCATAAGCTCCCAAGCTTGTTTATCGATCGAAAAATGCCATTCCCATCCATCTCAAAATAGGACACTACAATTTCTGACCTAACTTCCCCATTTCTTCATCAAGCTCAAATTAACTTTGCACACACCTTCTCAAGGCCTCGTCAAGCAAGAATGAATAATCTCCCGAGCTTCTCGAGCATTGGATGTGGGACTTTCATCAAAGTTGAGCTCTAAATCATTATTTCATGGCCTTAAGAGTGAAAATTAAGGAATTGATCCAATTACTGGTCAATAGGGCTTCGTCTCCACTAGATGAAGCTTCCTTAATCATTCGAGCCACCGATCTTAAGCTCTGGCAAGGTATGCTTCCAAAATGGATCCTTAGTCAAAAATGGGTTGGGGCTTTTTGAAGAAAACTTGCATCTCATTTGATCTTGACCATTGGATCTTCTCCGATCAATGTCGAGAAGGTGTGGGATCCTTTTGGAGTTGATCTGAGCTCAGATAAGCTCGGATCAAGTGAACAATGGTGGATGAACTTTATTCTCCCTCACCCATGTGATGTTAAATCAGATCCACTATATTGATCTAATTTAATCCTATTAAGCTATGTATTAATAATAGCCATCTGATTTTAGATTGGGTGGCAAAAAAAAGCATATCCTCATCGCCACATAGGCGTTGAGTAGAAAAAGTTATAAGTAGCCAATACTTCGCGCCATGTGGAAAGCATGCATGTGTATTACAGATTAGGCTTAATTAATCATTTTAATGGTGAAACTTCTAAAATCATAAAAAAACATAAAGAAATAAAAAATTCAAATAAATACTCATTTTAAAGGTATTTTAGAGAATTAATTAAAATGATCTTAACTAATTTAAAATAGTAATTAAGATTTAATTACAAAATTAATTAGCTTAATTACTCTTTAATTACTTGAGCAATTAATCCAAAATTTTATGGGTTAATTTAATGGGATGACCTCGCCTCCCATGATTTTCTTGGGATTTATTACTCACTTAATTAGAAAATTGACTAATTAAACCTTAACTACTCTTTTAAGTTAATTAATTATTAATTCCATGAATAGTAATAAATTAGTTAATTAAGTTTATTAATCATTTTTCACATAAGTGAAAGGAATAGGGTTGGGACCCCTTTCCTTAAGATCATTTCACCCTTTTTTTAAATGAAATTAATTAAGATTTAACTAATTAATTAAATCACTTAATCAAATTAAAATCATAATCACATCAGACCTTAATTAATTAAATCATGGGGTAGATCTTTAGGTGTTTAATAACCTAAAAGGGTTTAATTATGGTTAGTCTACATGTGTGGAAAACCATAAGAGTAATTAATTAAGTCCCTTAACCTAATTAACAATTAATGATGAGCCAATTGCATTAGGCCCTTTTTATTTTCTAGGATCATTGCAAGTTTATTTTTGCTGCATATCATGTTGGCCCATAATTATTTAGTTAATTACTTTAAGGTGGCAAAAGTAAGGGTACTTAATTCATCTAATTAAAGGTTCAACCTAATTAACCCATAAAATCAACTTAATTACATTTCCTTAAATTAAATCAAATTAGTAATGTGGGAATGTGTTTAAAACAAGTGATGATTTATCTTCTATTCTTTAAATCAAATCAAATTCAAAACTTAATTAATAAAGAAGCTTTGGTTTGCTTTAAATAATCTTATTTATTTTGATTGTCCTTAAGAACTAGTTTGGTTGAATGAATCTCATGCTTATATTTGATTGTCCTCTTTCCAATCATGTTAAATTTTGTATGTCATTTCAATTCATTCATCCATCTTTTCTTAATCAAATAAAATAAAATGGATTTCCTTTATGTAAGCTTGCATGAGTTAATTTGATTTAATATATGCGTGGCTATTATCACAATTAAATCCAAATGTATTTTTAACAGCTTATAAACAATAATAATATGTGTTATGATGATAATTATAAATACATAAGAAATGCATGTCTTTATAGTTTCAGTGTATGAATGTTGAGTTCTCTTTCCTCTATTCAAGTGTTGATTTATATAAGATTGAATGGTAATGGGAATATAGTCTGGACATCCCAGGAACACAAGGCTTTAGCTAGTTCCAAGGTTGTCATTATTACTTCACTTTACTGGTTTAACAATGGCACATACCCATTTCATTTTATTGTTATGTATTTCAACATTAGAATTTGGATAGAGCTTTAATTCATATATATAAATGATTCAATCAAAAAGATATATATGCAATCTTTGCATGGTTTTGTTTCCCTCATTTATGTATACATCCATGTGTGTCTAATCCATGTGTGTCTAAGAAAAGCAAGTATATAGTCTGGACATCCTAGGAATATGAGGCTTTAGTTAGCCCCAAGGAGGTCATTTGATTACCTCACTTCCCTAGTTTATGACACATGTACTTTTATGTTATTGTACATGTATATGTATATGTGATTAGTGAATGAAAATCCCATTTTATTAAAATTGCATTCATTCATAATTAACTAAGTGGCTAAATTAATTAGCCATATGATTTGGAGCTTACTTCCTATGTTCATGTATACAATTTATATGTTTGAATGCAAATGGGTATATAGTTTGGACATCCCAGAATACGAGGCTTTAGCTAGCTCCAAGGAGGTCATTTGATTACCTCACTTCGGTTTAACAATGACACATGCCTATTTATCATTCTTATGTCCTTTTTATAAGAATTTGGATAAAGTCTTAAATTAATATGTTTAAATAATTCAATCAAATAAAATATAAATTCTAAACATACACATGTATTCATCATTTAGGTGAGCTAAAATATGTTGCATGTATAGCTACACTTAGATTAAATCATATGCATATTACATGTGATGGGAAGGAATGATTTAATATATGTCTTGTGGTAGTAATTTAATTAAATTAATCTTAAGATGCCTTTTATTTTGAATATGATTATTTAAAGTGAACCTAAACTTAGGATTAATTAAATCATTTAATAAGCCATTCACTAAAGAGAACTAAATCAAATTAATATACTTTAGAAAGTGACTTAAGATAGAGATGAAAGGGCAATCCTCTTTTCCTCTCTTTATAACACTTAGTTGCTTAGTGTAATCAAATGAAACAAAAGAAAACACAAATTAAAATTCTCAAATAAATTAAACTACTTCAAGTGAAATCAACCTTTCATGTTAAATTGAATCCTTCTATGCTTAGAAAATACAGCACTAATTCCTAACAAGACTTACCACACAAGCCTTAATACACACATTAGAATTAAGTCACCACTTATAGATCTAAGTTAGGACGATGAACGATGTGATGTATGTTATGTTTTATGATGTATTATTTTAGATTGGATGTTAGAGTGCATGCTTCATAGACTGGATGATAGGCCAATATTAGCCTAATCTTACTTTCTATAGGGGATTATGCTTAAGAGATGTTAAAAAATAAATGTAAATGCTCTTTTTGCAGGTTGCTTAAATCCTTAGTATAATCCAAGTTAGGACAGTGAGCTTAGTTATATGTGTGGGGTCTTAGTCCAAAATTATAAATACAACTACTTGGGATTATATGTATTTAGCTAACCTCTATTTTAGGTGTTAGATTTACTTTTCCCACATAAATATAATTTTACACAATAGGAATTAGGATTATGAAATTGGATGCATTGGAAGGCTGTCTTGGGGTGCCACCGTTCCTTTAAAATTAAACCATCAAATCAAGAAGAACCAAATGAGATATGAAGAAAGAAAGACCCTAGCATTTTATACAATTATATTCTTTCATGTATTGTATAAGCTGGGCTACCTAACCTCTCTTGGGTGGTACAGCTGCCTTTGGGTCTTTTATGATAGTTTATATAATTGTTTTATGTTATGTTAAATTATACATTAGGTTGGAATGCTTCTCATAGTTTCTTATATGATTGATGCTTGCTTTAATGTGTGGCTTGGATATGATTAGTCTCTTAAGATAATAATAACTTTTCTACCCAACTAATAATTTTTAAACAACTCATAACTTCATCATAAAGCCTAAGACATAAATAAGATAATTAAAAGATTTAGCAACCCCTTAGTTTATATGTATGTATCACATCATGCATTCTTTCTCTCTTGAACATGAAGGATCTCCATCCTTGCATGATAAAGGAATGTTTGACTGTGAGGGCATCCTTATGGTGGAGAACACCTTCTTCTAGTTGATTTGACCCATAACCTATTTCATCATGCATTTAGGCATAAGAAATCCTAAAGCCTCTATCAAAATGATGTTCTAAAATGAAATAAAATTTGAAAAGATTTTGCATTTATAGATTAAGTCATATGCTCATACCATGCTCTAGTATATTAGAGGTGTGTTTAGGACTTTAGTCTCTTTCTAATTAAATAACTACCCTAGTTATCTTGCAAATCAATAAGACCGGACTACATGGTTTTAAAATCGTGAGTTAGTTACACTCCATGGTTATAAGTCAGTCGGATTTATAAAATAAAATAAATTAAAATAAATAAAATAAACTAAATAAACTAAACCTATCATTTTACTTAATTTTAAAAAATAAAAAAATAAACTAAAATAAATAAACTAAATAAACCTAAACTTACTAGTTTACTTAATTTAAAAAAATAAAAATAAAAAAATAAAACAAAAAAAACCCTAACCCTAAACCCTAAACCCTAATCCCTAAACCCTAAACCTTAAACTCTAAACCCTAAACCTAAACCTCTAACCTAAACCACAACCTCCCAAACCCTAAACCCTAAACCCTAAATCTTAAAACCTACAACCCTAAAACCACAAACCCCAAACCCTAACCTAAAAACACAAACCTAAAATACAAACTCTAAAACCTAAAACTAAAAAACATAAACTAAACTAAATAAAAAAATATAATAAATAAATAAAACCTAAACCTAAATAAAATGAAAAAATAAAATAAAATAAAAACCTAAACTAAAAACTGAGCTAAACATAAACCTAAAATAAAATAAAATAATAACTAAATAAAATAAAATAAATAAAACTTAAACTAAACTAAAAAATAAAATAAACCAAAAAAAACCTAAATAAAAAAAACTTAAAATAAAAATAAAATAAACCTAAAATAAAAAATAAAATAAAAAATAAAATAAAAAACCACAAAAATAAATAAAAAAAAAAACCTAAACTAAAACTAAAAAATAAAAAAACAAAACCTAAAATAAATAAAATAAAATAAACCTAAACTTAAATTAAAATAAAAAAAATAAAACCTACATCTAAACCTAAAATAAATTAAAGCTAAACTCTAAACTATAAATAATAAAATAAACTAAAATAAACCTAAACCTAAAAAAATGTAAAAAAATACCTAAAATAAAACCTAAACATAAACCTTAAAACCTAAAAAACCTAAAATAAAAATAAAAAGACTTAAAATTAAATAAAAAAAAACTAAAATAAACCTAAACATAAAATAGTAAAATAAAACTTGAACTAAGATAAATAAACCAAAAAAATAAAACTAAATTAAAATAAAATAAAAATAAAACCTAAATATAAAATAAAAATAAAAAACTAATAAATAAAATAAACTAAAATAAACCTAAACACTTTAAAAAAAAAAACCCTAAACCTAAACCCAAACCATACAAAATCCACAAACCCAAAACTAAACCCTAAACCAACCCTAAACCACAACCCTAAACCCTACCTAAACTTTCCTAATCTAACCTAAACCCTAAATCCCACCCTGACCCCACACCACCCTACCCAGCCCCAACTCCCTTAAACCTGAGCCCACCTAAACCTGGGCCCAGCTCTCCTGGGCCCTAAACCTAAACCCTAGCACTGAGGCTGACCTAAGGCCTGAGCTAAACCCACCTCTAAACCACCTGACCCTGACCCCAAAACCAAGACCCACCCAAACTGGGCCTAAACTGAAACTAAAAACTAACCTAAACTGACTTCTATAAAATAAATAAATAAATAATAAAACCTAAAATAATAAAATAAATAAAATAAATCTATTTAAGCTAAAATAAAATAAAACTAAAAAACCTAAATAAAATAACTAAATACTAAAATAAAATAAATAAAATAATAAATTAAAATAAAACCTAAAAAAATAAACCTAAAATAAACCTAAAATAAATAAAAAAATAAAACCTAAAAATAAAACTAAAAATAAAAATCTAAAATAAATAAATAAAATAAATAAATAAAATAAACCTCAACCTAAACTAAAATAAACTAAACTAATAAATAAAACCTAAACCTAAACTAAAATAAAAACTAAACCTAAAAAAATAAAATAAAATAAACTAAAATAAACCTAAACTAAAATAAAAAAAACCTAAAATAAACCTAAAATAAAAACCTAAAATAAAATAAAAAACACCTTAAAAAAAAAACCTAAAAAAAAAATAAAATAAAATAAACTCAACTAAAAAAATAAAAAAACCTAAAACTAAAATAAACTAAAATAAAACTAAACTAAAATAATAAACTAAGCTAAATATAAATAAAAGATAAACCTATATGAAAATAAAAATAAAATAAACTAAAATAAATAATAAATAAACTAAATAAAACAAAACCTACTAATTTACTTAGTTCAAGAAAAAACTATAAATTCTAAATCTTAAACCCTAAACCCTAAGCCCTAAATGCTAAACCCTAAACCCTAAAAAACCCTAAACCCTAAACTTTAAACCCTAACCCTAAAACCCTAAACCACAAATAAACCCTAAACCCTAAACCCACAAATGCCAAACCCTAAACCTAAACCTAGTAACTAAATAAATTAAAAAAATAAACTTAACCTTAAAAACCTAATAAACCTAAACCTACATCTAAGAATGGGAGGGGAACCACTTAGCTGGGGATCATGGTGGCTTAGTCAGATCTGTTACTTGGTTGTGAAATCGAAAGGTGGTTGATCTAAATTTGTTATCACTTGCAAAAAAAAAAAAAACTCTAGACCCTAAAGTAGAGATGGTGAAGACAAAGACCAAAATAAACCAAAACCATAAAACCTATGCTTAAAGAGAAAACCCAAACCCCAGACTAGAGAAACCCACAAACCCTAAAAGTGCTCTAAACTCAACATAAATAAATGAAAAAAAAATAAAAAATAATAAGAAAATAAAAAATGAAAAAATAAAAAAAATAAAAAAATAAAAAAATAAAAATAAAAATTTAAAAATTAAAAAATTAAAAAATTAAAAATAAAAAATAAAAAAAATAAAAACAAAAAAAAAAACCTAAACCTCTAAACCCTAAACCTATTTAACTAAAACCTAACAGATCCTAAAAAGCCAAACCTACTTAAATCCTAAATCTGACCCTAAACCTACATTAAACCTACCATCACCCAAAACCTAAACCACCTAAACCTGATCTAAATAAACCCTGACAAATCCTAAATCCTAATTAAACCACAAAAACCTGAGCCTAAATCAGAGGCCCTTAAACCCAAATCTATTAAAACCACAAACCCTAAAGCCTGAACCTCAAAACTAAACCCTCTCTAACCCCTAAACCTAAACTCTAAACCCTAAACCACTAAACCTAAAACCTAAACCTAAAACTAAATAAAATATAAAGATAAAATAAATTAATAAACCTAAACCTAAATAAATGAAAATAAAAAAAAATAAAAAACCTAAACCTAAAATAAAAAATAAAAAAATAAAAAAAACTAAAATATATTAAATAAAACTTAATCTAAACTAAAATAAATTAAAGCCAAGAATAAGAAACCTAAATATAATAAAACTAAAGTAATAAAAATAAAATAAACATAAAATAAAATAAAACAAAACTAAAATAAAATAAAAGCTAAAAAAAATAAACCTAAAAATATATGAAACCTAAACATAAAATAAAAAAAATAAAATAAACCTAAACCTAAACTAAAATAAATAAAACTAAACCTAAACCTAAAACTAAATAAAATAAAAATAAACTTAAAATAAACTAAACCTAAACTAAAATAAAACCTAAAATAAACCTAAAATAAAAACTAAGAACTAAACTTAAAAAATAAAATAAAATCCTAAACACTAAAATAAAAATAAAACCTAAACCTAAAAATAAATAAAAATAAAACTCAATTCAAATAAACCTAAACCTAAAAAAATAAACTAAAATAAAAACTAGACAAAAAATAAACCTAAAATAAATAAGCTAAACTGAATAGAAATAAAAGATAAACCTAAATAAAAATAAAAATAAATTAAACTAAAATAAATAATAAATAAACTAAATATACTAAATAACCTAAACCTACTGGTTTACTTAATTTTTTTTTAAAAAAAACTTTAAACCCTAAATCCTAAACCCTAAACCCCCTAAACCCTAAAACAAAAAACCACAAAACCATAAACCCTAAACCCAAAGCATAAAACATAAAACCCTGAACCCTAAACCTTAAATTCTAAACCATAACCCTAAACCCTAAACCTTAACCCCAAACCCCAAACTTAAACATAAAGTAACTAAATAAACTAAAAAAATAAAGCTAAACCCTAAAACCTAATAAACATAAACCTAAACCTAAACCCTAAGAGTGGGCAGAACTTTGAGAGCAGGAACATCACCATCAACTAGGCTCAGTTTAGATCATGCGGTGGAGGCAAAGGCAGAGGTGGCAGTTATCATAGTGGTGGTGGGGGATTTGGAGCTGCTAATGGATATGGAGGTGGTGATCGGAGCAATGGTGGTTATGGAAGCGGAAAAAGCAATGGAGGTTACATCTGTGATGGTGGCGGAGGGAGAGATCAGGGACATGTTGGTGGATCCCGCTACTCGAGAGGCCAAGGTGGCTCTAATGGGAACTGGAGAAAATAAAGAACGATTGATCTGATCTACTGCTTATGGAAATGTGTCTTTACAGTAGAGACGGTTCTATTTATCTAGGGTTTTGGATTTGCTCTATGCGAGCTCATTTTTTATTTATGTCATCGCTTGTGCCTCAGGAAACTCGGTGTCTTACTTGGTTGATGATTTTAAAATTATTCTCTATTAAGAAAAATTAAAAACCTTAAACCCTAAACTAAAACCTAAACCATAAACTTAAAACCTAAACCCTAAAACCTAAACCCTAAACCCTAAACCCTAAAACCAAAATGCTAAATCCTAAACTCCAAACCCTAAATCGTAAACCCTAAATCTTAAAAGCTGAAAACCTAAACACAAAGTAAATAAAAGCTAAAAAGTAAAACAAATAAAAAACCTAAACCAAAATAAAATAATAAATTAAAATTAAAACCTAGACCTAAACCTAAAAAAAAATAAAAAATAAAAATATAAACTAAAATAAAATAAATAAAACCCTAAACTAAACTAAAAATTAAAATACCTAAATAAAATAAAAACTAAACCTAAAAAAATAAAATAACCCTAAAATAAAATAAATAAAAATTAACTAAAAAGCTAAAACTAAAAGTAAACATAAAGTAAAACATAAAATAAATAAAATAAAACCTAAACCCTATAAAAAAACCTAAATAAAATAAAATAAACCAAAATAAATAAACTAAAATAAAATAAACTAAAATAAATAAAACCTAAACCTAAACTAAATAAAATAAAATAAACTAAAAATATAAACCTAAACTAAAATAAAACCTAAAATAAACCTAAAATAAAACCTAAAACCTAAAATCAAAAAATAAAATAAAACTAAACAAACTTAAAATAATAAATAAAACTTAAATAAAATAAAATAAAAATAAACTAAATAAACCTAAACTAAACCTAAACCTAAACTAAAATAAAAAAAATAAATACTAAATAATATAAAATAAAATACCTAAATAATATAAATAACTAAAATAAAAACTAAATGAACTAAATAATACTTACTACTGGTTTGCTTAATTTAAAAAAAAAAAATAAAAATAACAAAAAAACCTAACCCTAGGCCACAACCACACCCTGACCCTGACCTAAACCCTGTACCCAGGCCCAAACCTACCCATCACCCAGGCTCACAGGCCACTGACTCTCAAACTGAGCCAAACCAGACCCACTGGGCTTTACTCTAAAACCTACAGGCCCTCCACCTGATAAATCCTAGGCCCTAAAGGCTAACACTAGCCCAAGGCTACGACATACCCCTGACCTGTGCCACCACTAGTCTTACCCCAGGCCACTACACCTGACATACCAACCCTAATCTGACCTGAGCCACACTAAATCAGACTCCACCAGGCCCTAAACTCAAACCCTACCAAAACCTAAAATAAACCTAAAATAAAATAAAATAAAATAAAACTAAACTAAAATTAAATAAAAAAACTAAATAAAATAAATAAATAAAAAATAATATAAAACTAAATCTAAAACCTAAAATAAAATAAAATAAAAAATAAAACCTAAATAAAACCTAAAACTAAACCTAAATAATAAAACCAAACATAAGAAATAAAATAAAATAAACATAAACATAAACTAAAATAAATAAAACATAAACCTAAAGCTAAAATGAACTAAAATGACACCTTAAACTAAATAAAATAAAATAAACTAAAAATAAACCTAAACCTAAACTAAAAAATAAAATATAAAAATAAACCTAAAATAAAAATCTAAAAATGAAACCTATAAAAATTAAATGAAAACCTAAATATAAATCTTAAAATTAAAAAAATAAAACCAAAACCTAAACAATAAAATAAAAATAAAATTAAAATGACAAATAAACATAAACATAAACCTAAATCTAAACCTAAAAAATAAATTATAATAAAAAACCTAAACTAAAATAAAAAATCCTAAAATAAATAAATCAAACTAAATAAAAATAAAAAAATAAACCTAAATAAAAAGTAAAGATAAAATAAACTAAAATAAATAAAAAATAAACTAAATAAACAAAAAGGTATGAGTTTTCTTAATTTAAAAAAATAACCCTAAACCCTAAAAAATCATTAACCTTAAACCCTAAATTCTAAACCCTAAACTATAAATCCTAATAAACCATAAATGTTAAACCCTAAACCCTAAACCCTAAACTAACATAAACCCTAAAAACCTACAAACCCAAACTAACCCTAAACCTACTACCCTAAACCTAAACCCTAAACCCAAAACCCTAAACCCTAAACCTAAAACCCCAAACTCTAAACTAAACTTATTTTCACTTTTGGCTGGTGGGTTATATTTTTGACTTCTTTCTAAGTTGGCTGGTGGTTGCTACATAGTGGTTCCTATCTTTCTAGCCTGGGTTGGCTTAGTTTTTTCAACCTGGTGGCTGCTATCTTCTCTTGCATGTTACTCTTACTGATGGTGGATGAGATGGTTTTTGCTCTAGGTTTATTCTACTTTCTACACTAGTTGATTTTTTTGGCTCTCCTGTTGAACTTGAATTACTTTTTGCTAGTTTTTCATGGTTGAATGGGTGGCCTTCCTAGTGAGAACTATTGTTGGTTGTTTCCTTTCTAGGCCTCCTTTGGAGAGTTTCCTGACAACCTTTTTTGGGTTGCCTCGTTTTATTTGTTCTTTGGATCTTTCTTTTTTCCTTAGTATTGTTTGGTTATTCTCTTAGGATTAGCCTTTATTGGTTGCGCTATTTATGTCATGTTTTAAGTTGTTATTATGCTTCCTATCGGGTTAGTATTTATTGTTGGGGAAGTTTGGTTTTTTCTTAGCTTCTTGCTTGTACCTTTCTATGGTGGTTGTGCTTCTTTTGGACCTCTGTTGTGTGGTGCTTTCTTAGTTTTCTACTTTTTCTTAGCAACTGGGGATGCATCATTTGTTGGTTACTTCTGATGGGTTATTCTCTAGTGGTTTCCTTGTGGCTGTTTTACTTAGTTGGTTTGGTTGGAGGACTTTTAGTTGTCCTTGGAGTCTTGGTTGTTTGATTTTTTCCTTGTTGGTCTTTTCCTATTTCTTGGACAATTTGCTGAAGCCTTTTGATGTGGTGGCCAAACCTTTGCTGAAACTTTTGGATTGGACTTTTAGGTTTTTAGTGGTTGGTGGCTTCCTTTGGCCCCCTTTTGTGTGGCTATTTTGTCTTCTAGTGATTTGCACTTATCGCAGCTTATGTTTCCTTCAGTTGATGGTTTTATTTGTGAGTTTTTTAGTCATTTGTGGTTGCTCACCTTAGTTGGGCTTGGTGATAGCTTCTTGTTGGGACTTTTTCTTGAGGGCTCCCATCTTGGTTTTGTTGGCTATTTCTCTGTTAATTGGCATGTTGGTCCTTGCGATGGTGGTTCTAGTTTTCCACGGTTTGGAGCTTGGATGGGTATTTGGATAATGGCTATTGTTGTTTCGGCTTTTTCTAGCCTCTCTTTAGGTTATTGTGATTAGTCTATTATGGTTTTGTTTTGGTTTAGTTTGCTAGTTCGCGGTTGCTCTTTGTTTAATGGTGCATGATCTAGTACTCTAATGACTGCTGGCCTTAGTTGTTTGCTTATATCAGGTATGCTGGCGATGATGGCTTTGATGTTACTCAACTCTTCTCTTTGGTTGGTAGCATTACATATGACTGTAACCCTTCTTTATGAAGTTTGGATGGTCATATGTATTATTTCCCCTTGAGATAATCCTAACTTAGCATGAGCCTTCTTTATCTAAGCTCTCTCCTTTTCCTCTGTTTATCCTTATCCTTTTTATCTATGACTTTTGCCTTTGTAGTGTTTTACAAATTTCTTATACAGGTTGGAAATTTACATATGGAATGGTCGTTACTTAGTCAACCCAAGTGTTATTGTTGTGGATCTTGCTTATCCTAATTTCTCAAAGGAATCATGAATTATTACTAACTCATCATTTTACTATTTTCAAGATTTATTTTAGTTTTACTTTGTCTTTTTCTCTTATGCTTTTCAGCTATTTTATTTGCTCTTTTGTATTCTTTTCTTTTTCTAATGTACTTAGATGGGGGTTTAGCTCTTTAGGTTTCTTGTAGCTCTGAGAGCAGTAGAATTTTAGAGCTTTACCATTTTTAAGGACATTGTATCTTTTCTTTTTATGGTTATAAAATTCTTAACTTTCCCCAAAAAAAATCATCCTAAACCATAAACAACCCTAAATCCTAAACATTAAACTAAAATTGTAACCCCTAAACCCTAAACCCTAAATCCTAAACTATAAATCCTAAATCCTAAGCCCTAAACTAACCCTAAACCCTAAAGACTAAGCACTAAACATTAAACCCTAAGCCCTAAACACTAAACCCTAACCCTAAACCCTAAACCCTAGAAGCATAAAACCTAAAACTCTAAAACCTAAACCCTAAACCCTATACCCTAAACCCTAAACCCAAAACCCTAAACCATAACCTTAAACCCTAAACTATAAACCCCAAACCCTAAACCATAACATAATGTAACTAAATAAATTTAAAAATATACCTCAACCCTTAAACTTAATAAACTTAAACCTAAACCTAAACCCTAAGAAAGGGTAGAACCATGATGGCATGAACATCACCATCAGCTAGGCTCAATCTAAATCTAGCAGTGGAGGAGAAGGTAGAGGTTATCACAATGGTGGTGGGGATATGGAGGTGGGTGGATATGGAGCTGGTGGTCTGAGCAGTGGTGGTTATGGAAGCAGGAGGAGCGATGGAGGTTATAGGCATGGTGGTGGCGGAGGGAGAGATATTCGATATGATGGTGGATCCCGCTACTCGAGAGGTCAGGGTGGTTTTGATGGGAACTAAAGAAATTGAAGAATGACCTATCCGATCTAGTGCTTATGGAATTGTGTCTTTATAGTAAAGATAATTCTAGTTATCTAGGGTTTTTGATTTGTTCTATGCATGCTCATTTTTATCTATGTCATCGCTTTTATCTTAAAAAACTTGGTGTGTGTGGAGTTTAATTTAGAGATGTGGGACACCTTGCAGATCTTAGGGGTACTTGTTGAAATGATCGGGTATGACATCAAGCAAAGATACACTATATTGAAAAATAGAAATCATCACCTTATAATAGACCTAATCACTTAATAAGGACTCCTAAGGCATGATGGGTCTTCGACTGTACCAGAGATCTTTCTCCTATTTTTCATGGAAAAGTAAAGTAGGGTTTATATTAAGAAGGTTCATTAAGTTCCCTGTGGATGCAAGCCTCTATAGTTAATTACATCCTAAGGGATGTGAATCCCATAATAATACTCTCGATTAAAGTAGCAATTAAGGTCTCTAAAGATTTCAAGGATAGACTATGAAAGGATTAGTTGTATTGGAAAATCAAGTGGGAAAACTCAATGAGAAGACTTATTATTGAAGCCAAAGGAAATTAATAGGGAATGGTCTTAATACTAAAATACCTAGTATGCATTTCAACCTATCCTATAATTGGGCTTTATAATTTTGAAATTAAAAATAAAATCAATTTTGTTAAAGTTAACATGCATTATAAAGCTAGGACTTATAATCCAACAACACAAGATTATGGAGATGCCTAAGAGGTGAGGATTTATACTTGTAGCCCAAAAAAAAGTAGCCACCTCAAATCCTAAATCTTGGGAGCTTTAGCATAAGCCAAAGTGTGACCTAAATCTATGTGAAAAAGGGCATATGGTTTAACTCCATAAGAGAGGATAAACCGTCCGACTATTGGATTTACAATCGCTTAGAGTGGCAGCTAGCTAACACCTCCTGTGCTTTAAATCCATGAAATTTGGTCATATTATTTGCAAGATTAGTTAGGCTATTGTTTAATTAGAAAGAAACTAAATCTCTTAAACCCACTCCCTAAGAGACTAGAGCATGTGTGGTATGAGCATATGACTTAGTCTAGTGCAAACATGTTTCAAATTTTATTTATTCCGATACTTCATTTTGACATAGGCTTTGGGTTTTTGATGCCTACATGCATGATGAAATAAGGTTGTTAGATAAATCATCAAGAAAGGGGTGTTTTCCAACACAAGTGATGCCCTAATAAGTTAATAATTCTGTTATCATGCAAGGATGGAAAAGTAATCTTAGGATAAACCAATGCTCATCCTTATCCCCCCAAAGAACTAATCATAATTCTTATTTTAATATTAAATTAAAAATAGAAAATAAAATCTAACTAAACCTACAAGATAAGTGTTAGCTAAATACACATATAACCCAAGCAATTATATTTATAATTTGAACTTACCACCCTACACATGGGTAACAAGGCCCACCTGTCCTAACTTTGATTATGCTTAGAGGCTTAAGCAACTTGCAAAGAGAGCCTTGATATTTATTTTTAAGCAACCTCTTAAACATAATCCCCTACAAAAAACATGATTAGGCTAATGACGACCTACCATCCAATCTACAAAACATACACCCTAACATCCAATCCAAAACAATACATCACAAAACAAAACATACATCACAACATGCATCGTCCTAACATAAGGCTAGAAGTGGTGACTTAATTTAATGTGTGTGTATTAAGGCTTGTGTGGTATGTCCTAACTAGGCTTTAGAGTTAAGATTTTCTAAGTGTATAAAGATTCAATTTAAAGGGTGGTTTCACTTCAAGTGCTCTAATTTATTGGCAAGTTTTAATTTATGTTTTCTTTTGTTTCATATGACCTACACCTACCTAAGTATGTTGTAAAGATAAGAAAAGAGGTTGCCCTCTTTCATCCCTACCTTAAACCACTTTTTAAAGCATTTTATTTTTATTTAGTTCTCTTTAGTGAATAGCTTATTACACATTTTAGATTAATCCTATGTTTAGGTTCTCTTTTAATTATTTTATTTAATGTGAAAGGTTTCTCAAGATTAATCTAATCGAAATACTATCACATGACACATGCTAAATCATTCATTTCCATCACATGTAACATGCATATGATTAAGTCTTAAGTATACCTACACATACAATATATTTTAGCACACTTGAATAATGGATGTGAGTATGTACATTTGAAGCTTTGTATTTCCCCTTTGATTGAACTATTTTTATCATATTATTTTAAGTCTCTATCTAAATTCCTATACAAAAATACTTAAGGATGAAATTAAATAGGTACATGTCATTATAAATCAGGGAAGTGAGGTAATCAAATGATCTCCTTGGGGCTAGCTAAAGCCTTGTATTCCCAGGCTATCCAGACTATATACCATTACATTCAAACCATATGTAAATTTACATGCATGAACATAAACAAGAGACCTCCAAATCACATAATCAATTAATTCAATCACTTGAACAATTGAAAATGCATGTATTTTTAATAAAAATGAAGGATTACCATTCTCTAATTAAATACACACATGTATGTATAAAATACATAAGCAAGTACGTGCCTTTCTTAAACCAGGGAAGTGAGGTTGTTAAATGACCTCCTTAGAGCTAACTAAAGCCTTGTATTCCCGAGATGTCCAAACTATATACCACTTATTGTAGATACATACACATGTATTCATAATTTGGAGAATCAAAATCATGCAAAAAAATGATATTTAATTTGATTGAATCATTTATGTATATGAATTAAAGCCTCATCCAAATTCTAGTATTGAAATACATCAGAATGAAATACAATGTTGTACATGTCATTGTTAAACTAGGGAAATGAGGTAATCAAATGACCTTCTTGGGGTTAACTAAAGCTTCATATTCCCGGGATGTCAAGACTATATACCCATTAACATTCTCACTTATATAAATCAATACATGAATAAAAGGAAAGAAGCTTCACTTCATACATTTAAGCTATAATCACATACATCTCTTATGTATTTATAATTAGCATTCACAACATTTGTATCCATTCATTTATAATCTTTGGAGAATACATTTGGATTTAATAGTGATAATAACCATACATATTATAAAATAAATCAACACATGCAAGCTTGACATAAAGGAAAACCATTTGATTTAACTAATTTTGAAAAGATGAATATATGATTTTAATTTACATACAACATCTAACATGATTGGAAAGGAATGAATAAGCATAAACATGTGAGTTTACTTAATTAAATTAATTCTTAAGGACAATCAAATCAAATAAAAGCATTTAAAGAAAACCAAGGCTTTTTAATTATCACTTTCAATTTTATATTTGATTTGGTTTGAAGAAATGAGCAAAATTTTGCTGATCCTAACCCATTCCCATGTTTTTGATTTTATTTGGTTTAATGATAAGTAATTAAGTTGATTTAATGGGTTAACTATGTTATAGTATGCATTAAAACCATTAATTTACCCTTACCTATGTTGCCTTAATTAAATTTACCAAGTAATTATGAGCCAAAATGATATGTATATACATTGGATATTAATTCAAAAATAAACCTAAGAAATGAAAGAGGCCTAATGCAATTGGCTCATAATTAGAGATTAATTAAGTTAAGAAACTTAATTAAGTACTTTCATAGTTTTCCCATACATGTGGGTTAACCATAATTTCTTTAAATATTTTTAGGTTATTGAAATCCTAAAGATCTACCCATGAATTGATTAATTAAGATTCCATGTGATTATAGTTTCAAATTGAATAATTAAGCAATTTAATTAATGAACCATCAATTAATCCCAAATTAATTAATTTTCATTCAAGTGAAATAGACTTAGGGAAAAGATTTGGAAAGAGGTTCCAAACTCATTCCCCATGCCCATTCACTATTTTATAATGATTGGCAAGCTTAGTTAATGATTTCCTTACTATTTAGAATATTAATTAATTACAAATTTAATTAGATATGTAATGCAAGTTAAGACAGCCAATTTCTCAAATAAACCAAGCAATAAATCCCAAGAAAATTATGGGAGGTAGAGGTCAGTCCATTAATCATCCTCAAAAACTTTGGGATTAATTACTTCGGTAAATAAAGAGTAATTAAGCTAATTATGTTTTCAATTAAACTTAAATTTATCCATAATTACTATTTAAAATTTATTGGGAACAATTTTAATTGAATCTTCTCTGAAATACCTTCAAAATAAATATATACTTGAATTTTTATAATTTTTCTATGATTTGTTATAAATTTTCAAAGTTTCAATTGATTTAAATGATTTTTCATGATTTTTATAAAGTCCATTAATTTATTCTAGCTATTTGAACTTCAGAATGCAATATCTCCCAATCCAAAAGTCCTTTTGACCTGAAATTTTAATGGTATGTAGATTTTAGGCTCAATTTTATTTTTTGTAAATTTTAAATCAATTTGATGTGGCTTTTTAGTTTAATTAATGAAATTTGTTGCCTATAAAACTTAAATTAAGATCAAAATATTGAATAAAATTTGGGGCTTCTGGATTCATTTGATTCCTCTCAGAAAGGCAAATCCAATGTGCCCTTATTTGCAATTTTTAGTTAAGTATTTTATTTTATTTATAAATTTTTGAAGTTTCAAGTGTTTTTAATTAATTTTTAAAAGCATAAATCCATAATTTCTTACTTAACCCAGTCAGTGCCTACGTGGTGTTGACTTGACCACATGGTGACGAGTGACTGGCTGGTGTGGTGCCACATCAGCAGATGAGCAAGAATGTGGACAAGGTCATGCGGATAGGATCTGACCATCCGATCATGGATCGGATGGTCCAGGTCGATACATGCGATCCATGATCACGGGTGATCCATGTCAGATCACCGCATGATTCACAATCTAAGCCATCTATCTCCCTGAATAGGAGATCGAATGGCTGGTGGGTGATCTGGTGGAAGAGGCCAACGAAACACTATTTCGAGAGTGACTTTTGTGATTCTTGTAAAAAATTGGATGGAAAACTTCATTTTAGGCTCCATTTTTCAGCGATCTTCATCAAAAATCACTCCAAATGCATGGGGATGATGTAAAATTAAAAAAAATGCAAGGGTAATCTAAAGAAACTTTCTAAAATTGAGTAAAAATTGTTACACATAAAAGAATCGAAGGCCAACTATGGTTCTTGAAATTTACCTCACCAAGGATAATTTTTGGTAGTGATGATCTGAGTGCACTCTTGAGGGCAAAAAGAGGCTTTGGAATTGATTCAAGCTTTTGCTTCACATCAAAATAATGTATCCACCAATGGCCATCATTTCCTCTCCAGAATCCACATGATTTTGATAGTTTTTGCTCAAAAACCAAATGGCAATGGTTGCTAGTTGGTTTTGGAGCTCTTGGAGAGTGAAATGAATGTGCGAGGAAGAGTTTTTTCCTTTCTATTTTTGGTCTCCTTGCAATGGCCTAAAATAAACTCATTCATGGTGATTATTTGCCTCATGTTGGTGTACTTGGCATGGGGTGGTTGGGATTCTCCTTAGGTGGCATAATTTGGTTGGCCAAGGCATGGGAGGTGGATGCTATGAAGGACAAGTGGTTGTCCTACGAAAGGGAAGTGGAGGTCCTTCCTGCTAAGTGTTCCAATGCGGGAGGGGAGGTGATTTCTCCTCCCCATGAGTGATGGCTGACCCAACCATCTCTTGGGTCAGGTTGGATAGTATCCTTGGAGCCTAGGTGGACTAATGGATGAGTGTCAAGTGGCCAAGGAAGAGAAATTATCATTTACATAGGTGTTTTGTCTTATGTGATACCCTTAGCCTAAGATTAGAGTGGCCATTTGGCATTAAATTTGATTTAGGCGGATTTGAAATGAGTCATAAGTGAGTTGGCTAAATTTTATGTCATTTGGAGTTCATTTGTTTAGGATTGGCTCAATTTTACCCATTTGGGTCAAATTGGATCAAAATGGGTTAGGTTGACCAATTGGTCAAATTAGGTCAAACTGAGGGTTAGGCCAAGTTCATATGACTATTTTGAGAGGATTGTATGCTTTGGTTTGAATTAATTTGGATTTAGTTTTAGTTTAATCTAATTTACCCCTTTATGGTAATTTAGGTCAACTTTGGTAAAGTGGGCTAATTGAACTAGGTTTGGCTCAATTGAAGGTCAAGTAATGTTTAAATGTTGATTTTGGGTTGATTTGAATCATTGGATTCAATGTATTTATCTTAGGTTGTAATTTGGCTAGTTTGGGTTCATATAGGCTAAAGGGTTGACTTGGTCAATGGGCTAGGTTGACCTGGTTTGACCTAATTTATATCAATTTATCATCCTAGGGTGATCAAGAATCATGGCATGAAGTTTGGATTGACTTAATTCACTTTTATTTGGATTGACTTGGATTTTGGTTCATGTAGGTCAAATTGGCCACTTTAGGTCAAGTGAACCAATTGGATTTAGTTGGCTTGATTTTAGGTTGAGTTTGATTTAGTTGAGTTTATATATAGATTTGAGATTGATATATAATTTCAGTTGTTATTGGTTTGAATTCAAATGAGTTTTGGTTCATTTGAATATTTCAAGTCAAATGTGTTAGGTTGGGTTTGACTTGGGTTGATCTTGGTTTGACTAGATGATTGTAGGTTTCATTTATATTTAGATAGATGATTTAACGAATGATTGATTCAAGAGAAAATCCATTGATTTTTCCTTCATTTAGATGGGTTTTGGCTAAGTTCAAGGAAATGGCTTAAAGGGTTTAAATTGGGATTTGATTTGATTTTGGATTTGGTTTTGGCTATTTGAATTTATATTTCATTTATATTTGAGATGATAATTGAAGGAACAATTGATTTATAAGAAAATAAATTGAGTTTGGATTGAATTGGATGAGAATTTGGATAAGTTCATGAAGGTTGATTAAAGGGGTTGGGAAGGATTTCAAGTTTGGATTTGATGTTGGGTTTCAATCATTTGGAATTGAGTTTGGACTTGGATATGGATTTAAAATTGAGTTTGAGGTTTGGCTAGAAATTTGGATTTTAATTAAATTTAAGAAGGTGTACATGGATTAGGTTTAGGCTGTAATGTAGGTGATTTTCCTAAGTTCCTAAGGCTTGGCCAAATCCTATTAAAACCTTTCTAAGTGTCTAGGCTTAGGTTAAGTGTTCACCTAATCTGTAGAAGCATCTTATAGCTAAAGAAACCTTAAAGTCTAGAAGGTTCCTAGGTCTAAGAACATGAGTTTGAGAATTCACTATAAAAGTAAGGTCAGTGAAAAGACCCCCTCAATAAGTGTGGTGTAATTGATAAGGCACACCGTACATATTAGCATTGACCAAGATGATCAACAACGTCCAAAAGACTGCAAACACTAATGAAAATGATCTATACCTAAACCCAAAAGGTAGATAGATTCACAATATTAGTGTAAAGTAGCTCTATTTATGCCAAAGGCATAAGAGAGCCAATGTGAACCTTCAACTAGGGAAGCAGGTTCAAGCTATATGCAGGGGATATGGATTTGAGTTTGATTAAGAATATGATTTGTTTGGGTGCATATCTATTGGTGATAAGAATCTATAATCCGCTAGGGATTGGGAATGTGAACCTTCCATTGAGAAAGCAGGTTCAAGCTATCCATTGGGGATAAGAGTTTGATGCTATTTCTTATGCCTTCATTATGAAGATTAATTTGATTTGTGCTGAGCTAGGAAGAAGTTTGTTTATTATATATGCTTTAATTTGACTTCACTGGGAAGGTTAGTTTTAAATTTAGTTTATTATGGACCCTGTCGGTGTGCATTGGACCCACTAAGAAGGGGCTATGTCGGCCTTGACCTATCTCAAATTTATTAATCCAAAGGAATAGTCTACCAGCCACAAGGTAAGACTATCCAACCTAAGGGGTTGCCTTTCAATGTGCAATAGCTTTACTCAGGAAGAAAGCATAGTAGGCTTAGATCTTCCAAAGTAGGGATCAACTGATGTGGTGATCTATTGGATCCGCAACAAATTGAACTCGACCTAGGGGGGACTATTGAGTGAATGTCATTGGAGGACATATGTCAACTCAAAAGTAGTCAAGATTAATTTCATTAATTTCATTGGTTTGTTGTAATTTAATTTGGTTTGTTTTTATTTGTTTTAATTTTGTTTGATGGATCCTGTTGGTGTGCGATGGACTGCACTAAGAATAGGCTATGTTGGCCTTAGCCTATCTAAGATTTATTAATAAAAAAGGGTAGTCTATCAGTAGAAGGGTAGGACTATCCAACCTAAGGGGTGCCTTTCAGTGTGCAACAGCTGTGATGGAGAAAGCATAGCATACTTACATCTCCAAAGTAAGGAATAACTGCTGGGGTGACCTGTTAGATGCGCAATAAATCAAACCCGACCTAGGGCTACTCATTCGTGTGCAACGGTAATGCTGAAAAGAATGTGTAGCAGACTTATAACTTCCAAAGACAGGATGATCGCCAGGGTAACCTGTTGGTGGAAGAACAGATTGAACCCGTCCTAACGGTGACTACAGAGAGAGTGCCATGAAAGACTTATCTCAACTCAAGAGTATTCAAGCGATTCCTATAGGAAGTTTTACTGACATTGCCTTAAAGATAGGATGCTTTTTTGGGAAAGGTGCTAATTCTAAATCAATAAGCGAATATATATATATATATATATATATATTATTTTTTTGTTATTATGGATCATGTTGCTATCTGAGGTATCACACTGAGAAGGGGCTATGTTGGCCTGGACTTATCTCAGATTTACTGGAACAAGAGAGAATCTATGCATCCACAAAATAGAATATCCAACCAGAGGGGTGGTTACTAAGAAAGGGGCTACCCTAATAATAACCGATCTAAATGGGTGCAAGGATGATCCAAATAGAGTGCCCACAGGAGGTGCCACTAGGGCGTTATCACGGACCCTCTAAATAAGAAAGCATGTGTATGGTGGCCAACTCAAGGAAAAAGTGTAACATACTTACATCACCATGAGTGGTGTATCCTTTGTGTATACATAGAGAACACCAACCAACCTAAGGTATCCATCAGTGTGTTATAATCTAGGAAGAAGGCATGTAGACTTATATCTCCCTAAAGTGGAACTGATTATCAAGATAGTCTTGATTTGAAAAGTTTTGACATAGACTAACTTTGAAAGAGTTTAAACCATATATATTCAATGTTAATTGAAATCTCCCTCCTATTAAATAGAATCTTGGAGGCTGCATCTATAATATCACATTAATGTCTTTTAGATCAATCTTTATTATTCCATGATGCTTTACTACAAGCCTTAGAAATTCCCCTAAGTCATAATGTATACTTTTGTATTCAACTTTGAAGCTTGGTAACTAATCAAAGATAACTACTTAGATCGTAAAGATGGTCTTCCTTTTTCTTTAACCCTGCTGACCAGAGAAAGGCATGACCTGATAGCAATAAAATTCCAAAGAAATTATAAATTTAAATGATCTCTCATCTTTTAGCATCATTTGACCCATCCTTGAATGCGGAGACTGCATGCAAAGAGTCTATGTCTGGTATCAAATTTGAAATAGGTAATGTGGATTCATCTTCAATACTGTTCAAATCTTCATAATCACGTATGTGATTTGAATGACTTTCCTTTTATTTGGGGCATAATGTTGGGTAATCATGATAACATCTTTCTTCTTCAATAAGGTTGACTTCAAACTTTGATCTTCTTCTTGGTGCAAATGTTCACATTAAAGTTTGCAAAGTAGGAATAGTAATAGGTTCAATTTTGAGTTTGTAGCTACCTTTAGAGATGTATTGGGCACTTCATTATGGTCTTAGGTAAAGTAGTCTTTAAACTACAAAGTAACCTAAAATTGTTGGCATTTTCTTTTGACTTATCATATATGAATGTTGGGAGGGTGGGTGGACTACCTTTTAATTAATCTCTTAAAACTCCGGTTGATGATCTAATTTTCTTCTTAAGATCAAGGAGTGTATCCTCCACTTGAAAGTCTTCAAAATTCTTTAAGCTAAGTATGTAGACTAGGCAAAAGATGATTTTATTACTTCATTTGAAGGTTTATCTACAACTGTTGAATCCTCTTTCGAGCTTTAAGAGAGATGAAGTGGAAATTTGATATCTCATTATATATATATATATATACATATATATATTGCTAGAGGTTAGGATCAACTCTTAACTTCCAATCCTATAATAATATCATGAGATATTAGAATTGGAGTCAATGTGCTTCCATAACTACTAAGTTTCTATTCATAACATTCATGAATTATCCTTTTAGAACTTTTTGTTTTACTATTATACACTACAGAGACTTGTCAAAAGTAGAATCAAAATTTATTTCGTATATTCTTTTTTATCTCTCCTTTTCTTTAGATTTACACCTCGTACACATGATTTAGCCTTTGGATTCCAAATCAATGTTTATTATTGGTGCTTTACTTTTTCTCTTTTTTCTTTTCTTTCTCTTCTTCTCTTTTTCATTCATTTATTT
Organism: Cymbidium sinense; assembly: GCA_021442155.1. Classification (NCBI taxonomy): domain Eukaryota; kingdom Viridiplantae; phylum Streptophyta; class Magnoliopsida; order Asparagales; family Orchidaceae; genus Cymbidium; species Cymbidium sinense. The sequence goes on along the minus strand of CM038229.1, from coordinate 64,742,482 downwards.
TAATTTTTCTTTTCCTTCTTTTCTCTTTTTTGTTCATTTTTTCTCTTCTTTTTTTTGAGTCTTTGTTTATATTATGTCTCTGGAGGGATTGTTTGTCTTTTCTTTCCATAGGATATTCTATGTCAGTATGACTTGAGGGTTTGCCAATTATGCAAGGAAGAATCGGTTAGGTTCCAATCAAACACTCTCTATCTCCTTAGAGAAGGTGAGGTGCACTCATTATTTTAGCTTTGAAACATTCCAAGATAGTTTAGGACCTTATGATTAACCAGAATAGTTTGATGCCCTTATTTTGGATTATGAGGTGTATCTTAAGAAGGATTTAGAATTTGATTATTTCCAATGATGGATTTTCTTTTTCCTTTGGTATTGATGAAAGTGGTAGGACCCTCCACTACAATAATTGGCTTCTATGATATCTTCTAAAAGATAGGTAGAATTGATGTCTACCTACTCTTTTATGGTACCCAAAATTTCTTCTATTAGATTTGATGATTCTAAGTCTTTTTTAGTGACACCATGAATGTTTGGGTATCTCTCAGTTGAAATCCTTAAAGACATCAGTCCATCGATACTGCTATTTTATGGATTACGATCTTTATTGTGATAGTCATTTTGGGAGTTGTCTTCTTTTGGGAATTAGGTTTCAGATCATTTGAATCATATTTATCTAGAATGGATAAGACATACTCACAAATCCTTATTGATCTTATTCTTGGCTTTCAATGGAAATTTTGTGGCCTTTCTCTTTTTGTTAGGGAAACTCAAAGTTAGACTATTAGTCAAACTGAAGAAGTGGCTTCTTGCCTGCCACCTCCTCTCTACTGATGGTCGTGAGGGCTCAAATCTCTGCATTGCTAGAAAGAGAACCATATCAGACATTTGCTTGAATGTTGTTTACTTGAATTGTTAACTTGATTTGATTGTTGAATTGGAACCCTCATTTAACAAATTTAGGTAAACTAAATGGGGTTCAAATATAGGAGAGATTTCTAATTTTTTTTTTGGAGGTGTTGACCTCATTTTTAGAATGAGCTCTCAACCCCTACATCATAGACATAAGATTCCTCTTAGACTTTAAGAGTTCCTTAGTCATAAGACACATCTAGTTATTAGGTGGATAGTCAAACCAAGCCCTAGAGACTTAGAAGAGTTATCCATAGGAATAGGTCATGCCTTAGGGGTGTTAGGAAAATTTTCTACCCATAACTTAAACCATTCTTCACTTTCCTTCTTTCAAGTCAAACTCCAAATCAATCTTAATTGATTTTCTCCAAATTTAAATCAACTCCATATGATTGAAATCCATGATTGAAACCCATGATCAAAATTCATTAAAATTTCCTAAGTCCAAATTTTGCCAAAGTCCTTAATATTCTCTTAAGGACTTAACCAACATCATGATCTAAATCAAATCAAATCTTTGAGATTTTCTCATAATCCATTTATATTCTAATTTATATTCAAATATATAAATTAAATATAAATTCAAACCAATCAAACTAAACACAAAATTCCAAATCAATTCATAAAATTTTCTTAAGTCCCTTAATTTTCCATTAATGGACATAGCCTAAACTTTGATCGAATCAATTCAAACTCATGGTATTTTCTCAAAACTCATTTATATTCTCATTTATATTCGCATATATAAATGAAATATAAATATAAATCAATCAAATCAAAGGTAAAATTTAAATTCCCAATTTGAAGTCATTAATTTTCCATTAATGAACTTAGCCTAAATCTTGATCAAACCATATCAAAGTCATGGAATTTTTTCATAATTCATTTATATTGTCATTTATATTCACATATATAAATGAAATATAAATATAAATCAATCAAATCAACTTCAAAAATTCAAAACCCTACTCCAAAATTTTCTAAGTCCTTTAAATCCTTCTTAATGGACTTAGCCTAAATCATGATTAAACCACTTCAAATCCTTGAAATTTTCTTATGATCCATTTATATTCTCATTTATATTCACATATATAAATAAAATATAAATTCAAACAATCAAAACCTATTCCAAAAATCAAACCCAAATCAACTCAAAATCCAATATAAGCCTTTCAAGTCAAAATCTTGGACTTAGCCAAATCAACTTCAAATCAAACCAAACTCTTGATTTTCTATCATGATTCAATCAACCCTACAATCATGAGCTCATATATAAATCCAAACTTCAATCATTCAATCAAAACCCAAGTCAAAAATCAAACCCAAAACCCTTCATATTCTTCCTTTGAATATGAAATTGTCAAATGGAGCAAAACCCATTTGACTTCAAACCACTTGTAAATGGATTTATATTTCAATCATGAGTCCATTTACAAGATCAACCAACTTCAGATCAAGCTTTGACCAAGCCATTTGACTCACTTAGGCTCACTTGACCCAAAGTGACCTAAAGTACCATTATGAGCCAAATTTTGATCCTAACCAAATTGGATTGAACCAAACTCATATATCCCTCTCATCACGATCAACAATCATCACGTGATGATCAATCAATCAAATTGGGTCAAACTAAGTCAAACCTAAGGGTTGACCAAGTCAACACTTAACTCAAAATGAAACCTAACATAGCCAAATTCCACCATAGGCCAAATTAATTGAAACCATTGATCTAAGTTCACTCATGACTTATGTTTAAACTTGACCAAGCCAACATTTGAGCCTAACCTAGCCCAATTGGCCTCTTGACCCAAGTTGACCCATTTTGACCTAAAGGTGTGTCAAAACTTGATCTAAGCCAAATTGATACAAACCAATGGGTCAAGTCCATTCCAAATCACTTGTGGAACTTGACCAAAGCCTCTATTGGCCAATTAGACCTAACCTTGCCCAATTAACCTTAGACCCAACATGACATAAAGGGGTCGTGTTGAGCCAAATTTGAACATAACCAAAATTGATTGGAAACAAAGATACCAATCCAATCCATATGACTTACCAAACCAAAACCTACCCTTGACCTACCTCAAGGTCAAATGGGTCAAATAGATCAACTTGACCCATTTGACCTAAATGAAGTCATATGAGCCAAATTCAAAACTATACTAAATTGAATCAAACCAAAGCAACCAAAAAATTTCAAATGGTCATATGAACTTGACCCAACCCTTGGTTTGACCCAATTTGACCTATTGGTCAACTTGACCCAAGTTGACCCATTTTGACCTAAATGGGTAAACATGAGCCAAACCCTATCAAATGAATTCCAAATCTCATGAAACTTGGCCAAACCAAGTTTTTCCACATACCCAACATACCTAAGGTAAAAAAAATAGCAAAATGACTATTCTATCCCTAAGCCATAGAACAAATTTTGGCTTAACCCATGGGTAATTTGGTCATACCCACTTCACATTCACCTGAGCTTTCATAAAAGTTGAAGAGGACCTAGGGGAGTGTGGTGCACCCAACCCAATGGGTGTGGGTCAGCCCAATTGGTCCCTAGACCAAACTCGATCCAATGGGTTAAAATGGAAAATTCAAACTCCCTCTCAAACTCAAATCCATGCACATGGGAGGTTGGAAATCCACTCTTTGGCTCAAACCGACCATGTACACACCCTTAACTGATCAAACAACCCATTGCCTATGATCAATTGGATCAAAATGGAAAGAGCATTGCCGACCGTCTGATCCTTCAAGGGGGAGATATACTCCCCCTAATTCAATTCAATTCTCACTTCCCCTCTATCGATTAAAGCTAAGGATCTCAGAGCAAGCATCAGAGAGTATTCCCAAGCTTCTTAGAGAGGATTTGAAAAGCCATTTCTCAGTTTTTAGACTTTGAAAATAGGGGAAGTCCATTGAAGAGCTAACTTCCTCTTCACTCAATCTCCATCCAATTGCTCTTGCATAAATCATCAAGGAGCTAAGTCAAGTGTACCCAAGCTTCTTTTGGATTTCCCACAGTAAGGAAGGATTGAATTGGATCAAAGCTAAACTCAAGCTAAGGAAGAGGTTACCCATAGCAAGATCCACTCAACCTCAAGTGCTCAAAACTTTAGCAAGGCTTCGTCTCAACCAAACAAAGCTTCTCCAAGGGAATCGAGAGCCGATGATCACCTCTAGTGAGGTATGGGATTTTTTGACCATTAAACTCAATGTGGTGTGGAGCTTTGGGAAGAAATTTTCACCCCATCAATTTTAGACCATTGGATTTGCCGCTCTTTAGCTTTAGATGGTGTAGGTTGAGTTTGATTTGAATCCATGCTAGATCGAGCTTGGATATTCCCCTTGATCATGGATGATCTCTATTGACCAAGGGGAAGAACTTTGGAAATTTTTAGCCATCCATCTGTGCATTTTAGATGGACGACAGAGATAGTTCCGCACATTTAGATATCTATTAATTATTTTAAAACTACGGGGAGATCCTTGACCATCCGATCTTTGATCAGACGACAAGGATCAAACTTCACGCACCACTAGCCGCCATCTGGGATTGGACTACTTGATTAACCCCATCACAGTGTGACATGTGTAAAGCGCACTGACCATCGCCGCCACACATCGCACCGTGAGCCAGGGAATTAGTTAAATTCTTAATTAATTTCTATTTAACATAAGGATTTTCTAAAATTCATAACTCCCTATAAAAAATTAAAAAAAATTTGAAATAAAATCCTTTGGAAAGATTATTAAACCTAGAATAATTTAAAATTAATTTTAAAGGGTTTTGAACTATGCTTTTCTCTTAATTTGGGTTTTATTAGAAAGTTTATTTTGCTAATTACTTTTTAATTAGGCCTCTAATTAATCTTAAATTTCTTGGGTATGTTTTAGTGGATGACTTCTACCTCCTCTAATTTTCTTGGGATTTATTGAAGGCTTGATTACAAGAATGGCACATGAATTTTCTAATTATCCTCCTTATGTAATTAAGGATAATTAAGGTGTAATTAGTAATTTTAACCCATGATTAGGGATGATTAAGGTCAAATCCAGTAAGTAGGAGGTTTATAGAATATTTTTGGGGCATTTCCCCTAAGCTATTCTCTAAACCCTCTTTTCTCTCTGTAATCTCCTCTTAATTAAGGGTTAATTCATTAATTATCAATTTAATTAATTTCTAAAAATTCTAAAAAGTTCTAGAACTTAATTAATCTACTTTGGGTAGATCCTTAGGTGTTTAATAGCTTAAGTTCAATTAAGGAAATCAAAACCCAATTCACATGTGTGAAAGGGTGTTTTGAAATTTCTTAAGCTAAACCCCTTAGCTTAATTAAGTTTTAATTGTGAGCCAAATTGCATTAGGCCTCTTTCTTATTAGGTGCATTAAAAATTTAAATTTTTTGTGAGTTTTATGTTATCTCATTGGCTCATAATTATTTGGTTAATTGTTCTAAGGTGGTGTAGGTAAGGGTTAATTAAGTTACTTAATTCATACCTTAACCTAACCAATGCATAAAACTGGATCTAATTATCTAAAAATTAAACAAAAATATCAAACACATGTGGGAATGGGTTAAAAATAGAAAACTCATCTCACCTTTACAAAATTAAATCAAACTTCAAACTAAACGATAATCACTTTGAGTTCACATTGATTTATTTTAAATTTTTTTATTCTATAAGAATGTCTTTAGGATTTAAGTGAAGTGAACTTGTTTACATGCTTTCATTTCTTTGAATCTTTCCCCAACATGTTATATTTGTATGTCATGTGGTTTCATGCATTCATACTTTTCAAATTCAAATTTAAAAATGAAATTGTTTACTTTATGTCAAGTTTGCATGTGTTGGCTAAAGTGGAAATATGAATAACTATTATCACTACTAAATCCAAATTATTTTAAAAAAATCCTTAAATCAAATGCCAAATCTGAAAGTATGCTACTTATATTTTAATTATGAATTTTCATGTGATAGATTATAAAGGCATGCTTAGCATAGGTTTCATTTATTTCTTATGTTGGTATAGTTTTGAATAGGAGTTGGTTTAGATGTAGGGTTCATTTGAAATGAACCCAACACTTACTTAATTCCATACCCTATTCATCCCTATGCTATCACTTAAGAAGGCTTACTTATACATCCATACATAAATTGCATAAATAAATTGAATCCATTAAACAACTTTTGCATTCTCCTTTTCTATTTCATTTGTTTTATACATATGTTTGTATTTAAGGAGAGTAAAATATTAGCCTGGACAACCCCAAAGTTACGAGGCTTTAAGTAGCCCTAAGTAGGTCTTGTACCTTACACCTCTGGTTAACAATGACATTGTACTCACTTATGCCTTTCTTACTTTCATGTGTGTATGTGAAAATTTGGATAAGGAAATCTCTTTCTACTTAAGAAAAATCCTGTTTAGTTATTATTAATTTTTAGTTTAGTTTAGTTTTTATTGTTATTAGTTGTTACTTTATTAGTTTTGTTAGTTTTATTAGTTTATTATTAATAATTAGTTTATTATGTTTATTTATTATTATTAGGTTTTGTTTATTTATTTTGGTTTTATTTATTATTTAGTTTATAATTAGTTTAGTTAATTATTATTATTATTATTATTAGTTTAGTTATTATTTTTATTTAGGTTAGTTTATTATTACTTTAGTGCTAATTGTTATTAGTTATTTTATTTTAGTTTATTAATTTTTTGAGTTTTATTATTAGTTTTAGTAATTATTATTTAGTTAGTTTATTAGTTTATTAGTTTAGTTTAGCTATTAGTTAGTTATTATTATTAGTTATTTATTAGTTATTAACTCAGTTTATTAGTTTTAGTATATTAGTTAGTAGTTTTAGTTTACTTAGTTTAGCTATTGGGTTTAGTTTTTTATTACTTAGTTATTTATTAGGTTAGTTATGTTTAGGGCTTAGGTATATTAGTTAGTTACTATTATTAGTTAGTTATTTATTATGGTTTAGTTTTGTTAGTTTATTTATTTATTTTAGTTATTTGTTTAGGTTTAGTTTAGTTTTTATTAGTTTTATTATTTTAGTTTATTTTTAGTAAGTTTATTAGTGGGGTTCTTTTGTTTATGTTTAATTTAATTATGAGTTTGTTTATTAGTTTAGTTAATTTTTATTATTATTAATTTATTAGTTTTTTAGTTATTATTTAGTTCATTTTGTTTAGTTAGTTTTACTAGTTTTTGCTTTAGTTTATTATTAGCTTTTTGTTTATTATTAGTTTATTAGTTTTAGTTTATTATTTATTAGTTTTTGTTTTAGTAAATTTAGTTTCATGTTTTATTAGTTTATTTTTAAGGTTTATGGTTTAGGGATTAGGGTTTGGAGTTTAGGGTTTTAGGGTTTAGGGTTTATGGTTGTAGGTTAGTTTTAGGGTTATGGTTTTATTTTATTATTTTTATTATTATTTATATATACATATATATATATATATATATATATATATATATATATATATATATATATATATATATATATATATATATATATATATATATATATATTAGGGTTTAGAGTTTAAGTTTTAGGATTAGGGTTCAAGTTTTAATTTAGGGTTTAGGGTTTTTAGTTTTTTTTAACAGAGAACATATCCTCATTCAACATTTCTTCTTTTTATGTCATCAGCCAAGTAACACACCAAGTTCTCTAAGACACAAGCGATGACATAGATAATAAATGAGCACACATAGAGCAAATCAAAAACCCTAGAAAATTAGAACTGTCTCTACTATAATGACCCAGTTCCGTAAGTAGCAGATCGGATATACTTTTCTTCAGTTTCTCTAGTTCCCATCAGAACCACCCCAGCCTCTCGAGTTGCAGGATCCACCATCATATCCCCGATCTCTCGCTCCACCACCACCACGAATATAACCTATGTCCCTCCTCCTGCCTCCATAACCACTACTGCTCCAACCACCACCTTTATATCCACCAGCTCCTCCAGATACCCCACCACCACTCCGATAACCACGGCCTTCGCCTTCTCCTCCACTGCTAGATCTAAACTGAGCCTGGTTGACGGCGATGTTCCTTCCATGAAGGTTTTGCCCATTCTTAGGGTTTAAGTTTAGGTTTAAGTTTATTAGGTTTTAGGGTTTAGGTTTATTTTTTAATTTATTTAGTTACTTTAGGTTTAGGTTTAGGGTTTGGGGTTTTGGGTTTAAGATTTAAGGTTAGGATTTAGGGTTTAGGGTTTAGGGTTTTAAAGTTTAGGCTTTTAGGGTTTAGGATTTAGGGGGGGTTTAGGGTTTAGGGTTTAGGGTTTACGGTATAGAGTTTAGGGATTAGGGTTTAGGGTTTTTTATGGTTTAGAGTATAAAGTTTAGGGTTGCAGGTTTAGTTCTATAGGTATAGTGGTTAGGGTTACTTTTGTTTTTTAGGGTTTTTTTTTTAAATTAAGTAAACTAGTAGGTTTAGGTTTATTTAGTTTATTTATTTTATTATTTATTTTTATTTAGGTTTACTTATTTATTTTTTAAATTTAGTTTATTTATTTTTGGTTTCTTTTTTTTAGTTTAGTTTATTTTTTAGGTTTAGGTTTATGTTTAGGTTTATTTTTTAGTTGAGTTTTTTTTCTTTTAGGTTTAGGTTTTATTTTTTGTTTTTAGGTTTAGGTTCAGGTTTATATTTTGTTTTTTTGGGATTATGTTTTAGGTTTTATTTTAATTTTACTTTTAAGTTTATCTTTTTAGCTTAGGTTTAGGTTTACTTTAGTTGAGTTTTATTTTTATTTTATTTTCTTTATTTAGGTTTTATTTTTAATTTGTAGGTTTAGGTTAAAGTTTTTATTTTATTTTTTTAGGTTTAGGTTTAGTTTTATTTTTAATTTAATTTATTTTATTTAGTTTACATTTATGTTTAGGTTTCATTTATCTTAAGTTTAGGTTTAGTTGTTATTTATTTTAGTTTATTTTAGGTTTATTTTATTTTATTTATTTTATTTTTATTTTAGGTTTATTTTTTTAGTTTAGGCTTTAAGTTTTATTTTTTTATTTATTTTTATGTTTATTTTTTAGGTTTAGGATTTTATTTAGTTTTTATTTTATCTTATTATAGGTTTATTTTATTTTTAGTTTACATTTAGTTTAATTTATGTTTTTATTTATTTTATTTTAGTTTATTTTTATTTTTAATTTTATTTTATTTTTAGGTTTAGGTTTAGGTTTTAGTTTATGTTTTTATTTTCTTTTATTTTTTTATATAGGTTTAGGCTTTCCTATTTATTTGATTTAGTTTAGGTTTAGGTTTTTAGGTTTTTAGGTTTTTAGGGTTACGATTTAGGGTTTAGGGTTTTAGAGTTTAGGGTTTAGGGTTTCAGGTTTTAGGATTTAGGGTTAAGATTTAGGGTTTAGGGTTTAGGGTTTAGAGTTTAGTGTTTATAATTTGGGGTTTATGGTTTTTAATGTTTAGTTTTTAAGGTTTAGGGTTTGGGATTAGCTTAGGGTTTAGGGTTAGTTTAAGGTTTAGGGTTTAGGGTTTAGGTTTGTTTTGGGAAGGCTTTAGGGTTTAGGTTTAGGGTTTGGAGTTTTAGTGTTTGGGTTTAGGTTGGGTTTAGGGTTTAGGATTTAGGGTTTAGGCTTTAGGGTTTAGGCTTTGTTTAAAAAAGAAACCAATAGGTTTAGTTTATCTAGTTTATTTTTTCTATTTAGGTTTATTTTTATTTTTATTTAGTTTAGTTTATTTTTTTCAAGTTTATTTATTTCAGTTAGGTTTCTTATTTTAGTTTATTTTTTAGGTTTAGGTTTTGGTTTATGTTTATTTTTTAGTTTGGTTTTATTTTTATTTTATTTTTTATGTTTAGGTTTTATTTTTTATTTTTAGGTTTAAGTTTAGGTTTTATGTCTTTATTCTAGGTTTATTTTTGGGTTTTATTTTTTAGTTTAGGTTTAGGTTTATTTTTAGTTTATTTTATTTTATTTATTTTAGGATATAAGTTTAGTTTATTTTAGGTTTAGGTTTAGGTTTTATTTATTTTAGTTTAGGTTAAGGTTTATTTTATTTTATTTATTTGAGGTTTATGTTTTTTTTAGTTTAGGGTTTACCTTTTATTTTTTATTTTTTTAGGTTTTATTTTTATCTTTATTTTTTAGGTTTAGGTTTTTATTTAGTTTTTATTTTATTTTATATTAAGTTTATTATATTTTTGTTTTATATTTAGTTTTTTATTTTATTTAGGTTTATTTTATTTTTATGTTTTGGTCTTTATTTATTTAATTTTAGTTTACTTTTTATTTTTATTTTATTTTATATTTAGGTTTAGGCTTAGGTTTAAGTTTAGGTTTAGGTTTAGATTTTAATTTAGGTTTTATCTTATTGTATTTTTTATTTTATTTAGGTTTAGTTTTTATTTTCTTTATTTTTAGTTTTTATTTAGTTTGGGTTTAGTCTTTTAGGTTTTTATGGCTTGGGGTTTAGGGTTTAAGGTTAGGGTTTATGGTTTATGGTTTAGGGTTAGTTTATGGTTTAGGGCTTATGATTTTGGGTTTGGGGTTTAGGATTTAGGGTTTAGGGTTTATGGTTTAGGATATAGGGTATAAGTTTTAGGGTTTAGGATTTAGGGTTTATTTTTTTAGGATTTAGGGTTTAGGATTTAAGCATTAGGGTTTTTAGGTTTTATGGTATAGAGTTTAGGTTTTAGGTTTAGGGTTCATGTTTTAGTTTAGGGTTTAAGGTTTTTAGTTTTTTTTAATAGAGAATAAATTCAGATTCAACATTTCTTCTTTTATAATTCATCAACCAAGTAACACACCAAGCTTTCTAAGACACAAGAAATAACATAGTTCAAAAATGAGCACGCATATAGAAAATCCAAAACTCTAGTTAACTAGAACCGTCTCTACTGCAAAAACATAGTTCCATAAGTAGTAGATCAGATTGGATGTTCTTTAATTTCTCCAGTTCCCATCAGAACCACACCAGCCTCTCGAGTATCAGGATCCACCATCATATCCCCGATCTCTCCCCACACCATTACAAAGGCTATAACCTTCGTAGCTCCTCCCACCACCATAACCACCACTACTCTGACCACCACCACCATAATCACTAGGACGTCCAGATCCCCCACCACCTCTGTGATAACCGCCACCTCCACCTTCGCCTTCACCACCTGATCTAGACTGATCCTGGTTGACAGTCATGTTCCTGCCATCAAGGTTATGCCCATTCTTAGAGTTTGGGTTTAGGTTTAGGTTCATTATGTTTTAGGGTTTAGGTTTAGTTTATAATTTATTTAGTTACTTTAAGTTTATGTTTAGGGTTTGGTGTTTAGGGTTTAGGATATAGGGTTAGGGTTTATGGTTTAAGGTTTAAGATTTAGAGTTTAGGGTTTAAAGTGTTAGTCTTTATGTTTTTAGGATTTAATGCTTAGGATTAGGGTTTAGTGTTTTTTGGGGTTTAGGGTTTAGGGTTTAGGGTTTAGGTTTTAGGATTTAGGATTTACGACTTTGTTTTTTAAAAAAAATTAAGTAAATATGTAGGTTTAGGCTTATCTAGTATATTAAGTTTATTTTTTAATTATTTTAGTTTACTTTATTTTCTAGTTGTATTTAGGTTTATTTTTTTTTTTTATTTATTTTAGTTTTTTTATTTTAGGTTTAATTATTTTAGCTTAGGTTTTTTATTTTAGTTTATTTCTTAGGTTTATGTTTAGGTTTAAGTTTATTTTTTAGTTGAGCTTTATTTTTATTTTTTAGGTTTAGGTTTTATTTCTTATTTTTAGGTTTAGGTTTTTATTATATTTTTTAGGTTTAGGTTCTAAGTTTTTATTTTATGTTTATTTTTAGTCTTTATTTTTTAGTTTAAGTTTAGGTTTATTTTTAGTTTATTTTATTTTATTTAGTCTAAGTGTAGGTTTAAGTTTAGTTTATTTTAAGTTTAGGTTTAAGTTTTATTTATTTTAGTTTAGTTTAGGTCTAGGTTTATTTTATTTTATTTATTTTATGTTTATTTTAGGTTTATGTTTTATTTTTTATTTATTTTTAGGTTTATTTTTTAGGTTTAGGTTTTTATTTTAATTTATTTAAGGTTGATTATTTTTTTATTTTACATTTATTATTAATTATATTTAGTTTTTTATTCTCAGGTTTATTTTATTTTTTTAGTATAATTTAAGATTTTATTTATTATATTTTAGTTTATTTTAACTTTTTATTTTATTTTATTATTAGGTTTAGGTCTATGTTTTAGTTTAGGTTTTTATTTTATTTTATTATTATATTTAGGTTTAGGTTTTATATTTATTTTATTTTAGATTTTTAGGTTTTAGGTTTAGGTTTAGGGTTTAAGGTTAGTTTAATGTGTTGGGATATTGGGTGGGTTTAAGGGTGGCTGGAGTTTAGGCTCATAGGGTTTAGGGTTTAGGTTTAGTGTTTAGCTTAGGGTTTAGAATTAATTTAGGCTTTGGGTTTAAGGCTGGGTTTTAAGGTTAGGGTTTGGTGGGTTTAGGATTTAGGGAGTTTAGAGGGTTTTTAGGTCAGCTTTAGGTCACGAGTTTAGGAGGATTAAGGTTTAGGGATCAGCTTTAGGGTTTAGGGTTAGTTTAGAGTTTATGGTTTAGGGTTTTAAAGTTTAGGGTTTAGAGTTTTATAGGGTTTAGGGCTTAGGGAAGTAGGTTTAGGGTTGTTGGTTTATGGTCTAGGGTTTAGGGTTAGTTTTAGGGATTAGGGTTTAGGATTTAGAGTTTAGGGTTTTTTTAAAAAATAAATTAAGTAAATCAATAAGTTTAGGTTTATTTAATTTATTTTTATCTAGTTTCAATTATATTATTTTATTTTTTTACTTAGGTTTTTTTTTGTTTTTATTTAGGTTTAAGTTTATTTATTTTAGTTTACGCTTTTTATTTTAATTTATTTTTTTGATTATGTGTAGGTTTATGCTTATTTTTTAGTTTGGTTTTTTTAATTTTATTTTTTAGGTTTATGTTTTCCTTCTTATTGTTAGGTTTTTATTTTATTTTTTTGGTTCAAGTTTTAGGTTTTTATTTTAGGTTTATTTTTATGTTTTATTTTTTAGTTTAGGTTTAGGTTTATTTTTAGTTTACTTTATTTTATTTAGTTTAGTGTTTAACTTTAGTTTATTTTAGGTTTAGGTTTTGGTTTTCTTTATTTTAGTTTAGTTTATTTTAGCGTAGGTTTAGGTTTATTTTATTTTGTTTACTTTAGGTTTAGGTTTTATTTTTTATTTATTTTTAGGTTTTTATTTTTAGATTAAGTTTTTTGGTTTAGGTTTTTATCTAATTTCTATTTTATTTTATTTTAGGTTTTTTTATGTTTATTTTATGTTTGGGTTTTCTTTTAGGGTTTAGAGTTTAGGATTTAGGGTTTAGGGTTTAGGTTAGTTTAGGGCTTAAGATTTAGGGTTGAGGGTTTAGGTTAGTTTCGGGTTTAGGATTTAGGATAGTTTAGGCTTTAGGGTTTAAGGTTTAGGTTATTTTAGAGTTTAGGATTTAGGGTTTTAGAGTTTTTAAGGTTTAAGGTTTAGGGTTTAGGGTTTAGGTTGTTTTTTAGTAGAGAAGAAATTTAGATTCAACATTTTTTCTTTTCGATTTCATTGACCAAGTAACATACCAAGTTTTCTAAGATATAAGAGACGACATACATAAAAAGTGAGCCCACATAGAGTAGATCAAATACCCTAGATAACTAGAACTGACTCAACTATAAAGATCCAGTTCCATGAGTAGCAGATCGGATCAACCATTCTTCAGTTTCTCCAGTTCCCATCAGACCACCCTTGCCTCATGAGTAGCGGGATCCTCCATCATATCTCTTATCTATCCCTCTACCACCACCACGCTTGTAACCTCTATCACTCCTTTTGCCTCCATAACCACCATCTCCATATCCACTAACACCTCCAGATCCATTAGCACCTCTAGATCCTCTGCCTCCAGATCTTTCCTCCATAACCACCACCTCCATATCCACCATCACATCCACTAGCACTTCCAACAAGGTTAGGGTTTAGGGCATAGTTTTTAGGCTTTAGGGTTTAGGGTTTTTAGATTTTAGGGTTTAAGGTTTAGGGATAGCTTTGGGTTTAGGGTTAGTTTAGGGTTTAGGGTTTAGGGTTTATGGTTTTAGGGTTTAGGGCATAGTGTTTAGGTTTTGGGTTTAGGGTTTAGGGTTTAGGCTTTTATGGTTTGGGGTTATTTAGGGTTTAGGGTTTAGAGTTTAAGGTCTAGGTTTAGGGTTTAGGGTTTAGGGTTTAGGGTTAGGGCTTAGGGTTTAGGGTATTTATTTATTTTTTTATTTATAAAAATGTTTTTAAATTAATTAAATCAATAGTTTTGGTTTATTTAGTTTAGTATTTATTTATTTTTATTTTTTTATTTTTTTATTTTTATATGTACATTTTTTATATAATTTGTTTATTTATTTTAAGTTTATTTATTTTAGTGTAGGTTTTTTATTTTAGTTTATTTTTAAGGTTTAGGTTTAGGTTTATTTTTTAGTTTAGTTTTATTTTAGTTTACTTTTAGGTTTAGTTTTATTTTTATTTTAGGTTTAGGATTAGGTTTTATTTTATTTTTTGGTTTAGGTTTTAGGTTTTTATTTTAGGTTTATTTTTAGGTTTTATTTTTTTGTTTACGTTTAGGTTTATTTTTAGTTTATTTTATATTATTTAGTTTAGGTTCAAGTTTAGGTTTTGTTTATTTTAGGTTTAGGTTTAGGTTTTATTTATTTTAGTTTTGCTTTATTTTATTTTGCTTATTTTATTTTTATTTTTGGTTTAGGTTTTTTTTATTGTAGGTTTATATTTTAGGCTTAGGTTTTTTGTAGTTTTCATTTTATTATATTTTAGGTTTAATTAATGTTTATTTTAGGTTTAGCTTTTATTTTATTTAGTTCTTTTTAGTTTTAGGTTTATTTATTTTTTAGTTTAGTTTAGGTTTTTATTTGTTTTATTTTAGTCCAGTTTTTTTTATTCTTTTTTATTTTTAGCTTTAGGTTAAGTTTTAGTTTTAGGTTTAGGTTTTAGCTTAAGTTTTTATTTTATTTTATTATTTTATTATATTTATGTTTAGGTTTTCTTATTTATTTTATTTTTAGGTTTTATTTAGTTTAAGTTTAGGTTTTTTGGTTTTTAGGGTTTAGGGTTTAGGATTTAGGGCTTAGGGTTTGGTATTTTAAGGTTTAGGGTTTAGGGATTATGGTTTAGGGTTCAGGGGTTAGGGTTATAGGTTTTAGGATTTAGGATTAGGGTTTAAGGTTTAGTGTTTAGGTTTAGGGTTTACATTTTAGGATTTAGGGTTTTGTTTGGGTTAGGTGTGGTCAGCATGGGTCAGTAGTATTCAGGTTTAGTTGGGAGGTTTAGTTTGGTTTTAGGGTTTAGGGCAGGTTTTGGGCTCAGTTTAGGTTTAGTTGGGTTTAAGTTTAGTAGTTTAGGTTAAAAAGGTTTAAGATGCCTGGGTTTAGAGATTTAAGCCCAGAGGGAGTTGGTAGGAGGGAGGGTTTAGGCCTGGTTAAGGTTTAGAGTTTAGGTTTTTTAAGTGATCAGTTTAGGAGTTTAGGCCTGTTTTAGGTGGCCCAGGATCAGATTTAGACTAGCCCAGTTTGGTATATTAGGAAGAGATTTAAAAAGTGCCTAGTTTCTGGCCCAGTTTAGTGGCTCAGTTTAGTTTAACATTTAAGTTTAAGTTTCAGGTTTAGAGAGGGCCCAGAGGGCCCAGGAGGTTTAGGGCCCAGTTTAGAGTTTAGAAGCCCAGGAGAGTTTAAATGCAGGTTTGGGGTATAAGTTTAGGTTTAGGCCCAGGTTTAGGAAGTTTAATATTTAGGTTTAGGGTTTAGGTTTAGGGTCATTGCTTAGAGTTTAGGGTTAAGGGTAGTGGGTTATGGGTTTAGGGTTTAGGGTTTAAATTTTATGGTTTATGGTTTACGATTTAGAATTCAGAGTTTAGGCTTTTTAGGGTTTAGGGTTAACATTTTAGGGTTTAGGGTTTAGGGTTTATGGTTTAGGGTTTTAGGGCTTAAAATTTAGGGTTTAGGGTTTAAGGTTTAATGTTTATGGTTTATGGTTTTTAGGGTTTAGGGTGTAGGGTTTTGGTTTTAAGTTTATAATTTAGGTTTTAGTTTAGGGTTTAGGGTTTAAGGTTATTTTTAACAGAGAACAAATTCATATTCAACATTTCTTATTTTTGATTTCACCAACCAAGTAGCGGATTAAGTTTTCTAAGACACAAGTGATGACATTGATAAAAAATGATCATGCATAAAGAAAAACCCTAGATAGCTAGAAATGTCTCTACTGTAAAGACACTATTCCATAAGTAGATTGGATTATTCTTCTGCTTCCTATCGAACCACCACCTCCTCAAGCGAGATCCACAATCATATCCCCAATCTATCCCTCCGTGACCACCACGGTTGTAACCTTCATCGCTCCTCCTGCTTCCATAACCACCACTGCTCTGGCCACCACTGTCATATCCATCAGCACCTTCGAATCCTCCACCACCACGGCAATAACCAATGCCTCCACCTTTCCCTCCATCGATAGATCTAGACTGAGCCAAGTTGATGTTGATGTTCCTGTCAAGGTTCTGTCCATTACTACGGTTTAGGTTTAGGTTTTGGTGTTCATTTATTAGGTTTTAGGGTTTATATTCATTTTTTTATTTGTTTAGTCTTTTTAAGTTTAGGTTTAGCATTTAGGGTTTAGGGTTTAGGGTTTAGGGTTTAGTGTTAGGGATTAAGGATTAAGGTTTAGTGTTTAGGGTTTAGGGTTTAGGGTTTAGGGTTTAGGATTTTAGGGTTTAGGTTTTAGGGTTTGGGTTTAGGGATTAGATTAGGGTTTAGGGTTTAGAGTTTAGTGTTTAGGCTTTAGTGTTTAAGGTTTTTAAGGTTTAGGGCTAGCTTATGGTTTAAGGTTAGTTTAGGGTTTAAGATTTAGGGTTTGGTATTTTAGGGTTTAGGGTTTCAAGTTTTGGTTTCGGGTTTATGGTTTAGGGTTTAGGATTTATGGTTTAGGATTTAGGATTTTTGGTTTAGGGTTTAGGGTTTTTGTAATTAATTTATTTAAATTAAATAAATCAGTGTGTTTAAGTTTATTTAACTTATTTAGTTTATTTTATTTCTATATTTTTATTTAGGTTCAATTTTATTTTTATTTAGTTTGTTTTATTTATTTTGTGTTTATTTATTTTATTTTAGGTTTTTTATTTAGATTATTTTTTTAGTTTAGTTTTATTGTTATTGTAGTTTTTAGGTTTAAGTTTTATTTTTTCTTTTTAGGTTTAGGTTTAGGCTTTAATTTTATTCTTGGAAGCTCACATTTTAGGTATTTATTTTTGGTTTATTTTTAGGTTTTTTTTTTAATTTAGGTTTTGGTTTAGTTTTAGTTTATTTTATTTTATTTAGTTTAGTTTTAGGTTTAGGTTTAGTTTATTTTAGGTTTAGGTTTTTTCTTATTTTAGTTTAGGTTTAGGTTTATTTTATTTTTATTTTAGGTTTATGTTTTTTATTAGTTTAAGGTTTAGGTTTTACTTTTTATTAATTTTTAGGTTTTTTTAGGTTTTTTTATTTTTCTTTTATTTTATTTTATTTTAGGTTTATTTTATTTTTATTTTAGGTATAGTATTTTATTTTATTTAGGTTTTTCTTTATTAGTTTAGTTTAGGTTTTATTTATTTTATTTTTTGTTTTGTTTTTATTTTTTATTTTATATTCTTTTTTGGTTTAGGTTTAGGTTTAAGTTTAGGTTTTTATTTTGATTTATTTTTTTATTTTATTATGGTTTTGGTTTATTTATTTATTTTATTTTAAGGTTTTATTTAGTTTATGTTTTGGTTTTTAGCTTTTTAGGGTTTAGGGTTTTGGGAGGGTTTAGTGTTTAGGGGTTAGGGTTTAGGGTTTAGGGTTTAGGTTTAGGTTTAAGGTTTAGCATTTTCTTTATGGTTTAGGGTTTTTGGTTTTTTATTTTATTTTATTTTAAAAGAGAACAAATTCATTTTCAACATTTCTTCTTTTTGATTTCATCAACCAAGTAACACACCAAGTTTTCTAAGACATAAGCAACAACATAGATAAAAAAATAGCATGCATATAGTAAATCAAAAATCCAATATAACTAGAGCCATCTTTTCTATAAGGACATAGTTCGTTAAGCAGTAGATCGGATCAGCCGTTCTTCAATTTCTCCAGTTCCCATCAGAACCACCCCAACCTCTTGAGTAGCAGGATCCACCACCACTTCCATATCCACCTGCACCTCCAGATGACCCGCCACCACTATGATAATCGCTGCCTATGCCTTCACCTTCACTGTCAGATCTAGACTGAGCCTGGTTGATGGTGATGTTCCTACTATCAAGGTTATTCCCATTCTTAGGGTTTAGGTTTAGGTTTAGGTTTGAATTTGTTAGGTTATAAGGTTTAGGTTTCTTTATTAATTTATTTAATTACTTTAGGTTTAGGTTTAGGGTTTGGGGTTTAGGGTTTAGGGTTAGGGTTTAGGGTTTAGGATTTTAGGGTTTATGCTTTAAAGGTTTAGGATTTAGGGTTAAGGTTTAGGGTTTAGGGTATAGGGTTTAAAGTTTAGGGGTTTTTAGGGTTTAAGGTTTATGGTTTATGGTTTAGGGTTTAGAGTTTAGTGTTTAACATTGTAGGTTTAGGGTTTAGGGTTTAATATTTAGCATTTAGGGTTTTTTAAAAAAAAAATTTAAGTAAACTAGTTGGTTTAGGTTTATTTAGTTTATTTATTATTTATTTTAGTTTATTTTATTATTTATTTTTATTTAGATTTATTTTTATTTTTATTTAGGATATTTATTTATATTAAGTTTATTTATTTTAGTTAAGTTTTTTTATATTTTAGTTTATTTTTTAGGTTAAAGTTTATTTTTTAGTTGAGTTTTATTTTTATTTATTTTTTAAGTTTAGGTTTTATTTTTTATTATTAGGTTTTGGTTTAGGTTTTATTTTATTTTTTTAGGTTTAGGTTTTAGGTTGTTATTTTAAGTTTATTTTTAGATTTTATTTTTTAGTTTAGGCTTAGGTTTATTTTTAGTTTATTTAATTTTGTTTAGTTTAGGTTTAGGTTATTATTTAGTTTATTTTAGGTTTAAGTTTTAATTATTTTAATTTAGTTTATTTTAGTTTAGGTTTAGGTTTATTTTAGTTTGTTTATTTTATTTTTTATTTTAGGTTTAGGTTTTTTTCAGTTTAGGATTTAGGTGTTATTTTTTATTAAATTTTAGGTTTATTTTTTCGGTTTAGGTTTTATTTAGTTTTTATTTTATTTTATCTTAAGTTTATGTTACTTAGTATTTTAGGTTTAGTTTTTATTTTATTTATGTTTATTTTATTTTTTTTGTTTAGTTTAGGTTTTTATTTATTTTATTTTAGTTTAGTTTTCATTTTTTATTTAATTTAATTTTTAGTTTTAGGTTTAGGTTTACATTTAATTTATGTTTTTAGTTTATTTTATTTTATTTTTATATTTAGGTTCAGGTTTTAAGGATTCGGCTTTAAGGTTTATGATTTAGGGTTTTAGGGTTTAAGGTTTAGGGTTTAAGGTTTAGGGTTTAGTGTTTAGGTTTAGGGTTTTGGTTTTAATTTAGGGTTTAAGGTTTTTTTTTTAACAGAGTTGAGGGATTAGGGTTTAGGGATTAAGGTTTCAGGTTTAGGGATTTAGGATTTAAGCTTTAGAGTTTAGCATTTAGGGTTTTAGGGTTTAGGGTTAGCTTTAAGGATTAAGTTTAGTATTATGGTTTTTTTTTAATTTTTTTAATTTTTTTAATTTTTTTAATTTTTTTAAATTAAGTAACCTTGTAGGTTTAGGTTTAATGAGTTTATTTTTTATTTATTATAGTTTATTACATTTTTTATTTTTATTTAGATTTATTTTTATTTTTATTTAGTTTAGTTTATTTATTTTAGTTTACATTTTTTATTTTAGTTTATTTTTAAGGTTTAAGTTTAGGTTTAGGTTTATTTTATAGTTTAGTTTTATTTTTATTGTAGTTTTTCAGTTTAGGTTTTATTTTTTATTTTTTTGGTTTAGGTTTTGGTTTTTATTTTGTTTTTTCAGGTTTAGATTTTAGATTTTTATTTTTGGTTTATTTTTGGGTTTTCTTTTTTAGTTTATGGTTTAGTATTTTTTTTAAAAAAAAAAATAAGTAAACTAGTAAGTTTTGGTTTATTTTGTTTATTTTTTATTTATTTTATTTTTATTTATTTTTTATTTTTATTTATAATTATTTTTATTTTTATTTAATTTAGTTTATTTATATTAGGTTTGTTTATTTTAGTTTAAGTTTTTTTTAGTTTAGTTTATTAATTAGGTTAAAGTTTAGGTTTAGGTTTATTTTTTAGTTTAGTTTTATTTTTATTTTATTTTTTAGGTATAGGTTTTTATTTTTAAATTTTTAGTTTAGGCTTAGGTTTATTTTTAGTTTATTTTATTTTATTTAATTTAGGTTTAGGTTTAGTTTTAGTTTATTTTATGTTTAGCTTTAGATTTTATTTATTTTTGTTTAGTTTATTTTAGTTTACATTTAGGTTTATTATATTTTGTATATTTTATTTTTATTTCATGTTTAGGTTTTTTTTAGTTTAGGGTTTATGTGTTATTTTTTATTTATTTTTTGGTTTATTTTTTAGGTTTAGGTTTTTATTTAGTTTATATTTTTTTGATCTTAGGTTTATATCATTTTTATTTTAGGTTTAGTTTTTATTTTATTTAGGTTTTTTATTTTTAGTTCTTTTTTAGTTAAGGTTTTTATTTATTTTACTTTTGTTTAGTTTTTATTATCGATTTTATTTTATTTTTTGGTTTAGGTTTAGGTTTTAGTTTATGTTTTTATTTTATTTTATTTTATTTTCTTATTTAAGTTTAGGTTTTAGGGTTTAAGGTTTAGATATTATGGTTTAGGGTTTTAGTGTTTAGCGTTTAGGATTTTGGGTTTAATGTTTCGGGTTTAGGGTTTTTAGGGTTCAGGGTTTAGTGTTTAGGTTTTATTTTAAGGGTTTAGGTTTTAGTTTAGGTTTATGGTTTTTTATTTTCTTAACTAGAGTTTACGGTTTAGGATTTAGTGTTTAGGGTTAAGGGTTTTAGGGTTTAGTTTTTAAGATTTAGGGTTAAGATTTTAGGGTTTACGGTTTTAGGGTTTAGGGTTGTAGGATTATGGTTGTAGGTTTAGGGTTTAGGGTTATGGTTTTTTTTAAATAAATAGAATGGTAGGTTTATGATTATTTAATTTATTTTATATTTATTTTAGATTATTTTATTATTTTATTTTTATTTACTTTTTTTTATTTTTATTTAGTTTACTTTATTTATTTTAGTTTAGGATTTTTATTTTATTTTTCTTTTTAGGTTTAGATTTAGGTTAAATTTTAATGTTCAGTTTTGTTTTTTTTTTTAGGTTTAGGTTTTTTATTTTATTTTTAGGTGTAGGTTTAGATTTTTGCTTTACCTTTTTGGTTTAAGTTTTAGGTTTTTATTTTAAGTTTATTTTTAGGTGTTATTTTTTAGTTTAGGTTTAGTTATATTTTTAGTATTTTTATTCTATTTAATTTATGTTAAAGTGTAGGTTTAGTTTTTTTTAGGTTTAGGTTTAGGTTTTATTTATTTTAGTTTAGTTTATTTTAGTTTAGGTTTTGGTTTATTTTATTTTTATTTTAGGTTTAAGTTTTTTTTTGGTTTTAGGATTTAGGTTTTACTTTTTGTTTATTTTTAGGTTTTATTTATAGGTTTATTTTTTAGGTTTAGGTTTTTATTTAGTTTTAATTTTATTTTATTTTAGGTTCATTTTATTTCTATTTTAAGTTTAGTTTTTATTTTATTTAGGATTTTTATTTTTTTGTTTAGTTTAGGTTTTATTTCTTTATTTTATTTTATTTTTTTTATTTTTATTTTATTTTCTTTTAGGTTTAGGTTTTAGTTTTTATTTTATTTTCTTTTATTTTCTTTATTTTGGTTTAGGTTATTTTTTTATATTTTTTAAGGTTTTATTTAGTTTAGGTTTAGGTTTCTACCTTTTTAGGGCTTACAGTTTAAAGTTAGTTTAGTGTTTAGGTTTAGGATTTAGGGTTTATGGTTTAGGGTTTTAGGGTTTAGTGTTTAGGTTTAGGGTTTAGGGTTTAGGGTTGGTTCACATCTTAGTTTAGGGCTTTGGGTTTTTCTTCTTTTTTTAATAGTGAACAAATTCATATTCAACATTTCTTCTTTTCGAATTCATCAACCAAGTAACACACCAAGTTTTCTAAGGCACAAGCAATGACATTGACAGAAAAATAGCATGCATAGAGCAAATCAAAAACCCTAGATAACTAGAGCCGTCTCTACTGTAAAGAAGTTCCATAAGTAGCAAATCGGATCTGCCATTTTTCAGTTTCTCCAATTCCCATCAAAAGCACCCCGACCTCTCGAGTAGCGGGATCCGCCATCATATCCCCGATCTCTCACTCCGCCACCACCACTGTTGTAACCTTCATCGCTCCTCTCCCCTCCATAAGAACCGCTGCTACGACCACCACCTCCATATCCACTAGCACCTCCAGATCCCCCACCACCATTGCGATAATCACTGCCTCCCCCTTTGCCTCTACTACAAGATCTAGACTGAGCCTGGTTAACGATGATGTTCTTGCCATCAAGGTTCTGCCAATTCTTAGTGTTTTTTTTAAATGAAAAGTGGGAGAATTTTATTGCCAAAATGAAAGGGATACAAGGTCCTTAAAGGGGATAAATCTCTAAACTACTACTCAAAGAGCTACAATTTTTCTGAAGGGATAAATCCCCTACCTATTACAAGAAAGCCAAAGCCAAAGAAAGAAAAGGCAAAAACTAAGAAAGAAATAGCACAAAATTCCAAGAAGGGTAGCCAAAGCCATCTATATCCAAAAATCTTCTAAGAGATGCAAAAACCACATACAGCCTCAAACCTTCCACAAACCTCTAAAGAATTTAAGATTGAGAAAAGCATCTAGAAATTAGGACAAGCCAAGTACACAAAAGAAATAAAATGATAAAAATCTTAGATAAGGCTCAGGCTCAGTCACATTCATCTCAAGGGGCAACAGGATATGTGACCATCCAAACTTAAGGGTTATAATCACATATGGTGCTACCAGCCAAAGGGATAATAGGGGAAACATCGCAACCATAATAGCCAATAACCAAGAGCTAGCCAAGTTCCAGTGTCTATCATCAGGATTAAATATGTTACTAACTAGCAAAACATCCAGCTAAACCAGAGCAATGCAACCAACCAAACAAGACAACAACCATGAAATAACTACCATAAAGCCACACAAAACAAATAAAGACAAATGGTAAAGAACCAAAAATTCTACAGAACCACCAACCAACATCGCAGCTACAACCAGCCATCATGGACTCCCAGCCAACCATAGTAGCAAGAATCAACAGAAATAGAAACAGAGCCAAGAACAACCAAAGCCACATACTGGTCCATCCCACAATAGAAAGAAATGACAAGCCATTAAGCCATCCAGCCAATAGGCAAACACCACAAAAAAACATCAATAAATCACTAGAAAAGGGGAAAAAAACTAGATGGTAGGTAACAGCTTCAGAGAGAGTAACTCAGCCTAGGAAGGAACAAAGCCCATGGCCAGGCTCAATGAATAATCACGATGCTATATAGCCAATACCGAAAGCAAAAGGCTGGAAAACCCATAGCCATCAAGCAACCACCAGCCAATAAACCCTCAAAGAAAAAAAAAGATGCTATGAAAAAAGGCAAACAAGCAAGCTTTGAAGCTTGCTAATCACTAGGCCATCGTAAAACCAACACAGCAAGAGATCAACAAGATGAGAGAGTCACCAATACTAGAGGGCAACCAAAGCTCAACAGTACCAACTAGAAATAATTTTGACCTCCATCAGAAGGAGATACCATTGTTAGGATTTAAGTTTAGGTTTAGGTTTATTAGGTTTTAGAGTTTAAGTTTATTTTTTAATTTATTTAGTTACTTTAGGTTTAGGTTTAGGGTTTGGAGTTTAGGGTTTAGGGTTTAGGGTTAGGGTTTAGGGTTTAGGGTTTAGGGTTTAAGGTTTATTGTTTAGGGTTTTAGAGTTTAGACTTTTAGGGTTTATTTAGTTTTGGTTTATGTTTTGGTGGTTTAGGGTTTAGGGTTTAGGGGTTTTTAGGGTTATATGTTTAGGGTTTAGGGTTTAGGGTTTAGGGTTTAGGATTTAGGATTTATGGGTTTTTTTAAAAGTAACTAAACTGGTAGGTTTAGGTTTATTTAGTTTATTTTTTATTTATTTTAGTTTATTTAATTTTTTATTTTTATTTAGGTTTATTTTTTATTTAGTTTAGTTTATTTATTTTAGTTTATGTTTTTTATTTTAGTTTATTTTTTATTTTTAAATTTAGGTTTAGGTATATTTTTTAGTTTAGTTTTATTTTTATTTTATTTTTAAGGTTTAGGTTTTTTTTCAAGGTTTAGGTTTAGGATTTTTTTTTATTTTTTTAGGTTTATGTTTTAGGTTTATTTTTAGGTTTTATTTTTTTAGCTTATATTAAGGTTTATTTTTAGTTTATTTTATTTTATTTAGTTCAAATTTAGGTTTAAGTTTTATTTATTTTAGTTTAGTTTATTTTAATTTAGGTTTAGGTTTATTTTATTTTCTTTATTTTTTTTTTTGGTTTAGGTTTTTTGTTTTAGATTAGGGTTTAGGTTTTATTTTATGGTTTTTTTTTGTTTAGGTTTTTATTTTATTTTATTTTATTTTTATTTTACGTTTAGTTTTTATTTTATTTTGTTTGTTTATTCATCGGTTTATTTTATTTTTTTAGTTTAGTTCAAGTTTTTATTTATTTTATTTTATTTTAGTTTTTAATTTTTATTTTATTTTATTTATAGGTTTAAGTTTAGGTTTAGGTTTTAGTTTAGGTTTTTATTTTATTTAGTTTTAGGGTTTAGGGTTTGGGGATTAGTGTTTAGGGTTCAGGGTTGTAGGTTTTAAGGTTTTGGGATTAGGGTTTTGGGATTAGGGTTTTGGGTTTAGGGGTTTAGGGTTTAGGGTTTAGGTTAATGGTTCAGGGTTTAGGATTTTAGGGTTTAGGGTTTAGGGTTTAGGGTTTATGGATGTAGGTTTAGGGTTCAAGTTTTTGTTTAGGGTTTAGGGTTTTTGGTTTTTTTTAATGGAGAATAAATTTCGATTCAACATTTCTTCTTTTTTATTTCATCAACCAAGTAACACACCAAGTTTTCTAAGAGACAAGTGATGACATAGATAAAAAATGAGCACACATAGAGCAAATCAAATGCGCTAGATAACTAGAACCGTCCTTACTATAAAAATACAGTTCATAAGCAGGAGATCGGATCGACCTTTCTTCAATTTCTCTAGTTCCCATGAACCTCGACCTTCAGTAACAGATCGATCATCACATCCTGATCTCTAAACTAAACCTATAAACTAAACCTAAACTAAACCTTAAACTAAACCTACTTAAACCTAACTCTAACCTTAAACTCTAAACCTTAACTAAACTTCTAAAACTTAAACTAAACTTAATCTAACCTTAAACCTAAACCTAAACCCTAAACCTAAATTATAAATCCTAAACTTAAACTAAACTCCTAAACCTTAAACTCCTAAATCAAATCCTAAACCTTAAACCTAAACTTAAACCTAAACATAAACTAAACCCTAAACCTAAACCCTAAACCCTAAAGCTAAACCTTAAACTTAAACCTATACCCTAAATATAAACCTAAACCTAAACTCCTAAAGCAACTTAAACTAACTTAATCCTAAACTTGTTCAGATCTAAACTTAAACTAAAGCTAAACCTAACTAAATAAATCCTAAATCCTAAACTAAACTTAAACCTAAACCTAAACTTAAACTCCTAATTAAACCTAAACTCTAAACTTAAACCTAAAAACCTTAAACCTAAACTTAAATTAAATTTAAACCTAAATATAAACTTAAACCTACTAAACTTAAACCAACTCTAAACCTTAAACCTAAACCCTAAATCAGAAATAACTTAACCTAAACTAAGTTCTAAACCCTAATCATGTTAAACAAACCTTAAACTATAACTAAAGTTATACCTTAAACCTAAACCTAAACCTAACTTAAACTAATAAAACCTAAACTTAAATCTAAAACCTAAACCCTAAACCTAAATACTAAACTTTAAACCCTAATCTCTAAATCCTAAAACTTATAACCCTAAACCCTGAACCCTAAACCCTACAACCTAAACCCTAAACCCTAAACCCTAAAATACCAAACCCTAAACCCTAAATCCTAAATCCTAAACTCTGAAAACCTAAAAACCTAAACATAAACTAAATAAAACCTAAAAATAAAATAAATAAGAAAACTTACACCTAAATAAATTAAAATAATAAAATAAAATAAAAACCTAAACTAAAACCTAAACCTAAAACTAAAACTTAACCTAAAGCTAAAAATAAAATAGAATAAAAGAAACCAGACTAAAATAAAATAAATAAAAACCTAAACTAAACTAAAAAAATAAAATAAACCTAAAACTAAAAAGAACTAAATAAAATAAAAACTAAACCTAAAATAAACATTAATTAAACCTAAAATATAATAAAATAAAAACTAAAAAAAACCTAAGCCTAAAATATAAACCTACACTAAAAAAAACCTAAACTAAAAATAAAAATAAAATAAGAAAAATAAAATAAAGCAAAATTGAAATAAATAAAACCTAAACCAAAACCTAAAATAAACAAAACCTAAACCTAAACTTAAATTAAATAATATAAAATAAACTAAAAATAAACCCAAACGTAAACAAAAAAATAAAACCTAAAAATAAACCTAAAATAAAAACCTAAATAATAAAATAAAAACCTAATCCTAAACCTAAAAATAAAAAATAAAAACTAAACCTAATAGGTAAACTAAAAATAAAACTAAACTAAAAAAAATAAACCTAAACCTAAACCTAAACCTTAAAAATAAACTAAAATAAAAAACTTACACTAAAATAAATAAACAAAACTATATAAAAATGAACCTAAATAAAAATAAAAAAATAAAAAAACTAAAATAAATAAAAACTAAACTAAATAAACCAAAACTACTGATTTACTTAATATAAAACAATTTTAAAAAAATAAATAAATACCCTAAACCCTAAGCCCTAACCCTAAACCTTAAAAACCCTAAACCCTAAACCCTAAACCTAAACCTTAAACTCTAAACTCTAAATCCTAAACCCTAGACAAACCCAAACCATAAAAGCATAAACACTAAACCTAAACCCTAAACCCTAAACTTAAATGCTATGCCCTAAACCCTAAAACCATAAACCCTAAGCCCTAAACCCTAAACTAACCCTAAACCCAACTAGACCTAAACTAAATAAAACCTAAAAATAAAATAAATAAGGGAACCTAAAGCTAAAAAAAGAAAATATAATAAAAACCTAAACTAAAAAATAAAACATAAACTAAAAAAATAAAATAAAAATAAAACAAAACTACAAAATAAATATAGACCTAACCTAAACTTAAAAAATAAACTAAAATAAAAAACTAAACTCAAATAAATAAACTTAAAATAAATAAACTAAAGGAAATAAAAATTAAAAATAAAATAATTAAAAATAAAAAGTGAAATAAATAAATAAATAAACTAAGTAAACCTAAACTTACTAGTTTACTTAATTAAAAAAAACCTTAAACCTAAACCTTAAACCCTAAATCCTAAACCCTAAACCCTAAATCCTAAACCCTAAACCCTAAACCCTAAACTCTAAAACTAATCCTAAACCCTAAACCCAAAAAAACCCTAACCACTAAACCCTAAACCATAAACCCTAAACCCAAAACCATAAACCCTAAAAACCCTAAACCCTAAAGCCTAAACACTAAACACTAAACACTAAACCCTAAACCCTAAACCCTAAACCCTAAACCCTAACCCTAAAACCTAAACCATAAAACCCTAAATCCAAAATCCCTAAACCCTAAACCCTAAAAACTTAAAAACCTAAATTTAAACTAAATAAATTCTAATAATAAAATAAATAAGAAAACCTAAAACTAAATAAAATAAAATAAATTAAACAAAAAACCTAAACTAAAACCTAAAACTAAACCTAAAAATAAAATAAAATGAAAAATAAAATAAAAACTAAAATACAATAAATAAAAATTAAAACTAAACAAAAAGAATAAAATAAATCTAAGAATAAAAAACCTAAATAAAATAAAAAATAAAAGTAAAATAAAATAAAATGAACCTAAAAATAAATAAAAAGCAACACCTAAATCATAAACTAAAAGAACCTAAACCTAAAATAAAAATAAAATAAACAAAATAAAATAAACCAAAACCTAAAATAAATTAAACTAAATTAAAATAAATAAAACTTAAACCAAAACCTAAAAGAAACTAAAATAAACCCAAACCTAAATTAAAAAATAAAACACATAAGTAAACCTAAAATAAAAACCTAAAACCTAAACCTAAGACAATTAAATAAAAACCTAACCTAAACCTAAAAATAAAAAATAAAACCTAAACCTAAAAAATAAAATAAATATAAAACTCAAGCTAAAAAATAAACCTAAACCTAAAAAATAAACTAAAATAAAAAACCTAAACTAAAATAAATAAACCTAAACTAAATAAACTAAACTAAATAAATATAAAAAATAAACCTAAATATAAAAGAAAAATAAAATAAACTAAAATAACAAAAAAATAAACTAAATAAACCTAAACCTAACAGTTTACATAATTTTAAAAAAAAAAACCTAAACCCTAACCCCTAAAACTAACCTTAAACCTTAAACCCTAAAATGCTAAATCCTAAACCCTAAACCCTAAACCATAAAACCTTAAACCCAAAAACTTAAACCCTAAAACCCTAAACCTTAAACCCTAAACCATAAATCCTAAACCCTTAACTATAACCCTAAACCCTAAACTAACCCTAAACCCTAAACCCTAAACTAATCCTAAACCCTAAGAATGGGCAAAACTTTGATGGTAAGAACATCACCATCATCTAGGCTCAGTCTAGATCTGGTTGTGGAGGCGAAGGAAGAGGTGGCGGTTATAATAGTGGTGGGGTATCTAGAGGTGTGGTGGATATCGAGGTGATGGTTACAACAGTGGTGGTTTTGGAGGCAAGAGGAGCAACGAAGGTTACAGCCCTCTAGCAGGGAAAGAGATCAGGGATATGATGGTGGATCCTATTACTCAAGGGGAGGGGGTGGTTCTGATAAAAATTGGAGACACTAAAGAATGACCAATCCGATCTTCTACTTATAAAATTGTGTCTTTATAGTAGAGACAGATCTACTTATCTATGATTATTGATTTGCTCTATGGGTGACCATTTTTTATCTATGTCGTCAGTTGTGCCTTAGAAAACTTGGGGTGGTACTTGGTTGATGAAATCAAAAATAAGAAATGTTGAATCTGAATTTATTCTCTATTAAAAAAATCCCCTAAACCCTAAACCCTAATAGCTAAACTCTAAATCTTAAACCTATTGCCCTAAACCCTAAACCCTAAAACTCTAAATAGTAAACCCTAAACCCTAAACCCTAAAATCATAAACCCTAAACACTAAACCCTAAACTCTGAATCCTAAAACCTACATCTTAAACCCTAAACCCTATACTAACCCTAAACCCTAAACACCAAACTAACCCTAAATCCTAAACTCTAAGAATGTGCAGAACCTTAACAACAAGAGCATCACCTTCAACTAGGATCAGTCTAGATATAGCGATAGAAGAAAAAGCAGAGGTGGTGGTTATCATAGTGGTGGTGGAGGATCTAGACGTGCTGGTTGATATGGAGGTGGTGGTCAGAGTAATGGTGGTTACAGAAGCAGGAGGAGTGATAGAGGTTACAGTTGTGGGGGTGGATGAGGGAGAGATCGAGGATACGAAGGTGGATCTCACTACTCGAGAGGCAGGGGTGGTTCTGATGGGAACTAGAGAAAATGAAGAATAGTCGATCCGATCTGTTACTTATGAAACTATGTATTTATAGTAGAGACGGTTCTACTTATCTAGGGTTTTTGATTTGCTCTATGGGGGTACATTTTTTATCTATGTCATTGCTTGTGTCTCAGAAAACTTGGGGTGCTACTTGGTTGATGAAATTAAAAAGAAGAAAAATTGAATATGAATTTATTCTTTATTAAATAAAAAAATCTTAAACCCTAAGCCATAAACTAAAACTTAAACCCTAAACATAAAACAAAAACCCTAAACCTGAAACTCTAGACCCTAAACCCTAGACACTAAACCATAAACCCTAAACCCTAAACCCTAAACCCTAAACCCTAAAACCTAAAACCCTAAACCCTAAAACCCTAAACCCTAAACCTTTAAACCTAAAACTCGTAACCCCAAACCATAAACCCTAAACCCAAGACTAACCCAAAACCCTAAACCCTAAGAATGGGCAAAATCTTGATGGTAGGAACATCACCATCAACTAGGCTTAGTCTTGATCTAATGTTAGCTGAGAAGATTGAGGCGGATATGATTGCAGATCCGATCTGAAGAACTAATGGGAACTAAACAAGCAGAAGAACGGCCAATCTGATCTGCTGCTTATGGAACTATGTCTTTAAATTAAAGATAGTTCTACTTATTTAAGGTTTTTGATTTACTCTATTTGTGTTTATTTTTGATCTATGTCATCGCTTGTGTCTTAGAAAATATGGGGAACTACTTGGTTGATTAAATTGAAAAGAAGAAATGTTGAATATGCATTTGTTCTGTATAAAAAAAAACCTTAAGCCCTAAATCCTAAAATAAGATTTGATCCTTAATCTTAAAACCAAAACCTTGAACCCAAAACCCTAAACCCTAAACCCTAAACCCTAAAAACCCTAAACCTAAAACACTAATCCTTAAACCCTAGACCCAAAAAGCCTAAACCCTAAACCCTAAAACCATAAACCCTAAACCCTAAAAACTATAAGACTAAACCCTAAACCCCCAAACCCTAAACCCTAAACCCTAAATCATAAACTAACCCTAAACTAACCCTAAACCATAATTCTAAACCCCAAACCTTGAATAAATATGTCATTAGGAGTAGATTTAAAGAATGACGTAATCCTAACATAGTTAAGGTAGCTAAAGAAAATGTCTTCAAGAGACTTTCCTTTTGACTATTAGAGATTTGAATACCCTAAACCCTAACCATAAATCATATTATAAAAAAATTTATTATAGTATAATGTAGCATCATATATTTGAGCACGTATTCATGTATTTTTGGACGCTATAAGATGTTTTGAAATGTTTTGGTATATTATGGTATTGTGCACTATAGTCTATTTTAATATAAATCATAAAAATATTGATTTAATAAATTAGATGATGAAATTTATTAAATTTGAAGTGGGAATTAGGTTGTAGTGCCAAAGGGGTGCTATGCCACTTGTAGTCTAAAAAGTAAGATTTTATGTTCAAAATAAATATTATACATTGTAGCATTGTATAACATCATATATCATAATAAATTATTCTGCGCATTTTAAATTCTTTTCATATTTTACAATCATGCAGTCGAGCCTACGCTACCATTATTTATAAAAATGTTGATTTAGACTTTAAAATAGTGGAATTTGGCAAAAATGTTGATTTAGAGCATATCATCATATTATATTGTTTTAATTTAAAATATGTAAGTGATACAACTAAAATATATAGTTTTTTATTGTTTAGACTAATTTTATGATTTTTTTATCTTAAGCAAT
This sequence comes from Cymbidium sinense, assembly GCA_021442155.1. NCBI lineage: Eukaryota > Viridiplantae > Streptophyta > Magnoliopsida > Asparagales > Orchidaceae > Cymbidium > Cymbidium sinense. The sequence continues at coordinate 64,710,828 of CM038229.1, read as the reverse complement.
CCCTTGATATGCAATAGAATATAATATGTTATAGTGTATTATAATATAAAATGTCATAACATAGTGTAGCATCATGCATTATAACATACTATTATGTATTACTACCTATCATTTAGCATATTTTTGTTTGTTGTTGTATGATGTAGTTGAGTTTGTACTGGTATAATTTATAAAATTATTGATTTATAGGCTGAGATATGGGATTTGGCCAAATTTAAGGTAAGCTTTAGGAAACATCATTGGGGGTGTGTTATTGTGTGTCATTTAATCAAAAGAATGGAATTTTTCATTCAAAATAAATGTTATTTTTCAACCAAATTTTATAAATTTTTTGCTTAAAGTGATTCATTTTAAGGTGTAATGTAAGATAATATATTACATGAAGGCATATTAAAATATAATGTACATAACAATATAACTTCACATGTACATGAATGTGGTGGTGTGTTACAAAATGTTATTGTACATTTTAGTATGTTTTTATTTTGTTATAATACATTGGATCAAAACACACAAAAATGTTAATCTGAAGATTGAGATTAAAGAATTAGGCAAAATTCACGACACACACCAAGAAGCAACACCAAAATTATACTATTTTGTACTATTTCTAATAGAAAATAATAATTTTACATCCAAAATGAACATTATTTATATTTTGAGATAATTTTGTTATTTGTTCCTTTTAAGTGATTCTAATGAAGTGTAATGTTAGATAATATATTATATTAAAAAAAATTATAATATAACATCATATATTATAATATAATATAGTGTGTTAATTCACACTATAATATGTTTAGCATGATATTATATAGTTAGTTTGAGCTTGCACCATCACAAATCATAAGATGTTGATTATAATGTTAAGATGATGTAATTTGAATGAATACATTGTTAGGCATTTGGTTGAAGTATTAAAGGTGTGCATAAGAGAAGAAATAAGCTTTGATGAGAATTCCATGTCAAGGACATGGAGGGAGATCCACTAGGGGATCACAAATGCATTGAACAAGACATGTGAGGGGTCTATATCAAAGGCATAGAAGAAGAAATCTGTTGGGGATAAGGTTTGAATTTGATTTGGTTATATGATTTGTGGAAAGAAGATTTACTAGGGATAAGAATCTATAATCCTTCATGGATTAAGATCAAATCAACTTTAATTTGTTTTATTTTAATTGATTTGGAGACATATCTACTAGAGGTATGGGCTCGAGTCCACTAGGGATCGGGTATATGAACCTTCCACTAAGGAGGCAGGTTTGGGCTATCCATTGGGGATTGGGATTTGAGTTTGATTTTATTGATTCGTTTGGAGATGTATCCATTGGGAATAAGAGTTTGGTTGGAGTTTTTTGATTTAGACTCTACTAGGGGAGTTGGTTTAATTTGGCTCCATTGTGAAGTTAGTTTAGAATTTGAATTATTTGCTTGACTTGTTTATATATGATTTGGGGCTCCACTAGGGAAGTGTGTGATTTAACTCCAATAGGGAAAATCAGATTAGGTTTAATTTAATCTCAGTTAATGTATAGACCCTGTCAGTGTGCGATGGACCCACTAAGAAGGTGCTATATTAGCCTTGACGTACCTCAAGTTTAAAAATCCAAAGGGATAGTCTACCGACTATGGGGTAGAGCTAGCCAACCTAAGGGGTTGCCTTTCAGTGTGAAACGGCTATGGTAGAAGAAGGCATAGTAGACTTACATCTCCCAAAGGGAGGAACAACCACTGGGGTGACCTTTTGGATGCACAATAAATCAAACCTTGCCTAGGGAGACTACTGAGTGAATGCAACTAGGGACTTATGTCAACTCAAAATTATTCAAGATTAATTTTATCTTAATTTCATGTCATTTAATATGGTTTGTTTGGTAGTTTGATTTCAAATTGAGGACATATCCATTGGGGATGTGAGCTCAGTCAAATTTGATAGATTTAATTTATGGACCATTTTGGTGTACGATGGACCCATTGAGAAGGGGATATATTGGACTGGTCTTATCGTAGATTTACAAATCCTAAGTGATAGACTATTGGCCATGGGGTAGAGCTAGCCAACCTAAGGGGTTGCCTTTTGGTGTGCAACGACTGTGCTAAGAAGAAAGTGTAGCGGACTTACATCTTATAAAGCAGGGAACAACCGCTGGGGTGACCTATTGGTAACACAATAAATTGAAACTGAGTTAGGGGTGACTATTGAGTGAATGTCGCTAGGAACTTATATCAACTAAAGAGTAGTCAGGCGATTCCCTTAAAGTGTTTTGTTGACACTGCCCTAAACATAGGATCTATGCTTGGGAAAAGGTACCGCTAGGGTGTCATCCTAATCCACAAGTGAATATATATTTTGTTTATATGTTTGCATAAACCCTATTGGTGTGCAAGGGACCACACTAAGAAGGGGATATGTTGGCCTTAACCTATCTCAGATTTACTGAACAAAGGGAGAATTTGTATATCCATAAGATGAATTATCCAACCATATGGGTGGTTACTAGGAAAGGGGAACTATCCAATCTGATAGTAACCCAGGTAGTGTCTAAATGGGGTCATAAAAGATGTTATCTAAATATAGTGCCCACAGAAGAGGTGCTATTAGGGCCATTATCTTGAGCCTTGGAAAAGAAATCCTATGGGTGTACGGTGGCCAACTCAAGGAGAAAACAGACTTACATCTATCATGAGTGGTGCATCCATAGGTGTGAGAACCATCCAACCTAAGGTGTATCCATCAGCATGAGTGGCGTATCCATCACCACAGTGAGAACAAACCAACGAAAGGTGCCCGTCAGTGTGCAATGATCAATCTAGAAAGAAAGCATGTAGGTTTACAACTTTCTAACTAGAACTGATCATCGAGATAGCCAATCGTCGGTGGCACATATGCTATCTGACATAAAGCGACTACTAAGCGGGGAGACCCGAGCAAGTACTGGACCCAAACTTGAAGTAGTAAGGAGGGAAGGAGCCATGAGGGGACTTATCCTAAACCTCAAATATACTGGACCCAGTCAGTGCACCAAGGCAAATCCAAGAAGAAAGCATAGTAGACACACATCCTCTTAAATGAAGCCAAAATGAGTTAGCTTATTGGCCACGTAATAATGCCTACTAGACTAACAAGGCGCTCATCAGTGTGTAGTGGCCAAGTAAGAAAGGAAAGTATAGCAAACTTACATCCTCCAAAGCAAGAAGACCACTAGGGTGACACACTAACAGGGTAGCACGTAAGCTCATTCTAGAGCAGCTACTAAGTGAGTGTCGCAGGTGGCATTATCTTAACTCATAGTAGCCCAAGACAAAAGATATGTGTTTATTTCATATGTTTGTGTGTAGTTTGTGTTCGTGTTTTGTTGATGAAGGATTGGACACCACTTGGGTTCCTTACACCTACCCTAAACACATCGTGGTGGATTTGCAAACAAGAATACTTTCAACATGGAAGAGATTGAATTTAAAATGGAATTTTCATTGATGATAATTATTTTCAAACATAATTTATAATATTTCTTTCAGTAGAGCCTATTGATTGAAAGCATTGGGTACTCTCCCTTATGATTAAGAATACTTGCCTCCCATCTTAGGATGGGCAACAATCGGTCTACTTAGAACTAAAATAAGCTCTCCTACTTGAAAATCTCTAGGACAAACCAACTTATCGTGATCTTGAATAATTTTAGCTTTGTACAACTCGAGGTTTTGGCATGCCCGTAGGTGTCTCTCTGCCAAACCTTTGAGCTTTTCTAATCGTAACTCGGTGTTTAGCTCTATTGTGATCTTGCTATCCATAGCTATCCTTAGTGATGGGAGTTGGACTTCTAATAGTAGAATGGATTTAGACCCATATTAAGGAGAAATGAGTATAAAGAGTTAGAGTTCTATATGTGGTGCAGTAGGGCCTCAAGGCTTCAACTAACTACTCATGCCACTATCACTTGTTATTATCGAGTGACTTCTTCAGTATTTGGATGAGAGTTTTATTGAAGACTTCTGCTAAGCCGTTTGCCCTTGGGTAATTGATGGTAGAATATCTCCAATCTATGTTGTGTCTCCAGGAAAAGTTATTGATCTCAGTGCTCTTAAATGCAATACCATTATCAGATATAATTCATCAAGGAACTCCGAACCAATATATGATATGATTCATTTAAAACTGGAGCACATACTGAGTTGTGACTTCTCTGAGCGAAATCTCATTTGCCCATTTGAAAAAGTAGTCAGTAGTAGCTAAAATGAACCGATGACCCTTGGAAGAAGGGGGATCAATCAGACCCACTATGTTGATACCACAACACTCGAATGGCCATGAGGCCAATGAAGGATGTAGAATGTTGGGTGATTGGTGTAGGACCACACCATGTATTTGGCATTGGTGGCATCACCTAGCCATATCCATGCAATCTTTGATCATCGACGGTCAGTAGTATCCTAGTCTCTTGATCTTGGCTTTCATCTTCAGATTGAATTTGTTGGCTCCACATAATCTTGAGTGTACCTTAGTCATGATCTTACTAGTTTTGTGCTTGTCTATACAACATAACCACGTATGATTGAAAGATCACCAGTACAAGACACCACCCATAAGAGCTTAGGAAAGTGCTCTCTGCATCATCTGATGGGCTTGGAAATTTTCTTAAGGTAGTTTTCCTTTATTTAGGTAATCCATGAATGATTGCCTCTAATCTAACTCCTCTTCCTTTTTGGCAATGGAAACCTCCCCTTCAAAAAAGTACATTTTGATAAGTTCAATGTCAATATAGGATAAGACTTGTCTATTTTAGACCTTTATTGATATGGACTCAACCTCCAAACATGTTAACTCATTAGCAAGGTTGGATAAAGCATATGCTATGATGTTCTCTCCTTGAGGATTCTTATAAATGGTAACCTATAAGATTTAGGCCAATAACTCCATGGTGTACTTGTGGTAGTGATGGAGCTTAGGCTTTATAACTTTATAGGACCCAGTGATTAGACTGATAACTAGCTGAGAATCCTCAAAGATGTTGATGTTCTAGATGCTTAGAGTAACAGCTAACTCTACACCAACAATTAGAGCCTCATATTAAGCTTTATTGTTGGTCTAAGGATTGGATAGATGATATGAGAATCTCATTACATTCTGGTCCAGAGTTAAGAGAACTATTCCTACCCCTAACTTTTCTAGAATAGTAGATTGTGGTTCTTCTCCTCTTTGGGAGGAAGCCACTCCATCAAACATCTCCTAGTGGTGAATGCTAGTATCCCCCTAAGTTCATGATTTGTTCATCTGGAAGATCATCACTAAGCAGAGAGTCAGCAGGAAGTGGGTGTGCTGCTAAGAAATCTACTAGCGCTTGTCCTTTCACCACATAGAGGGGTACAAAGGTAATGTCAAATTGCAAGTGGATCATTGACCATCGTGCCAATCGTCCGGATAGCGTCAGCCATGTTATGAGATACTATAGTTGATTGATCCTAATGATTAAGTTCACCTTATGAGGAAGCATGTAGTGTTGTAGCTTTTGTGATGCAATGATTAATGCTAGGCAATGATTCTCAATGGGTGGATAGTTAGCATCCGTAGGGATTACACAATGGCTGAGGTAGTAGAATGCATTTCCCTTCCATTCATCATTGGCTTGGACAACAAAGCACCAAGAGAGCCGTCTAATGCAGCATTGTAAAGTATCAGTGGCTTGCCCAGGATTGGGGCTGCTAGAACCAGCGGTGTCATCAAGTAATGCTTGATGCCTTTGAAGACATGTTCACACTTGTCATCCCACTTGAGCTTGGCATCCTTTTTGACAAGTGCTGAGAATGGCTGACATATTCCAGATATGTTGGATATAAAGCATCTTAGATGCTCTAACTACCCTCAGAATGATCTTAGTTGAGTTAAACTTTTACGGGATGGCATTTCTAATATTTCCTTATTCTTCTCAGGATTGATTTCAATTCCCTAATGTCGGACAACAAACCCAAGAAATTTCAAGCTACTCAAATTATCTTAACTATTCAAAAACTAGTCTCAAGTCAAAGAGATGGTCTTCCTTTTCTGTACTTTTGACCAAGAGATCATCGATATAGCACTCGACTTGATGATGAATGAGTTCGTTGAAGATTCGAGTCATAATCCCCTGGTATGTAGCACTGATGTTTTTAAGGTTGAAAGGCATCACCTTATAGCAATAGATTTTGATTAGGGTTCTAAAAGTAGTGTTTCTTTCATCTTCAGGGGCCATTTTTATTTAGTTATATCCAGATGATCCATCCATGAAAGAGAAGACTTCATAAGATGAGGCATTTTCTACCATCAGCTTCAGGATTAGTAATGGAAATTCATCTTTTATATATGCCTTATTTAAATCCCTAGAATTGATGCATATGTGAATTTGGCTTTTTTTTTAACTGGATGATGTCGCTAACAAGGGTATTTTTCGGATGAAGTCCACATCGATCAGGTTCTTGACTTCATAATTTACATATTATTCTATGTCTATTCCAATGTGTCTAGGAGCTTTCTTGATAGGGTTAGCAGTAAGCTCTATTCCTAGTTTATGGATCGCTACGTCAAGAGCCAATCCAAGCATCTCTTCATAACTCCATGCAAAATAATCCTTAAACTCATTCAGTAGCCTAACTAAGTCATTAGTTTTAATTTCATTCAACAAAGAACTTATGTAAGTCAGGCGTGGATCTTCATCAGTTCCTAAGTTAATTTTCTTGAGCTCATCGATGGTTGACTTTATCTCTTCTTTGAACTCTGGTGGTGCATCTTTGACTTCAAAATCATCTGGATCATTTGAGGTTTCTAAGCATAGCTCCTCATATAAGTTAATGTGATTCAAAAAGAACTTATCAGATTCTAAATGATTGGTGATGACTAAGCGCATCCATTATCATCGGAACCACTGCATCAATCCTAGTCCCGATCTTGATTGAGAGCTTTTGCATTTGTTCTTCCATATTCTTTTGAACTAGTCTAACCTGCACTTTTACCAAGTATGTGGGATTAACCCTTTCTTTGCTAAATTATGAACACAATGCAAGCACCAATCAAAAGGTAATTTTATTAAATCTTTATATGAATCATCCTCAAGTTTTACATCAACTTCTTGACTTGAGGATGATGCTCCCAGAAAAAACATCTAAGACTTCACACCTGCGGATAACTTAGGAGCTTCTTTAACTAATAAACCCTTAACTTTTTGAGAGGTAAGTGGGTTAGAGCTAAGGCTCCCAACTGATGCCTAACGATTTCACATATAGACTTGGATACACTTGTGCTTTGCTTTGGAGCCCCTTCATCGCTATCCGCTCAAGTGTCACCTCCAAGGGAATCTACTTGAAGAGTTGGTGTGCTAACCATATAAGACTCATCCTATGAACTAGATTCTAAGTCTATATGGATAGCAGGTGTACTCCTGGTAGCTGGGACATATCTTCTATTAGGTGGCCAATAAGGAGGTTTTCCACCCCCGGGATGAACTATGAATTGGCCTCTTACTCTGCCTGGTGGAGGTCAGGTCGTCTTACCTATATGTTCAAAAGGCGTAATGAGCTATGTGTGGAATCTAATGTTAGGCTCCGCTTCCTCCTCCAAGTTTATTTAAACTCCCTTTTATTTTCTTTTTCATTTTCTCTTTTCTTTTCTTTTTATTTTTCTCTTTCCTTTTCTTTTTCTTTTTCTTTTTCTTTTTCTTTTAATTCTTAAATTTGGCCAGGTTCACGAGAATAGACTTGTTGATTTTTAGGGAGGTAGTAAGGCACATCCTCATATATGCACCTCTAAACTATAAATGGCTTGAGATCTCATTTGACATAGTAGATGATCCTACCTCTCATGAACTTCATACACTAATATAGAGAGAATGGAACTATGTTGTTCTCATGTATCCATGGTCTCCCAAGCAAAGCATTAAAAGATGTAGCCAAGTTTATAATGTTAAAGTTGGCTTCAATCTTCTAATCATCTATCTCCAAGGGCAACACTATGGAGCCTGAGACCTGTTGAGCTCACTTTTGGAGTGTAGATTCAATCTTCCTATCTTAGACTTAGGATTCTTCTAGACACCAAGACTTCCCTAGTCATAATACACCTCTAACAATTAGGTAAAGACTTAACCTAAGCCTAATGACTTATAAGTGTTAACCATAGGATTAAGTTATGACTTTAGAATTAGGATAATCCACCTACCCTACAACCCAAATCCAATACATGTTCACCTTATAAAACCAAACCTTAAGTTCAATTCAAATATCAAATTCAAATAAAAATTCAAACCCAAATTCCAAAACCAAATGATTGAAGACCATGATCAAATCTAAACTTGAAACCCTTCCTAAGCCATAAGACCTATCCCATGGACTTAGCTAAATCTTAATCCAAATCAATCCAAAATCAATTGATTTTCTCATAATCAATTTATATCTTCAATCATTTTCCTAAATATAAATCAAATATACATTCAACTGATCAAAACTAAATCAAACTAAATCTAATTAAATCAAAACCCTTCCTAAGTTATATGACCTATCCCATGGACATAGCCAAATCTTAATCCAAATCAAGTCAAAATAAATTCATTTTATAATAAATCAATCATATTTTCAATCATCTTTACAAATTTACATGAAATATACATTTAAATCATCCAAACTAAATCAAACCAAATCAAAATCCAAACCTAAGCCACATAACTCAACTCCATGGACTTAGCCAAATTCCTTCATTCCAAAACCCAAATTCAATTGATTTTCTCATGAATCAATCATACCTTCAATCATATTCACAAATATAAATGAAATCTACAATCATCAAGCAACCAAAATCAATCCAATTCAAACCCAACTTAACTTTGACTTGAAATATTAAAATGAACCAAAACCCATATGAACCCAATTGCAATTGAATTTATATATCAATCCCAAATCCATATATAAACTCAACTAAATCAAACTCAACCTAAAATCAAGCCAAACTAAACCCAATTGGTCCACTTGACCCAAAGTGGCCAATTTGACCTATTTGAGCCAAGTTCTAATCCTACCCAAATTGGATTGAACCAAGCCTAAAACCTCCCATCATGATCGTTGATCACCCTATGTTGATCAATTATCACAAATTGTCAAACTAAGTCAACTTGGTCATTTACCAAGTCAACCCTTAACCCATATGAACCCAAACTAAAATTAAGCCAAATCCTTGAAACTAATGATTCATACCAAATCAAAATCAATATTTGAATATGACTTGACCTTTAATTGAGTCAAACCAAATCCAATTGGCCCTGACCTAAGTTGACCCAAATTTAACTAAAGACAAAATTCAAATCAAAATATAAACCAAATTGATTGCAATCAATGGCTCAAGTTCATTCCAAATTGATTGTTGAACTGACCAAAGCCATGATTGGACCCAATTGAACCTATTGACTACTTAGCCCAAATTGACCTAAAGGTTCAAGTTGGCCTAAATCAAAACCAAATCCAAATTAATTGAAACCAAAGCCTACAATCATATTCAATTGGTCAACTAAACCCAAACCAACACCCAACCCAAGCCAATTTGGCCAATTTTATCAAATTGGTCAACTTAATTGATTTGACCCAAATGAATTCAAATAAGCCAAAATCAAATCTAAGCCAAACTAAACCAAATCAATTGAACCAAAACATCACATATGGTCATATGAACTTAACCCAACCCTTACTTTGACCCAATTTGACTAATTGGTAGACTTGACCCAACCTAACCTAATTTGACCTAAATGATTTGAATTGAGCCAAACCTAACCAAATCAACTCTAAGCATCACATGAGACAAAGACCCATATAAGTGGTAATTTCCAATGGTCCACTTGGTACTCTCCCAATGGTCAACTTAGGCACCTAGGGCACTTTCCAACTTGACCCAAGGGGTGGTTGGGTCAGCCATGACCCATGGGAGGTGAAATCACCTCACCCTCCCCATTGTAGCATTAGAAACCCATAGAACACTCATGATTTATTCTTGGAAGCCACCTCTAGACCTTCAATAAACCAAGCCGAGCCAACTCACCTCCTCCCCACCACTGATGACTCCAAGATCATGGAACTAGAAGCCAAACCCAATCCCACCATTATCAAGATGAATATACACTCCACTCAAACACACACAAAAATCATTCCTCAGAGCCCTAGTTACCCAAGATGAGCCTTTAGAGCCATTACCTAGGCTCCCAAGCTAGTTGCTTGATCAGAAAATGCCATTCCCATCTATCCCAAAAAAAGACACTCCCATTTCTAACCTAACTTTCTCATCTCTCCATCAAATTCAAATTAACTATGCACACACCTTCCCTAGGCCTCATCAAGTAAGAATGAATCATTTCCCAATCTTCCCAAGCACTGGAGGTGGGACTTTGATCAAAACTGAGCTCTGAATCATCAGTTCATGGCCTTTCAAGAGAACATCAAGGAATCAATCCAATTGCTACTCAGCAGGGCTTCATCTCTACTAGATGAAGCTTCCTCAATCGTTCGAGCTACCGATCTTGAGGTCCAACGAGGTATGCTTCCAAAATTGATCCTTAGGCAAAAATGGGTTAGAGCTTTTTTATGAAAACTTGCATCTCATGTGATCCTGATCATTGGCTTCTGATCGATGTCATGGTGTGGGATCCTCTTGGAGTTGATCTGAGCTTGGGTAAACTCGGATCAAGTGAGCAATGGTGGACAAACTCCATTCTCCCTCACTCGCATGATGTTAGATCACAATGTTCTTCATGATCGAACTAAGGTCATGATTAGATCCACTGATTGATCCGATTTAATTATTAAGCTATGGATTAATCGCCATCCGATCTTAGATCGATGGTGACAGAAAGCGTCCACCGCCATGTACAGATAAGTTCTATGTAGCCAATCGCACTGTGCCATGTGGAAAGTACGCTGCATTAGTGCGCCATGTGGTGCCAACATGATTAGCCTTTAATTAGGCTTAATTAATCATTTTTAATGCATGAAACTTCTAAAAATTATAAAAAATCACAGACAAATAAAAAAATAAAAATTAATACTCATTTTAAAGATATTTCAGAGGAGAATTAATTAAAAATGATCTTAACGAACTTTGAACATAAATTAAGATTTAATTAAAAAATTAATTATTTTAATTTCTCCTTAATTACTTGAGAAATTAATCCCAAATTTTATGGATTAATTTATTGGGATGACCTCTACCTCCTATGATTTTCTTGGGGTTTATAACTCACTTAATTAGGAAAATTGACTAATTAAATCTTAATTACTCTTTTAAGTTAATTAATGATTAATTAATCCCTTGAACAATCATAAATTGGTTAATTATGTTTATTAATCATTATTCAATAGTAAGTAAACTAAGGAATAGGGTTGGGACCCCTTTCCCTAAGTTCATTAACCCTTTTTTAAAATAAAATTAATTAAGATTTAACTAATTAATTAAATTACTTAATCAAATTAAAATCATAATCACATCAAACCTTAATTAATTAAATCATGAGGTAGATCTTTAGGTCTTAACCCAAAGGAGTTTAATGAAATTATGGTTAGTCCACATGTATGAAACCATAAGAGTAATTAATTAAGTCCTTAATCTAAATAACTATTAATCATGAGCCAATTTAGGCCCCTTTTATTTCTTAGATCATTGCAAGTTTGTTTCCATGCATATCATGTTAGCTCATAGTTATTTAATTAATTAATTTTAGGTGACATTGGGTAATTAATTCATCTAATTAAGGTTCAACTTAATTAAGCCATAAAATCAACTTAACTATATTTCCTTAAATTAAATCAAATCACTAATGTGGAATGGGTTTAAAAGCGACAAGTGATGATTTTCTTCTACTTTTTTAAATCAAATCAAATCCAAAACTTAATTAATAAAGAAGCTTTTGGTTTGCTTTAAATAATCTTATTTGATTTGATTATCTTTAAGAACTAGTTTGGTTGAATGAATCATGCTTATATTTGATTGTCCTTTTTCCAATCATGTTAAATTTGGTATGTCATTTGAATTCATGCTTCCATATTTTCAAAATCAAGTAAAATAAAAACAAATTCCTTTATGTAAACTTGCATGTGTTGATTTAATTTAATATATGTGTGGCTATTATCACTATTAAATCCAAATGTATTTTCAAAAGCTTATAAATGAATAATAATATGTGTTATGATGCTAGTTATAAATACATAAGAAATCCATGTTCTTATAGCTTAAGTGTGTGAATGTTGAGTTCTCTTTCCTCTATTAATGTATTGATTTATATAAGATTGAATGGTAATGGGTATATAATCTGGACATCCCAGGAACACGAGGCTTTAGCAAGCCTCGAGGAGGTCATTTGATTACCTCATTTCCCTGGTTTAATAATGGCACATATCCATATTATTTCATTCTTATATATTTCAACATTAGAAATTTGATAGAGCTTTAATCCATATATATAAATGATTCAATCAAAAATGTATATATACAATCTTTACATGGTATTCTTTCCCTCATTTATGTATACATCTATGTGTGTCCATGAAAAGCAGGTATACAATCTAGATATCCCAGGAATACGAGGCTTTAGTTACCCCCAAGGAGGTCATTTGATTATCTCACTTCTCTAGTTTAACAACGACACGTACTTACGTATGTCTTTCTACATGTATATGTATATGTGATTAGTGAATGAAAATCCCATTTTACATTAAAATTGCATGCATTCATAATTGACTAAGTGGTTGAATTAATTAGCCATATGATTTGGAGCTTACTTCCTATGTTCATGTATACGAATTTACATAGGTTTGAATGTAAATGGGTATTTAGTCTGGACATCCGAGAATATGAGGCTTTAGCTAGCTCCAAGGAGGTCATTTGATTACCTCACTTCCCTAGTTTAACAACACATGCCTATTTAATTTCATTCTTATGTTCTTTTTGTATAAGAATTTGGATAAGTTTTAAATTAATATGTTTAAATAATTCAGTCAAATAAAATATAAATTCTAAACATACATATACACTCATCATTTAAGTGTGCTAAAATATATTGTATGTATAGATACACTTAGGATTAAATCATATGCATGTTAGATGTGATGGAAAGGAATGATTTAATATATGTGATGTGGTAGAAATTCAATTAAATTAATCTTAAGATGCCTTTCATTTTGAATAGGATTATTTAAACTGAACCTAAACTTAAGATTAATTAAATCATTTAATAAGCCATTCACTAAAGAGAACTAAATCAAATTAATATACTTTAGAAAGTAACTTAAGGTAGGGATGAAAGAGGGCAATCCTCTTTTCCACTCTTTATAACACTTAGTTGCTAAGTGTAATCAAATGAAACAAAAGTAAACACAAATTAAAATTCTTAAATCAATTAAACTACTTCAAGTGAAATCAACCTTTCTTGTTAAATTGAATCCTTCTACACTTAGAAAATACAACACTAATGCCTAACAAGACTTACCACACAAGCCTTAATACACACATTAGAATTAAGTCACCACTTATAGCTCTAAATTAGGACGGTGTATTATGTGATGTATGTTTTGTTTTATGATGTATTATTATAGATTGGATGTTAGGGTGTATGCTTCGTAGACTAGATGATAAGATAATATTAGCCTAATCATGTTTTCTGTAGGGGATTATACTTAAGGGATGCCTAAAAATAAATATTAATGCCCTTTTTACAAGTTGGTTAAATCCTTAAGCATAATCCAAGTTAGGATAGGTGGGCTTAGTTACCCATGTGTAAGGGGCTATGTCCAAATTGTAAATACAATTGTTTGGGATTATATGTATATTTAGCAAACCTTTATTTTGCAGGTGTAGTAAGATTTACTTTTCCCACATAAATATCATTTTTTCAAAAGGAATTAAGATTAGTGTTATGGGGGATTAGGATGAGTAGTGGTTGGAAGGCTTTGTCCTAGGGTGCCCTATGATGCCTTTGAAGCAAGCACCATCCAAATCAAAGAAGGAACCAAATCAGAAATGGAGATATGAAGAAAGAAGACCCCCATAGCATTTAATACAATTATAATTATTCTTTCATATTCCATGTTGTATAAGGGTAGAGCTCGGCAACCCATCTTTTCACTCTTCGGGTTGTACGGTGGTACCCAATAGAACCGACCTTTTATTCTTTTATGATATTTTATGTAATTGTTTGATTCAATGTTTACATTGTGCATCAAGACGGCTTGCCTTTCATAGTTTATTAAATGATTGATGCTTTAATGTATGGCTTGGATACGACTAGGCTCTTAAGAGAAGCCCTAAACCATAAATCCTAAACTAAAACCTGAATCGTAAACCTATAACCTAAACCCTAAACCCTAAAAATTAAACCCTAATCTCTAAAACCCTAAACCCTAAACCCTAAAACCTAAACCCTAAACCCTAATCCCCAAACCCTAAACCCTAAAAAGTCTGAAAATATAAACCTAAACTAAATAAAACATTAAAATAAAATAAATAAACAAAACCTAAACAAAAATAAAATAAAAAATAAAATAAAATAAAAACATAAAACTAAAACTTAAACCTAAACCTAAACTTGAGCCTAAACCTAAACCTAAACATAAAAAAGAAAATTAAAGAAAAACTAAACAAAGAAATAAAATAATAAATAAATCCAAAACTAAAAAATAAATAAAAAAAAATAAAATAAAAATAAATAAAATTAAAATCAACCTAAAATAAAATAAAATAAGAACTAAATAAAAAATTAAACCTAAAAAATAAACATAAAAATAAAACTTAAAAATAAATAAAAAATAATACCTAAACCCTAAACTAAAAAAAAAACTTACACCTAAAATAAAAATATAATAAATTAAAACCTAAATTAAAATAAACTAAACTAAAATAAATAAAACATACACCGAAACCTAAACCTAAACTAAATAAAATAAAATAAACTAAAAATAAACCTAAATCTAAATTAAAAAATAAAACTTAAAAATAAATAATATAAAACCTAAACCTAAATAAAAAAAATAAAATAAACCTAAACCTAAAACTTAAAATAAAATAAATAAATCCTAAACCTAAAATAAAATAAAAGAAAACTAAACTAAAATAAATAACCATACTACCACAAAATAAATAAATAAAACTAAAGATAAATAAAGCTAAATAAAATAAAAATAAAATCTAAAATAAATAAAAATAAACTAATTAAAATTAAATAAACTAAACTTGCCATTTGCTTTGTTTAAAAATAAAAAATAAAAAATAACAAAAATAAAAAAACTGACCTTACTAACCCTACCCTAAACTGATATTAAACCCTACCCTACTATCCACTATCCCTAAACCACTAAACTGACTCTAAACACCTACCTTCTTAAACCACGGACCCCACCTAAACCACTGAGCCTTACCTTAACTAAACCACAAAAACCACCAAACTTTGGATAAACCTAAAAATTAAGTAAACTAAAACCTAAATAAAATAAAATAAAACTAAAATAAATATATAAATATAAACCAAAACCTAAACCTAAACCTAAACCTAAACTAAAACCTAAACCTAAACCCTAAATAAAATAAGATAAAAAGAAAAACTAAAATAAAATAAAATAAATAAAACCATCAATTAAAATAAAAAATTAAATTAACCTAAAAAATAAAAAACCTAAATAAAATAAACAAATATAATAAAATAATAAAATAAAATAAAAAAAACTAAATAAAATAAGAACCTAAAAAATAAACCTAAAAATAAATTAAAAATTAAACCTAAACCCTAAACTAAGAAAAAAACTTAAACCTAAAATGAAAATAAAATAAATAAAATAAAATAAACCTAAACCTAAACTAAAATACACTGAACTAAAATAAATAAAACCTAAACCTAAAATAAACTAAACCAAAACCCTGAACTAAATAAAATAAAATAAATAAAAAATAAACCTAAACCATAAAAAATAAAACCTAAAAGTAAACCTAAAGTAAAACTATACATAAAAAAAAAATAAAATAAAACTTAAAATAAACCTAAATAAATAACTATGTGAAAATAAATAAAAGCTAAACTGAGCTTGAAATAAACTAAATAATAAATAAAATAAATACAAAACTAAATATAAAAGAATAAACTACATAAACTAAACCTGTCGGGTTTGTGGTTTTTTTTAAAACCCTAACCCCCCAGGCCCTGACCTTAAACCCAACCCCTAACCCTGACCCTCGCAGCCCCTGACCACCCCACTTTTCCTGACACTAAAGATCCAGAGGCCTCCATGACCTGACCCTAGCCTGGGCCCTGAGCTCTACCACTGGCCTGACCACCCTCAGATCTACCCTGAGCCCAGAGCTCAAACTGGGCTCTGATCCTGGGCCTGGGCCACTGAGCATTAAAACCACAGGTCTGAGCCACTGAGCCACTGAGCCAGGCCACTAAACCTGGGCCTGTGAAAAGGCTCTGGACACTGAGCCCTCAACCTAAACACTAGCCACTACCCAAACCCACTGACCCCAGATCTTAAAACCCCAAACCTAAAACTGAGCCACTGAGGCAACCCTGAGCCATAAACTGATCCTCTACCCAAACTGATCTAAATAAATAAACTTAAATTTAAAATAAATGAAATTTAATTAAAATAAGATAAAACCTAAAACATAAACCTAAATATAATAAAATAAAATAAAACTAACTAATATAATAAATAAACCTAAACTAAAAAATAATAAAACATAAAATAAAACCTAAATAAATAACGTTAAAAATAAAACTAAATAAAAGCTAAAACCTAAATAAAACTTAAAAATAAATAAAATAAAACCTAAACCATAAACTAAAAAAAACTTAAACTAAAATAAATAAAACCTAAACTAAATAAATAAACTAAACCACTAAATAATAAAATAAAAAAAAATACTAAACCCAACCTCTCTATAATAAACATCTAAAAACTAAACCTAAACTAAATAAAACCTTAAAATAAAATAAATAAATACCTAAATCTAAACCTAAACCAAAATAAAAATAAAATAAACCTAAAATAAAAAAAATAAAAACTAAATAATAACCTAAAGAAAAAAAATAAACATAAAAATAAAACCTAAAAATACAAAAAAAATAAAACCTGAACCCTAAACTAAAAAAACCTCAAATAAACTAAACCAAAATAAATAAAACCTTAAACTAAACCTAAAATAACTAAAGCTACCTAAACTAAATAAAATATTAATTAAAATAAACCTAAACCTAAACTTAAAAATAAAACCTAAATAAATATAATCTAAACCTAAAATAAAATGAACCTAATCTACAAAAGCTAAACCTAAAAATAAAATAAAATAAACTAAAAGAAAAAACATAAATCTAAACCTAAAACCTAAAAATAAACTGAAATAAAATACCTAAACTAAAATAAATAAACTAAACTAAATAAAAATAAAAAATAGACTTAAATAAAAATAAAAATAAAATAAACTAAAATAAATAAAAAAATAAACTAAGCAAAATAAATAAACCTAAACATATCGGTTTACTTAATTTAAAAAAAAAAATCTAAACCCTAAACCCTAAACCCTCAACCCTAAAAACCCTAAATCCTAAACCCTAAACCCCAAACCACCTTAACCACCTGACCTAAACCTTAAAACCACAACCTAAAACCTAAACCCTGACCCTGAGCCACAAACCCTAAACCCTAAAAACCTAAAAACCTAAACCTAAACTATTTAAAACTTAAAAATAAATTAAACAAAATACCTAAACTTAAATTAAATGAAAAATACAAAATAATAATATAAAAACCAAAGCTAAAACCTAAACCTAAACTTAAAAATAAAATAAAATAAAAAATAAAAGAAAAATAAATAAAATAAATAAAAACCTAAACTAAACTAAAAAAATTAAATTAATTGAATAATAAAAGACCTAAATAAAATAAAAACTAATCTTAAAATAAAATAAAATAAAAACTTAAACATAAAATTAAATAAAAAATAAAACCTAAACCCTAAATTAAAAAAACCTAAAATAAAATTAAAATAAATAAATTAAAATAAACCAAAACATAAACTATAGTAAACTAGACAAAATTAAATGAAACTTAAGCCTAGACTTGAACCAAAACCAAAACTAAAAAAATAAAATAAATTTAAAAAACCTAAACCTAAATTAAAATATAAAACATAAAAATGAACCTAAAATAAAAAACTAAAACCTAAACATAAAAGAATAAAATAAAAATCTAAACCTAAACCTAAAAATAAAAATTAAAACCTAGAAATAAATAATAAAATAAAAATAAAAATCAACTAAAAAATAAACCTAAACTAAAAACTAAACCTAAAAAATATACTAAAATAAAAAACCTAAACTGAAATAAATAAACTACACTAAAAAAATAAAAAATAAACCTAAAGAAAAATATAAAATAAAGTAAAATAAAAAAATAAAAAATAAACTAAATATACTAAATAAACCTAAACCTATCGACCTACTTAATATTATTTTTTTTAATAAACCTTAAACCCTAAATCCTAAATCTTGAACCCTAAACCCTAAACTTACAACCCAAAATCTACAACCCAAAACCCTACACGCTAAAAAACCTTAAACTATAAACCCTAAACCCTAAACCCTAGAAGCATAAACCCTAAAACCCTAAACCATAAACCCTAAACCCTAACCCTAAACCTTAGAATGCAATCTCAGATCCCTTCTTGTCTTGGCTTTGGTCTTGCAGCTGCTGGGCTATTTTGGTCTTGGTTATCGCCATGTTTTTCGGATTCTAATGTGGATCCTATTTGGGCTCCCAGATTTCCATCAGGATGATCAGGTTTGCCTCCTTGGAATATATTCTTTATTATTAAGGGTGATTATCAACTCTATGTCTTTTGCATTCATTTTTGTTGATATTCTCGGTCTTTAGTCCACTCTGCTACTAGATTTCTGTTGATTATCCTTATTGGGTATTTTCTTTGCATTTTGGTTTTGCTACCTCCCTTACAATTATTTTTTGCCAACTATTGATATGGATACTAATAAGGGGCTTGTTCCAATCTGCATTCTTTATTTTGATTGGGCTCAATTTCTAAACTTTACATCTACCTCAAGGCTGTACTTCTGGCCTGACATATTCATTTATATATCATATAATTGGGATGGTGTAACTTATAGACTCATTGACTTGCATAGCAGGATTTCAGCAGGCTACCTCTTTTGCTGGTGTTTTCATATGGATGGTTTCTATGCTTTGGCCTATTTCATATATATAAGTATCCTCTCGTGGCTATATGGAGGATCATTTTTTGATGGGATCACTCATTTATCTGCCCTTAACAATTTTCTCTTTATATTCTTTATAGTTTTGTTTAGGTCTACAGGTAATAAAGCCCATAAGACTTTCAACAACTAGCTGTTATCTTCTCACAGGTTTGTTGGTTATGATGGTTGTGAGGATTCCACTCTCTTTTTGTTTGGTAGTAGCTCTTGTGATATAACCCTTCTGAGGATGATATTTGCATCTCCTTGAGCGGCAAGCCTTCTCTATCTCAATTCCTTACTATCATTCTCAGATTATGTTGTTTTCATTCATGCTTTTGTCTGTATTATCTTAACTGTTCTAATCTCTTTCTTATTGATATTTTGTAGGCAATTCTCTCTTGTCCTATTTTGCAGGTGATTCTCTCTTGCAAGTTTGCACCATATTGTCATGCATTCTCAAGTTCTTCAGAGCAATGGCCCTAACCTTTTATTGGCTTATTATGTTTATCTACTTGTATCTTTTCATTATTTTAAGGTCTTCCTTTGCTTTTGGATGTACTTAGATAAGGGATTCACACCTTAGGCTGATTGTAGCTCTTTAAGCAGTAGTTCTGGAGTTTATCCCCTTTAAGGACTTTGTAACCCACTTTTTGTGCAATAAAATACCCCTACATGGGGCTTCCTTTAAAAAAAAAACTCTAACCCTAAACCTTAAACCCTAAACCCAAAAACCCTAAACCCTAAACCCTAAACACTAAACTCTAAAATAAAACCCTAAAGCTATAAACTTTAAAAACTAAACCCTAACTAACCACAAACCTAAACCCAAGCTACCAAACCTAAACCCAAATAACCACAACCTAAACTAAACTAATCCCAAACCTAAACCTAAACTAAACCTAAACTAAACTAAACTAAATGATTAAATATAAATAAACTTCCTTACCCATCTGGGCTCTACCCACCCTCCTGATTCTAAACTACCTGACTAAACCTGAATCCCTGGGCCCTGGGCCCTACCAACTGACAGGCGTTATGTTGACTTCTAAAATCGCAAGCTGAGCACTAAACTAAGGACCTGA
Source organism: Cymbidium sinense (assembly GCA_021442155.1). Lineage (NCBI taxonomy): Eukaryota > Viridiplantae > Streptophyta > Magnoliopsida > Asparagales > Orchidaceae > Cymbidium > Cymbidium sinense. Next base: position 64,690,496 of record CM038229.1, on the reverse strand, counting down.
ACTCCCTGGGCCCTTAAACACCTGGGCCTCCTGAGCTAAACTAAACTAAATATTAACTATGCAAATGACTTCCTTAACTCTACTCCTGGGCTACTCAGGCCCTGGGCCACTTTAATTGATCTGGGCCCTAAATGCTAAACCTCTTAATCCTGGGCCCTGGGCCTTCCATGACATTATGTTCCTAAACCCTAAAAATCTAAAGCTGAGGCCACTACCTGACCCTGACCCAAACCCTACCACAGGCCCTAAACTCTAAACACTACCCAAAACCCTAAACCTAGGCCAAACCTAAAACCTAAACCTAAACTAAATAAAACCTATAAATAAATTAAATAAAATCATAAATGTATCAAATATAATATAAAATAAACATATACCTAAAATAAAATAAAATAAACTCAAAAAAATGAACTAAACCTAAAGCTAAAAATAAACAACAATAAAAACCTAAAAAAATAAATAAACTAAAAATAAATAAACTAAACTAAATAAAATTAAAATATAAACATAAAGAAAAATAAAATAAATAAAATAAACTAAAATAAAAAAATAAACTAAATAAATTAAACATATTGGTTTGTATTTCTCTTTTTTTTAAAGAAAAAACCACGAGCTAACCTCACTCTAAACCTAAACCAGAATAAACTAAAAAAACCTACTTACGGTTTGTAATTTAAAATAAAACTAAACTATATCACAACTTTAAAACTAAACCTAAATCCTACCCAACCCCAAATGAAAAATAAAAATGAACCATGACCTCCTAACCTAAACCCTAAACCACTAAACTCCCTAAACTAACCTTGACACCCCCAACTCCCTAAATCCAAACCTAAACCCTAAATCCTACTCTTAACCCTGGCCTAACCCTTGACCATAAACCATATGACCTAAAACAGATCCTAACCTGGGACCCTGACCACTCTAAGATCTAATCAAACCTAAAAAACAAATAAAATAAACTCTGCTAAAAATGGGCTAAACCTAAACCTAAAGATAAACTAAAATAAACATAAACTAAGATAAAACCTAAAATAAATAAAATAAATATAAAATAAAAAATAAATATAACTTAAACTCTGGTTTGCTTAATTTTTTTTAAACTCTAACCCATGGTGACAAACCCTAAATCCTCCAACATACAACCCAAAGCCCTAAACCCTCAAAAAACCCTAAACCACAAACCTAAACCCCATAAACCCATGCAGAGGCGTGACCACAAAACTTCAAACTCTAAACCCTAAAACCTTAAACCCTAAACCCTAAACCCTAAACCCTAAACCCTAAACCCTAAGCCCTAAACCCAAAACCCTAAACCCTAAACCCTAAACCCCAAACCCTAAACCTAAACCTAAAGTAACTAAATAAATTAAAAAATAAACCTTAACCCTAAATCCTAATAAACCTAAACCCTAAGAATGGGAAGAACCTTAATGGAAGGAACACCACCATCAACCAGGCATAATCTAGACCTAGTGGTGAGGCGAAGGCGAAGGCGGTGGTTATCGTAATGGTGGTTGGGGATATAGAGATGTTGGTGGATATGGAGGTGGTAGTCGAAGTAGTGGTGGTTATGAAGGTGGGAGGAGCGACAGAGGTTACAGTTGTGGTGGTGGCGGAGGGAGAAATTAGGGATATAATGGTGGATCCCACTACTCAAGAGGCCGAGGAGGTTTTGACGGGAACTAGAGAAACTGAAGAATGGTCGATCTGATCTACTTCTTATGGAATTATATCTTTACAATAGAGATGGTTCTAGTTATCTAGGGTTATTGATTTTCTATATGTGAGCTCATTTTTATCTATGTCGTCGCTTATGCCTTAGAAAACCAGGAGTGTTACTTGGTTGATGAAATCAAAAAGAAGAAATGTTGAATCTAAATTTGTTACCTTTTAAAAAAAAAATTCAAAAACCATGAACCCTAAACTAAAACGTGAACCCTAAACCTAAAATCTAAACTCGAAACCCTAAACCTTAAACTCTAAAAATAAAAAAAATAAAAAAATAAAAATAATACCATAACCCTAAACCCTATACCCTAAAATTAACCCTAAACCTACAACCCTTAACCCTAAAACCCTAAACCCTAAAGCCTAAACCTTAAACCTAAACCCTAAACCCTTAAACCTACAACCTTAAACCCAAAACCCTAAACCCTTAACCCTAATCCCTAAAATTTAAAAACTTAAAAACCTAAACCAAAACTAAGTAAATACTAAAATATAATAAAAATAAAACAAAATAAAATCCTAAACTAAAATCTAAACCTAAACCTATACCTAAACCTAAACCTAAACCTAAAAATATAATAAAATAAATAAAAACCTAAACTAAATGAAAAAATAAAATAAAATAAACCTAAAAATAAAAACTTAAATAAAATAAAAACAAAACAAAAAATATAAATAAAAAATGTAAAATAAAAATTAAATAAAAACCTAAACTGAAAAAATAAATGTAAAAATTTAACTTAAAAATAAATAGAAAATTAAAACCTTAAACTAAAAAAAACCTAAACCAAAAATAAACAAAATAAAATAAACTTAAACCTAAACTAAAATTAAACTAAACTAAAATAAAATAAACTTAGACTTAAACCTAAAATAAACAAAGTAAAAACCCTAAACTAAATAAAATAATATAAACTAAAAATAAACCTAAAACCAAAGTAAAAAATAATATTAAAAATAAACCTAAAATAAAAACCTAAAACCTAAACCTAAAAAAATAAAATAAAAATTTGAACCTAATCCTAAACCTAAAAAATAAACTAAAATAAATAAACCTAAAACAAATAAACTAAACTAAATATAAATATAAGTAAACCAAAATATAAATAAAAATAAAGTAAAATAAAATAAATAAAAAATAAACTAAATAAACTTCATAAACCTAAACCAACCACTTTACTTACTTTTTAAAAAATTAAAATAAAAAATAAAAAAATACCTAAACCTTAAACTTACAACCCTAAACCCTAAACCCTAAAATCTTAAACCCTAAACCCTAAACCCTAAAATCTACTACCTTAAACCCTAAACCCTAAACCCTAAGCCCTAAACTCTAAACCCTAAACCCTAAAAACCTAAAAACCTAAATCTAAAGTAAATAAAATCTAAAAATAAAATATATAAAAAACCTGAACTAAAATAAAATAGAATATTATAATAAAATAAAAACCTAAATAAAAACCTAAACATAAACCTAAACCTAAACTTAAACCTAAACCTAAAAAGAAAATAGAATAAAAAACTAAAAACTAAACTAAAATAAAAGAAATAAAAACCTAAACTAAACTAAAAAAATCAAAAAACCAAATAAAATAAAAATTAACCCTAAAATAAAAATAAAATAAACCTAAAATAAAAATAAAAGAAAAACTAAATAAAAACATTAACCTTAACAATAAACCTAAAGATAAAACCTAAAAATAAATAAAAAATAAAACCTAAACCCTAAACTAAAAAAAACTAAACCTAAATAAAAATAAAGTAAACCTAAGCATAAACTAAAATAAATAGAACCTAAAACTAAACATAAAAATAAAAAATAAAACTGAAATAAAAAAAATATAATAAAAACTAAACTAAACTAAAAAATAAACCTAAACCTAAAAATAAACTAAAATAAAAAACTTAAACAAAAATAAATAAACCTAAAGTAAATAAACAAAACTAAATAAAAATAAAACTAAACCAAAATTAAAACAAAAAATAAAATAAACTAAAATAAACAAAAAATAAACTAAATAAACCTAAACTTACCACTTTACTTATTTTAAAAGAATTAAAAAATTAAAAATAATAAAAATAAAACCATAACATTGAACCCTCAACGCTAAAACTATCCATGAAGCCTAAACTCTAAACCCTAATCCCTAAACTCTAAACCTTAAAACCCTAAACCTTAAACCCTAAACTCTAAACCTAAAACACCAAACTCTAAACCCTAAACCCTAAACCACAAACCCTCAACCCTAAACCCTAAACCCTAAACCCCAAACCCTAAACCCTAAACCCTAAACCCTAAAAACCTGAAAACATATACTAAACTAAATTAAATCTAAAAATAAAATAAAAAAACTAAACCTGAATAAAATAAATAAAATAAAATAAAATAAAATAAAAACTTAAACTAAGACCTAAACCTAAACATAAACCTAATCCTAAAAAATAAAATAAAATAAAATCTAAACTAAAATAAAAAAAATAAAAACCTAAACTAAACTAAAAATTAAAATAAATCTAAAAATAAAAAACCTAAATAAAATAAAAAATAAAATAAACATAACCTAAAGTAAAATAACAACTAAATTAAAACGTAAACCTAAAAAATAAACCTAAAAATAAATAAAAAAAAACCTAAACCCTAAACTAAAAAAAAACCTAAACCTAAAGTAAACAAAATAAAATAAACCTAAACCTAAACTAAAATAAACTAAACTATAATAAATAAAACCTAAACCTAAACCAAAAATAAACTAAACCTAAACCCTAAACTAAATAAAATAAATTAATTAAAAATAAACCTAAACCTAAACAAAAATAAATAAAACCTACAAATAAACATAAAATAAAATCCTAAAACTTGAACCTAAAAAAATAAAATAAAAACCTAAACCTAAACCTTAAAATAAAAAAAATAAAATATTAACCTAAAAAATAAAATAAAAATAAAACTAACCTAAAAAATAAACATAAACCTCAACCTAAACCTACAAAATGAACTAAAATAAAAAACCTAAACTAAAATAAATAAACTTAAAATAAATAAACTAAACTAAATAAAAATAAAAAGTTAACCTAAATAAAAATAAATAAAATAAAATAAACTAAAATAAATAAACCTAAACCTACTGGTTTACTTAATTTTTTTTAATGAAACCCCTAAATCCTAAACCTTAAAACTAATCAAAAACCCTAAACCCTAAAACTATAACCCCAAACCCTAAACCTAAACCCTAAAAAAACCCTAAACCATGAAAAACACTAAACCCTAAAACTTAAACATTAAGCTAACCCTAAACCCTAAACCCTAAAAACCATAAACCCTAAATCTTAAATACTGAAAAACCTAAACCTTAAACCCTTAACCTTAAACCCAAAACCCTAAACCCTAAACCCAAACACTAAAGCCAAAACCATAAAACCCTAAACCCTAAAACCCTAAACCCTAAACCCTAAAAACCTAAAAATCAAAACCTACAGAAAATAAATCCTAAAAATAAAATAAATAAAAATTCCTTTAAAATAAAATAAAAATAAAATAAAATATAATAAATAAAAAACTTAAACTAAACTAAAAATAAATTATACATAAGAAGAAAAAACCTAAATAAAATAAAAAGTAAACATAAAATAAAAACCTAAAACCTAAACTTAAATAAATTAAATTAAAACCTAAACGTAAACCTAAAAATAAAAAATAAAACCTAAACCTAACAAAGAAAATAAAAATAAAACTAAGCTAAAATATAAACTTAAACCTATGAAATAAACTAAAATTAAATACCTCAACTAAAATAAATAAACCTAAAATAAGTAAACTAAACAAAATAAAAATAATAAATAAACCTAAATAAAAACAATAAATAAAATAAACTAAAATAAATAAAAAAATAGACTAAATAAACTAAATAAACCTAAACCTAAAGGTTTACCTAATTTTAAAAAAACCCTAAACCCTAAGCTAACCCTAAACCTTAAAATAGACCTTAAACCCTAAATCCTAAAATACTAAACCTTAAACCCTAAATCCTAAAACACTAAACCATAAACCCTAAACCCTAAACCCTAAACCCTAAACTATAAACCCTAAACCCTAAACCCTAAACCCTAAACCCTAAACCCTAAACCCTAAAACTAAACCTTATAACCTATAACCCTAAACCCCAAACCCTATACCCTAAACTCTAAACTAACCCTAAACCATAAACTAAGCCTAAGCCCTATACCCAAAACTAACCCAAAACCTTAAACCCTAAACTAACCCTAAACCCTAAGAATGGGCAAAACCTTGACTACAAGAACATCACCATCAACCAGGCTCCTAGATTTGGCAATGGAGGTAAGGCAAGGCGGTGATTATAAAGGGTGGTGGTATCTAAAGGTATTGGTGGATATAGATGGTGGATAAATGGTTATGGAGGTGGAGGAGTGAGGAAGGTTACAATTATGGTGGTGGCGGAGGGAGAGATCAGAAATATGATGATAGATCCCACTACTCGAGAGGTGTGATTCCATGGGAACTGAGAATCAAAGAATGGTTGATCTGATCGCTTATAGAATTGTGTCTTTATAAGTAGATAATTATTTTATCTAGGTTTTGATTTGCTCTATGGGTGCTCATTTTTATCTATGTCATCGCTATGTCTTAAAATGGGGTGCTTCTTTGATGAAATCAAAAAGAAGAAATGTTAAATATTAATTTATTCTCTATTAAAAATACCCCTAAACTCTAAACCCTAAACCCAAAAAATTAAACCATAAATTCTAAACCCTAAACCTACAAACCTAAACCCTAAACCCTAAAACCATAAACCATAAACCCTAAACCATAAACCTTAAACCTAAACCCTAAACCTCAAACCTTAAACCCTAAACTAACCCTAAACCCTAAACACTAAACTAACCCTAAACCCTAAACTCTATGAATGGGCAAAACCGTGAAGGAATGAACATCACCATCAACTAGGCTTAGTCTAGATCCGAGATGGTGAATGCGAGGCTATCAGCAAGGTGGTGGGGGATTTGGACGTGGGATATGGTGGTGATCAAGTGATGGATGGAGGTGGGAGGAGTGATGGAGGTTACAACCATGTGAGTGGCAGATGGAGAGATCGGGGATATGATGGTGAATCCCACTACTCTAGAGGTGGGGTTGGCTGATGGGAACTAGAGAAACTAAAGAACGGGTGATCCATTCAACTACTTATGGAACTATCTTTATACTAGAGATGATTCTACTTATCTAGGGTTTTGATTTGCTCTATGGATGCCCATTGTTTATCTATGTCATCGCTGTCTAAAACGGGTGCTACTTGATGAAATTGAAAAGAAGAAATGTTGAATCTGAATTTATTCTCTTTTAAAAAAACATTAAATCCTAAACCGTAAACCTTAAACTAAAACATAAACCATAAACCTAAAATTAAAACCCTAAACCCTAAAAATGTTAAACCCTAAACACTAAACCCTAAACCCTAAATCCTAAACCCTAAACCCTAAACCTTAAACCCTAAAACCCTAAACCCTAAACCCTAAAACCCCAAACCTTAAACCCTAAACTAACCCTAAAGCCAAAACTAACCCTAAACCCTAAACTAACCTTAAGCCCTAATAATGGTCAAAACCTTGATGATAAGAACATCACCGTCAACAAAGCTCGGCCTAGATCAGGAGGAACGAGAGGCATTATTGTAGTGGTGGTGGGGATCTGGCCGGGTGGATATGGAGGTGGTGGTCGAGTGGTTATGGAGGTGAGAGGAGAAATAGCCGTGGTGGTGGTGAGGGAGAGATCGGGATATGATGGTGGATCCCGCCACCGAGAGGGTGGTTCCATGGGCACTAGAGAAACCAAAGAATGATCCGACCGCCGCTTATGGAACTAAGCCTTTATAGAAGATACGATTCTTCTTATCTAGGTTTATTAATTTGCTCTAAAGGTTCCCATTTTTTTCTATGTCGTTGCTTATGTCCTAGAAATTTTGGGGTGCTACTTGGTTGATGAAATTGAAATGAAGAAATGTTCAATTTGAATTTGTTCCTTACTTAAAAATGCCTTAAACCCTAAAAACCCCAAACCCTAAAATCTCAACCATAAACCTACAACCCTAAACCCTAAACTCTAAAACCCTAAACCCTAAAACCCTAAACCCTAAATAATAATCCTAAACCATAAAACCTACAACACTAAACCCTAAAGCCCAAACCCTAAATCCTAAACTAACCTTAAACCCTAAACTAACCCTAAACCATAAACTCTAACAATGGGCAGAATCTTAATGGTAGGAACATCACCATCAACTAGGCACAGTCTAGATCTAATGGTGGAGGCAAAGGCAGAAGCGGTGGTTATCATAGTGATTGTGGGGGATCTGCATGCTGGTGGATATGGAGGTGGTGGTCAGAGTAGTGGTGGTTATGGAGGCAGAAGGAGTGCCAGAGGTTACAACTGTGGGGTTGGCGAAGGGAGAGATCGGGGATATGATGGTAGATTTTGCTACTTAAAAGACAGGGGTGGTTCTAATGGGAACTGGAGAAACTGAAGAATGACCATTCTAATATGTTGCTTATGTAACTATGTATTTATAGTAGATACAATTCTACTTATCTAAGGTTTTTTATTTGCTCTATGGGTGCTCTTGATCAATCGCTGTGTCTTAGAAAATTTTGCTACTGCTGATGAAATTGAAAAGAAGAAATCTTGAATTTGAATTTGTTCTCTATTAAAAAAACACCTTAAGGCCTAAAATAAACTTAAAACCTAAACCTAAAACCAAAATCTTAAACCTGAAACCCTAAACCCTAATCCTTAAAAACCTTAAACCCTAAACACTAAACCCTAAACCCTAAACTCTAAACCCAAAAATTTTAAACCATAAACCCTAAACCCCAAAACTATAAGCCCTAAACATTAAAACCTTCAACCCTAAACCCTAAACCCTAAAACCTAAACCATAAACCCTAAGCCTTAAATTAACCCTAAACCCTATACACTAAAATAACCTTAAACCTTAACCCTAAAATCTAAACCATGAATAAAGATGTCATTAGTAGAAGTTCTAAAGAATGACCTAATCTTAACATAGTTTTGGTAGCTAAAGAAAATGTCTTCAAGAAACTTTCCCTTAACTATTAGAGATTTGAATACCCTAAACCCTAACCCTAAATCATATTATAATACCATTTATTATAGTATAATGTAGCATCATATATTTGAGCATGTAGTGATGTGTTTTTGGATGTTATAAGATGTTTTGAAATGTTTTAGTATATTATGGTATTGTGCCCTATAGTCTATATTAATATAAATCATAAAAATATTGATTTAATAAATCAGATGATGAAATTTGTTAAATTTGAAGTGGGAATCAAGTTGTAGTACCAAAGGTGTACTACACCACTTGTTGTCTAAAAAGCAAGATTTTATGTTCAAATTAAATATTATATGTTGTAACATAGTATAGCATCATATATCATAATATATTATTCTGTGCATTTTAAATTATTTTAGTATTTTTAGTCATATGAGCCTACACAAGCATTATTTTATAAAAATGTTGATTTAGACTCTAAAATGGTGGAATTTGGCCAAATTCATAATAGGTAGAGCATCATCATACTATAATGTTTCAATTTAAAATATGTAAGTGATAATGAATTAAAATATATAGTTTTTATTACTTAGACTAATTTTATGATTTTTTATCATAAGCAATCCCTTGTGATGTGATATGCAATATAATATAATATAATTTAATATGTTATAGTGTATTATAATATAGGACTCCATAACATAGTCTAGCATTATGGATTATAGCATACTATTGTGCATTACTACTTATTGTTTAGCATATTTTAGTTTGTTATAGTATGATGTAGTAGAGTGTGTATTTATAAAAATACTGATTTATAGATTGAAATGATGGGATTTGGCCAAATTTAAGGTAAGCATTAGGGAACATCATTGGGGGTGTGCTATGGTGTGTTATTTAATCAAAGGAATGTAATTTTGCATCCAAAATAAATATTCTTTTTTTTCAACAAAATTTTATAAATTTTTGCTTAAAGTGATTCATTTTAAGGTGTAATGTAAGATAATATATTATATGAAAGCATATTAAAATATAATGTACATAACAATATAACTTCACATATATATGAATGTGGTGTGTTACTAAATGTTATTGTACATTTTAGTATGTTTTAGTTTTGTTATAATACATTAGGTAAAAACTCACAAAAATGTTAATTTGATGGTTGAGATGGAAGAACTTGGCCAAATTCATGGCATGCACCAAGAAGCATCACCAAAATTATGTTATTTTGTACCATTTCTCATAGAAAAATAATAATTTTACATCCAAAATGAACATTATTCATATTTTGAGAAAATTTTGTTATTTGTTCTTTTTAAGTGATTCTAATGAGGTGAAATGTTAGACAATATATTATATTATAGTAAATTATAATATAACATCATATATTATACTATAATATAGTTTGTTAATTCACACTATAACATGTTTAGCATGATATTGTATAGTTAGTTTGAACTTCAACCATCACAAATCATAGAATTTTGATTACAATGTTAAGATGATGTAATTTGAATGAATATATAGTTTTAGAAGTATTAAAGGTGCATAAGAGAAGAAATAAGATTTGATGAGAATTCCATGTCAAGGACATGGAGGGAGATCCTCTAGGGGATCACACATGCATTGGACATGACATGTGAGGTGTCTATGTCGAGGGCATAGAAGAAGAAAGTCTGCTAGGGATAATGTTTGAATTTGATTGGATTCTATGATTTATGGAAAGAAGATCTTCTAGGGATAAGAATATATAATCCACCAAGAATTAATATCAAATCAAGTTTAATTTATTTTGTTTTAACTGATGTGGAGGCACATCTACTAGAGACATGGGCTCGAGTGCACTGCAGATCAGGTTTATGAACCTTCCACTACAGAAGTAGGTTCGAGCTATCCATTAGAGATTTAGATTTGTGTTTGATTTCATAGATTTGAGGATGCATCTGCTCGGAATAAGAGTTTGGTTGGATTTCTTTAGACTCTGTAGGAGTTGGTTTAATTTGGCTCCACTAGGGATGTTGGTTTTGAATTTGATTTGTTTGCTTGACTTATTTATATATGATTTGGGGCTCCACTGGGGAGAAGGTGTGATTTAACTCATCGGGAAAATTAAATTTTGTTTAATTTAATCTGAAGTTATGCGATGGACTCCTGCAATGGACCCACCGAGAAGGGGCTATATCAACCTTGACCTACCTCAGGTTTACAAATCCGAAGGGATAGTTTACCAGCTGAGGGGTAGAGCTAGCCAACCTGAGGGGTTGCCTTTTGGTGTGGAAAGACTATGCTAGGAAAAAGGCATAGTAGACTTACATCTTCTAAAGCGAGGAACAACTGCTGGGTACTTATGTCAACTCAAATATAGTTAGGATTAATTTTATCTTAATTTAATGTGATTTTGTATGGTTTAATTAGTTTAGTTTGATTTTGAATTGAGGGCATATCCTCTGGAGATGTGAGTTCGGTCTAATTTGGTAGATTTAATTTATGGACCGTGTCGATGTGCGATGAGCCCACTGAAAAAGGGCTATATTAGACTTATCCTATCATAGATTTACAAATCAAAAGGAATAGTCTACTGGCTATGGGGTAGAGATAGCCGACCTAAGGGGTTACCTTTCAGTGTGCAATGATTATACCAAGAAGAAGCATGGCAGAATTAAATCTTCTAAACTGGAACAACCATGGGTAACGCTACAGACAACAACTAGAACCATACTTAGGGGCGACTATTGAGTGAATGTTGTTGAAGACTTATATCAACTCAAGAGTAGTCAGACGATTACTGCCCTAAAGATAGGATGGCTGCTTGGGGAAAGGCACCTTTAGGGGTGTCCTAATCCACAAGTGAACATATATTTTATTTTTATGTTTGCATGGACCCTGTTGGTGTGCGAGGGACCACACTGAGAAGGGTCTATGTCGGCCTTTACTTATCTCAAATTTACTAGACCAAGGGAGAATTTGCACAACCACAGGATGAATTCTCCAATGACAGGGGTGGTTACTAGAAAAGGGGAACTATCCAATCCAATAGTAACACAGGTAGTGTCTAAATGGGGTCGCAAAAGATGTTATCTAAATATAGTGCCCATAGGGCAGGTGCTCCTAGGGGCATTATTCTGAGCCCTGGAAAAAAAGATCCTATAGGTGTATAGTGGTCAACTCAAGGAGAAAGCATAGCAGACTTACATCTTCCATGAGTGGTGTATCCTAAGATGTGAGAACCAACCAACCTAAGGTGTATCCATCAGCATGAGTGGTGTATCCATCTGCATAGTGGGAACCAATCAACCTATGGTGCTCGCCGCAAAATGATCAACTGAAAGAAAGCATGTAAGTTTACAAATTTTCGTAACCGATCATCGAGACTCTATCGCTGGGAGATGCTATCTCACTTAGAGGACTTGCGGGCAAACTGATGAAGGATCGACCTGACAAGAAGCCATGAAGGGAGCAGGGACTTATCCTAAACCTCAAATATAGTCGACCCAGTCAGTACATGAAGGCTAATCAATGAAGAAAGTGTAGAAGACTCACATCCTCTTAAACTAAGCTAACATAAGGTAGCTATCGGCCATGCAGTATGGCCTACTAGACTAACAAGGCGCTCATCGGTGTGCACTGGCCAAGTTAGGAAGGAAAGTGTAGCAGACCCTAAACCTAAACTAAACTAAGAAATAAGATAAACCTAACAATAAAACACCATAATAAAATTAAAACTAAATGTAAAATAAAATTAAAATAAACCTAAAAAGTAAACCTAAAAATAAATAAAAAATAAAACCTAAACCTTAAACTAAAAAAAACCTAAACCTAAAATAAAAATAAAATAATCCTAAACCTTAACTAAATAAACTAAACTAAAAAAAAAGCATAAACCCATGCCTAAAATAAACTAAACCTAAACCTTAAATAAAATAAAATAAAGTAAAAATAAACCTAAACCTAAACTAAAAAATAATACCTAAAAATAAACCTAAAATAAAAACCTAAAACCTAATTATAAAAAAAATAACCTAAAAACCTAACCATAAACCTAAAAACAAAAATTTAAACTTAAACCTAAAAATAAAATAAAAATAAAACTAAACTAAAAAAATAAACATAAACCTAAACCTAAACTTAGAAAATAAACTAAAATAAAAAGCCTAAACTAAAATAAATAAACTTAAAATAAATAAACCAAATTAAAAATAAATATAAAGTAAAACTAAATAAAAATAAAAATAAAATAAAATAAATAAATAAATAAATAAACTAAATATACTTAAACCTACCAGTTTACTTAATTTTTATTTTTAGAAAACCCAAAACTCTAAACCTTAAATCCTAAACCCTAAACCCTAAACCCTAATCCCTAAAACTAACCTTAAACCCTAAACCCTAAACCTACAACCTTAAACCCTAAACACTAAAAAGCCATAAACTCTAAACTCAAATCTCTAAACCCAAAACCCTAACCCTAACCGTAAACCCTAAATCCTAAACCCTAAACCCTAAAACCCTAAACCTTAAACCCTAATCTAACCCTAAACCCAAAACCCTAAAAACCTAAACCTTAGAGCATAAACACTAAACCCTAAGCCCTAAACCCTAAACCCAAACACTAAACCCTAAACCCTAAAAGCATAAACCCTAAACCCTAAACCCTTAACCCTAGACCCTAAACCCTAAGCCCTTAAACTTAAACCCTAAACCCTAAAAACTTGAAAACCTAAACCTAAACTAAATAAAACCTAAATAAAAAATAAAAAAACCTAAACCTTCATAAAATAAAAAATAAAATAAAATAAAACCTAAACTTAAACCTAAACCTAAACCTAAAATAAAATAAAAAAATAAAAAATTAAAATAAAATAAAGAAAACCTAAACTAAACTAAAAAATAAAATTAACTAAATAAAAACCTTAAAATTAAAACTAAATGAAATATTAAAATAAAATAAACCTAAAATAAAATAATAACTAAATAAAAACCTAAACCTAAATAATAAACCTAAAAAAATAATAAATAAAACCTAAATCCTAAACTAAAAAAAAGTAAATCTAAAATAAAAATTAAATAAATAATATAAAATAAACCTAAACCTAAAATAAAATAAACTAAACTAAAATAAATAAAACCTAAATGTGAACCTAAACTAAACAAAATAAAATAAACTAAAAATAAACCTAAACCTAAACTAAAAAATTAAACCTAAAAATAAACCTAAACTGAAAACTTAAAAGCTAAACCTAAAAAATAAAATAAAAACTCGACCTAAACCTAAAATAAAAAAATAAAGCCTAAACCTAAAAAAATAAAATAAAATAAAACTCAACTAAAAATTAACCTAAACATAAAAAAATAAACTAAAATAAAAAACCTAAACTAAAATAAATAAACTAAAAAAAATAAAATAAACCTTAATAAATATAAAAAATAAAATAAAGTAAAATAAATAAACTGAATAAATTAAATAAACCTAAACATACTAGTTTACATAATTTAAAATAAAACCCTCAACCCTAAATCCTAAACCCTAAACCCTAAACCCTAAAACTAACCCTAAGCCTACAACCCTAAACCCTAAACCCTAAACCCTAAATGTTAAAAAACCCTAAACCCTAAACCCTAATCCTAAACCCTAAACCCTAAACCCTAAAAGCATAAACCTTAAAACCCTGAAACCTAAATCTTAAACCCTACACCCTAAACCCTAAACCCCAAACCCTAACCCTAAACCCTAAACCCCAAATCCTAAACCTAAACCTAAAATAACTAAACAAATTAAAAAGTAAACCTAAACCCTAAAACCTAATGAACCTAAAGCTAAACCCTAGGAATGTGCAGAACCTTGACAGCATGAACATCACCGTCAACCAGTCACTTCAAGAAGGGGAGGCTAGTGGAGGCGCGCTATCAAGTGGTGGAGGGGATCTAGAGGCCGGTGGATATGGAGGTGGTGGTCGAAAGCAAGGGTGGTGGAGGCAACCCAGGTGGTGGTGAGGGAGAGATGAGGATATGATGGTGGATCCTACCTGAGAGGTGGGGTGGTTCAATGGGAACTGAACTAATAATGATCAATCGAATATGGAACTATGTCTTTATCCTAAATATGGTTCTAGTTATCTAGGTTTTTGATTTGCTCTATGCGTGCTCATTTTTTATCTATGTCGTCGCTTATGTCTTAGAAAACTTGGTGTGTTACTTGGGTGATCAAATTGAAAGAAGAAATGATGAATATGAATTTGTTCTCTATTAAAAAAAAACTAAAAATTGAAAACCCTAAACTAAAACTTGAACCCTATACCTAAAACCTAAACCCTAAACCATAAAAATTAAACCCTAAACCCTAAGCCTTAAACCGTAAAACCCTAAACCCTAAACCCTAAACCCTAAACAATAACCCTAAATATTAAGCCCAAAATGCTAAATCCCAAAACCCTCAAATAACCCTAAACCCCAAAACCCTCAAATAACGCTAAACCTAAACCCTAAACCCTAAACCCTAAACCCTAAAAAGTTAAAAACCTAAAAATAAAATAAATAAATAAACCTAAACTAAAATAAAACAAAATAAAAACCTAAACTAAAACATAAACCTAAACCTAAACCTAAAGATAAAATAAAATAAAAAATAAAAAATAAATTAAAATAAAATAAATAAAAACCTAAACTAAACTAAAAAATAAAAAACCTAAATAAAATTAAAACTAAATTTTATATAAAAATAATATATATCTAGAATAAAAGAAACTAACTAAAAGCCTAAACCTAAAAAATAAATCTAAAAAAATCTAAAAATAAATATAGAATAAAACTTAAACCCTAAACTCAAAATAACCAAAACCTAAAATAAAAATAAAATTAACCTAAATCTAAACTAAAATAAACTAACTAAAATAAATAAAACCTAAACTTAAACCTAAAATAAACTAAACCTAAACCTAAACTTAAACCCTAAATAAAATTAAATAAACTAAAATTAAACTTAAACCTAAACTAAAAAATAAAACCTAAAAGTAAACCTAATGTAAAAACCTAAAACCTAAACCTTATAAAATAAAATAAAAAAATAAACCTAAACCAAAAAAATAAAAAATAAAACATAAACCTAAAAAATAAAATAAAAAATAAAACTAAATTAAAAAATAAACCTAAACCTAAACTAAAAAGAAAACTAAAATAAAAAACCTAAACTAAAATAAATAAACCTAAAAAAATATACTAAACTACATAAAAATAAAATAAACCTAAATAAAAATAAATAATAAAATAAACTAAAATAAATAAAAAATAAATTAAATAAACCAAGTAGACTAAATAAACTTCAACCTGTCGGTTTACTTAATTGTAAAAAAAACACTAAACCCTAAACCCTCAACACTAAACCGTAAAACTGACCCTAAACCCTAAAGCCTTAAAATCCTTAAACCCTAAAGCCTAAGCAGTAAACCCTAAACCCTAAACTAATCCTAAACCCTAAATGCTAAACTCTAAACCCTAAACCCTAAACCTTAAAACCTAACACTGACCCTAAACCCTAAACCCTAAACCCTAAAACCTAAACCCTAAACCCTAAAACTTTAAACCCTAAACCCTAAGCTAACCCTAAATCCTAAACCCTAATCCATAAAAACCCTAAACCCTAAAGCCTAAAGAATAAAACCTAAACTAACCCTAAACCCTATGTTAAAGTTAAACCCTAAACCCTAAACCCAAAACCCTCAAAACCCTAAACCCTAAAGTCTAAACACTAAACCCCAAACCCTAACCCTAAATCCTAAATTTTAAAACCATAAACCATAAAACCCAAAACCCTAAACCCTAAACCCTAAAACCTAACAACCTAAACCTAAACTAAATAAAAGCTTAAAATATAATAAAAAAACTAAAACCTAAATAAAATAAAATAAAATAAAAACCTAAACCTAAACCTAAAAATAAAATTAAAAAGTAAAAAGAAACTAAAATAAAATAAATAATAACCTAAACTAAACTAAAAAAAATAAAAAAAAACCTAGGAATAAAAAACCTAAATAAAATAAAACTAAAAATAAAATAAACATAAAATAAATTATAATAAAAAAATAAAAACCTAAACCTAAAAAATAAAGCTAAGAATAAAATTGAAAAATTAATTAAAATAAACCTAAAATAAAAATAAGATAATCAAAATAAAAAAAAATATAAACTTAAACTAAAATAAACTAAACTAAAATAAATAAATCCTAAATTAAAAAATAAAACCTAAAAATAAACCTAAAATAAAATCCTAAAACCAAAACCTAAAAAAATAAAATAAAATCAAAACCTAAAAAATAAAATAAAAATAAAACTAAACTAAAAAATAAACATAAACCTAAAATATAAACTAAGATAAAAAACCTAAACTAAAATAAATAAACCTAAAATAAATAAACTAACATAAATAAAAATAAATAATAAAATAAACTTAAATAAATAAAAAATAAAGTAGGTAAACTTAAACCTACCTACCTCAAAACCCTAAACCCTAAACCTTAAACCCTAAACCCTAAACCCTAAACCCTAAACCCTAAGCATAAACCTTAAACCCTAAACCTAGAATCCTAAACCTACAACCCTAAACTTTAAACTCTAAACCCTAAAACCCTAATCCCTAAACCCTAAAAGCATAAACCCTAAAACCCTTAACTCTAAACCCTAAACCTAAATCCCTAAAACTTACAATACTAAACCCTAAACCCTAAACTTACCCTAAACTAACCCTAAACCCTAAGAATGGGCGTAACCTGATGACAGAACATCATCAATAAGGGGAATTAGATCAAGCTGGGTTCTAAGGGAGGTCGAGAAGCGGTGGTTATGGAACCAGAGGAGAGAGACTGTTACATCTGTGGTGGTGGAGGGAGAAATCGAGGATAATGGCATGCCACTGAGTGGGAGGGGTGGTTCTGGAACTGGAGAAACTAATGATTCTATCTAGTTCTTATGGAACTGTGTATTTAGAGTAGAGATGGTTCTACATATCTAGGGTTTTGATTTGCTCTATGGGGGCTCATTTGATCTATGACGTCATTTGTGTCTTAGAAAACTTGGGGAGCTACTTGGTTGATGAAATTGAAAAGAAGAAACATCAATCACTCTATTAAAACCTTAAACCCTAAACCCAAAACCCTAAACTAAAATTTAAATCCTAAACCTAAACCCTAAACCTAAAACCTAAAACACCCCAAACCCTAAACACTAAACCCTAAACTTACAACCCTAAACCCTAAACCTTAAACCCTAAACCCTAAACCCTAAAACCCTAAACCCTAAAACCTTAAACCCTAAACACTAAACCCTAAACCCTAAAATATGAAACCCTAAACCTTAAACCCTAATCCCTTAACTAACCCTAAACCCTAAACCTTGAATAAGGAAGTCATTAGTAGTGCATTTAAAGAATGACCTAATCCTAACATACTTATGGTAGCTAAAGAAAATGTCTTCAAGAGACTTTCCTTCGACTATTAGAAAAAATGTCTTCAAGAGACTTTCCCCAAAGAAGGATTGGACTTAAACTTGAAGCAGTCAAAAGGGAAGGAGTAACTAAGGGACTTATCCTATACCTTAAATATACTCGACCTAGTCAGTGCATGAAAGCTAATCCAAGAAGAAAGCATAGCACACTCACTTCCTCTTAAATGAAGCCAACAAGAGATAGCTTACCAGCCACACAGTAAGGCCTACCAAATTAATAAGGCACTCATTGGTGTGTAGTGGCCAAGTAAGGAAGGAAGGCATAGCAGACTTACATTTGTCAAAGTAAGAAGACCACTAGGGTGACACACTAGTAGGGTAACACGTTAGCCCGACCTGGAGTTGTTACTAATTGATTGCTATTGGGGGAATTATCTCAGCTCATAGTATCCCGAGATAAAAGATATGTATTTATTTTATATATTTATGTGTAGTTTATGTTTGTGTTATGTCGATGAAGGATAGGACGGTGCTCGTGTTCCTTACACCTACCCTAAACATATCATGGCAGATTTGCAAATAGGAATACTTTCAACATGGAAGAGATTGAATTAACAATGGAATTTTCATTGAGGATAATTATTTTCAAACATGATTTATAATATTTCTTTAAGTAAATCTCATTGATTGGAAGCATTGGGTGCTCTCCCTTATGATTAAAGCTGATGTGATCCTGCTTAGTAGGCTTTCTCTATGGAAAAAAAACCTTCCCAAGTGGGTTCAAACATGCCTCGCATCTTACGAGGGGCAACAACCGGTTTCCTTAGAACTAAAATAAGCTCTCCTACTTGAAAGGCTCTAGGATGGACCAACTTGTTGTGAGCTTGAACCATTTTATCTTTATAAAACTTAAGGTTTTGGCATGCCCGTAGCCTTCTCTCCTCCAAACCTTTGAGCTCTTTGAACCGCAACTTGGCATTCTGCTTTATTGTGATCTTGCTACCCACAGCTATCATAAGTGATGGGAGTTGGACTTCTAATGGTAGAACAACTTCAGACCCATACACTAAGGTGAAAGGCGTAGACTAAGTTGGAGTTTAATATATGGTGTGGTAGGCCCACAAGGCTTCAACTAACTACTCATGCCACTATCGCTTGTTATTGTCAAGTGTCTTCTTTAATATTTGGATGAGAATTTTATTAAGCAATTCTGCTAAGCTATTTTCCCTCGGGTAGTTTATGGAAGAATATCACCAATCTATGATGTGTCTTTAGTCAAAGTTATTGATCTCGGTGCTCTTGAATGTAGTACCATTATCAGATATAATTCATCGAGGCACTTATTTCCTATATACACTATGGTTCTTAAAAAATTGGAGCACATGCTGGGCCGTGACCTTTCTAAGCAGAATCATCTTCGCCCATTTGGAAAAGTAGTGAATAGCAGCTAAGATGAACTAATGACCTTTGGAAGAAGGATGATCAATCAGACCCACTCTATTTGAACCTTAACACTCGAAAGGCCATGAGGCCAATGTAGGATGTAGAATGGTGGTTGGTAGACCACAGTGTATTTAACATTGGTGGTGTCTCCTAGGCATCCATGCAATCTTTGATTATCAACGGCCGCATTAACCTAGTCTTTGATCTTGGCTTTCATCTTTGGACCGATTAGTTAGCTCCACATACTGAGTGTACCTTGGTCACATCTTATGGACTTCATGCTTGTCTAACAACACCATATATGAGAAAGACCACCCAGATAAGACACCATCCACAAGAGTGTAGGAAAGTGCTCTCTACTTCATGATTGGGACTTCTAGAGGTAGATTGTAATTCCATGAATGGTAGCCTCCAATCCCTCTTTGCAATGGCAACTTCCCCTTTAAGAGAGTACTTTTTGATGAGTTCAATATCAATAAGGGATAATACTTATCTATTTTGGACCTTTATCGATATGGACTCATCCTCCACATATGCCAACACTTTGGAAAGCTTGGCTAAAGCATACACTATGATGTTCTCTCCTTAAGGAATCTTATAAATGATAACCTCTAGGATTTGGGCTAACAACACTATGGTGCACTTGTCGTAGTGATGGAGCTTAGGCTTTATAACCTTATAGGACCCAACGATTTGGTTGCTAACTAGCTAAGAATCCCTAAAGATGTTGATGTTCTAGATGCTTAGAGTAATGGATAACTCCAGATTGGCAATCAGAGCCTCATATTCAACTTTGTTGTTGATGCAAGGATTTGACAGATGATATGAGAATCTCATCACATCATGGTCTAGAGTTAAGAGAACTATTCCTACCACTTCCTTTCCTAGAATAGTAGATTGTGGTTCTTCTCCTTTTTGAGAGGAAGTCACACCAACAGAGTACATCTCCCAATCGTGAATGCTAGCATCCCCTAAGTTCATGATTTGTTCACCAGGGAGATCATCACTAATCATAGAGTTAGCAAGAACTGGGTGTGTCATTAAGAAATCTTCTAGCGCTTGTCCTTTCACCACACAGAAGGGTATGAAGGTAATGTCAAACTATGAGAGGATCATGGACCATCGTGCCAACTATATGAATAGCATCGGTCATGTCATGAGATACTATAGTAGATTGATCTTAGAGATTAAGTAAACCTTATGAGGAAGCATGTAGTGATGTAGCTTTTAGGATGCAAAGATTAGAGCTAGAAAATGCTTCTCAATTGAAGGATAATTAGCCCCAATAGTGATTAGATGATGGCTTAGGTAGTAGAGTATGTTTTCCTTCTCTTCGTCATTAGCTTGGGCCAACAAATCCCCAAAGGAGTTTTCTAACACAGTAGTGTAAAGTATGAGTGGCTTTAGATGGGGTGCTAGAACTGCCATTAGTAATGCTTGATGTCTTCAAAGGCATGCTCACACTTATCATCTCACTTGAACTTGGCATCCTTTTTGACAAGTTCTTAGAATGGCTGACATCTTCTTGATAGGTTGGATATAAAGCATCTTAGATATGTCAACTGACCTTGGAATGATCTGAGTTAAACTTTGTGGGATTTCTAATATTGCTTGATCTTCTCTGGATTGATTCATTGGTGAGAATAAACTCAAGGAATTTGAAGCTACTCCAAATGCACACTTTAGGGGTTCATTTTGAGGTTAAATTATCTTAACTATTCAAAACTCTCAAGTCAAAGAGATGCTCTTCATTTTCTACTTTTGACCATGAGGTCATCGACATATTCACGATGATGAATGAATTCATCAAGATTCGAGTCATACCGTATAGACCAACATTTTAAGGCAAAGGCACAATCCAAGTAATGGTCATCACTACCAATTGAATCAATACCAATTAGTCTTAGTTGAGAGCTTTTGAATTTATTCTTCTATATTCTTTCGAAGTAGTCTAACCTATGATTTGACCAATTATGTGGGATTAACCCTTTCTTTGATAAATTATGAACATAAGGAAAGTACCACTCAAAAAGAAATTCTATTAAATCTTTATATGAATCATCATCAAGTTCTACATCAACTTCTTGACTTGAGGATGATGCTCCCAGAAAGAACCTTTGAGTTTTCACACCTGTGGATGACATAGGGGCTTCTTTAATTACAAAACCCTCAAGCTTTTGAAAGGAAAGCGGGGTTAGAGATAAGGTTCCCAATTGATGCCTAACTATTTTACATATACACTTGGATACACTTATGCATTGCTTTGGAGCCCAGTCTTCATCACTATGGCTCAAGTGTCACCTACAAGGGAATCTATTGCTGAGAAGAGCTGGCTAGAGTGCTAACCATATAAGACTCATCCTATGAACTATATTTTAAGTCTATATGGATAACAGGTGTACTCCTGGTAGTTGGGACATATCTTCTTTTGGGTGGCCAATAAGGAGGTTTTCCACCCCTGGGACTACCTCTGAACTGGTCTCTTCCTCTGCATAGTAGAGGTCAGGTCATCCTATCCATATGTTCAATTGGAGTAACGAACTATTGGTGGAATTTAATGTCATGCTCCACTTTCTCCTCCAAGTCTATTTATGCTCCCTTTTATTTTCTTTTTCATTTTCTTTTTTCTTTTCTTTTTCTTTATCTTTTTCTCTTTCTTTTTTTTTCTTTTTTTTTTAATTTTAACTTTGGCCAAGTTTGCGAGAATAGACTTATTTATTTCGATGGAGGTAGTAAGTCTCATCATCATATATGTCGACCTCAAGAACTGTAAATGGCTTGAGATCTCCTTTGACATAGTAGAAGATCCCACCTCTCACAAACTTCATACATTGATGTAGAGAGGATGGAGCTATGTTGTTCTCATGTATCTGAGTCTATAATGTGAAACTTGGCTTTGATCATCTAATCATCTATCGCTAAGGGCAACACTATGGAGCCTAAGGCCTGTTGACCTCACTTTTGGGGTGTGGATTCAATCTTCTCATCTTAGACTTAGGAGTCATCTAGACACTAAGACTTCCATAGTCATATGACACTTCCAATAATTAGGTAAACACTTAACCTAAGCCTAAAGACATAGAAGGGTTAAATATAGGATTAGGTTATGCCTCAGGGATTAAGATAATCCACCTACCCTACAACCCAAATATAATCCATGTTCACCTTTCGAAACCAAACCTCAAGTTCAATTCAAACATCAAATTCAAATCCAAATCCTATCCCAAATTCCAAAACCAAATGATTGAAGCCCATGATCAAATTCAAACTTGAAACACTTCATAAACCATATGACCTATCCCATGGACTTAGCCAAATCTTAATCAAAATCATTCTAAAATAAATTTATTTTCTCATATTAAATCTATATCTTCAATCATCTTCCTAAATATAAATCAAATCTACATTTAAATGATCAAAACTGAATCAAACTAAATCAAATTAAATCAAACCCTTCTTAAGCCATATGACTTATCCCATGGACTTAGCCAAATCCTAATCCAAATCAAGACAAACTCAATTGATTTTCTCACAAATTAATCATATTTTCAATCATATTCACAAATTTAAATAAAATATACATTAAATTATCAAAGCAAGATCAAACTAAATCAAACCAAATCAAAATCCAATCCTAAGCCACATGACCCAACTCCATAGACTTAGCTAAATTCCTTCATTCCAAAATCCAAATTCAATTGATTTTCTCATGAATCAAACTTACCTTCAATCATATTCACAAATATAAATGAAATCTACAATCATCAATCCAAACCAAAATCAACCCAAGTCAAACCCAACATAACCTTTTGATCGAAATGTTCAAATGAACTAAAACCATTTGAACCAAGTTAATTGTAATTGAATTTATATATCAATAAATCCATATATAAACTCAACTAAATCAAAATCAACCCAAAATCAACCAAACTAAATCCAATTGGTCCAACTTAAAGTGGCCAATTTGACCTATTTGAGCCAAGTCTTAATTCTACTCAAATTAGATTGAACCAAGCCCATCAAAACCTCCCATCATGATTGTTGATCACCCTAGGATGATTAATTATCACAATTTGGGTCAAACAAAGTCAACCCCTTAACCCATATGAACCCAAACTAGCCAAATAACCTAATCCAAATCATTTAAAACAATGATTCATACCAAATCAAAATCAATATTTGAATTTGACTTGACCTTCAATTGAGTCAAACTAAACCCAATTGGCCCTCTTGACTCAAGTTGACTCAAATTGACTTAAAAGACCAAATTGGGTCAAATTAAAATATAAACTAAATTGATTGAAACCAATGGATCAAGTTCATTCTAAATTGATTGTTGAACTTGACCAAAGCCATGATTTGACCCAATTGAACCCAATTGACCTACTTAGCCCAAATTGATCTAAAGGTTCAACTTGGCTCAAACCAATTCAAATTAATTGAAACCAAAGCCTACAATCATCTTCAATTGGTCAACTAAACCCAAACCAACACCCAAACAAAGCTAATTTGGCCAATTTGGTCAAATTGGTCAACTTACCCATTTGAGCCCAAATGATTTCAAATGAGCCAAAAATCAAATCTAAGCCAAACTAAACCAAACCAATTGAATCAAAACATCTCAAATGATTATTATTAACTTGTCCCAACCCTTAGTTTGACCCAATTTGACCAATTGGTCAACTTGACTCAACCTAACCCAATTTGACCTAAATGAGTCAAATCGAGCCAAACCTAACCAAATCAACTCCAATTGACTTGAAATTTTGGCTAACCCATTTTTTGCTCATTTCAAATCTGCCCAAATCATTTCCAATGACAAATGATCATTCCAACCTTGGGTCAAGGGTATCACATGAGACAAATCACCCATGTAAGTGGTCATTTCATTCCTTTTGCCACTTATTTCCTCCCAATGATCTAGCTAGGCACCTGAACCCAAGGTGGTTGGGTTTATGACCCATGGAAGGTGAAATCATCTCACCCTTGCCATTAGAGCATTTGAAACCCATAGAACACCCATGATTCATCCTTGCCAGCCACTTCCACACCTTCAACCAACCAAGTCAAGCCAACTCACCTCTTCCCTGCCACCCATGACTTTAAGATGATGACCCACTAGAATCCAAACCAGATACCATCCATGATGAAGGGGTATACACCCCCTAGTTTCAACTCTAACACACACAAAAATCATTCCTTAGAGCCCTAGCTACCCAAGGCGAGCCGCTAGAGCCATTCCCTGAGCTCCCAAGATCGTTCCTCGATAAAAAATTCCATTTTCGTCTGTCCTAAAATAAAGCACTCTCATTTCTGACTTAACCTCCCTATTTCTCCATCAAACTCAAATTAACTTTGCACGCACCTTCCTTAGGCCTAATCGAGCAAAAATAAATTATCTCCTAAGCTTTCCGAGCACTGAAGGTGGGACTTTGATCAAAGCTAAACTCCAAATCATCGATTCATGGCCTTCTAAGGGAACATTGAAGAATTGATCTAATTTCTTCTCAACAGGGCTTCGTCTCCACGAGATGATGCTTCCTCAATCATTCGGGTCTTGAGTCTGAGGTATGCTTCAAAATCATCCTTAGGCAAAATGGGTTGGAGTTTTTGAAGAAAACTTGCTTCTCATGTGATATTGCCTGAGAGATCCCTCTAATCGATGTCATGATGGTGTGGGATTCATTTAGAGTTGATTTGAGCTCAGGTAAGCTCGGATCAAGTGAGCAATGGCAGATGGACTCCATTCTCTCTAACTTGCATGATGTTAGATCATGCACTGTCTATTTTACGAGATCAAAAAGGATGGTTGTGATTAGATCCAATAGATTGATAGGATTTAATCCTATTAAGTTATGTGATTAATCATAGCCATTTGATTTTAGATCGAATGGTGGAGTAGAAAGCACATCTTTCATCACCACATAGGCGTTGAGTTAGATAAGTTTTAAATAGCCAATCTTACGATAACACGTGAAAAACACACCGTGTCAGTGCTCCACATGGCACTAATAGAATTAAGCTTTAAATAGGCTTATTTAATCATTTTTAATGGCTAAAAATTCTAAAAATTATAGAGAAATAAAAAAATACAAATAAATACTCATTTTAAAGTTATTTTAGAGAAGAATTAATTAAATACTGATCTTAATAAATTTTGAATAGTAATTAAGGTTTAATTACAAAATTTATTAGCTTAATTAATTAATCCAAAAATTTTTGGGTTAATTTAATGGGATGACCTTGCCTCCTATGATTTTCTTGGGATTTATTGCTCACTTAATTAGGAAAATTGATTAATTAAATCTTAACTACTCTTTTAAGTTAATTAATGAATAATTAATCTCATGAATAGTAAAAAATTAATTAATTAAGTTTATTAATCATTGTTTAACAGTAAGTGAACTAAGGAATAGGGTTGGGACCACTTTATCCAAGTTCGTTTCACCCTTTTTTAAAATGAAACTAATTAAGATTTAACTAATTAATTAAATCACTTAATCAAATTGAAATCATAATTACATCAGACCTTAATTAATTAAATCATGGGATAGATCTTTAGGTGTTTAATAACCTAAAGGAGTTTAATGAAATTATGGTTAGTCCACATGTGTGGGAAAACCATAAGAGTAATTAATTAAGTCACTTAATCTTATTAACTATTCATCATGAGCCAATATTAGCCCCATTTATTTCCTAGATCATTGTTTATTTTCCATGCATATCATGGCTCATTTAGTTAATTACTTTAAGGTGACATAGGCAAGGGTAATTAATTCATCTAATTAATGGTTCAACTTAATTAACCCATAAAATCAACTTAATTACATTTTCTTAAATTAAATCAAATCACTAATGTGGGAATGGGTTTAAAATAGCAAGTGATGATTTCTCTTCTCCTCTTAAATCAAATCAAATCCAAAACTTAATTAATAAAGAAGCTTTGGTTTCCTTAAAATAATCTTGTTTGATTTGATTGCCCTTAAGAACTAGTTTGGTTGAATGAATCACATGCTTATATTTGATTAGTATTTTTCCAATCATGTTAAATTTTGTAAGTCATTTGAATTCATGCATCCATCTTTTCAAAATCAAGTAAAATAAAATGGATTTCCTTTATGTAAGATTGCAAGTGTTGATTTAATTTAATATATGCATAACTATTATCACTGTGAAATCCAAATGTATTTTTCAAATGCTTATAAATGAATAATAATATGTGTTATGATGCTAGTTATAAATACATAAGAAATGCATGTGCTTATAGCTTAAGTGTATGATTGATGTGTTCCCTTTCCTCTATTCACCTGCTAATTTATATAAGATTGAATGGTAATGGGTATATAGTCTGGATATCCTGGGAACACGATGCTTTATCTAACCCCAAGGAGGTCATTTGATTACAACACTTCCCTGATTTAACAATGGCCCATACCCATTTGATTTCATTCTTATGTATTTCGACATTATAATTTGGATAGAGCTGTAATTCATATATATAAATGATTCAATCAAACAAAATATACAATGTTTCCATGATTTTCTTTCCCTCATTTATGTATACATCCATGTGTGTCCAAGAAAAGTAAGTATATAGTCTGGACATCCCGGGAATACAAAACTTTAGTTAGCCCCAAGGAGGTCATTTGATTACCTCACTTCCTTGGTTTAATAATGACATGCATATATATATCTTTGTACATGTATATGTATATGTAATTAGTGAATGAAAATCCCATTTTATATTAAAATTGCAGGCATTCATAATTGACTAAGTGGTTGAATTAATTAGCCATATGATTTGGAGCTTACTTTCTATGTTCATTTATACGAATTTACATATGTTTGAATGCAAATGGGTATATAGTCTTTACATCCCGAGAATATGAGGCTTTAGCTAGCTCCAAGGAGGTCATTTGATTACCTCACTTCCCTAGTTTAACAATGCCATACTATTTAATTTCATTCTTATGTTCTTTTGTATAAGAATTTGGATAAAGTTTTAAATTAATATGTTCAAATAATTCAATTAAATAAAATATAAATTCTAAACATACACATACATTCATCATTTAAGTATGCTAAAATATATTGCATGCATAGATACACTTAAGATTAAATCATATGCATGTTACATGTGATGAAAAGGAATGATTTAATATATGTGATGTGGTACTAATTCAATTAATGTATTCTAAAGATGCCTTTCATTTTGAATAGGATTATTTAAAGTGAACCTAAACATAGGATTATTTTATATGATGTATATTTTATTTTATGATGTATCATTTTATATTTGATGTTATGGTGTATGCTTCATAGACTGTATGATAGGCCAATATTAGCCTAATCATATTTTCTATAGGGAATTATGCTTAAGGGATGCTTAAAAATAAATGTGAATGCTCTTTTTGCTATTTGCTTAAATCCTAAAGCATAATCCAAGTTAGGAGAGGACTTAGTTATCCATTTGTAAGGTGCTAAGTTCAAATTATAAATACAATTGCTTGGGATTATATGAATATTTAGCCAACCTCTATTTTGTAGGTGTAGTTAGATTTACTTTTCCCACATAAATGTAATTTTTGCAATGAGAATTAGGATTAGTGCTATGGGGCATTAGGATGAGTAGTGGCCAGAAGGCTTTGTCCTGGGGTGCCCTATGATGCCTTTGAAGCAAGCACCATCCAAATCAAAGAAAGAACCAAATCAAAAATGGAGATATGATGAAAGAAAACCCCATAGCATTTAATACAATTATAATTATTCTTTCATATTCCAGGTTGTATAAGGGTAGAGATTATCCATCATTTCTCTCTGGGTTTACTGTGGTAATTTAATCACCACCTTTTATTCTTTTATGATAGTTTATATAATTTTTTGATGTTATGTTTGCATTTTGCATTAGGACAACATGCTTTTCATAGTTTCATAAATGATTGATGCTTTAATGTGTGGCTTGGATATGATTAGGCTCTTAGGATAAAAATAACTTTTCTACCCAACAAATTACTCATAACTAAATTTTAAACAACTCATAACCTCATCATAAAGCCTAAGACATAAATAAGATAATTAAAAGATTTAGCAACCTCTTAGCTATATGGTTGTATGTTTCACATCATGCATGCATATTTTATTTCTTTTGACATGAAGGATCTCCATCCTTGCACGATAAAGGAATGCTTGAATTGTGAGAGAATCCCTTGTGGTGGAGAACATCTTCTTCTAGCTAATTTGACCCATAACCTATTTCATCATGCATTTAGGCATAAGAAATCCTAAAGCCTCTATCAAAATGATGTGTTTAAAATTAAATAAAATTTGAAAAGTTTTTGCATCTATATATTAAGTCATATGCTCATACCACTCATGCTCTAGTCACTTAAGGAGTGTGTTTAGGATTTTAGTCTCTTTCTAATTAAATAACAACCATAGCTATCTTGCAATTGATAAGACCATTCTACATGATTTTAAAATTATAGGAGTTTGCTGGAAGCCACTCCAAGCTATTATAAATCCAGAAGTCAGACAATTTATTCTCTCTTGCGGAGGTAAACCCTTATGTCCACCTGTTGCTTAGATTTAGGATCCAAGATAGCTATTTCCTTCAGGCTACGAGCATAAATCCTCACCTGTTAGGCATTCTCACAACTTGTGTTGGTGGATTATAAGCTCTAGTAATCTAATAAAATTTCAACTCAAAATATATAAATCTCCTCAACTTCAAAATTATAAAGCCCAACCATAGGATATATTGGAATGCTTACTAGGCTTCCGAGTATCATGAGCATTTCTTACTTATTTCATTTAAATTTCAAAAATAAGTCTTCTCCTTGAACATTCCCAATTGATTTTCCAAATACAACTAATCCTTTGATTGTCTAACCTTGAAATCTTTGGTGATGATAATTGTCTACTTTAATCGAGAGTATTCTTAAAAAATTTCATTTCCTAAGATGTAATTAACTATGGAGGCTTGCCTCCATAGGGAACTTAAGAACTTGGTATAATATAAACACTATTTTATTCATCCATGTAAAGTAAGGGAAAAATTGTTAGTACATTCGAAGACCCACCATGCCTTAGGAGTCCTTATTAGATGATTTGGTCCATTCTAAAGTGATGCCTCTATCTTTTCAGATAGTACATCATACCTCAATGTAGTACCCGATCACCTTGAAAATGAAAAATACTCATGCCTTAAGGAAAAGTAAGGGAAAAATTGCTACTACATTCAAGTCCCACCATGCCTTAGGAGTCCTTATTAGATGATTTGGTCAATTCTAAAGTGATGCCTCTATCTTTTGAGATAATACATCATACCTCAATGTAGTACCATCACCTTAAAAGTACTCCCCATGATCTACATGGTGTCGCATACATCCAAAAATAAACAACATAAGGCCCTCTCACTTCATTGAATCCTCTAACATCATCCATTCTTTTGAGTTTGAGATGTATCCTCAAGTAGGAAAGGATTCTTAGACTCATAATGTTGACTAATACACTTGGGTCCACCAACTCAAAGCAGACCCGCCAACATCCACTGAAATGTAAAGAGGCGATTGTGCTCGGTCATCACTAGGAGTAAGTGTTCATTGTTGAATGTAACTCCTAAGATGTCCTTTGAGTGGCAAGCCACCTCTTTAGTAGCGATCAGCTGAGCTAAGTATATCTCTAGTTCACGTAAGGCCTTGATTAAAAATTACCCCCATCTATTTGGATAAGCGAAGGGCATCGTATATGCTTAACTTAGCGAGAAACTTTGTAAGGTGAGCTAGGACATTGTAATCAACTCAGGCTTGGTCCTCTATAAGCATATCCATGGGTGGAGCATCCTATGGAGGGGCTATATGCTCACTCAAACCCATGACTTGCTTACCCTTATCTTAAGGTGCTACCCTATAAAGTAGAACTTTGACACTGCATAAGTTGACTTTAGTGACTTCTTGGAATGATGAGCATGTGGAAAGTTATACCTTCTCATTAAACATACCTACAGCTTCTCCTATGGGATTCTCAGAGTCAGTTGACTCCAAGTCAATCTCAAGAGGTGAATCTAATTGATTCAGAGAAGGATAGTTCAATTCTAAATCAAAGAAAAAGGGATCAGAACTACAATAGCTATCATCAGAAAGGTAAACTATGGCTCTCAACTTATAGTTGTGCTCAAGCTAGTCCTTAAAAGTGATACAATTTTCTAAGACATGGCCTAACCTGCGGTGGTAGGGGCAATTGCTAAGATCATAGCTCTTTCCCACTTCCTCCGACCCCTTAGGCTCTGGTCACTGAAAGTCAAGTTTCTTTAAGAGATTCTTAAATATTTTCCTAACTACCTCCCTCTTGAATGAATATGGCTTATTCAATCTATCGAAGAAAAAGTAGCTACCTCATGATGGATATGAATGCACGGGTAGAGGTGGTGGAAATGGTCATTGTATCTGGTGGCAGATGATGGCGAGGGTGGATGAGGAGAAAAGAAAGGAGTTTCTCATACTGAACTTTGGCTGGCTACTTCCCTCTGTCCACTAACATAATTGTCCCTGGCTTCTTCTTAAATAGTTTTTGCGGCTTGGGCCTAGATGATTGGTGGGGAAAGGGCAACTATTTAGCTTCCTCTTTAGGCTTGTCTTGTTGAATTAATGATGGTAAAGCTCTTAAGCATGATAATCAGCCATGTATTCTTGAGAAGAATCTTAATGGCATGCTATTGACTATGGTTCATGCTTAGTTAGCACACCTAAGAATGTAATCAATAAGGAATTCATTGAGTTTCTATTTCTCTAAACCACAAACCCTAAAAAGCTAAAACCTAAACCTAAACTAAATAAAACATAAAGATAAAATAAATAAATAAACCTAAACTTAAATATAATAAAATAAAAAAATAAAATCAAAACCTAAATCAAAACCTAAAAATTTAATAAAATAAACTAAGAAAAATAAACTAAAATAAAATAAACTAAAAAATAAAATAAACATTAGAATAAAAAACCAAAATAAAATAAAAACTAAATGTAAAATAAAAATAAAATAAACATAAAATAAAATAAAATAAAAACTAAATAAAAACTTCAACCTTAAAATAAAACCTAAACCCTAAATTAAAAAAACCCAAAACCTAAAACAAAAATAAAATAAACAAAAGAAAATAAACCTAAACCTAGACTAAAAAAACTAAACTAAAATAAATAAAACCTAAATGTGATTCTAAATTAAACTAAACCTAAACCAAAACATAAACTAAATAAAATAAAATAAACTAAAAATAAACCGAAACTTACACTAAAAAATAAAACCTAAAAATAAACTTAAAATAAAAACCTAAAACCTAAACCTAAAAAAATAAATTAAAAACCTAAACCTAAGCTAAAAATAAAAAATAAAACTTAAACCTAAAAAATGAAATAAAAATAAAACTAAACTGAAAAATAAACATAAACCCAAACCTAAAACTAAAAAATAAACTAAAATAATAAACCTAAAATAAATAAACTAAAGTAAATAAAAAAAAATAAACTTTAATTAAAATAAAAAAAAACTAAAATATAAACAAACTAAATAAACCTAAACCTATGAGTTTAGTTAATTCTTTTTAAAACAAAAACCTTAAACCCTAAACTAGCCCTTCACCCTAAACCCTAAACCCTAAACCCTAAATGCTAACTCTAACACTAAACCCTAAACCCTAAACCCTAAACAAAAAAAACTAAAGCCTAAACCCTAAACCTTAAATCCTAAACTAACCCTAAACCCTAAGCTAATCCTAAACCCTAAACCCTAAACCATAAATAATAAAAACCTAAAAACTTAAACCAAAACTAAATAAAACCTATAAATAAAATAAATTAAAAAACCTAAAACTATATAAAATAAAATAATAAAATAAAGTAAAAACCTAAACTAAAACCTAAACCTAATCCTAAAAATTAAATAAAATAAACTAAGAAAAATAAACTAAAAGAAAATAAAGAAAAAAATAGAATAAACCTAATAATAAAAAACCTAAATAAAATAAAAACTAAACATAAAATAAAAATAAAATAATCCTAAAATAAATAAAATAAAAATTAAATAAAAACCTAAACCTTAAAATAAAAATTTAAAATAAATAAAAAATAAAACCTAAACCCTAAACCTAAGAAAACCAAAACCTAAAATAAAAATAAAATAAAGAAAAGGAAATAAATAAGAAAACCTAAACCTAAATAAAAGAATAAATAAATTAAAATTAAAACATGAATTAAAAACCTACACCTAAACTTGATTAAGTAAAATAAACTAATAAAATAAACTAAACTAAAATAAATAATAACCTAAACTAAACTAAAAAATAAAATAAACCTAAAATAAAAAAACTAAATAAAATAAAACTAAAAATAAAATAAAACTAAAATAAACCTAAAGTAATATAAAATAAAAATGAAATAAAAACCTAAACCTAAAAGATAAACCTAAAAATAGAACCTAAAAATGAATAAAAAATAAAACCTAAAACTAAAATAAATAAAATAAACAAAATAAAGTAAACTTAAACCAAAAATAAATTAAACTAAACAAAAATAAATAAAATCTAAACCTAAACCTAAAAATAAAATAAAATAAACTCATAAAGATAAAATAAACTAAAATAAATGAAAACCTAAACTATACTAAAAAGTAAAATAAACCAAGGAATAAAAAACCAAAATAAAATAAAAACAAAATAAAAACCTAAACCAAAAAAATAAACCTAAAAATAAATAAAAAATAAAACTTAAACTGTAAACTAAAAAAATACCTAAACCTAAAATAAAAATAAAATAAAACAAAATAAACCTAAACTAAAATAAATAAAACCTAAACCTAAAGTAAAATAAACCTAAACCTAAACTTAAACTAAATAAAATAAACTAAATTAAAAATAAACCTAAACCTAAACTAAAAATAAAATAAAATAAACAAAAAGAAAATAAATAAAAACCTAAACAAAACTAAAAAATCAAAGAAACCTAAGAATAAACCCTAAACCATGAACCCTAAAAGAATAAACCCTAAAACCCTAAACCCTAAACCCTAACACTAAACTCTAAACCCTAAACCTCAGACCCTAAACCTAAACCTAAAGTAACTAAATAAATTAAAAAAGTAAACCTAAACCCTAAAACCTTATAAACCTAAAAACCTAAACCTAAACCTAAGATTAGGCACTGGCAAGAACATAAGCAGGTCTAGGCTTAGTCTAGTTCTTCAGTGGTGAGAAGGCGAGGCAGCTATCACGGTGGTGGGGGATCTGGAGGTGCTAGTGGATAGAGGTAGAGGTTAGAGCAGTGGTGGTTATGGAGGCGGGAGGAGCGACAGAGGTTATAGCCCTGGTGGTGGTGGAGGGAGTGATCTAGGATATGATGGTGGATCCCGCTACTCGAGAGGCCGGAGTGGTTCTGATGGGAACTTGAGAAACTGAAGAACGGCCAATCGGATCTGCTACTTATGAAACTATATTTTTACAGTAGAGACGGTTCTAGCTATCTAGGGTTTTTGATTTGCTCTATGCATCCTCATTTTTTATATATGTCATTGTTTGTGTCTTTGAAACCTTAGTTTGTTGTTTGATCAAATCAAAAAGAAGAAATGTTGAATCTAAATTTATTCTCTATTTAAAATAAAACCAAAAACCTTAAACCCTAAACTAAAAGAAATGTTGAATCTGAATTTCTTCTAAGTTAAAAAAACTAAACTAAAATAAATAAAAACCTAAATCTAAACCTAAAATAAACTAATCCTTAAACCTAAACTAAATCAAATAAACTAAAAATAAACCTAAACTGAAACTAAAAAATAAAGCCTAAAATAAGGCCCTACAACCTAAACTTAAAAAAATAATATAAAAACCTAAATCTAAACCTAAAAATAAAAAATAAAATTGAAACCTAAAAAATAAATAAAAATAAAATTAAACTAAAAAATAAACATAAACCTAAACATAAACCAAAAAAATAAACTAAAATAAAAAACCTAAACTAAAATAAACAAACTAAACTAAAAAAATAATAAATAAAATAAATAAATAATAAACTAAATAATAAACTAAATAAATAAAATTGCACACTTAACCTAACCCTAGATACTTAGAGGAGTTAGCTATAGGAATAAGTTATGTTTTAAGGGTATTAAGAGGACTTGTCTACCCTATAGTTTGAACCTAATCCTTGCCTCTCTCCTTCAAATCAATCCAAATCAAATCTTAAATCAATTCCTACTCAATTGATATTCTCAAATCACAAATCAATTCCAACTTAATTGATTTATTCAAATCCAAATTCCAAAATGGAAATCATGAATCAATTCCAAATCAAATGATTGAAACCCATGATTGAATTCAAATCCCAAAATCTTTCCTAAGCCCTTTGATTTCATCTTATGGACTAAGCCCAAACCAAACCCAAATCACTCCAAACTCAAATGATTTTCTCATAACTCATTTATAGCTTCATTTATATTTACAAATATAAATGAAGCATAAATTCAAATAACCAAAACTAAACCCAAAATTAAACCAAAATCCAACTTATACTCTTTTCAAGCCAAATCATTCTCAGATTAATCCAAACCCTTGGATTTTCTCTTCAAATAATCACTCCTTCAATCACATACCCAAATATAAACATAAACTACAATAACTAACCAAAATCAAACTAACCCAATTCAAACCGATGTTCATTCTTTTTGACTTGAAAATGTCAAATGAACCAAAACCCATTTGACTAAAAATCTCTTGCAATTGGATTTATATTTTCATCAATAAATTTCCATCATAAGTCCATATGTTAGTTCAACCAAACTTGAACCAAGCCTTGATCAAGCCAATTAACCCATTTAGGCTTGCTTGACCCAAAGTTACCTAAAGGACCTTTTTGAGCCAAATTCTAATCCAACCCAAATTGGATTGAATTAAGCCAATCGAAGCCTCACATTGTGAGCAACAATCATCCTAAGATGATCAACAACTCAAATTGGTTCAAACCTAGCCTTTGACCAAGTCAAAACTTAGTCCAAATAAAACCTAAACAACCCAAAATTCACTATAAGCAAAATTGATTGAGACCATTGATCTAAACAAATCCATAATCAATCATTGAACATGTTCAAGCCAAAAATTAAGCTGAACCAAGCCTAATTGGCCACTTGACCTAAGTTGACCCAAATTGACCTAAAAAGCCAAAATGGGTCAAATCTTGATCTAAGACAAATTGATTGCAACCAATGGGTCAATTTCATTCCAAATCACTTGTTGAACTTGACCAAAGCTTCAATTGGCCAATTAAACCCAACATAGCCCAGTTGACCATGAACCCAACTTGACCTAAATGGTCAAATCAACTTGAAATTAAACCAAATCAAAATTGATTGAAACCAAAGTTTGCAATATATTTTAAATGGTCAACCAAGCCTAAACTAACCCATGAACTAACCCAATTGGGTCAAATGGGTCAATTTGGTCAACTTGACCCATTTGACTCTAATGAACCTAAATGAACTAAAACCAAATCTAAACCAAATTGAACCAAACCAATGATATCCATAGGCTCTAAATGATCACATGAACTTGACCCAATTTGACCAATTGGTCAACCTAACCCAATTTGACCTAATTTGACCTAAATGGATCAAAGTGATCCAAATCAAATCAAATGAACTCCAAAACACATGAAATTTGGCCAAATCCTTTTTTGAATTATTTCTAATATGCTCAAGTCAAAATCATGGCCAAATGACTAATTTGACCTTAGGTCAGAGGGTATCCTATGACCAAATTCACTTGGAATTTGGTCATGTCTCTCTCAAGACCATATGGCATCCTTCCATTAGTCGACATGGGCACCAAGGGTGGTGGTGAATATGACCCAATGAGCTTGGGTCGACCATACCCAAGGCAAGGCCAAACCAACCTCCCCATTGGCAATTGAACACTTGGAACTCCAAATGCACTCATCTAGCACATGGCCGTCCACTCTCCTTCCATCCAGTACCCAAAATGACCCATGTGGGGTGTTTTATCGCTCAAATCATGCTTCCAATCCTTTCCATTGATCAAAAATGGCAAAATAGCCCATCACCATCTGATCCAAGGAGGGGGAGATATACCCCCTCTCATTCCCACACAAACCACAAGAATTCATTTCCACAAAGCTAAGACGGTTGAGTCAAAGCTTCTCCAAGCCTTTGCAAGCCATTCCCGAGCTCCCCCATTTCTCACTCTCGATTTTCCTCAAAGCTAAAATAGGGGAGGTGAATTGAAAATTCAACTCACTTAATTCTCCATCAAAATCAAATTAACCTTGCACACACCATTAGTGGACTTTATCAAGCTCAATCAAGTTATTTCCCAAGTCTCCAAGCCATGAGAAGCATCACTTTGATCAAAGTAGATCTCCATTAAAGAGGATCTTGGTAAACTAAGCAATCTACTGCAAACCAAGATCCAATTCCTTCAATAGGGCTTCATCTCTACTAGACGAAGCTACCTCCTCCATTGGAAGCACCCGTGATAGCTTTTAACGAGGTAATTACTCAAAACCCTAGCCATAGAAAAATTTGGTTGGACCTTTTTGAAGGAAATTATCACCCCATCAAATCTTAACCATTAGATGTGAATCCCCCCTCCTTAAAAAGGTGTGGGATCATTTTGATCCCAATTTAAGCTTGGGTGAACTTGAATTGAATGGAGAGAGATGAACGATGTTCATCGCAAAGGAGAAGGATCACATGTCATCCATTCCACATGATTGGAATAGATAGTAGTGATTATATCACACTAGATACTCTTTGGTTTAAGCCTAAAGTGCGGGATTAATCTTGACCATCCGATCTTAGATCGGATGACCCAGAAACGTCCACCATCTTGGATGGATGAAACTTAAATAACCTATCTCGCACTGAGTGGAAAGTGTGACATCGCGCATCAGCGTGATGCATTAGCCGCAATGTGGCCTGACAGGATTAAGGGATTAATTAGGCTTAACTAATTTGAGTTTAATACTAAAACTTCCAAAATTCATAACTAATTATAGAAAAAAATATAAATAAATACTCATTTTAAAGATAATTCAGAGAAGAATAATATAAAATTAAAATTAATTAATTTTAAATAGTGATTTTAACTCAATTTGGGTTTTATTAGAAATGTAATTAAGTTAATTACTCCCTAATTAATTTAGGAATTAATCTCAGACTTTTTGAGGTTAATCAGTGGGATGACTCTACCTCCCATAATTTTCTTGGAATTTATTATTTGATTAATTAGGGGAATTGCTTATTTCATCCCTAATCACTCTCTTAATTAACTAAATGATTAATTAACATGTTAAACAGTGGTAAATTCATTAATCAAGCTTGCTAAATCATCTTAAATAGTGAATGGACATAGGGAATGAGATTAGGACTTCTTTTCCAATATTTTCTCCTAAGTTTATTTCACTTGGAAAACACTTAATCAATTTGCAATTAATTAATGGCTTAATTACTTCATTAATTAGTTTAATTAATCAAACTCAAAACCAAATCATTTTATAATTTAATCATTTAATTCTTGGGTAGATTCTTAGGTGTTCATTAACCTAAGAGGATTCCAAAGAAAATATATACATGTGTAGGAGGGTTATAAAAGTACTTAATTAAACCCTTTAGCTTAATTAACCAATAATTGTGAGCCAATTGCATTAGGCCCCCTTATTTCTTAGGTGCATTACTAATTTAATTTTACATGTGGTTGCATATCATATGTTGGCTCATAGTTACTTGGTTAATTATGTTAAAGTGGTATAGGTAAGGCGTAATTAATAGATTTAATTCATACTTTAACCTAATTAGAATGTAAAATATACCTAATTATTCTAAATTAAACCAAACCAATTCACACATGGGGGAATGGGTTAGGATTAACAAACCATTTTCATATCTCCTCAATCAAATCAAATTCAAAGATAAAAATCCCTTTAAAGAATTTTTGATTCATTTTAAATTATCTTATTCTATATGATTGTCCTTAGGGGTTAATTAGGGTGAATGAAGTTATGTACTTACATCCCTTCATTTCTTTCCAATCATGCTAAATATTGCTTGCCACCTAAAATCATGCATTCATTTCTTTTAAAAATTAATTATATAAAATGTTTTCTTTTATGTAAAATTGTATGTGTTGGTTAAAATTAAGGATATGAGTGGCTATTATCATTATTAAACAAAAAATTTTCTATTCAAAACTTATTAATCAAAGATTATATATAAAGTAATGTTAGTTATAAATATTTATAAGCTTGCATGTGATGATAGCATTTGATTTGTACTATGAAGTTCTTATCTCCTCTTTTAATATGGATTCACATAGTATTTGCAAGTGTTAGTTCATTTGAAAAAGAACATAAAACTTGCCTAAATCTATTCCTATGCATCTCTATGTTAAGACTTAGGAAGCACCTTCATACTACAAATGTAAATCTTACAATCAAATCAAACATAAATCTCTTGCATGATTCTTCATCCATTTGGTTCTTTTTGTACATTTACATGTATCTAAGAAAAATGGTCTATCAGTCTGGATATTCTAGGCTGCGAGGCTTTAAGTAGCCCCAAGTAGGTCTTATACCTTATGTCCCTGATGTAAAAAATAATGGTGTCGTACTCACTTATAACTTTTATACATGTGGATGTGCATTTAGCTAATGGATAAAAGAGTCCCTCTTTTCTACATAAAAAAGACATGCATTCATGGAACATCCAAATTTTCAAACCACATTTCTTTGCATTCATCATCAAAGTGTGCTAAGATTTGCATTGCATGTACAGGTATGCTTAGGATTATTCATATGCATGGTATACATGATGAAAAGAAATGAATGGGTGTGTGTTATGTGTTAGCAATCCACCCTAACTAATCTTAAGATGTCTTTCTTATTGAATAAAGCTATTTAGAGTAAATCTAAACTTAGGATTAATTAAAAAATACATAATAAATCATTCACCAAAGGAAATTCATTAATCAATCTACCTTAGAAATGCTTTAAGGTAGAAATGAAAGAGAGTTCTACTCTCTTTTCTTCTCTTCACAACATTTAGTCATTAAGTGTAGATTCATTCAAACCAAATCAAATCACCAAATTAAAATTGACAAGTCAACTAAACCACTTAAAATGAAATCACCATCTAAGTTGAATCTCTCACACTTAGAAAATTTCAACCCTAAAACCTAGCTAGGGCATGCTACACAAGACTTAAATGACACAAACATTAGGCTAAGTCACCATTTCTAGCTCTATTTTAGTGTGGTGCATGGTTTGAAGTAATTTTTCTTTGTAATATAATGTTTTTAGACTGGATGTTAGGTTGTATTAACATAGACTGGATGGTAGGGCAATCTGAATCTAATCATGTCTTCTATAGGGGATTGTGCTTAAGAGGCATTATAATAAAAATATAAATTCTATTGCTATGTAGGTTGCTTATACCCCTAAGCATAATCAAAACTAGGACTGGTGGGCTTGGTTACCCATGTGTGGGGTGCTAAGTCCAAATTATTCTTATAACTACTTGGGTTATGTGGCATGTTTAGCTAACCTTTATTTTGTAGGTTTAGTTAGATTTGATTTTCTCATTTTGATGTAAATTTTTCAATTAAGTTTTGGAGCAAGTGTTATGGGGATTAGGATGAACATTGTTCATAATACTATGTCTTATGTACCATGTGAGGCCTTGGAGCAAGCTACATCTCAAGATAACCCAAAAGAAAGAAATGGAGCAAATCAAGATGAACGCATGAAGGACAAGGAGTGAAGAATGGAAGATGAAGAATAAAGACCCCCCATAACACTTGTAATTTCATAATTGTAATTATTCATTTGTAATCCAGGTTATATAAGGGTAAAGCTTGGCTACCCATTTTCCTCTTTCGGGTTGGCGATGGGAGCTGACCACATCGGACACTTACTCTTTTATGCTAATATTATAAATTTATTGATGTTATATTTATGATTGTCCAATTAGGATGGCATGATTTTCTAGTTTTTTTAATTGCTTGATGGTTGTTGAATTTCCTAGATGCAATTAGGCTCTTAGGGAAAAATAAATTTTTTATCCAATTAATAAACTCAAAATTAAACTAAATAATTCATAACTTAAAGCCTAGGACATAAATCAAGATAATAAAAAATTTAGCAACCCCTTATCTAGATGTTTTGCATCTCATATCATGCATAAATCATATTGCTTCACTCTTGCTAATGGAAGGTTCCAACCTTTGCCAAAGAAAATGGCTTAACCTTTGATAGCCATGGTGGAAACACACTCCCTTCCTTAGGATCTAATTAACTACGAGGGCTTACCTCCATAGGGAACTTAACAAACCCGATTTAAAATAAACCTTACTTTACTTTTCCATGTAAAGTAAGGGAAAGGTCTCTAGTACATTCAAAGATCCATTGTCCTTCGGAGTCCTTATTAGGTGTTTAGGTCCATTGTAGGATGGTGACTTCTATCTCTTGAGATAGTACATTATTCTTCAATGTCATGCCCGATCACCCTAATAAGTACAACTGTAGATCTACGTGGTGTCCCAACCCCACCAAACATCCAAAATAAAACACCACATATTTTTCTAGCGACTCCACTAGAGATGGTTCCTCTCACCATCTTTGGTAAATGATCGTTATCTCCAAGTATTGTTATTAGATTTGTATTTCATATAAGTCTAAGACTATCCTTCTTTTCTATTGGCACTTACGTCATTTCATTTTTAAGCTAAGCTAGCCAACATCCTTTAGGTTTTAGGACCTCACTCCATGTAGGTCTTAAAACCCCTGTTGGGTCCCCCAATAGGTGACAATAAAATTTAATTAAAAGAGATGACTAAAGTCCTTTTTCTTACCATCTCTACAGTAAGGTAAAGTTCGCTCCACAAATAAGAAAAATAAATTCTTTATAAAAATATCACTTTTCAAAAGCACTTTCCAAAAAGTTTACATAATAAAATACTTGCACAAGAACTTTTCACAAAATATATATAATACCCTCTAACAATCTTCAAGATTGTTACATGTAGATATTTTCAAAATCAAAATAAAAAATCATCTTTTCAAAAGCACATATTCAAAATGACATCCTCATTCAATATACCCAAATTTATTGAATGAAGGTTTCATTTACAAAATCATTTCATAAAATAGAAACTCCATTTAATATATCTTACATATGTTGAAGATTGGAGTTTCTCTCCCTTTTCAAAGAGCACATATTTAAAAATGAACATTTTCATTCAATATACCCAAATTTATTGAATGAAGGTTTCATTTCCATATAAAATCATGTCATAAAATAGAAACTCCATTCATTATATCTTACATATGTTGAAGTTGGAATTTCTTTCCTTTTTCAAAAAGCACAAAAATTGAAGATAAGCATCTTCATTCACTATATCTAAATTTGTTGAATAGAGATTTCATTTTCAAATAAAACACCATTTGAAACTCCACTCAACACATTCCACATGTGTTAAGTTGGAATTTCCTTCTTTTCAAAAAGCAATAATCACACATAAAAATTTCATCTTTAAAAAATAAAGTATGATTGACTTCCATTTTTCATACCCAAACTTATTAAATGGAGATCTCATTTGCAAAGAATCATAAAAAGCAAAATACATTAGAATTCCAATTGACATACCCAAATTTGTTAAATGAGAGTTTTATTTTTAAAAATAAAATTGAAAATAAATTGGATTCTATTTAACACACCATATTTGTTAAATATAAAACCCCCCTTTTTCAAAATGAATTTGGACTTTACTTAGCATACACAAAGTTGCTAAATTGAAGGTCCCATTTTAAAAAAAAAATAAAACAAAAAATCAAACACATTTGGACTTTATTTACATACAAATTTGCTAAGTAAAGATCCCATTTTCAAAAATCGAAACAAAATTCAAAACACATTTGGGCTTTATTTAGCATAAACAAATTTTTTAAGTAAATATCCCATTATCAAAATCAAAACAAAAATTAGATTTGGGCCGTATTTAGCATACACAAATTTGCTAAGTAAAGATTCCATTTCTAAATTCACACATGATATACATCATGGGAAAACATTCAAAAACAAAATTGTTTTCAAACATCTTATCTAGCATACCCAAATTTGCTAAGTGAGTAATCCCAAAATCAAATCTAACAATAAATCAAATGACCCTCTAATTAACATACTCAAAATTGTTAAATAAAAGGTCCCCAAACATAAAAGTTGAATTCAAATATGAACCAATGGAAGCATTAGAAGTCTCTCCCCAAAATATTTTGAACCCATTCAACATACATAAATTTGTTGAATGTGGATTCTAAACTTAAATAAACTCAAAATCTCTCCTCCAATTTATTCAAAATCTCTCCTAAATTCAATGAGCCCCACTTAACATATTCAAATTGTTGAGTGTGTGTTCAAACTTTAAATCAATTCTAAAAATCAGCAGAATACCAAGACAAAAAATTTGATTTGAGTTTCTTTCCAATAATTGCATAGTTCCAATTTAGTCTTAGTTAGCTTTTTCTCAATTCAGTATAGTGAAAATGGATTCTCAAAAGTATGTTTTCACCTTCCTCCTTTGGGATGGATGTGGCCTTGGATCGGGCCAGCCTCTCCCCAAACTAATTTTGCTCACCTGATACACTTTGGCCAAGGATTCAAGAGGGCTAGGATCACTTGTGAGGGGGCAACCCTCACCACTGTCAGCAAGAATATGGTGGCTAGGTAGAAGCTAGTCATCCA
Organism: Cymbidium sinense; assembly: GCA_021442155.1. Classification (NCBI taxonomy): domain Eukaryota; kingdom Viridiplantae; phylum Streptophyta; class Magnoliopsida; order Asparagales; family Orchidaceae; genus Cymbidium; species Cymbidium sinense. Next base: position 64,647,012 of record CM038229.1, on the reverse strand, counting down.
TATTAAGATGCCCTCAGATTCTGAATTTCTCTCACTTGAAGGGAGGCGATAGAAGTTCTTAGGTGCGGTTCTAGTGCCTGCCGGTTGTTTGTCACTACCCGGTCAGGCTAATACCCACTCATTGGCTTCCTTTAAGGGGAAGGCTACCCTGAATTTAGGGATAGTCTCTCCTACCTTTGAGGTAGGGTCTAGCTCCCGTATTGCTCCACCAAACTGAACCTAGCATCATAATATGAGCCGTAAGATCAAGCACCATCATGTGTGCATTGCCAAAGAGATGGAGACATTCTATCACATTACAGTAGAGGAGTCACCAAGGGTAGTTTCTCTTTTGCTTACTCAGAATAAGTTCCACCCTATTTTCAGTTCTGAAGGGGAGAAATATGTCAGGAGGATAATAGTTTCACCTCCACCTCCAATTCATTATAAGGCAGCTATCAGAGATAGGAGGAGATCATATGTTGGCCTTAAGGTAATTTTGAACCAAGTTGGCAGGGCTTATGGACGATCAGAGTCCAATGCCTAGTCTGATCTACGCTCAGTTATCCCTCGCAGTGTAGGTGCGTAGATTTGATAGGAGAGGGCCAGAGAGGCCTGAGTATCAGTGCACATTACTAACAGAGAAAGGCAAAGATATGCTAGGCAGGCAGTAGCCTCTGCCATCATAGATTTCCTTGATTGGCGTACTACCCATGCCAATCACACTGATAGTATTGTATTGAGCGGTACAACCCATCATGGGAGGAGAGCCCTAGTATAGAGAGAGTCAGTGTTGTCTCCATCACACCGCTCTACTCCATGTCTGCCATCACCAGTGCAAGTTCAATCTTCTATAGTTCCATCCAAAGCCATGAAAGCAGCATCAAGAGAGAAGAAAGCCCCACTGGTGATCCAACTATGGCCAAGGAATCCCGCTTCATCTATGATACCTACTTAGGTGAGGGTGAGCTCTCCTGCTAGACCTCCTACTTTAGTTACGATGAAGAGAAACTACTGACCTCATAGCATCGCAGTTGTGCCATCACCACCACCCCCTCAGCAGATCATAGATATAGCAACAATAGAGGGAGAAAGAGACAGTTCTGTTGTCCCCATGGCGATAGATCCCCTTATGGGTAGTACTCCATCCATAATAGTTGACAGCCATGAGCACATGCCCTCCAGTGAGTATAGCCCTCACAACACTTCAGTAGTAGGGGAGGTTAGGTGTATCTCTATTCATGAGCATGATCCCACACTGGTCAGCCACGAGCATTTATTCCTGCATAGTTAGACCGCTCCTTGGATGATATTGTGGTACAGTATCTTACTAAAAAGAAAGAAATCCTAGGGTATGATTGGCCTGACCTCAAAGAGGAGAAGGTTAGATTTGACCCCAATGAAGATGATTTGTTGGAAGACTTAGCAGAGGTGCATATGATGGATACTAGAGGTTCTCTCTTTCGGGATCACCAGAGTTCGAAAGGTGTTGTGGTCGAACAAGACGATACAGCCTATTCGACTAAACACCTCCTTCAACAACTCAAATAAAAAGATGAGTAGATTGATAAAATGGGATAGAGAATTGAAGTTTTGCTAGTGGTAGTTCTAGCACTTCAGAACCAAGCTCCAGTAGTACATCCAACCATTGTGGACACTAGTTAGCCTGAGTTGTTGCATGTCCTGGATTAACACAAGAGTTCGCCTCCAATAGAGTAGGGCAGTACTAACTTATATAAGAAGGTAGTGGATAGTACCTCCATACAAGAAAAAGATATCAAACTCTTGGTTGAAAAACAAGTGAAAGAAGAGCTAGCACAAGCCGAGTTGGTTCATCAGTTTGAAAGGGTAGACCTTACCCAAAGGAATTCAATGCTATCCAATATCCTAATGGTTTTGTGCCTCCTTCTTTCAAAAGCTTTGATGGCAGTAGGAAACCTCGACAACATATAGTGCACTATAGGGCCAACTGTTGCAAGACTGGTGGTAGTGATGCGTTATTGTTCTGTCTCTTTGTTAGCAGTTTAGTAGGAATAGCTTTTGATTGGTACGCTGAACTCCACAATGATTCAGTGAAATCTTTCACTGAGTTGGAGCAACCCTTTGTTAAGAGCTTTACTACAGCTCAACAAAGGGTAATTGTGGGCGATCTCATTGTAGCATAACAACACTCCAGTGAGTCCCTCATTGATTATATTCTTGGATGGCAAAATTTAAGCATGAAATGCAAACCATAACTATCTAAACAACATACTATTGAAATTTTTTTATTAAAGAATATTCATGACCCTGTCACCTTCATTCTTAATTTTTTCATTATTAAGACATTTGAGAAGCTAATCAATAAGGAGTCTAGTCTACAAGGAGAGGCTAAATAGTTGCCTTTTCAAGATCAGTCATTAAATTTAATGCTGCAGAAAGCTTATGAAAAGAAGTCAGGGATAGTAGTAGCATTGGATAAAGGGAAGCAACTAGCCAGAGATCAATATGAGAGACCTCAACATCAGCAACCTTCGCTTCCACCTCCTTTACCATCTCCTTGGTCATCTTATTGACCACCATAGTAGCCTCCATGACCTTCACCAACTCCTCCTTAGCCATACTCTCAGCAGCAGTATACATACCCGCCCAAGGTAACTATCATCCACCTACTCTTTTGGATAAATTAAATAAAAATTATTCATTTAGAAGGAAGGTAGTCAGGAAAATCTTTTAGAACCTCTTAAATAAACTTAATTTTCAACCACCTAAGCTTAGGAAGCTAAAGGAAGTGGGCAAGAGTAATTATCCTAACTTTTTCCCCTACCACCGCATGCTAAGCCATGTTTTGGAGGATTGCTTTATATTTTAGGACTGTCTTGAGCATAGCTACAAGGTAGGTTCCATAGCTATCCCTAAGGAATACCTAGTGGAACAACCATCCAGTTCTATTAGGGTAATCTTTGGGGATACCGTGATCCTCTCAAAATGAAAGAAGATTGGGATATCTCTTTATCTTGAATCTCTAAAAGATTATTTTTAAAATCTAGAAACTTTCCTTATAGGTGTGTGAGGCAGCTTGAACTTCCAACATCAAGAAAGGTTCTCAAGTTGCCAAATATAACTTGGGTAATGTAGGAACTCAACACCAGTAGCAGCAGCCTATACTTGCCCGGGATAGCCAAGTAGTGCAACCACCGACTGAGTCCAGCCTCCATTCCACCGTTGTAGCTACTACTTCAACCAAAATTTCTACTTCAGCTAGTTCTTCTTCTAGTAGACATCTTATATTAGCAGATGAGGGCATCAAATCCTTCACCCCACTTACTTTACAAGATTTCTACTATATACCTCCTTTTAAATCTAAGAAATTGAGGAATAAAGCTAGTTTGAATTACATCTGTGCCACTTCTGATGGGTTATCTAATTATACTCCTTTAGAAAACTCTTCAAGTCTTGATAATTATAACAACTCTGATCATCCTATTTCTGATTCAAAAATGAACTTTCCTTTTGAATGGTATGGGTTCACCTCTTGAGATAGACTTGGAATCATCTGATTTTGAGGGTCCTATAGGTGAAGTTGTAGGTATGCCTAACGAGTAGGTAGAACCTTCCACTAAACCACCATAAGAGGTTACCGAAGTTAACCTCCATAGTGGAAAGGTTCTACCTCCTAGGGAAGCACCTCAAGATAAGGGAAAATAAGTCATTAGTACCAACAAGCTAGAAGCCCTAGCACAAGATGCTCCACCTATGGATATGCTTGTGGAGGATCAGCCCAAGAATTTCTACAATCTCCTCACTCACCTAAGAAAGTTTCTAGCTAAACTAAGAATATATGATTCCCTTGTCATATATAAAGAGATGAAGGAATCATTAATCAAGGCACTTCTTGATCCAAAAATATGTTTAGCTCAGCTGACCATTATTGGACAAGAGGCAAATTATTCAAGAGAAGCCCAAGGAGTCACATTCACTAATGAAGACCTTCTTCTAGGGGATATGGATCCCAACCATCCCATCTACATCACAATGGATATGGGCAGATTCAGACCTTCTAGGGAGTTAGTTGATCTAGGTGCATCAGTGAACATTATGAGCCTAGAAAACTCGCTTATTTGAAGATTGACATCTCTGAACTTCGAGGAGATCAGATGATATTGAGAGGAATCAATGAATAGGATGATAGGGCTTTAGGTTCCATAATTTTACCTTTGGAAATAGGCGACTGGAAGAATAAAGCCAAGTTCTATATAATTAATTTGAATACATCATTCACTATTTTGTTCAGTAGGCCTTGGATATACCAGAACAAAATGATTCCATTCTCTCTTCATTAGTGCATCAAGTTTCAAAAAGATGGAATCGAATACTATGTCAAAGGAGATGAAAAACCATTCTCAATTAAAGAGCTCAAAATATATGAAGATGTGATCTACTATCTTCCTCAAAATCAAAACACCTTTTGTCATGAACTTGGTCAAAGTTCAAATACAAAAGAAAAAGAAAAAGAAGAAAAGAAAAAAGAAAAAGAAAATGAAATGAAGAAAAAAAGTACAAGGGAGCAAAAAAAGGACACTGAGGAAGAAGTAGACTCGCAAGTTACATTCCACCCACAGTTCATTTTATGTGATTGTGTGTAGTTAGTGTTGGTGTTGTGTTGCCAAAGGATAGGACACCACTTGGGTTCCTTACACCAAATCTAAACACATGTTGGTGGATTTTCAAGCGAAGATATTTCTAACTAATATGAAGAGATGGAATTTGAGATGAAAGAAATTTTATTGATAATTATTTTCAAACAAGATTTTTTGATAGTATTTCTTGAGGTAGATCCCATTGATTAGAAGCATAGGGCGCTCTCCCTTACAATTTACAAGCTGATAAGATCCTTTTTGGTAGGTCTTCTCTAGGGAGAAAGGGCCTTCCCAAGTGGGTTCAAACTTGCCTCCCATCTTTTGAGGGGAAACAATTGGTATCTTTAAAACTAAAATAAGCTCCCCTACTTGAAAAATTGTAGGAAGGACCAACTTTTTATGAGCTTGAATTATTTTGGCTTTATACAACTAGAGGTTCTGGCATGCCCGGAGGCATCTCACGTCTAAACCTTTAAGCTCTTCTAATCGCAACTTGGTGTTCTACTCAATTATGATTTTACTACCCACAGTTATCCTTAATGATGGGAGTTAGACTTCTAATGGTAGAATGACTTTAAACCCATACACTGAGGAGAATGGGGTAGATTGAGTTCGAGTCATGTATGTAGTGCAGTAAGCCCACAATGCTTCAACTAACTGCTCATGACACTATTGCTTGTTATCATTGAGTGTCTTCTTTAATATCTGGATGAGAGTTTTATTAAAGGCTTATGCTAAGCCATTTTCCCTCGGGTAATAGATGGTAGAATATCTCTAATCTATGCTATGTCTTCAAGCAAAGCTATTGATTTTAGAGCTCTTGAATGCAGTATCATTATTGGATATAATTTGTTGAGGCACTCTGAACCTATATATGACATGGATCCTAAAAAGTTGGGGCACATGTTGAGTTGTGACCTCTCCGAGTGGGATTGCCTTCACCTACTTGGAAAAGTAGTCAGTGGCAGCTAGAATGAACTGATGATCCTTAAAAGATGGAGGATCGATTAAACCCACAATGTTGGTACCCCAACCCTCAAATGGCCATGAGGCTAATGTAGGATGTAGAATGTTGGGTGGTTGGTGTAGGACCACCGTACACGACATTCGGCATTTCATATCCATGTAGTCGTGATCATCGAAGGTTAGTATCCTAGTCTTTTATCTTGGCTTTCATATGTGGATTGATGTGGTCTACATAAACTTGAGTGTACCTTGGTCATGATCTTATGGGCTTCATGTTTATCTAAACAACATTACCACATATGATCGAAGGATCCTCAGTACAAAGTGTCACCCAAGAGAGCGTATGAGAGGGCTCTCTGGTTCACCTGATGGGCTAATGACTTCTCTTGAGATAGTTTGCTTATATTTAGATAATCCATGAATAGTTTCCTCCAATCCAACTCCTCGCCCTTCTTGGCAACGATAACCTCCCCTTCAAGAGAGAGTCTCTTGATGAGTTCAACATCAATAAGGGATAAGACTTGTCTATGTTGGACCCTTATTGGTATGGACTCATCTTCCAGATATGTCAACTCTTTGGCAAACTTGGTAAATGCATATGCAACGTTGTCTCTCCTTGAGGAATATTGTAAATGGTAATCTCTAGGATTTTGGCTAGCAACTCCATGGTATACTTATGGTAATGATGGAGCTTAGGATTTAGGACTTTTTAAGACCCAACAGTAATTTGGTTGATAACTAATTGAGAATCCCCGAAGATGTTGATGCTCTAGACACATAGTGTAATGGCTAACTCCAGACTAGTAATCAGAGTCTCATATTCAGTTTCATTGTTGGTGCATGGATTGGATAAATGATATGAGAATCTCATCACATCTCGGTCCAGAGTTAGAAGAACTATTCCCACCCCTACCTCTCCTGGAAGAGTGGATTGTGGTTCTTCTTCTTTTTTAAAAGGAAGCCGCACCATCAAAATACATCTCTCAGTGGTGAATGCTAGTGTCCCCTAAGTTCATGATTTGTTCATCGAGGAGGTCATCACTAAGCGAGGAATCAGTAGGAAGTGGGTGTGATGCTAAGAAATATGCTAGTGATTATCCTTTCACTGCACAAAGGGGGACAAAAGTGATGTCAAACTATGATAAAATCATCGACCAACGTGCCAATTGTCTGGATAGCATCAGATGTGTTATGAGATATTATAGTGGATTGATCTTAGAGATCAGATTCACCTTGGGAAAGCATATAATTCCATAGCTTTTGGGATGCAAAGAATAATGTTGGGTAGTGCTTTTCAATAGGTGGGTAGTTTTCCTCAATAAGGATTAGATGATAATTGAGATAGTAGAGTTCATTCTCTTTCCCTTCATCATTGGTTTGGGCCAACAAAGTGCTGAGGGAGTTGCCTAATATGATAGTATATAGTATGAGCAGCTTGCCTAGGATAGGGCTGCTAGAACTGGTGACGTCATCAAGTAGTGCTTGATGTCTTCGAAAGCATGTTAGCACTTATCATCCCACTTGAACTTAGCATCCTTTTTGACAAGGGCTGAGAATAGGTGGCATCTTCCTGATAGGTTGGAAATGAAGCGTCTTAGATATGCCAACCACCCTTGGAATGATCTAAGTTGAGTTAGACTTTTAGAGGGTGGCATTTCTAATATTGTCTTATTCTTCTTCAGATCGATTTCTATTTCACGGTGCCAGAAAACAAACCCAAAGAGTTTCCCTAAAGCTACTCCGAATGCACACTTCAGGGGATTCATTTTAAGGTTGGATTGCCTTAACCATTCAAAAACTACTATCAAGTCAAAGAGATGGTATTCCTTTTCTTTACTTTTGACTAAAAGATCATCAATATAATATTCAACCTGATGATGAATAAGTTCGTTGAAGATCTGAGTCATGGCCCGCTGGTATGTAACATCAATATTTTTAAGGCCGAATGGCATGACCTTATAATAATAGATTTTGATCGGGGTTTAAAAAGTAGTATTTTTCTTATCTTTAGGGCCATCTTAATTTGGTTGAAGCCAGATGACCCATCCATGATAGAGAATGTTGCATGAGATAAGGCAATGTCCACCATCAGCTCTAATATTGGTAGTAGAAATTCATCTTTAGGACATGCCTTATTCAGATCCCTATGATTGACACATATGTGAATTTGGCCTTTCTTTTTCTTAACTGGAATGACATTGACTAACCAGGTAGGATATTTCTCTTTCCTAAGAAAACCAACATCGATAAGTTTCTTGATTTTAGAAATAATCTGTTGTTCAATGTCTAATCGCATGCATCTAGGAGCTTGCATGATGAGGTTAGCATTAGGATCTATTGCTAGTTTATGGACTGCTACATCAGGAGATAAATTGGAAATTTATTCATAACTACATGCAAAGCAGTCCTTAAGCTTAGTCAATAGCTTAACTAAGTCATTGGTTTCTTCTTCATTCAATAAGGAATTAATGTATGTCGGGCGTGGATCTTCTTTTGTTCCTATGTTGATTTCTTTAAGTTCATCGATGGTTGATATGATTTGTTCTTCAAATTCTGGCAATGCATCTTTGACTTCAAGCTCATTTGGATCATCTAAAGTTTCTAAACACACCTCTTCATATGAGTTAGCATGATTTGAAAAGAACCTATCAAACTCCAAATGATTGGTGATGACTAGGCAATGGTTGTCATCATCGACTAGACCTAATATGCTGAATCCTAGTCTTGGTCTTTATTATGGATGTCTTCTTTGGTTGCCCCATAACCTTTCAAAGTAATCCAACTTATGTTTAGATAAAGTATGTGGTATTAAACCCTTCTTTATCAAATTAAGAACACAAGGCGAATACCAATCAAAAGGCAATTGTATTAGATCTTTATATGAATCATCACCAAGTTCTACATTAGCTTCCTAACTTGAGGATGATGCTCCCAATAAAAACATCTTTGGCTTGACTTCTATGGATGACTTGGGGCCTCCTTAACTACCAAGCTCTCAACTTTCTAAGAGGAAAGTGGGGTTACAACTAAAGTTCTCAACTATTTTCTTACTATTCTACATAATACTGACTTGAATATATTCATGCTTTGCTTGGAGGCTTGGCCTTCATTATTGTTTGGCTTGAGTGCCACTTCTAATGGGACCCATTGAGATAGATTGATTAGTGTGCTAACCACATGAGACTCATCATCCAAACTATATTTTAAGTCTATGTGGATAGTGGGGGTACTCCTATGAGCTGGAACATAACTTCTACTCGCTAGCCACCAGCAAGGATGTCTTAAGCATTTAGAATTGCCTTTGGATCTACTCTTCCTCTACTTGGTGGGGGTCGAGCCACCCTACCCATGTGTTCATATGGAGGAATGAACTATGGGTGGTATCTAACTTCAAGCTTTACTTCTTCCTCTGTCTATTTCTCGCTCACTTGTATTTTCACTTTCTTTTTCTTTTTCTTTTATTTTTTTTAACTTTGACCATGTTTGCGAGAATAGACATTTTGATTTTGAGGAAGATAGTAGATCGCATCCTCATATATCTAAACCTCTCTAACTAAAAATGGCTTCAAGTCTCCTTTGACGCAGTATTCGATTCCACCTCTTTGGAATTTGATGCACTAATGTAGAGAGGATAAAACTATCTTATTCTCATGTATCCAAGACCTACCAAGCAAAGTAGTGAAAGATGTATCCGAATCAATTATATAGAACTTAGCTTCTTTCTTTCAGTCATCTATCTCTAATGGCAACACTATGGAGCCTAAAGCCCTCTCACCTTGCACATTGAATCCTCTCAACATCATCCGATCTCCTTAGAGTTTAGAGATGTCAATCCTCAGGTAGGCAAGAGTCTTTACACTTATAATGTTCACTGATGCACCTAGATCAACTAACACTCTGGAGAGTCTGAATCTGCCCATATCCATTGTGATGTAGAGGGGACGGTTGTGATTGATTATCCCTAAAAGAAGGTCTTCATCGGTGAATGTAACTCCATGGGCTTTTCTTGAATAACATACTTCCTCTCTAACAGTGGTTAGCTAGGTTAAGCATATTTCTAGATAAAGAAGAGCCTTGATTAATGACTCCCTCATCTCTTTGGATAAGACAAGAGCATCATATATGCTTAGCTTAGCTGGCAACTTTCTTAGGTGAGTGAGGACATTGTAATCAACTTTAGGCTGGTCCTCCATAAGCATATTCGCAGGTGGAGAATCTTGTGGAGGGGCTATACGTTCAATTGAACCAATGACTCACTTACCCTTATCCTGAGGTGCTACCCTAGAAGGTAGAACTTTACCACTATGGAGGTTGACTTCTGTGACTTTATGAGATGGTTTAGTTAAAAGTTTTACCTGTTCATTAGGTCCACCTATAACTTCTCCTACGGTATCATTAGAGTTGGATAACTCAAAATCAATCTCAGTGGGAAAACCCAAGAGATTCTAAAATGGATAGTCCATTTCTAAATTAGAAGAAGAATGATCAAAACTAAAGTTATTATTAATTTGATGGGAAGAGCTTTCTATAGGAATAAATTCAAGCAAATCATCAGAAGTGAAACAAATGTAAGTGGAATCAACTTTCTTCATTGATTTCTTAGATTTGGATGGAAGTACAAAGTATAAATCAAGTAAAGTAAGCAGAGTAAAGGATTTGGCACCCCCTCTACTGATATAATATGATTGTTAGAAGAAAAGTTGACTAGAGGAATCAGAGTAATGCGTGGAAAAGTGCTAGAACCAATCGGTTGCGATTACACTATCCGCAAGTGGAGGCTATCTGCCGGCCGGGCTCCTACATCACTCAAGTTGTCCTTAGCAACTTACAAACCTTCCTTGGAGTTGGAGGTTTGAGCTGCCTCAGGCACCTGCAAGGGTAGTTTTTAGATCTTATAAATAATTTTCTTGGAGGTTCGGGATAGGGAAATATTCCAACCTTCCTTTGTCTTAAGAGGATAACATGTATACCCAAGGATTACTCTAACATAAATGCAAGGTTGTTTTAATAGGTATTCTTTGGGGATGACGATGCCACCCGGCTTGTAGCTACGCTTAAGCCAGTCATTAAAGGTAAATTAATCTTCTATGACATGGCCTCACATGTTGTGGTAGGGGCAATAGTTTGGATCATGGCTCTTGCACACTTATTCTGGCCTCTTAGGCTCTAGTAACTGGAAATTAGGCTTCTTTAAGAGATTCTTAAAAATATTCCTAACTACCTCCCTCTTGAATGAATAAGGCTTATTCAGTTATCAACACGAATAGGTAAGTAATAGCTACCTAGTGACGGGTAGGAATACTACTACCGAGGATGCTAATGAGGAGGCGGCAGTGGTGGCCATTGTGGCAACTGAGGTGGTCGATATGATGACTAAGGTGGTGGCAGAGGAGGTGACAAAAAATCCTATTGAGCTCGAGGCCTATCTAACTAAACCTTAGCTAGCTGCTTCCCCTTATTATCTATTGTGACTACCCCTAACTTCTTCTTAAATGCCTTCTGAGATTTGGTCTTAGATGATTGGTCTTAGAAAGGTAGCTATTTGGCTTCATCTTATAGACTAGCCGCATTTGTTGATTAGTTTCTCAAATGTTCTGAATGGAAAACCCTTGAGCATGAAAGTGACCGAGCCATGGATGTTCTTCAGGAGAATCTCTATGGCATGTTGTCCAGACAATTATGGTTCACATTTCATACTCAGGTCTTTTCACTTGAGAATGTAAACAACAAGGGACTCGTTGGGATTTTGCTTTGCTAAAATGAGGTCACCTATAATAACCCTTTACTGACCAACAAACCTTCTAATGAAGAGGTGCTCCAACTAAGTAAATGTCTTTACTGAACCATTGGGTAGTTTGGCATACCAGTCAAATGCAACACCCGCTAAATTGCTAATAAACAATCTGAAAAGAAGGGCGTCACTACCTCTGGTGTTGCAACAACTGACCCTAAAATGTGCAATATTTTGGCGAGGTTTCCCATTGACATTAAAGATTTTGAAAGAATGAGGCATGAAACCCTTAGGATATTAGACCCCATCAAATTTCTCAGGGTAGTGTCTACCCTTTGGAATAAATAAGCCACCTCGGGCTTGTTCCAGCGCTTTCCTCACCTATTGTTCCACCATGTGCTTGATATCCTTCTCATGCATGGAGGTACTATGCACCACCTTCTTATGCAAGCTACCATTATCCTGATCTACTAGAGAAGTGCTCTTGGGCTGATCTAGGATGTGTGCTAACTCAGGATGATCTACCTCTATCAGTATATGCTACAGGGCTGAGGCCTGGTTTTGGAGTGCATGGATGACTACTAACAAGTCTTCCATCCTTTTCTCCATCCAGTTGATTTGATCATCCTTCTATCTAATTTATTGAAGAAGGTTCTAGGTTGAATGGACATCATCATCTTCTTTAACCTTAATAGCTTCCTGATTCTACTGGTCTCTATTGAGGGAGCTCCTATTATTGAGCATGTGGACTTCGATTGAGTCCTCCAATAAATCATCCTCATCGATGATGAAACTGACCCTTCCCTCCTTATAATCAGACTGATCGCTTCCTAGGATTTCCCTCTTTTTTGCAAAATATTATGCTAGAATTTCATCCAAGGAATGATCTAACTACACTGGTACAAACACTCATTACTGATAAGTAGTAGGGCTATGTTCACTAACAAAAATGCATCTGACACTGCTTGCCATTAGAGTGCTATCTTTGGGAAGACTATGCTCGCTATAAGATACATGCTCATGACTGACTGCTGATGGAGTGTTGTCTCGATAGGGATCTACTGCCATAATAATTATGGAACTATCGCCCTCCCCTTCTACTACTACTGCTACTGCCAACTATGGTGGGGGTGGTGGAATGACTATGTCACTCTTAGGTTGCCATCTTCACCATAGTTGAAGTGGAAGGCCAAGAAGGAGAGCTCGACCTGACCTTAATTGGTGGAGTAGATGGAATGGGACCCTAAAGATATAGCTGGATCACCAATAGAGCTTTCTTCTCCCCTGATGCTGACTTATGTGCCTAGGAGATGTTGGAACATGTATTGAAGAAGGTAGACAATGAGCAGTGCTATGTGGTGGAGACATCGGCTGCAGTTCAATAAGAGCTCTCCTCCTACGATTGACTATGTATGTGAGTACTATACTATTAGTATGGTCAACTCTGGTAGCCTACCAACCTAAGAAATCTATAAGATTGAAGGCTGCAGACTACCAAGCATACCTCCTCCTCTCTCTTCTATCTGCCTGCACTACCACTCAGGCTTCTATGTATCTGGCTCTATGTATCTGATCCTTGACACTCTTAGACATCAAATACCACCAAACTTCGAGCATCCTTGGACTCTTTCTATGGGGAAATAATTGACTATAATTTGGCATAAGGCCTCCTACTCTCCCTAGTCGGTACCTCATAATAAGTTGGTGGTGGAGGCGATATTACAATCTTCCTATAGTCCTCTTCTCCATCTAAGCCTAAGAGGGGATATAATCTATTACCACTAAGTAGGGTGGAGACCTCCCGGGGTGAACCCACTTCTGCAACATGGGATGCTACCTCTACCTCTACAACTGCTGGCTCATGATGCCTCTTAACATTTTGGCTCTTATTATGGCACTGAGTGAGGGTGAGTTGAGTAGGGCGAGAGCTGGAACCAACCTCGAAGGTAGGGAAGACTATCTCGGAGACCAAGATAGCCTTCCCCTTTGAGGGGACCAATGAGGAGGTGTCAGCCCTCGTTGGGCAACAGGATGAACAACTAATGGACCAGACAGGGGAACCATTGACACTACACGTGCTACCACTAGAATTGAAACTAATTATGCTGAAGCTATTGCTCTCACTATGGGGACCTCTACTACCTTCCTCTTTAGTGGAGGGAACTCAGAGTTAGAAGGCATGTCAAAGCTACTAAGTGGCATCTGTCCCACCACCTCCTCCTTACTGACTATCATGAGGATAGTTCCCTCATAAGTAACATGGACAGCCTTGAATCTATGACCAAACTGAATCAAACATGTAGTGGTCAAGGAGAGCTTGTCCTGATCCAGGGCCAAGTCAAGGCCGGACGAGATGGAGAATAGGTAATTCTTGATGTATTCGAAAGCATGCTCACACTTGTCATCCTACTTGAACTTGGAATCCTTTTTGACAAGTGCTGAGAATGGCTGACATCTTCCCGATATGTTGGATATAAAGCATCTTAGATATGCCAACTGCCCTTAGAATGATTTGAGTTGAGTTAAACTTTTAGGGGGTGGCATTTCTAATATTGCCTTCATCATCTCAAGATCAATTTCAATTCCCTAGTGTCAAAAAACAAACCCAAGGAATTTCTATGAAGCTACTTCGAATGCACACTTCAAGGAGTTCATTTTGAGGTTAAATTGTCTTAACTATTTGAAAACTACTATCAAGTCAAAGAGATGCTCTTCCTTTTCTCTACTTTTGACCACAAGATCATTGACATAGCACTTAACTTAGTGATGAATGAGTTTGCCAAAGATTCAAGTCATAGCCTGCTGGTATGTAGCACCGACATTTTTAAGGCTGTAGGCATGACCTTATAGTAATAGATTCTGATCGAGGATCTAAAAGCAATGTTTCCTTCATCTTTAGGGGCCATCTTTATTTAGTTATATCCAGATAAGCCATCCATGATATGGTTCCTTAAAAAGTGGAGCACATGTTGAGCTATGACCTCTCTGAGGGGAATCGCCCTCACCCATTTGAAAAAGTAGTCAGTAGTAGCTAAGATGAACTGATGACCCTTGGAAGAAGGAGGATCAATCGGACCCACTATGTCGGTACCCCAACACTCGAATGGCCATGAGGCCAGTGTAAGATGTAGAATGTTGGTTGTTGGTGTAGGACCACACCATTTATTTAACATTGGTGGCATCGCCTAGTCATATCCATACAATCTTTGATCATCGATAACCAACAGTATCCTAATCTCTTGATCTTGGCTTTCATCTTCAGACTAGATTGGTTGGCTCCACATAATACTAAGTGTACCTCGGTCATGATTTTACGGGCTTCACACTTGTCTAAATAATGTAAGCACATATGATATAAAGACTGTTGGTATAAGACACCATCCACAAGAGCATAGGAAATTTCTTTCTGCTTCATTTGATGGGATTGAGACTCTCTTAAGGTAGTTTGCCTTTATTTGGGTAATCCATCAATGGTTGCCTCCAATCTAACTCCTCATCCTTCTTAGCAATGGAAACCTCCCCTTCAAGAAAGCACTTTTTTATGAGTTCAATATCAATAAGGGCTAAGACTTGTCTAATTTGGACTTTTATTGATATGGACTCATCCTCCAGACATGCCAACTCCTTGGCAAGCTTGGCTACAACATACGCTATGGCATTCTCTCCTCAAGGAATCTTATAAATGGTAACCTCTAGGATTTGGGCCTACAACTCCATCGTGTACATATGGTAGTGATGGAGCTTGGGCTTTATAACCTTATAGGACCCAACGATTTGGTTTATAACTAGTTGAGAATCCTCAAAGATGTTAATGTTCTAGATGCTTAGAGTAATGACTAACTCTAGACTGACAATCAAAGCCTCCTATTCGCCCTCATTGTTAGTGCAAGGATTGGACAAATGATATGAGAATCTCATCTCATCATAGTCCAGAGTTAAGTGAATTATTCCTACCCCTGTATTGCCTAGAATAGTAGATTATGGTTCTTCTCCTCTTTGAGAGGAAGCTGCACCATCAAAGTACATCTCCCAGCGGTGAATGCTTGTATCTCCTATGTTCATGATTTGTTCATCAAGGAGATCATCACTAATCGGAGAGTGGGTGTTTTACCAAGAAATCTGCTAGCACTTATCCTTTCACCACACAAAGGGGTACGAAGGTAATGTCAAACTACAAGATGATCATGGACTATCATGCCAACAGTCCGAATAGCATCGGCCATGTCATGAGATACTATAGTGGATTGATAATAGAGATTAAGTTTACCTTATGATAAAGCATGTAGTGCTATAGCTTTTTGGATCCAAAGATTAAAGCTGGGCAATGCTTCTCAATGGGTGGATAAATAGCCTTAGTAGGGATTATATGACAGTTGAGGTAGTAGAATATATTTTCCTTCCCTTCTTAATTAGCTTTGGCCAATAAAGCACCAAGGGAGTCATCTAATGTAGCAATGTAAAGTATGAGCGACTTTCCTGGGAATGGGGCTACAAGAACTTGTGGCTTCATTAGGTAATGCTTGATGTCTTTGAAGGCATGCTCACACTTATGATCCCACTTAAACTTGGCATCCTTTTTGACAAGTGCTAAGAATGGCTGACATCTTCCCGAAAGGTTGGATATAAAGCATCTTAGATACACCAACCGCCCTTGGAATGATCTGAGTTGAGTTAAACTTTTAGGGGGTGGCATTTCTAATATTTTCTTGATCATCTTCAGAATGATTTCGATTACCTGGTATCAGACAACAAACCCAAGGAATTTCCCTGAAGCTACTATGAATGCACATTTCAGGGGGTTCCTTTTGAGGTTAAATTATCTTAATTGTTCAAAAACTATTCTCAAGTAAAAGATATGGTCTTTCTTTTCTCTACTTTTGACCACGAGATTAACGACATAGCACTCAACTTGATGATGAATGAGTTTGTTGAAGATTCAAGTCATAACCTGCTGGTATGTAGCACCGACAATTTTAAGGTTGAATGGCATGACCTTATAGTAATAGATTATGATCGGGGTTCTAAAAGCAATATTTCTTTCATCTTCAGGGGCCATCTTTATTTGGTTATATCCAGATGAGCCATCTATGAAAGAGAATACTGCATGAGATGAGGCAATGTCCACAATTAGCTCCAAGATTAATAGTGAAAGTTCATCATTTGTACATGCCTTATTTAAATCCTTAAAATCTACGTATATGTTAATTTGGCCATTCTTTTTCTTAATTAGGATGATGCTGGCTAACCAGGTAGGATATTTTTCTTCCCGGATGAAGTCAGCATCAATTAGTTTCTTAACTTCATAAATGACCTATTATTCTTTATCTAATCGCATGCGTCTAGGAGCTTGCTTGATAGGATTAGGAATAGGCTCTATTGTTAGTTTATGGACTGCTACGTTAGGAGCCAATCCAACCATCTCTTCATAACTCCCTACAAAGTAGTCCTGAAACTCAGCCAATAACTAAGTCATTGGCTTAAATTTTTTTCAATAAAGAACTGATGTATGTCAGGCATGGATCTTCTTTAGTTCCTAAGTTGATTTCCTTGAGATCATCGATGGTTGAATTGATCTTGTCTTCAAACTTTGGCAATGTATCTTTGATTTCAAAATCACATGGATCATCTGAAGTTTCTAAGAACAGCTCCTCATATGAGTTATTGTGATTTGAAAAAAAACTTATTAGATTCTAAATGATTGGTGATGATTAAATAGTAATTATCATCATCAATTGGACCCAATATACTGGATCCTTGTCTCGGTCTTGATTGAGAGCTTTTGCATCTGTTCTTCCATATACTTTCGAGGTAGTCTGACTTGTCCTTTGAGCAAGTATGTGGGATTAACCCTCTATTAAATCTTTATATGAATCATCCTCAATTTCTACATCAACTTCTTGACTTGAGGATGATGCTCCCAGAAAGAACCTCTGAGTCTTCACACCTGTGGAAGACTTAGGGGCTTACTTAACTATCAAACTATCAGTTTTTTAAGAGGAAAGTGGGGTTAGAGCTAAACTTCCCAACTGATGCCTAACTGTTTCACATATAGACTTGGATACACTTATGCTTTGGAGCCCGATCTTCACTATCCGCTCAAGTGTCACCCCTAATCCATTGAGAATAGCGGTGCTAACCATATAAGACTCATCTTATAAACTAGATTCTAAGTCTATATGGATAGTGTACTCTTAGCTACATATCTTATATGGGGCCAAGGAAGTTTTCCACCCCTAGGATAGCCTCTAAACTGGCTTCTTCCTCTGCCTGGTAGAAGTCTAACCATCTTACCCATATGTTTGAATGGAGTAACAAATTGTGGGTGGAATCTAATGTCAGGCTCTACTTCCTCCTCTAAGTTTATTTTTGCTCCCTTTTATTTTCTTTTTCATTTTATTTTTTCTTTTCTTTTTCTTTTTCTCTTTCATTTTATTTTTTTTCTTTTTCTTTTATGTTTAAACCTTGGCCAAGTTTGCAAGAATAGAATTGTTGATTTTGTGGGAGATAGTAAGCTACATGCTCATATATGCTGACCTCATGAAATGTAAATGGATTGAGATCTCCTTTGACACATTAGATAATCTCACCTATCATGAACTTCATACACTGATGTAGAGAGGATGAAAGTATGTTGTTCTTATGTATCCATGGTCTCCTAAGCTAAGCATTCAAAGATGTATCCGAGTCTATAATGTGAAACTTGGCTTCAGTCTTCCAGTCATCTATCTCTAAGGGCAACACTATGGAGCCAAAGGTCTATTGACCTCACTTTTGGAGTGCATATTCAATCTTCCCATCTTAGACTTAGTAGTCTTATAGACTCTAAGACTTCCCTAGTCATAAGAAACTTCTAACAATTAGGTAAATGCTTAACCTAAGCCTAAAGACTTAGAAGGGTTAACCATAGGATTAGGTTATGCCTTAGGGATTAGGATAATCCACCTACCCTACAACCAAAATCCAATCCATGTTCACCTTCTCAAACCAACCCTCAAGTTCAATTCAAACATTAAATTCAAATCCAAAACCAAATGATTGAAGCCCATGATCAAATCCAAACTTGAAACCCTTCCTAAGCCATATGACCTATCCCATGGACTTAGCCAAATATTAATACAAATCATTCCAAAATTAATTGATTTTCTCATAATCAATTTATATCTTCAATTATATTCCTAAATATAAATCAAATATACATTCAAATGATCAAAACTAAATCAATTTAAATCAAAACCCTTCTTAAGCCATAAGGCCTATCCCATGGACTTAGCCAAATATTAATCCAAATCAAGTCAAACTCTATTGATTTTCTCACAAATCAAACATATTTTCAATCATCTTCATAAATTGAAATGAAATATACATTAATGTCATCAAACTTAAATCAAACTAAATCAAAATCCAAACCTAAGCCACACGACTTAAATCCATGGACTTAGCCAAATTTTTTTATTCCAAAACACAAATTCAATTGATTTTCTCATGAATTAATCATACCTTCAATCATATTCACAAATAATAATGAAATCTACAATCATCAAGCCAAACCAAAATCAACTGAAGTCAAACCCAACTTAATCCTTTTGACTTGAAAAGTTCAAATAAACCAAAACCCATTTGAACTCAAGTCAAAAGGATTAAGTTGATACTCTCAATTAATTCAAAATTAACCCAAAATCAAGCCAACTAAATCCAATTGGTCCACTTGACCCAAAGTGGCCAATTTGACCTATTTGAGCCAAGCTCTAATCCTACCCAAATTGGATTGAACCAATCCCATCAAAACCTCCCATCATGATTATTGATCACCCAAACTTAATCAATTATCACAAATTGGGTCAAACTAAGTCAACTTGGTCATTTGACCAAGTCAACCCCTTTACCCATATGAACCCAAATTAGCCAAATTACAACCTAAGCCAAATCCCTTGAAACCTTCAATTAAGCCAAACCAAACCCAATTGGTCCTCTTAACCCAAGTTGACCCAAATTGACCTAAAAGATAAATTTTGGTCAAATCAAAATATAAAGCAAATTAATTGCAACCAATGGCTCAAGTTCATTCCAAATTGATTATTGAACTTGACCAAAGCCATGATTGGACCCAATTAAACCCAATTGACCTACTTAGCCCAAATTGACCTAAAGGTTCAAATTGGCCTAAATTAAAACCAAATCCAAATTAATTGAAACCAAAGCATACAATCATCTTCAATTGGTTAACTAAACCTAAACCAACTCCTAACCCAAGCCAATTTGGCTAAGTTGGTCAGATTGGTCAACTTAAACCGTTTGAACCAAATGAATTCAAATGAGCCAAACTAAACCAAACCAATTGAACTATAACATCCCAAATGATCATATGAACTTGAGCCAACCTAATCGAGATTGACCTAAATGAGTCAAATTGAGCCAAACATAACCAAATCAACTCCGATTAACATAAAATTTAGGCCAACCCACTT
Organism: Cymbidium sinense; assembly: GCA_021442155.1. Lineage (NCBI taxonomy): Eukaryota > Viridiplantae > Streptophyta > Magnoliopsida > Asparagales > Orchidaceae > Cymbidium > Cymbidium sinense. The sequence goes on along the minus strand of CM038229.1, from coordinate 64,627,252 downwards.
TTGGCTCATTTCAAATCTGCCCAAATCAAATCCAATGGCAAATGATCATTCTACCCTTAGGTTAAGGGCATCACATGAGATAAATCACCCATGTAAGTGGTCATTTCCATTTCTTGGCCACTTGATACTCTCCCAATGGTCCACCTAAGAACCTATGACATTGCCTTACCTGACCCAAGGGGTGGTTGGGTCGGCCCTGACCTATGGGAGGTGAAATCACTTCACCATCCCCATTACAACATTTGAAACCCATATGACAACCATGATTCCTCCTTGGCAGCCAATTCGACACCTTCAACCAACCAAGTTGTGCCAACTCACCTCCTCCTTACCACCCACGACTCCCTGAGATGGCCAAACTGCCACTATAAGCCAAACTCGATCCCACCATTCGATCAAGATAAAGGAAGGGTATACACCCCCTCATTTTTACTTAAACACACAAAAATTATTCCTCATAGCCCTAGCAACCCAAGATGATCTGCTGGAGCCAATCCCAAAGCTCCCAAGCTTATTTATGAATCAAAAAATGCCATTCCCATCTATCCTAAAATAGGACACTCCCATTTCTGACCTAACTTTTCCATTTCTCCATGAAACTCAAATTAACTTTGTATGCACCTTTCCTAGGCCTTGTTGAGCAAGAACGAATCATCTCCCAAGCTTCTCGAGCACCAAAGGTGGGACTTTGATCAAAGCCGAGCTCCAAGTCATCGGTTCATGGCCTTTCGAGTGAACATCGAGGAATTGATCCAATTTCTGCTCAATAGGGCTTTATCTTCATTAGATTAAGCTTCCTCAATCATTTGAGCTGCCAGTATTATGCTCCATCGAGGTATGCTTCCAAAACTGATACTTAAGCAAAAATGGGTTGATGCTTTTTGAAGAAAACTTGCATCTCATGTGATCTTGACTATTAAATCCCCTTCGATCGATGTCGTGAAGGTGTGGATTCCTTTTATAGTTGATTTGAGCTCAAAAAAGCTTGAATCAAGTGAGAAATGAAAGATGGAATCCATTCTCCCTCACTCGGTGATGTTAGATCAAGCATTGTCCATTTTGCGTGATCAAAATTGATGGTCATGATTAGATTTGCTAGATCAATCTGATTTAATCTTATTAAGCTGTGAGATTAATCATAGCCGTCTGATCTTAAATCGAACGATGGACAAGAAAGTGCATCCGCCGTTATCATGTAGAGTCGATATAAGTTTTAAGTAATCTCACATGGAAAGGGCCATGTGGCGTCAATAGGATTAGGCTTTAATTAGGCTTAATTAATCATTTTTAATGGCTAAAACTTCTAAAAATAAAAAAAAATCATAGAGAAATAAAAAAAATGCAAATATATGCTCATTTTAAAGGTATTTTGGAGGAGAATTAATTAAAAATGATCTTAACTAATTTTGAATAATAATTAAAGTTTAATTAAGCTTTAATTACAAAATTAATTAACTTAATTATTCCTTAATAATTGGAGCAAATAAACCCAAATTTTGTGGGATAATTTAATGTGATGACCTCTGCCTCCCTTTATTATCTTAGGATTTATTGCTAACTTAATTAGGAAAATTGACTAATTAAACCTTAACTACTCTTTTAAGTTGATTAATGATTAATTAATCCTATGAACAGTAATAAATTAGTTAATTAAGTTTATTAATTTTTATTGTTAAACTTTAAGTGAACTAAGTAATAGGGTTCAGACCCTTTTCACTATGTTTATTTCACCCTATTTTAAAATGAAATTAATTAAGATTGAACTAATTAATTAGATCACTTAATCAAATTGAAATCATAATCACATGTGACCTTAATTAATTAAATCATGGGGTAGATCTTTAGGTGTTTAATAACCTAAAGGAGTTTAATGAAATTATGGTTAGTCCACATGTGTGTGAAAACCATAGGAGTAATTAATTAAGTCCCTTAATCTAATTAACTATTAATCATGAGCCAATTGCATTAGGCCCCTTCTATTTCCTAGGATCATTGTAAGCATAGTTTCCATGCATATCATGTTGTCTTATAATTATTTAGTTAATTACTTTAAGGTGACATAGGTTAGAGTAATTAATTCATCTAATTAAGGACTCAACTTAATTAGCCCATAAACTCAACATAATTACATTTCCTAAAATTAATTCAAATCACTAATGTGGGAGTGGGTTTAAAACAACAAGTGATGATTTCTCTTCTCCTCTTTAAATAAAATCAAATCCAAAACTTAATTAATAAAGATGCTTTGGTTTGCTTTAAATAATCTTATTTGATTTTATTATCCTTAAGAACTAGTTTGGTTGAAAAAATCACATGCTTATATTTGATTGTCATCCTTCCAATCTTGTTAAATTTGGTATGTCATTTGAATTCATGCATCCATCTTTTCAAAATCAAGGAAAATAAAATGGATTTACTTTATGTAAGCTTGTATGTGTAGATTTAATATAATATATGCATGGCTATTATCACTATCAAATCCAAATGTACTTTTCAAAATCTTATAAAAGAATCATAATGTGTTATGATGCTAGTTATAAATACATAAGAAATGCATGTGCTAATAGCTTGAGTGTATGAATGTTGAGTTCTCTTTCCTATATTCATGTGTTGATTTATATAAGATTGAATGGTAATGGGTATATATTCTAGACATTTCTGGAACATGAGGCTTTAGCTAGCCCCAAGGAGGTCATTTGATTACCTCACTTCCCTTGTTTAATAATGACACATACCCATTTGATTTCATTCTTATGCATTTCAACATTAGAATTTGGATAGAGCTATAATTCATATATATAAATGATTCAATCAAAAAGAAATATACAATCTTTGCATGGTTTTCTTTCCCTTATTTATGTATAAATCCATGTGTGTCCATGAAAAGCAAGTATATAGTTTAGAAATCCTGGGAATATGAGGCTTTAGTTAGCCCCAAGGAGGTCATTTAATTACCTCACTTCCCTGGTTTAACAATGACACATACTTTCCTATATCTTTGTACATGTATATGTATCTATGATTAGTGAATGAAAATCCTATTTTACATTAAAATTGCATGCATTCATAATTGACTAAGTGGTTGAATTAATTATCCATCGATTTGGAGCTTACTTCCTATGTTCATGTATACGAATTTACATATGTTTGAATGCAAATGGGTATATAGTCTAGACATCCAAAGAATACGAGGCTTTAGCTAGCTCTAAGAAGGTCATTTGAATACCTCACTTCCCTGGTTTAACAATGGCACATGCCTACTTAATATCATTCTGAAGTCCTTTTTGTATAAGAATTTGGATAAAGTTTAAAATTAATATGTTTAAATTATTCAATCAATTAAAATATAAATTCTAAACATACACATACATTCATCATTTAAGTGTGCTAAAATATGTTGCATGTATAGATGTACTTAGGATTAAATCATATGCATGTTACATATGATGGAAAGGAATGATTTAATATATGTCATATGGTAGTAATTCAATTAAATTGATCTTAAGATGCCTTTCATTTTGAATAAGATTATTTAAAGTGAACCTAAACTTAATATTAATTAAATTATTTAATAAGCCATTCACTAAAGAGAACTAAACAAAATTAATATACTTTAGAAAGTAACTTAAGTTAGAGATGAAAGAGGGCAATCCTCTTTTCTTCTCTTTATAACACTAAGTTGCTAAGTGTAATCAAATGAAACAAAAGTAAACACAAATTAAAATTCTCAAATCAATTAAACAACTTCAAGTAAAATTAACCTTTCATGTTAAATTAAATCCCTCTACACCTAAAAAATACAACACTAATGCCTAATAAGACTTACCACACAAGCCTTAATACACACACTAGAATTAAGTCACTACTTCTAACTATAAGTTAGGATGGTGTATGATGTGATATTTATTTTTTAATGATGTATGATTTTAGATTAGATGTTAGGGTGTATGTTTCGTAGATTAGATGATAGGCCAATATTAGGCTAATCATATTTTCTGTAGGGGATTATGCTTAAGGAAAGCTTAAAAATAAATTTGAATGCTCTTTTTTGCAGGTTGCTTAAATCCTTAAGCATAATCTAAGTTAGGATAGGTGGACTTAGTTACTTATGTGTAGGGTGCTAAGTCCAAATTATAAATATAACTGCTTGGGATTTTTTTGTATATTTAGATATCCTCTATTTTGTAGGTGTAGTTAGATTTACTTTTCCCACATAAATATAATTTTTGCAATAGGAATTAGGATTAGTGCTATGGGGGATTAGGATGAGTAGTGGCTAGAAGGCTTTATCTTGGGGTGCCCTGTGATGCCTTTGAAGCAAGCACCATCCAAATCAAAGAGGAACCAAATTAGAAATAGAGATATGAAGAAAGAAGACCACCATAGCATTTAATACAATTATAATTATTCTTTCATATTTTAGGTTGTATAAGGGTAGAGCTCAACTATCCATCTTTTCTCTCTTCAGGTTATACATAGGTACCCAACCTCACCGACCTTTTATTCTTTTACGATAGCTTATATAATTATTTGATATTATGTTTACATTGTGCATTAGGATGCATGCTTTTAATAGTTTATTAAATGATTGATGCTTTAATGTGTGGCTAGGATATGATTAGGTTCTTAGGATAAAAATAACTTTTCTACCCAACTAATCACTCATAACAAAATTTTGAACAACTCATAACCTCATCATAAAGCCTATGACATAACTAAGATAATTAAAAAATTTAGTAACCCCTTAGCTATATGGTTGTATGTTTCACATCATGCATGCATACTCTTTCTCTCTTGAACATGAAGGATATCCATCCTTGCACGATAAAGGAATGCTTGACCTATGAGGGAATCCCTTGTGGTGGAGAACATGTTCTTCTAACTGATTTGACCTATAACTTATTTCATCATGCATTTAGGCATAAGAAATCCTAAAGCCTCTATCAAAATAACATATCTAAAATGAAATAAAATTTGAAAATATTTTGCATCTATATATTAAGTCATATGCTCATACCACTCATGCTTTAGTCTCTTAGGGATTGTGTTTAAGAATTTAGTCGCTTTCTAATTAATAACTACCCTATCTATCTTGAAATTCATAAGACCAAACTATATGGCTTTAAAATTGTTGGAGGAGTTAGTAGGGGGCCACTCTAGGCAGTTATAAGTCCAGACGTTGGACAATTTATTCTCTCTTGTGAAGGTAAAACCCTTATGTCCACCTATCTCTTAGATTTAGGTCGTGCTTTAGCTCGTACTAAAGCTCCTTAGATTTAGGATCTGAGGTAGCTATTTTTTTTGGGCTACAATCATAAATTCTCACCTCTTAGGCTTTCCCACAACCTTGTATTGGTGGATTATAAGCCATAGTAATCTAATTAAATTTCAACTCTGAACATATAAATCTCCTAAACTTTAAAATTATAAAGCTCAACCATAGGATAGATTGGAATGCTCATTATGCTTCTTAGTATCATGAAAATTTCCTACTTATTTCATTTAGATTACAAAAATAAGTCTTCTCCTTAAACTTTCTCAATTGATTTTTCAAATACAACCAATCTTTTGATAGTCTAACCTTAAAATCTTTGGAGATGATAATTGTCTACTTTAATCGAGAGTATTCTTAGGAAATTTCATTTCCTAAGATGTAATTAACTATAGAGGCTTGCCACCATAGGGAATTTAAAAACCTGGTTTAATATAAACCTTGCATTATTCATCCATGTAAAGTAGGGGAGAAATCTCTAGTACATTTGAAGACCCATCATGCCTAAAGAGTTGTTATTACGTGATTAGGTCTGTTGTAGGGTAATGTCTCTATCTTTCAAGATAGTACATCATATCTTAATGTCGTAGTACCAGATCACCTCAAAAAGTATCTCCCTTACAATCTTCTTGGTGTCCCCCCCCCCCCCATCCAAAAATAAACACCACAAGGCCCTCTCACCTTGTTCAATGAATCCTCTCAACATCATCCTTTATTTTTGGCTTTTGGAGATGTCGATCACCAAGTTAGCAAGGGTTCTTAGACTCATAATGTTGACTGATACACCTTGGTCAACCAGAACTTTGGATAGCTTGCATCTGCCAACATCCACTGTAATGTAAAGTGATAGTTGTGCTCGGTCATCCCTAGGAGTAAGTCTTCATCGCTGAATGTAACTCCTAAGATGTCCTTCAAGTGGCATGCCTCAACTTTAATAATGGTCAGCTGAGCTAAGCATATCTCTAGATCAAGTAAGGCCTTGATTAGAGATTTCCTCATATTTTTGGATATGACAAGGGTGTCGTATATGCTTAACTTAGCTGGAAACTTTCTAAGGTGAGCTAGGACATTGTAATCAACTCTGGCTTGGTCCTCCATAAGCATATCTATGGGTGAAGCATCTTATGGAGGGCCTATCTGCACACTTGAATCAATGACTTACTTACCCTTATCCTAAGGTGCTACCCTATGAGGTAGAACTATGTCACTGCGTAGGTTAACTATAGTGACTTCTTGGAATGATGAGCTTGTGGAAAGGTCTACCTTCTCATTGGGCATACCAACACTTTCTCTTATGGGATCTTGAGTCTTAACTCCAAAATCTTAAGAGGTGAACCATTGATTCATAGAAGGATAATGACTAAATCAAAAAGGAAAGGATCATAACTACTAGAGCTATTATTTTATTTATTTTAGCCTTTCAATAAGAATATAATCAAGAGCATTAGAAGTAGATAATATATAAGCAGAAATAGCTTTTTACATTAATTTCATTTTGGGTGGTGTACATAATAGAAATCAAGTAAAGTAAGTGAAGTAAGGGATTTGGTGCCCTTATTCGAAGATACAATGCTCCTGCTGGTAGAAGAGGACCTAGCAGAAGAGGTGGTAGCTGCAATGGTGGAGGGAGTACTAGACTTGGATGGTGATTATGCTACTGGACTATCCCGGGCATGTATAGTGAGCTGCTGCTACTAATGGGCTATCAACATCCTCGAGTTATCCTTTGCAACTAGCAAACATTCCTTGGTGCTGGAGGTTTGAGCTACTTCAGGCACCTGCAAGAAAAGCTTCTTGATCTTAGAAATGATCTTCTTAGAAGTTCGGGATAGAGAGATATCCTAACCTTCTTTGGTCTTAAGAGGATCGCAAGTTTCTCCAAGGATTACTCTAACAGAACTGGATGGTTGTTCTAATAAGTATTCCATAGGGAAAACTATGGCTCTCAACTTGTAGTTGTGCTCAAGCTAGTCCTTAAAAGTGATACAATCTTCCAAGACAAGGCCTAACATGCGGTGGTAGGGCAATAGCTAGGATCATCACTCTTGCCCACTTCCTCCGGCCTCTTAGGCTTTGGTAACTGTAAGTCAGATTTCTTTAAGTGATTCTTAAAGATTTTTCTAACTACCTCCCTATTGAATGAATAAGGCTTATTCAATCTATCTACAATAGTTGGTGGAAAGTAGCAACCTAGCTATGGATAAGAATACCACTGCTAGGTAGACTTCTGAGGTAGTGGAAATGGTCGTTGTGATGGCTGTGGTGGCCGGTATGATGGTCGAGGTGGTGGAAGAGGAGGTGGCAAAGGAGGATGTTGAGCTTGTAGTCCCTCATATTGAACTCTGGCTGGCTGCTTCTCTTTGTCCATTGACACAACTATCTCTAGCTTCTTCTCAAACACATTCAGCGGCTTGGGCCTAGATGATTGGTCCGGAAAGGGCAACTATTTGGCTTCCTCTTGTAGGCTTGCCACCTTGATGATTAATTTCTCAAATATTTTGATGGTAAAGCCCTTAAGCAGGAAGGCGACCAGACCACGGATATTCTTGAGAAGATTCTTAATGTCATGTTGTTCAGACAGCTGTGGTTAGCATTTCATGCATAGGTTGTGCCACTTGAGAATGTAATCAATAAGTGACTCGTTGAGTTTTTGTTTCTCCACAATGAGGTAGCCTACAATCACCCTCTACTGAGCCCTAGGAAAGCACTTAATGAAGAGGTGCTCCAATTCAGTAAAAGGGTTCGTTGAACCATTGGGAAGTTTGACATACCAATCAAATGCAACAACCGTGACTAAATAAAAAAGGCAAAAGAGGACCGCCACCAATGTTCCAAATTTTCTAAAGTATGCAATGTGTTACTGTGTGTTCCCACTACCATCAAAGATCTTGAAGGATGGCCGCGCAATACCTTAAATAAAATAAAAGCAATATAAAAACCTAAACCTAAAAGATAAACATAAAAATAACACCCAAAAATAAATAAAAAATAAAACCTAAACCCTAAACTAAAAAAAAAACCTAAACCTAAATTAAATAAAATAAAATAAACATAAACCTAAAATAAAATATACTAAACTAAAATAAATAAAACCTAAACCTAAATCTAAAATAAACTAAACCTAAACCCTAAACTAAATAAAATAAAATAAACTAAAAATAAACCTAAACCTAAACTAAAGAAAAACCTAAAAAAAACCTAAAATATAAACCGAATAAAATAAAATAAAAACCTAAACCTAAACCTAAAACCAAAAATAAAACCTAAACCTAAAAATTAAAATAAAAATAAAACTAAACTAAAAATAAACATAAACCTAAACCAAAACCTAAAAAATAAACTAAAATAAAAAACTTAAACAAAAATAAAAAAAACTAAAATAAAAGCCTAAACTAAAATAAATAAAACTACACTAAATAAAAAGAAAAAATAAATCTAAATAAAAATAAAAAAAGTAAAATAAAATAAAATAAATAAGAAATAAACTAAATAAACCTAAATACAAATATAAACTAAAATAAACTAAAATAAATAAAAAATAAACTAAATAAGCCTAAACCTGTTGGCTTACATAATTTTAAAAATAAAAAACCATAAACCTCATATCTTGAACACTAAACCATAAACCCTAACCATAAAATTAACCCTAAACCCTAAACCCTAAACCGTCAACCCTAAACCTAAACACTAAACTAACCTTAAACCCTAAACCCTAAACCCAAACCATAACCCTAACCCTAACCCTAACCCAAAACCCTAAACCTTAACCCCTAAACCATAAAACCCTAAACCCTAAACCCTAAACCATAAACTAACTATAAAATCCCTAAACCCTAAACCCTAAACTAACCCTAAACCCTAATCTAACTATAAACCCTATACCCTAAACCTTAAACCTTAAAAGCCTTAACCCTTAAAGCCTGTACACTAAACCCTAAACTCAAAAACCCTAAACCCTAACCCTAAACCTTAATCCCTAAAATCATAAATCCTAAATCCCTAAACCCTAAACCTTAAACCTTAAACCCTAAACCCTAAACCCTAAAAACCTAGAAACCTAACCTAACTAAATAAAACCTAAAAATAAAATAAATAAATAAAACTTAAACCTAAATAAAATTAAATAATAAAATAAAATAAAAACCTAAACTAAAATATAAACCTAAACATAAAAAATAAATTAAATAAATAAAAATAAACTAAAATAAAATTACTAAAAACCTAAACTAAACAAAAAAAAATAATATAAACCTAAGAATAAAAAACTTAAATAAAAGGAAAACTAAATGTAAAATAAATATAAAATAAATCTAAAATAAAATAAAAACTAAATAACAACCTAAACCTAAAAAATAAACTTAAAAATAAAACTTAAAAATAAATAAAAAATAAAACATAAACCCTAAATTAAAAATAAAAACTAAACCTAAAATAAAAATAAAATAAACAAAATAAAATAAGCTTAGACCTAAACTAAAATAAAATAAAGAAAACCTAAACCTAAACCTAAGATAAACTAAACCAAAAATCCTAAACTAAATAAAATAAAATAAACTAAAAAATAAAGCCTAAAAATAAACCTAAAATAAAAACCTAAAACCTAAACCTAAAAATCTAAAATAATAACCTAAACTTAAACCTAAAAATATAAAATAAAACTAAAACCTAAAAAATAAAATGAAAATAAAACTAAACTAAAAGATAAACTTAAATCCAAACAAAAAAAATAAACTAAAATAAAAAACCTAAAATAAATAAGCTAAACTAAATAAAAATAAAAATAAACCTAAATCAAAATAAAAAATAAAAAGAACTAAAATAAAAAAAATAAACTAAAAAACCTAAACCTACCAATTTACTTAATTTAAAAATAAATAAAAAACCCTAACCCTAAAACTAATCCTAAACCCTAAACCCTAAACCTACAACCCAAAACCCTAAACCCTAAATCCTAAAAAACTCTAAACCCTAAGCTGACCCAAAACCTTAAACCCTAAAGCCTAAACATGAAAACCTAAACCCTAAACACTAAACCCTAACCCTAAACCCTACCCTAAATCCTAAAACCCTAAACTCTAAACCCTAAACCCTAAAAACTTAGAAACCTAAACCTAAACTAAATAAAAGCTAAAAATAAAATAAATAAAAAAACCTAAACCTAAATAAATTTAAAAAAAATTAAATAATATAAAAACCTAAGCTAAAACTTAAACATGAACCTAAAAATAAAATAAAATAAACTAAAATAAAATAAATAATAACATAAACTAAACTAAAAAAGAACATAAATTGAATAATAAAAAACCTAAATAAAATAAAAATTGAATGTAAAATAAAAATAAAATAAACCTAAAATAAAATATAATAAAAACTAAATGAAAACATAAACTTAAAAAATAAACCTAAAAAATAAATCAAAATTAAACTTAAACAATAAACTAAAAAAAACCTAAACTTAAACTAAAATAAACTAAAATAAATAAAACCTAAACATAAACCTAAACCAAAACCTAAACTAAATAATATAAAATAAACTAAAAATAAACATAAACCTAAACTAAAAAATAAAACCTAAAAAGAAACCTAACATAAAACCCTAAAAACTAAACCTAAGAAAATAAAATAAAAACCTAAACTAAAACATTAAAATAAAAAGAAAAACCAAAACCTAAAAATAAAACTTAACTAAAAATAAACCTAAAGCTAAACCTAAACCTAAAAAATAAACTAAAATAAATAAATCTAAAATAAATAAAATAAACTGAATAAAATAAATTAAAATGAATAAAAAAATAAACTAAATAAACCTAAACCTACTGGTTTACTTAATAATTTTTTTTAAAAAAACTAAACCCTAACCTATCCCTAAAACCTAAAACCTAAACCCTAAAAATAAACTAAAAAAAATGTAAACCAACCGGTTACTTAATTTGAAAATAAACTTAAACTAAAACCTCAACCCTAAATCTAAAACCTAAACCCTAAAAATAAAAATAAAAAATAAAAATAAATAAAAATAAAAAAAACCTAACCTTATACCCTAAACTCTAAAACTAAGCCTAAACCGTAAAACACAAACCCAAAACCTACAATCCTAAACCCTAAACCATAAACCCTAAAACCCTAAATAGCAAACCCAAAACTCGAAACCCTTAACCCTAAATCGTAAACCATAAATCCTAAACCTTAAACCCTAAGCCCTAAAACCCTAAAAACTAAACCCTAAACACTAAATCTTAAACCCTAAACTCTAAACCTAACCCAAATACTAAACTAAACCTAAACTAAACCCTAAACCCTAAACCTAAAACCTAAAAGCTAAACCTAAAAGATAAAATAAAAATAAATCAACAAAATAAACCTAAACTTAAACATAAAAATAAAATAAACTAAAATAAAACCTAAACTAAAATAAATAAACCAAAATTAAACAAACTAAACTAAATAAAATAAAATAAATAAAAAATAAATAAATAAACTAAACTAAATAAACTAAACTCTTGGTTTACTTATTTAAAACCCTAAACCCTAAATCATAAACATTAATCCTTAAACCCTAAACTTTAAATATTAAAACTAACACTAAACCCTATACCCTAAACCTTAAACCCTAAACCCTAAAAAATCCTAAACCCTAAACCTTAAACTAAAACCTAAACCCTAAACCTAAACCCTAAACATTAAACCCTAACCTAAACCTAAACTAAACCCTAATAAACCTAATCAACCTAAACTTAAACCCTAAACTCAAACCTAAAACCCTAAAAACCTAAACCCATAAACCCTAAACCCTAAACACTAAACTAAAGTTTAAACTAAACCCTAAACCTAAACCCTAAAAAATCCTAAACCCTAAAGCTAAACATAAACTATAACCTAAACCCTAAACCTAACTAAACCCTATACCCTAAAACCCTAAACCATAAAACCCTAAACCCTAAACCCTAAACCCTAAACCCTAAACCCTAACCTTAAAATCAAAAAAACATAAACCTAATAAAAATAAAACTTTATACTTTAACCTAGAAAATAAATTAAAATAAAAAACTTAAACTAAAATAAAGAAACTAATCTAAATAAAAATAAAAAATAAACTTAAATAAAAATAAAAAATAAAATAAACTAAAATAAATACAAAATAAACTAAGTAAACTAAATAAACTTAAACCTATAATTTAATTAATTTATAAAAAAGCCTAAACCCAAAATCCAAAACACTAAACTGTATACCCTAAAATTAAATAAAAACCTAAATCTAAAAAATAAACCTAAAAATAAATAAATAAATAAAACCTAAACCCTTTACTCAAAAAAAAACCTAAACTTAAAATAAACAAAATAAAATAAATCAAGCCTAAAATAAATAAACTAAACCTAAATCCTAAATGAAATAAAATAAAATAAAGTAAAAATAAACCAAAACCTAAATTAAAAAAAACAAACCTAAAAACAAACCTAAAATAAAAACCTTAAATCTAAACTAAAAATAATAAAATAAAAACCTAAACCTAAACCTAAAAATAAAAAATAAAACCTAAACCTAAAAAATAAAATAAAAATTAAACTAAACTAAAAAATAAACATAAACCTAAACCTAAACCAAAAAATAAACTAAAATAAAAAAACTAAACTAAAATAAAAAAAACCAAAACTAAAATAAATAAACTAAACTAAATAAAAAAAAAACCTAAATAAAAATAAAAAATAAAATAAACTAAAATAAATAAGAATTAAACTAAATAAACCTAAATAAAATTATAAATTAAAATAAATTAAATAAACCTAAACCTGTTGGTTTACTTAATTTTAAAAATAAAAAACCCTAAACTCGAATTCATAAATAATAAATTCTAAACCCTAAACTCTAAACAATAAACTAGAAAACTAACCCTAAACCTTAAACCCTAAACTTTCACCCTTAAACCTACAACCATGCACCCTATAAAGCTAAACTAAAAGAAACCTAAACCCTAAACCAAAAACCTAAACCCTAACCCTAACTCTAAACCCTAAACCCTAAATCATAAACCCTAAAATTGTAAACGATAAACCCTAAAATTGTAAACCCTAAACCCTAAACTAACCCTAAATCTTAAAATCCCTAAACCTTAAAGCCTAAACCCTAAAACCTAAAGCCTAAACCTAAAACCCTAAAGCCTAAACCATAAACCTTAAACCTCAAACTAATCCTGAACCACAAGCTAACCCTAAACTCAAAACCCTAAAAACACTAAACCCTATAGCCTAAACACCAAACCCTAAACCCTAAACCTTAAACCCTAAACCCTAAATATTAAACCCTAAAATCCTAGAAACCTAAACCTAAACTAAATGAAACCCAAAAAAACTAAACTTAAATAAAATAAAGCAATAAAATAAAAGAAACACCTAAACTTAAACATAAAAATAAAATAAAATAAAAAAATAAAACTAAACTAAATTAAAATAAAGAAAACCTTATACTAAATTAAAAAATAAAATAAACATAAGAATAAAAAACTTCCATAAGGTAAAAATAAAATAAACTTAAAATAAAATAAAGTAAAAACTAATTAAAAACCTAAACCTAAAAAATAGACATAAAAACTAAACCTAAAAATAAATAAAAAATAAAACCTAAACCCTAAATTAAAAAAACCTAAATCTACAATAAAAATAAAATAAACTTAAACCTAAACTATAAAATAAACTAAACTAAAATGAAAAAACCTAAACCTAAACCTTAAACTAAAGCTAAACCTAAACCTAAACTAAATAAAATAAAATAAAATAAAAATAAACCTAAACATAAACTAAAAAATAAAACCTAAAAATAAACCTAAAATAAAAACCTAAAACCTAAACCTAAAAAAAAAATGTAAACCTAAACCTAAAAATAAAAAATAAACTTTAAGCCTAAAAAATAAAATAAAATTAAAACTCAACTCAAAAATAAATTTAGACCTAAACTTAAACCAAAAAAATAAATTAAAAGAAAAAACCTAAACTAAAATAAATAATCTAAAATAAATAAATTAAATTAAATGGAAAAAAATAAACATAAATAAAAATAAAAAAGAAAATAAACTAAGATAAATAAAAAATAAGCTAAATAAACTAAATAAACTTAAACCTATCGGTTTACTAAATTTTTTTAAAAAAACCCTAAACCTTAAATCATAAGCCCTAAACCCTGCCTTAAACCCTAATCCTACAACCCTAAACCCTAAACCCTAAAAAACCATAAACTCTAAACCCTAAACCCTAAACCCTAATCCTAAATCCTAAACCTTTAAAGCATAAACCCTAAAATCATAAGCACTACACGCTAAACCCTAAACCCTAAACCTTAAACCCTAACCCTAAACCATAAACCAAAACCCCAAACCCTAAAGATAAACCTAAAGTAAGTAAATAAATTAAAAAAATAAATCTTAACCTTAAAACCTAATAAACCTAAACCTAAACCTAAACCCTAAGAATGGGTAAACCTTGACAGCAGGAACATCACTATCAAATAGGTTCAATCAAGATTTGGCGAACGAGGTGAAGGTGGAGGCGACGTTTATCACAATGGTGGTGGGGGAACTGGAGCTGCTGGTGGATATGAAGGAGGTGGTCAAAGTATTGGTGGTTATGGAGGTAGGAGAAGTGATGGAGGTTATAGTCATAGTGGTGGTGGAGATAGAGATCAGGGATATGATGGTGGATCCCATTACTCGAGAGGTCGGGGTGGTTCTGATGGGAACTAGACAAATTGAACAACGACTGATCTGATATGCTGCTTATGGAACTGTGTCTTTATAGTAAAGCTGGTTCTAGTTATTTAGGGTCTTTGATTTTCTCTATGAGTGCTCATTTTTTATTTATGTCATCGCTTGTGTCTTAGAAACCTTGGTGTGTTACTTAGTTGATGAAATAAAAAAAAAAAAGAAATGTTGAATATGAATTTATTCTCTGTTCAAAAAAAGACAAAACCCTAAACCCTAAACTAAAACTTGAACCCTAAACCTAAAACCTAAACTCTAAACCCTAAACCTTAAACCCTAAAAACCCCAAACCATAAACCTTAAATCATAAAACCCTACACCCAAAAACCTAAACCCTAGACCATAAACTCTAAACCCTACACCCCAAACCTTAAACCCTAAACTCTAAACCCTCAACTAACCCTAAACCCTAAACCCTAAACCCTAAACTATAAACCCTAATAAGCTAAAAAGCTAAACCTAAACTACATAAAATACAAAAATACAATAAGTAAAAGAACATAAACCAAAATAAAATAAAATAATGAAATAAAATTGAAACCAAAACTACAACCTAAACCTAAAAAGAAACTAAAATAAAAAATAAAAACTAAATTAAAATATAATAAATAAAAATGTAAACTAAACTAAAAAAATAAAACATAAACAAAAAAACTAGACCTAAAATAAAATAAAATAAAATAAAACTAAATAAAAAACCTAAACCTAAAATATGCCTAAAATTAAACCTAAAAAAATAAAAATAAAACCTAAACCTTAAACCTAAAATATTTTAAACCTCAACCTAAACCTAAACCTAAACCCCAAATAAAATAAAATAAACTAAAAATAAACCTAAACCTAAACCTAAAACCTAAACCTAAACCTAAAATAAACACTTAAACCTAAACCTAAAAATAAAAAATAAAACCTAAACCTAAAAAAAATTGAAGCTTAAAAAATAAAATTAAAATAAAACTCAACTAAAAACAAAACTTTAACCTAAACCTAAACCAACAAAATAAACTAAAATAAAAAACCTAAACTAAAATAAATAAACTAAACTAAATAAAAATAAAAAATAAACATAAATAAAAAAATAAAATAAACTAAATTAAATAAAAAATAAACTAAATAAACCTAAACCTATCGATTTACTTAATTTAAATAAAAAACCCTAAACATTAGACCCTAAACCCTAAACCCTAAACCCAAAACTCTAAAATTAACCCTAAACCCTAAACCCAAAACCCTAATCCTAAACCCTAAACCCTAAAAGCATAAACTGTAAAACCCTAAACCTTAAACCATAATCCCTCACTCTTAACGTTAAACCCTAAACCCTAAACCCTAACTGTAAACCCTAAACCCTAACCTCAAACCCTAAACCTAAACCTGAAGTAACTAAATAAATTAAAAAATAAACATAAACCCTAAAACCTAATAAACCTAAACGCAAACCTAAACCCTAAGAATGGGTAGAACCTTGAAGGCAGGAACATCATCGTCAAACTGGCTCAGTCTAGATCTAACGATGGAGGCGAAGGCGAAGGTGATGGTTATCACAGTGGTGGTGGGGGAACTAGAGGTGCTAGCAGATATAGAGGTAGTGTTCAGAGTAATGGTGGTTATGGGGGTGGGAGGAGCGATGGAGGTTACACCTGTGGTGGTGGCGGTGGGAGAGATCGGGGATATGATGGTAGGTCACGCTAGTCGAGAGGTCAGGGTGGTTCTGATGGGAACTAGGGAAACTAAAGAATGAGCACTCCAATCTGTTGCTTATGGAAATGTGCCTTTATAGTAAAGATGATTCTAGTTATAGTCTTTGATTTTCTCTATGTGAGCTCATTTTTTATCTATATCGTTGATAGTCTCTTAGAAAACTTAGTGTGTTACTTGGTTAATGAAATTGAAAAAAGAAATGTTTAATCTAAATTTTTTCTCTATTACAAAAAAAATAAAAACCCTAAACCCTAAAGTAAAACCTGAACCTTAGACCTAAATCCTAAACCATAAACCCTCCTAAAAAGCCCAAACCCTAAACCATAAACTCTAAAATCCTAAACCCTAAACCCAAAAACCTAAACCCTAAACCATAAACCCTAAACCCTACACCCCAAATCTTAAACCCTAAACTCTAAACCCTCAACTAACCCTAAACCCAAAACCTTAAAAAGCTAAAAAGATAAACCTAAATTAAATAAAACCTAAAAAAAAAAATAAAAGAACATAAACCAAAATTAAATAGTAAAATAAAATAAAATAAAAACCTAAATATAACCTAAACCTAAACCTAAGCCTAAACCAAAACATAAAAAAAAAACTAAAATGAAAAATAAAAATTAAACTGAAATAAAATAAATGGAAACCTAAACTAAACTGGAAAATAAAAAACCTAAATAAAATAAAAACTAAACCTAAAATAAAAATAAAATAAATTGAAAATAAAAGAAAATTAAAATTAAATAAAACATAAACATAAAAAAAAACCAAAAAATAAATAAACAAGAAAACCAAACCCTAAACCTAAAATATACAAAACCTAAACCTAAACTTAAATCATAAATAAAATAAAATAAAATAAAAATAAACCTAAACCTAAACTAAAAAATAAAACCTAAAAATAAACATAAACCTAAAAATATAAAATAAAAACCTAAACGTAAACCTAAAAAATAAAGAATAAAACCTAAACCTAAAAATAAAATAAAAAAAACTAAACTAAGAAATAAACCTAAATCGACACCTAAAAAATAAACTAAAATAAAAAACCTAAACTAAAATAAATAAACCTAAAATAAATAAATTAAACTAAATAAAAATAAAAATAAACCTAAAACTAAATAACCTAAATAAACCTGAACCTACTAGCTTACCTAATTTTAAAAAATACAAAATTTAAAAAATTTAAAAAAATTAAAAAAAAAAAACCCCTAACCCTAAACGCTAAACCTAAACCTAAAACCCTAACCCTACAATCCTAAACCGTAAACCTTAAACCTTTAAAGCCTAAATGCTAAACCCTAAACCCTAAACCCTAATCTCTAAACAATAAAACCCTAAACCCTAAACCCTAGATCTTAAAACCTACAATTCTAAACCATAAACCCTAAACCATAAACCATAAAAACATAAAAACCTAAACCTAAACTAAATAAAACAAAAAAATTAAAATTAATAAAGAAACCTAAACCTAATAAAATAGAATAAAAACCTAAATTTTAGCCAAAACAAAAACCTAAACTTAAATATAAAAATAAAATAATTAAAAAAATTAAAACTATACTAAAATAAAATAAATAAAAACCTAAACTAAACTAAAAAAAAAAAGCTAAAAAAACCTTAATAAAATATAGACTAAATGCAAAGGAAAAAAAATAAAATAAACATAAAATAAAAACTAAATTAAAACCTAAACCTAAAAAAAAAACATAAACCCTAAACAAAAAAAACCTAAACCTAAAATAAATTAAACCTAAACCTAAACTAAAATAAACTAAACTAAAATAAATGAAACCTAAACCTAAACCTAATATAAACTAAACCTAATCCCTAAACTAAATAAAATAAACTAAACTAAAAATAAACCTAAACATAAACTAAAGAAATAAAACCTAAAAATTAACCTAAAATAAAAAGCTAAAACCTAAACCTAAAAAAATAAAATAAAAACCTAAACTTAAACCTAAAAGTAAAAAATAAAACCTAAGCCAAAAAATAAAATAAAAACAAAACTAAACTAAAAAATAAACATAAACTTAAACTTAAATCTAAAAATTAAACTAAAATAAATAATATAAACTAAATATAAATAAAAAATAAATTTAAATAAAATAAAAGTAAAATGAATTAAAATAATATATAATAACCATACACTAAACCTCTCTAAACCCTTTAAACCCTAAACCATAAACCCTAAATCTAAACGCTTAAATCCCAAACAAACCCTAAACCTAAACCCTAAACCTAAAAATCCTAAACCTAAGCTAATCACTAAAGCCGCCTAAACGACCTAAACTATGACTAAAATCTAAGACAGAACCTACCAAAAAAAATACTAAACCATGACTCTAAACCCTAAACCCTAAACCTAAACCTTAAACCCCAAGAACTTAAAAACCTAAACCAAACCTAAAAATAAAATATAAAACTAAAAAAATTAAAATAAAAGAAAAACCTAAACTAAACTAAAAAAATAAAATAAACTTAAGAATAATAAAATAAAAATAAACATAAAATAAAAATAAAATAAAACTAAAACAGAATAAAATAAAAACTAAATAAAAACCTAAACCTAAAAATTAAACTTAAAAAAACTTAAAAATAAATAAAAAATAAAACCAAAACCCTAAACTAAAAAAAAACCTAAAAACAAAGAAAAAATAAAAAAATAAATAAAAATTCATAAATTAAAATAAATAAAATATATAAACCTAAACTAAATAAAATAAAATATATTAAAAATAAAACTAAGCCTAAACTAAAAAATAAAACCTAAAAATATACATAAACCTAAAAAAATAAAATAAAAACCTAAACCTAAACCTAAAAATAAAGAATAAAACCTAAACCTAAAAATAAAATAAATAACAAATAAATAAAAACTAAACTAAGAAATAAACCTAATCCTAATAAATAAACCTAAAATATATAAACTTACCTAAATAAAAATAAAAATAAACTTAAATAAAAATAAAAAATTAAACAAACTAAAATAAATAAAAAGTAAACTAAATAAACCTAAACCTACTAGCTTACATAATTTTAAAAAATAAAAAAAAATTTAAAAAAAACCATAACCTTAACACCTAAACCCTAAACTTTAAACCCTAACCTTACAATCCTAAACCCTAATCCATAAACTCTAAACACTAAAACCCTGAACCCTAAACCCTAAAACTAAACCCTAAAACTACTATAAACCCTAAACCTATAACCCTAAACCTCCACTAAACCCTAAACCCATACCTCTAAACCTAAACTAAAACCTAAACTAAATAAAACATAAATAATAAAATAAATAAGAAAACTTAAACCTAAATAAAATCAAATAATAAAACTGAATAAAAACCTAAACTAAAACCTAAACCTAAATGAAAACATAAAACTAAACCTTAACGTAAAAATAAAATTATCTAATAAATAAAAACTATAATAAAATAAAATAAATAAGAACCTAAACTAAACTAAAAAATAAAATAAACTTAGAAATAAAAAACCTTAATAAAGTATAAACTAAATGCAAAATAAAAGTAAAATAAACATAAAATAAAATAAAATAAAAAATAAATTAAAACCTAAACCAAAAAAAACCTAAACCCTAAACTAAAAAAAAACCTAGACTTAAAATAAATAATATAAAATAAAGCCAAACCTAAACTAAAATAAATGAAACCTAAACCTAAACCTAAACCTTAAACTAAATAAAATAACATAAACTAAAAATAGACCTAAATGTAAACTAAAAAAATAAAACCTAAAAATTAGCCTAAAATAAAAAGCTAAAACTTAAACCTATAAAAGTAAAATAAAAATATAAACCTAAACCTAAAAATAACAAATAAAACCTAAGCTAAAAAAATAAAATAAAAACAAAACTAATATAAAAAATAAACATAAACCTAAAGCTAAACCTAAATTTTAAACTAAAATAAAAAAGCTAAACTAAAATAAATAATCTAAACTAAATAAAAATAAAAATAAAAAATAAAATAAACAAAAATAAATAAAAAATAAACTAAATAAACCTAAATCTATTGGTTTACTTAATTTAAAAAAAAAAACACTAAACTTAAAACCCTAAACCCTTAACCCTAAACACTAACCCTAACCCTAACCTCTAAACCCTAAGTCCTAAACCCTAAAACTCTAAACCCTAAACCCTAAACTAACCCTAAACCCTAAACCCCAAACACTAAAAACCCTAACCCTAAACCCTAAACCCTAAAATCTAAAGCCTAAAGCCTAAACCCAATAACCTAGACCGTAAACTAACCCTAAACCCTAAGTTAGCACTAAACACTATACCCCAAACCCTAAACCCTAAAAACCATAAACCTTAAACCCTAAACTCTAAACCCTAAACCCTAAACCCTAAATCCTAAAAATTAAAAACCTAAACCTAAACCTAAAAATAAAATAAAATAAAAAAATAAAAAAAACTAAAATAAAATAAAGAAAAACATAAACTACACTAAAAAAAACATAAGAATAAAAGACTTTAATAAAATAAAAATAAACATAAAATAAAAATAAAATAATCCTAAAATAAAATAAAATAAAAAAAAAACTAAACCTAAAACCTAAACCTAAAAAAACCTAAAAAAACAAAATAA
Source organism: Cymbidium sinense (assembly GCA_021442155.1). NCBI lineage: Eukaryota > Viridiplantae > Streptophyta > Magnoliopsida > Asparagales > Orchidaceae > Cymbidium > Cymbidium sinense. The sequence goes on along the minus strand of CM038229.1, from coordinate 64,605,917 downwards.
AAAATAAAACCCTAAACCTAAAATAAAAAAAATAAACTAAATAAAATAAAATAAACTAAAACCTAAATCTAAATAAAATAAACCTAAACCAAATTAAAACCTAAAAAAAAACTAAACTAAATAAATAAATAAAATAAACCTAAATAAAATAAAACCTTAAAAACAAAATAAACTAAATAATAATGTAAACTTAAACCTAAAATAAAAAATAAACCTAAACAAAAAAATAAAATATAATAAAACTCAACTAAAAAAACCTAAACCAAACCAAACCACCATAACCTAAACCAAATAAAATAAACTAAACTAAATAAAGATAAACATAAACTAAACCTGTAAAATAAATTAAAACCCCTAAACGCCCAAACCACTACTCCTAAACACTAAACCTAAACCCCAAACCCCAAACATAAATGTAACCTAAACCTAAAAATAAATTAAAGATAAACCCTAAATGATAAAAATATAATAAACCTAAATCAAACTTAATCCATAAGAATGGGTAGAACCTTGATGGCGAAACATCAATCAAATAGGCTTGAATCTAGATCTGGCGATGGAAGCGGGCAGCGGCACTATCCGGTGGTGATAGGGGAATTGGAGGTGCTAGTGGATATGGAGGTGGTGGTCAGTGCAGTGGTGGTTATATAGCCAGGAGGAGTGACAGAGGTTACATCCATGGTGGTGATGGAGGAAGAGATCAGGGATATAATGGTGGATCTTGCCACTCGAGAGGCTGAGGTGGTTCTAATGGGAACTAGAGAAACTGAAGAATGGCCGATCCGATCTGCTGCTTATGGAACTATGTCTTTATATTAAATATGAATCTAGTTATCTAGGGTCTTTGATTTGCTCTATGTGTGCTTATTTTAGATCTATGCCATCGCTTATGTCTTAGAAAACTTGGTGTGTTACTTGGTTGAAGAAATCAAAAAAAAATGTTGAATCTGAATTTGTTCTCTATTAAAATGAAAAACCAAAAACCCTAAATCCCAAACTAAAACTTGAACCCTAGACCTAAAACCTAAACCCTAAACCCTAAACACTAAAAACCCCAAACCTTAAACCTTAAACTATAAAACCCTAAGCCCAAAAACCTAAAACCTAAACCATATACCCTAACCCCTAAACCCTACACCCTACACCCCAAACCTTAAACCTTAGAGTAACCCTAAAACCTAAACCGTAAACCTTAAACCCTAAACCCTAAGAAGCTAAAAAGCTAAACCTAAACTAAATAAAACATAAAAATAAAATAAATAAAAGAACCTAAACCCAAATTAAATAAAATAATAATATAAAATGATAACCTAAACTAAAACTAAACCTAAACCTAAAGAGAAACTAAAATAAAAAATTAAAATAAAATAAATAAAAAAGTAAATAAAACTAAAAAATAAAAAATCTAAATAAAATAAAAATTAAACTTAAAATAAAAATATAATTAAACTGAAAATAAAATTAAATAAGAACTATGTAAAAATCTAAACTAAAAAATAAACCTAAAAATAAATAAAATATAAAACCTAAACCCTAAACTTAAATATACTAAACCTATACATAAACCTAAACCATAAATAAAATCAAATAAATTAAAAGAAAACCTAAACCTAAAAAAAACCTAAAAATAAATAGAAAATAAAAACCAAAAACCTGAACCTAAAAAAAAAACAAAAACAAAAACATGAACCTCAAAATAAAAAATAAAACCTAAACTTAAAAAATTAAATAAAAATAAAACTCAACTAAAAAATAAACCTAAAGCTGAATCAAAAAGTAAAATAAAAAACCTAAACTAAAATAAATAAACATAAAATATATAAACTAAATTAGATAAAAATAAAAAATAAACATAAATAAAAATAAAAAATAAACAAAATAAACCTTAACCTATCAGTTTACTTAATTTTTTTTTTAAAAACCCTAAACCTTAAATCCTAAACCCTAAAACTAACCTTAAGCCTTAAACCCTAAACCGTAAACCCTAAAAAATCCTAAAAAAACCCTAAACTCTAAAACTGAAACCCTAATCATAAGCCCTTAATCTTAAAAGCATAAACCCTAAACCATAAACACTGCACCTTAAACCCTAAACTCTAAACCCTAACCCTAAACCCTTAACCTAAACCAAAATCCTTAACCTAAACTTAAAGTAACTAAATAAATTAAAAAATAAACCTAAACCCTAAAACCTAATAAACCTAAACCTTAACCTAAACCCAAAGAATGGGCAGAACCTTGACGGCAGGAACGTCACTATCAAACAGGCTCAATCTAGATCTAGCGAAGGAGGCAAAGGTGGAGGTGGCGATTATCGCAGTGGTGGTTAGGAAACTGGAGCTATTGGTGGATACAGAGGTGGTGGTCGAAGTAGTGGTGGTTATAGAGGCAGGAGGAGCGATGGAGGTTACAGCCATAGTGGAGATGAAGGGAGAGAACGGGTATACGATGGTGGATCCCATTACTAAAGAGGCCAGGGTGGCTCTGATGGAAACTAAACAAATTAAAGAATGACCGATCCGATATGCTGCTTATGGAACTGTGTCTTTATAGTAAAGATGGTTCTAGTTATCCAATGTCTTTGATTTGCTCTATGTGTGCTCATTTTTTATCAATGTTGTCGCTTGTGTCTTAGAAAACTTGGTGTGTTACTTAGTTGATGAAATAAGGAAAAAGAAATATTGAATCCAAATTTGTTCTCTTTTAAAAAAAAATTCCAAAACCCTAAATCCTAAACTAAAACCTGAACCCTAGGCATAAAACCTAAACACTAAACCCAAAACCTTAAACCCTAATCCCTATAAATCGCAAACCATAAAGCCTAAATCGTAAAACCCTAAACCCTAAAACCTAAACCCTAAAACCTAAACCCTACACCTTAAACTCTAAACTGTACACCCCAAACCTTAAACCCTAAATTCTAAACCCTCAATTAACCCTAAACTCGAATAAGCTAAACCTAAACTAAATAAAACCAAAAAAATACAATAAATAAAAGAACATAAACCAAAGTAAAATAAAATAATGAAATAAAGTAAAAACCTAAACTAAAACCACCTAAACCTAAAACTAAACCTAAAAAAGAAACTAAAATAAAAAATAAAAACTAAAATAAAATAAAATAAATAAAAACCTAAACTAAACTAAAAAAATAAAAAACCTAAATAAAATAAAAATTAAACCTAAAATAAAAATAAAATAAAATAAAATAAAAACTAAATAAAAACCTAAACAAAAAAATAAACCTAAAAATAAAACCTAAAAATAAATAAAAAATAAAACCAAAACCCTAAATCTAAAATATTTTAAACCTAAACCTAAACCTAATTCCTAAATTAAATAAAATAAATTGTAAATAAACCTAAACTAGAAAATAAAACCTAAATTAAACCTAAAATAAAAACCTAAAACCTAAACCTAAACCTAAACCTAAAACATAAAATACAAACATAAACCTAAAGCTAAAAATAAAAAATAAAGCCTAAACCTAAAAATAAAAAATAAAACACAAACCTAAAAATTAAAATAAAAATAAAACTTAACTAAAAATAAACTTAAATCTAAACTTAAAAAATAAACCTAAATAAAATTCTAAACTAAAATAAATGAACCTAAAATAAATAAACTAAACTAAGTAAAAAGAAATAAAAAAAACATAAATAAAAAGAAAAGAATAAAATAAACTAAAATAAATAAAAAATAAACTAAATAAACCTAAACCTACTGGTTTACTTAATTTAAATAAAAAAATCCTAAACCTTAAATCCTAAACCCAAACCTTAAATCGAAAACCCTAAAACTAACCAAAAAAACCCTACAACCCTAAACCCTAGAAAACCCTAAACCGTAAACCCTAATTGCTAAACCCTAAACCCTAATCCTAAAACCTAAACCCTAAAAGCTTAAACTATAAAACCCTAAACCCTAAAACATAATCCCTACACCCTAAACCCTAAACTCTAACCCTAAACCCTAAACCCTAAACTCTAACCGTAAACCCTAAACCCTAAGCTCCAAACCCGAAACCTAAACCTAGAGTAACTAAATAAATTAAAAAATAAAAATAAACCATAAAACCTAATAAACCTAAACCTAAACCTAAACCATAAGAATGGGCATAACCTTCATGGCAGGAACATCAACGTCAAACAGGCTCATTCTAAATCTGGCAATGGAGGCGAAGGCGGAGGCGACGGTTATCATAGTGGTGGTAGGGGAACTGGTGGTGCTAATGGATATGGAGGTGGTGGTCAGACTAGTGGTGGTTATGGGGGTGGGAGAAGCAACGGAGGTTGCAACCATGGTGGTGGCAGAGGGAGAGATCAGGGATATGATGGTGGGTCCTGCTAGTCGAGAGGCTGGGGTGGTTCTGATCGGAACTGGCAAAACTGAAGAACGTTCATTCCAATTTGCTACTTATGGAACTGTGTCTTTATAGTACAGACTGCTCTAGTTATCTAGGGTCTTTGATTTGCTCTATGCGAGCTCATTTTTTATCTATGTCGTTGATTGACTCTTAGAAAACTTGGTGTGTTACTTAGTTAATGAAATCAATAAAAAAGAAATGTTGAATCTAAATTTATTTTCTATTAATAAAAACTAAAAACCCTAAACCCTAAACTAAAGCCTCAACCCTAGGCCTAAAACCTAAATCCTAAACGTTAAACCCTACAACCTAAGCCTTAAACCCTCAACTAACCTTAAACACTAAACCCTAAAAATCTAAAAAGCTAAACCTAAACTAAATAAAACCTAAAAATAAAATAAAAAAAAGAACCTAATCCAAAATAAAATAAAAACCTAAACTAAAACCTAAACCTAAACCGAAGACTAAACCTAAACTTAAACCTAAACCTAAGACTAAATAAAATAAAAAATAAAACTAAATAAAATAAATAAAAAATAAAACTAAAAAAATAAAACTAAAATAAAAAAAAATAAAATAAAATAAATAATAAAATAAATAAACCTAAACCTAAATCATAAAATAAAATAAAATAAACTAAAATAAAACTAAATCTAAACTATAAAATAAACTAAAATAAACATTCTAAAATAAAATAAAACCTAAACTTAAACCTAAAATAAAATAAAATCTAAACCTAAAATAAAATAAAATTAAACCTAAAAAATGAATAAAAAAACTAAAATAAAACCAAAAAAACTAAAAAAAAAACCTAAACTAAAATAAATAAACCTAAAATAAAAAACTATATAAACATAAAAATAAACCTAAATAAAAAAATAATAAAATAAATTGAGAAAAATAGAAAGTAAACTAAATAAATCGAAACCTACTAGCTTACTTAATTAAAAAAATAAAAGTTAAAAAAAATTCAAAAAATTCAAAAAAAAAACCCTAGCCTTAATCCATAAACCTTAAACACTAACCCTAGAATCCTAAACCCTAAACCCTAAACCTTTAAAGCCTAAACCCTAAACTCTAAACACTAAAACCCTAAAACTTAAACCCTAAACCCTAAATCCTAAACCATAAACCCTAAACCCCAAACCATAAACCCTAAACCCAAAAAACCTAAAAACCTAAACAAAAACAAAATAAAACCTAAAAAATAAAATAAATAAGAAAACCTAAACCTAAATAAAATAAAATAATAAAATAGAATAAAACTTAAACCTAAACCAAAACATAAACCTAAAATATAAAATAAATGCAAAATAAAAATTAAGTAAAATAAAAACTAAATTAAAACTTAAACCTAAAAAATCCTAAACCTTAAACAAAAAAAAAACATAAACCTAAAATAAATGAAATATAATATATGTAAACCTAAACTAAAATAAACTACACTAAAATAAATGAGACCTAAACCTAAACCTAAAATAAACTAATCCTAAACCCTAAAATAAATAATATAAAATAAACTAAAAATAAACCTAAACGTAAACTAAAAAAATAAAACCTAAAAATAAATCTAACATAAAAAGCTAAAACCTAAACCTAATAAAATAATATAAAAACCTAATCCTAAACCGAAAAATAAAAAATAAAACCTAAGCCAGAAAAATAAAATAAAAGCAAAACTAAACTAAAAATAAACATAATCCTAAAAATTAAATTAAAATAAAAAAACTAAACTAAAATAAATAATCTAAACTAAATAAAAATAAAAAATAAACTTAAATAAAAAAATAAACTAATATAAATAAAAAATAAACTAAATAAACCTAAATCTATCGGTTTACTTAATTTTAAAAAAAACACTAAACCCTAAACCCTAAATCCTAAACCCTATCCTTAACTCGAAACCCCAAACCCTAAACCATAAACCCTAAAACTCTAAACCCTAAACCCTAAACCCTAAAAACCCTAACCCTAAATCCTAAACCCTAAACCCTAAACCCTAGACTCTAAACTAACCCTAAACCCTAAGTTAATAATAAACCCTAAACCCTAAACTCTAAACCCTAAACCTTAAACACTAAAAACCTAAAAACCTAAACCTAAACCTAAAAAATAAAATAAAAAAAAATAAAAATAAGCTAAAATAAATTAAAGAAAAACATAAACTACACTAAAAAAATAAAATAAACCTAGGAATAAAAAGCTTTAATAAAAAATAAACATAAAATAGAAATAAAATAAACCAAAAATAAAATAAAATGAAAACTAAATAAAAGCCTAAACCTAAAAAAATAAACCTAAAAGAAACCTAAAAAAATTTAAAAATAAAACCTAAACCCCAAACTAAATAAAACCCTAAACCTAAAATAAAAATAAAATAAACTAAAATAAATAAAACCTAAACCTAAAACAAAGTAAACCTAAACATAAACCTAAACTAAATAAAATAAAATAAACCAAAAATAAACTTAAAACTAAACTATAAAATAAAACCTAAAAATATACCTAAAATAAAAACCTAAAACCAAAACTTAAAAAAATAAAATAAAATTGTAAACTTAAACCTAAAAATAAAAAATAAAACCTAAACCTAAAAAATAGAATAAAAATAAAACTCAACTAAAAAATAAACTTAAACCTAAACCTAAACCTAAACGAAAAAAACTAAAATAAAAAACCTAAACTAAACTAAATAATCCTAAAATAAATAAACTAAACTAAATAAAAATAAAAAATAAACGTAAATGAAAGAAAAAAATAAAAACACTAAAATAAATAAAAAATCAACTAATAAAACTAAATAAACCTAAACCTATCAGTTTACTTAATTTAAAAAAAACCCTAAACCTTAAATCAAAACCATAAATCTTAAACCCTAAAACTAACCCTAAACCCTAAAGCTACAACCCTAAACCCTAAACACTAAAAAACCCTAAACCCTAAACCCCTAAAATCATAAACGCAAAAACCCTAAACCCTGAACTGTAGCCCTAAACACTAAATCCTAAACCCCATACCCTAAACCTAAACCTAAAGTAACTAAATAAATTAAAAAATAAACCTAAACCCTAAAACATAATAAACCTAAACCAAACCTAAACCCTATGAATGGGCATAACCTTGACGGTACGAACATCACCGTCAAACAGGCTTAGTCTTGATTTGGTGATGGAGGCGAAGGCAGAGGCGACGGCTATCATAGTGGTGGTGGGGGAACTAGAGGTGCTGGTGGATATGGAGGTGGTCGTCGGAGCAGTGGTGGTTATAGAGGCTGGAGGAGCGATGGAGGTTACAACAGTTATGGTGGCGGAGGGAGGGATCGGGGATATGATGGTGGATCCTTCACATAAGAGGTCGGGTGGTTACGATGGGAACTAAAGCGAAGAAACGACCAGGCGATCTAATATGGAAATGTGTCTTTACAGTAAAGAAGATTCAAGTTATCTAGGGTATTTAATTTTCTCTATGTATATTCATTTTAGATCTATGTCCTCGCTTGTGTCTTAGAAAACTTAATGTGTTACTTGGTTGATGAAATCAAACAAAAATGTTGAATATGAATTTGTTCTATGTTAAAAAAAAATCAAAAACCCTAAATCCTAAACTAAAACTTGAACCCTAAACCTAAAACCTAAACCCTAAACCCTAAACACTAAACCAACAAATCCCCAAACCTTAAACCCTAAACTGTAAAACCCTAAACCCAAAAACTTAAACCCTAAACCATAAACCCGAAACCATACACCTAAAACCTTAAACCCTAAACTAACCCTAAATCCTAAACCATAAACCATTAACTTTAAACCTTAAACTCTAAAAGACAAAAATCTAAAGCTAAACTAAATAAAACTTAAAAATAAAATAAATAAAAGAACCTAAACCAAAATAAAATAAAAAATAATATAAAATGAAAACCTAAACTAAAACTATACCTAAACCTAAACCTAAAAAGAAATAAAGAAAATAAAAATAAAAGCTTAACTAAAATAAAATAAATAAAAAATTAAACTAAACTAAAAAATTAAAAACCTAAATAAACTAAAAACTAAACCTAAAATAAAAATAAAATAAACTAAAAATATAATAAAATAAAAACTAAATAAAAACTTAAACCAAAAAAATAAACCTAAAAATAAATATAAAATAAAACCTAAACCCTAAACCTAAAATATACTAAACCTATACCTAAACTTAAACCCTAAATAAAATAAAATAAAATAAAATAAAATAAACTAAAAATAAACCTAAACCTAAACAAAAAAATAAAACCTAAAAATAAACCTAATATAATTTCTAAAAAGCTAAACCTAAAAAAATTCAATAAAAATGTAAACTTGAACCTAAAATTACAAATTAAAACCTAAACCTAAATAATAAAATAAAAAATAAAACTCAACTAAAAAATAAACCTAAAGGTAAACCTAAGCCTAAACTAAAAAATAAACTGAAATAAAAAACCTAAACTAAAATAAATAAACATAAAATAAATAAACTAAATTAAATAAAAATAAAAAATAAACATAAATAAAAATAAAATAAATAAAATAAATAAAAATAAATAAATAATAAATTAAATAAACTTAAACTTATCAATTCACTTAATTTAAAAAAACCATAAACCTTAAATCCTAAACCCTAAACCCTAAACCCTAAACCTGACCTTAAACCCTAAACCCTAAACCTATAACCCTAAACCCTAAACTGTAATCCTAAACCCTAAATCGTAAAAGAGTAAACCCTAAAACCATAAATCCTAAATGATAAACACTACACCCTAAAGCCTAAACCCTAAACCTTAAACCCTAACCCTAAACCCAAAACCCCAAACCCTAAACCTAAACCTAAACCCTAAGAATGGGCAGAACCATGATAGCAGGAACATTACCGTCAAATAGGCTCAATCTAGATCTGGTAAAGGAGGCGAAGGCGGAGGCTGCGATTATCGCAGTGGTGGTGGGGGAATTGAAGGTGTTGGTGGATATGGAGGTGGTGGTCGAAGAAGTGGTTGCTATGGAGGTGGGAGGAGCGACAGGGGTTACAACCATAGTGGTGGGGAGGAGAGACTTGAGAGGCCAGTGTGGTTCTGATGGGAACTAGACAAACTGAAGAACGACCTATTCAATATGCTACTTATGAAACTGTGTCTTTATAGTAAAGATGGTTCTAGTTATCTATGGTCTTTGATTTGCTCTATGCATGTTCATTTTTTATCTATGTCGTCACTTGTGTCTTAGAAAACTTGGTGTGAATAACAAGAAAAGAAATGTTGAATCTAAATTTTTTCACTCTTAAAAAAAAAAGCCAAAACCTTAAACCCTAACCTAAAACCTGAACCCAAGACCAAAAGCTAAACTGTAAACCCTAAACCCTAAATCATAAAACCCTTAACCCAAAAACCTGGACCCTAAAGCCGAAAGCCTAAACCCTAAACTCTAAACCCTACACCCCAAACCTTAAACCCAAAACTCTAAACCCTTAACTAACCCTAAACCCTAAACCCTAATAAGGTAAAAAGCTAAACATAAACTAAATAAAACTTTAAAATATAATAAATAAAGGAACATAAACCAAAATAAAATAAAATAAAAATCTAACCAAAAAGGAAACTAAAATAAAAAATAAAAACTAAACTAAAATAAAATAAATAAAAACCTAAACTAAACTAAAAATTAAAAAACCTAAATAAAATAAAAACTAAACCTAAAATAAAATTAAAACTAAATATAAACCTAAACATAAAAAATGAACCTAAAAATAAAATCTATAAATAAATAAAAAGAAAACCTAAACCCTAAACCTAAAATATACCAAACCTAAACATAAACCTAAACCCTAAATAAAATAAAATAAACTGAAAATAAACCTAAACCAAAACTAAAAAATTAAACTTAAAAATATACTTAAAATCAAAACATAAACCTAAACCTAAAAAAATAAAATAAAAATGTAAACCTAAACCTAAAAATATAAAATAAAACCTAAACCTAAAAAATAAAATAAAAGTAAAACTCAACTAAAAAATAAACCTAAATCTTGACCTAAACCTAAAAAATAAACTAAAATAAAAAACAAAAACAAAAATAAATAAACTAAACTATATAAAAAGGAAAAATAAACATAAATAATAATAAAAAATAAAATGAACTAAAATAAATAAAAAATAAACTAAAATAAATAAAAAATAAACTAAATAAACATATACCTATTGGTTTACTTAATTTAAACAAAAAAAACTCCTAAAGCTTAAATCCTAAACCCTAAACCCTAAACCATAAACCTAAAACCCTAAAACTAACCATAAACCCAAAACCCTAAACCTACAGCCCTTAACCCTAAACCGTATATCTTAAACCTTAAAAACCCTAAACCCTAATTCCTAAACCTTAATCCTATACCATAAACCCTAAAATTAATAACCATAAAACCCTAAACCCTAAACCATAAAACCCACAACCTAAACATTAAACACTAAACCCTAAACCCCAACCCTAAACCCTAAACCCTAAACCCTAAGCCTAAACATAAAGTAACAAAATAAATTAAGAAATAAACATAAACCCTAGAACCTAAAAAACCAAAACCTAAACCTAAACCCTAAGAATGGGGAACCCAGCTGACAGGGAACATCACCATCAAGCAGCTGGGTTTAGATGGCGATGGAGGCAAATGGGGAGGTGACAGTTATCACAGTGGTGGTGGGGAAACTGGAGGTGCTTGTGGATATGGAGTTGGTGGTCAGAGTAATGGTGGTTATACAAGCGGGAGGAGCGATTGAGGTTATAGCTGTGGTGGTGGCGGAGGGAGAGATCGGGGATGACTATTAGTCTGCCTTAATGGGCTTGGTTATTTTGGTGGCTTTGTGCTTGGATGTCCTCTTTGCTGGTTGGAAGACTTTGCAACCTTGTTGGATGATGATCTCTGGATGACTACCTACATGATGTATGCTGGCTATGACAACCTTGATGTTTCCCTCTCTTTCTTCTATTGGCTGGTAGCACAATATATAATTGTAACCCTTCATCTAAAATTTGGATGCTTACATACAGTGTTGCTCCTTGAGATGAATGTGATTGAGCCTGAGCCTTTTCTTTACATTGCTTTTTCTCTTTGCTCTTTCTCTTTATGCCTACTTAATTGTACTCATCCTTTCCTTAGTATGTTGCAGATTTATTTTATAGGTTGGTAGTCTAGTAGTTGGATTTGGCTGTTATCAAAGAAATCAAGTGGATTTTCCTATTGCCCATATGGATTTTCTACTGTGGCTGATTTAGTCTTTCTTTTGCTTCTCTTTATTTAATATTATAATAGTTTAGGAATTCATCTCTTTAGGTTTTATTGTAGCTCTTTAAGCATTAGCTTAGAGATTTATCCACTTTAAGGACTTTGTACTCCTTATTTTGTGATAATAAAATTCCCCTAATTTTCTAAAAAAAAAAAAAATCCTAAAACCCTAACCGAAAACCCTAAACTAAAACCTAAACCCTAAACCTAAAACCTAAACCCTAAACCCTAAACCCTAAACCCTAAACCAATAAAATAAAACAAAATAAAATAAAAAAAACTAAAAAAACCTAAAACAAACCTAAACCTCCTAAACATTAAACCTAAAACCCTAAGCCTAAACCCTAAACCTAAACCTTAAACCCTAAAACCTGTATCTAAACCCTAAACCTAAATCCTAAACATATAAGCCAAACTACCCACCACTGCCCACTAAACCTAAACCCGGACTAAACTAAATAAAAAAAATAAAATAATCTAAACATAAAATAAATAAATAAAACCTAAACTAAAGCTAAACTTAAAATAAAATAAGATAAAATGATAAAACTAAATAAAAAAAAATAAATAAAACTAATAAAAATAAAATAAACCTAAAAATAACAAACCTAAATAAAATTAAAACTAAACCTAAAATTAAAAAAAACATAAACCTAAAAAAATAAAATAAAAACCAAAACCTAAACCTAAAAAATAAAAAAATAAAACAAAACTAAAAAATAAACCTAAACCAAAACATGCACTAAAAAAATAAACTTAAATAAAAAACCAAAATTAAAATAAATAAACCTAACATAAATAAACTAAACTAAATAAAAATAAAATTAAAACTAAATAAAAATAAAAAATAAAATAAACTCAAATAAATAAAAAATAAACTAAATTCACATAAACCTACTAGTTTAATTATTTAAAAAAAAAAACCTAAACCCTAAACCCAAAAAACCCTAAACCCTAAATCCTAAACCCTAAACCCTAAACCCTAAACCCTAAACCCTAAACTTACAACTTACAGCCCTAAACCCTAAACCCTAAATCCTAACCCTAAACGCTAAAACCCTAAACCCTAAACCCTATAAAACCTTAAGCCTTAAACCCTAAAACTTAAACTAAACCCTAAATTGGTTAGAGCATTGGTGGTTATGGAGGAGGGAAGAGAGATAGATGTTATAGTCGTGGTTGTGGTGGTGGAGGTGGAGGGAGAGTCTACGGATATGATAGCGGATTACACTACTTGAAAGGCGGGGTGGTTCAGATGGGAACTGGAGAAACTGAAGAACGATTGATCCGATCTACTGCTTATGGAACTATGTCTTAGATGGTTCTAGTTTTCTAGGGTTTTTGATTTTCTCTATGCGTGCTCATTTTTTATCTATGTTGTTGCTTGCATCTTAGAAAACTTGGTGTGTTACTTGGTTGATGAAATTGAAAGATGAAATGTTGAATCTTAATTTACCCTCTGTTAAAAAAAACATAAACCCAAAACCTTAAACCTTAAACCCTAAACCCTAAACCCTAAAGACTAAACCCTAAACCCTAAACCCTAAACCCTAAACCCTAAACCTTAAAAACCTTAAACCTTAAACCCTAAATCCTAAAAACTCTAAACCTTAAACCCTCCCTAAACCCTAAACCTTAAACCGTCCCCTAAAACCTAGAAATCTAAACCCTAAATCCTAAACCTTAAAACCCTAAATAGTTAATCATTAACCATAAATCATAAAACCTATAACCCTAAACCCTAAACCTTAAACTCCAACCCCTAAACCCTAAACTAATCCTAAACCCTAAACACTAAACCTTAAAAAACTAAAAACCTAAACCTAAACTAAATAAAACTTAAAAATAAAATAAATAAATAAACCTAAACTTTAATAAAATAATAAAATAAAATAAAATAAAAACATAAACTAAAACCTAATCCTAAACCTAAACCTAAAAATAAAATAAAAAATAAAAACTAAAATAAAATAAAATAAATAAAACCCTAAACTAAACTAAAAAATAAAAACCAAAATAAAATAAAAACTAAACTTAAAATAAAAATAAAATGAACCTATGAAAATAAAATAAAAAACTAAACCTAAATCTAAAAATAAAAAATAAAAGCTAAACCTAAACAATAAATAAAAATAAAATAAAACTAAAAAATGAACCTAAACCTAAACCTAGACCTAAAAAATTAACTAAAATAAAAAACCAAAACTAAAATAAATAAACTAAACTTAATAAAATAAAATAAATCAAATAAAAATAAAATAATCAAAAAATAATAAAATAAACTAAATGACCTATGGGTTTGTTTAATTTTAAAAAAAAACCCCAAATCCCCTAAACCTAATCCTAAATCTCTCACAAAACCCTAAACCCCCCAGGCATAAACCCTAAACCTCTAATCTCCTAAACCTAAACCTAACCAAACCTGAGGCTCCAGGCAAACTAAACCCAGGCCAGGCTGAGCCTCTACCCAAACTGTTGGGCCTACCTAAACCCTCCTGGGCTCCCAGGCCCCTAAACCCCACCCAGGCCCTTAAACCTGGGCCAGCCACCCTAAACCTAAACTGCTGCTTAAACCTTCTCCCAGGCCCTAAACTAAACCCTACTAAACCTCACAAAATAAACCCCACCCACCCTAAATCATAAACCTAAACCCTAAATCCTAATCCATCCCTAAACCTAACCTAACATACCTTAACCCTAAACCCCAAGCCCTAAACATAAACCTAAAGTAACTAAATAAATTAAAAAATAAACCTAAACCCTAAAACCTAATAAACATAAACCTTAAGAATGGGAAGAACCTTATCGACATGAACATCACCGTCAACCAAGCTCAGTCTAGATCTAGCAGTGGAGGAAAAAGCGGAGGCGGCGATTATCGCAGTGGTGGTGGGGGATCTCGAGGTGCTGGTGGATATGGAGGTGGTGGTCAGAGTAGTGATGGTTATTGAGGCGAGTGGAGTGACAAAGGTTATAGCCATGGTGGTGCAATGGGAGTGATCGGGGATGGGATCCAGCTACTGGAGAGGCCAGGCTGGTTCTAATGGGAATTAGAGAAACTGAAAAATGGTCGATCCAATCAGCTACTTATGGAACTGTGACTTTGCATTAGAGACGGTAATATTTATCTAAGGTTTTGATTTGCTCTATGCATGCTTATTTTTGGTCTATGTCATCCCTTGTATCTTAGAAAACTTGGTCTATTACTTCATTGATGACATTGAAATGAAGAAATATTGAATTTGAATTTGTTCTATATTAAAAAAGAACTTAAACCTTAAACCCTAAACTAAATCCTGAACCATAAACCTAAAACCTATATCCTAAATGCTAAATTCTAAACCCTAAAATCCTTAAACCCTAAGTATAACCAAAACCAAACCCTAAAACCTAAACCTAAAACTACCTAAACCCCCAAACCCTAAACCCCTAAAACCTAAACTTAAACTAAATAAAATCTAATAATAAAAATAAATAAAAAAATTAAAACTAAAATAAAATAAAAATAATTAAAATAAAATAAAAACCTAAACTAAAACCTAAACCTAAACTTAAAAAGAAAATAAAAATAAAAAATAAAAAAGCCCCTAACCTTAAACCCTAAATGCTAAAACTAACCCTAAACCCTAAACCCTAAACCCTAAACCTTAAATCATAAAACCTATAACCCTAAACCCTAATCCATAAACCCCAAGCCCTAAACCCTAAACCCTAAACACTAAAAACATAAAAACCTAAACCTAAAATAAATAAAACCTTAAAATAAAATAAATAAAAAAACCAAAACCTAAATGAAATGAAATAATAAAATAAAATAATAACACAAAAAAATCAAAATCTAAACAAAAACCTAAAAATAAAATAAAAAAAATTTAAAATTAAACTAAAATAAAATAAATAAAAACCTAAACTAAAATAAAAAAATAAAAACCTAAACAAAATAAAAACTAAACCTAAAATAAAAATAAAATAAACCTAAAATAAATTAAAATAAAAACTAAATAAAAACCTAAACCTAAAAAATAAACTTAAAAATTAATAAAAAATAAAACCTAAACACTAAGCTAAAAAAACTTTAAACCTAAACTTAATCAAAAATAAATAAAAATAAAATAGATAAAACCTAAACCTAAACCTAAACTAAATAAAATAAAGTAAACTAAAAATAAACCTAAACCTAAAGTAAAAAAATAAAACCTTAAACAAACCTCAAATAAAACTAAAACCTAAACTAAGAAAATAAAATAAAACCTAAACCTAAACTTAAAAATAAAATAAAAAACCTAAACCTAAAAACAAAATAAAACTAAACTAAAAAATAAATCTAAACCATAACCTAAAAATAAATAAAAAATAAACCTAAACTAAAATAAATAAAAATAAAAATTAACTTAAACAAAAATAGAAAATAAAATAATCTAAAATAAAAAAAATAAACCAAATAAGCAAAATATACCTAAACCTACTAGTTTACTTAATTTAAAAAAAATAAGAAATTAGAAAAATTTTATGAAAAAACCCAATCGTTAAACCCTAAACCCTAAATCTGACCTAAACCCAGTGACCACTAAACCCCCTAAGACCCTAAAACCTAAAACCATAAAGCCACAGCCCTTAAACCCTAAAACTACAAACCTCCTAAACCCTAAACCCAAACCCTCAAACCCTAAACCCCAGGCCCTAAACAAACCTAAACCTAAACTAAATAAACCTACAAATAAAATAAATAAATAAAATAAACTTAAATAAAATAAAATAAATAAAGCTAAACTAAAACCTAAACCTAAAACCTAAACCTAAAAGAAAATAAAATAAAATAAAATTTAGCCAAAATAAAATAAATAAAACCTAAACTAAACTAAAATAAAAAACTTGGATAAAATAAAACTAAACCTAAAATAAAATAAAATAAACCTAAACCTAAAATAAAATAAACTCAAATAAATAAACCTAAACCTAAACCTAAAATAAACTAAACCTAAACCATAAACTAAATAAAATAAAAATAAACTAAAAATATACCTAAACCTAAACCTAAAAATAAAAATAGTAAAATCTAAACCTAACAAATAAAATAAAAATAAAATTAAACTAAAAAATAACATAAACATAAACCTAAGCGTAAAAATAAACTAAAATAAAAATCCTAAACTAAAATAATTAAACCTAAAATAAAAAAGAAAACTAAATAAAAAATAAAAATTTAACCTAAATAAAAAAATAAAACTAAAATAAATAAAATAAACTAAATAAACTAGCCTGGGCTTTTTTTTTTTAAAAAAACCCTAAATCCTAAACTACCCACAAACCTAAACCCTAAACCAACCCCACAACCCAGACCCAAAACTGAGCTCAAATCACAAAAACCAAAACCCAAAACCTACTAAACTGAGCTAACTAAACACTCTCCCTGGGCCCTGGGCCCTACTGACCCTGATCTCCCTAAACCCTGAGCCCTAACCCTGAGCCACAAAAGACTCTCCAAAGAGGCCAAACCCTAAACCTGACCACTAAACCCTGGTAACTAAGCTTGACAGCCAAAGCCCTAATCCTGAGGTCTAAACATTAAACCAGGCCCTAAACCCTAAAACCTCAAACCTTAAACCCTAAACCCTAAAATCCTAAAAACATAAACCTAAACTAAATAAGACTTAAAAATAAAATAATTAAAAAACATAAACCTAAATAAAATGACAAACTAAACCAAAACCTAAACTTAAACCTAAAAATAAAATAAAATAAACTAATAAAAATAAATTAAAATAAAATAAATTACAACCTAAACAAAACTAAAAAAAATAAAATAAACATAAGAATAAAAACCCTAAATAAAATTAAAACTAATTGTAAAATAAAAATAAAATAAACCTAAAATAAAATAATATGAAAACTAAATAAAAACATAAACCTAAAAAATAAACCTTAAAATAAAACCTAAAAATAACTAAAAAATAAAACCTAAACCATAAACTAAAAAAAACTGTAATCTAAAATAAAAATAAAATAAACTTAAGCTTAAAATAAAATAAACTAAACAAAAATAAATATAACCTAAACCTAAACTAAATAATATAAATTAAACTTAAAATAATGTTAAACCTAAACAAAAAATAAAACCTATAAATAAACCTAAAACCTAAACCTAGAAAAAAACCTAAACCTAAACCTAAAAATAAAAAATAAAACTTAAACCTAAAAAATCAAATAAAAATAAAACTCAACTAAAAAGTAAACCTAAACCAAGACATAAACCTAAAAAATAAACTAAATCTATGCGTGCTTATTTTTTATCTATGTTGTCGATTATTTTTAAGAAAACTTGGTGTGTTGGTTGATGTTGAACTAAAGAAGAAATGTTGAATATGAAGTTCTCTTTAAAAAAAAATAACCACTAAACCTTAAACTAAACCACTAAACTAAACCTAAACCTAAACCCCCAACCCTAAACCTAACCTCTACAAAACCCTAAACCCTAAACCTAAACCCTAACAAACCCTAAACCCTAAAACCCTAAACCTAACCCTCCACAAAACCTAAACCTAAACACTAAACTCCCCAATCTGAAAAGAAGATTAAACCCTGACACACCTAAACCCTAACCTTCACCTAAAACCCATCCAAAGCATAAATGGTACCACTGATCCCAAAATGATAAACCACAAACCTAAACCCTCCTATAAACCTAAACCATAAACCGCCAAACTAACCAAACCCCAAACCATGACCCTGGCCCACCACCAAACTAAACCTAAATCCACTAAACACTGACCACCCAAACCCAAACCCCAAACCACAAACCCCAAACCCTAAACCTAGGCATTAAAACCTAAACCTAAAACCTAAAACTTAATGACCTAAACCACAAAACCCTAAACCCTATAGCCTAAACATTAAACCCTAAACCCAAATCCAAAACTCTAAAACTCTAAAACTAAAATTCTAAACCATAAACCCTAACCCTAAATCATTAGCCCTAAACCCCAAGCCCTAAACTTAAACTTAAAGTAACTAGATAAATTAAAAATTAAACCTAAATCCTAAAACATAATAAAGATAAACCCTAAAAATGGGCAGAACCTTGATGACAGGAACATCACCGTTAACCAGGCTCAGTCTAAATCTGGCAGTGGAGGCAAATGCGATGGTGATGGTTATCGCAGTGGTGGTGGGGGATTTGGAGGTACTGGTGGATATGGAGGTGGTGGTCAGAGCAGTTGTGGTTATGGAGGCGGGAGGAGCAATAAAGGTTACAGTCGTGGTGGTGGCAAAGGGAGAGATCAGGGATATGATGGTGGATCCCACTACTTGAGAGGTCAAGGTGGTTCTGATGGGAACTGGAAAAACTAAAGAACGGCCAATCCGATCTACTGCTTATAGAATTGTGACTTTACATTTGAGATGTTTCTAGTTATCTAGGGTTAATTATTTGCTCCATGCATGCTCATTTTTCATCTTTGTCGTCGCTTGTATCTTAGAAAACTTGGTGTGCTACTTAGTTGATGAATTCAAAAAGAAGAAATGTTGAATATGAATTTGTTCACTGTTAAAGAAAAACCATAAACCCTAAACCCTAAACTAAAACTTATACTATAAACCTACAACCTAAACCCTAAATCTTAAAAACCTTAAACCCCGAACTTAAACCCAATACCCTAAACCGTAAACCCTAAACCCTAAAACCTAAACACTAAATCATAAACCCTAAAACCTAAACCTTAAACCCCAAATCCAAAACCCTAAAACAAAAACCATAAACTATCCCTAAACCCTAAAAAGCTAAAAACCTAAACCTAAACTAAATAAAACCTAAAAATAAAATAAATAAGAAAACTTAATCTAAAATACAAAAACAAAATAAAATAAAATAAAAACCTAAACTAAAATTGAGAGACACTAGACCTAAAGACATAAATAAAAATAAAATAAAAAATAAAAATAAAAGACCCCTTGCACAAACTGAACAAAACCAAACCCTAAACCTAGCCCTAAACCTAAACCCAGGCCCCAGGCTCTAAACCCCAAATAAACTGAGCCCAGACCACCCACCCTCTAGATCTAAAGATCCTACTTAAACAAAATAAGACATAAAAATAAAATAAATAAGAAAACCTAAACCAAAATAAAATAATATAATATAATACAGTATAAACCTAAATAAAAACCTAAACCTAAACCTAAATCAAAAAATAAAATAATTAAAAATTAAAAATTAAACTAAAATAAAATAAATAAAAACCTAAACTAAACTAAAAAAATAGAAACCTAAATAAAATAAAAAAACTAAACCTAGAATAAAAATAAAATAAAATAAATACTAAATAAAAACCTAAACCTGGAAAATAAACCTAAAAATAAATAATAAAAAAAACCTAAACCCTAAC
Source organism: Cymbidium sinense (assembly GCA_021442155.1). Taxonomy (NCBI): domain Eukaryota; kingdom Viridiplantae; phylum Streptophyta; class Magnoliopsida; order Asparagales; family Orchidaceae; genus Cymbidium; species Cymbidium sinense. The sequence continues at coordinate 64,585,889 of CM038229.1, read as the reverse complement.
TAAAAAAACCTAAACCTAAAATAAAAAAAAAACTTGATCCTAAACTAAAATAAGTAAAACCTAAAACTAAACCAAAAATAAACTAAACCAAATAAAATAAAATAAAATAAAATAAACTAAATATTAACCTAAACCTAAAGTAAAAAAAAAAAAATAAAACATTAAATAGACCTAAAATAAAAGCTAAAACCTAAACCTAAAAAAAAAGCTAAACTAAACCTAAAATAAAAAAAATAAAACCTAAACTTAAAAATAAAATAAAATAGACTAAACTAAAAATAAATCTAAACCTAAACTAAAATAAACTAAAATAAAATAAATAAATAAGTAAAATAAATTAAATAAAAAATAAATTTAAATTTAAATAAAATAGAAAATAAAACTAAAATAAACTAAATAAACCTAAAACCTGATTTATAATTTTTTAAAATAAAAAACTAAAAAATAAATAAAAACTCAGACTTTTAACCCTAAAACCCTAAAACTAACCCCAAACCCTATACCTTAAACTATAAACCTAAAACTCTAAACCTAAATCCTAAACCTAAACCATAAACTCTAACACCTTAAACACTAAACCCTAAACTCTAAATCCTAAACCCTAAAAACTACAACTCTAAACCCTAAAAACCTAAAAACTTAAACCTAAACTAAATAAACCCCAAAAATAAAATAAGAAAATAAAACCTAAATAAAATAAAAAAATAAAATAAAATAAAACCTAAACTAAAACTTAAAAAAATTAAATTAAAAAATAAAAACTAAGCCTAAAATAAAAATAAAATAAACCTAAACCTAAAATAAAATAAAGTAAACTAAAATGATTAGAACCTAAACCTAAACCTAAACCTAAAATAAACTAAACCAAACCCAAAACTAAATAAAATAAAATAAACTAAAAATAAACCTAAACCTAAGGTTAAAAAAAACCTAAAATACACATAAAATAGAAACCTAAAGCCTAAACCTAAAAAAAATAAAATAAAAATAGAACTAAACTAAAAATGAAACAAAAATTAAAAGCGTGAACTAAAAAATAAAATAAAAATAAATAAACTAAAATAAAAAATAAACCTAAATAAATATAAAAAATAAACTAAAATAAATAAAAAAGTCAAACTAAATAAAGTAAATAAACATAAACCTACCAGTTTACTTAATTTTATAAAAAAAAAATACTTAAATCCTAGACCCTAAATCCTGACAATAAGCCACAACCCTAAACTGACACCCACCCTAAACCTGACTAAACTTATGGTCATAAACTCAAAACCACAAACCCTAAATGCTAAACCCTGAGCCCACACCCTGAGCCCAAACCACTAAACCTAAAACCATAACCTGCACCACACAACCTCCTGACTCTGATCCTGACCACTGAGCCTTGGCAAGCCTAAACCTAAACACCCAACCTAACCACTGTGCCTACCCTAAAACCATACCATGAGGCTGAGCCCTAAACCCTAAGGTGACCTAAACAGGCTAACCCAGAGCCCTAAACCCTAATCACACCAGGCCAAAACACTCCTGACAGACTGCCCTGAGAAATCAACCTAAACCTAAATTAAATAAAACCTAAAATATTATAAATAAAACCTAAACCTATATAATGAAAATCTAAACTAAACCTAAACCTATATCTAAAAAATAAAATAAACTAAACTAATAAAATAAATGAAAGAAAAAAATAAAACCTAAACTAAACTAAAGATAAAATAAACTTGAGAATAAAAGCAAAATAAAATAAAATAAGTAAAATAAAAATAAAATAAACCTAAAATAAACTAAAATAAAATAAAAACTAAATACAAACATAAACCTAAGAAATAAACCTTTAAATAAAACCTAAAAATAAATAAAAATAAAACCTAAACCGTAAATAAAAAAAGTGTATATCTAGAATAAAAATAAAATAAACAAAATCAAATATACTTAAACCTAAACTAAAATAGACTAAACTAAAATAAATATAACATAAATCTAAACTAAATAAAATAAAATAAACTAAAAATAAACTGAAACCTAAACAATAAAATAAAACCTAAAATAAAAACTTAAAACTTAAACCTAAAAAAATAGAAACCTAAACCTAAACTTAAAATTAAAAAATAAAACCTAAACCTAAATAATAAATAAAAATAAAACTCAACTAAAAAATAAACTTAAACTAAAACATAAACCGAAAAAATAAATTATAATAAAAAACCTAAAGTAAAATAAATAAACTAAAATAAATAGAAAAATAAACCTAAATAAAAATAAAAAATAAAATAAACTAAAATAAAGAAAAAAATATACTAAATAAACCTAAACTTATGGGTTTAGTTAATTTAAAGAAGAAACCGTAAACCCTAAATCCTAAACCCTAAACCATAGACCCTAAAAAACCTTAAACCCTAAACCCTAATAGCATAAACCCAAATACCCTAAATCCTAAACCCAAAACTCAAAACCTAAAACCTAAACTTAAAGTAACTAAATAAATTAAAAAATAAACCTAAACCCTCAGTCCTAATGAACCTAAACCTAAACCTAAACTAAAAGAGTGGGCAGAACCTAGATGGTAGGAACATCACCATCAACCAGGCTCAGTTTAGATCTAGTGGTGGAGGCAAAGGTAGAGGCAACAATTATCATAGTGGTGATTAGGGATCTGAAGGTGTTGATGGATATGGAGGTGGTGGTTTGAGCAATGGTGGTTATGGAGGTGGGAGGAGCGATGGTGGTTACAAGCGTGTGTGGGGAGGGAGATATGATGGTGGGATCGCTACTTGAGAGGTCATAGTGGTTTACGATGGGAACTAGAGAAACTAAAGAATGGATGATCCGATCCACGCTATGGAATTGTATGTCTAGAGTAGATGGTTTCATGTATTTATGGTTTTTAATTTACTTTATGTGTGCTCCATTTTTATCTATGTTATCATTTGTTCTAAGAAAACTTGGTGCATTACATGGTTATGAAATCAAAAATAAGAAATGTTGAATCTGAATTTATTCTCTATTTAAAAAAATAAAAAACCTTAAACCCTAAATTAAAACCTAAACCCTAAACCTAAAACCTAAACCTTAAATCCTAAACCCTAAAAACCCAAAACCCTAAACCCTAAACACTAAAACCCTAAACCTTAAACCCTAAACCCTAAAATGTAAACTCTAAACCATAAACCCTACACCCTAAACCCTAGACCAAAAACCCTAAACCATAAACCCTAAACCTATACCCTAAACCTTAAACCCTAACCCTAAACTCTAAACCCTAAATGCTAAACCCTAAAACCCTAAAAATCTAAACCTAAACAAAATAAAATCTAAACATAAAATAAATAAATAAACCTAAACCTAAATGAAATAAAAAGATAAAATAAAATAAAAATATAAACTAAAACCTAAACTTAAACCTAAACCTAAGCCTAAACCTAAAATGAAAATAAACTTAAACATACAATAAAATAAAATAAATAAAAAATAAAATAAAATAAAAACTATATAAAAACCTAAACCAAAAAAATAAATCTAAAAATAAACTAAACCTAAAACTGAACCCTAAAACCAAAATCCTAAAAATCCTAAAACCCTAAACCCTAAATACTAAATGCTAAACCTAAACCCTAAACCCTAAACCTACAACCCTAAACCTGAATCCCTAAACCCTAAACCTACAACCCTAAAGCCTAAACTTTAAAAAACCCTAAACCTTAAACCCAAAAACTTAAACCCTAAACCCTAAAACTTAAAAACCCTAAACCCTAAACCCTAAATTGTAAACACAAAACCCTAAACCCTAAACACTAAACCCTAAAATAACCCTAAACCATAAAACCCTAAACCCTAAATACTAAATGCTAAACCTAAACCCTAAACCCTAAAACCTAAACCTTAAGCCCTAAACCCTAAGTCCTAAACACTAAACCCTAAACCTTGAAACCCTAAACCATAAACCCTAAACCCTAAACTAACCCTAAACCCTAAAAACCCTAATCCTTAAAGCCTAAATAATAAACTTTAAACCATAAACCCTTACTCTAAACCGTAAACCCTAAAAGCATAAACCCTAAAACCCTAAATACTAAATCCTAAACCCTAAACCCTAACCCTAAATCATAAACCTTAAACTAAAAACCCTAAACCAAAACCTAAAGTAACTAAATAAATTAAAAAAATAAACCTAAACCCTAAAACCTAATAAACCTAAACCTAAAATCTAAGAATGGGAAAAACCTTAATGGTAGGAACTTCACCGTCAACCACTCTCAGTCTAGATCTGGAAATGGTGGCATAGGCAAAGGCAGTAGTTATCGTAGTGGTGGCGAGGGATCTGGAGGTGGTGGATATGGATGTGGTGGTCAGAGCAGTGGTGGTTATGAAAGCAGGAGGAGTGACGGAGGTTACAATCGTGGTGGTAGTGGAGGGAGAGATCGGGGATATGATGGTGGATCTCACAACTCGAGAGGCCGAGGTGGTTTTGATGGGAACTGGAGAAATTGAAGAAATGCTAATTTGATCTGCTACTTTTGGAACTATTTCTTTGCAGTAGAGATGGTTTTAGTTATCTAAGGTTTTTGATTTACTCTATCTGTGCTCATTTTTTACCTATATTATCGCTTATGTCTTAGAAAAATTGGTGTGTTACTTGGTTGATGAAATTGAAAAGAAGAAATCTTGAATCTAAATTTATTCTCTGTTAAAAAAATAAACTAAAAACCCTAAACCCTAAACCTAAAACCTAAATCCTAAACCTTAAATTCTAAACCCTAAAAATCATTGTTGACCTCACTTTTGGACCAAGTTGTTAACCTCTTTTTCTTAGACCTAGGAGTCTTCTAGACACTAAAATTTCTTTAGTCAAATGACACTTTTAACAATTAAGTGAACACTTAACCTAAGCCTAAAGACTTAGAAGGGTTAACCATAGGATTAGGCTATGCCTTAGGGATTAAGGAGACTCACCTACTCTATAGTCTAAATTTGACCTATGTTCACCTTCTCAAACCAAACCTTAAATTTAATTCAAATATCAAAATCCAACTTCAAATCCAAATCAAATGATTGAAGCCCATGATCGAGTATAAAATAAAAATCATTCCTAAACCCTATGATTTCTCTTATGGACTTAGCCATAGCCAAATCCAAATTAATCCAAATTCAATTGATTTTCTTAAATATCAGTTCAGCCTTTCAATCAATTTATCAAATTCAAACACAAACTCAACTTGAAATCAGGATCCAAACCTAAATCCAAATCAAATCAAATCCAAACCAAACCCTTAAACTAATTTCATGGACTTAGCCAAATCTCATCCAAATCAAACCTAACTCAATTAATTTTCTCATAAATTAATTAATGCTTAAATGATCACTTCAAGGCATACCAAAATCTACAATCAAATCAATCACGCCAAGGTCAAACCTAACAAAACCCATTTGACCCAAAATATTCAATTAAGCTCCAAATCACCGAAGTCTAAATAAAATCAAATTAAATTAAAATTAAACAAAACTAAATTGAATCATAAACATGAAATCAATGCGTAAACACAAACAGACTAAAAAATAAATCATGATTGGACATAAAATAGCAAATAAGTCATTTGACCTAAAGTTGAGCCACATGGGCTCCACTAAGTCAAAAGTCAATAAATTAAAATTTGATCAAATTCAGTCACTCCAAAGACTCAAAATCATCAAATGAACATGTTTGAGTCTAAAACTAAATAAATCTAAATTTAATGAAGATCCAAATGGGTAGATTTGGCCACGAAACCCAAGTAGACCCAAATGGATCCTATTAAATCTAAACTCAAATTAAATTGAACATTAATTCAACTTAAACATCAAAATCAATTTAAAATTTATAATTAGATAAAATTTAGCCAACCATTGGGTTTAATTTAATAAATTTGATCATTTAACTCAAATAAGTTCAATGTGGCCCATTAAGCCCGATTTTGTCAAAATGGGCTTTAATCTAAATCTGCATCAAATATAATTAGCAAGCTAATCAAACAATAAAAATTAGAAAATCACATATACCAAAAAAAATAATCAACTTTATCATTATATAAATAAAATATAAATAAAATTAAATTTGACCATCGAATATAATTTTAATTAAAATTAAATAAAACTAATTAACTACTAAATAAATAATAAATATACAATTTCAATAATCATTAATTATAGTATATATAATCTATAAACTTCATTTAAATTAAAATTATAATATCCAAATTATTAAAAATTATGAAGGTTTATAAATAAAAAAAGAATAAGTCTAAAAAACATAATAACAAAAGAAATTTCATCCTTAGTCACTTGAAACCAAGATATATATATATATATATATATATATCAAGCATGTATGCTATCATTTGTTAAAAAATAAAATTTGTTTCGTTAAAAATTAAAATAAAATAATAATAAATTTGGACATGAGTCATTTATTAAAGCTAACAAAAGCATGAAGTCTTATTTTTTTATTTCATGTGAATCTCAAATAAATTTTTTTTTCTATTCTAATGAAAACCTACTCTCCAGCTTTAAAAATAAATAAAATAAAATAAAATATCTTATCTTACCTCCTTGGAGAATGTGAGCCGTCTCTCTCTCTCTCTCTCTCTCTCTCTCTCTCTCTCTCCATACAGAGCCTCCCATCCATGACTAAAAAAAAAACATTCCTAGGCTAAGACTCCTTTCCATGTTTCTGCTGCCGAATACCCTTTCCTCCTCCATTTCCTTCCCCATGAACTGGACGGGAACAAGAGAGAAAGCAGAGCTTTTTCTCTTTTATGTAAAAAGCATCTCATCCTTGCCATATTTTTAAGAGAAGCCTGACCTCTCTCTCATCTTCCTCATGCAAGAGTAAGCCATCCTTGCATCTCATTTCATTTCTAGCCACAATGGATTTGAGTCCCTTTATTCATCCATCTTCACTCTCCATATCACTGCATGTGAGTAGTGTCTCATCCTTTACTGTTCTTCCTCCCTCCGATCAATTGATGGCTAGCCACACACCTCCCTCTCTTTTTCTTGTGTGAGCATACCGAGCTAGAGACTCATGCCCAAAACTCTTATCCATAAGCAAGCTTCATCCCCAAGCCCACAAGTCAAGAGGCACTATAACCTGCAAGAATATTCGTCGGTCCAACTCAATGCAAAATCTAGTCCTCTTTAAACTCTTTCCAGTTGCAGGCATTCTTTTCATCCCTCTCATTTTTGGTTCAACAAGATCATGCTATACATCAAGCCTCTTCTCTCACCTTCTTCCTCTACTAGATAGCCAACACATGATCTTCTCCACATTTCCTTACAAAAATGTTGTTGCAACTTTAATCTCCTTATATGTTGAACCTTTATTCCTTGTTCTAGCATGGATTCCACTACCTCCTATTCTCCATCTAGGTTTCCCTTCATTGACTTACATTTGAACTACTATTCTCTACACAACCCAAGCGCATGTAAGGATCCTCCAGCTTGCATTTAACTATTCTATCCACGAGAATGATGAAGCTCTGGCAAGGAGCGACTATGAGTGAGCTTATGGGATACTTGGTGAGGAGGCAAGCCTAGAAACATCTAGCGAAGCTCCCTCGTGTCTCAAGAAAGCTATTTAAATTGACCAATTCAGTGAACACTATCTTTAATCAGTGAGGAGGCATTTAAAGTGGACCATATGAGAAAAGAAAAGGAATGCTAGCTGAAGTATTGATCCATCCCAATAAGCATCTCAATAGGGCTTTATTTCTTCTAAATGAAGCCACCTCTAAGTCAGAATCCACTAAACATTAGCTCCGGCAAGGTATGATTCTTAAACACTTAGAAAGCCTTAAAGATCTTATGTTTGATGTGTTGAATGCGAGAGTCGTTAGGATTCAACCTTTAGAACCCATGCACTTTACTTTTTAATCCTTTTTGGTGAGAGTTTAGAGACAAAAGCAAAACCATTTATTTTATGTGTTTGAAATGAATAGTTTTGATTAGGTCAATGGCATAGTGATTTGATTCCACCTATCAAGCCATGATTAACTTCATGTCATTTTTTGATCGAATGATCATGATTAATCCACCTTATTTTATTTATTATTAAATTCAATCAAATCTAAAAAAAGGAGTCAATCTTTAGAATTCTAAACAAAACAAAAAAAAAGAAATAATATGTGATCAAACAAAATAAAAAAGGTGCAAATTAAATTATTATAAAATCTAAGTAAAACTTAGTATAAAAAGAGAAAAAAATTAACTAAACCAATAGTATTATAAGTATTATAATCAAATATAAAAAGTTTTTTGAACATAATTTATGAAAGTCAATTTTAAAATCAATTTAGCCTCTAATTGTTATATGTTGATTCTAAAATTAAAAAGAAAATTTAGTTATGTGACATATCCTTAATTATAATTAACTCAACTAATACAATTAGGTAATCTTTATTTGATTAGTTATTCATATAAAAATTTGGAGGAATTCATAACTAATTCAAATCACATTTTAAAATATATATATATATATATATATATATATATATATATATATATATATATATATATATATATATATATATATAAACTCACATCCCTTAGACATAGATAATTGAAGTCAAGAAAAAAGAGCAAACTTGTATAATTCATATTCTAAATATCATAATCAAATCAAATAAACATAAAATTAAATATAAACTCTAAAGATATTAAATCATATCCAATTACTCCAAATTCCAATCAATATCAAAATAAGTTAAACAAAAATAAAATAAAAAAACTTATTGAACTAAGATAAGAGAATAATCATTAAGCAAGTGATAATCATTTATATAAACTAGATGGCTAAATTTAATAAGTTAAACCCTTAATTGGAATTCAAATAAAAGAACACGTTAACAATCAAATAAATTATAAGTAAATTAAAATACATTCACCAATCCAAATCAAACTCAAATAAAATAATAAAAATCAATGAATTTAAACAAACATCAAAATGACAATAATCATATGAAATTAAAACAAAAAAGAGCATTAGATATTAAGGATATTGAATTATCAAAATTTAATTAAATAAAAAACATCTAATCCAAAATTAATCAATTAGAATATATGAAATTAAATAAACTTAAACTTCATTGATATTAAGGATATTGAATTATCAAAATTTATTTAAATCAAAATATCTAATCCAAAATTAATCAATCAAAATACATGAAGATTAAGTAAACTCAAATTTTAAAAAATCTAAATTAAATCAAATAAACATTAATCAAATCAAATCAATCATATAAATTCAAATGGGCTAATTAAGATACTTAAAGACCTTTGTTACTCTTTAGAGTTTGGATGTAATATGGTGAGTTCCATCAAAAATGGAATTCATTCTACTCTTCATTTTTGAAAACCTAAATATCACTTTAACCAAAAAAAAGTGAAAAAAATGGAAAATAAATCATTAAATAATTTAAATTGAAACCACCCAGAGGAAAATTTTAAACAAATTCAAACTCTAAATTAAAAATTAAATAGAAGCCCTTTTTTCACACATTGGAATACTAGGTCACCAATCCTAGAATTAGGTTAGGTTGATGTGTTGATTGTATGGTTGATGTTGTGTTTTGTTTTATGATGTAAGGGTTTTAGACTAGATGTTAGGAATGTGGATCGTAGGTTGGATGTTAGGTCATTGATAGTCTAACATTATTTTTTGCAAGGGATTATGCTTAAGGGGCTGCTTAAAAAAATATAAAGGCTCTCTTTGCAGGTTGCTTAAGTCCCTAAGAATAATCCAAGTTAGGACAAGTGGGCTTGGTTACGCTTGTGTAGGGTGCTAAGTCCAAATTATAAATATAACTTTGGGCATATGTGTGTTTAGCTAACACTTATTTTGGTGTGTAGTTAGATTTTTTTTCTATTTTATATAATTTTGCATTAGAATTAGGATTAGTGCTATGGGGTTTAGGATGAGCATTGGCTAGAAGGCTTAGTCCTAGGGTTCCATGTGATGCCTTAAGTCTACCACATCAAAAGAAGTAAAGATATAAAGAAATGAAGGAGACAAGAATAATGAAGACTTGAAGACCCCCATAGATTTTATTATTTGTAATTGTAATTATTCTTTTATATACCGGGTGGTATAAGGGTAGAGCTCGGCTACCCATTTTCTAATTTTGGTGTGTATTGTGGAACCAGACCGTACTGGCCTTTTATTTTTTTGTGGTAGTCTATAAAATTATTTGATGTTGTGTTTAGATTGCGCATTAGAAACAACATGATTTTCTTAGTTTCTTATATGTTTGATACTTTAATGTGTGGCCTGGATGCAATTAGGCTATTAGGATAAAATTAATTTCTCAAGCCTAGTTAATAACTCATAATTAAAATTTAAAACAATTCATAACCTTTCCATAAAGCATAGGTTTGAAATAAGATAATTAAAAATTTAGCAACCCTTATCTAATGGTTGAATGTCTCACAACATGCATGAATATTTTTTCTCTCTTGAACATGAATGATCTCCATCCTTGCATAATAGGGGAATGCTTGACCTATGAGGGCATCCTTTGTGGTTGATAACACCTTCTTTTAACTGATTTGGCCCATAACCTATTTTCATCATGCATATAGGCATCAAAATCCTGAACCCTTTATCAAAAAGAAGTGTCAATATTAAAATAAAATTTAAAAAGATTTTGCATTTGTGGATTAAGTCATTACTCATGCCACTCATGCTTTAGCCTCATAGGGAGTGGGTTTAAGGACCCTAGTCTCTTTCTAAATAATAACTACCTTAGCTATCTTGCAACTCATAAGACTTGCCTACTAATTTAAATTGTAGGAGTTAGGCTACCACTCCAAGAGCCCAAGTGTGGTTTATCCTCTCTTGTGGAGGTAAATCATAAATCCATGTTCACTTAGACTTAGGTCGTGCTTTGGCTTATGCCAAAGTTCACTAGGTTTAGGATCTGAGGTAGCTATTTCTTTCAAGCTACTAGCATAAATTCTCACTTCATAAGTATTTTCATAATCTTATGTTGTTGGATTATAAGTCCTAGCTTTCTAATAAAATGTCAACTTCAATAAATTAAATCTCTTCAACTTCAAACATATAAAGCCCATTCAACGGATAGATTGAAATACTCACTAAGCTTCCTAGTATCATAAGCATTTCCTACTTATTCTCTTTGTCTTCAATAATAAGTCTTCTCCTTGAATAATCCCATTAGATTTTCCAATACAAATAATAATTTGATAGTCTAGCCTTGAAATCTTTGAAGACCTTAATTTTTACTTTAATTGAGAGTATTCCTAAGGAATTCTCATTCTTTATGATGTAATTAACTATGGAGGCTTACCTCCATAGAGAACATAATGAAACTGGATTAATATAAACCCTACTTTACTTTTCCATGTAAAGTAGAGGAAATATCTCTGGTACATTCCAAGACCCATCGTGCCTTAGGAGTATTTATTAGGTGATTAGGTAAATTATAGTTTGATGATTTCTATCTTTCAAGATAGTGCATCATATAATAATGTAATACCCGATCACTTCAATAAATAACCCCAAAGATTTACGTTGTGTCCTACCTCCAAAAATAAACACCAATTTTTTTAGGACTTCACTAGGAGGATTCCTCTCCATCTCTAAGACATTATTGTCTCCAAGCATCGATAGTGGACTTATATTTTATATAAAAATTATCTTTCTTTCCATTGGCACTTAGCTTATTTCATCCTTAAGCAAAGCTAGCCAATATCCTTTAGGTTTTAGGACCTCACTCCGTGTAGGTCTTAAAATCCCTATTGAGTCTCCCAATAGGTAAAAGTAAACTAAGTAAAGAAGATGACAAAATACAAATTTTTGAACCTCTTTACCACTAGCATGGTGAGGTAAGGTTTATCCCACAATTAAGAAAACTCAAACTAAAATAAATAAAGTCTTTTAAAAATTATTTTCAAAAGCTCTTTTCCTAAACATAATCATTTTTAAATTCACTCCACATAAAGTTTGCAAAAATATAAAAATTTTCAAATCTCTTTAAAATAAAAGACAATCAAACCTCATTTAACATACCTAAAATTGTTAAATGAGGTTCCTCTTTTAAAAAATCAAAATCAAATTTATAATCAATAAGATCCCTATCAAAGATTTTCAAAAAACACATTTCTTAAAATAGTATCAATTAACCAACTCCATTTAACATACCCAAATTTGTTAAATGGAGTTCCATTTTTAAAATCAAAACAAAAAAAATGAAAATCAACATATAATTAAACCTCACTTAACATACTCTAATTTGTTAAGTTAGAGTTCTCCACTTTTCAAAAGCAATATCACACACAAAGTTAAGATATATATTTTGAATCTCATTTGGCATACCCAAGTTTGCCAAATGAGAGTTCTATTTTTAAAAGCAACCAAACACAAATAATTGAACTCCATTTAGTATACATATAATTGCTAAGTGGAGTTCCCCATTTTCAGAAACCAAAACAAATTGGATCTTACTTAGCATACCCTCATTTGCTAAGTAGTGTGCCTTCTTTCAAAATTATGAAAAAATCAATGGACATTGGAATTCCATTTCACACACCTAAAATTATCAAATGAGAATTCCCCTCTTTCTAAAAATCAAATGAAATTGGACTCTACTTAACATACCCACATTTGCTAAGTAGAGTTCTCTTTTTCAAATCACAAACAAATTAAGCACAATTGAATTCCATTTGACATACCCAAATTAGTCAAATGAGAATTTCCATTTTATAAAACCAAACATCATCATGAAAATCAATTTGAACTCCATTTAACATACCACATTTGTTAAATGAGAGTTCACCTCTTTCAAAATGAAACAAATGCCAAGTCATACTTACTTAACATATCACATTTGTTAGGTAAGAATCCCACTTTTGAATTAAAATAAAACAAATTCTTGGACCTTACTCAACATACCACATTTGTTAAGTAAGATCCCTATCTTCAAATCAAAGCAACAAACACACTTGTGCCCTGCTTAACATAAAAAATTTGTTAAGTAAGGGTTTCACTTTTCAAATCAAAACAAAAAATCAAATGTTTTGAATCTTACTTAACATACCACATTTTTTAGGTAAGAATTTGACTTTTAAATATATTAAACACACTTGAGTCCTACTTAACATTCCAAATTTGTTAAGTAAGGGTCTCATTTTTCAAAATCAAATCAAAATATATCAAACACATTGGGATTTACTTAGCATACCTAAATTTGCTAAGTAAATATCCCATTATCAAATCATAATAAATCAAATACATGACAAACAATCATCACAAACAACGAAGATAATTTCAAAAATATTCTCAAACGTGCATTTGGATCTCTCTTAGCATACCCCAATTCGCTAAGTGAAAGCTCCAAAATCAAAATCTTGAAATAAACGATTAGCAAAATAAAATCATCTCCAAAAATCTCTCCAATGGTGGAACCTCATTCAACATATCCTAATTTATTGGATGAAGGTTCCAAAATCAACAAACCAATTCTTATGGCAAAGTCTCTCTTCAAAATTTTAAATCTCTCCAAATCAATGAACCCCACTTAGCATACTTAAATTTATTGAGTTTGGGTTCAAATTTCAAATTCAAATCAGAAATTTGTGATTAAAGGCAAATATTAAGTTCAAAGTTTGATTCAGTTATATTTTCACTTGTAGAGATATCAGAGAAGTTAGTTAAGCTCATTCTCCAATCAGTACAGTTGCCATGGCTCCTAGGAAGTTTGTTTTCTCTTTCCCCTCTTGTGTAGGCTTGGCCTTGGATCAAGCCAATCTCACCATGATTGAGGCCACCCACCTAATTTACTTTGGACGTGGCTTTGAGGGCTTTAGAATTACATATGAGGGGGAAACCCTCACAACTATCAGCAGGGAGGAGGTGGTAGGGTAGAAGCAAATCCTCCTCTTTGATGTTGAGTCTGACCCCAAGTTTCTCTCTTTGAAGAGGAAGGCTATGGAGGTCCCTACCTAGTGCGTGTGCCTCCTACTTATTGTTCCTACTATAGCTGATGATTTATTACCTCCTCCTCCCCCTCAAAGGGGAAGGCTATCTTAGCATCCGAGATATTCTCCCCACCTTGAGGTTCCTCCCACAGATATCGCTCCCCACACCCAATGCCACAACAAAAGCAATAATATCGACAAGAGAGAGAGTGGCCAAGGAGGTAGACGTCGCATCATATATTGCTGAGGAGGGTTCTCCTCAAGTGGTCTCCCCTTTCTTGGGTGGTAGTAAATTCCACCCCTCCTGAGATGGAGAGGATGCTAGGAGATTTGCTGCATCTCCTCCACCACCAGCTTACTATGAGGCACCAACTACAAAGAGATGGAAACTCTATGTTGGCCTTAGAATAGTTCTTCACCAGGTTGGTAGATCCTACAGATGCTCAGAGTTTGGTGCATTATTTGATCTGAGGTCTATGACCTCCTGGAGCATTAGTTCCCAAATTCGTTGACAAAGGGCCACCAAGGCCAAGGTTGTAGCCGAGGCAGGAAGTAGGGAGAGACAGAGGTACGCCAGGTAGTCGGTGGGCTCTGCCCTTGTTGATTTCCTAAATTGATGGACCACTAAGGCTGATCGCATAGATAGTATAGTACTCATCGGCACCACCAGCCATCGGAGGATAGCTCCAATGGAAGGGCAGTCAGTATTACCCCCATCACACTGCTTTGTTCCCCATACACCGTTACCATCCAAAGTCCCTCCTTCAACTATTCCTACTAAGGCTTAGAGATCTACATCCGGGGATAGGAAGTCCCCATTGGTTATCCGCACGCATAAGTGATCCCACTCCATCCACCCACCAGGTGAGAGCTCTCCCATTCGACCTCCCACTTCAGTTATAGTGAAGGAGTGGCAACCCAAAGTCACCATGGTCATTCCACCACAGCAGCCACAACAATCACCACCAGTAATAGTGATAGTAGCAGAGGAGGGAGGGGACACCAGTATAGTTCCCATGGTAGTCGATCCTTTCAATGAGGGTGTCTAGTCAATAAGCAGCATCCATCGTATATATTCAGATGAGCATAGTTCCACAGTTGGCCATCAGCGAGTCTTTATTCCGGTCCAACCAAGTAGAGTAGGAGATCGTTCACTAGATAACATCTTAGAGGACTACTTTGCTGAGAAGAGATGACTTATGGGTAAAGATCATTCAGATTATAAGGAGGGGAGGGTAGCTTATGACCCTGATAAGGATGATCTTCAATAGGATTCAGCCAAAGTCCACTTGGTAGATAGTCAAAGCTCCCTCCACTGAGACTATCAGAGCTAGGAGGTGTTGTGGTTGAAGAAGATTGTGTCATCCATTCAACCCAACACCTCCTCCAGTAGCTTAGGTAGAAGGATGATCAAATCCATAGGATGGAGAAGAAGGTTGAGGATTTGTTAGCAGTAGTACTAGCACTTCAGAACCAAGCTCCAGCATTATATCCTAGCCATATGGAGGCTGAGCAACCTAAGTTTCTACATGTCTTACAGCCCCCCAAAAGTACCTCTCCTGTAGATCAGAATAGTGGTTGCTTGCATAGAAATGTCATAGATAACACCTTTGTGCAAGAGAGAGACATCAAACAAATGGTGGAATAGTAAGTGAGAGAAGTGTTGGTGCAATCTAGAAGTACCACATCTATTCCAAAGGGAAGACCATACCCAGTGAAATTTATTACAGTTCAGTATTCTAAAAGGTTTGTGCTGCCTTCTTTCAATATTTTTGATGACAATGGGAACCCTCGATAATATATAGCACACTTTAGAGCCAGTTGTTACAGTGACGGTGGTACCGATGCACTTTTCCTTTCCTTATTTGTTAGCAATCTTTGAAGGATTGCATTCGATTGGTATGCCAAACTAGCCAATGGTTTGGTAAAAATATTTGCTGAGTTGGGATAACTTTTCATTAAGAGATTTGCAGGAGCTCGTCAAAGGGTGACTGTGGGCTATCTCGTTATAACACAATAAAACCCCAGTGAGGCCCTCATTTGTTATATTCTCAGGTGGTGAAACTTGAGTATGAGATGTTAACTGCAGCTATTCTAACAGCATGCAATAGAGATTCTTCTTAAGAATATTCATGGCCCAGTTACTTTTATGCTCAAAGGATTTACTATCAAAACCTTTGAGAAGTTAATCAATAAGGTGTCTAGTCTACAAGGAGAAGATAAATAGCTACCTTTTCAAGATCAGTCATCCAAGCCTAAACTGTAGAAAATTTTGAAAAGAAGCTAGTGGTAGTGGCATCAGTTGACAGGAAGAAGCAGCCATTTAGAGTTTAGTTTGAGGGACCTAGAGCTTAGCGGCCTCCACATCCAACTCCTCTACCACAACCTCGATCATCATGCCAGCCATCATAGTCTCCTTAATGGCCATTACAACCACCTCCTTAGCAGTATACCCAGCAGTGGTACTCTTATCCACCGCCAGGTAGCTATTACCCACTTACTCTTCTGGAGAAACTAAACAAGTCATATTCATTCAAGAGGGAAGCAGTCTGAAAAATCTTAAAAACCTCTTAAAGAAGCCTAATTTCTAGCTACTAGAGCCTAATAAGATGGAGAAAGCAGGCAAGAGTGATGATCCTAACTTTTACCCCTACCACTGCATGTTAGGCCATTGTTTAGAGAACTGCATCACCTTCAAGGATTGGCTTGAGCATAGCCATAAGTTGGGTGCCATAATTTTCACTACGAATTACTTATTAGAATAACCATCTAGTTTTGTTAGAGTAATCCTTGGGGATACATGTGATCCTCTCAAGACAAAAGAAGGTTGGGATATTTCCTTATCTCAACCTCTAAAAGATTATTTCTAAGATCTAAAACACTCCTTCCGTGCCTAAGGCCTAAACCAAACATCAAGGAAGGTTTGCATGTTGCCAAAGATAACTTGAGAAAAGTGGGAACTCAGCAGCAGCAACAGTTGACACTTGCTTGGCATATTTTAGTAGTGTAGCGAACAATCGAGTCTAGCATTCCCTCAATCATTTGCAACTACTACTTCATCCATTTCTTCTTGGAGTGTTATATCGAGAAAGGGCACCAAAAACCCTTACCACTTACTTTATTTGATTTATATCACCATCCACATAAAAGAAATCAATGAATAAAATAGATTCCACTTACATATTTTCCATTTATGATGCACTTGAATTTATTCCTATTAAAAGCTCTCCAAGTCTAGAAAATAATAATAACTCTGACAATTTTGATCCTTTCTCTTCCAATTCAAAATCATACTTTCTTTTTCTAAATCAATCAAGTTCACCCATTGAGATAGACTTGGAGTCAACCAACTCTGAGGGTCTCATAGGAGAAGCTGTAGGTATACCCGAAGAGCAGGTAGAACTTTTTGCCAACTTGCCACATGAAGTCTCTGAAGTCAACCTACATAGTTGTAAAGTTCTACTCCTAGGGTAGCACCTCAGGATAAAGGTAAGCAACTCATTGGTTCCAGTGAATAGATAACCCCTCCATAGGATGCTCCACCTATGTATATGCCTGTGGAGGACCAGCCAGAGTTGATTACAATATTCTAGCTCACCTTAGAAAGTTGTCAGCAAAGTTAAGCATATATGATGCCCTTATCTTATCTAAAGAGATGTGGGAACCTTTAATCAAGGATTTTCTTGATTCAGACATATGCTTAGCTCAGTTGATCGCTATTGTAGAGGAGGCTTACTATTTAGAGGATGATCAGACACAACCGTCACCTCTACATCATAGTGGACATGGGCAGATTCAGGCTATCCAGAGTGTTGGTTGACCCAGGTGCAACAGTCAATATTATGAGTCTAAAGACCCTTGCCTACCTGAGGATTGACATCTCAAAACTCAATTCATAGAGGATGATGTTGAATGGATTCAATGAGCAACGTAAGAGGGCTTTAGGCTCCATAGTGTTGCCAATGGAGATTGACGAGTGTAAGACTTAAGCCAAGTTTCATATTATAGATTCAGATGCATCTTTCAATTCTTTGCTAGGGAGACCGTGGATACATGAGAACAACATGGTCCCAACCACTTTGCACTAGTACATCAAGTTCATGAGAGGTGGGATCGAGTACTATGTTAAAGGATATCTCAAGCCATTTATAGTGCACGAAGTTGCATATATGAGGATGTGGTCTACTACCCCCCTCAAAATCAATAAGTTTATTCTTGGAACTTGGACAAAGCTCAAAAATAAAAGAAAAAGAAAAATAAAAAGAAGAAAAAGAAAAAGAAAATAAGATTAAAAATAAAAGGGAGCAAGAAATAGACTTGGAGGAGGAACTAGAGCCTGAGATTAGATTCCACCCATAATTCATTACTCCATTCGAACATATGGGTAGGATGACCCGATCTCCACCAGGGAGAGGAAAAGGTAGATCCAAAGGTAGCCCTAAGGATGGAAGACCTCCATATTGCCCACCTAAAAGGAGGTATGTCCTAGCTACCAGGAGTACACTTGATATCTATATAAACTTAAAATCTTGTTCATAGGATGAGTCTTATATGGTTAACACACCAGCCAGCTCTTCTCAACAGCAGATTTCTTTTGAGGTGACACTTGAACTGGATAGTGATGAAGACTGGGCTCCAAAGTAAAGCATGAGTGTACCCAAGTCTATATGTGAAATAGTCAAGCATCAGTTGAGAACATTAGCTATAACCCCACTTTTCTCACAAAAGGTTGAGGGTTTGCTAGTTAAGGAAGCCCCTAAGTCATCCAAAAATGTGTAGACTCAGAGATTCTTTCTGCGAGCATCATCATCAAGTCAATAAGTTGATGTAAAAATTAAGGATGGTTCATATAATATAATTTTCTTTTGATTGGTACTTTCCTTGTGTTCTTAATCTAGCAAAGATGGGATTAATCTCACATACTTTGTCTAAACATAGGTTAGATTACTTAAAGAGGTTATGAGATCACAAATGCAGACATTCTTAATCAAGACCAAGACTAGGATTTGATACAGTGGGTCAAATCAATGATGAAAATTACTTTGTAGTCATCACCAATCATTTAGAATCTGATTAGGTTCTTTTTAAATCACATTAACTCTTATAAGGAGGAGTGCTTAAAAACTTTAGATGACCCAGATGATTTCCAAGTCAATGATAGACCACTAGAGTTTGAAGAAGAAATCAAATCAACCTTTGATGAACTCAAAGAAACTAACTTAGGGACTGAAGAAAATCTATGCACAACATACATCAGTTACTTATTTAACTAAACTGAAACCAATGACGTAGTTAGGCTATTGACTAATTTTAAGGATTGCTTTGCATGGAGTTATAAAGAGATTCCCAATTTTTCTCCAAATGAAGCAGTCCACAAACTAGCAATAGAGCCTAATGCTATCCTTATCAAGCAAGCTACTAGACGCACACGATTAGATATCGAACAACATGTAATTTCTGAAGTCAAGAAACTGATCGATTCTGGTGTCATCATAGAAGAAAAATACCCTACGTGGTTGGCCAGTGTCATCCCAGTTAAGAAGAAAAATGGACAAATTTGCATATGTGTCGACTTTAGGGACTTAAATAAGGCATGTCCAAAAGACAAACTTTCACTACCAATCCCAGAGCTGATGGTGGACGTTACCTCATCTCATGACATCTTCTCTTTCATGGATAGCTCATCTAGCTACAAAGAAATTAAATTGGCCTATGAAGATGAGAAAAATACAACTTTTTGAACCCCGATCGAGATTTATTGCTATAAGGTCATGACGTTCGGCCTTAAAAATGCATGTGCTACATACTAGTGGGCTATGACTCAAATCTTCAGTGAACTCATTCATCATCAAGTTGAGTGTTATGTTGATGATCTCGTAGTTAAAATTAAAGAAAAGTAAGTCCACCTTTTTGACTTGAGAGTAGTTTTTGAACGGTTAAGAAAATTTAACCTAAAAATGAACCCCCTGAAGTGTGCATTCGGAGTAGCTTTAGGGAAGTTCCTTGGGTTTGTTGTCGACACCGATGAGTCGAGATCAATCTAGAGAAGATCAAAGTGATACTAGAAATGCCACCCCCAAAAAGTCTAACTCAACTTAGATCATTTCAAGGGCAGTTGTCATATCTAAGATGCTTCATATCCAAGCTATCAAGAAGGTTTCAATCAATTTCAACACTTGTCAAAAAAGACGCTAAGTTCAACCAAGATGACAAGTGTCAGCATGACTTTGAAGACATCAAGCACTACTTTAAGACACCGTCAATTCTAGTAGACTCTATATTTGGCAAGCCACTCATCCTCTACAGTGTTGCATTAGACGACTCCCTTAGTGCTTTGTTGGCACAAGCCAATGATGATGGGAAAGAGAACGCTCTCTATTATCTCAACCATCATTTAATCCCTACTAAAGCCAATTATCCACCCATTGAGAAACATTGCCTAGCTTTAATCTTTGCTTTCCAAAAGCTACAACATTATATGCTTTCTCATAAAGACAACTTGATCTCCACAGTCAATCTACTATAGTATCTCATGGCACGGCCGATGCTACCCCAGATGGTTGGCATGATGGTCCATGATTCTCTCATTGTTTGACATTACTTTCATACCCCTCCGTGTGGTGAAAGGATAAGCATTGGTGGACTTCTTAGCAGCACACCCACTTCTTACTGACTCTTCACTTAATGACAATCTCCATGATGAACAAATCATGAACTAGGGGGATACTAGCAATCACCGATGGGAATTATATTTTGATGGTGCGGCTTCCTCTCAAAAAGGAGAAGAACCACAATCTACTCTTCCAGGAAAGTCAGGGGTAGGAATAGTCCTTCTAACTCTAAATCGTAATTTGGTGAGATTCTCATACCATTTATCCAATCCTTCCACTAACAAGGAAGCCAAGTATTAGGCTTTGATTTCTATTCTGGAGTTAGTAATCATGATATACATCCAGAATATTGACATCTTTGGGGATTCTCAATTGGTCATCAACCAAATCACTAAGTCCTACAAGGTTCTTAAGCCTAAGCTCCATCATTATCATAAGTACACCATGGAGCTGTTAGTCTAAATCCCATAGGTTATCATATACAAGATCCCTCGAGGAGATAATGTAGTAGTGCTTGCACTAGCAAAGCTTGCCAAAGAGTTGGCATGTCCGGAAGATGAGTCTATATCAATAAAGATTCAAAATAAACAAGTCCTATATTTTATTGATTCTAAATTCATCGAGATATTCTCTCTTGAAGGGGAGGTTGCCATTGCCAAAAAGGATGAGCAGTTGGATTGGAGGCAATAATTCATGAACTATCTAACTAAAGGAAAACTACCTCAAGATATGTCACAAGCCCATTGGATGAAGCAGAAAGCTCTTTTATATGCTCTCATCAATGGATTCTTATACCAGAGATCCTTTAACCATATGTTTTTACATTATTTAGACAAGCACAGAGCCCATAAATTTATGACTGAGGTACACTCATGATTATACGGAGCTCACCAATCCGGTCTGAAGATGAAGACTAAGATCAAGAGACTGGGGTACTATTGGCCAACTATGATTACCGACTGCATGGATGTAGCCAAGTGTTGTCACCAATGTTAGGAACATGGAGTGGTCCTACACTAAGCACCAAACATTGTACATCCATCATTGGCCTCTTGACCATTCGAGTGTTGGGGTACTGACATTGTGGGTCAAATCAATCCTCTTTCTTTCAAAATTCATATATTCATCCTTGCTGCTATTGATTACTTTTCTAAGTTAGCAAAGGCGATTCCTCTCAGGGAGGTCAAAGCCCAACATGTGCTCTAGTTTTTTAGGAACCATATCGTATATAAGTTAAAGGTGCCTCAATGAATTATATCTAATAATGGTACTACATTCAAGAGCACCAAGATCAACAACTTCTCTCGGAGATACAACATAGATTTGAGATACTCTACCATCTATTATCCATGAGCGAATGGTCTAGTTGAGGCTTTCAACAAAACTCTCATTTGGATACTCAAGAAGAAACTCGATGACAACAAGTGATAATGACATGAGTAGTTAGTTGAAGCTTTATAGGCTTATCGCACTACTTATATAACTCCAACTCAATCTACTCTTTTCTCCTTAGTCTATGGGTCCGAAGCCATTCTACCATTAGAAGCCTAACTCCAATCACTAAAGATAGTTATGGGTAGCAAGATCACGATAGAATAGAATGCCGAGTTGCAGTTAGAAGAGCTTAAATGTTTGAATGAGAGATGCTTACAAGCATGCCAGAACCTCGAGTTGTACAAAGCCAAAATAATTCAAGCTCACAACAAATTGGTCCACCTTATCGCTTTTCAAGTAGGACAGCTTATTTTAGTTCTAAGAAGACCAATTATTGCCTGTCGCAAGATGGGAGGCATGTTTGAACCCACATGGGAAGGCCCTTTTGCCATAGATAAGGCCTACCAAGTAGGATCTTATCAACTCATCAACCATAAAGGAGAGCACCCGATACTTCCGATCAACGGGCTCTACTTAAAGAAATATTACCCATATAATTATGTTTGAAAATAATTATCATCAATGAAAATTTCATTTCAAATTCAATCTCTTCAAACTGAAAGCAATTACGTCTACGAATCCTCCATGATGCATTTAGTATAGGTGTAAGAGAAGCTAAGCGGCATTGTATCCTTCATCAACACAAACACAAACTACACACAATTCTATAGTGGTATTAGGACAAGTGTAATAAAACTCATGAGGCATCTTAGTTAGACTAGCATAACTAAGTTAGGTGTAAGAGAACCTGAGCGGCATCTTTTCTTGGTGGAGTCATATTGCCTCTCTAGCACCATTTCATCCATTCTTCGACGTGTTTTAGGTTAGGTGTAAGAGAACCTAAGTGATATCCTATTCATTCTTTCATAATAAAAATACACATTCACATCTTTTATCTTGGGCTACTTTGATGTGGGATAATACCCCTTGCAACACTCAATCGTTATCTCTTCTAAGTCGAGCTGACGTGTTACCCAGTTAGTGCGTTACCTAGTGGTCCCTTATTCAGGAAGATGTAATCTGCTATCTCTTTCTTTCTTGATTTGACTACTACACATTGATGAGCTCCTTGTTAGCATAGTAGACATTACTGCATGGTCGGTAAGCTTACCTCACATTGGATTCATTTAAGAGGATGTAAGTCTGCTACGCCTTCCTCTTAAACTAGCCATCGTGAACTGACTTGGTCGAGTAAGAGATTAGGGTAAGTCCCTCAGCAACTCCTTTCCTCCCGACTACTCCAAGTTTGAGTCTAGTCTTTCTTTGTGACTCCCTACTTAGTAGTTGCCCTTACGTTGGGTTTGATCTATTACACTATCAACGGGTTGTCCCAGCAGTTGGTCCCTACTTTAGAAGATGTAAGTCTGCTATGCTTTCTTCCTAAGTAGAACCGTTGAACACTAATGTATAGACCTAGGTCATATAACACCTGTTGAGCCAATGAGAGACTATCTCGATAATCAATTCTGCTTTATGGAGATGTATGTCTACATGCCTTCTTTCTAGACTGATTGTCGTACACCGATGGGAACCTTAAGTTGGTTGGTATATGTCGACAGAACCCGGTGGATACATCACTCTTGACAGATGTAAGACTCCTATGCTTTCTCCTTGAGTTGGCCACCGAATACCTGCGGGCATTATTTTCTTCAAGGATCAGGATAACACCCCTAGTGGCACTTCCCTTATGGGCACTCTACTTGGCTTAGATCCTTTATGACCCCATTTAGACACTACCTAGGTTACTTTTGGATTTGATAGTCCCCCTTTCCTAATAATCACCCCTGTGGCTAGAGATTATGTTTAGCAGATGCACGGATTCTCCCTTAGTCTAGTAAATTTGAGATATATCAAGGCTGAGATAACCCCTTCTCAGTGTGGTCCCTCGTACACCAACAGGTCCACCATAATAAACAAACAAAAAAATTTCACAAGTGGATGAGGAATTAATGCCCCTAGTAGCACCTTTCCGAAAATGGCATCCTATCTTTAGGGCTGTGTCAGGAAAACTCCCAATAGGAATCGCCTGACTACTCTTGAGTTGAGATAAGTCCCCCGTGACACACTCTCAATAGTCGCCCTTAGGTCAGGTTCAATCTATTTTTCTATCAACAAGTTACCCTGGCAATCATTGTCACTTTGGAAGATGTAAGTCTGCAACATATTCTTTCTGGCACGACCATTGCACACCGAAGGGTAGCCTTAGGTCGGGTTCGTTCTATTATATATCAATGGGTCACCACATCGGCTGGTCCCTGCTTAGGAAGATGTAAGTCTGCTTTGCTTTATTCATGGTACAGTCGTTGCACACCAAAAGGCACCACTTAGGTCAGGTAGTCTTACCTTTCGGCCAGTAGACTACCCCTTTTGATAGGTAAATCTAAGATAGGTCAAGGTCGACATGACCCATTCTCACTGTGATCTATTGCATACCGATAGGATCCATCAAATTAAATTAATCCTCACTACTCTTGAGCTGACATAAGTCTCCAGCAGCATTGTTGCGCGATCAACAGGTCACCCCAATAATTGTTTCCCATTTTAGAAGATGTAAGTCTACTATGCTTTCTTCTTTAGCAATGCCATTGTACACTGAAAGGCAACCCTTAAGTCAGATATTCCTACCCTATTGCTGGTAGACTACCCTTTTGGACTTGTAAATCTGAGATGGGCCAAGGTTGATATAGCCCCTTCACAGTGGGTCCATCGCACACCAACAGGGTCCACAACATAACACACCAAATTAAATTTATTCAAATAAAATCAATATAAATTAAAGTAATCATCATGATTACTCTTGAGTTGAGGTAAGAACCCTTATGACACTCCCTCAATAATCGCCTTAGGTAGAGTTTGATTTATTGTGCCATCTACAGATCACCCCAACAAAAGATCCTTACTTTTGAAGTTGTAAGTCTGCTAAGCTTTCTTCCTAGTACATCCATTGCACACCGAAAGGCAACCCATAGGTCGGATAGCTCTACCCTATGACAAGTGGACTACCCCTTTGGATTTGTAAATCTAAGACAGGCCAAGGCCTCCGTGGCACTTTTTTAGTGGGTCCATTCACACTGACAGGGTCCATAACAAACCAAATTTAAAACCAACCTTCCTAGTGGAGTCAAATTAAACTTATCAAACCAAACTTCACCCTAGTGAGGCACAAATCTAATTAATCTCCTTAGTGGAGCCTAAATCAAAATCTAAATCTATCAAATTTAACCAGGCTTATGTCTCCAGTGGATGTACTCTCAACTCAAAATCATTCTCCCCAGTGGAGCCATAAGAAATCTAATTAAACTCTTATCCCTAGTGGATAACCTAAACATACTTACCTAGTGGAATCCCTACCGGATTCAAATCCATATCCCTAATGGATTTGCCCCACATCAATTAAAAGAAAATAAATTAAAATTAATTCGATATTAATCCCCAGTGGGTTATAGATTCTTATCCCCTATGGATACACACCAAAACTAATCATATTCACAATAAAACTCAAATCCATATCCCCAGTGGATAGCTTGAACCTGCTTCCCTAGTGGAAGGTTTATATACTCAATCCTCAGCAGATTTCTCGTTTAATGCCCTCAGCATAAGCATCTCACAAGTCATGCCCAATGCATATGTGATCCCTTAGTAGATCTTCCTTCATGTCCTTAACATGAAATTCCAACAAAATCTTATTTGCTCTCTTATGCCCTTGGCATAAGTTGAGTTGCAATGTACTAAGATTGTGATTCTATCTGCCTTTGGATGTTGATCATCTCCCAACTCAAGACGTGCTCCTTGTCGCTAACCCACACCTATTGGGGGTCCATTTGTTAACCTCGATTTTAGAGTAAGGTCTCAACCTGTTCTTCTTAGACCTAGGAGTCATCTATGCACTAAGACTTTCATAATCATAAGACACTTCTAGTAATTAAGTGAACATTTAACCTAATCCTAAACACTTAGAAGGATTAACCATAAGCTTAGGCTATGCCTTAATGATTAAGGAGACTCACCTACTAAAATAAACTAAACCTAAACCCTAAACAAAATAAAATATAAGAAAATAAAAATAAAACTAAACTTAAGGTAAAAGAAAACCTAAAAACAAACCTAAAATAGAAACCTAAAGCCTAAATCTAAAAAAATTAAATATAAACCTAAACCTAAACCTAAAATAAAAAAATAAAACTTAAACATAAAAAATAAAACTAAACTAAAAAAATAAACATAAACCTAAACCTAAACCTAAAAATAAACTAAAATCAATAATCTAAGAAAATAAATAAACCTAAAATAAAGAAAGAAAACAAAATAAAATAAAAAACCTAAATAAAATAATAAATAAAATAAATATAAATAAATAAAATAAACTAAATAAACTTAAACCTATTTACTTAATTTTAAAACCTTAAACACTAAACCCTAAACACTAAACTTTAAATCCTAAACACTAAACCTAAACCTAAACCCTAAACCTAAAACCATAAACCCAAAATCCTAAACCATAAAAAACCCTAAACCCTAAACACAAAACCCTAAACTTTAAACTAACCCTAAGCCCTAAATCCTAAACCCTAACCCTAATCCTAAACCCTAAAACCCTAAATCTAAAACCCAAAACTAACCTTAAAACTTAAAACCCCTAAACCTTAAACCCTAAACCCTAACCCTAAACCCGTAACCATAAAGCCCAAGCCCAATACCTAAACTTAAAGTAACTAAATAAAGTAAAAATTAAACCTAAACCCTAAAACCTAATAAACAAAAAAAACCCTAAGAATAGGAACCTTGAGAAAGAACATCACGCCAAGCTCGCCTAGGTCCGACAAAGGAGGTGAAGGTGGAGGCAGCAAGGGTGGTGGGGGATCCGATGGGTGGATATGGAGGTGGTCTGAGCAAGTGGTTATAGAGGCGGAGGAGCGATGAGGTTACATGGTGGTGGAAGGGAGAGATCGGGATATGATCATGGATCCCCGCTACTTGAGAGGTCGGGGTGGTTCTGATGAGAACTGGAGAAATTGAAGAACACGATTTGATTGCTTATGGAATTGTGTCTACAGAGATAGTTTTAGTTATCTAGATTTTTTATTTGCTCTATGCTTGCTCATTTTTGATCTTTCTCATCACTTCTATCTTAGAAAACTTGGTCTGCTACTTGGTTGATGAAACCGAAAAGAAGAAATATTGAATCAATTTGTTCTATTAAAAATCTAAAACCCTAAACCCTAAACTAAACTAAAACCCAACCATAAACTTAAAATCTAAACCCTAAACCCTAAACACCCTAAACCCTAAACCCTAAAACTTAAAGACTAAACCTTAAACCCTAAACCCTAAACCCTAAACCCTAAACCCTAAACCCAAAACCCAAAACTCTAAACCCTAAACCCTAAACCCTAAAAAGATAAAAACCTAAACCCTAAACCCTAAAAAGCTAAAACCAATACCTAAACTAAATAAACCTAAAATAAATAAAGCAAACTCAATTAAAATAAAAAAATAAAATAAAAGAAAAACCTAAACTAAAACCCAAACTTAAACTTAAACATAAACCTAAACCTGAAAAAAAAGAAAAATAAAAAATAAAAAATAAAAATAAAATAGCCCTCTCACCCTATACCCTAAGGCCTAAACGGTAAAACTAACCCTAAACCCTAAACCCTAAGACCCTAAACCCTAAACCATAAACCCTAAACCCTAAATCAAAAAACCTATAACCCTAAACAATAAACTCTAAACCCTAAACCTAAACCCTAAACCCTAAACCCTAAAAATCTAAAAACCTAAACCTAAAGTAACTAAAACCTAAAAATAAAATAAATAAAAAAACCTAAACTAAAATAAAATAAAAAATAAAATAAAATAAAAATTAAAACCTAAACCTAAACCTAAGCTTGAAAAAAATATAAATAAAACATAAGAATAAAAATAAAAAAGCCCCATAACTCTAAACCCTAAACCTTAAAACCCTAAACCCTAAACCTTAAACCCTAAATCATAAAACCAACAACTCTAAACCCTAAACCCTAAACCCCAAACCCTAAACCCTAAACCCTAAACACTAAAAGCCTAAAAACTTAAACCTAAACTAAATAAAACCTAAAAATAAAGTAAATAAAAAACCTAAACCTAAATAAAATAAAATAATAAAGTAAAATAAAAACCTAAACAAAACCTAAATCTAAACCTAAACCAAAACCTAAACCTAAACCTAAAATAAAATAAATAAAATTAAAATTAAACTAAAATAAAATAAATAAAACCCAAACTAAACTAAAAAATGAAAACCTAAACAATATAAAACTAAACCTAAAATAGAAATAAAATAAACCTAAAATTAAATAAAATAAAAAATATATAAAAATGTAAACCTGAAAAATAAACCTAAAAATAAATAAAAAATAAAACCTAAACCCTAAACTAAAAAAAACCTAAACCTAAAATAAAAATAAAGTAAACCCTAAACATAAAAATAAACTAAACTAAAATAAATAAAACCTAAACCTAAACCTAAAATAAATTAAAGATAAACATAAACCTAAACTAAACAAAATAAAATAAACTAAAAGCAAACCTAAACCTAAAGTAAAAAAAAAGCTTAAATAAACCTAAAATTAAAATCTAAAATCCTAAACCTAAAATTAAAAATAAAAATAAAACATAAACCTAAAATATAAAATAAAAATAAAACTAAATTTTAAAATAAATTGAAACCTAAAACTAAACTTAAAAAATAAACTAAAATAAACATAAACTAAAATAAACATAAACTAAAATAAATAAACTAAAAATAAGTAAACTACATTAAATAAAAATAAAAAAATAAATTAAAATAGATAATAAATTAAACTAAAACAAAAAAATAAACTAAATAAACAAAATAAACCTAAACTTAACACCTTACTTAATTTAACAAAATAAAAATTTAAAATTAAAAAAAAAACCTGAAATCCACCTTTACCAAAATCTTAAACAAATCCTAAACCCAAAACCCTAAACCTCAAACCTAAAACCCAAAACCATAAACCCTAAACCCTAATCCCTAAAACTCTAAACCCTAAACCCTAAAAACATAAACCTAAAAAAAAAAAAAAAAAACTAAAGTAAAAAAATAAAATAAATAAATAAAACTTAAAATAAAATAAAACTAAACCTAAAATAAAAGTAAAATAAACCTAAACCTAGAGTAAAATAAACTAAACTAAAATAAATAAAACATAAACCTAAACCTAAAATAAACTAAATCAAAAACCAAACATAAGCTAAAAATAAGCCTAAACCTAAAGTAAAAAAACCTAAAACCTAAACCTAGGAAAATAAAATAAAAACCTAAACCTAAACTTAAAAATAAAAGATAAAATCTAAACTATAAAATAAAATAAAAATAAAACTAAATTAAAAAATAAACATAAACCTAAACCTAAACCTAAAAAATAAACTAAAATAAAAAACCTAAGCTAAAATAAATTAAAATAAAATAAAAAGCTAAACTAAATAAAAAAATAAACCTAAATAAAAATTAAAAATAAAATAAATTAAAATAAATAAAAAATAAACTAAATAAACTAAATAAACCTAAACCTACCATTTTACTTAATTTATAGAAAAAAACACTAAACACTAAACCCTGAACTCTAAAACCTAAACCCTAAATCTTAAACACTAAACCCTAAAACCTAAACCCTAAAACTAACCCTAAACCCTAAACCTATAACCCTAAACCTAAAACCCTAAATGCTAATCCTAAAAAGCCATAAACCCTAATCCCAAAACCTTAAACACTAACTAAATCCAAAAGTCTAAACCCTAACCCTAATCCTAAACCCTAAACCTTAAATCCTAAAACCCTAAACCCTAAATCCTAAACTAACCCAAAATCCTAAACTATAACCACTCCTAAAGCTCCAAACTACCACCAACTAACCCTCCTAAGCTAACCTAAAATTTTAACCCTAAGTCCTAAACCCTAAACCCTCACCCTAAACCTTAAACCTAAACCCTAAACCTCACTCCTAAATCCTCCACCCTAAACCTAAACTTAAAACCTAAAACCTAAACATAAAGTAAATAAAACCTAAAAATAAAATAAATAAATAAACCTAAACCTAAATAAAATAAAAACCTAAACTAAAACCTAAACCTAAACCTAAAAATAAAATAAAATTAATTAATAAAAATAAACTAAAATAAAATAAATAAAAACCTAAACCTAAACTAAAATAAACATAAGAATAAAAAACCTAAATAAAATAAAACTTAACCTAAAATAAAAGAAAATAAACTAAAATAAAATTAAATAAAACTAAATTAAAACCTAATCCTAAAAAACCATAAAATAAAACCTAAAATAAATAAAAATAAAACCTAAAGCCTAAAGTAAAAAAAATGTAAAACTAAAATAAAAATAAAATAAACAAAATAAAATAAACCTAAACCTAAACTAAAATAAAGTAAACTAAAATAAATAAAACCTAAACCTAAAATAAAATAAAATACAATGAAACCTAAACTAAACAATAAAACCTAAAAATAAACCTAAAATAAAACCTAAAATGAAATCCTAAAATCTAAACTTAAAAAAAATAAAATAAAATGCAACCTAAAAAAAAAAAAAAAAAAAAAAAAAAAAAAAAAAAAAAAAAAAAAAAAAAACCTAAACCTAAAAAAATAAATAAATAAAACATAAACTAAAATAAATAAATAAAATAAAATAAACTAAGTAAAGTAAAATAAAATAAAAATTAAATATAAAATAAAATAAAATTAAATAAATTAATACAAAGAAAAATAAACTAAACTCGTAAATCGAACCTACTTGTTTTATTTAAAAAAACCATAAATTCTAAACCTACAACCCTAAACCCAAAACCCTATACCCTAAACCCCAAACCCTAAACCCTAAACCCTAAAAACCTAAAAACCTTAACCTAAACTAAATAAAACCTAATAAATAAATAAACCAAAACCTAAATAAAATAAAAACTTAAACTAAAACCTAAACTTAAACCTAAAAATAAAATAAAATTAACTAAAATAGAATAAATAAAAACATAAACCTAAATTAAAATTAACATAAGAACAAAAAACCTAAATAAAATAAAAACTAAACATAAAATAAAAATAAAATAAACCTAAAATAAAATAAAATAAAAACTATATTAAAACCTAATCCTAAAAAATAAACCTTATAATAAAACCTAAAGCCTAAACTAAATAAATTATAAACCTATAATAAAAATAAAATAAACCTAGTCCTAAACTAAAATTAACTAAACTAAAATAAATAAAACCTAAACCTAAGCTAAATAAAATAAAATAAACTAAAAATAAACATAAAGCTAAACTAAAAAAATAAAACCTAAAAATAAACCTAAAATAAAAACCTAAAACCTAAACTTAAAAAAATAAAATAAAAATGTAAACCTAAACCAAAAATAAAAAATGAAGCTTAAACATTAAAAATAAAATAAAAATAATACTCAACTAAAAAATAAACCTAAACCTAAACCTAAACCTAAACCTAAAAAATAAACTAAAATAAAAAACCTCAACTAAAATAAATAAAATAAAATAAATAAATAAAACAAAGTTAAAATAAAAATATAAACCTAAATAAAAATAAAAAGTAAAATAAATTAAAAAAAATAAAAAATAAAATAAACTAATACAAAGAAATAATAAACTAAATAAACTAAGTAAACCAAAACCTACTTGTTTAGTTAAGTTTAAAAAAAACCATAACCCAAAACCTACAACCCTAAACCCAAAACCCTAAACTCTAAACCCCAAACCCCAACCCTAAACCCTAAACCCTAAAAACCTAAAAACCTAAACTTAAACTAAATAAAACCTCAAAATAAAATAAATAAAAAACCTAAACCTAAATATAAATAAAATAAAATAATAAAATAAAATAAAAACATAAACAAAAACATAAATCTAAACTAATTAAGTGAACATTTAACCTAATCCTAAACACTTAGAAGGATTAACCATAAGCTTAGGCTATGCCTTAATGATTAAGGAGACTCACCTACTAAAATAAACTAAACCTAAACCCTAAACAAAATAAAATATAAGAAAATAAAAATAAAACTAAACTTAAGGTAAAAGAAAACCTAAAAACAAACCTAAAATAGAAACCTAAAGCCTAAATCTAAAAAAATTAAATATAAACCTAAACCTAAACCTAAAAATAAAAAATAAAACTTAAACATAAAAAATAAAACTAAACTAAAAAAATAAACATAAACCTAAACCTAAACCTAAAAATAAACTAAAATCAATAATCTAAGCTAAAATAAATAAACCTAAAATAAAGAAAGAAAACAAAATAAAAATAAAAAAAAACCTAAATAAAAATAATAAATAAAATAAATATAAATAAATAAAAAATAAACTAAATAAACTTAAACCTATTGGTTTACTTAATTTTTTTTAAAAAAACCTTAAACACTAAACCCTAAACACTAAACTTTAAATCCTAAACACTAAACCCTAAAACCTAAACCCTAAACCTAAAACCATAAACCCAAAATCCTAAACCATAAAAAACCCTAAACCCTAAACACAAAACCCTAAACTTTAAACTAACCCTAAGCCCTAAATCCTAAACCCTAACCCTAATCCTAAACCCTAAAACCCTAAATCTAAAACCCAAACTAACCCCACCCCCCCCCCTAACCTAACCTAAACCCGTAACCATAAAGCCCAATACCTAAACTTAAAGTAACTAAATAAAGTAAAAATTAAACCTAAACCCTAAAACCTAATAAACAAAAACCCTACGAATGGGCAGAACCTTGATGACAAGAACATCACCGTCAACCAAGCTCAGTCTAGGTCTGACAGTGGAGGTGAAGGTGGAGGCAGTGGTTATAGCAGCGGTGGTGGGGGATCTGGCGATGCTGGTGGATATGGAGGTGGTGGTCGGAGCAGTGGTGGTTATAGAGGCGGGAGGAGCGATAGAGGTTACAGCCATGGTGGTGGCACAGGGAGAGATCGGGGATATGATCATGGATCCTGCTACTTGAGAGGTCGGGGTGGTTCTGATGAGAACTGGAGAAATTGAAGAACAGTCGATTTGATCTGTTGCTTATGGAATTGTGTCTTTACATTAGAGATAGTTTTAGTTATCTAGGATTTTTTATTTGCTCTATGCTTGCTCATTTTTGATCTTTGTCATCACTTCTATCTTAGAAAACTTGGTCTGCTACTTGGTTGATGAAACTGAAAAGAAGAAATATTGAATCTGAATTTGTTCTCTATTAGAAAAAATCTAAAACCCTAAACCCTAAACCCTAAACTAAAACCTGAACCATAAACTTAAAATCTAAACCCTAAACCCTAAACACCCTAAACCCTAAACCCTAAAACTTAAAGACTAAACCTTAAACCCTAAACCCTAAACCCTAAACCCAAAACCCAAAACTCTAAACCCTAAACCCTAAACCCTAAAAAGATAAAAACCTAAACCCTAAACCCTAAAAAGCTAAAACCAATACCTAAACTAAATAAAACCTAAAAATAAAATAAATAAGAAAAGCAAAACTCAATTAAAATAAAAAAATAAAATAAAAGAAAAACCTAAACTAAAACCCAAACTTAAACTTAAACTTAAACCTAAACCTGAGAAAAGAAAATAAAAATAAAAATAAAATAAAATAGCTCTCTTTACCCTAAGGCCTAAACGGTAAAACTAACCCTAAACCCTAAACCCTAAGACCCTAAACCCTAAACCATAAACCCTAAACCCTAAATCAAAAAACCTATAACCCTAAACAATAAACTCTAAACCCTAAACCCAAACCCTAAACCCTAAACACTAAAAATCTAAAAACCTAAACCTAAAGTAACTAAAACCTAAAAATAAAATAAATAAAAAAACCTAAACTAAAATAAAATAAAAAATAAAATAAAATAAAAATTAAAACCTAAACCTAAACCTAAGCTTGAAAAAAATATAAATAAAACATAAGAATAAAAATAAAAAAGCCCCATAACTCTAAACCTTAAACCCTAAAACCCTAAACCCTAAACCATAAACCCTAAATCATAAAACCAAAAACTCTAAACCCTAAACCTTAAACCCCAAACCCTAAACCCTAAAAACCTAAAAACTTAAACCTAAACTAAATAAAACCTAAAAATAAAGTAAATAAAAAACCTAAACCTAAATAAAATAAAATAATAAAGTAAAATAAAAACCTAAACAAAAAAACTTAAATCTAAACCTAAACCAAAACCTAAACCTAAACCTAAAAATAAAATAAATAAAAATTAAAAATTAAACTAAAATAAAATAAATAAAAACCCAAACTAAACTAAAAAAAATGAAAACCTAAACAATATAAAAACTAAACCTAAAATAGAAATAAAATAAACCTAAAATTAAATAAAATAAAAAATAAATAAAAATGTAAACCTGAAAAATAAACCTAAAAATAAATAAAAAATAAAACGTAAACCCTAAACTAAAAAAAACCTAAACCAAAAATAAAAATAAAGTAAATCTAAACATAAACTAAAATAAACTAAACTAAAATAAATAAAACCTAAACCTAAACCTAAAATAAATTAAAGATAAACATAAACCTAAACTAAACAAAATAAAATAAACTAAAAGCAAACCTAAACCTAAAGTAAAAAAAAAGCTTAAATAAACCTAAAATTAAAATCTAAAATCCTAAACCTAAAATTAAAAATAAAAATAAAACATAAACCTAAAATATAAAATAAAAATAAAACTAAATTTTAAAATAAATTGAAACCTAAAACTAAACTTAAAAAATAAACTAAAATAAACATAAACTAAAATAAACATAAACTAAAATAAATAAACTAAAATAAGTAAACTACATTAAATAAAAATAAAAAAATAAATTAAAATAGATAATAAATTAAACTAAAACAAAAAAATAAACTAAATAAACAAAATAAACCTAAACTTAACACCTTACTTAATTTAACAAAAATAAAAAATTTAAAAATTAAAAAAAAAAACTGAAATCCACCTTTACCAAAATCTTAAACAAATCCTAAACCCAAAACCCTAAACCTCAAACCTAAAACCCAAAACCATAAACCCTAAACCCTAATCCCTAAAACTCTAAACCCTAAACCCTAAACCCGAAACATAAACCTAAAAAAAAAAAAAAAAAAAAACTAAAACTAAAGTAAAATAAAATAAATAAAAACTTAAAATAAAATAAAAACTAAACCTAAAATAAAAGTAAAATAAACCTAAACCTAGAGTAAAATAAACTAAACTAAAATAAATAAAACATAAACCTAAACCTAAAATAAACTAAATCAAAAACCAAACATAAGCTAAAAATAAGCCTAAACCTAAAGTAAAAAAACCTAAAACCTAAACCTAGGAAAATAAAATAAAAACCTAAACCTAAACTTAAAAATAAAAGATAAAATCTAAACTATAAAATAAAATAAAAATAAAACCAAATTAAAAAATAAACATAAACCTAAACCTAAACCTAAAAAATAAACTAAAATAAAAAAAATAAAATAAATTAAAATAAAATAAAAGCTAAACTAAATAAAAAATAAACCTAAATAAAAAAATTAAAAATAAAATAAATTAAAATAAATAAAAATAAATAAATAAACTAAATAAACCTAAACCTACCATTTTACTTAATTTATGAAAAAAAAAACACTACCCCTAACTAAACCCTAAATCTTAAACACTAAACCTAAACCCTAAACCCTCCCCTAAACCTATAACCCTAAACCTAAAACCCTAAATGCTAATCCTAAAAAGCCATAAACCCTAATCCCAAAACCAGGCACTAACTATCAAAGTCTACCCTAACCCTGATCACAGGCCCTAAACTTAAATCCTAAAACCCTAAACCTAAATCCTAACCCAAAATCCTAAACTATAAAACCACTGCGCCTAAAGGCTGAGCCACAAACTAAACCATAAACTGACCTCCTGCTAACCTAAAATTCTTAACCTGTCCAGGCCCTAAACCCTAAACCCTCCCACCAGGCTAAACCCTAAACCCCCAAAACCCTAATCCTAAATCCTCCCTCCCAACTAAACCTTAAAACCTAAACATAAAGTAAATAAACCTAAAGATAAAATAAATAAATAAACCTAAACCTAAATAAAATAAAAACCTAAACTAAAACCTAAACCTAAACCTAAAAATAAAATAAAATTAATTAATAAAAATAAACTAAAATAAAATCAATTAAAACCTAAACCTAAACAAAAATAAACATAAGAATAAAAAACCTAAATAAAATAAAAACTTAACCTAAAATAAAAGAAAAATAAACTAAAATAAAATTAAATAAAAACTAAATTAAAACCTAATCCTAAAAAAACCATAAAATAAAACCTAAAAATAAATAAAAAATAAAACCTAAAGCCTAAAGTAAAAAAAATGTAAAACTAAAATAAAAATAAAATAAACAAAATAAAATAAACCTAAACCTAAACTAAAATAAAGTAAACTAAAATAAATAAAACCTAAACCTAAGCTAAATAAAATAAAATACACTGAAACCTAAACTAAACAATAAAACCTAAAAATAAACCTAAAATAAAAACCTAAAATGAAATCCTAAAATCTAAACTTAAAAAAATAAAATAAAAATGCAAACCTAAACCTAAAAAAAAATAAAACCTAAACCTAAAAAATAAAATAGAAATTAAATTCAACAAAAAATAAACCTAAACCTAAACCTAAACCTAAAAAATAAACTAAAATAAAACCCTAAACTAAAATAAATAGACCTAAAATAAATAAACTAAAGTAAGTAAAAATTAAAATATAAACCTAAATAAAAATAAAAAATTAAATAAATTAATACAAAGAAAAAATAAACTAAATAAACTCAGTAAATCGAAACCTACTTGTTTACTTAATTTAAAAAAAAACCATAAATTCTAAACCTACAACCCTAAACCCAAAACCCTATACCCCCAAACCCTAAACCCTAAACCCTAAAACCTAAAAAAAACTAAACTAAATAAACCTAATAAATAAATAAACCAAAACCTAAATAAAATAAAACTTAAACTAAAACCTAAACTTAAACCTAAAATAAAATAAAATTAACTAAAATAGAATAAATAAAAACATAAACCTAAATTAAAATTAACATAAGAACAAAACCTAAATAAAATAAAACTAAACATAAAATAAAATAAAATAAACCTAAAATAAAATAAAATAAAACTATATTAAAACCTAATCCTAAAAAATAAACCTTATAATAAAACCTAAAGCCTAAACTAAATAAATTATAAACCTATAATAAAAATAAAATAAACCTAGTCCTAAACTAAAATTAACTAAACTAAAATAAATAAAACCTAAACCTAAGCTAAATAAAATAAAATAAACTAAAAATAAACATAAAGCTAAACTAAAAAATAAAACCTAAAATAAACCTAAAATAAAACCTAAAACCTAAACTTAAAAAAATAAAATAAAAATGTAAACCTAAACCAAAAATAAAAATGAAGCTTAAACATTAAAAATAAAATAAAATAATACTCAACTAAAAATAAACCTAAACCTAAACCTAAACCTAAACCTAAAAATAAACTAAAATAAAAACCTCAACTAAAATAAATAAAATAAAATAAATAAATAAAACAAAGTTAAAATAAAAATATAAACCTAAATAAAAATAAAAAGTAAAATAAATTAAAAAAAATAAAAAATAAAATAAACTAATACAAAGAAATAATAAACTAAATAAACTAAGTAAACCAAAACCTACTTGTTTAGTTAAGTTTAAAAAAAACCATAACCCAAAACCTACAACCCTAAACCCAAAACCCTAAACTCTAAACCCCAAACCCCAACCCTAAACCCTAAACCCTAAAACCTAAAAACCTAAACTTAAACTAAATAAAACCTCAAAATAAAATAAATAAAAAACCTAAACCTAAATATAAATAAAATAAAATAATAAAATAAAATAAAAACATAAACAAAAACTTAAATCTAAACTTAAACCTAAAAATAAAAATAAAATAAATAAAAACCCAAACTATACTTAAAAAATAAAACTTTAAATAAATTAAAAACTAAACCTAAAATAAAAATAAAATAAACCTAAAATTAAATAAAATAAATACTAAATAAAAATGTAAACCTGAAAATTAAACCTAAAAATAAATAAAAAATGAAACCTAAACCCTAAATTAAAAAAAAAAACATAAACCAAAAATAGAAATTAAATAAACTAAATTAATGTAAATAAAACCTAAACCTAAACCTAAACATAAACCTAATTTAAATAAAATAAAATAAACTAAAAAAAAAACCTAAACCTAAAGTAAAAGTAAAACCTTAAAATAAACCTAAAATCAAAACCTAAAACCAAAACCTAAGAAAACAAAATAATAACCTAAACCTAAAATTAAAAATAAAAAATAAAACCTAAACATAAAAAATAAAATAAAAATAAAACTAAACTAAAAAATAAATCTAAACCTCTAAGTAAACCTAATAAATAAACTAAAATAAAAGTAAATTAAAATAAATAAAGCTAAAATAAATAAATTAAATAAAAATATAAATAAACTTAAATTAAAATAAAAAATAAAATAAACTAAAACAAATAAAATAAACTAAATAAACCTCAACCTATGAGTTTACTTATTTTAATAAAAATAAAAAATTAAAAAATTAAAGGAAAAAACCTAGACCCTTAACCCTAAACTCTAAAACTAATCCTAAACTCTAAACCCTAAACCCTAAACCCTAAAGTCTAAACCCTAAACGCTAAACCTAAAACCCTAAACCCCAAACTCTAAACCCTAAACCCTAAACCATGAAACCCTAAATCCTAAACCTGAAACCCTAGACCCTAAACCCTAAATACTACAACCCTAAACCCAAAAAACCAAAAAACTGAAACCTAAACCTAAACTAAATAAAACCTAAAAATAAAATAAATAAATAAAAACCTAAACCTAAATAAAATAAAAAATTTAAGATAAAAAAACCTAAACTAAAACCTGAACCTAAACCTAAACCTAAAAAACATAAAAATAAAAAATAAAAGCAAAGTAAAATAAAATAAATAAAAACCTAAATAAAACTAAAAAATAAAAAAACCTAAATAAAATAAAAACTAAACCTAAACTAAAATAAACTAAACTAAAATAAAATAAATAAAATATAAACCTAAACCTAAAATAAACTAAACCGAAACCCTTAACTAAATAAATTAAAATAAATGAAAGATAAACCTAAACCTAAGCTTAAAAAAACCTAAAAGTAAACCTAAAATAGGAACCTAAAAACTAAACCTAGGAAAATAAAATAAAAACCTAAACTTAAAAATAAAAGATAAAACCTAAACGACAACAACAAACAATAAAAACAATAATCCTTTATCACACTAAGTGGGGTCGGCTACATGAATCCTTTGTTTCCATTGTGTCCTATTATGTGTAAAGTCATCATTTAATTCAAGTATGCTTAGGTCATTTTTTATACATCTTAGCCAAGTCTTTTTAGGTCTACCTCTACCTTTTTTAACCTAAGGAAAATCTAATGCATCTACTCTCCTAACTAGGTCATCAGACGATTGGCACTTTATGTGGACAAACCATCTAAGTTGACTCTCTCTAATCTTATCTGCCACTAGAGCTACTCCAAATTTTTCTCGAACATACTCATTTCGCATTTTATCTCTAAGAGTAAAACCACTCATCCACCTGAGCATCCTCATCTCTATAACACTTAACTTAGTCTTATGCTTCTTTTTTATTGGCCAACATTCTGTACCATAAGTCATTGTAGGTCTTACCACCAACTAATGCACAAAGATAAAACCTAAACCTAAAAATAAAATAAAAATAAAACTAAACTAAAAAAAACATAAGCCTAACCCTAAACCTAGAAAATAAACTAAAATAAAAGACCTAAACTAAAATAAATTAACCTAAAATAAATAAACAAAACTAAATAAAAATGAAAAATAAACCAAAATAAAATAAAAAATAAAATAAACTAAAATAAATGAAAAATTAACTAAATAAAATAAATAAACCTAAACCTACCATTTTACTTAATTTAAAGAAAAAACTAAACCCTAAACCCTAAACCCTAAATACTAAACACTAAACCCTAACTCCTAAACCCTAAAACTGACCCTAAACCTTAAACCTAAAACCCTAAACTTACAACCCTAAAACCTAAGCCTTAAAAAACCCAAAACCCAAAACCCAAAACCTAAAACACAAAACCCTAAAAAAACCATAAACCCTAAACCCTAAACATTAACCCTGATTCTAAACCTTATACCCTAAAACCCTGAACCCTAAACCCTAAACCCTAAACTAACCCAAAACCCTAAACCCTAAATCTTAAACCTAAACAAACCCTGACCTAAACTGACTAACCCTGAAATCCTAAAACTTAAGCTAAACACTAAACCATAAACCCTGACTGGACCTAAAACCCCAAACCCTAAACCTTAAATTCTAATCCCTAAACCCTAAACTCTAAACCCTAAAAACCTAAAAACTTAAACCTAAACTAAATAAAACCTAAAAATAAAATAAATAAATAAACCTAAACCTAAATAAAATAAAAACCTAAACTAAAACCTAAACCTAAAATTAAAAATAAATTATAATAAACTAATAAAAATAAACTAAAATAAAA
The DNA here is from genome assembly GCA_021442155.1 of Cymbidium sinense. Classification (NCBI taxonomy): domain Eukaryota; kingdom Viridiplantae; phylum Streptophyta; class Magnoliopsida; order Asparagales; family Orchidaceae; genus Cymbidium; species Cymbidium sinense. Next base: position 64,545,223 of record CM038229.1, on the reverse strand, counting down.
TAAATAACATCCTTAACCTAAACTAAATTAAACCTAAGAATAAAAAACTAAATAAAATAAAAACTAAACATAAAATAAAAATAAAATAAATCGAACAAAAATAAAAACAAATTAAAAATCTAAACCTAAAAAATAAACCTTAAAATAAAACCTAAAAATTAATAAAAAGATCAAACCTAAAGACTAAACTAAAAAAAAAATATAAACCTAAAATAATAATAAGATAAACAAAATAAAATAAATGTAAACCTAAACTAAAATAAGCTAAACTAAAATAAATAAAACATAAACTGAAACTTGATAAAATAAAATAAAGTAAAAATACACCTAAACCTAAGCTAAAAAATAAAGCCTAAAAATAAAACTAAAATAAAAACACAAAACCTTAACATAAAAAATAAAATAAAAACATAAACTTAAACCTAAAATTAAAAAATAAAACTTAAACCTAAAAAATAAAATAAAAATAAAACTCAACTAAAAAATAAACTTGATCCTAAACCTAAACCTAAAAACTAAACTAAAATAAAAAACCTAAACTAAAATAAGTAAACTTAAAATAAATAAACTAAACTAAATAAAAATAAAAAAATTAACATAAATAAAAATAAAAAATGAAATAAACTAAAATAAAAAAATAAACTAAATAAACCAAAACTTACTTATTTAATTAATTTAAAAAATAAAGTAAACCCTAAACCCTAAACTTTAAAAAACCCTAAATCCTAAACCCTAAAAGCATAAACCCTAAAACCCTAAATCATAAACCCTAAACCCTAAACCCTAAACCCTAAACCCAAAACCTAAGCCTAAAGTAACTAAATAAATTAAACAATAAACCTAAACCCTCAATCCTAATAAACCTAAATCTAAACCTCAACTCGAAGAATGGATAGAACCTTGATGGTATATCACCATCAATGAAGCTCATTATAGATATAATGGTGGAGGTAAAGGAGGAGGAGGCGATTATTGTAGTAGTGGTTGGGGATCTGGAGGTGCTAGTGGTTATGGAGGTGGTGGTTGGAGCAGTGGTGATTATGGAGGTGGGAGGAGTGATAGAGGTTAGAACTATGGTTTTGGTAGAGTGAAAGATTAGGGATATGATGGTGGATCCTACTACTCGTGAGGCTAGGGTGGTTCTGATTGGAACCGGAGAAACTAAAGAATGACCAATCTGATATGCTGCTTATGGAATTATGTCTTTAGAGTAGAGATAATTCTAGTTATTTATGGTTTTTGATTTGCTCTACGCGTGCTCATTTTTTTATCTATGTTGTCACTTGTATCTTAGAAAAATTAGTGCATTACTTGGATGATGAAATCAAAATGAAGAAATGTTGAATCTGAATTAGTTCTCTATTAAAGAAAACCAAAAACTTGAACCCTAAACCCTAAACCCTAAAAATCCTAAACACTAAACCCTAAATAATAAACCCTAAATCCTAAAACCTTAAACCCTAAACCCTAAACCCTAAAACCTAAACACTAATCCCTAAACCCTAAACCCTACATCCCAAATCAAAAGCCCTAAACCCTAAACCCTAAACCTTAAGCCCCAAACCCTCCCTAAACCCTAAACTAACCCTAAATCCTAAACCCTAAAAAGCTAAAAACCTACACTTAAATACTTAAAATATAATAAATAAGTAAACCTAAACCAAAATAAAATAAAGAAGATAAATAAAACATAGATTGGGACATAAACTAAACCTAATCCTGCCTAAACCTAAAAAGAAAATATATAACCTAAAATAAAATAAAATTATACATAAAATAAACTAAACTAAACCTGGGCCCTAACCCTCCCTACTATAAGCCCTAAATTCTGCCTAAACCCTCTTTGGGCCCTCCTGGGCCTGTCCCTGGGCCCACTGTAACCTGGGCTCTAAACCTAAAACTCCAAACCACAAATCCTGGGCTAAACTCTAAACCTCTAAAACCATAAACCTTCCCACTACATGGGCTCTACCCTAAACTACCCTCCTAATAAACCATAAACCCTAAACCCTAAACTAACCTAAACCTAAACCCTAAACTAACCCTAAAGCCTAAACCCTAAACCCTAAACCCTACAACCTTAAAGCCAAAACCCTAAACCCTAAATCATAAACCTTAAACCCTAAACCCTATATTCTAAACCCCAAAATAACCCTAAGCCCTAAAACCCTAAACCCTAAGCCCTAAAACCCTAAACCCTAAGCCCTAAACCCTAAACCCTAAACCCAAGCCCTAAACCCTAAACCCTAAAGTATCTCTTCAAAATTCTAAATCTTTCCAAATAAATGAACCCCACTTAGCATACTTAAATTTGTTGAGTGTGCGTTCAAATTTTGAATGCAAATCAAAAATTTTTGATTAAAGGGAAATATTAAGGCCAAAGTCTAATTCAATTATATTTTCACATGTATATATATCAGAGTAGTTAGTTAAGCTCAATCTCTAATCAGTACAATTGTCATGGCTCCTAGCAAGTTTATTTTCTCTTTCCCCTCTAGTGTAGACTTGGTCTTGGATCTGGCCAATCTCACCATGATTGAGGCCACCCGCCTAATTTACTTTAGTCGTGGCTTCGAGGGCTTTAGAATTACATAGGTGGGGGCAGCCCTCATAACTATCAATAGGGAGGAGGTGGCAGGGAAAAAGCCACTCCATCGCTTTGATGTTGTGTCCAACCCTGAGTTTCCCTCTCTAAAGAGGAAGGCTGTAGAGGTCCCTACAACAGTGTTAGTGCCAGTTCAGTTTACTTTTGTTATTCCTACTATAGTTCTGGTGTGAGCTGGTACCTCTCCTCGGACCCCTCAAAGGGGAAGGCTATCTTAGCATCTGAGATATTTTCCCCTACCTTCGAGGTAGGTTCCAGCTCCCATAGTGTACCACTCTCCCACACCCAACAAAGCAACAAAAGCAAGAAGATCAAGCGACACCAAGAGAGAGTTTCTCGGGTGGTAGATGCCGCATCATATATTGTTGAGGAGGGTTCTCCTCGAGCGGTGTCCCATTTCTTGGTTGGCAGTAGATTCCACCCCCTCTTTGGTTCAGATGGTGAGGAGGATGCTAGTAGGATTGCTGCATCTCCTCCACCACCAGCTTACTATGAGGTACCAACTAGGTAGAAGAGGAAACTCTATGTTGGCCTCAGAATAGTTCTTCACTAGGTTGGTAGAGCCTATGGATGCTCAGAGTCTAGTGCATCATTCAATATAAGGATTGCGATCCCCAGGAGCATCAAATCCTAGATCAATTAAGAGAGGGCCAACGAGGCCAAGGTTGTAATCTAGGTGGGCATTAGAGAGAGACGGAGGTACATCAGGCAATCGATGGCCTCTACCCTTGTTGATTTTTCTGATGGCTAGATCGATGATAGATATAGTATTGACCCACCACCATCGTAGGATAGCTCCAGTGGAAGGACAGTCGGTGTTACCCCCATCACACTACTCTATTCCCCATCCACCATTACTAGTCTGGGTCCATCCTTCAACTGTTCCTACCAAAATTTAGAGATCTACATCTGGGGAGAGGAAGTCCCCATTGGTGATTCTACTACGGCCTAAGGATTTCACTCCATCTACTCCACCTACTGAGGTGAGGTTGAGCTCTACCATTCAACCTTCCACTTCAGTTATGGTTAAGAAGAACTGGCGACCTAAACTCACCGTGGTCATGCCACCACCACAACCACAGCAGCCACAGTAGTCACCACCACCAACAGTGATTGCAGTAGAGGAAGGAGGGGACACAAGTATAGTTCCCATCATAATCAATCCTCTCAGTGAGGGTGTCCCGTTAGTAGGAAACATTTGTTTCATAGATTCAAATGAGCATAGCTCCACAGTTGGCTGTCAGTGAGTCTTTATTTTGATCCAGCCAAGTAGAGTAAGATATTGTTCACTACATGACATCTTAAAGGACTACTTTGCTAAGAATAGATAACTTCTCGATAAACATCATTTAGATTCAGAGGAGGGGAGGGTACATTTTGATTCTGATAAGGATGATCTTCTAGAGGATTCTATCAAAGTCCACAGGGTAGATACTCGAAGCCCCCTCCATTGAGACCATCAGAGCTAGGAAGGTGTTGTGGTTGAAGAAGATGATGCCATCTAGTCAACCTAACACCTCCTCCAGTAGCATAGGAAGAAAGATGATCAAATCCACAAGATGGAGATGAAGGTTGAGGATTTTTTAATGGAAGTACTAGCACTTTAGAACCAAGCTCTAGCATTACATCCTAGCCCTATGGAAGATGAGTGACCTAAACTTCTACATGTCTTAGAATGCCCCAAGATTACATTCTTGTAGATTAAGACAGTAGTGGCTTGCATAGAAATGTCATAGATAACACCTCTATCCATGAGAGAGACTTCAAACAAATAGTGAAACAATAAGTGAGAGAAGCATTGGCACAAGCCCGAGGCACCTCTTCTATTCCAAAGGGTAGACCCTACCCAGAGGAATTTGATACAGTTCAGTATCCTAAAAGGTTTGTGCCACCTTCTTTCAAGATTATTGATGGCAGTGGGAACCCTCGACATCATATAGCACACTTTATAGCCAACTGTTGCAATGTTGGTGGTAGCAATGCACTTCTCTTTCACTTATTTGTCAGCAGTCTTTCAGGGATTGCATTCGAATGGTATGCTGAACTGCCCAACAGTTCGATAAGGACATTTATTGAGTTAGGGCAACTTTTTATTAAGATATTTGTTGGAACTCGACAAAGGGTGACTGTGGGCTATCTTGTTGTAGCATAATAAAACTTTAGTGAGGCCCTCATTGATTATAATCTCAAGTAGTGAAGCCTGAGTTTGAAATGTGAACCGCAGCTATCCGAACAACACACCATAGAGATTCTTCTTAAGAATATTCATGACCCAGTTGCTTTCATGCTCAAAGGATTTACTATCAAAACCTTTGAGAAGTTAATCAACAAGGTGGCTAGTCCATAAGGAGAAGACAAACAGTTACTTTTCCATGATCAGTCATCCAAGCCTAAACTGTAGAAAGCTTTTGAAAATAAGCCAATGGCAGTGGCATCAGTCGACAGGGGGAAGCAACCACATAGAGTTCAGTTTGAGATACCTAGAGCTTAGTAGCCTCCACATCTAATGCCTCTACCACCACATCGATCATCATACCGGCCACCATAGTTACCTCAATGGCCATTACAACCACCTCGTCAACAGTATACCCAATAGCTGTACTCTTATCGACTGTTAGGTAGTTATTACCCACCTACTCTTCTGGACAAACTAAACAAACCGTATTCATTTAAGAGGGAGGCAGTCAATAAAATCTTTAAAAACCTCTTAAAGAAGTATAATTTCTAGCTACTAGAGGCTAATTAGCCGGAGGAAGTGGGCAAGAGTGATGATTCTAACTTTTTCCCCTACCACCGCATGTTAGGCCATGTCTTAGAGGACTGCATCACCTTCAAGGACTATCTTGAGTGCAACCACAAGTCGAGTGCCATAATTTTCCTTATAGATTACTTATTAGAATAACCATATAGTTCTATTAGGGTACCCCTTGGGGATACATGTGATCCTCTCAAGACAAAAGATGGTTGGGATATTTCATTATCCTGAACCACTAAAAAGATTATTTCTAAGATCAAGAAACTCTCCTTGTAGGTGCCTAAGGCTGCTCAAACCTCCAACACCAAAGAAGATTTGCAAGTTGCCAAAGACAACTTGAGGAAAGTGGGAGCTCAGCAGTAGTAATAGTCCACACTTTCTCGAGATAGTTTTGTAGTGCAACCACCGATCAAGTCTAGCTATCCCTCCACCATTCCAGCTACTACTTCATCTAGTTCTTCTTCTAATAGGAGTGTTATATCAATAGACAAGGGCACTAAAACCTTTAACCCACTTATTTTATATGATTTCTATCATGTACCTCCACCTAAAAGGAAATCAATGAAGAAAATAGATTCCACTTACATCTTGTCCATTTCTAATGCTCTTGATTTTGTTCCTATTGAAAGCTCTCCAAGTCTAGAAAATAATAATAGCTCTACTAATTCTGATCCTTTCTCTTCTAATTCAGAATCAAACTTTCCTTTTCTAAATCAATCGGGTTCACCCATTGAGATTGAATTGGAGTCAACAAACTCTCAGGGTTCCATAGGAGAAGCTGTAGGTATACCCAATGAGCAGGTATAACTTTTTGCCAACCTGCCACATTAAGTCTCTGAAGTCAACCTACATAGTGGTAAATTTCTACTCCTAGGGTAACACCTCAGAATAAGGGTAAGCAAGTCATTGGTTCTAGTGAGTAGATAGCCCCTCCACAGGATGCTTCATGTATGGATATGCTTGTGGAGGACTAGCCAGAGTTGATTTTAATGTTCTAGCTCACCTTAGAAAGTTGCCAGCTAAGTAAGCATATATGATGCTCTTGTCTTATCTAAAGATATGAAGGAATCTCTAATCAAGGCTCTTCTTGATCCAACGATATGCTTAGCTCAGCTGACCACTACTAAAGAGGAGGCTCACTATTCAGAGGATGTACCAGGAGTCACTTTCAGTAATGAGGACTTGCTTTTAGGGATGATCAAAAATAACCATCCTTTCTACATTATAGTGGACATGGGTAAATTCAGGCTATCTAGAGTGTTCATTGACCCAGGTGTAGCAGTCAACATTATGAGTCTAAAGACCCTTTCCTACTTGAGGATTGACATGTCCAAACTCAATTCAGAGAGGATGATGTTGAAAGGACTCAATGAGCAAGGCGAGGGGGCTTTAGGCTACATAGTGGCATTGAGATTGAGGAAGACAAGTGCCAAGTTTCACATTATAGATTAAGATACATATTGCAATGCTTTTCTATGGAGACCGTGGTTACATGAGAACAACATGATCCCATCCTCTCTACACCAGTGCATCAAGTTCATGAGAGGTGGGATTGAATACTGTGTTAAAGGAGATCTCAAGCCATTAAAAGTTCACAAGGTCAGCATATATGAGGATGCGGCCTACTACCTCCCTCAAAATCAATAAGTTATGTTTGCAAACTTGGCCAAAGCTCAAAAATATAAGAAAAAGAAAAAGGAAAAGAAGACAAAAGGAAAAAAAAAGAAAAAAGAAAATAAGATTGAAAGTAAAAGGGAGTGAGAAATGGACTTAGAGTAGGAACTAGAGCTTAAGATTAGATTTCACCCACAGTTCATTACTCCATTTAAACATATGGGTAGGATGACCCAACCTCCACCAGGTAGAGGAAGAGGTAGATCTAGAGACAACCCTAGGGATGGAAGACCTCCTTATTTGTCACCTAAAAGGAGATATGTCCTAGCTACTAATAGTACACCTACTATCCATATAGACTTAGAATCTATTTTAGGGGATGAGTCTTATATGGTTAGCACACCAGCCAACTCTTCTCAATGCATATTTATTTTGAGCTGACACTTGAGCTAGACAGTGATGAAGATCGGGCTCTAAAGCAATGCATGAGTGTATCCAAGTCTATATGTGAAACAATCAGGCATCAGTTGGGAACCTTAGCTCTAACCCAACTTTCCTCACAAAAAGTTGAGGTTTTGGTAGTTAAAGAAGCCCCTAAGTCATCCATAGATATGAAGGCTCAGAGATTCTGGAGCATCATCCTCAATGAAGTTGATGTAGAACTTGAGGATGATTCATATAAATATTTATTAAAATTATCTTTGATCGCTTGTGTTCTTGATCTAGAAAATAAGGGACTAATCCCACATACTTGGTCTAAACATAGGTTAGATTATTTCAAGAGGTTACAAGGCAATAAATGTAGACATTCTCAATCAGGACCAGGACTAGGATTCTATACAGTGGTCTAGTCGATGATGACAATTACTGCCTAGTCATCACCAATCATTTAGAATCTGATAGGTTCTTTTCAAATCACACTAACTCTTATAAAGAGGAGTGATTAGAAACTTCAAATGACCCAAATGATTTCCAAGTCAAGGATGCACCGCTAGAGTTTGAAGATGAAATCAAATAAACCATTGATGAACTCAAAGAAATTAACTAAGGGATTGAAGAAGATCTACGCCCAACATACATCAATTTCTTGTTGAACTAAACTGAAACCAATGACTTAGTTGGGCTATTGACTAAGTTTAATGACTGCTTCATATGGAGTTATGAAGAGATGCTCAGTTTATCTCCTTGCATAGCAGTCCATAAATGAGCGATAGAGCCTAGCGTTAACCATTTCCAGCAAGCTCCTAGATGCATCCGATTAGACAGCAGATAATAGGTAATTTTTGAAGTCAAAAACTCATTGATGCTGGCATCATCAGGAAAGAAAAATACCCAAGTAGGTTGAAAAGTGCCATCCCAACTAGAAAGAAGAAGTGCCAAATTCACATATGCATCGACTATAGGGACTTAAATAAGGCATGCCCAAAAGATGAATTTCCACTACCAATCCGAGACCTGATAGTGGGCATTACCTCATCTCATGCAGTCTTCTCTTTCATGGATGTCTCATCTAGCTACAATGAAATTAAGATGGCCTATGAAGATGAGAAAAATATTTATTTTCAAAATTAAGATGGCCTATGTCATGACTTTTGACCTTAATAATGCCGGTGCTACCAAAGCTATGACTCAATCTTTAAACACATTCATCATCAAGTTGAGTGTTATGTCGATGATCTCGTAGTCAAAAGTAAGGAAAAGGAAGTTCACCTTTTTTACTTGAGAGTTGTTTTCGAAAGGTTAAGACAATTTAACCTCAAAATGAACCCCTTGAAGTGTGCATTTGGAGTAGCTTCAGGGTAGTTCCTTGGGTTTGTTGTCTGACACCAGGGAATCGAGATCAATCCGGAGAAGATCAAAGCAATACTAAAAATACCACCCCCTAAAAGTCTAACTCAACTCAGATCACTTCAAGGGTGATTGACATATCGAAGATGCTTCATATATAACCTATCAGGATGGTGCTAGCCATTTTCACCACTTGCCAAAATGGATGCCAAGTTTAAGTGGGATGATAAGTTTCAACATGCCTTCGAAGACATCAAGCACTACCTGATGACACCGCAAGTTCTAGTAGCCTCTATCCTGAGCAAGCCACTCATTCTCTACACTACTACAATAGATAACTCCCTTGGTGCTTTGTTAGAATAAGACAAAGTCAAAGGGAAAGAGAACACTCTCTACTATCTCAACCGTCATCTAATCCCTGCTGAAGCTAATTATCCACCCATTGAGAAACATTGCCTAGCTTTAATCTTTGCATTGCAAAACCTACGACATTATATGCTTTCTCATAAAGTCAACTTGATCTCCAGAGTCAATCCACTATAGTATCTCATGACACGGCCGATGCCATCCTGATAGCTGGCACGATGGTCCATGATTCTCTCATAGTTTGACATAACTTTTGTACCCCTCCGTGTAGTGAAAGGATAAGCATTGGCAAACTTCTTAGCAGCCACTTCCTACTGACTCTCCGCTTAATGACGATCTCTCTAATGAATAAATCATAAACTTGGGGCACACTAGAAATCACCGATGGGAATTGTATTTTGATGGTGTGGCTTCCTCTAAAAAAGAAGAAGAACCATAATCTACTCTTTCAAAAAAAGGTAGGGATAGGAATAGCTTTCTAACTCTAGACCACGATGTGATGAGATTAACATACCAATTATCCAATCCTTGCACCAATAATGAAGCCGAGTATGAGGCTTTTATTATCGATTTGGAGTTAGTAGTCACACTATACATCCAAAACATCAACATCTTTGGGGATTCTCAGCTGGTCATCATCCAAATTGTTGGGCCTACAAGATTTTTAAGCCTAAGCTCCATCATTATCATAAGTACACCATGGAGCTATTAGTCCAAATCCCATATGTTACCATATACAAGATCCCTCGAGGAGAGAATACAGTAGAAAATGCACTAGGAAAGCTTACCAAAGAGTTCACATGTTCGGAAGGTGAGTCTATATCAATTAAAATTCAAAATAGATAAGTCCAGTCTCTTATTAATACTAAATTCATCGAGAGATTCTCTCTTGAAGGAGAGGTTTCCATTGTCAAAAAGGACATGGAGCTGGATTGGAGGCAACCATTCAAAGACTATCTAATTAAAGGAAAACTACCTCAAGAGAAGTCACAAGCCCATCAGATGAAGTAGAGGGCTCTTTCCTATGCTCTCATCAATGGAACCTAAAACCCTAAACCATAAACCCTAAACTCTAAAGCCTAAACCCTAAAACCCTAAACCCTAAATCATAAACCCTAAATCCTAAAACCTACAACCCTAGACCTTAAACCCAAAACCCTAAAACATAAACCTTAAACCCTAAACCATAAACCTTAAACCCTAAACCATAAACCCTGAAAACCTAAAATCATAAACCTAAACTAAATAAAATCTAACATTAAAATAAATAAAAAACCTAAACCTAAATAAAATAAAAACCCAAACCTAAACCAAAACCTAAAATAAAAAGAAAATAAAAAATAAGAACTAAACTAAAATAAATTAAATAAAAACCAAAACTAAACTAAAATAAAAATAAACCTATAAATAAATAACATAAATAAAATAAAAACTAAATGTAAAATGAAAATAAAATAAAATAAAAACATAAACAAAAAAAAGAAACCTAGAAATAAAGAAAAAATCTAAACCCTAAAATTAAAAAAACCTAAACCTAAAATAAACAAAATAAAATAAACATAAACCAAAACTAAAAGAAATTAAACTAAAATAAATAAAACCTAAACATAAACATAAACCCTAATCCTTAAACCCTAAACTAACCCTAAATACGTATCCCTAAACCCTAAAAACCCTAAACTCTAAAGCCTAAACCCATATCTAAGCATAAACCCTAAGCTAAACCTATACCCTAAAACCAAAAAACCCTAAACCCAAAACCTCTAAACCTTAAACCCTAAATCTTAAACCCTAAACCTAACTCGAAACCCTAAACCCTAAACACTAAACCATAAACCTTAAACCCTAAACCCTAAACCCTAAACCTTAAAACCCTAAACCCTAAACCCTAAAACCCTAAACTCTTAACCCAAAACCCTAAACCTTAAAACTTGCAACCTTAAACCCTAAACCCTAAACCCCAAACCCTAAAGCTTAACCCTAAAAAATAAACCTTAAACCCTAAACCCTAAACCCTAAACCCTAAAACCTAAATTAAATAAAACCATAAAATAAAATAAATAAATAAACTTAAACCTTAATAAAATAAAAACTTAAACTGAAAACTAAACCTAAACCTAAACTTAATCACAAACCTAAATGTAAAAATAAAATGAAATAAAAAATAAGAGCTAAACTAAAATAAAATAAATAGAAACCAAAACTATGCTAAAAAAATAAACATAAAAATAAAAAACCTAAATAAAATAAAAACTAAACATAAAATAATAATAAAATAAAATAAAAACTAATAAAACCCTAAACAAAAAAAATAAACATAACAATAAAACCTAAAAATAAAAAATAAAACTTAAACCCAAAACTAAAAAAAAATACCTAAACCTAAAATAAATTAAATAAAATAAACATAAAGCTAAACTAAAATAAATAAAACCTAAACCCTAAGCCCTTAACCTCAAAACCCTAAACCCTAAACCCAAAACCCTAAACACTAAACCCTAACCCCTAAACCCTAAGAACCTATAAACCTAAACCTAAACTAAATAAAATCTAAAAATAAAATAAATAAAAAACCTAAACTTAAATAAAATAAAATAAAATAAAAACCTAAACCTAAACTTAAACCTAAAGCTAAACCTAAAAATAAAATAATAAAACTAAACTATAATGAAATAAATAAAAACCTAAACTATACTAAAAAAATAAACCTAAAAATAAAAATCCTAACTAAAATAAAAATTAAATGTAAAATAGAAATAAAATAAACCTAAAATAAAATAAAATGGAAAATAAAAATAAAATAAAGCTAAAATAAAATAAGATAAAATAAAATAAAATCCTAAACCTAATAAATAACAATAAATATAGAAAATAAAACCTAAACCCTAAACTAGAAAAAAAACTAAACCTAAAATAAATAAATTATTATAAACATAAACCTAAATTAATTTAAACTAAACTAAAATAAATAAAACTTAAACCCTAAACCCTAAGCCCTAAATCCTAAAACCCTAAACCATAAACCTTAAACTCTAAACCCTAAACCCTAAAACCCTAAACCCTAAATCGTAAACCCTAAACCCTAAAACCTACAACCCTAGACCCTAAACCCTAAACCCTAAAACATAAACCCTAAACCCTCAACCATAAACCTTAAACCCTAAACCTTAAACCCTAAAAACCTAAAATCCTAAACCTAAACTAAATAAAATCTAACATTAAAATAAATAAAAAACCTAAACCTATATAAAATAAAAACCCAAACCTAAACCTAAAACTAAAACAAAAAAAATAAAAAGTAAGAACTAAACTAAAATAAAATAAATTAAAATGAAAACTAAACTAAAACAAAAAATAAACTTATAAATAAATAACATAAATAAAATAAAAACTGAACATAAAATTAAAATAAAATAAAATAAAAACATAAACCTAAAAAAGAAACATAAAAATAAAGATAAAACCTAAACCCTAAACCTAAAATAAACAAAATAAAATAAACATAAACCAAAAGTAAAAGAAATTAAACTAAAATAAATAAAACTTAAACCCTAAACCTTAAGCCCTAAACCCTGAAACCCTAAACCAAAAACCCTAAACTCTAAACCCTAAACCCTAAAACCCTAAACCCTAAATCGTAAACCCTAAACCCTAAAACCTATAACCCTAGACCCTAAACCCTAAACCCTAAAACATAAAACCTAAACTCTAAACCATAAACATTAAACCCTAAACCTTAAACCCTAAAATCCAAAAATCCTAAACCTAAACTAAATAAAATCTAACTTTAAAATAAATAAAAAACTTGAACCTAAATAAAATTAAAACCCAAACCTAAACCTAAACCTAAAATAAAAAGAAAATAAAAAAGAAGAACTAAACCAAAATAAAATAAATAAAAACCAAAACTAAAATAAAACAAAAAATAAACATAAAAATAAATAACATAAATAAAATAAAAATTAAATGTAAAATTAAAATAAAATGAAATAAAAACATAAACCCAAAAAAGAAACCTAGAAATAAAGAAAAAACCTAAACCCTAAAATTTTAAAAATAACCAAAACCTAAAATAAACAAAATAAAATAAACATAAACCAAAACTAAAAGAAATTAAACAAAAATAAATAAAACCTAAACATAAACATAAACCCTAATCCTTAAACCCTAAAAACTATAAACCCTATATCCTAAACCTTAATCTAACCACAAACCCTAAGCTAAACCTATACCCTAAAACCAAAAAATCTTAAACCCTAAAGCCTAAACACAAACCCCTAAACCCTAAACCTCTAAACCTTAAACCCTAAATCTTAAACCCTACACCTAACTTTAAACCTTTAACCCTAAACATTAAACCATAAACCCTAAACCTTAAACCCTGAACCTTAAAACCCTAAACCCTAAACCCTAAACCCTAAAACCCTAAACTCTTAACCCAAAACCCTAAACCTTAAAACTTCCAACCTGAAACCCTAAATCCTAAACCATAAACACTAAAGCCTAAACCCTAAACAATAAACCTTAAACCCTAAACCCTAAACCCTAAACCCTAAAACCTAAAACCTAAATACTTAAACCTAAATTAAATAAAACCTTAAAATAAAATAAATAAATAAACTTAGACCTTAATAAAATAAAAACTTAATCCTAAAACTAAACCTAAACCTAAACTTAATTACAAACCTAAACCTAAAAATAAAATGAAATATAAAATAAGAACTAAACTAAAATAAAATAAACAAAAACTAAAACTAAACTAAAAAACAAAATAAACATAAAAATAAAAAACCTAAATAAAATAAAAACTAAACATAAAATAATAATAAAATAAAATAAAAACTAAGAAAACCCTAAACTAAAAAAAATAAACATAATAAAAAAACCTAAAAATAAAAAATAAAACTTAAACCCAAAACTAAAAAAATTACCTAAACTAAAATAAATGAAACAAAATAAACATAAACCTAAACTAAAATAAATATAACCTAAACCCTAAGCCCTTAACCTCAAAACCCTAAACCCTAAACCCAAAACCTTAAACACTAAACCCTAACCCCTAAACCCTAAGAACCTATAAACCTAAACCTAAACTAAATAAAATTTAAAAATAAAATAAGTAAAAAACCTAAACTTAAATAAAATAAAATAAAATAAAAACCTAAACTAAAGCCTAAACCTAAACTTAAACCTAAAGCTAAACCTAAAAATAAAATAAAAAAACTAAACTAAAATAAAATAAAATAAAACCTAAACTATACTAAAAAATAAAATAAACCAAAAAATAAAAATCCTAATTAAAATAAAAAATAAATGTAAAATAAAAATAAAATAAACCTAAAATAAAATATAATAGAAAATAAAAATAAAATAAACCAAAAAAATATAAAATAAAAAACTAAACCTAAAAAATAAGCTTAAATATAGAAAATAAAACCTAAACCATAAACTAGAAAGAAAACCTAAACCAAAAATAAATAAATTAAAATAAACATAAACCTAAACTAATATAAACTAAACTAAAATAAATAAAACATAAACCTTAAACGCTAAGCCCTAAACCATAAAAACCTAAACCTAAACTAATTAAAAAATAAAAATTAAATAAATAAAAAACCTAAACCTAAATAAAATATAAAATATAAAATAAAATAAAAATCTAAAAAAAAATAAACCTAAACTTTAACATAAAATAAAATAAAATAAAAAATAAAAAATAAAATAAAATAAAATAAATAAAAGCCTAAATTAAACTAAAAAAATAAAATAAACCTAAAAAAACCTAAATAAAATAAAACCTAAACCTAAAAAATAAACCTTAAAATAAAACCTAAAAATAAATAAAAAATAAAGCCAAAACCCAAAACTATAAAAAACCTAAACTTAAAATAAAAAATAAAATAAACCTAAACTTAAAGTAAAATAAACTAAACTAAAATAAATAAAACCTAAACGTAAACCTAAAATAAACTAAGCCTAATGCAAAACCTGAACTAAAAATAAACCTAAACTTAAACTAAGAAAATAAAATCTAAAAATAAACCTAAAATAAAACCTAGAACCTAAATCGAAAAAAATAAAATAATAACCTAAACCTAAACCTAAAAAATATAAAAATTAAAAATAAACCTAGATGAAAATAAAAAATAAAGTAAAATACAATAGCACTAAAAATAAATAAAAAATTAAAATAAAACCTAAACATAAAAAAATAAACCTAAACTAAAATAAAATAAAAAACAAACAAAAACCTAAACAAAAAATAAATCTAGAAATAAATCCTAAAAATAAATAAAAAATAAAACCTAAATCGTAAACCAAAAAAAAAAAACTAAACCTAAAATGAAAGAAATAAAATAAACCTAAAACCTAAACTAAGATAAACTAAAATAGAATAAATATAACCTAAACATAAACCTAAAACAAACTAAACCTAAACCCTAAAATAAATTAAATAAAATAAACTAAAAACAAACTTATTCTGAAACTAAAAAATAAAACCTAAAAATAAACCTAAAATTAAAACCAAAAACCTAAACCTAAAAAAATAAAATAAAAATCTAAACCTAAACCTAAAACTAAAAAATAAAACCTAAACCTAAAAAAAAAATAAAATGAAAGTAAAATAAAAAATAAACATAAACCTAAACCTAAACCCAAAAATAAATAAACGTAAATAAAAATATAAAATGAATTAAATAAACAAAATAAACCTAAACCTATTGGTTTACTTAATTTTTTTAGAAAATAACCCAAAACCCTAAAACATAAAACTAACACTAAACCCTAAACCCTAAACCCTGAAACTAATCATAAACCATAAACCCTAAACTAACCCTAAACCCTAAACTATAAAAACCCTAAACACTAAACCCTAAACCATAAAGCCTAAATACTAAACCCTATTCTCTAAACCCTAAACCATAACCCTAAACTCTAAACCCTAAAACCTTTAACCATAAAACAATAAACTCTAAAACCCTAAACTCTAAACCCTAAACCCTACACCCTAAATTCTAAACCCTAAGCCACGATAAAACCTTAAACAATAAAATCCTAAACCCTAAACCCTAAACCCTAAACCCTAAACCCTGAAAACCTAAAAACCTATACCTAAATAAAATAAAGAAAAAAATTTAAACCTAAATAAAATAAAAAAAATAAATAAAATAAAAACTTAAACTAAAATCTAAATTGAAAAATAAAATAGAATAAAAAATTAAAATAAATTAAAATAAAATAAATAAAAATATAAACTAAACTAAGAAATAAAAAAAAGTAATAATACTAAACCTGAATAAAATAAGAACTAAACATAAAATAAAAAAACCTAAAATAAAATAAAATAAAAACTAAATAGAAACCTGAACCTAAAAGAAAAATAAAAAATAAAATAAAATAGACCTAAACCCTAAACTTTTATGCACACCATTAATACTTCAACCAAAAGCTTTACAATGTATTCATAAAAAAGAACTAAACATAAAATAAAAAAACCTAAAATAAAATAAAATAAAAACTAAATAGAAACCTAAACCTAAAAATAAATAAATAATAAAATCAAATGACTAAATTAAAAAAAACCTAAACCTAAAAGAAAAATAAAATAAATAAAATAAAATAGATCTAAACCTAAACTAAAATAAACTAAACTAAAATAAATAAAACCTAAACCTAAACCTAAAATAAACTAAATCTAAACCTAAACGTAAACTAAATAAAATAAAATAAAGTAAGAATGAACCTAAACCTAAACTAAAAAAATAAAACCTAAAAATAAACTTAAAATAAAAACCTAAAACCTAAACTTAAACAAATAAATTAAAAGCCAAAACCTAAACCTAAAAATAAAAAATAAAACCTAATCATAAAAAATAAAAGAAAAATAAAACTCAATTAAAAATTAAACTTAGTTATAAACCTACACCTAAAAAATAAATTAAAATAAAAAACCTAGGCTAAAATAAATAAACCTAAAATAAATTAACTAAATTAAGTAAAACTAAAAAATAAACCTAAATAAAAATAAAAAATAAAATAAACCAAAATAAATAAAAAATAAACTAAATACACCTAAACCTACCAGTTTACTTAATACTTATTTAAAAAAATCCTAAACCCTAAATCCTAAGCCCTAAAATCTAATAAACTAATAATAAAATAAGAAAAACTAACTAAATAACTAAACTAAAAACCTAAACTAATAAACCTAACAAATAAACTAATAATAAAATAATAAAACTAACTAGCAATAACTAAAGTAATTAAAGCTAATAATAATAATAATAATAACTATAACTAATAACTAACTAACTAACTAACTAAATTAATAAACTAGTAATAATAAAACTAATAATAAACTAATAAATAAATAACTAAAACCCTATACCCCAACTAAATAAATAAATTAACTAATAATAATAAACTAAAAAAAACTAATATAAAATAAAACTAAAATAAACCATCTAACTAAACTAATAATAATAATAAATAACTAATAAAAAAACTAAACCATAAACTAAACTAGAAAACTAATAAAACTAATAAACCTAAACCCATAACTAAACTAATAACTAATAAAATATACTAATAAAATAAAATAAACTAACAAAACTAAACTAATAAAACTAAAACCAACTAATACTAACTAAAACCTAAATAATAATAAAGCCATAAACTAATAAATAACTAACTAAAGTAAATAAATAAATAATATATAATAAAACTAACTACCAATAACTAAAATTAACTAAAAAAACTAAACCCCAATAAATAAACAAACAAAATAAACTAATAAACTAAACCTAACTTCACCACCCACACCCCTTAAACTAACTAAAATAATAACTAAAACTGAAGCTAATAAAACTAAACTAATACCTAACTAAAACTAAACTAATAAACTAAACATAAAAGTAATAATAAATTAATAATAACCTAAAACTAATAAAACCTAATAATAACTAATAAACACTAAACCAAAAACATAAACCCTAAAACTAAACTAAAGCCTCTTATTAATATATATTAGGATCCCTCTTATTCTTTGTGAGTTTTTGATCGCTTGCTCTCTTGGATTCCCTATAGGTTGTTAGTCTTCAGCCGATCTCAACCTATTCTTATCATGACGTCAACTTCTTTAAATCCATGGTGCAAATCCCATGTTTCGATGGATCCCGCTAAGGCATCAGATTTTTTAGGTAGTCCTACCTCTAAATTACTTGCTGTTACAAAATCTTTCAAAGAGGCTTTAGCTAGTAAGAATTCCTCAACCGAGCCTCCTTTGAATTTGCTTCATATGACTTTTAAAGGTTTTCTGACAATTATGATTTCAGATGAGGAAATTAAAAGATTAGTTGAGCCTTTTGCTTTTTCTTTGATTAGAAAATTTTCATTTAAATGGCCAAAGATGGAAAATATTCATTCTTTTTTTATAGCTTAAATTTATCTGGTTCTTTTCTATCTGATTAATGCAAGGCATGTCGATTAAACTTTCTAATGACCTTGATTACCGAAGAATTTTTTCTAAGCATTATTACAATGTTTTTAATTGTCAAATTCATATTCTAAAGTGGACGCCTATGTTTGATTTTAATGAAGGGTGTCCTATTATTCCCATTTTTATTTCTTTACTTAACTTGCAGATTCATCTATTTTATCATCAATTTTTTATGCTATTGGGTCAATTTTTGGTTAGCCTTTATATGTTGATCAAGCAACAGTTGCTTCTTCTAGATTGTCTGTTGCTAGAAATCTTGTGGAGATTGATATTACTAAAAAATATCCAAAAGAAATTTGGTTGGGTTCAAAAAAATGCAGTTATTTTTAGAAAGTTGTTTTTGCGAACTTTCCCATTTTTGGTAATCATTGTATGATTCATGGGCATTAAATTTCTAAATGCTTTATTGCTCATCCCTCCCTTAGGAAGAAAAACACCAGTAAGAATTTAATTGTTGGAAAAACTGATGATTCTCTCAAGTTGGATAAAGGGAAATCTACTTTTCAAAATTCTAATGTTTTGCAAAACCAGATTTCTGAATCTTCTGAAAAGGTTTTACTTATTAAAGATTTTTCTAATGCAGAATGTAATTTTGATGTTTTCAAAAATGTTTTAACTAATAATCATGCTCTAAATGTCTCTTTTGATGATTCTATTAATGGGAAGACTTTAGATGTTATGTTTAATGATTCTAATGGTTGGGATGTTGTGCATAAGTCCTTTCATGATGATGGTTCAAATATTGTTGATGGTAACATCATTTATTCCAATCAGTTGGATGTTGGTTCACTTTCTCCTATGTCTGCTTTAGATCATGGGAAAGAGACTATTTCTTTGCCTTCTTTGATTAAGAATGGTGGTGAAAAGAATGTTCTTATTTCTGATATTTTAACATCTGGTCCTAACAATCCTGTGCCAATTCTCTCATTGTGAATATTTCTATTACAGTTCAAAATGATGGTTTTTCTATGGCTGGTAATTCTATTCAAAATTTTGGTAATATGCTATGTGTTTCTAAGGATTTGAATCTTATTTTAATCCTTTACATGAAGACTATAAAAAAATCTGGATTCTACTTCTCTTGCTTCTTTTATGAATGAAGATAGGGAGGATAATCTTCAGATTTTGTTAGAAGGTAAAATTTTTGATAAATGTCTTCTTAATAAAGCTATTTATACTCCTTTCACTTTTGATTATAAAATGCATTCTATTTTTAATTTTCCTTTGTCTAATGTTGTGGATGATTCTGAATGCTCTTCTTCAAAATTGGTAGCTTCTGCTGATCCCCATGCCATTTATAACAATACTGATTCATTTTTGGATTGAGATTTTTGGGAGAAAGGGAATGGTTATAAAATTGTTTACAAGAAGATAAAAGAAAAAAAGTGTCCAGATTTAAACCCCTCCTCACTTGTCGAGGGTTACTCATTCCAAAGCTTCTTGGATATAATCTCTACTGTCCTTGAGAGCTTTTCTCTTTTGGCTAGTTTTGTCTTTGTTGGCTGAGCTTCTGCTATGTGTTTTCTTGTTATGTAGAGTATTGGCTTCTCGGCTAATTTTCCTCCTTCTGGCTTGGTGTTTATGGCTTTTGTTTGCTAGTTTTTTTGGTGCCCTTTAGCAGGTTGGCTTTGTGCTGGTGGCTTTGTTCTTATTGGCTTGCCTTTCTTTGGTTGGTGCTTTTTCTCTCTTTGTTGGTGGTAGGTTGGGCTTTTTGTCCTTGGAGTGTAGTTTATCCATTGGTTGGCTATTTCTCTAGCTATTTATTTTAGCTTTTGCTGGCTTTCCTCTTTTTATGTTTGTTCAATTTATTCTCTTGCTCCTTCCTAGGTTATTTTTCTTTGGTGCTCTATTGTGTGGCTGCTTTGTTGGCTATTTCCTTTTCTTTGGTTGCTTCCTTTGTGCCTTTGGATTGGTGTTGTTGTGGGCCTTGTTGGCTTTGTCTTTGAGGGTTCTTTTTTTTTTTGGGCTGTGAGCTTCTTTTCTCCATTTTTTTGAGGTGTTCATATTTGGTTTTGTTAGGATTACCTTATGTTAATTTTATCTATTAGTATCCTCTCTCTTTCTATTTCCTTAGCTTCACCTTTTCTTTGGCTGGGTGGTTATTATGATAGGTTTGTATTTTTCTTTGGCTGGGATGGCTATGATGATATGATGGATTTTTTCCTTGATTTCTTGTGTCTGCTGACTTTTCCTATTTGTAACCCTTCTTTGGAGATGGATACACTTAGGATCTAAGGCCCCACATTATTGTGATTATCCTTCTTTCCTCATATCTGAGCCTGAGTTTTTTTCTCTTTATGTTTTCTGATCTCCTTCTAGCAAAGATTTCTTGTAGGTTGTAGCTTCTCTTTTTTAGTTGGTCTCTTCTTTTTCTTGGAGGGAGCAGGAGTCTTACTGATGGTCTCTATTTTCTTAGATGGCTGAAGTTATCTTCAGTTGTAGGTTGCAGGTTTCCATTTCTTATGGATCTTTGCCTCTTTGGAGGCTCTTTTAGAGCTCCGTGGATTCTTCCCCTTTGCTCTCTTTTGCTTGGATTTTTTAGTTGTCTTTGTTTTTTTTCTTTACTACACTTTGATGTATTAGTTTAGGGACTAAACTCTTTAAGATTCTCCTATAACTCATTTGAGCAGCAGTTTTTTTCTTTTTAAGTTTAGTCTCTAATATGATCTTCTTGTACCTATTTTTCTGAGCAATAAATTCCATTTAGTTAAAAAAAACCTTAAACCCAAAATCCTAAAAACCCTAAACAATAATGCCTAAATACTAAACCCTAAACCCTAAACCCAAAACCCAAAACCCTAAACCCTAAACCCTAAACCCTAACCCTAAATCCTAAACCTTAAAACCCTAAACCCTAAAATACTAAGCCCTAAACCCTAAATCATAAATCCTAAACCCTAAACCATAAACACTAAACCCTAAAAACCTAAAAAAAATAAAACCTAAACTAAATAAAACCTAAAAATAAAATAAATAAATAAAACCTAAACCTAAATAAAATAAAAAGATAAAATAAAATAAAAACCTAAACTAAAACTAAAACCTAAACCAAAAAATCAAATAAAATAAAAAATAAAAATAAACTAAAATAAAATAAATAAAAGCTTAAATTAAACTAAGAAAATAAAATAAACTTAAGAATAAATAAACTAAATAAAAAAAACTAAATATAAAATAAAAATTAAATAAAATAAAACTAAATAAAAATATAAACCTAAAAAAATAAACTTAAAATAAATAAAAAATAAAACCTAAACCCTAAACTAAAAAAAACCTCAACCTAAACTAAAAATAAAATAAACAAAATAAAATAAACCTAAACCTAAGTGCCCGTTTGGGATCACTTTTGTTTTTTGTTTTTTATTTTGTAATTTTATTTTGTATTGTTTATATTTTTCTTAAAAATAAATTTGTTTCATTATACTTATTTTTTTAAAAACACTTAAAACATCTTATAGATATTTAGAGTATTTTTAAAACAACAATTTTTATTTTTGAAAACAAAAAATAAAACCACATAAAAAACACTCTAAACAAACATGTTTTAAAAAACAATAAAAAAAATAAAAACAAAAAAAGCATAAAATAAAGGTGATCCCAAATGACCCTTAAACTAAAATAAACAAAATCTAAACCTAAACCTAAAATAAATTAAACCTGAACCTAAACCTTAACTAAAAAATAAAACCTAAAAATAAACCTAAAATAAAAACCTAAAACCTAAACCTACAAAATAAAATAAAAAACCTAAACCTAAAAAATAAAATAAAATAAAAACTCAACTAAAAAATAGACCTAAACCTAAACCTAAACTTAAAAATAAACTAAAAAAAACATAAACTAAAATAAATAAACCTAAAATGAATTAATTAAACTAAATGAAAATAAAAAATAAACTTAAATAAAAATAAAAAATAAAATAAATTAAAAAAATTAATTAATTAAATAAACTAAATAAACCTAAACCTACTGGTCTACTTAATTAAAAAAAAACCCTAAACCCTAAATCCTAAACCCTAAACCCTAAACCCTAAAACTGACCCTAAACTCTAAACCTACAAGCCTAAACACAAAATCCTAAATATTAAAGCCTAAAAACCCATAAACCGTCAACCTTAAACACTAAACCCTAAACCCCTAAACCATAAACCCTAAACTTTAAACTCTAACCCTAAATCCTAAACACCCTAAACCCTAAACCATAAAACCTCATTGAGCTAATTTTTTATAAAAGGTGATCTGAAAGAAGTCAGGGAAGTGGTTGTGAATTACAAAGTTGGTGCTCCTTCCCATGTTGCTTTTGTTACCCCTTATCCAACCCTTAATGCACCCCACATGTTTATCAACACTTACAAGAATTCCCTCACCATCATGATTTCCACTGATTACACATACCCACAGGCCGAGAAGGTTAAGGAGTGTTTGAAGGATAAATTAAATTCTGATGTCGCTACTCTCTTGCGCCCTCGCCATCAGTAGTGGAGAAGAAGGAAGAGCCTGATGAGGAATCTGATGATGATATGGGTTTCGATCAGTTCGACTAAACTTTACTGCCCTTCTACAAAATCAAATTTTATTATCTCTAAGAGTTAAATCATTTTATGAAATACTATTTTTATCAATTTTTGAATTGCATTTTATTTTATCCTATTTTATTAGTTATTAGAGGATAATGTCTTATTTGATTGGGTAAATTATTATTTGTTATAGAATCATTTGAGTTTTGTTTTTAAAAAAACCATAAACCCTAAACCCTAAACCTAAACCTAAAGTAACTATATAAATTAAAATATAAACCTAAACCCTAAAACCTAATAATCATAAACCTAAACCTAAATCCTAAGAATGGGCAGAACCTTGATGGTAGAAACATCACTGTCAACCAGGCTCAGTCTAGATCTGGTGGAGGAGGTGAAGGTTGAGGCGGCGGTTATCATAGTTGTCATGGGGGATATAAAGGTGCTAGTGGATATGGAGGTTTTGGTCAAAACAGTGGTGGTTATGGAGGTAGGAGGAGCAACAGAGGTTACAACCGTCATGGTGGCAGAGGGAGAGATCAGGGATATGATGGTGGATCCTTCTGCTTGAGAGGTTGGGGTGGTTCTGATGGGAAATAGAGAATTTGAAGAATGACCAATCCGATCTGCTGCTTATGAAACTATCTTTATAGTAGAGACGATTCTAGTTATCTAGGGTTTTTTATTTGCTCTATGCATGCTCATTTTTTATTTACGTCATCGCTTGTATCTTAGAAAACCTAGTGTGTTACTTGCTTGACGAAATCGAAAAGAAGAAATGTTGAATCAAAATTTGTTCTTTGTTAGAAAAAAAACTAAAAACTCTAAACACTAAACTAAAACCTGAACCTTAAACCTAAAACCTAAACCCTAAACCCTAAAAATAAAAAATAAATAAATAAACCCTAACCCTAAAACTACCCTAAATCTTAAACCCTAAACCTACATCCCTAAACACTAAACCCTAAACCCTAAAACCCTAAACCCCAAACCCAAAACCCTAAACCCTAAACCCTAAACTTTAAACCCTAAACCCTAAACCCTAAACTCTAAACCATAAAAACCCTAAACCCTAAAGCCTAAACACTAAACCCTAAACCTTGAACTGTAAACCCTAAACCCTAAAACCTTAAACCCTAAACCCTAAACCCTAAACCTTAAACCCTAAATGCTAAAAATCTTAAAACCTAAACCTAAACTAAATAAAACCTAAAAATAAAATAAATAAGTAAAACTTAAACCTAAATAAAATAATTAAAATAAAATAAAATAAAAACCTAAACTAAAACTTAAACCTAAACCTAAAAATAAAATAAAATAGAAAATAAAATTAAACTAAAATAAAATAAATGAAAACTTAAACGAAACTGAAAAAAAATAAACCTAAGAATAAAAAACCTAAATAAAATAAAAAAACATAAAATTAAAATAAAATATACCTAAAATAAAATAAAATAAAAACTAAATAAAAACCTAAACATAAAAAATAAACCTAAAAATAAATAAAAATAAAACATAAACCCTAAATTAAAAAAAAACTAAAGCTAAAATAAAAAAATAAATAAAATAAAATAAAGTTAAACCTAAACTAAAATAAATAAAACCTAAAACTAAACCTAATATAAATTAAACCTAAACATAAACCTAAATTAATTAAAATAAGATAAACTAAAAATAATCCTAAACTTGAACTAAAATTTAAACCTAAAAATAAATTTAAAATAAAAACCTAAAACCTAAACATATAAAATGGAAATAAAAATCTTAACCTAAACCAAAAAATATAAAATAAAACCTAAACCTAATAAAAAAAATAAAAATAAAACTCAACTAAAAAATAAACCTAATCTTAAACCTAATCCTAAACTTAAACCTAAAAAATAAACTAAAATAAAAACCCTAAACTAAAAATAAATAAACATAAAATAAATAAACTAAACTAAATAAAAATAAAAATAAACCTAATTAAAAATATAAAATAATATAAGTTAAAATAAATAAAACATAAACTAGATTAACTAAATAAACTTATACGTGCCAGTTAATTAATTTAAGAAAAAACCCTAAACCCTAAATCCTAAACCATAAACCCTAAATGCTAAACAATAAAACTAACCCTAAATCCTAAACTTATAGTACTAAACCTACAACCCTAAACCCTAAACTCTAAACCATAAACCTTAAACCATAAACCCTAAACCCTAAATCCTAAACCATAAACCCTAAAAGCATAAATCCTAAAACCCTTAACCATAAACCTCAATTGAGCTAATTTTTATGAAAGGTGATCTTAAAGAAGTCAATGAAGAGGTTACGAAATGCATAGTTGCTACTCCTACCCATGTTGGTCTTGTTGCACCTATTGATGTTGTGTTTCTTCCATGTAACACTAGTTTAGATCTTTCACAGACTTCTTTCTTCCATGTTCTCAACATCCTAACTAAGATCAATAAGGGTACTATTGAAATTATCACTCTGGTTGAGCTGATTAAGAAAGGCGATAAGGTGGGATCTTGAGAGGCTGTTGTCCTCACTAATCTAGAGAATAGATCATTCTCTTATGGCCTTATCATCTAGTCTATGTATGATGATGGTTCTGTGTTCAGTCCTAAGGTGTTTGACCTCATTGAAGATGATCTCATCGAGAAGTTTTCGGCTGGCTTTTCAGTGATCACTTCTCTCTCACTGGCTCTCTCTTATCCCACCCTTATTGCAGTGCCCCACATGTTCATGAATGCTTACAAGAATATCCTCGCCATCATGATTGTCACTGATTACACATACCCATAGGCTGAGAAGGTTAAGAAGTATTTGAAGGATCCTCATAAATTTGATGTGCCTGCTATGCCTGATGCTTCTGCTATTCCTGCTGCTGCTACTACTGCTCTAGTTATGGTAGTGGAAGAGAAGAAGGAATTGCCTGTTAAGGAATCTGATGATGATATGGGTTTCAACTTGTTTGACTAAGCTTGTTAGCCTTCTATAAAATCAAATTTTATTGTCTCTAGGAGTTAAAACATTTTATGAAATACTACTTTGGTGAATTTTTGAATTGCATTTTATTTTATCCTATTTTATTAGTTATTAGTGGATAATGTCATGTTTAATTTGGTAATTTCTTATTTGTTATGAAATAATTTGAGTTTTAGAAAAAAAACCCTAAACCCTAAACCCTAAACCCTAAACTCTAAACCCTAAACCCTAAACTCCAAACCCTAAACCTAACCCTAAAGTAACTAAATAAATTAAAAAATAAACCTAAACCCTAAAACCTAATAAAATTGAACCTAAACCAAACCTTAAGAATGGGAAGAACCTTGATGGCAGGAACATCATTGTCAACCAGGCTCAGTCTAGATCTGGAGGTCGAGGCGAAGGCGGAGGCAACAATTATTATAGTACTGGTGGGAGATTTGGAGGTGCTAATGGATATGGAGGTGGTGGTTAGAGCAGTGGTGTTTATGGAGGTGGGAGGAGAAATAGAGGATACAATAATCATGGTGGCTGAGGGAGAGATCGGTGATATGATGGTGGATTTCGCTAGTCGAGAGGCCAAGGTGGTTCTGATGGGAACTGGAGAGACTGAAGAATGGCTGATCCGATCTGCTGCTTGTGGAACTATGTCTTTATAGTAGAGATGGTTCTAATTATCTAGGGTTTATTATTTTCTCTATGCATGCTTATTTTTGATCTATGTCGTCTCTTATGTCTCAAAGAACTTGGTGTGCTACTTAGTTGATGATATTAAAAAGAAGAAATATTGAATATGAATTTGTTCTCTGTTAAAAAAATCTTAAACCCTAAACCCTAAATGCTAAACTAAAACTTATACCCTAAACCTAAAACCTAAACCCTAAAACCTAAACCCTAAACACCCTAAACCCTAACACTAAACCCTAAATCCTAAACCTTATATCCTAACCGATAGGGGGCCCTAAACCCTAACCCATAGGGGGCCCTAAACCCTAAATCCTAAGCCATAAATCTTAAAACCATAAAACCTAAACTCTAAAACCTACAACCCTAACCCTAAGCCTTAAACCTCAAACTCTAAACCCTAAACTCTAAACCCTAAACTAGTCCTAAACCCTAAACCCAAAATTAACCCTAAACTATAAACTAACCCTAAACCTTGAATAACGATGTCATTAGGACTAGATCTAAAGAATGACCTAGTCCTAACATAATTATGGTAGCTAAAGAAAATGTCTTCAAGAGTTTTTCCTTTGACTATTAGAGATTTGAATACCCTAAAACCTAACCCTAAATCATATTATAAGACCATATACTATAGTATAATGTAGCATCATATATTTGAGCATGTAGTGATGTGTTTTTAGATGTTATAAGATGTTTTGAAATGTTTTAGTATATTATAGTATTGTGCCCTATAGTCTATATTAAGATAAATCATAGAAATATTGATTTAATAAATTAGATGATGAAATTTGATAAATTTGAAGTGCCATATATTAGGTTGTAGTACCAAAGGTGTGATAGTCTAAAAAGTAAGATTTTATGTTCAAAATAAATATTATATATTCTAGGATAGCATAACATCATATATCATAATATATTGTTCTATGTATTATAAATTTTTATAGTATTTTACAATCATGCAGTCAATCCTACGCTAGCATTATTTATAAAAATGTTGATTTAGACTTTAAAATATCAGAATTTGGCCAAATTCATAATAGGTAGAGCATGGAAACATAATATATTGTTTCAATATAAAATATGTAAGTAATATGACTAAAATATATAGTTTTTTTTATTTTTAGACTAATTTTATGATTTTTTTATCTTAATCAATCCCTTATGATGTGATATGCAATATAATATAATATAATATGTTATAGTGTATTATTATATAGGATGACAAAACATAGCGTAGCATCATAGCATTATATTGTGTATTACTACTTGTTGTTTAGCATATTTTAGTTTGTTATAGTATGATGTAGTAGAGTTTGTGCTAGTATAATTCATAAAAATGATTTATAGGTCGGGATGATGGGATTTGGACAAATTTAAGGTAAGTTTTAGGGAACATCATTGGGGTGTTATGGTGTCATTTAATCAAAAGAATGGAATTTTGCATCCAAAATAAATGTTCATTTTTCAACCAAATTATATAATTTTTTGCTTAAAGTGATTCATTTTAAGGTGTAATGTAAGATAATATATTATATGAAAGCATATTAAAATATAATGTACATAACAATATAACTTCACATATATATGAATGTGGTGGTGTGTTACTAAATATTATTATACATTTTAGTATGTTTTACTTTTGTTATAATACATTAGGTCAAAACACACAAAAATGTTAATTTGAAGGTTGAGATGGAATAATTTGGCCAAATTCATGGAACATACCAAGAAGCAACGCCAAAATTATG
Source organism: Cymbidium sinense (assembly GCA_021442155.1). NCBI lineage: Eukaryota > Viridiplantae > Streptophyta > Magnoliopsida > Asparagales > Orchidaceae > Cymbidium > Cymbidium sinense. The sequence goes on along the minus strand of CM038229.1, from coordinate 64,516,671 downwards.
CTATTTTGTACCATTTCTAATAGAAAAATAACAATTTTACATCCAAAATGAACATTATTCATATTTTGAGAAAATTTTGTTATTTGTTCTTTTTAAGTTACTCTAATGAGGTGTAATGTTGGACAATATATTATATTATAGCAAACTATAATATAACATCATATGTTATAATATAATATAGTGTGTTAATTCACACAATAATATGGTTAGCATGATATTATGAAGATAGTTTGAGCTTGCACCATCACAAATCATAAAATGTTGATTACAATGTTATGATGATGTAATTTGAACAAATACATTGTTAGGATTTTGGTTGAAGTATTAAAGGTGTGCATAACAGAAGAAATAAGATTTGATGAGAATTCCATATGAGGGAGATTAGGAAATCACACATGCATTGGACATGACATGTGAGGGGTTTATGTCGAGGGTATATAAGAGGAAAATCTGTTCGATATAAGGTTTGAATTTGATTTGATCATATGATTTATGGAAAGAAGATCTACTGAGGATAAGAATCTATAATCCACTCAGGATTAAGATTGAATCAACTTTAATTTGTTTTTTTTTTTAATTGATGTGGAGGCATATCTGCTAGAGATATGGGCTCGACTTATCATAGATTTATTGGACCAAGGGAGAATCTACACGTCCATAGGATGGATTCTCCAACCATAGGGGTGGTTACTAGGAAAGGGGAACTGTCCAATCTGATAGTAACCGAGGTAGTGTCTAAATGCAGTTGAAAAGGATGTGATCTAAATATAGTGCCCATAGGGGATGTGTTGCTAGGGGCGTTATCCTGAGCCCTGGAAAAAAAAAGCTTATAAGTGTATGGTGGCCAACTCAAGGAGAAAGTGTAGCAGACTTACGTCTACCATGAGTGGTGTATCCTAAGGTGCGAGAACCAACCAACCTAAGGTGTATTCATCAGTATGAGTGGTGTATCTGTCAGCATAGTGAGAACCAACTAACTTAAAGTTCCCTTTGGTGTCCAATGATCAATTTGGAAAGAAAGCATGTAGGCTTTCAACTGTCCAAGTGATACTGACCATCGTGATAGTTTATCATCGGTAGGATAGATGTTATCTGACCTAGAATGACTAATAAGTGGGGAGCCCTGAGGAAGGACTAGACCCAGACTTGAAGTAGTCAAGAGGGAAGGAGCCGCTAGGGGACTTATCCTAAACCTCAAATATACTCGACTCAATTAGTGCATGAAGACTAATCTAAGAAGAAAGCATAACAGACTCACATCATCTTAAATGAAGCCAACATGAGGTAGCTTTCTGGCCACATAGTAAGGCCTACCAAACTAATAATGCGCTCATCGGTGTGCAGTGGCCATGTAAGGAAGGAAAGTAAAGCAAACTTACATCCTCCAAAGCAAGAAGACCACTAGGGTGACACACTAGCACGGTAGCATGCCAGCCCGACCTAGAGCAGTTACTGAATGAGTGTCACTAGGGGCGTTATCTCAACTTATAGTAGCCTAAGATAAAAGATAAGTGTTTATTTTATATGTTTATGTGTAGTTTGTGTTTTTGTTATGTAGATGAAGGATAGGACGTTGCTCGGGTTCCTTACACCTACCCTGAACACATCATGGCAGATTCGCAAACAAGAATACTTTCAACATGGAAGAGATCGAATTCAAAATGGAATTTTCATTGATGATAATTATTTTTAAACATGATTTATAATATTTCATTAAGTAGAGCCCATTGATTAGAAGCATTGGGTGCTCTCCCTTATGATTAGAAAGCTAATAATATCCTCTTTAGTAGGCCTTTTCTATGGCAAAAGGGCTTTCCCAAGTGGGTTCAAACTTGCCTCCCATCATATGATGGACAACAATCAGTCTCCTTAGAATAGAAATTAGATCTCTTACTTGAAAAGCTATAGGACAGGCCAACTTGTTATTAGCTTGAATCATTTTAGCTTTGTACAACTCGAGGTTTTGGCATGTGTCTCTCTCTAAACCTTCAAGCTCTTCTAACCACAACATCTTGCCACAGATCTCCTATCCTTAGTGATGGGAGATAGACTTCTAATGGTATAATGGCTTCAGACTCATAGACTAAGGTGAATGGAGTAGGCTGAGTTGGAGTTCTATATGTGGTTTGGTAGGCCAATAAGGCTTTAACTAACTGCTCATGCCAATGTCACTTATTATTCTCGAGTGTCTTCTTTAGTATTTGGATGAGAGTTTTATTGAAAGCTTTTGCTAAGCTGTTTTCCCTCGAGTAGTTGATGGTAGAATATCTCTAATCAAGGATATGTCTCCGGGAAAAATTATTGATCTAATGTAGTACCATTATATAATTGTCACCAACCTATATAATGATTCCTAAAAAATTAGAGCATATGACCTCCTCGGCAGAATCGCCTTCACACATTTGGAAAAGTAGTCAGTAGTATTTAAGATGAACCAATGACACCTGAAAGAAGGAGGATTAATTGGACCCAATATGTCAGTACCCCAATACTCAAATGGCCATGAGGCTAATCTAAGTTGTAGAACATTGATTGGTTGGTGTAGAAAAACATCATGTATTTGACGATGACTGAGGTAGTAGAGTGCACTTTCCTTCCCTTTGTCATTGGCTTGGGCCAACAAAGCACCAAAGGAGTCATCTAACGCAGTAAAGTAAAGTATGAGCAGCTTGCCCGGGATAGGGGCTACTAGAAATGGCAATGTAATAGGTAATGCTTGATGTCTTTGAAGGCATGCCACAATTGGCATCCCACTTGTACCTGGCATCCTTTTTAATAAGTGTTGAGAATGGCTGACATCTTCTCGATAGGTTAGATATAAAGCATCTAGGATACTCAAATCGCCCCTGGAATGATCTGAGTTGAGTTAAACTTTTTGGGGTGATAATTCTAATATTACCTTGATCTTCTTCAAATTGATTTTGATCCCTTGGTGTCTGACAACAAACCTAAGGAATTTCCCTGATGCTACTCTGAATGCACACTTCAAGGGGTTCATTTTGAGATTTAATTATATTAACTATTTGAAAAGTACTCTCAAGTCAAACAGATGGTCTTACTTTTCTTTGTTTTGATCATGAGATCATCAACATAGCACTCGACTTGATGATGATTGAGTTCATTGAAGATTCGAGTCATAGCCCACTGGTATGTAGCACTAACATTTTTAAGGCTAAAAGGCATGACCTTATACCAATAGATTCCAAAAGTATTATTTCTTTCATCTTCAGGGGCCATCTTTATTTGATTATATCCAGATGAGCCATCCATGAAAGAGAAGACTACATGAGATGAGGTAATGGCCACTATCAACTCTGGGATTGGAAATGAAAATTCTTCTTTTAGACATGCCTTATTTAAATCCTTAAAATGGAAGCATATGTGAATTTGGCCATTCTTATTTTTAATTGGGATGATGTTGGTTAACCATGTAGGGATTTTTCCTTCTTGGATAAAGCCAACATCGATTAATTTTTTGACTTCATAATTCATTTATTTTTTTATGTCTAATCGCATGCATCTAAGAGCTTGCTTGATAGGGTTAGTAGTAGGCTCTATTGCTAGTTTATGGACCACTACGTTAGGAGCCAATCTAAGCATCTGTTCATAACTCCATGAAAAGTGCTTTAAACTCGATCTAAACTAAGTCATTGGTTTTAGTTTCATTCAACAAAGAACTGATGTATGTGGATTTTCTCTTTTAAGTTGATTTGAGGTCATTGATGGTTGACTTGATCTTTTCTTCAAACTCTATCGGTGCATCTTTGACTTCAAAATCATCTAGATCATCTAAAATTTCTAAGCACAGCTCCTCATATGAGTTAACGTGATTTGAAAAGAACCTATCAGATTCCAAATTATTGGTGATGAATAAGTAGTAATCATCATCATCGATTGGACCCACTGTACTGAATCCTAGTCCCGGTCTTGATTGAGAGCTTTTGCATTTGTTCTTCCATATTCTTTTAAAGTAGTCTAACCTGTGCATTTACAAAATATATGGAATTAACCCTTTCTTTCCTAAATTATGAACACAAGGCAAGAACCAATCAAAAGGTAATTCTATTAAATCTTTATATGAATCATCCCCAAGTTCTACATTAAATTCTTAACTAGAGGATGATGCTCCTAGAAAGAACCTCTAAGTCTCCACATCTGTGGATGACTTAAGGGCTTCTTTAACTACCAAACGCTCAGCTTTTTGAGAGGAAAGTGAGGTTAGATCTAAAGTTTCCAACTGATGCCTAACTATTTTACATATAGACTTGGATACACTTATGCTTTGCTTTAGAGACCGATCTTCCTCACTATGTGGCTTAAGTGTCACCTAAAAGGGAATCTATGGTTGGAAGAGCTGGCTAGTGTTGGAGGTAGTAAGTTGCATCCTCATATATGCAGACCTTATGAACTGTAAATGGATTGAGATATCCTCTAACACAGTAGATGATCCAACCTCTCACGAACTTCATACACTGATATAGAGATGATGGAACTATGTTGTTCTCATGTATCCATGGTCTCCCAAGAAAAGTGTTGAAAGATGTATCGAAGTCTATAATGTGAAACTTGGCTTCAATCTTCTAATTATCTATCTCCAAGGGCAACACTATGGAGCCTAAGGCCTATTTATTTCACGTTTGGATTGTGAATCCAATCTTTAAATATTAGACTTAGGAGTCTTCTAGACATTAGAACTTCCCTAGTCATAAGACACTTCTATAAATTAGGTAAACACTTAACCTAAGCCTAAAGACTTAGAAGGATTAACCATAGGGCCTTAGGGATTAGGATAATCTACCTACCCTACAACCCATATCCAATCCATGTTCACCTTCTCAAACCAAACCTCAAGTTCAAGTCAAACATCAAATTCAAATCCAAATCCAAACCCAAATTCCAAAACCAAATGATTGAAGCCCATGATCAAATCCAAACAAGAAACCCTTCCAAAGCCATATGACCTATCCCTTGGACTTCACCAAATCTTAATCCAAATCAATTCAAAATCAATTGATTTTCTCATAATCAATTTATATCTTCCAATCATCTTCTAAATAAAAATCAAATCTACATTCAAATGATTAAAACTAAATTAAACTAAATCAAATTAAATCAAAACCCTTCCTAAGACAAATGACCTCCATGGACTTAGCCAAATATTAATCCAATTCAAGTCAAACTCAATTGATTTTCTCAGAAATCAATCATATTTTCAAGCATCTTCACAAATTTAAAAGAAATATACATTTAAATCATCAAAACTAAATCAAACCATATCATAATCAAACTAAGCCATTGACCCAACTCCATGGACTTAGCCAAATTCCTTCATTCCAAAACCAAGATTCAATTGATTTTCTCATGAATCAATCATACATTCAATCATATTGACAAATATAAATGAAATCTATAATCATCAAGCCAAACCAAAATTAATGGAAGTCAAACCCAGCTTAGTTCTTTTGACCTAAAATGTTCAAATGAATCAAAACCCATTTGAACCCAAAAGTGAATTTATATATATACCAAATCCATATATAAACTCAACTAAATCAAACTCAACCCAAAATCAAGCCAACTAAACTCAATTGGTCCACTTGACCTAAAGTAGCGAATTTGACCTATTTGAGCCAAGTTTTAATCCTACACAAATTGGACTAAACCAAGCCCATCAAAACCTCTCATCATGATTGTTGATCACCTTAGGTTGATCAATTGTCACAAATTAGGTCAAACTAAGTCAACTTGGTCATTTGACCAAGTCTACCCTTTAACCCATATAAACCCAAACTAGCCAAATTGTAACTTATGCAAAATCCCTTGAAATTAATGATTCATACCAAATCGAAATCAATATTTGAATATGACTTGACCTTGAATTGAGTTAAACAAAACCCAATTGGCCCTCTTGACCCAGGTAGACCCAAATTGACCTAAAGGAGCAAATTGGGTCGATTCAAAATATAAAATAAATTTATTTCCACCAATGGCTCAAGTTCATTCCAAATTGATTGTTGAACATGACCAAAGCCATGGTTTGACCCATTGAACCTAATTATCCTACTTAGCCCAAATTGACCTAAAGGTTCAAGTTGGCCTAAATCAAAACCAATTTCAAATTAATTGAAACTAAAGCCAACAATCATTTTCATTTGGTCAACTAAACCAAAACCAACATCCAACCCAAGCTAATTTGGCCAATTTGGTCAAATTGGTCAACTTAACCCATTTGACCCAAATGAATTCAAATGAGACAAAATTAAATCTAAGCCAAACTAAACCAAACCAATTGAACCAAAACATCTCAAATGATCATATAAACTTGACCTAACCCTTTGTTTGACCCAATTTGACCAATTGGTCAACTTGACCCAACATAATCCAATTTGACCTAACTGAGTCAAATTGAGCCAAACCAAACCAAATAAACTCCAATTGACTTAAAATATGTGCTAACCCACTTTTGGCTCCTTTCAAATCTTCCCAGATCAAATATAATGTCAAAATGATCATTCTACCCTTGGGTCAAGTGCATCAAATGAGATAAATCGCCCATGTAAGTGATCATTTTCATTCCTTGGACACTTGGTACTCTCCCAATGGTATACATAAGAATGATCATTTTGACAAATGTCCATTCTTAAGACAAATGACCTCCATGGAATTAGCCAAATCTTAATCCAATTCAAGTCAAACTCAATTTATTTTCTCAAAAATCAATCATATTTTCAATCATCTTCACAAATTTAAAAGAAATATACATTTAAATCATCAAAACTAAATCAAACCAGATCAAAATCCAAACCTAAGCCACGTGACCCAACTCCATGGACTTAGCCAAATTCCTTCATTGCAAAACCAAGATTCAATTGATTTTCTCATGAATCAATCATACATTCAATCATATTCATAAATATAAATGAAATCTACAATCATCAAGCCAAACCAAAATTAATGGAAGTCAAACCCAACTTAATTCTTTTGACCTGAAATGTTCAAATGAATCAAAACCCATTTGAACCCAAGCCAATTGCAACTGAATTTATATATCAATACCAAATCCATATATAAACTCAACTAAATCAAACTCAACCCAAAATCAAGCCAACTAAACTCAATTGGTCCACTTGACCTAAAGTAGCGAATTTGACCTATTTGAGCCAAGTTCTAATCCTACCCAAATTGGGTGAACCAAGATCAAAACCTCTCATCATGATTGTTGATCACCTTAGGTTGATCAATTATCACAAATTAGGTCAAACTAAGTCAACTTGGTCATTTGACCAAGTCTTATGAACCCAAACCCATGCAACTTATGCCAAATGCCTTGAAATTAATGATTCATACCAAATCAAAATCAATATTTGAATATGACTTGACCTTGAATTGAGTTAAACAAAACCTAATTGGCCCTCTTGACCCAGGTAGACCCAAATTGACCTAAAGGAGCAAATTGGGTCGATTCAAAATAAAAAATAAATTTATTGCCACCAATGGCTCAAGTTCATTCCAAATTGATTGTTGAACATGACCAAGGCCATGGTTGGACCCATTGAACCTAATTATCCTACTTAGCCCAAATTGACCTAAAGGTTCAAGTTGGCCTAAATCAAAACCAAGTTCAAATTAATTGAAACTAAAGCCTACAATCATTTTCATTTGGTCAACTAAACCCAAACCAACACCAACCCAAGCTAATTTGGCCAATTTGGTCAAAAAGTGGTCAACAACCCATTTGACCAAATGAATTCAAATGAGACAAAATCAAATCTAAGCCAAACTAAACCAAACCAATTGAACCAAAACATCCCAAATGATCATATGAACTTGACCAACCCTTGGTTTGACCCAATTTGACCAATTGGTCAACTTGACCCAACATAACAATTTGACCTAAATGAGTCAAATTGGGCCAAACTAACCAAATCAACTCCAATTGACTTGAAATTTGGGCTAACCCACTTTTGGCTCATTTCAAATCTTCCCAAATCAAATCCAATGCCAAATGATCATTCTACCCTTGGGTCAAGGGGCATCACATGGAGATAAATCACCCATGTAAGTGGTCATTTCCATTCCTTGGACACTTGGTACTCTCCCGATGGTATACTACACTAGGACACTACCCAATCTAACCCAAGGCTTGTTCCAAGCAGTTGTTGGGTCAGCCATGACCCATGGGAGGTGAAATCACCTCACCCACCCCATTGGAGCATTTTAAACCCATAAGACACCCATGATTCCTTTTGGCCACCTCACACCTTCAACCAAGCAGCCAACTCACTCCTCCACGCCACCCCCTGAGATGGTTAGACCATCATTAGAAGCCAAACCTGATCCCACCATCCAATCAAGATGAATGGGGGTATACACCCCCTCATTTCCACTCAAACACACAAAAAAATCATTCCTCAAGCCCTAGCTACCCAAGATGAGCTATTAGAGCCATTCCCTAAGCTCCCATGCTCGTTTCATGATTAAAAAATGCCATTCTCATCAGTCCCAAAATAGAACACTCCCATTTCTAACCTAAGTTCCCCATTTCTCCAACAAACTCAAATTAACTTTAAACGCACCTTCCCTAGGCCTCGTCGAGTAAGAAGGAATCATCTCCCAAGTATCCCGAGCATCGAAGGTGGGACTTTAATCAAAGATGAGCTCCAAATCATCAGTTCATGTCCTTCTGAGCGAATGATAAGGCATTGATCCAATTACTGGTCAATAAGGCTTTATCTCCACTAGATGATGCTTCCTCAATGGTTCAAGTTGTTGTTCTTGAGCTCAAGTGTATGCTTCAAAATGATCCTTAGAAAAATGGGTTGGGGCTTTTTGAAGAAAACTTGCATCTCTTGTGATCTTGATCATTGGATCACCTCTGATCGATATCATAAAGGTGTGGGATCCTTTTGGAGTTGATCCGAGCTCGTGTAAGCTCAGATCAAGTGAATAATGGAGGATGGGCTCTATTCTCCCTCACTCGCATGACATTAGTTCACTCATCATACATTATGCATGATCAAAATAGATTATGGTGATTAGATCTTCTAGATTGATCTAATTTAATCCTATAAAGCTATGGGATTAATCATAGCCATCTGATCTTATATCGGACGATGGTTGAGAAAGCGTGTTCACCACCGGCACATAGGCAATGAGTCAGATAAGTTTTAAGTAGCCAATCCTGTGGTGCCATATGGAAAGCACGCCGCATCAGTGTGCCATGTGGCGCCAATAGATTAGGCTTTAATTAAGTTTACTTAATCATTTTTTATGGCTAAAACTTTTAAAAATCATAAATAATCATAGAGAAATAAAAAAAATGCAAATAAATACTCATTTTAAAGGTACATTAGAGGACAATTAATTAAAAATGATCTTAGCTAATATTGAATAGTAATTAAAGTTTAAATAAAAAATTAATTAGCTTAATTACTCCTTAATTACCTGAGCAATTAATCCTAAATTTTGTCGGTTAAATTAATGGGATGACCTGTGCCTCCCATGATTTTCTTGGGATTTATTACTAACTTAATAAAGAAAATTGACTAGTGAAACCATAACTACTCTTTTAGGTTAATTAATGACTAATTAATCCCTTAAATAGTATTAAATTGGTTAATTAAGTTTATTAATCATTGTTCAATAGTAACTAAACTAAGGAATAGGGTGGGACTCCTTTCATGAAGTTCATTTCACCCTTTTTTAAAATGAAATTAATTAGATCACTTAATCAAATTAAAATCATAATCACATCTGACCTTAATTAATTAAATCATGGGGTAGATCTTTAGGTATTTAATAACCTAAAGGAGTTTAATGAAATTATGGTTAGTCCACATGTGTGGGAAAATCATAAGAGTAATTAATTAAGTCCCTTAATCTAATTAACTATTAATCATGAGCCAATTGCTTTAGCCCCTTTTATTTCTTAGGATCATTCCAAGTTTATTTTCCATGCATATCATGTTGGCACATAAATTATTTAGTTAATTACTTTAAGGTGACATAGGTAAGGGTAATTAATTCATCTAATTAAGGTTCAACTTAATTAACCATAAAATTACTTAATTACATTTCCTTAAATTAAATCAAATCACTAATGTGGGAATGGGTTTAAACAACAAATGATTTCTCTTATCCTCTTTAAATCAAATCAAATCCAAAACTTAATTAATAAAGATGCTTTGGTTTTCTTTAAATAATCCTATTTGATTTGATTGTCTTTAAAAACTAGTTTGGTTGAATGAATCACATGCTTATATTTGATTGTCCTATTTTCAATCATGTTAAATTTGGTATCTCATTTGAATTCATGCATCCATCTTTTCAAAATTAAGTAAAATAAAATTGATTTCCTTTATTTAAGCTTGCATATCTTGATTTAATTTAATATATTTGTGGCTATTATCACAATTAAATCCAAATGTAATTCTCAAAAGCTTATAAATGAATAATAATATGTGTTATGATTCTAGTTTTAATTATGAATGCTGAGTTCTCTTTCCGTTATTCATGTGTTGATTTATATAAGATTGAATGGAAATGGGTATATAGTCTGGATAACCCGGGAACATGAAGCTTTAGCTAGCCCCAAGGAGGTCATTTGATTACCTCACTTCCCTGGTTTAACAATGGCATGTACCCATTTCATTTCATTCTTATGTATTTCAACATTAGAATTTGGATAGAGCTTTAATTCATATATATAAATGATTTAATAAAAAATATACAATCTTTGCATGGTTTCTTTCCCTCATTTATGTATTCGTCCATGTGTGTCCAAGAAACACAAGTAAATAGTCTGGACATCTCAGGAATATGAGGTTTTAGTTATCCCCAAGGAAGTCATTTGATTACCTCACTTCCTGATTTAAAAATGACATGTACTTGCCAATATCTTTGTACATGTATATGTATATGTGATTAGTGAATGAAAATCCCATTTTACATTAAAATTGCATGCATTCATAATTGACTAAGTGGTTGAATTAATTAGACATATGATTTGGAGCTTACTTCTTATGTTCATGTATACAAATTTACATATGTTTGAATGCAAATTGGTATATAGTCTAAACATCCCGAGAATTCGAGGCTTTAGGTAGCTCCAAAGAGGTCATTTGATTACCTCACTTCTCTGGTTTAACAATGGCACATGCCTATTTAATTTCATTAAATGACCTTTTTGTATAAGAATTTGGATAAAGTTTTAAATTAAAATGTTTAAATAATTCAATCAAATAAAATATAAATTCTAAACATACACATACATTCATCATTTAAGTGTGCTAAAATATGTTGCATGTATAGATACACTTAAAATTAAATAATATCCATATTACATATGATGGAAAGGAATGATTTAATATATTTCATATGGTAGTAATTCAATTAAATCAATCTTAAGATGCCTTTCATTTTGAATAGGATTATTTAAAGTGAACCTAAACTTAGGATTAATTAAAACTTTTAATAAGCCATTCACTAAAGAGAACTAAATCAAATTAATATACTTTAGAAAGTGACTTAAGGTAGGGATGAAAAGGCAATCTTCTTTTCCTCTCTTTAACACTTAGTTGCTAAGTGTAATCAAATGAAACAAAAGAAAACACAAATTAAAATTCTCAAATCAATTAAACTACTTCAAGTGAAATCAGCCTTTCATGTTAAAATGAATCATTCTACACCTAGAAAATACAACACTAATGCTTAACAAGACTTACTTCACAAGCTTTAATACACACATTAACATTAAGTCACCACTTAGCTCTAAGTTAGGATGGTGTATGATGTGATCTATGTTTTATTTTATGATGTATTGTTTTAGATTGGATGTTAGGGTGTATGCTTCATAGATTGGATGATAGGCCAATATTAGCCTAATCATATTTTTTGTAGGGGATTATGCTTAAGGGATGCTTAAAAATAAATGTGAATGCTCTTTTTACAGGTTGCTTAAATTCTTAGGCATAATCCAAGTTAGGACAAGTGGGCTTAGTTACCCACGTGTATAAGTCCATATTATAAATATAAATGTTAGGATTATATGTATATTTAGCTAACCTCTATTTTGTAGGTGTAGTTAGATTTACTTTTTCCACATAAATGTAATTTTTACAATAATAATTAGGATTAGTGCTATGGCAGATTACGATGAACAGCAGGCAGAAGGCTTTGTCCTGGGGTGCCCTTTGATGCCTTTGAAGCAAGCACCATCCAAATCAAAGAAGGAACCAAATAAAAAATGGAGATATGAAGAAAGAAGACCCCCATAACATTTAATAAAATTATAATTGTTCTTTCATATTCCAGGTTATATAAGGATAGAGCTCAGCTACCTAGCTTTTCTCTCTTCAATTTGTATGGCAGTACATGACCGCGCTGACCTTTTATTATTTTATGATAGTTTATATAATTGTTTGATGTTATGTTTACATTGTGCATTAGGATGGCATGCTTTTCATAGTTTATTAAATGATTGATGCTTTAATGTGTGGCTTGGATACAATTAGGCTCTTAGGATAAAAATAATTTTTCTACCCATCTAATCACTCATAACTAAATTTTAAACAACTCATAACCTCATCATAAATCCTAAGACATAAATAAGATAATTAAAAGATTTAGCGACCCCTTAGGTGTATGGTTGTATGTTTCACATCATGCATGCATATTCTTTCTCTCTTGAACATGAAGGTTCTCCATCCTTGCATGATAAAGGAATGCTTGACTTGTGAGGGCATCCCTTGTGGTGGAGAACACCTTCTTCTAGCTGATTTGACTCATAACCTACTTCATCATGCATTTAAGCATAAGAAATCCTAAATCCTCTCTCAAAATGATGTGTTTAAAATTAAATAAAATTTTGAAAGATTTTGCATCTATAGATTAAGCCATATGCTCACACCACTCATGCTCTAATCTCTTAGGTAGTATGTTTAGGACTTTAGTCTCTTTCTAATTAAATAACAACCCTACCTATCTTGCAATTCATAAGACTGGACTACATGGTTTTAAAATCATAGGAGGAGTTAGCTGGAGGCCACTCCAAGTAATTATAAGTCTAGAAGTCATACAATTTATTCTCTCATATGGAAGTAAACCCTTATATCCACCAATGATTTACATTTAGATCGTGCTTTAGCTCATACTAAAGCTACCTAGCTTTAGGATCCGAGGTAGCTATTTTCTTTAGGCTACAAACATAAATCTTAACCTCGTAGGCATTCCCACAACCTTGTGTTGGTGAATTATAAGCCTTAGTAATCTAATTAAATTTCAACTCAAAACATATAAATCTCCTCAACTTTAAAATTATAAAGCCCAACCGTAGGATAGATTGGAATGCTTACTAGGCTTCCAAGTATCATGAGCATTTCCTACTTATTTCATTTGGATTCCAAAAATAAGTCTTCTCCTTGAACTTTTTGAATTGATTTTCCAAATACAACCAATCTTTTCTTAGTCTAACCTTAAAATCTTTGGAGATGATAACTGTCTACTTTAATCAAGAGTATTCTTAAGAAATTTTATTTCCTAAGATGTAATTAACTTTGGAGGCTTGCCTCTAAAGGGAACTTAAGAACCTGATTTAATATAAACCCTACTTTATTCATCCATGTAATGTAGGAGAAAAATCTCTGGTACATTCATAGACCTATCATCTCTTATGAGTCCTTATTACATTATTAGATCCATTGTATGGTGATGCCTCTATCTTTCAAGATAGTACATCATACATCAATGTTGTACCTGATCAACCCAAAAAGTAACCCCCCTATGATCTGTGTAATGTCCCCCCCCTACATCCAAAATCTAAAATAAACACCATGAGGCCCTCTCCCCTTGTTCATTGAATCTTGTCATCATCATCCTTTATTTTTGGAGTTTGGAGATGTCAATCCTAAAGTAGGAAATGGTTCTTAGACACATAATATTGACTGATACACCTGGGTCAACTAGAACTCACGATAGCGTGTACCTTCCACATCCACTGTAATGTAAAGAGGCAGTTGTGCTCGGTAGTCCCTAGGAATAAATCTTCATCGCTGAATGTAACTCCTAAGATGTCCTTCGAGCAGCATGCCTTCTCCTTAGTAGTGGTCAGCTGAGCTAAGCATATCTCTAGATTAAGTAAGTATTTGATTAGAGATTTCCTCATCTTTTTGGATAAGACAAGGGCATCGTATATGCTTAACTTAGCTGGAAACTTTCTAAGGTGAGCTAGGACATTATAATCAACTCTGGTTTGGTCCTCCATAGGCATATCTATGGGTGGAGTATCCTATAGAGGGCTTATCTGCTCACTAGAACCAATGACTTGCTTACCTTTATCCTGAGGGGCTACTCTATAAGGTAGAACTTTGCCACTATGTAGGTTGACTTCAGTGACTTCTTGGAATGATGAGCTTGTGGAAAGTTCCACCTTCTCATCAGGCATACCTACAACTTCTCCTATGGGATCCTCAAAGTCAGTTGACTCCAAGTTAATCTCAAGAGGTGCAGCCGATTGATTCAGAGAAGGATAGTCTGACTCTGAATCAAAAGAAAAATAATCGAAACTACTAAAGCAATTATTTTTATTTAGACTTAGAGAGATTTCAATAGGAATAAAATCAACAGCATCAAAAGTAGACAATATATTTGTAGAATCAACTTTCTTCATTAATTCCTTTTTGGGTGGAGGTCCATGATGAAAATCAAGTAAAGTAAGCAGAGTTAGGGATTTAGTGCCCTTATCCACATATATAATGCTCTTGTCGGTAGAAGAGGAGCTAGCAGAAGAGGTGGTAGCTGCAACTATGGATGGAGTACTGGACTCAGACGATGGCTGCGCTACTGGACTATCTCGGGCAAGTATGGTGAGCTGCTGCTACTGCTGGGATGTCAACTTCCCTGAGTTTTCTATCACAATTAGCAAACCTTCCTTGGTGTTGAAGACTTGAGCTACTTCAGGAACCTGCAAGAAAAGCTTCTTGATCTTAGAAATGATCTTCTTAGATGTTCAGGATAGGGAGATATCATAAACTTCTTTGGTCTTAAGAGGAGTGCCAGTATCTGCAAGGATTACTTTAATAGAACTAGATGGTTGTTCTAATAAGTATTCCTTAGGGATAACTATGGCTCCAAACTTGTAGCTGCACTCAAGTTAGTCCTTAAAAGTGATACAATACTCTAAGACATGGCCTAACATGCGGAGGTAGGAGCAATAGCTAGGATCATTGCTCTTGCCCACATCCTTTGGCCTCTTAGGCTCTGGTAACTAAAAGTCAGGTTTCTTTAAGAGTTTCTTAAATATTTTCCTAACTACCTTCCTCTTGAATGAATATGGCTTATTCAATCTATTGGCAAGAGTTGGTGAAAGTAGATTCCTGGCGATGGATATGAATACCACTAATGGGTAGGCTGCTGAGGTGGTGGAAATGGTTGTTGTGGCGGCTGTGGTGGCCGGTATGATGGCCGAGGTGGTGAAAGAGGTGGTGGCAAAGGAGGCTGCTGAGCTCGTAGTCTTTCATACTGAACTCTGTCTTGCTACTTCCCTTTGTCTACAAATGCAACTATCTCAGGCTTCTTCTCAAACACCTTCTACGACTTGGGCCTAGATGATTGGTCATGAAAGGGCAATTGTTTGGCTTCCGCTTATAGGCTAGCCGCCTTATTGATTAATTTATCAAATGTTTCGAAGGTAAATTCCTTAAGCATGAAGGCGGCTGGGCCATGGATATTCTTGAGAAGAATCTCAATGGCATGTTGTTCGGGCAGCTGTGGTTATCATTTTGTGCTCATGTTGCGCCACCTAAGAATGTAATCAACTAGGGACTCGTTGAGCTTCAGTTTCTCTACAATGAGGTTGCCTAAATCGCCCTCTATAGAGCTCCACCAAACCTCTTGATAAAGTATTACTCAAAAGTCTTCATAGAACCATTGGGCTTTGGCATACCAATCAAATGCAAGACCCAAATTGTTAATGAAAGGCGAAGGAGTCGTTCACCTGTTGCATAGCAACCTAAAGTGTGCAATGTGTTATCATGGGTCACTAGCATCAAAGATTGAAATAATTATAAAATCTTAAATAAAATAAAAACTAAATAAAACCTAAACCTAAAAATAAACCTAAAATAAAACCTAAAATAAATAAAAAATAAAACCTAAAACTAAACTAAAAAAAACCTAAACACTAAATTAAAAAAAAAATAAATAAAATAAAATAAAATAAACTAAACCTAAACTAAAGTAAACTAAACTAAAATAAATAAAACCTAAAACTAAACTAAACCAAACCCAGATTAAATAAAATAAAGAAAATAAAAATAAACCTAAACATAAACTAAAAAAACTTAAAAAAAAACCTAAAAAAATAAAATAAAACCTAAACCTAAAAATAAAATAAAAAACCTAAACCAAAAAAATAAACATAAAACCTAAACCTAAAAAAAAATAAAATAAACTAAAATAAAAATATAAACCTAAACTTAAAAAAATAAACTAAAATAAAAAAATGAATAAACTAACTAATATAAATAAAAAATAAACATAAATAAAATAAAATAAATTAAACTAAATTAAAAAAAATAAATTAAATAAACTACATCTGGGTTTGCTAAATTTAAAACCTAAACCTAAATCATGAGCCTAAATCCTAACCTTACCCTGATTATAAAAACTAGGCCTGAACCCACAAATCCACAAACCTAAACTGACCTAAACCATATAACAAATCCTCCCACTCTAAAACCTGAACTAAACAAATCCAAATCCCTGAGCCACTAACCCTAACCCCAAACCCCAAAATAAACCCTCCCTAAACTAAAGGTAAACTAACCCTAAAACCCTAAACCCTGAGCCATAAACCTAAAATAAATAAAAAAACCTAATCCCAAAATCCTAAACCTAAAGAAACTAAACTAATTAAAACCAAAAAGAAATTAATAAATTAAATTAAATAAAATAAAATAAAAACCTAACTAACCTAAACTAAAAAAATAAAAAAAATAAAATAAAATAATTAAAATAAACTAAAATAAAATAATTAAAAAAAAAGCTAAAAATATAATAAACCTAAAAATAAACCTAAATAAAATAAAATAAATGAAAAATAAAATTTAAATAAACTAAATAAAAACCTAAACCTAAAAAAATAAACCAAATAAAATCTAAAATAAATAAAAGTAAACCTAAACCCTAAATTAAAAAATAAACTAAAGAAAATAAAATAAACAAAATAAATAAACTAACTAAAATAAAACTAAATAAAATAAATAAAACCTAAACCTAATCTTAAAATAAACTGAGCATAAACATAAACCTAAAATAAATAAAATAAAATAAACTAAAAATAAACCTAAATCTAAACTAAAAAAATAAAACAGAAAAAACTAAAACTTGACAATAACGTCACCATCAACTACTTATGATCCTAAAACAAATATAGATGGTGGTGGGGATTTAAGGCTTGGATATGAAGGTGGTGGTGAGTAGTGGTGGTTATGGAGGTTAAAAAGGTTCTGACCATGGTGGCGAAAGGAGAGATTGGGGACATGATGGTAGATCCCACTAGTCGATAGCCTGAGGTGGTTCTAATGTGAATTGGAGAAACTAAAGAATGGTCAATCTGATCTACTGCTTATAAAACTATGTCCTTATAGAAGAGATGGTTATAGTTATCTAGGGTTTTTGATTTACTCTGACTCATTTTTATCTATGTTAAATTGCCTTAGAAAACTTGATGTGTTACTTGGTTGATGAAATAAAAGAAGAAATGTTGAATCAATTTGTTCTCTATTAAAATATATAAAAATAAAACCAACCAACCACAACTTAAAACCTAAACAATCCTAAACCCTAAACCCCCCTAAACCAAAAACCCTAAACCATAAACCCTAAACCATAAAACTTAAACTCTAAACCCTAAAACTAAAAAGAAAAAAAAAACTTATATCCTAAACCCCAAGCCCAAAAAAACCACCCTAAACCACAAAACTCTAAACTAAATAAACATAAAATAAAAAAAATAAAATACTTAAACCAAAGAAAATAAAATAAAATAAAATAAAACATAAATTAAAACCTAAACCTAAACTAAATCCTAAAAAAAAAAAAACTAAACTAAATAAATTAAAGACAATAAAATAAAAACTAAACCTAAAATAAAAATAAAATAAACCTAAAATAAAATAAAACTTAAACTAAAGATAAATCAAAATTAAAACTTAATAATAAATAAAATAAAACTAAACCCTAAACTAAAAAAAACTGACTATAATAAAATAAAATAAACCTAAAACTAAAATAAATAAATAAAAATAAAACCTAAACCTAAACTTAAATAAAATAAAAAACTATAAAATAAATAAATAAAATAAACTAACTAACTAAAAAATAAAACATAAACCTAAAAAATCAAATAAACATAAACTAAACCTAAAAAAAATAAAACCTAAATCTAAAGAAAAAATAAAATATTTAAATTAAAATAAACCTAAACTACCTACTTAAAAATAAACTAATAAACCTAAACTAAAATAAAGAAAAAATAAAAATAAAAATAAAATAAAATAAATAAACTAAATAAACTAAACTGATTTGCTTTTTTTTTAGAAACCAATAAACCCAAACTCCTAAAAACCCTAAAATAACCCTAAACCTAGAAACCTACACCACTAAAAAAACTCTCCTAATTACCCCAACCCAAACCCTAAAACCTAAGAAAACCTAAACTAAACCCTAACCTGACCTAAAAAAACCAATAAATGCTACTTAAACCCTAAATATAAACCCAAAAGCCCAAAATATAAAATAAAGCAACTAACCCTAAAATAAAACCACAAAAAGCCAAATAACCACAAATCCTAAACCTAAACCTAAAACTACTAAAATAAACCACAAACTAAAAAATCTAAAAAAATAATTAAACTAAATAAATATAAAATAAAAATAAATAAAAATGCTAAAACCTAAAAT
The DNA here is from genome assembly GCA_021442155.1 of Cymbidium sinense. Lineage (NCBI taxonomy): Eukaryota > Viridiplantae > Streptophyta > Magnoliopsida > Asparagales > Orchidaceae > Cymbidium > Cymbidium sinense. Next base: position 64,497,711 of record CM038229.1, on the reverse strand, counting down.
AAAATACATAAAATAAACTAAAAACCTAAAAAAAATAAAAAAAATAAAAAAAAATAAAACTAGAATAAAATAAAGAAAACCCTAAAATAAAATAAAATAAAATAAACCTAATAAATAAATAAATTAAAACTAAAGTAAAATAAAATAAAATAAACCTAAATTAAAATAAAATAAAATCAATAAAAACTAAACCAGAAAATAAAATAAAATAAAATAAAATAATTAACCTAAACCTCAAAATAATAAATAAAAAACTAAACTAAACTAAAACCTAAACCTAAAACTAAATAAATAAACTAAAAATAAACCTAAACCTAAATTAAAAAATAAAATCTAAAAATAATTCGAAAATAAAAACCTAAAACCTAAACCTTAAAAAACAAAATAATACCTAAACATAAAAAAAAAACATAAACTTAAAAAAATTAACTAAAAAATAAACCTAAACTGGCATAAACAATAAACTAAAATAAAAAAAACCCAAATAAATAAATAAACTAAAAGAAATAAAACTAAAATAAAATAAAAAATAAACCTATAAAATTAAAATAAAATAAACTAAAATAAATAATAAATAAATTAAATAAACCTAATCTGCCATTTTGCTTAATTAAAAAACCCAAACCTATTTCTAAACCTAAAACCTAAAATTAACACTAAACCATGAACCTAAATGATCCTAAACCTGTAAAACAAATCCTATAAAACCCAAAACAAAACCTAAGCCCTAAACCCAATCCTAAACCTAAACACAGAGCATAAATCCAAACCCTTCTAAACCCAAACCTAAACCCTAAACCCTACCCCTAATAAACCTAAAACCACAACCTAATCCTAATCTAAACCTAAACACCCTAAACCTAAACTTAAAGTAAATAAATTTATGAAAAAAAAAACCTAAACCCTAAAACTTAATAAACCTAAACTTAAACCTAAATCATTTGAATGGGCAGAACTTTGATGGCAAGAACATCACCATCAACTAGACTCAGTCTTGATCTGGCAGTGGAGGCAAAGGTGGATGAGGTGGTTATCATAGTGGTGGTGGGGGATCTTGAGGTGCTGGTAGATATGAAGGTGGTGGTCAGAGCAGTGGTGTGTTACTTGGTGTGCTCATTTTTGATTTGCTTTATGTTATCTTGGGTTTTTGATTTACTTTATGTTTGCTCATTTTTCATCTATGTTGTCGCTTGTCTATTAGAAAATTGGGTGTGTTACTTGGTTGATGAAATCTAAAAGAAGAAATGTTAAATTTGAATTTATTCGGTGTTAAAAAAAATAAAAAACCAAAAACCCTAAACACTAAACTAAAACCTAAACCTTAGACCTAAAACCTAAACCCTAAACCCTAAACCCTAAAAAAACCTAATCCCAAAACCCTAATCCTAAACCTTAAACCCTAAGCCCTAAATGTATAAACCCTAAAACCCTAAACACTAAATCTTAAACTGTAAACACTAAACCCTAAACCCCAAACCCCCAACTAACCCAAAATGCTAAAAAGCTAAAAACCTAATCCTAAACTAACTAAAATCTAAAAATAAAATAAATAAAAAACTTAAACCAAAATGAAATAAAAAATAAAATAGAATAAAAACCTTAACTAAAAGCTAAACCTAAACCTAAACCTAAAAAGAAGATAAAATAAAAACTAAACTAAACTAAAATAATTGAGACCCTAAACTAAAGTGAAAAATTAAAAAAAAATCTAAATAAAATTAAAACTAAATCTAAAATAAAATAAAATAAATAAAACTAAATAAAAACTTAAACTGAAAAATTAAACTTAAAAATAAAACCTAAAATAAATAAAAAAGAAAACCTAAACCCTAAACTAAAAAATAAGCCTAAACCTATAATAAAAATAAAATAAACCTAGACCTAAACTAAAATAGATAAAATCTAAACCTAAACCTAAACCTAAATCTATACCCTAAATAAAATAAAAATAAACATAAACCTAAACTAAAAAATATAATCTAAAAATAAACCTAAAATAAATACCTAAAACCTAAACCTAAAAAAATAAAATATAAACCTAAACCAAAACCTAAAAATATAAAATAAAACCTAAACTTAAAAAAATAAAATAAAAATAAAATAAACTAAAACCTAAACCTAAACCTAAAAATTAAACTAAAATAAAAAACTTAAATAAAATAAATAAACCTAAAATAAATAAACAAAACAAAATAAAAATAAAAATAAAAATAAACCTAAATAAAAATAAAAAAATAAAATAAACTAGAATAAAAAGATAAACTAAATAAACCTAAACCTACAAGTTTACTTAATTTAAAAAAAATTAAAAAAAAACCCTAACCCTAAACCTTAAATGCTAAACTATGAACCCTAAACCTACAACCCTAAACCCTAAATCCTAAACCTTAAAACTCTAAACCCTAAACCGTAAACCCTAAACACTAAACCATAAACCATAAAACCTATAACCCTATACCTTAAACCCTAAACCTTAAACCATAAAAACCTAAAAACCTAAATCGAAAATAAATAAAATCAAAAAAATGAAATAAATAAAAAAAATCTATACCTGAATAAAGTAGAAATAAAATAAAATAAAATAAAAATGTAAACTAAAACCTAAACCTAAACGTAAAAGTAAAATAAAATGAAATATAAAATTTAACTAAAATAAAATAAACCTATAATAAAATAAAATAAAAACTAAATAAAAATATAAACCCAAAAAAAATAAACCAAAAAATAAATAAAAAATAAAACCTAAACCCTAAACGAAAAAAACCTAAACCTAAAATAAAAAAAATAAAATAAACCTAAACATAAACTAAAATAGAGTAAACTAAAATAAATAGCACCTAAACCCAAACTTAAAATAAACTAAGCCTAAACCCTAAACTAAATAAAATAAAATAAACTAAAAATAAACCTAAATCTAAACAAAGAAAATAAAACCTCAAAATAAAATAAAACCTAACCTTAAACCTAAAAATAAAAAAAACCAAAACATAATAAATAAAATAAAAATAAAACTGAACTTAAAAAAAACATAAACCTAAACCTAAACCTTGAAAATAAACTAAATTATAAAACCTAAATTAAAATAAATAAACCTAAAAGAAATAAAATAAAAAGAATAAAAATAAAATGGTAAACCTAAATAAAAATAAAATAAATAAAAATTAAACTAAATAAACCTAAGCGTACGGGTTTACTAAATTTGAAATAAAATCCCTAATACCCAAAAAAACTAAATACAAAACCTAAACCCTAAACCCTACTACCATAAACCCTAACCTGGCCCTCCTTAACCCTAAATACCCTAAACCCCCAATCCTCCTCCTAAATACCTTAAACTAAATGACCTGAGCCTAACCTCTAACCTAAAACTGAACTCGCTAAAGACCCTAACCTGATTCCTGGGCCCCTAAACCACTAAACCTAAACCTAACCTAATAAACTCCTCCACTGACCCTAAAAATCCTTACCCTAAACTCCTAAATCTTAAACCCACCTAAATCCTCCTAACCCTAAACCCAAACCTCCCTAAACCCTAACCCTAAACCCTAAATCCTAAAAGTGTAAACCCTAAACCCTAAATCCTAAATCTTAAACCCAAAACCCTAAATCCATATCCTAAACCCTAAAACCCTAAATGCTAAACCCTATACCCTAAATCCTAAACCCTAAACCCTAAACCCTAACCCGAAACCCCAAACCCTAAACCTAAAGTAAATAAATAAATTAAAAAATAAACTTAAACCTTAAAACCTAAAATATCAAAACCCTAAGCATGGACAGAACCTTGATGGCAAGAACATCACTGTCAGCTAGGCTCAGTCTATATCTAGTAGTGGTAGAGGGAAATCTAGAGGTGCTGGTGGATATGGTGGTGGTGGTAGGAGCAGTGGTGGTTATAGAGGTGAGAAAAACATGGGAGGTTACAATCGTGGTGGTGGCAGAATGAGAGATTGAAGATATGATAGTGGATCCTACTACTGGAGAGGTTAAGGTGGTTCAGGTGAGAACTAAAAAAATTGAAGAATGGCCAATCAGATCTGCTACTTATGGAACTGTGTCTTTACAGTAGAGATGGTTCTAGTTATCTTGGGTTTTTGATTTGCTCTATGCGTGCCCATTTTTGATCTATGTCATTACTTGTGTCTTAGAAAACTTAGTGTGTTAATTGTTTAATGAAATTGACAAGAAGAAATGTTAAGGCTAAATTTGTTCTAAGTTAAAAAAAAACCTAATCCCAAAAACTCTGAACCCTAGACTAAAACCTAAACCCTATACTTAAAACCTAAACCCTAAACCTTAAACCCTAAACCATAAACCCTAAGACCCTAAACCCTAAGCCCTAAACCCTAAAACTTAGACCGTAAACCCTTAACCCTAATCCCTAAACCCCATACCCTAAACCCTAAATCCTAAACTCTAAAACCTAAACCCTAAACCCTAAATGTTAAACCCTCAATTAACCCTAAATCATAAATCCTAAAAAGCTAAAAACCTAAACCTAAACTAAATAAAACCTAAAATAAAATAAATAAGAAAACCTAAACCAAAATAAAATAAAATAATAAAATACATTAAAAACCTAAATTATAACCTAAACAAAAATCTAAAAAGAAAATAAAATCAAAAAAAATATAAACTAAACTAAAATAAAATAAATAAAAATATAACCTAAAATAAAAAATAAAAAACCTAAATAAATTAAAGACTAAACTAAAAATAAAAATAAAATAAACATAAATTAAAAACTAAAAAAAACTTAAACCTAAAAATAAATAAAAAAATAAAACCTCTGTTCCTAGACTAAAAAAAATATAAACCTAAAATAAAAATAAAATAAGCCTAAACCAATAATAAAATAAACTAAACTGAAATATATAAAACCTAAACCTAAACCTAAAATAAAGTAACCCTAAACATAATTCGAAACCCTAAATAAAATAAAATAAACTAAAAATAAACCTAAACCTAAACAAGAAAAATAAAACATAAAAATAAACCTAAATAAAAATACTTAAAACCTAAACCTAAAATATAAAATAAAAACCTAAACTTACAAAAATAAAATAAAAACTTAAAACTAAAGATAAAAATATATAATAAAACCTAAACCTAAAATAATGTAAAATAGATCTAAACTAAAAAAAATAACCTAAACTAAACTAAAATAAAAATAAACTAAATAACCTAAATTAATAAACTAAACTAAAAAAAAAATAAAATAAACCTAAATAAAAATACAAAATAAAATATACTAGAATGAATAAAAAATAAACTAAATAAACCTAAACCTACAAGTTTACCTAATTTTAAAAAAATTAAAAAAATTAAAATACCCTAACCGTAAACCTTAAACCCTTAAACTAACCCTAAACCCTAAACCTTAAACTTTAAAACCCTAAATCATAAACCCCAAATCCTAAACCCTAAACCCTAAACCCTAAACCCTAACCCTTAAAGCCTGACATGCTAAACCATAAACCCTAAAACCTACAACCCTTAACCCTAAACTATGAATCCCAAACTCTAAACCTTAAACAATAAACTCTAAACCCTAAAGACTTAAAATCTTATACCTAAACTAAATAAAACCTAAAAAAATGTAAACCTAAGAAAATATAAATAATAAATAGATAAAATAAAATGAAAACCAATACTAAAACCTAAACCTAAACCTAAAGATAAGAAAAACATAACTAAAAATAAAATAAACTTGAAAATAAAAAACTGAAATAAAATAAAAACTAAACTTAAAATAAAAATAAATTAAAACTAAAATAAAATAAAATAAAAACTAAATAAAAATGCAAACCTAAAAAAATAATATAAAATAAAACCTAAAACCTAAACTAAAAAAAAACCCTAAGCCTAAAATAAACAAAATAAATTAAACCTAAAACTAAACTAAAATAAATAAAACCTAAACCTAAAATAAATTAAACATAAACCCTAAACTAAATAAAATAAAATAAATAAAAAATAAACCTAAACCTAAACTAAAAAAATAAAACCTAAAAATAAACCTAAAATAAAAACCTAAAACCTAAACTATAAAAATAAAATAAAAACCTAAACCTAAACCTAAAAATAAAAAAATAAAACCTAAATCTAGAAAATAAAATAAAAATAAACTAAACAAAAAAATATGCATAAACCTAAACCTAAACCTACAAAATAAACTAAAATAAAAAACTTAAACTAAAATAAATAAACTAAATAAAATAAAAATTAAAAATAAATCTAAATTTAAATAGAAAATATAATAAACTAAAATAAATAAAGAATAAACCAAATAAACCTAAACCTACCGGTTTACTAAATTTAAAAAAGACCCTAAACCATAAACCCTAGACCCTAAACCCGAAACCCTAAACCCTAAACCCTAAAACTAACCATAAACACTAAACCTACGACTCTAAACCTACATCCCTAAACCCTAAACCCAAAACCCAAAAAAACAATCAACCCTAAAACTAACAATGAATCCTAAGCCCTAAACCCAAATTCTTAAAACCCTAAACCCTAAATCCTAAATCTTAAACCTTAAATGCTAAACCTTAAACCTGGAAACCCTAAACCCTAAACCCCAAACTCTAAACCCTAAACCCTAAACCCTATAAAGATAAAAACCAAAACCTAAACATAAAATATATAAAAAAACCTAAAACAAAATAAAAGAAAAAAATAAAATAAAAAATAAAATAAAACAAAAACCTAAACTTAAAACTAAAATGAAAATAAAATAAAAAAATAAAAATGAAAATAAAATTAAAAAGAATAAAAACCTAAACTAAACTAAAAAATATAAAACCTAAATAAAATAACAAGTAAACCTAAATAAAAATAAATAAAAATTAAAATAAAATAAAAACTAAATAAATCCTAAAGCTAAAAATAAATAAAAAATAAACTTAAACCCTAAAGCAAAAAAAACCTAAACCTTAAATAAAAATAAAATAAACCTAAACCTAAATTAAATTAAACTAAACTAAAATAAATAAAACCTAAACCTACAATAAACTAAACATAAACCAAAACCTGAACTAAATAAAATAAAAAAATTAAAAATAAACCTAAACCTAAACTAAAAAAGAAAACCTAAAAATAAACCTAAAATAAAACCTAAAACCTAAACGTAAAATAATAAAATAAAAACCTAAACCTAAACCTAAAAATAAAAATAAAACCTAAAACTAAAAAATGAAATAAAAATAAAACTCAACTAAAAAATAAACCTAAACCTAAACCTAAACCTAAAAAATAAATGAAAATAAAAAACCTAAAATAAATAAACTAAACTAAATAAAAATAAAAAATAATCCAAAATAAAAATAAAAAATATATTAAACTAAAATAAATAATAAATAAACCTAAACATACTGATATACTTAATTTAAAAAAAGCTAAACCCTAAATCCTAAACCCTAAATGCTAAACCCTAAACTCTAAACACTAAACCCTAAATCCTAAACCTATAACTCTAAACCCTAAACCCTAAAAAAAAAACTAAACCCTAAACCCTAAGAAACCATAAACTCTAAACCTTAAATTATAAACTAAATAAACCTAAACCTACTGATTTACTTAATTTTTTTCAAAAAAACCTAAACCCTAAATTCTAAACCCTAAATGCTAATCTCTAAACCTTAAACCCTAAACTGTAAACCTTGAACCCTAAAATTAACCCTAAACCCTAAACCCTAAAAAGCCCCATACAGTAAACCCTAAACCCTAATCTTTAAACTTAAACCCTAAAAGCATAGACCTTAAAACCCTAAACCCTAAACCCTAAACCCTACATCCTGAACCCTAAACCTAAACTAAACTAACCTAAACTTAAACCCAACCCCAAACCCCTAAACCTAAAGTAACTAAATAAATTTTAAAATAAACCTAAACCCAAAAACAAACCTAAACCTAAACAAACATAAACCTAAAACCTAAGAATGGGCATAACTTGGATGCTAGAACATCACCACAACCACTCACCCAGAGGTTGGGGATCTGAAGATATGGAGGTGGTGGTCGAAGTAGTGGTGGTTATGGAAGCGACGGAGGTTACAGCCTTAATGGTGGCAAACGGATAGATCAGGGATATGATGGCAAATCTTGCTACTAGAGAGGCCGGAGTGGTTCTGATGGGAACTAGAGAAATTGATGAACGACCGATTAGATCTATTGCTTAAGAAATTATATTTTTACAGTAGAGATGGTTCTAGTTATCTAAGGTTTTTTATTTGCTCTATGTGTGCTCAGTTTTTATCTATGTTGTCGCTTGTGTCTTAGAAAACTTGGTGTGTTACTTGGTTGATGAAATCAAAAAGAAGAAATATTGAATATGAAATTATTCCTTGTTAAAAAAGAACCAAAAACACTAAACCCTAAACTAAAACTTGGATGCTAAACCTAAAACCTAAACCCCAAACCCTAAACCCTAAACCCTAAAAACCCTAAACTCTAAAGCCTAAGACCCAAAACCCTACCCTAAACCTAAAAGCCAAAACCTTAAACCCTAAACCATAAAAAGCTAAAAACCTAAACCTAAACTAAATAAAATCTTAAAATAAAATAAATAAATAAACCTAAACTAAAATAATATAAAAAAACAAAATAAAATAAAAACCTAAAGTAAAACCTAAACCTAAACCTAAACTAAACTAAAAAATAAAAATTAAATAGAAATAAAACAAATAAAAACTTAAATTAAATAAAAAAATAAAAAACTTAAATAAAATAAAAACTAAACCTATAATAAAAATAAAATAAACCTAAAATAAAATAAAATAAAAATTAAACAAAAACAAAACCTAAAAAATAATCCTAAAAAGAAAACCTAAAAATAAATAAAAAATTAAACATAAACCTGAAGTAAAAAAAAAAAAACCTAAACCTAAAATAAAAATAAAATAAACCTAATTCTAAACTAAAATAAATAAAACCTAAACCTTAGCCTAAAATAAACTAAACCTAAACCTAAACCATAAATAAAATAAAATAAACTAAAAATAAACCTAAACTTAAACTAAAAAATAATACCCAAAAATAAACCTAAAATAAAAACCTAAAACCTAAACCTAAAAAAATTAAAATAATAATTTAAACCTAAACCTAAAAATAAAATTCAACATAAACCTAAAATATAAAATAAAAATAAAACAAAACTAAAAAAATAAATCTAAACCTAAACCTAAAAAATAAATAAAATATAAATAAACTAAACTAAATAAAAAATACAAACAAAGAAATATAAAAATATAAAATAAAATAAATTAAAATAAATTAAAATAAATTAAAAATAAACAAATTTAACTAAATTAACATAAACCTACGAGTTTACCTAATTTAAAAAAACAAAAAAAATAAAAATAGAAATAAATAAAAAAAACCTTCAACACTGAACCCTGAACCCTAACCTATAACCCTAAACCCTAAAACCTATACCCTAAAATCTTAAACCCTAAACACTAAACCCCGAAACCTACAACCCCAAATCCTAAACCATAAACTCGAAACCCTAAACCTTGAACCCTAAACCCTAAACTAAAATAAAAAACCTAAATTAAAATAAATAAACCCTAAATTGTTAACCCTCAACTATCCGTAAACCCTAAACCCTAAACCCTAAAAAGCTAAAAACCTAAACCTAAACTAAATAAAACCTAAAAAAAAAAAAACTAAAGTGAAATAAATTAAAAAAATAAACCAAAATGAAAACCTAAACTAAAACCTAAACCTAAACCTAAACCTAAACCTAAAAAGAAAATAAAATAAAAAATAAAAACTAAACTAAAATAAAATAATAAAAACCTATACTTAAATAAAAATAAAGAACTAAATAAAATTAAAAATAAACCTAATATAAAATAAAATAAATCCTAATCCTAAAAAATAAACCTAAAAAATAAATAAAAATAATACTAAAACCCTGAAGAAAAAATCCTAAAGCTATAATAAAAATAAAATTAACCTAAACCCAAAACTAAAATAAATAAATCCTAAACCTAAACCTAAAATAAACTAAACCTAAACCTAAACCTAAACTCTAAATAAAACTAAATAAACTAAAAGTAAACGTAAACCAAAACTAAAAAATATAACCTAAAAATAAACCTAAAACCTAAACCTAAAAAAACAAAATAAAAACCTAAACTTAAACCTAAGAATAAAAAATAAAACCTAAGCCTAAAAAATAAAATAAAAATAAAACTAAAGAAAAAAATAAAACCTAAAAATAATAGATGGTGGTGGTGGTGGTGGAGGGAGAGATCGGGGATATGATGGTGAATTCTACTACTGGAGAGGCCGAAGTAGTTCTGATGGGAACTAAAGAAATTGAAGAATGGCTGATCTGATCTACTATTTAGGGAATTATGACTTTAAAGTAGGGACGGATTTAGTTATCTAGGGTTTTTGATTTGCTCTATGCATGCTCATTATTTATCTATGTCATCGCATGTGTCTTAGAAAACTTAGTGTGTTACTTGGTTGATGAAATCTAAAAGAAGAAATGGTGCATTTGAATTTGTTCTTTATTTTAACAAAAAAACCAAAAATCCTAAACACTAGATTAAAACCTGAACCTTAGACATAAACCCTAAACCCTAAACCCTAAACCCTAAAAACCTTAAACCCTAAACCCAAAACCTAAACCCTAAACCTTAAACCATAAAATCTTAAACCCTAAACCCTAAATAATAAAACCTAGACCCTACACCCTAAACCCTAAACCCTAAACCCTTAACCCTAAACCCTAAACCCCAAACCCTAAACTCTATGCCCTAAAAAAACTAAAACTTAAACTATTACCTAAACCTAAACCTAAAAATAAATAAAAATAAAAATAAAATTAAACTAAAATATAATAAATAAAAACCTAAACTAAACTAAAAAAATAAAAAACTAAATAAAATAAAAATAAAGCCTAAATAAAATAAAATAAACCTTAAATAAAATAAAATAAAAACTAAATAAAAACTTAAACCTAAAAAAACAAAAAAAATAAAAAATAAAACCTAAACACTAAACTAAAAGAAAAGCTAAACCTAAAATAAAAATAATATAAACCTAAACCTAAACTAAAATAAATTAAACTGAAATAAATGAAACCCTAACACTAAACCCAAAACACTAAAACTAACCCTAAACCATAAACCCTGAACCCTAAAACTACAACCCCAATGCTTAAACTCTAAACCCTAAAACCTTAAACCCTAAACCGTAAACCCTAAACCCTAAAATTCTAAACCATAAAGCATACAACCTAAACCCTAAACCCTAAACCCCCAACCTTAAACACTAAACCATAAACCCTAAAAATCTAAAAACCTAACCCTAAACCAAATAAAACCTAAACCTAAAATAAATAAAAAATTGAAACCTAAATAAAATAATAAAAACTTAAAGTAAAACTTAAACCTAAACCAAAACCTAATTGTAAAAATAAAATAAAATAAAAAAACCTAAACCTAAAACTAAAAAACCTAAATAAAATAAGAACTAAACATAAAATAAAAATAAAATAGACCTAAAATAAAAACTAAATAAAAATATAAACCTATGAAAATAAACCTAAAAATAAAACCTTAACCCTAAACTAAAAAAATGCTAAACGTAAAATAAATAAAATAAAATAAAACTAAACCTAAACCTAAACTAAAATAAACTAAACTAAAATAAATAAAATGTAAACCTAAACCTAAAATAAACTAAACATAAACCCTAAACTAAATAAAATAGAAAAACTAAAAATAAACCTAAACCTAAACTAAAAAATAAAACCTAAAAAGAAACCTAAAATAAAAACCTAAAACCTAAACCTAAACCTAAAAAAACATAATAATAACCTAAACCTAAACCAAATATTAAAAAATAAAACAAACATCTAAAAATTAAAATAAAAAGAAAACTAAACTAAAAAATAAACATAAACCTAAACCAAAAAAATAAACTAAAATAAAAAACCTAAACTATAATTAATAAACCTAAAATAAACACACCAAACTAAATGAAAACAAAAAATAAACCTTAAAAATAAAAAATAAAATAAACTAAAATAAATAAAAAAAACTAAATAAACCTAAACCTATCGATTTACTTAATTTTTTTTTAAAAAAAAACCCTAAGCCCTAAACCCTAAATCCTAAACCCTAAACCTAAAACTTAAACCTAAAAAAAATAAAATAAAAATCAAAACCAAAACCTAAAAATAAAAAATTAAACATACACCTAAAAAATAAAATAAAATTAAACCTAAACTAAAAAATAAACATAAACCTAAACCTAAAAAATAAACTAAATATAAAAATCTAAACTAAAATAAATAAACCAAACTAAATAATAATAAACTAAAATAAATAAAAAATAAACTAAATAAACCTAAACCTATCGGTTTACTTAATTTTCTTTTAAAAAACCCTAAGCCTTAAACCCTAAATCTTAAAACCTTAAACCCTAAACCATAAACCCTAAAATTAACCCTATACCCTAAATACTAAACCTACAACCCTAAACCCAAAAATACCCTAAACCTTAAACCCTAAACCATAAAAACTTAAACCCTAAAGCCTAAACCTTAAACCTAAAACATATACCCTAAACTAACCTTAAATCCTAAGCTAACCTTAAACCCTAAATCCTAAACCTTGAAGCCTAAACCCTTAAGCCTAAATAGTAAAGCTTAAAGCCTAAACCCTAAACCCTAACCCTAAACCTTAAACCCTAAAACCCTAAAACCCTAAACCCTAAAACCCTAAACTCTATACCCTATACCTTAAATAATAAAAGTTGAACCTAGATAAAATAAAATAAAAATCTAAGCTAAAACCTAAACCTAAACCTACAAGTAAAATAAAATAAAAAAGAAAAATAAACTAAAATAAAATAAAGAAAAACTAAACTAAACTAAAAAATAAAATAAAACTAAGAATAAAAAACATTAAGTAAATAAAAACTAAATGTAACAAAAATAAAATAAACCTAAAATAAAAACTAAATAATAACCTAAACCTAAAAAATAAACCTAAAAAATAAAAAATAAAACCTAAACCCTAAAAAAAGCTAAACCTAAAATAAAAATAAAATAAACGTAAACTAAAATAAACTAAAATAAAACAAACTAAACTAAAATAAATAAAAACTAAATCAAAAACTAAAATAAACTAATCCAAAACTTTAACTTACACTAAATAAAATAAAATAAACTAAAAATAAACCTATGCCTAAACTAAAAAAATATAAAATAAACCTAAAATAAAAACCTAAAACCTAAACCTAAAAAAATAAAATAAAAACCTAAACCTAAACCAAAAAATAAAAAATAAAACCTGAACCTTAAAAAAAACTCAACTAAAAATAAGCTTAAACCTAAACCTAAACCTAAAAAATAATCTTAAATAAAAAACCTAAACTAAAATAAATAATCTTAAAATAAATAAAAATAAAAAATAAACCTAAATAAAAAATAAAATAAATAAAAATAAACCTACTAGTTTACTTAATTTTTTAAAAAAAAACCTAAACCCTAAATCCTAAACCCAAAACTCTAAACCCTAAACCCCAAACCCTAAACCTAAACCTAAAATGACTAAATAAATTAAAATATAAACCTAAATCCTAAAACCTAATAAACCTAAACTTATACCCTAAGAATGGGCAGAAGCTTGATGGCAGGAATGTCACCATCAACTAGGCTTAATCTAGATCTGGTAGTGGAGGCGAAAGCCAAGGTAGTGGTTATCGTAGTGGTGGGGGATCTAGAGGTGCTGGTGCATATGGAGGTGGTGCTCGAAAGGGTGGTTATGGAGGTGAGGAGTAATGGAGGTTACAACAGAGTGGCAGAGGGAGAGATGGATTTGATGGTGGATCCCACGCTACAGAAGTCGTGGTTTTGATGGGAACTAAAGAAACTAAAGAACCCGTTGATGCCTATGTAATAGTGTCTTTGAGTGGAGATGATTCTAGTTTTGATTTGTTTCTATGCTCATTTTTTATCTATGTCGCTTGTGTCTTAAAACTTGGTGTTACTTGGTTGATGAAATTGAAAAGATGAAATGTTGAATATGAATTTATTAAAAAATAAAACCCTAAACCCTAAACTAAACTCAACCTAAACTAAACCCTAAACCCTAAACCTAGCCCTAAAAATCCTGAACCCTAAAACTAACCCTAAACCATAATCTTACAACCCTAAAACCAAAAACCTAAACCTTAAACCCTAAATCCTAAACCTGAAACCCTAAACACTAACCCTAAACCTAAACCTTAAACCCTAAACCTAAACCTTAAACCCTAAACCCCAAACTCTAAACCCTAAAACACTAAACCCTAAACCCTAAACCCTAAACATACCCTAAACCTTAAACCCTAAAGTCTAAATCCTAGAACACTAAACCCTAAAGTCTAAACCCTAAACCCTAAGTTAACTCTAAACCATAAAACCTTAAAACTTTAAACCTTAAAACCTAAACATTAAACCCTAAACCCTAAAACCTAAACTCTAACCCTAAACATTAAACCTTAAAACCCTAAACATTAAGCACTAAATCTTAAACCTTAAACCCTAAAAACTTAAAAACCTAAACCTAAACTAAATAAAACATAAAAAGTAAAATAAAAAATAAAATAAAATAATAAAATAATAAAATATAACAAAAATAATAATAAACTTAAATAAAATAAATAAAAACTTAAACTAAACAAAAAAATAAAATAAACCTAAGAATAAAAAACCTAAATAAAATAAAAACAAAAAATTAAATAAACCTAAAATAAAACAAAAACTAAATAAAAACCTAAACTTTAAAAAACCTAAAAATAAAACTGAAAAATAAATATAAAAAAAACCTAAACCCTAAACTAAAAAAAAAAACCTAAACAAAAAAAAAATATAAAAAATAAAATAAAATAAAATTTGTCCAAAATTAAAATAAACTAAACTAAAATAAATAAATTTTAAACTTAAACCTAAAATAAACAAAACTTAAACCTAAACATAAACTAAATAAAATAAAATAAACAAAAAGTAAACTTAAACCTAAACTAAAAAATAAAACCTAAAAATAAACCTAAAATAAAAACTTAAAGCATAAACCTAAACCTAAACCTAAAAATAAAAAATAAAACATGAACCTACAAAATAAAATAAAAATAAAATCAACTAAATAATAAAATTAAACTAAAAAAATAAATTAAAATAAAAAACCTAAAGTAAAATAAATAAAACTTAAATAAATAAACTAAACTAAATAAAAATAAGAAATAAACTAAAATAAAAATTTTAAATAAAATAAAAAATAAATAAATAAAAAATAAACTAAATAAACCTAAACTTACTAGTTTACTTTATTATTTTTTAAAAATAAAACTCAAAACTCTCAATCCTAAACCCTAAATCCTAAAACTAACCCTAAACCCTAAACCCAAAACCTACAACCTTAAACCTACAACCCTAATCCCTAAAATCCTAAACCCTAAACCCTAAACCCTAAATAATAAACCCTAATCCCTAAAACCCTAAACCTTAAACCCTAAACCCTAAAACTTTAAACCCTAAACCCTAAACCCTAAAATCTAAAACCTACAACCCTAAAAATTAAACCCTGAACCCTAAACCCTAAACTAACCCTAAACCTTAAGAATGAGCCGAACCTTGATGGTTGGAACATCTCCGTCAACTAGGCTCAGTCTAGATCTGGCGGTGGAGGTGAAGGCAGAGGCGGCAGTTATCATAGTGGTGGTGGGGGATCTGCCCGTGCTGGTGGCTATGGAGGTGGTGGTTGGAGTTGTGGTGGTTATGGAGGCAGGAGGAGTGATGGAGGTTACAGCCATGGTGGTGGTGGTGGTAGGAGAGATCGGGGATATGATGGCAGAACTCGTTACTCGAGAGGCGGGGGTGGTTCTACTGGGAACTAGAGAAATTGAAGAATGACTGATATGATTTGTTGCTTATGGAATTGTGTCTTTATAGTAGAGACAACTCTACTTATCTAGCATTTTTTATTTGCTCTATGGGTGCACATATTTTCTCTATGTCGCCGCTTGTGCCTTTGAAAACTTGGGGTGCTACTTGGTTGATGAAATTGACAAGAAGAAATGTTGAATCTAAATTTCTTTTTTATTAAAAAAAACCCTTAAACCCTAAACCCTAAACACTAAACCCTAAACCCTAAACCTTAAACATTAAACCCTAAACTAAAACTTAAACCCTAAACCTTAAACCCTAAAGACCCCAAACCTTAAAAACTAAACCCTAAACCCTAAAATATAAACCATAAATCGTAAACCCTAAACTCTAAACCATAAACCCTAAACACTAAACCCTAAGCCCACAAACTATAAACCCTAAACTCTAAACCCTAAAACCAACAACCCTAAGCCCTAAACCCTAAACCCTAAACACTTAATTGATGTTAAACCCTACACCCTAAACCCTAAACTAACCCTAAACACTAACCTTAAACCTTAAACTCAAAACCTTGAATAAAGTTGTCATTAAGAGTAGATCTAAAGAATGACCTAATCCTAACAAAGTTATGGTAGCTAAAGAAAATGTATTCAAGAGACATTCCCTTGAATATTAGAGAATTGAATACCCTAAATCATATTATAATATCATAAATTTAGTAAACCTAAACCTACTGGTTTACTTAATTTAAAAAAAAAACCTAAACCCTAAATCCTAAACCCAATATGTATAAACCCTAAAACCCTAAACCCTAAACCCTAAACCCTACACCCTAAACCTTAAACCCTACACCCTAAACCCTAACCCTATACCCTAAACTCCAAACCCTAAACCTAAACCTAAAGCATCCAAATAAATTAAAAAAATTAACCTAAACCAAACTTAAACCCTAAGAATGGCTTGGACCTTGATGGCAGGAATGTCACCATCAACTAGGCTCAATATATAATTGGAGGTGGAGGTGAAGGCGAAGGCAGTGATAATCGTGGTGTTGCTGGTTGATCTAGAGGTGCTGGTGGATATAGAGGTGGTACTTTGAGTAGTGGTGGTTAAAGAGGTGGGAGGAGTCACGGTGGTTACAACTGTAGTGGTGGCAAAGGGAGAGATCAGGGATATGATGGTGGATTCGCTACTCAAGAGGTCGAGGTGGTTTTGATGGGAACTAGAGAATTTGAAGAATGGCAAATCCAATCACCTGCTTATGTAACTCTCTTTACACCCGAGATGATTCTAGTTATCTTAGTTTTTGATTTGCTCTATGTGTGCTAATCTTTTATCTATGTCATTTCTTGTGTCTTAGAAAACTTGGTGTGTTACTTGGTTGATGAAATCAAAAAGAAGAAATGTTGAATCTGAATTTATTCTCTATTAAAAAAGCCAAAAACCCTAAACCCTAAACTAAAACTAGAACCTTAGACCTAAACCCTAAATAAGCCTAAAATAAATAAACTAACCCTAAACTAATCTTACAACCTAAACCTAAACCTTAAACTAAACCTAAACTAAACTAAACCTAACCTAAACCTAAATCCTAAACCTAAACTAAACTTAAACTCCTAACCCTAAACTTAAACTTAAACTCTAAACTTAAACTTAAAACTCCTAAACTTAAACTCTAAACTTAACTAAACTCTAAACCCTCTTAACCTAAACTAAATCTAAACTTAGCCCTATGCCTAAACTAAACTATAAACCTAACCTAAACCTAAAACTATACTTAAAACCTAAAACTAAACCTAACCTAAACCTAAACATAAAACCATAAACCCTAAACCCTAAACCCTCAAAACCTTAAACCCTAAATCCTAAACACTTAAACCTAAACCCTAAAACAAAAACCCTAACCCTAAACACTAAACCATAAAACCCTAAAACCCTAAACCCTAAACATTAAACCCTAACACTTAAAAGCATAAAAACCTAAACCTAAACTTATTAAAACATAAAAATAAAATAAATAGAAAAATCTAAACCAAAATAAAATTAAATAATAAAATAGAATAAAATTAAAAATAAATTAAAATAAAATAAATAAAAACCTAAACTAAACAAATAAATAAAATAAACCTAAGAATAAAAATTAAAAACTAAAGATAAAATAAACCTAAAATAAAATAAAATAAAAATAAAATAAAAAACTAAACCTAAGAAAAAACCTAAAATTAAAATCGAACAATATATATAAAATAAAACCTGAACCCAAAACTGAAAAAATAACCTAAACCTAAAATAAAAATAAAATAAACAAAATAAAAAAATCCTAAACCTAAACTAAAATAAATTAAACTAAAATAAATAAAATATAAACATAAACCTATAATAAATAAAAGCTAAACCTAAACTTAAATAAAATAAAATAAAATAAAATAAAAATAAACCTAAACCTAAACTAAAAAAATAAAACCTCTAAAATAAAAACATAAAACCTAAATGTAAACCTAAACCTAAAAAAAATAATAAAACATATACCTAAAAAAATAAAAAAATAAAAATCAACTAAAAACTAAAACTAAACCTAAAAAATAAACTAAAATAAAAAACCTAAACTAAAATAAATAAAACTTAAATGAATAAACTAAACTAAATAAAAATAAAAAATAAACCTAAATAAAAATTAAAAATAAAATAAACTCAAATAAATAAAAAAATAAACTAAATAAACCTAAACCTACTGGTTTAATTTTTTTTTTTTTAAAAAACACTTGAAACCCTAAATCCTAAACCCTAAACCTTAAACCCTAAAACTAACCCTAAACCCTAAAACCTAAACCTACAACCTTAAACCTACAACCCTAAACACTAAAACCCTAAACCCTAAACCCTAAACCCTAAACCATAAATCCTAAACCCTAAACCCTAAACCCTAATTCCTAAAACCCTAAAACCTAAACCCTAAACCCTAAAGCTTAAACCATAAAGCCCTAAACCCTAAACCCTAAAACCTGCAACCCTGAACTAACCCAAAACCCTAAACCTTAATAATGGGCAGAACCTTGATGGTTGGAACGTGAAGGAAAAGGCAGCAGTTCTCATAGCGGAGATGGGGGCTCTACTCGTGCTAGTGGATATGGAGGTGGTGGTTGGAGTAGTGGTGGGTATGGAGGCAAGAGGTGCGATGGAGCTTACAGCCATGGTGGCGGCGAAGGGAGAGATAAGGGATATAATGGAGGAACCCATTACTCAAGAGGCAGGGGTGATTATGATGGGAACTAGAGAAATTAAAGAATGGCTGATCTAATCTGCTGCTTATTGAACCTTATCTCTACAGTAGAGATGGCTCTACATATCTATCATTTTTTATTTGTTCTGTAGATGCTCATTTTTTTATGTGGTCACCTATGTCTTAGAAAAACGGGGGTGCTACTTGGTTAATGAATTCAAAAGGAAGAAATGTTGAATCTAAATTTCTTCGCTGTTAAAAAAAACCTTAAACTCTAAACCCTAAACCCTAAATCCTAAACCCTAAACCCTAAACCCTAAACCCTAAACCCTATACCCTAAACCCTAAACTTTAAACCCTAAACTCTAAATTAAAACTTAAACCCTAAACTAAAACCAAAACCCTAAACCGTAAACCTTAAACCATAAAAATACTAAACCCTATACCCTAAACACTAAACCATAAACCCTAAACCATAAACCCTAAACCCTAAACCCTAACCCATAAACCCTAACCCCTAAAACTATAAACCCTAAACACTAAACCATAAAACCAACAACCCTAAACCATAAACCTTAAACCCAAAACCCTAATCCCTAAACCCTAAATTGACCTTAAACCCTAAACCCCAAAACTAACCCTAAACCCTAAACTAACCCTAAACCCTAACCTTAAACCCTAAAGTATAAACCTTGAATAAAGATGTCATTAGGAGTAGATCTAAAGAATGACCTAATCCTAACATAGTTATGGTAGCTAAAGAAAATGCCTTCAAGAGATATCCCTTTGACTATTAGAGATTTGAATACCCTAAACTCTAACCCTAAATCATATTATAATAACATATATTAAGCATAATGTAGCATCACATATTTCAGCATGTAGTGATGTGTTTTTGGATGTTATAAGATGTTTTGAAATGTTTTAGTATATTATGGTATTGTTCCCTATAATCTATATTAATATAAAAAATAAAAATATTAATTTAATAAATCAGATGATGAAATTTGTTAAATTTGAAGTCTGGATTAGGTTGTATTACCAAAGGTGTGCTACACCACTTGTAGTCTAAAAAGTAAGATTTTATGTTCAAAATAAATATTATATGTTGTAGCATAGTATAACATCATATATCATAATATATTGTTCTATGAATTTTAAATTTTTTAGTATTTCACAATCATGAAGTTGAGCTTACACTAGCATTACTTATAAAAATGTTGATTTAGACTTTAAAATGGTTGAATTTGGCCAAATTCATAATAGGTAGAGCATGCATCATAATATATTTTTTCAATTTAAAATATGTAAGTGATACGACTAAAATGTATAGTTTTTATTGCTTAGACTAATTTTATGATTTTTTATCTTAAGCAATATCTTGTGATGTGCTATGAAATGTAATATAATATAAGATGTTATAGTGTATTATTATATAGAATGCCATAACATAGCGTAGAATCATGCATTATAACATATTATTATGTATTACTACTTATTGTTTAGCATATTTTAGTTTGATATAGTATGATGTAGTAGAGTTTGTACTAGTATAATTCATAAAAAATAATTGATTGTCGAGATTATGGATTTGGCCAAATTTAAGGTATGCTTGGGGAACATCATTGGGGTGTGCTATGGTGTGTCATTTAATCAAAAGAATGGAATTTTGCATCCAAAATAAATGTTCATTTTTCAACCAAATTTTATAAATTCTTTTTTGCTTAAAGTGATTCATTTTAAAGTGTAATGTAAGATAATATATTATATGAAAGCATATTAAAATATAATGTACATAACAATATAACTTCACATATATATGAATGTGGTGGTGTGTTACTAAATGTTATTGCACATTTTAGCATGTTTTACTTTTGTTATAATACATTGGGTCAAAACTCACAAAAATGTTAATTTGAAGGTTAAGATGAAAAAATTTGGCCAAATTCACAACACACACCAACAAGCAACACCAAAATTATGCTATTTTGTACCTTTCTAATATAAAATTAATAATTTTATATCAAAAATGAACATTATTCATATTTTGAGAAAATTTTGTTATTTGTTCCTTTTAAGTGATTCTAATAAGATGTAATGTTAGAAAATATGTTATATTATAACAAATTATAATATAACATCATATATTATAATATAATATAGTTTGTTAACTCACACTATAATATGTTTTGCATGATATTGTATAATTAGTTTGAGCTTGCACCCTCACAAATAACGAAATGTTGATTATAATGTTAAGTTGATGTAATTTGAACAGATATATTGTTACGCTTTAGATAAGAATTAAAGGTGTGCATAAGAGAAGAAATAAGATTTGATAAGAATTCCATGTCAAGGACATGGAGGAAGATCTGTAGGGGATCACACATGCATTGGACATGACATATGAGGAGTCTATGTCGAGGGTATAGATGGAGAAAATCAACTAGGGATAAGGTTCAAATTTGATTTGATTATATGATTTATGGAAAGTAGATCTGCTAGAGATAATAATCTATAATTCACTAGGGATTGATATCAAATTGACTTTAATTTATTTTGTTTTAATTGATGTGGAGGAATATCTACTAAAGATATGGGCTCGAGTCCACTGAGGATTGTGTATATGAACCTTCCACTAGGATGCAACTTCAGGTTATCCACTTAGGATTAGGATTTAAGTTTGATTTCATAGATTTATTTGGGGATGTATCCACTGGGGTAAGAGTTTGGTTGGATTTCTTTGATTTAGACACTATTAGTGGGAGTTGGTTTATTTTGGTTCCATTGGGGTGGTTGATTTTGAATTTGATTTGTTTGCTTGACTTATTTATATATGATATGTGGCTCCACTGGGAAGAAGGGTGTGATTTAACTCCACTAAGAAAATTTAGATTGGGTTTAATTTAATCTGAGTTAATGTATGGACCTTATCGATGTACGATGGACCCACTGAGAAGGGGCTATATCAGCCTTGACCTACCTTAAGTTCACAAATCCAAAGGGATAGTCTATTGACTGCAGCGTAGAGCTAGCCAACTTAAGGGGTTTCCTTTTAATGTGCAATGGATGTGCTAGAAATAAAGTGTAGTAGACTTACATCTTTCAAAGCGAGGAACAACCACTGGTTGACTTGTTGGATGCACAACAAATCCAACCTGACCAAGGGCGACTATTGAGTGAATGTCGCTGGGGACTTGTGTCAACTCAAAAGTGGTTGAGATGAATTTTATCTTCATTTCATGTGACTTGATATGGTTTGTTTGGTCTAATTTGATTTTAAATTGAGGGCATATCCACTGGGGATGTGACCTCGGTCAAATTTGATAGATTTAATTTATAGATCATGTTAGTGTGTGATGGATCCACTAAGATGGGGATACATTAGACTTGTCCTATCTCAAGTTTACAAATCCAAAGGGATAGTCTACTAGTCGTGGGGTAGAGCTAGCCAACCTAAAAGGTTATCGTTTGGTGTGCAATGGTAGTGATAGGAAGAAAATATAATAGACTTACATCTTCTAAAGAAGGGAACAACCACTAGGGTGACCTATTGGTAGCACAACAAATTGAACCCGACATAGGGGTGAATTCTAAGTGAATGCCATTGGGGACTTATATCAACTCAAGAGTAGTCACGCAATTCCTATATAGAGTTTTACTAACACTGCCCTAAAGATAGATACCTTGGGAAAAGGTATTAGGGTGTCCCCTAATCCACAAGTGAATATATATTTTATTTATAAGTTTTCATGGACCATGTTGGTGAGCAAGGGACCAAACCGAGAGGGGCTGTCCTTAACCTATCTCAAATTTACTTGACCAAGGGAGAATCTACACATCCATAAGATGATTCTCCAAACTGTGGGTGGTTACTAGGAAATGGGAACTGTTTAATTTGATAGTAACCCAATTGGTGTCTAAATGGGGTCGTAAAGGATGTGATCTAAATATAATGCCCACGGGGGAGGTGCTGCTAGGGGCGTTGTCTTGAGCCTTGGAAAAAAAAGCCTATAGGTGTACGATGGCCAACTCAAGGAGAAAGCATAGTAGACTTACAACTACCATGAGTGGTTTATCCTAAGGTGCAAGAACCAACCAACCTAAGGTGTATCCATCATCATGAGTGGTGTATCCGTCAGCATAGTGAGAACCAACCAACCTAAGGTGCCCGTCGGTGTGCAATGATCAATCTGGAAAGAAAGCGTGTAGGCTTACAACTTTCCAAGCAGAACTGATCATCAGAATAGTCTTTCATTGGTGGGACAAATTCTATTTGACCTAGAGAGACTATTAAGCGGGGAACCCCTAGAAAGGACTGGACCCAGACTTGAAGCAGTCAAGAGGCAAGGTGCTACTAGGGGACTTATCTAAAACCTCAAATATACTCAATCCAGTCAGTGCATGAAGGCTAATCCAAGAAAAAAGCATAGCAGACTCACATCCTTTTAAATGAAGCCAACATGAGGTAGTTTATCAGCCACCTAGTAAAGCCTACCAAATTAACAAGGCACTCATCATTATGCAATGGCTAAGTAAGGAAGGAAAGCATAGCAAATTGACATCTTCCAAAGTAAGAAGACCAGTGGGGTGACCACTAATAGGGTAGCACGTTAGCTCGACCTAGAGCAGCTACTGCGAGAATGCTGCTAGAGGCATTATCTCAACTCAGAGTAGCCCAAGACAAAAGATATGTGTTTGTTCTATATGTTTATGTGTAGTTTACGTTTATGTTGTGTCGATGAATGATAGTACATCGCTCGGGTTTCATAAACCTACCCTAAATGCATCATGGAAGATTCACAAATAAGATTACTTTCAACATGGAAGAATTGAATTCAAAATGGAATTTTCATTAATGATAATTATTTTCAAACATGATTTATAATATTTCTTTAAGTAGAGCCCATTGATTGGAAGAATTGGGCCCTCTCTGTTATGATTAATTAGCTGATAAGATCCTCTTTTGTAGGCTTTCTCTATGGCAAAAGGGCCTTCCTAATTGGGTTCAAACTTTCCTCCCATCTTACAATAGGAAACAATCGGTCTCCTTAGAACTAAAATAAGCTCTCCTACTTGAAAAGCTCTAGGACGGGCCAACTTGTTGTGAGCTTGAAACATTTTAGCTTTGTACAACTTGAGATTTTGGCATGCCTACAAGCAGCTCTTTTCAAAAGCCTCGAGCTCTTGTAACCATAACTTGACATTCTGCTATGTTATGATCTTGCTACCCACAACTATCCTTAGTGATGGGAGTTTGACTTGTAATGGTAGAATAGCTTCAGACCCATACACTAAGGAGAAAGGAGTAGGCTGAGTTGGAGTTTTATATTTGGTGTGGTAGGCCCATAAGGCTTCAACTAACTGCTCATGCCACTATTGCTTATTATTGTCGAGTGTCTTCTTTAGTATTTGGATGAAAGTTTTGTTGAAGGCTTCTGCTAAGTCATTTTCACCAGGGTAATTGATAGTAGAATATCTCCAATCTATGATGTGTCTCTAAGAAAAGTTATTAATTTTGGTTCTCTTGAATGTAGTATCACTATCAGATATAATTCGTTGAGGCACTCCGAACCAATATATGATATGGTTCCTAAAAAACTAGAGCACATGTTGACCTTTAACCTCTTTGAGCAGAATCACCTTCACCCATTTAGAAAAGTAGTCAGTAATAGCTAAGATGAACTGATGACCCTTGGAAGTAGGAGGATCAATCGGATCCACTATGCCGATACCCCAGCACTCGAATGGCCATGATGCCAATGTAGGATGTAGAATGTTGGGTGGTAGGTGTTGGACCACACCGTGTATTTGACATTGGTGTCATCGCCTAGCCATATCCATGTAATCTTTGATCATCGATGGTCAGTGGTATCCTAGTCTCTTGATCTTGGCTTTCATCTATAGATTGAACTAGTTGGCTCTACATAATCCTGAGTTTACCTCGATCATGATCTTACGGCCTTCACTCATGACTAAACAACTTAACCACATATGATCGAAAGATCACTGAATAAGACACCATCCACAAGAGCACAGAAAAAAGCACTCTACTTCATCTGATAGGCTTGGGACTTCTCTCGATGTAGTTTGCCTTTTATTTAGGTAATCCATGAATAGTTGCTTCCAATCTAACTCTTCATTCTTCTTGGCAATGGAAATCTCCCCTTCAAGAGAGTACTTTTTGATGAGTTCAATATCAATAAGGGATAAGACTTATCTATTTTCGACCATTATTGATATGGACTCATCCTATAGACACGCCCACTCCTTGGAAAGCTTGGATAAAGCATACGCTATGACATTCTCTCCTCGAAGAATCTTATAAATGGTAATCTCTAGAATTTGGGCCAACAACTCCATGGTGTACTTATTGTAGTGATGGATCTTGGGCTTTATAACCTTATAGGACCCAGCAATTTGGTTGATAACTAACTGAGAATCCTCAAAGATGTTGATATTCTGGATGCTTATAATAATGACTAACTCCAGACCAACAATCAGATCCTCATATTCAGCTTTATTGTCGGTCCAAGGATTGGACAGATGATATGAGAATCTCATCACATCGCGGTCCGAAGTAAAGAGAACTATTCCTACCCCTGCCTTTCTTGAAATAGTATATTATGGTTTCTCACCTCTTTGAGAGGAAGTTGCACCATCAAAGTACATCTCCCAGCGGTGAATGCTAGTATCTCCTAAGTTTATGATTTGTTCATCAGGGAGATCATCACTAAGTGGAGAGTCAACAGGAAGTGGGTGTGTTGCTAAGAAATCTACTAGCGCTTGTCCTTTCACCACACAGAGGGATACTATGGTAATGTCAAATTGCTAGAGGATCATGGACCGTCATGCTAACCGTCTAGATAGCATTAGTCGTGTCACTAGATATTGTAGTGGATTGATTTTAGAGATTAAGTTCCCCTTCTGAGGAAGCATGTAGTGTTGTAAATTTTGGGATGAAAAGATTAAAGCTAGACAATGCTTCTCAATGGGTGGATAATTAGCCTCTGTAGGGATTAGACAACGCCTGAGGTTGTAGAGTGCATTTTCCTTCCCTTCATCATTTCCTTGGGCCAACAAACCACCAAAGGAGTTGTCTAACGTAACAATGTAAAGTATGAGTGGCTTGCTAGGGATAGGGGCTGCTAGAACTAGCGATGACATCAGGTAATGCTTCATGTCTTCGAAGGTATGCTCACACTTGCCATCCCACTTGAACTTGGCATCCTTTTTGACAAGTGCTGAGAGTGACTAATATCTTCCCAATAGGTTGGATATAAAGTGTCTTAGATATGCCAACTGCCCTTGGAATGATCTGAGTTGAGTTAAACTTTTAGGGGGTGGCATTTTTAATATCACCTTGATCATCTCCAGATCGATATGAATTCCCTGGTGTTAGACAACAAACCTAAGGAATTTCCCTAAAGCTACTCTGAATGCACACTTCAGGGGATTCATTTTGAGGTTAAATTATCTTAACTGTTTGAAAACTACTCTCAAGTCAAAGAGATGGCCTTCCTTTTCTCTATTTTTGACCACAAGATCATTGACATAATACTCAACTTGATGATGAATGAATTCATCAAAGATTCGAGTCATAGCCTGTTGGTATGTAGCACCAGCATTTTTAAGGTTGAAGACATGACCTTATAGTAATAGATTCTGATCAGGGTTCTGAAAGTAGTGTTTCTTTCATCTTTAGGGGCCATCTTTATTTGGTTATATCTAGATAAGACATCCATGAAAGAGAAAATTGCATGAGATGAGGAAATGTCCACCATCAACTCTGAGATTGGTAATGGAAATTCATTTTTTGGACATGACTTATTTAAATCTCTAAAATTGACACATATGTGAATTTGGCCATTATTTTTCTTAATTTGGATTATGCTGGCTAACCAGGTAGGGTATTTTTCTTCTCAAATGAAGCCAGCATCAATCAGTTTCTTGACTTTAGAAATGACCTATTGTTCTATGTCTAATCTCATGCGTATAGGAGCTTGCTTGATAAGGTTAGCAGTAGGATCTATTGCTAGTTTATGGACCACTACGTTAGGAGCCAATCCAATAATCTCTTCATAACTCCATGAAAAGTAGTCCTTAAACTCAGTCAGTAGCTTAACTAAGTCATTGGTTTCAATTTCATTCAACCAAGAACTGATGTATGCTAGGCGTGGATCTTCTTAAGTTCCTAAGTTGATTTTCTTGAGCCCATTGATGGTTGAATTGATCTCTTCTTCAAACTCTGGTGGTGCATCTTTGACTTCAAAATCATCTGGATCATCTAAAGTTTCTAAGAATAGCTCCTCATATGAGTTAATGTGATTTGAAAAGAACCTATCAGATTTCAAATGATTAATGATGACTAAGAAGTAATCGTCATCATCGATTAGACCTACTATTCCAAATCTTAGTTAGAGTCTTGATTGAGAGTTTTTGCATTTATTCTTTCATATTCTTTCGAAGTAGTCTAACCTGTGCTTTGACCAAGAATATGGGATTAACCCTTTCTTTGTTAAATTATGAACACAAGAGAAGTACCAATCAAAAGGTAATTCTATTAAATATTTATATGAATCATCCTCAAATTCTACATCAATTTCTTAACTTAACGATGATGCTCCTAGAAAGAACCTCGAGTCTTCACACGTGGATGACTTAGGGGCTTCTTAACTACCAAACCCATAACTTTTGAGAGAAAGTGAGGTTAGAGCTATGGTTTCCAACTGATGCCTAATTACTTCACATATAGACTTGGATACACTTATGCTTTGCTTTGGAGCTTGATCTTCACCACTATCTGGCTCAAGTGTCACCTCCAAGGGAATCTACTACTAAGAAGAGTTGGCTGATGTGCTAACCATATAAGACTCATCCTATGAACTAGATTCTAATCTATATGTGTAGCAGGTCTACTCCTGGTAGCTGGGACATATCTTCTATTGGGTGGCCAATAAAGAGGTTTTCCACCCCTAGGACTACCTCCGAACTAGCCTCTTCCTCTGCCTGGTGGAGGTCAGGTCGTCCTACCCATATGTTCGAATGGAGTAACAAAATGTGGTTGGAATCTAATGTCATGCTCCACTTCCTCCTCCAAGTCTATTTTCGCACACTTTTATATTTTTTTCATTTTCTCTTTTCTTTTTCTATTTCTTTTTCTCTTACTTTTTCTTTTTCTTCTATTTTTTTAACTTTGGCCAAGTTCACGACAATAGACTTGTTGATTTTGAGGAAGGCAGTAAGCCACATCCTCATATATGTCGACCTCATGAATTATAAATATTTTTAGGGAGGTAGTAAGCTGCATCCTTTGACATAGTAGACGATCCCACCTCTCATAAACTTCATACAATGATATAGAGAGGATGGAACTATGTTGTTCTCATGTATTCATAGTCTCCCAAGAAAAGCGTTGAAAGATGTATCCGAGTCTATAATGTTAAACTTGGCTTCAGTCTTTCAATCATCTACTTACAAGGGCAACACTATGGAGCCTAAGGCCTGTTGACCTCACTTTTGTAGTGCGGATTCAATCTTCCCATCATAGACTTTGGAGTCTTCTAAACACTAAGATTTTCCTAGTCATAAGACACTTCTAACAATTAGGAAAACACTTAACCTAAGCCTGATGAATTAGAAGGGTTAACCATAAAATTAGGTTATCCCTTAGGTATAGGATAATTCACCTACCCTACAACCCAATTCCAATCCATGTTCACCTTATCAAATCAAACCTCAAGTTTTGTTCAAACATCAAATTCCAATCCAAATCCAAACCCAAATTCCAAAACCAAATTATTGAAGCCCATGATCAAATCCAAACTTGAAACCCTTCCTAAGCCATATGACCTATCCCATGGACTTAGACAAATCTTAATCCAAATCTTAATCCAAATCAAACCAAAATCAATTGATTTTCTCATAATAAATTTATATCTTCAATCATCTTCCTAAATATAAATCAAATCTACATTCAAAAGATCAAAATTAAATCAAACTAAATCTAATTAAATCAAACCCTTTCCTAAGCCATATAACCTATCCCATGGACTTAGCCAAATAATAATCCAAATCAAGTCAAACTCAATTGAGTTTCTCATAAATCAATCATATTTTCAATCATCTTCACAAATTAAAAAAATACATTTAAATCATTAAAACTAAATCAAACCAAATCAAAATCCAAACCTACGCCACATGACCCAACTCCGTGGACTTTGCTAAATTTCTTCATTCCAAAACCCAAATTTAATTGATTTTCTCCTGAATCAATCATACCTTCAATCATATTCACAAATATAAATGAAATCTACAATCATAAAGCCAAACCAAAATTAACCCAAGTCAAACCCAACTTAACCCTTTTGACTTGACACGTTCAAATGAACTAAAATCCATTTGAACCCAAGACAATTGCAATTAAATTTATATATCAATCTTAAATGCATATAAAAAGTCAACTAAATCAAACTCAACCGAAAATCAAACCAACAAAACCTAATTGGTCCACTTGACCCAAAGTGGCTAATTTGACCTATTTGAGCCAAGTTCTAATCCTACCCAAATTGGATTGAACAACGCTCATCAGAACCTATCATCATGATTGTTGATCACCCTTGGTTGATCAATTATCACAAATTGGGTCAAACCAAGTCAACTTGGCCATTTGACCAAGTCAACCCCTTAACCTATATGAACCCAAACTAGCCAAATTACAACCTAAGCCAAATCCCTTGAAACAAATGATTCATACCAAATCAAAATCAATATTTGAATATGACTCGACCTTCAATTAAGTCAAACCAAACCCAATTGACCCTCTTGACCCAAGTTGACCCAAATTGACCTAAAAGGCCAAAATGGGTCAAATCAAAATATAAACCAAATTGATAGAAACTAATGGCTCATGTTCATTCCAAATTAAATGTTGAACTTGAGCAAAGCCATGATTGGGACCAATTGAACCCGATTAACCTACTTAGCCCAAATTGACCTAAAGGTTCAAGTTGGCCTAAATCAAAACTAAATCAAAATTAATTAAAACCAAAGCATATAATCATCTTCAATTGGTCAACTAAACCCAAACCAACACCCAACACAAGCTAATTTGGCAAATTTGGTCAAATTGGACAACTTAAACCATTTAACCCTAATGAATTCAAATAAGCCAAAATCAAATCTAAGTCAAACTAAACCAAACCAATTGAACCAAACATGCCAAATGATCATATGAACTTGGCCCAACCTTTGGTTTGATCCAATTTGGCCAATTAGTCAACTTGACCCAACCTAATCCAATGTGACCTAAATGAGTCAAATTGAGCCAAACCTAACCAAATCAACTCTAATTAACTTGAAATTTGGGCGAACCCTCTTTTAGCTCATTTCAAATTTTCCCAAATCAAATCTAATGCCAAACGATCATTCTACCCTTGGGTCAAGGGAATCACATGAGACAAATCACCCATGTAAGTGGTCATTTTCATTCTTTGGCCACTTGGTACTCTCTCACTAGTCCAACTAGGCACATAAGACACTACCTAACCTGACCCAAGGGTGGTTGGGTTGGCCATGACCCATGGGAAGTGAAATCAACTCACCCTCCCCATTGGAGCATTTGAAACCCATAGGACACCCATGATTCCTCATTGGTAGCCACCTCCACACCTTCAACCAACCAATTTGAGCCAACTCATCTCCTCTCTACCACTCATGACTCCCTAAGAAGGCTAGACGGCCACTAAAAGCCAAACTTGATCCCACCATCCGATCAAGATGAAGGGGGGGTATACACCCCCTTGTTTCCACTCAAACACACACAATAATCATTCTTCAGAGCCCTAGCTACCCAAGATGAGCTGCTAGAGCCATTCCCTAAGCTTTCAAGCTCGTTCCTCGATCAAAAAATACCATTCCCGTCTGTCACAAAATAGAACACTCCCATTTCTGACTTAAGTTCCTCATTTCTCCATCAAACTCAAATTAACATTGCACGCACCTTCCTTAGGCCTCGTCCAACAAGAATGAATCATCTCCCAAGCTTCCCAAGCACCTGTGGTGGGACTTGAATCAAAGCCGAGCTCTAAATCATCAGTTTGTGGCCTTCCGAGAGAACGTCAAGGAATTGATCTAATTGCTGCTCAACAAGGCTTCATCTCCACTAGATTAAGCTTTCTCAATCATTCAAGCCATTAGTCTTGAGCTTCGACGAGGTATTCTTTTGAAGAAAACTTGCAACTTTAGTGATCTTGGTCATTGGATCCCCTTTGATCGATGTCATGAAGGTGTAGGATCCTTTTGGAGTTGATCTGAGCTCAGGTAAGCTCAGATCAAGTGAGAATTGGCAAACGGATTTTATTCTCCCTCACTTGTGTGATGTTAGATCACGCACCATCTGTTCTGCGTGATTGGAGCGGATTGCCGTGATTAGATCTGCTAGATCGATCTGATTTAATCTTATTAAATTGTGGGATTAATCATAGCTATCTGATCTAAGATCGAATGGCAGACAAGAAAGCATGTCTGCCGCCACCATGAAGGCACTGAGTCAGATAAGTTTTAAGTAGCTAATCTCGCGGTGCCACGTGGAAAGCTTCGCCACATCAGCGCACCACGTGGCGCCAATAGGAATGGGCTTTCATTAGGCTTAATTAATCATTTTTAATGGCTAAAACTTCTAAAAATCATAAAAAAATCATAGGGAAATAAAAAAAACTTCAATTAATTACTCATTTTAAAGGAATTTTAGAGGAGAAATTATTAAAAAAGATCTTAACTAATTTTGAACACTAATTAATGTATAATTAAGTTTTAATTACAAAATATATTATCTTAATTACTCATTCATTATTTGAGCAATTACTCCCAAATTTTGTGGGTTAATTTAAAGGGATGACCTCTACCTCCCATGATTTTCTTAGGATTTATTGCTCACTTAATTAGGAAAATTGACTAATTAAAGCTTAACTTCTCTTTTAAATTATTTAATGATTAATTAATCCAATGAAAAGTATCAAATTGGTTAATTAAGTTTATTAATCATTGTTCAACAGTAAGTGAACTAAGGAATAGGGTTGGGACCCCTTTCCTTAAGTTCATTTCACTCTATGTTAAAATGAAATTAATTAAGATTTAACTAATTAATTAAATCACTTAATCAAATTGAAATCAAAATAACATCAGACCATAATTAATTAAATCATGGGGTAGATCTTTAGGTGTTTAATAACTTAAAGCACTTTAATGAAATTATGGTTAGTCCACTTGTGTATAAGATTGAATGGTAATGGGTATATAGTCTGGACATCCCGGGAACATGAGGTTTATCTAGCCCCAAGGAGGTCATTAAATTACCTCAATTCCCTAGTTTGTTACTTGGTTGATGAAATCGAAAAGAAGAAATGTTGAATCTGAATTTGTTCTTTGTTAAAAATTTTAAAAAAAAAATCCTAAAACCATAAACTAAAACCTGAACCCTAAACTTAAAACTTAAACCCTAAACCATAAATCCTAAATCCTAAAACCCTAAACGCCAAACCATAAACCCTAAAACCTACAACCCTAAATCCTAAACCCTAAACACCAAACCTTAAACCCTAAACCCTAAAAACTTTAAAACCTAAACCTAAACTAAATAAAACCTAAAAATAAAAAATCCTAAAATTAAAAAAAATAAAATAAATAAAAACCTAAATTAAAACATAAACCTAAACCTATAAATAAAATTAAATAAAAAATAAAAAGTAAAATAAAATAAAATAAATAAAAACCTAAACTAAATTAAAAAATAAAATAAACCTAAAAATAGAAACCCTAAATAAAATAAATACTAAATGTAAAATAAAAAAATAAACCTAAAATAAAATTAAATAAAAAATAAATAAAAACCTAAACCAAAAAAATAAATCTAAAAATAAATAAAAAATAAAACCTAAACCCTAATTAGAGAAAAACCCTAAACCTAAAATAAACAAAATAAACATAAACATATCCTAAACTAAAATAAACTAAACTAAAATAAATAAAACCTAAACCTAATCCTAAAAAAAACTAAACCTAAACCCTAAACTAAATTAAATAAAATAAACTAAAAATAAACCTAAACCTAAACTAAAAAAAAAACCTAAATTAAAAACCAAAAACCTAAGCCTTATAAAAAATAAAATAAGCACCTCGACCTAAACCAAATAAAAAACCTAAACCTATAAAATAAAATAAACATAAAACTAAACAAAAAATAAACATAAACCTAAACCTAAACCTAAACCTAAACCTAAAAAATAAACTAAAATAATAAACCTAAACTAAAATAAATAAACCAAACTAAATAAAAATAAAATATAAACTTAAACAAAAATAAAAAAAATAAAATAAACTAAAATAAATTATAAATAAACTATATAAACTAATAAACTTAAACCTATCGATTTACTTAATTTATAAAAAAAATCCTAAACCCTAAACCCTAAAACAAACCCAACACATTATACCCTAAACCTACTACTTAAAGCCTACAACCCTAAAATCCTAAACCCTAAACCCTAAACTAACCCTAAAGCCTAAACCCTAAACCCTAAACCCTAAACCCTAAACCTTAAACACTAAATCCTAAACCATAAACCCTATCTCGAACCCTAAACCCTAAACCCTATGCCCTAAAACTTTAAACCCTAAACCCTAAACTAACGCTAAACCATAAACCCTAAACATAAAAACCCTAAACCCTAAAGCCTAATCCCTAAACCCTAAACCTTATACCTTTAACTAACCCTAAACCCAAAGCTAGCCCTAATGCCTACAACCTAAACACTAAACCCTAAACACTAAAAATCCCAAACCCTAAAGCCTGAACACTAAATCCTAAACCTACAAAAATAAAATAAAAACTAAACGTAAACCTAAAAATTAAAAATAAAACCTAAACCTAAAAAATAGAATAAAAATAAAACTCAGCCAAAAAATAAACCTAAACCTAAACAAAACCTAAAAAATATACTAAAATAAAAAACTTAAACAAAAATAATAAACCTAAAATAAATAAACTAAACTAAGTAAAAATAAAAAATAAACATAAATAAGAATAAAAAATAAACCCTAAACCTTAACACTAAACCCTATACCCTAAAAACATAAACCCTAAAACCATAAACCCAAAACCCTAAACCCTAAACCCTAACCCTAAAGCCTAAACCCTAAACCATAAACCTTATACCAAAACTTAACGTAACTAAATAAATTAAGAAATAAACGTAAACTCTAATACCTAATAAACTTAAACCTAAACCGTAAGAATGGGCAGAACCTTGATGGCAAGAACATCATTGTCAACCAGGTTCAGTCTAGATCTGGCGGTGGAGGTGAAGGCAAAGGCAAAGGTTATCATAGTCGTGGTGGGGGATTTGGAGGTGTTGGTGGATATGGAGGTGGTTGTCAAAGTAGCTCTGGTTATGGAGGCGGGAGGAGTGATGGACGATCGGTGGATATGATGGTGGATCCCGCTACTCAAGAGGTTGGGGTGGTTCTGATGGGAACTGGAGAAATTGAAGATCGGTTGAACCGATCTACTGCTTATGGAATTGTCTTTACATTAGAGAATGTTCTAGTTATCTATGGTTTTTGATTTGCTCTATGCGTGCTCATTTTTTATCTATGTCATCGCTTGTGTCTTAGAAAACTTGGTGTGTTACATGGTTGATGAAATCGAAAAGAAGAAATGATGAATCCAAATAGGTTCTCAATTAAAAAAAAATCCAAAACCTGTAAACCCTAAACTAGAACCTAAACCTTAAACCTAAAACCTAAATCATAATCCCAAAACCCTAAACCCTAAACCTGAAACCCTAAATCCTAAAACTAAAACCTTAAACCCAAAACCCTAAACCCTAAACCCTAAGCCCTAAAGCCTAAAGCCTAAAGCCTAAACCCCAAACCCTTAAACCTAAACCATAAATGCTCAACTAACCCTAAACCCTAAACCCTAAACTCTAAACCCTAAAAAGCTAAATACTTATACCTAAAATAAATAAAACTTAGAAATAAAATAAATAAGAAAACTTAAATAAAAAAAACAAAATAAAATTAAAATAAATAAGAACCTGAACTAAAGTAAAAAATAAAATATACCTAAAAATAAAAATCCTAAATATAATGAAAATAAAATAAACCTAAAATGAAGTAAAATTAAAACTAATAAAAACCAAAACCTAAAAGATAAACCTACAAATAAATGAAAAATAAAACCTGAACCCTAATCTAAAAAAAAACTAAACTTAAAATAAACAAAATAAAATAAACATAAACTTGAACTAAAATAAACTAAACTAAAATAATTAAAACCTAAACCTAAGCCTATAAAAAAGTGAAACCTAAACCTTAAACTACATATAATAAAATAAACAAAAAATAAACCAAAACCTAAAGTAAAAAAAACTTAAATTTAAACCTAAAATAAAAACCTAAAAAAATAAAATAAAAACCTAAACCTAAACATAAAAATAAAATTAAAAAAACCTAAACCTAAAAAAAATTAAATTAAATTAAACAAAAAAATAAAAATTAACTTAAACCTAAACCAAAAATATAAACTAAAATAAAAAACCTAAACTAAAAAAATAAACCTAAAATAAATAAACTAAACTAAATAACAATAAATAAGAAATCTATATAAAAATTAAAAATAGACTAAAATCCATAAAAAAATAAACTAAATAAACTAAACAAACCCCTAAACCTGAAACCTGAAACCCTAAATCCTAAACGCTAAACCCTAAACCCTAAACCTACAACCCTAAACCTTAAACCCTAAACCCTAAAAAACCCTAACCAATAAATTAATCATAAACCCTAAACACTAAACCCTAAACCATAAACCCTAATCCCTAAACCCTAAACCCTAAACCCTAACCCTAACCCAAACCTTAAACCCTAAGTTATAAACCCTAAACTGGCCCTAAACCCTAAGCCAACCCTAAACCCTAATCTCTAATCCCTGAAAACCCTGAACCCTAAACCTGAAACACTAAACCTTAAACCCTAAACTAAGCCCTAATCACTAAACCCTAAAATCCTAAACCCTAAACCCTAAACTCTAAACCTTAAACCCTAAACCTCAAAAGCCTAAACCTAAAAATAAAATAAATAATAAAACTAAACCTAAATAAAATAAAATAATAAAATAAAATAAAGACATAAACTAAAAACTAAACCTAAACCTAAACCTAAAAATAAAATAAAATAAACTAATAAAAATAAACCAAAATAAAAAAACCTAAACTAAATAAAAAAACTAAATAAAACTAAACATAAAATAAAAATAAAAGTAACCCAAAATAAAAAAAAAACTAAATAAAAACCTAAGCCTAAAAAATAAATCTTAAATTAAAGCATATAAATAAATAAAAAATTAAACCTAAACCCTAAACTAAAAAAGAACCTTAACCTAAAGTAAAAATAATAGAAACAAAATAAAATAAACTAAAATAAACTAAACTATAATAAATAAAACCCAAACCTAAACTTAAACCTAAAAGTAAAATAAATAAAATTAAAAAAAGTAAAAATAAATCAAAAAATAAAATCTAAAAATAAACCTAAAATAAAAACCTAAAACCTAATCCTAAAAAATTAAAATTAATATCTAAACCTAAACATCAAAAATAAACTAAAAGAAGAAACCTAAACTAAAATAAGTAAGCCTAAAATAAAAAAACTAAACTAAGTAAAAATAAGAAATAAACCAAAATAAAAATAAAGAAATAAAATTATCTAAAAATAATAAAAAATAAACCTTATTTAAGAAATAAACCTTAAAGTAAACAAAAACCTACCCATTTACTTAATTTAAAAAAAACCATAAACCCTTAATCCTAAACCCTAAACCAATAAAAAATCCTAAACCTTAGACCCTAAGCCCTAACCCTAAACCCTAAACCCTAAAAGAAAATTCCCAAAAATCCTAAACCCTAAACTCTAAAACCTAACCCTAAACCTTAAACCCTAAACCCTAAACCCTTACAATAAACTTAAAGTAACTAAATAAATTAGAAAATAAACCTAAACCCTAAAACATAATAAGCCTAAACCTAAACCTAAACCCTAAGAATGGGCAAAACCTTGATGGTAGGAACATCACTGTCATCCAGGCTCAGTCTAGATCTACGATAGAGGTGAACGTTGAGGCGGCAATTATCTTAGTGGTGGTGGGGGATCTATAGGTGCTGGTGGATATGGAGGTTGTCATCAGAGTAGTAGTGGATATGTAAGCGGGAGGATTGGCAAAGCATACAGCTGTGGTGGTGGCGGACAAAAAGATCAGGGATATGATGGTATATCCCGCTACTCGAGAGGCCGAGGTGGTTCTGATGGGAACTAGAGAAACTAAAGAATGATCGATCTGAACTCCTAATTATAGAAATGTGTCTTTATAGTAGAGACAGTTCTCGTTATCTAGGGTTTTTAATTTTCTCTTTGTGTGCTTATTTTTGATCTATATCATCG
Source organism: Cymbidium sinense (assembly GCA_021442155.1). Taxonomy (NCBI): domain Eukaryota; kingdom Viridiplantae; phylum Streptophyta; class Magnoliopsida; order Asparagales; family Orchidaceae; genus Cymbidium; species Cymbidium sinense. The sequence goes on along the minus strand of CM038229.1, from coordinate 64,460,095 downwards.
CTTGTGTCTTAGAAAACTTAGTGTGCTAATTGGATGATGAAATCAAAATGACAAAATGTTGAATATGAATTTGTTCTATGTCAAAAATAAAAAATAAAAAACCAAAAACCCTAAACCCTAAACTAAAATTTCAACCCTAAACCTAAGACCGAAACCCTAAACCCTAACAACCCTAAAACTTAAACCCTGAACCCTAAACCCTAACCCATAAACCCTAAACCTTCAACCGTAAACCCTAAACCCTAAACTCTAACCCTTACCCTAAACCCAAAACCCAAAACTCTAAACCCAAACCATAAAACCCTAATGGTTAAACCCTAAACTAACCCTAAACCCTAAACACTAAACCTTAAAATCCTAAACCCTAAAGCCTAAAGCCTAAACCCTAAACTAACCCTAAACCCTAAGCTAAAAAAAATGTAAACCAAAAATAAACCCAAACCTAAACTAAAATAAATAAAACCTAAACTTAAACCTAAAAAAAACTAAACCTAAACCCTAAACTAAATAAGATAAAATAAACTAAAAAAAGCTATAAAATAAACCTAAAATAAAAACCTAAAACCTAAACCTAAAAATAAAAATAAAAACCTAAACCTAAACCTAAAAATAAAAATTAAAACATAAACCTAAAAAATAAAATAAAAAACTAAATAAAAAATAAATATAAACCTAAACCTAAACCTAAAAAAATAAAAAATAAAAAACCTAAATCAAAATAAATAAACCTAAATAAAAATAAAAAATAAAATAAACTAAATAAATAATAAATAAACTAAATAAACCTAAACCTACTAGTTTACTAAGTTTAAAAAAAACACATAAACCCTAAACCCTAAAGCCTAAACCCTAAGCCCTAAATCCTAAATGCTAAACCCTAAACCCAAAACATTAAAACTAACCCTAAACCCTAAACCTACAATCCTAAACCCTAAACCCTAAATCCTAAACCCTAAACCCTAACCTTAACCCTAAACTGTAAACCCTAAACCCTAAAACCTAAAACCCTAAACTAACCATAAACCCTAAACCCTAAAAATCTTAAACCCTAAACCCTAAACCCTAAATTGTACACTAATCCTAACCTCTAAGCAAAACCTAAACCCTAAACCCTAAACACTAAACCCTAAACTCTAAACCCTACCCTTAAACCTTAAACCCTAAAATCATAAACCATAAAACCCTAAACATTAAACCCTAAACCCTGAACCTTAAACCCTAAAAACTGAAAAATCTAATACAAAACTAAATTAAACTTTAAAAAAAATATTGAAACCTACATAAAATAAAAATTTATAATAAAATAAAATTCTAAACTAAAATAAAATATAAAATGAACTTTAGAATAAGAAACCTAAATAAAATAAAAACTAAACATAATATAAAAATAAAATAAACCTAAAATAAAATAATAGAAAAACTAAATCAAAACCTAAACCCAAAAAAGAAACTTTAAAATAAAACCTAAAAATCAATAAAAAGTAAAACCTAAACCCTAAAATAAAAAAATAATAAAGAAAATAAAATAAATGTAAACATAAACTAAATTAAACAAAACTAAAATAAATAAAACATAAACCTAAACCAAAACCTAAACTAAATAAAATAAAATAAGCTAAAAATAAACCTAAACCTAAACTAAAAAATAAAACCTAAAAATAAACCTAAAATATAAACCTAAACCTAAACCTAAAAATTAAAATTAAAATAAAAGTCAACTAAAAATAAACCTAAACCTAAAAAATAAACTAAAATAAAAAACTTAAATAAAAAAAATAAACAAAATTAAATATAAATAAAAATTAAACCTAAATAAAAATAAAAAATAAAATAAACTCAAATAAATAAAAAATAAATTAAATAAACCTAAGCCTACCAGTTTACATAATTTAAAAAAATCCTAAACCATAAATCCTAAACTCTAAACCCTAAACCCTAATCCTTAAAATTAACCCTAAACCCTAAACCCTAAACCCTAAACCTATAACCCTAAACCCTAAACACTAATCCGTAAAACCCTAAACCCTAAACTCTAAACCTTAAACCCTAAACCTTAAACCCTAAACCCTAAACCATAAACCCTGAACCCTAAAGCGTAAATCCTAAAACCATAAACCCTAAACCCTAAAACCTACAATCGTAAACCCTAAACCCTAAACCCTAAACTAACTCTAAACCTTAAGAATGGGCAGAACATTGATGGAAGGAACACCACCGTCAACTAGGCTCAGTCTAGATCTGGTGGTGGAGGTGAAAGCATAGGCGGTGATTATCGTAGTGATGGTTGGGGATCTAGAGGTGCTGGTGGATATGGAGGTGGTGGTCGAAGAAGTGGTGATTTTGGAGGTGAGAGGAGCGACAGAGGTTACAGCCGTGGTGGTGATAAAGGGAGAGATTGAGGATATGATGGTGGATCGAATTACTTGAGAGGCCGGGGTGGTTCTAATGGTAACTGGAGAAACTAAAGAATGACCAATCGAATCAGCTGCTTATGGAATTATGTCTTTATAGTAGAGATAATTCTACTTAACTAGGGTTTTTCATTTTCTCTATGGGTGATCATTTTTTATCTATGTCTTCGCTTGTGTCTTAGAAAACTTGGGGTGCCACTTGGTTGATGAAATTGAAAAGAAGAAATATTGAATCTAAATTTGTTCTCTATTAAAAAAAATACCTTAAACACAAAACCCTAAACTTTAAACTAAAACTTAAACAATAAACCTAAAACCTAAACCTTAAACCTAAAATGCTAAACCCTAGAAACCCTAAACCCTAAACACTAAACACTAAACCATAAACCCTAAACCCTAAACCCTAATCCTTAAACCCTAAACTCTAAACCCTAAGAACCTAAACCCTAAACCCTAAATCCTAAAACCTACACCCCTAAACTCTAAACCCTAAACCCTAAAACCTAAAACCCTAAACCCTAAAACCTAAAACCCTAAACCCTAAACTCTAAACCCCAAACCCTAAACCCTATACCCTAAACACTAAATGCTAAACTAACCCTAAATCCTAAATTAACTCTAAACTCTAAACCCTAAACTAACCCTAAATCCTATCATTAAACCCTAAGCCCTAAACCTTGAATAAAGATGTCATTAGGAGTAGATCTAAAGAATGACCTAATTCTAACATAATTATGGTAGCTAAAGAAAATGTCTGCAAGAGACTTTCCCTTGACTTTTAAAGGTTTGAATACTCTAAACCCTAACCCTAAATCATATTAAAATACCATATATTATAGTATAATGTAGCATCAAATATTTGAGCATGCAGTGACGTGTTTTTAGATGTTATAAGATGTTTTGAAATCTTTCAGTATATTATGATATTATGCCCAATAGTCTATATTAACATAAATCATAAAAATATTGATTTAATAAATCACATGATGAAATTTAATAAATTTGAAGTGGGAATTAGGTTGTTGTACCAAAGGTGTGCTACTCTACTTGTAGTCTAAAAGGTAAGATTTTATGTTTGTAATAACTATTATATGTTGTAGCATAGTATAGCATCATATATCATAATATATGATTCTGCGCATTTTAAATTGGTTTAGTATTTTACAATCATACAGTCAAGCCTACAGTAGCATTATTTATAAAAATGTTGATTTAGACCTTAAAATGGTGGAATTTGGCCAAGTTCATAATAGGTAGAGCATGGCATCATAATATATTATTTCAATTTAAAATATGTAAGTGATACGGCTAAAATTTATAGTTTTTTTATTATTTAAACTAATTTTATGATTTTTTATCTTAAGCAATCCCTTGTGATGTGATATGCAATATAATATAATATAATATGTTATAGTGTATTATAATATAGGATGCCACAACATAGTGTAGCATCATGCATTACAACATACTATTGTGCATTACTACTTGTTTTTTAGCATATTTTTGTTTATTATAGTATGATGTAGTAGAGTTTGTGCTCATATAATTCAAAAAAATAATCGATTTATAGTGATGATGGAATTCTAAACTTAAGGTAAGGGAACATCATTGCTATATGTGTCATTTATAGCTAAAATATAATAAATAAAAACCTAAACTAAACTAAAAAACAAAAAACTTAAATAAAATAAAAACTAAACCTAAAATAAAAATAAAATAAACTTAAAAAAATCAAATAAAAACTAATTAAAAACCTAAACCTAAAAAATAAACAGAAAAATAGAACCTAAAAATAAATAAAAATCAAAACCAAAACCCTAAACTAAAAAAAAAACTTAACCTAAATTAAAAATAAAATAAACTTAAACCTAAACTAAAATAAACTAAACTAAGATAAATAAAACCTAAACCTAAACCTAAAATAAACTAAACCTAAACCTAAGCCTAAACCATAAATAAAAAAAGCAAAAAATAAACCTAAACCTAAATTGAAAAATAAAACCTAAAAATAAACCTAAAACCTAAAACTAAAAATGTAAAATAAAATAAAAACCTAAAACTAAACCTAAAAATTAAAAATAAATCCTAAACCTAAAAATTGAAACAAAAATAAAACTAATATAAAAAATAAACCTAAACCTAAACTTAAACCTAAACCTGAACCTAAAAATAAACTAAAATAAAAAACCTAAACTAAATTAAAATAAAAATAAGCCTAAATAAAAATAAAAAATAAAATAAAATAAAATAAATAAAAAAATAAACTACATATACTCAATAAACCTAAACCTATGAGTTTACTTCATCTTTAAAAATAAAAAAAATAAAAAAATAAAAAAAATATAATATAAAAAAATATTAAAAAAAACCCCAACCCTAAATCCTAAACCCTAAAACTTATCCTAAACACTAAATCCTGAACCCTAAACCTACAACCCTAAACCCTGAACTCTAAACCTACAACCCTAAACACTAAGACCTTAAAACCCTAAACCCTAAACCCTAAACCCTAAACTCTAAACCCTAAACCTTAAAACCCTAAACCCTAAACCCTAAGCCCTAAACCTTAAACCCTAAATCGTAAAACCTAGAACCATAAATCCTAAATCATAAAAACTTAAAAACCTAAACCTAAACAAAATAAAACCTAAAACTTAAAATAAATAAACAACCTAAATAAAAAAAAAGTAAAATAAAATAAAAATAAAGACTAAACTAAAATAAAATAAAAAACCTAAACAAAAAAAAAAATAAAATAAACCTAAAAATTAAAACCTAAATAAAATAAAACTAAAAAAAATAAAATAAAAAACCAAAATTTAAAATAAAACTAAAACCTAAATCTAAAATAAACCTAAATATAAATAAATGAAAAACTAAACACTTAAACCTAAAATAAACAAAATAAAATAAACATAAACTAAAATAAATAAAGCCTAAACCAAAACCTAAACCTAAAATAAAATAAACCTAAACCTTAAAGTAAATAAAATAAAATAAACTAAAAATAAACCTAAATTTAAACTAAATAGTAAAACCTAAAAATAAACCTAAACTAAAAACCTAAAACCTAAACCTAAAAAAAATAAAATAATAACCTAAACCGAAACCTAAAAATAAAAAATAAAACCTAAACCAAAAAAAATTTTAAAATAAAACTAAACTGAAAAAATATTCATAAACCAAAACCTAAACTAAAAAATAAACTAAAATAAAAAACCTAAACTAAAATAAATAAACCAAAAATAAATAAACTAAACTAATAAAAATAAAAAATAAAGTTAAATGAAAATAAAAAATAAAATATACTAAAATAAATAAAAAATAAACTAAAAAAACTAAAAAAAACTTAAACCTATCAGTTTACTTCATTAAGAAAAAAATCTTAAACCTTAAACCCTAAACCCTAACCTAAACCCTAAACTTAAACTAACCCTAAACCATAAACCCTAAACCTTAAACCCTAAACCCTAAACCCTAAACCCTAACCCTAACCCTCAACCCCAAACCCAAAATGCTAAACCCAAAAACCTTAAAAATAAAACCATAAACTAACTATAAGTTTTAAATCCTAAACCCTAAAAACCCTAAACCTTAAAGTATAAACCCTAAACACCAAACTAACCCTAAACCTGAACTAAACTCTAAACCCTAAATAAACCTAAACTCAAAACCAAAACCCTAAAGAAAACTAAACCTAAACTAAACCCAAACTCTTAAACCTAAACCTAAAACCTTAAACCTAAGCTAAACCCTAAACTAAAAGCTAAACCTAAACTAAATAAAAATTAATAATCAAATAAATAAAAAAACTAAAACCTAAATAAAAAATAAAATAAATAAAAACTTAATCTAAAACCTAAACCTAAACTTAAAAATAAAATAAAATAAAATAAAAAAATAAATTAAAATTAAAATAAATAAAAACCTAAACTATAAAAAATAAAATAAACATAAAAATAAAAAACCTAAATAAAATAAAAACTAAACGTAAAAAATAAAATAAAATAAACCTAAAATAAAATATAATAAAAATTAAATAAAAACTTGAACCTAATAAACAAACTTAAAAATAAATAAATAATAAAACCTTAATCCTAAACTAAAAAAAATCCTAAACCTAGAAAAATATATATATACAAAATAAAATAAACTTAAACCTAAACTAAAATAAAGTAAACTAAAATAAATAAAACCTAAACATAAACCAAAATAAACTAAACATAAACCTAAACCTAAACTAAATAAAATAAAATAAACTAAAAATAATCCTAAACCTAAACTAAAAAATAAAACCTAAAGTAAAGACCTAAAACCAAAACCTAAAAATATAAAAAAATAAAAACCTCAACCTAAACATAAAAATTAAAAATAAAACCTAAACTTAAAAAATAAAATAAAAATAAAACTAAAATAAAAAATAAGAATAAACCTAAACCTAAACCTAAAAAACAAACTAAAATAAAAAATATAAACTAAAATAAATAAACTTAAAATAAACAAACTAAACTAAATAAAAATATACTACATAAACTAAATAACCCAAAACCTGTCGATTTACTTAAATTTTAAATAAAAACCCTAAAAACCAAAACCTAAACACTAAAACAAATCCTAAATCCTAAACCCTATGCCTAAAAAACATTAAACCCTAAACCCTAAAACCTAAACCCTAAACTAACCCTAAACGCTAAACCATATTCTTTAATCCCTAAGCCCTAACCCTAATCTTATACCCTAAACCCTAAATTAACTCTAAATTAACCATAAACCCTAAAAAATTATCATATTAAAAATATGGATTTAAAAAAAATGTTAAACCCTAAACTAACCCTAAAACCTCAAAACCCTAAACCCTAAAGCATAAACACTAAACCCTAAACCCTAAACCCTAAATCTTAAAATCCTAAACCTTAAAACCCAAAGTGCTAAAAGCATAAACCCTAAAATACTAAACTCTGAACCTTAAACTCTAAATCCTAAAACCTAACCCTAAACCCCAAACCCTAAACCTATACCTAAAGTAACTAAATAAATTAAAAAAAAAGCTTAAAACCTAAAACCTAATAAATGAAACATCACCGTCAACCAGGCTCAGTATAGCTCAGGCGGTGGAGGTGAAGGTGGAGGCGACAGTTATCGTAGTGGTGGCTGGGGATCTGTAGGTGCTGGTGGATATGGAGGTGGTGGTTAGAGCAATTATGGTTATAAAGGGGGGAGGAGCGATGGAGGTTACAACCGCTATAGTGGCGGAGGGATAGATCAAGGATATGATAGTGGATCTTGGCACTTGAGAGGCTGAAGTGGTTCTAATGGGAACTGGAGAAATGAAAAGTAGGTCATTTTGATTTTCCCTATGCGTGCTCATTTTTTATCTATGTCGTCTCTTGTGTCTTAGAAAACTTGGTGTGCTACTTGGTTGATGAAATCAAATAGAAGAAATGTTGAATCTAAATTTATTCTCTGTTAAAAAGAATAAAAATCCTTAACCCTAAACTAAAACATGAACCCTAGACCTACAACCTAAACACTAAACCATAAACCCTAAACCCTAAACCCTAAACCATAAAAGCCCTAAACCATAAAACCCTAAACCCTAAACCCTAAAACCCTAAATCCTAAACCTTAAACTCTAAACGTTAAACCCTTAACTTAAAACATAAACCTAAAATAAACAAAATAAAATAAGGCTAAACCTAAACTAAAATAAACAAAACAAAAATAAATAAAACCTAAACCTAAACATAAAATAAACTAAACCTAAACCCTAAACTAAATAAAATATAATAAACTAAAAATAAACTTAAGCCTAAATTAAAAACTAAAACCTAAAAATAAACCTAAAATAAAAACCTAAAACCTAAACCTAAAAAAATAAAATAAAATTTTGAATCTAAACATAAAAATAAAAAATAAAACTTAAAGTTAAAAAATTAAATAAAAATAAAACTAAACTAAATAATAAACATAAACCTAAACTTATAAAATAAACTAAAATAAAAAACCTAAAATAAAATAAATAAACTTAAAATAAACAAACTAAACTAAATAAAAATAAACTTAATAAACTAAATAAACCTAAACCTACTGGTTTACTTAATTTAAAAAAAACCTTAAACCATAAACCCTAAACCCTAAATCCTAAACCCTAAAACTAACCCTAAACCCTAAACCTAAACCCTAAACCCTAAACACTAAACCCTAAACCTACAACCTTAAACTCTAAACCCAAAATCGTATACCCTAAACACTAAAAAACCCTAAACCCTAAACCCGACACCCTAACCATAACCTTAAACCCTAAAAACCATAAACCTTATAGCCTAAACCCTAAGCACCAAACTATCCACAAACCCTAGGTTAACCTTAAACCTTAAACCCTAAACCCTCAAAACCCTAAAGCCTAAAACCTAAACCCTAAACCTTAAACCCTAAACCCAAAAAACCTAAAAACCTAAACCTAAACTAAATAAACTTTAATAATAAAATAAATAAATAAAACCTGAACCTAGATAAAATAAAATAAAATAAAACCTAAACCTAAACCTAAAAATAAAATAAAATAAAAAATAAAAATAAATTAAATAAAAACCTAAACTAAACTAAAAAATAAAATAAACCTATGAATAAAAACATAAATAAAATAAAAGCTAAATGTAAAATAAAAATAAAAAACCTAAAATAAAATAAAATAAAAATTTAATAAAAACTTAAACCTAAAAAAATAATCCTAAAAAAATTAAAAAAATAAAACCTTATGCATAAACTAAAAAAAGCCTAAACCTAAATGAAAAAAAAATATATATATATATATATATATATATAACTAAGCCTAAACTAAAATAACTAAATTAAAATAAATAAAACCTAAACCCAAAAAAACCTAAACCTAAAAAACAAAATAAAAATAAAACTCACCTAAAAAATAAAATCATAAACCTAAATAAAAATAAAAATTAAAATAAACTAAAATAAATAAATAATAAGCTAAATAAACCTAAACCTGTCGACTTACTTAATTTTAAACAAAAAAAAACCCTAAACCCTAAACTCTAAACTAACCCTAAACCCTAAACCCTAATCCCTAAACCCTAAACCCTAACCCTAACCCTTAACCCTAAACCCTAAACCCTAAAACCCTAAATCCAAAACCCTAAACTAGCCCTAAAGCCTAAAAAGTCTAAACCCTAAAGCCTAAACCCTAAACCCCAAACAAACCCTAAACCCTAAACTAACCCTAAACCATCAAAACCCTAAACCCTAAAGCCCAAAAACTAAACCATAAACCTTGAACCCCAAACCCTAACCTTAAACCCTAAGCCTTTAAACTCGAAACCATAAACCCTAAACCCTAAAAATCTAAAAAGCTAAACCTAAACTAAATATAACCTAATAATCAAATAAATAAAAAAAACCTAGACATAAATAAAAAATAAAATAAAAAACTAAACTAAAAGCTAAACCAAAAACTAAAAATAAAATAAAATAAAAAATAAAATAAATTGAAATAAAAGAAATAAAAACTTAAACTAAACTAAAACCTAAAATAAACATAAGAATAAAAAATCTAAACAAATTAAAAGTAAACTTTAAATAAAAATAAAATAAACCTAAAATAAAATAAAAACAAAATAAAAACCTAAACCTAAAAAATATGACTAAAAATATAACCTAATAAAAAATAAAAAATTAAACCTAAACCATAAACTAAAAAAAACCTAAACATAAAATAAAAATAAAATAAACAAAATAAAATAAACCTAACTAAAATAAAGAAAACCTAAACCTAAACCTAAATTAAATTAAACCTAAACCTAAACCTAAATTAAATAAAATAAAATAAACAAAAAAATAAACCTAATGCTAAACTAAAAAGTGAAACAAAAAAAACCTAGAACCTAAACCTAAAAAAATAAAATAAAAACTAAACCCAAACCAAAAAATAAAAAATGAAACCTAAAAATTAAAAATAAAATAATAAAAAAACTCAACTAAGAAATAAACCTAAACTTAAAAAATAAACTAAAATAAAAAACCTAAACTAATATAAATAAACATAAAATAAATAAACTAAACTAAAAAAATAAAAAATAAACTAAATAAAAATAAAAAATAAAATAGACTGAAATAAATAAAAAATAAACTAAATAAACTAAATAAACCTAAACCTACTAGTTTACTTATTTAAAAAAAAACCCTAAATCCTAAATCCTAAACCCTAAACCCTAAACCCTAAAACTAACACTAAACCCTAAACCTTAAACCTACAGCCCTAAAATAAATAAAATAAAATAAACAAAAAATAAACATAAAGCTAAACTAAAAAGTGAAACAAAAAAACTAGAACCTAAACCTAAAAAAATAAAATAAAAACCTAAACCCAAACCAAAAAATAAAAAATGAAACCTAATAATTAAAAATAAAATAATAAAAAAAACTCAACTAAGAAATAAATCTAAACCTAAAAAATAAACTAAAATAAAATACCTAAACTAATATAAATAAACCTAAAATAAATAAACTAAATTAAAAAAATAAAAAATAAACTAAATAAAAATAAAAAATAAAATAGACTGAAATAAATAAAAAAATAAACTAAATAAACTAAATAAACTAAATAAACCTAAAATTACTAGTTTACTTATTTAAAAAAAAAACCCTAAATCCTAAATGCTAAACCCTAAAACTAACACTAAACCCTAAACCTTAAACCTACAGCCCTAAAGCTACAACCATAAACTCCAAGCCCTAAACCATAAAAACCTAAACCTTAAACCGTAAACCCTAAATCCAGAACATAAAACCCTAAAATCATAAACCCTAAGCCCTAAACCCTAAACCCTAAAACACTAATCCCTAAACCCTTGACCCTAAACCCTAAAACTTGCAACCCTAAACCTTAAACACCAAACCCTAAACCCAAAGAATTGGTAGAACCTTAATGGTAGGAACGTCACCGTCAACTAGGCTCTATCGAGATCTAGTGGTGGAGGCGATGGCAGAGTCAGGGGTTATCGTAGTGGTTGGAGTGGATTTAGAGGTGTTGGTGGATATGGAGGTGGTGGTTGGAGCAATGGTGTTTATGGAGGTGGGAGGAGCGATGGAGGTTACAATCGTGGTGGTGGCAAAGGGAGAGATCAGGGGTATGATGGTGGATCCTACTACACAAGTGGTGGGGTTGGCTCAGATGGGGACTAGAGAAACTGACGAACGGTCGATCTGATCTGCTGCTTATGGAACTTTATCTTTATAGTAGAAATTGTTCAACTTATGTAGGGTTTTTGATTTGCACTATAAGGGCTCATTTTTTATCTATGTTGCCACTTGTGTATTAGAAAACTTAGGGTGCTACTTGGTTGATGAAATTGAAAAGAAGAAATGTTGAATCTAAAATTGTTCTCTATTAAAAAAAACATTAAACCCTAAACTAAAACATAAATCCTAAACATAAAACCTAAACCCTAAACCCTAAACTCTAAACCTAAGCCCAAAACCCTAAACCCTAAACCATAAACCCTAAATAATTAAATCCCAAAATCCAAAGCTGAAATTAAATAAAACCTAAAAATCAAATAAATAAATAAACCTAAACCAAAATAAAATAACATAAAAACAAAAACTAAAACTTAAACCAAAACCTAAACTTAAACCTAAACCTAAAAAAGAAAATAAAATAAAAAATAAAAACTAAAATAAAATAAAATAAATAAAATCCTAAACTAGACTAAATAAATAAAAAAACTAAATAAAATAAAAACAAAACCTAAAATAAAATTAAAATAAACCTAAAATAAAATAAAATAAAAACTTAATAAAAACCTAAAGCTAAAAAATAAACCAAAAAATTAAAAAAAATTAAACCTAAACCCAAAATTAAAAAAAGAACCTAAACCTAAAATAAAAATAAAATAAGCAAAATAAAATAAGCCTAAACCTAAACTAAAATAAACTAAACTAAAATAAATAAAACATAAACCTAAACCAAAAATAATGTAAACCTAAACCAAAACCTTAAAAGAATAAAATAAAATAAACTAAAAATAAACCTAAACCTAAACTAGAAAAATAAAACTTAAAAATAAACCAAAACCTAGAAAAATAAAATAAAAACCTAAACTAAAACCTAAAATAAAAAATAAAATAAAACTCAATTAAAAATAAAGCTAAACTTAAAAAATAAACTAAAATAAAAAACCTAAACTAAAATAAATAAACTAAACTAAATAAAAATAAACCTAAATAAAAATAAAAAAAATAAACTCAAATAAATAAATAATAAACTATCGATTTACTTTTATTTTTTTAAAAAAAAACCCTAAACACTATATCGTAAACCATAAACTCCAAAACTAACCCTACATCTTAAACCCTAAACCTACAACCATAAACCTACAACCTTAAACCCTAAACCCTAAAACCTAAACCCTAAACCATAAACTATAAACGCTAAACCCTAAACCCTTTAACCTTAAATCCTAAACCCTAAACCCTAAACCCTAAACCCTAAAACCTACAACCATAAACCCTATGCCCTAAACCTTAAATGCTAAACCATAAACCTTAAACTAACCTTAAAGCCTAAACTGACCCTAAACCCTAAGAATGGATAGAAGCTTGATGGCAGGAACATCACCATCAACTATGCTAAAACTAGATCTGATGATGGAAATGAAGGCAGAGGCGGTGGTTATCACAGTGGTGGTGGGGGATCCAAAGGTGCTGGTGGATATGGAGGTGGTGGTTAGAGCAGTGGTGGTTATGGAGGGGGGCAGAGGGATGGAGGTTACAACCGTGGTGGTGGTGGAGAGAGAGATCAGGGATATAATGGTGGATCCTGATACTCGAGTGGCAGGAGTGGTTCTAATGAGTACTGGAGAAATTGATGAATGGTGGATCCAATATACTGCTTATGGAACTATGTCTTTACAATAAAGATCGTTCTACTTATCTAGGGTTTTTTATTTGCTCTATAGGTGCTCATTTTTTATCTATGTCATCGCTTATGTCTTAGAAAACTTGGGGTGCTACTTAGTTGATGAAATCAAAAGGAAGAATTATTGAATCTAAATTTATTCTCTATCATAAAAACTTTAAATTCTAAACCCTAAACCCTAAATCTTAAATCCTAAACTAAAACTTAAACTCTAAACCTAAAACCTAAACCCTAAACCCTAAACCCTAAAAACTCTAAACAATAAACACTAAACCATAAACCCTAAACCCTAAATCCTAAATCCTAAAACCATAAATCCTAAACCTTAAACCTTAAAACCATAAACCTTAAACCCTAAAACCTACAACCCTAAATCCTAAACCCTAAATCCTAAACCCCAAACCCTAAACCCTAAAATAACCCTAAAACCTAAACCCTAAACCCTTAACTAATCCTAAAGGCTAACTCTAAACCCTAAACCTTGAATAAAGATGTCATTAGGAGTAGAACTAAAGAATGACCTAATCCTAACATAGTTATGATAGCTAAAGAAAATGTCTTCAAGAGACTTTCCCTTGATTATTAAAGATTTGAATACCCTAAATGCTAACCTTATATCATATTATATTACAATATATTATAGTATAATGTAGCATCATATATTTGAGCATGTAGTGATGTATTTTTGGATGTTATAATATGTTTTGAAATGTTTTAGTATATTATGGTATTGTGCCCTTTAGTCTGTATTACTAAATCATAAAAAAATTGATTTAATAAATGAGATGATGAAATTTGTTAAATTTGAAGTGGGAATTATGTTGTAGTACCAAAGGTGTGCTACACCACTTGTAGTCTAAAAAATAAGATTTTATGTTCAAAATAAATATTATATGTTGTAGCGTAGTATAACATCATATATCATAATATATTGTTCTATGCATTTTAAATTCTTGTAGTATTTTACAATCATGCAGATGAGCCTGCTCTAGCATTATTTATAAAAATGTTAATTTAGACTTTTAAATGGTGGAATTTTGCCAAGTTCATAATAGGTAGAGCATGGCATCATAATATATTGTTTCAATTTAAAATATGTCAGTGATATGACTAAAATATATAGTTTTTTATTATTTAGACTAATTTTATGATTTTTTATCTTAAGCAATCCAATGTGATGTGATATGAAATATAATATAATATAATATAATATGTTATAGTGTATTATAATATAAGATTCCATAACATAGTGCAGCATCATGCATCATAGCATACTATTGTTTATTACTACTTGTTGTTTAGCATATTTTAGTTTGTTATAATATGATGTAGTAGAGTTTGTGCTGGTATAATTCATAAAAGTACTGATTTATAGGCTGATATGATAGGATTTGGCCAAATTTAAGACAAGCTTTAAGGAATATCATTGTGGGTGTGCTATGGTGTGTCATTTAATCAAAAGAATGAAATTTTGCATCCAAAATAAATGTTTATTTTTCAACCAAATTTTATAAATATTTTGTTTAAAGTGATTTGTTTTAAGGTGTAATGTAAGATAATATATTATATGAAAGCATATTAAAATTTAATTTACATAACAATATAACTTCACACACACACACACACACACACACACACACACACACACACACACACATATATATATATATATATATATATATATATATATATATATATATATATATATATATATATATATATATATATATATATATATATATATATATATATATGAATGTGGTGGTGTGTTACTAAATGTTATTGTACATTTAAGTGTGTTATACTTTTTTTATAATACATTAGGTCAAAACTCACAAAAATGTTAATTTGATGGTTGAGATGGATGAATTTGGCCAAATTCATACAAGAAGAAATACCAAAATTATGCTATTTTGTACCATTTCTAATAGAAAAATAATAATTTTACATCCAAAATGAACATTATTCATATTTTGAGAAAATTTTGTTATTTGTTCCTTTTAAGTGATTATAACAAGGTGTAATGTGAGACAATATATTATATTATAGAAATTATAATATAACATCATATATTATAATATAATATAGTGTGTTAATTCACATAGTAATATTTTTAGCATAATATTGTTTAGTCAGTTTGAGCTTGCACCATCACAAATCATAAAATGTTGATTACAATGTTAAGATGATGTAATTTGAATGAATACATGTAATTATTTTAGTTGAAGTATTAAAGGTGTGCATAAGAGAAGATATAAAATTTCATGAGAATTCCATGTCAAGGACATGGAGGGAGATCCGCTAGTGGATCACACATGCATTAGACATGACATGTGAGGGGTCTATGTCGAGGGCATAAAAGAAGAAAATTTGATGGCGATAAGGTTTGAATTTGATTTTATTATATGATTTATGGAAAGAAGATCCGCTAGAGATAAGAATCTATAATCAACCTGGGGTTAAGATCAAAACAACTTTAATTTACTTTGTTTTAATTGATGTGGAGGCATATCTACTAGACATATTGGCTCAAGTCTACTAGGGATGGTGTATATGAACCTTCCACTAGGGAAGCAGGTTCAGGCTATCTGCTGGGAATTAGGATTTGAGTTTGATTTCATAGATTTGTTTTGTGATGTATCCACTAGGAATAAAAGTTTGGTTGGATTTCTTTGATTTATGCTCTACTAGGGGAGTTGGTTTAATTTTTCTCTACTATAGAGGTTGGTTTTGAATTTGATTTGTTTGTTTGACTTGTTTATATATGATTTAGGGCTCAACTGGGGAAAAGGGTGTGATTTAACTCTGCTAGTGGATCACACATGCATTAGACATGACATGCGAGGGGTCTATGTTGAGGGCATAGAAGAAGAAAATTTGATGGCGATAAGGTTTGAATTTGATTTGATTATATGATTTGTGGAAAGAAGATCCATTGGAGATAAGAATCTATAATCAACCTGGGATTAAGATCAAAAAAACTTTAATTTGTTTTATTTTAATTGATGTGGAGGCATATCTGCCAGAGATATTGGCTGAGTCCATTGGGGATGGGGTATATGAACCTTCCACTAGGGAAGCAGGCTTGGGCTATCCGCTGGGGATTAGGATTTGAGTTTGATTTCATAGATTTGTTTTGGGATTTATTTGCTAGGAATAAGAGTTTGGTTGGATTTCATTGATTTATACTCTAGTGGGGGAGTTGGTTTAATTTTTCTTTACTGGAGAGGTTGGATTTGAATTTGATTTGTTTGTTTGACATTTTTATATATGATTTGGGGCACCACAATGAAAAATGGTGTGATTTATCTCCACTATGGAAAATCAGATTGGGATTAATTTAATCTGAGTTAAGGTTTAAACCCTATCATTGTGCGATGGACCCACTGAGAAGGGGCTATATTAGCCTTGACCTACCTTAGGTTTATAAATCCTAAGGGATAGTCTACTGGCTGCGGGGTAAAGCTAGCCAACCTAAGGGTTGCCTTTCGGTGTGCAACAGTTGTGCTAAGAAGAAGGTGTAGAAGACTTACATCTTCCAAAGCGAGGAACAACAGCAGGGGTGACCTGTTGGATGCACAACAAGTCAAACCTGACCTAGGGTGACTACTGAGTGAATGCTGCTTGGGACTTATGTCCACTCAAAAGTACTCAAGATTAATTTTATCTTAATTTTGTGTGACTTTATATTATTTTTTTAGCTCAGTTTGATTTCAAATTTATGGCATATCTCAAAAGTACTCAGTCAAATTTGATAGGTTTAATTTATGGAAAATGTCGACGTGCAATGGACCCACTGAGAAGGGGATATATCAGACTTGTCCTATCTTAGATTTATAAATCTAAAGAGATAGTCTACTAGTCATGTGGTAGAGCTAGCCAACCTAAGGGGTTGCCTTTCGATGTGCAATGGCTGTGCTTGGAAGAAGGGGTAGTAGATTTACATCTTCTAAAGTAGGGAACAACTGCTGGGGTGACCTGTTGGAAGCATAACAAATTCAACCGACTTAGGGGCGACTACTGAGTGAAGGTCATCGAGGACTTATATCAACTCAAGTGTAGTCAGCCAATTCCTATAGGGAGTTTTGCTGACACTGCCCTAAAGATAGGATGCTTGCTTAGGAAAAGGTACCGTTAGGGGTGTCCTCCTAATCCACAAGTGAATATATATTTTGTTTATATGCTTGTCCTAATGGTGTATGAGGGACTACACTAAGAAGGGACTATGTAGCCCTTGACATAACTCAAATTTACTGGACCAATGGAGAATCTGCACATCTACATGATAGATTCTCCAACCACAGGGGTGGTTACTATGAAAGGAGAACTGTCCAATTCGATAGTAACTCGGGTAGTATTTAAATGGGTTCCTAAAGGATGTGATCCAAATATAGTGCCCACAGGGGTGGTGCTACTAGGGACGTTATCTTGAGACCTGGAATCTATAGGTGTACGGTGGCTAACTCAAGGAGAAAGTGTACTAGACTTATATTTGCCATGAGAGGTGTATCCTAAGGTTTGAGAACCAAGCAACTTAAGGTGTATCCATTAGTATAGTGAGCACCAACCAACCTAAGGTGCCCGTCAGTGTGCAATGATCAATCTAGAAATAAAGCATGTATCCCTACAACTTTTCAAGTGAAATTGATCACTGTGATAGTCTGTCATCGACGGGATAGATACTATCTGACCTAGAGTGACTACTAAGTGGGGAGCCCTAAGGAAGGACTGGACCCAGACATGAAGTAGTCAGGAGGGATGGATCCACTAAGGCTTATCCAAAACCTCAAATATACTCAACCCAGTCAGTGTACGAAGGCTAATCTAAGAAGAAAGCATAGCAGACTCACATCCTCTTAAACGAAGCCAACATGAGGTAGCTTACCAACAATACATTAAGGCCTATCAAACTAACAAGATGCTCATCAGTGTGTAGTGGAAAAGTATAGAAGACTTACATCCTAAGCAAGAACACCACTGGGGTGACACACTAGCAGGGTAGCACGCCTGACTGAGCTTTTGAGTGAGTGGGGCATTATCTCAACTTAGAGTAGCCCAAGACAAAGGATATGTCTTTATTTTATATGATTGTGTGTAGTTTGTATTTGTGTTGTGTGTATGAAGGATAGGATGCCACTCGAGTTCCTTACACCTACCCTAAACACATCGGTGTAAATTTGCAAATAAGAATACTTTCAACATAAAAGAGATTGAATTCGAAATGGAATTTTCATTAATGATAATTACTTTCAAACATGATTTATAATATTCCATTAAGTAGAGCTTATTTATTGAAAGCATAGGGCGCTCTCCCTTATGATTAATAAGTTGATAAGATCCTCTTTGGTAGGCCTTCTCTATGACAAAAGGTCCTTCCCATGTGGGTTCAAACTTGCCTCCCATCTTACGACAGGCTACAATCAGTATCTTTAGAACTGAAATAAGCTCTCTTACTTGAAAATCTCTAGGACGGACCAACTTGTTGTGAGCTTGAATCATTTTAGCTTTGTACAGCGTGAGGTTTTTTCATGCTCATAGGCATATCTCCTCTAAACCGTCGAGCTCTTCTAACTACAACTTGGCGTTCTGCTCTATTGTGAGCTTTCTAGCCACAGCTATCCTTCATGATGGGAGTTGGACTTCTAATGGTAGAATGGCTTCAGACCTATACCCCAAAGAGATAAGAATAGACTGAGTTGGAGTTCTATATGTGGTGCGGTAGGCCCACAAGGCTTCAACTAACTACACATGCCACTATCACTTATTGTCGTCGAGGGTCTTCTTTAGTATTTAGATGAGTGTTTTGTTGAAGGCTTCTACAAAGCCATTTGCCTGCGGGTAGTTAATGGTAGAATATCTACAAACTATGTTGTGTCTCTGGGAAATGCTGTTGATCTCTGTGCTCTTGAATACAGTACTATTATCAGATATAACTCGCCGAGGTACTCCGAACCTATATATGATATGGTTCCTAAAAAATTGGAGCACATGTTAAGCTTTGACCTCTCTGAGTGGAATCACCTTCGCCCATTTGGATAAGTAGTCAGTTGCAGCTAAGATGAACCGATGACCCTTAGAAGAAGGAGGATCAATCGGACCCACTATGGTGGCACCCCAACACTCGAATGGCCATGAGGCCAATGAAAGATGTAGATTGTTGGGTGGTTGGTGTAGGGCCACACCGTTTATATGACATTAGTGGCATCACCTAGTCACATCCATGCAATCTTTGAACATCGATGGCCAATAGTATCCTAATCTTTAAATCTTAGTTGTCATCTTAGGACCAGATTGGTTAGCTCCACATAATCCTGAATGTACCTTGGTTATGATCTTATGAGCTTTGTGGTTGTCTAAATAACACAACCACATATGATCAGAAGACCGCTAGTATAAGACACAATCCATAAGAGCATAGGAAAGTGCTCTCTGTTTCATTTGATGGGTTTGAGACTTCTATTGAGGTAATTTGCCTTTATTTAGGTAATCCATCAATGGTTTCCTCCAATCTAACTGCTTATCCTTCT
Organism: Cymbidium sinense; assembly: GCA_021442155.1. Classification (NCBI taxonomy): domain Eukaryota; kingdom Viridiplantae; phylum Streptophyta; class Magnoliopsida; order Asparagales; family Orchidaceae; genus Cymbidium; species Cymbidium sinense. The sequence goes on along the minus strand of CM038229.1, from coordinate 64,440,224 downwards.
TGACAATGGCAACCTCCCCTTCAAGATAGTACTTTTCGATGAGTTCAATATCAATAAGAAATAAGACTTGTCTATTTTGGACCTTTATTGATATGGAATCATCCTCCGGACATACCAACTCCTTGGCAAGCTTGGCTAAAGCATACGCTACAATGTTCTCTCCTCGATGAATCTTATAAATGGTAACCTCTTGGATTTGGGCCAATAACCCCATGGTGTACTTATGGTAGTGATTGAGCTTGGACTTTATAACCTTATAGGACCCATCGATTTGGTTGATAACAAGCTGAGAATCCTTGAAGATGTTGATGTTTTGGATGCTTGGAGTAATGGCTAAAAATAAAATAAAATAAAAACAAAAATAAAATAAAATATAAACTAAATAAAAAACTTAACCTAAAAAATAAACCTAAAAATAAAACCTAAAAATAAATAAAAAACAAAACCTAAACCCTAAACTAAATAAAACCTAAACCTAAAATAATAATAAAATAAATAAAATAAAATAAACCTAGACCTAGACTAAAATAAAGTAAAACAAAATAAATAAAACTTAAAGCTAAAATAAACTAAACCTAAACCTAAACTTAAATTAAATAAAATAAAATAAACTAAAAATAAACCTAAACCTAAACTAAAAAATAAAACCTAAAAATAAACCTAAAATAAAATCCTCAAACCTAAACCTAAAAAAATAAAATAAAAACTTAAACTCAAACCTAAAAAAAAAAAAAAAAAAACTAAACCTAAAAAATAAAATAAAAATAAAACTCAACTAAAAAATAAACCTAAACCTAAAAATTAAACTAAAATAAAAAATCAAAACTAAAATAAATAAACCTAAAATAAATAAACTAAACTAAATAAAAATAAAAAGTAAACCTAAATTAATTAAAAATAAAATAAACTCAAATAAATAAAAAATAAACTAAAGAAACCAACATCAATGAGTTTACTTAATTAAAAAAAAATAGAAAACCCTAAATCCTAAACCCCAAACCCTAAACCTTAAACCCTAAACTTTAAAACTCTAAACTCTAAACCCTAAACACTAAACCCTAAACCCTAAACACTAGACCCTAAACCCTAAACCCTCAAACCCTAACCCTAAACCCTAAACCCTGAAACCCTAAACCCTATACCCTAAACCCTAAACATTAAAACCTACTACCCTAATCACTAAACCCCAAACCCTAAACTAACCCTAAACCCTAAACTCTAAATTAGCCCTTAACCCTAAACCCTAAACTAATCCTAAACCCTAAGAATGGGTAGAACCTTGACGACAGGAATATCAATGTCAACTAGGCTCAGTCTAGAATTGGTGGTGGAGGCAAAGGTAGATGTGGTAGTTATCTCAGTGGTGCTGGGAGATCTGGAGGTACTGGTGGATATGGAGGTGGTGGTCAGAGCAGTGGTGGTTATGGAGGCAGGAGGAGAGACGGAGGTTACAACCATGGTGGTGGCGTAGGGAGAGATTGAGGATATGATGGCAGATCCTGCTAATGGAGAGGCGGGAGTGGTTTTGATAAGAACTGGAGAAACTGAAGAACGACCAATCTGATTTGCTACTTATGATACTTGGTCTTTACAATAGAGACAATTTTCTTATCTAGTCATTTTTATTTGCTCTATGGCTACTTATTTTTTATCTATGTCATCGCTTGTGTCTTAGAAAACCTAGGGCGCTACTTGGTTGATGAAATCAAAAAGAAGAAATGTTAAATCTAAATTTATTCTCTATTAAAAAAAACTTTAAACCCGAAACTAAAACTTAAACCCTAAACTTAAACCCTAAACCCTAAACCCTAACCCTAAACCCTAAAACCCAAATCCTAAACCCTAAACCCTAAACCCTAAACTAGCCCTAAACCCTAAACACTAAACCCTAAAAAATTAAAAACCTAAACCTAAACTAAATAAAACTTAAAAGTAAAATAAATAAATAAACCTAAATAAAAATAAAATAAATAAAATAAAATAAAATAAAAACATAAACTAAAACCTAAACCTAAACCTAAACCAAAAAATAAAAAAATAAAAAAATAAAAATTAAACAAAAATAAAATAAATAAAAACCTAAACTAAACTAATAAAATAAAAAACCTAAATAAAATAAAAACTAAACCTAAAATAAAAAAGTACACCTAAAATAAAATAAAATATAAACTAATTAAAACCCTAAGACTAGAAAATATTTTAAAAATAAAACCTAAAAATAAATAAAAAATAAAACATAAACCCTAAACTAAAAAAAAAAGCCTAAACATAAAATAAAATATAAAATAAACAAAATAAAATTAACCTAAACCTAAACTAAGATAAACTAAACTAAAATAAATAAAACTTAAACCTAAAACTAAACTAAATAAATTAAAATAAAATAAAAATAGACTTATACCTAAACTAAAAATTAAAACCTAAAAATAAACCTAATATAAAATCTTAAAACCTAAACCTAAAAAAGTAAAGTAAAAACCTTAACCTAAACCTTAAAATAAAAAATAAATCTTAAACCTAAAAATAAATAAATAAATAAAACTCAACTAAAAACAAACCTAAACCTAGAAAATAAACTAAAATAAAAAACATAAACTAAACCTAAAATAAATAAATGAAACTAAATAAAAATAAAAAATAAACCTAAATAAAAATAAAAAAAATAAAATAAAGTTAAATAAGTATAAAATAAACCTAAATCTATCGCTTTACTTAAGTTTCTTTAAAAAAAACCCCAATTGAAAACCTTAAACCCTAAAACTGACTCTAAACAATAAATCTTAAACCCCTAAACCCAATAACCTAAGCCCTAAACCCTAAACCCTAAAACCTACAACCCTAAAACCTAAACCCCAAATCCTAAACCCTAAACTAACCTTATATCCTAAACCATAAACTAGCCCTAAACCCTAAATCCTAAAGTAACTCTAAACCCTAAAAATGGGTAGAACCTTGATGGTAGGAACATCACCGTCAACTAGGCTCAGCCTAGATCTAACAGTGAGACAAAGGTGGAGGTGGTGGTTATCTCAGTGGTGGTGGGGCATCTAGAGGTGCTGGTGGATTTGGAGGTGGTGGTTAGAGTAGTGGTGGTTATGGAGGCAGGAGGAGTGATGGAGGTCACAGCTGTGGTGGTGGTGGAGGGAGAGATTGAGGTTATGATGGCGGATCCCTCTACTTGAGATGCATGGGTGGTTCTGATGGGAACTAGAGAAACTGAAGAACGACTAATCTGATTTGCTACTTATGGAACTGTGTCTTTACATTTGAGTCAATTCTACTTAAATTGAAGAACTCCCTCTAGGAATTGCATGACTACACTTGAGTTGAGATAAGTCCCCAGGTTAGCACTCTCCCTATGGTCACCCTTAGGTCAGGTTCAATCTATTTTTCCACAAATAGGTTTCCCCAATAGTCATTTCTCTTTGGAATATGTAAGACTACTACGCATTCTTTCTAGCATGATAGTCACAAACTGACAGGCAGCATTAGGTTAGGTTGACATGTTACCTTGCTATTGTGTCACCCTAGTGGTCTCTTATTCAGGAAAGATGTGAGTCCCCATGTTTTCTTCCCTGAATTGGTCACTGTAAATCAAAAGGCACCTCTTTGGTTGGATAGTTCTCCCCTCAGCCAGAAAACTACTCCCTTTGGATCGATAAATCTGAAGTAGGTCAAGGCTGACATGGCCCCTACTCAGTGAAGTCCATCAAAAACTGATGGGACCCATCAAATATAATTAAAAATGAAATTAATATTGACTATATGTGAGATGATTTAAGTCCCCTAGTGGCATTCACTCAGTAGTTAGCCTAAGGTTGGGTTTGACCCATTGCCTCACCAACTGATCACCCCAGCGACTGATCCCTACTTTGCAGGATATAAGTCTACTATACTTTCTTCCTAGTATAACTGCTGCACACCAAAAGGCAACCTCTCTGGTTGGATAGCCTTACCATGTGGTTGGTAGACTACCCCTTTGGATTGGTAAATCTGAAGTAGGCCAAGGCCAACATGGCCCCTACTCAGTCTGGTCCATTCCAAATCCACGGTCCATCTCAAAAATTCAAAATTTAAAAATTTGAAACAAAATTAAACATCCTCCTTAGTGGAGCCAAATTAAATTATCAAATCAATCAACTTCTCCTTAGTGAGATGCAAATCCTTCCAATTTCCCCAGTGAAATCAATTAAATCCAACCCGAACTTGCTCCCTTAGTCGAAGGTTCACATCTTTTATCCCAGGTTGATTCTAAATTTTAATCCCCCAGCAGATTTCACAACTTCTCATCCCCCAGTAGATGACTTAAACCTGCTTCTCTAGTGAAAGGTTCATATACTCCATCCCTAATGGATTCCTCCTTTGCTCTCTTATATTTTTCAAATAAGTAGAGCTGCATTGTACTAAGGTTTTGATTCCTTTTGCACCGCAAGTTTAGGAGTATATTGTTTTTATTAGTACTTTTGATCGTTCCACATTATTGATCATCTCGATCAACCCCAATACATGTGGTGTACCTTGTCAATCACACCATACCTATTGGGCTCCCTTTGTTGACCTCACTTTTGGAGTGAGTTTCAACTTCTCCTTCGTAGACATATGGACTCCTCTAAACACTAAGAGTTCCTTAGTATTAAGACACTTCTAGTGATTAGGTGAACACTTAACCTAACCCTAGAGACCTAGAAGAGTTAGCCATAGGAATAGGATATTCCTTAGGGGTATTAGAAAAACTTTCCTACCCTATAACTTAAACCCAATATAACTTAAACTCAATCCTTGCTTTTCCTCTTCAAACCACTTCCAAATCAAATTTTAAATCACTACCAATTGATTTTCTCAAATCATAAATCAATTCCTTCAAATCATGAATCAAATCTCAAATGATTAAAACCCATGATTAATTCAAATTAAAAAATCTTTCCTAAGCTCTTGATTTCATCTTATGGACTTAGCTCAAACCAAAAATCCAAATCACTCCAAACTCAAAAGATTTTCTCATAACCCATTTATATTCTCATTTATATTCACAAATATAAATGAAATATAAATTCAAATAATCAAACTAAACACAAAACTAAAATCCAAATCCAACTTAAATCTACCTCATACTTTTCCAAGTCAAATCCTAGAACTTAGCCAAATCATTCTCAAATCAATCCAAACCTTTGGATTTTCTCTTCAAACAATCATTCCTTCAATCACATGCCCAAATATAAACATAAACTTCAATCATCAAACCAAAATGAAACTAATCCAAATCAAACCTATGTCCACCCTTTTGACTTGAAATTGTCAAATGAATCAAAACCCATTTGACTCCAAATCACTTGCAATTGGATTTATATTTCCATCATAAGTCCATAAGTGAGTTCAACCAAACCTAAATCAAGCCTTGATCAAGCCAATTAACCCATTTAGGCTCACTTGACCCAAAGTGACCTAAAGCACCTTTTTGAGCCAAACTCTAATCCAACCCAAATTAGATTGAATTAAGCCAATCTAAGCCTCACATTGTGAGCAACAATCATCCTAGGAAGATCAATCACTCAAATTGGGTCAAACCAAGTCAAACTTAGCCTTTGACCAAGTCAACACTTAACCCAAATGAAACCAAAACTAGCCAAAATCCACCATATGCCAAATTGAATGAAACCATTGATCTAAACCAATCCATAATCAATGTTTGAAATTGACCAAGCTATCAATTGAGCCAAACCAAGCCTAATTGGTCACTTGACCTAAGATTGACCCAAGTTGACCTAAAAAGTCAAAATGGGTCAAATCTTGATCTAAGCCAAATTGATTGCAACCAATGGGTCAAATTCATTCTAAATTGATTGTTGAACTTGACCAAAGCTTCAATTGGCTAACTCAGCCCAACCTAGCCCAATTGACCATGAACCCAACTTTACCTAAAAGGTCAAATCAACTTGAAATCAAACCAAACCAAAATTGATTAAAACCAAAGCTTGTAATACATTTCAAATGATCAACCAAGCCCTAAACCAACCCATGACTAACCAATTGGTCAAATGGGTCAAATTGGTCAACTTGACCCATTTGACCTAAATGAACCTAAATGAACCAAAATCAAATATAAAATAAATTAAACCAAACCTATGATACCCATAGGCTTCAAAAGATCATTTGAACTTGACTTAACTCATGATTTGACTAATGACCAATTGACTAACCCATTGACCTAACCTAAATAGGTCAACTCGAACCAATTCAAATTGAATGAACTCCAAATAACTTGAAATTTGGCCCAACCTATTTTTGAATCATTTCATATCTTTCCAAATCAAAATCAAGACCAAATGACCATTTTACCTTTAGGTCAAAGGGTATTCTATGACCAAATTCACTTACAATTTGGTCATTTCTTCCTCAAGGCCACTTGGCATCCTCCTAGTAGTCCACATAGGCACCATGGGAGGTGGAGAACATGGCCCAATGAGCTTGGGTTAGCCATGAATCAAGCCAAGGCCAAACTTACCCCTCTAATGAGAATTTGGCACTTGGATCACCCAATGCACTCACCTAGCACAAGGGCACCCACTCTTCTTCCCTCCACTACTTAAAATGACGTACATGGGATGTTGAATAGCCCAAACCAGTCAACCAATCTTAGAAATTGAGCTAAAATGATAACTCTACTCTTCACCATCCAATCCAAGGAAGGGGAGATATACTCCCCCTCATTCCAACTCAAATCACAAGCACTCAATTCGATTAAGCTCTAGGAATTGAAACCAACCATCCATAAGCTTCCAAAAATCCATTTCTAAGCTCCCTCAATTTTCTCTTCTCAATTTTACCTAAATCTAAAATAGGGGAGGTCAATTCAAAGCCAAACTCATCCAATTCTCCATCAAAACCAAATTAACCCCGCAAGCACCATCAAGGTACTTCATCGAGCTCAATCAAGTTATTCCCTAAGTCACCAAGCCACAAGAAGGAGGACTTTAATCAAGGTCGATCACCATTGAAGGGGAGTTTAGTCAACAAAACCATCCACTCCAAATCAAGACTTGATACCTTCAACAAGACTTCATTTCTACTAGATGAAGCTACCTTCTTTCGTTGGAAGCGTCGTTGATAGCCTTCAGTGAGGTTTATCTCAAAATTGATCTTTAGAATAAAAATTGTTTGGTCCTTTATGATGGAAATTGTAATCCCATCAAATCTTGACCATTGGATACATTGCTTGTGCTTTTTGAAGGTGTGGAGTGAGTTTAAACTCCATCCGAGCTTAGGTGAGCTTGGATCTAGCGACGTTCGATGGACGACATCCATCTCTTACCTCTCAGGATAAGATAGATGACACACCTTCCATTTTATGTGATTGGAGCAGACGATTGTGATTAAATCATGATAGATGTCCCTTTTATTTAAGCCTAAATAATGAGATTAATTTAGATCTTAGATCGGATTGAGAAAAGCGTCGCCCGAATGACTGATGTGAAACTTAAATAACCTATCCCATCATGCCACATAAAAAGTGTATTGCGTCAGCCGCCACATGGCCCGATGGGATTAAGGGTTAATTAGGCTTAATTAATTCATTTTTAATGCTAAAACTTCCAAAATTCATAACTAATTATAGAAAAATCCAAAAAATACAAACTCAAGTTCATTTTAAAGATAATTCAAAGGAGAATAATATAAAATTAAAATAAATTGAGTTTGAATGGTGATTTTATCTCAATTTGGATTTTATTGGAAATAAAATTAGGCTAATTACTCCTTAATGACTTAAGCAATTAATTCCAAACTTCCTATGGTTGATTAGTGGGATGACCTTTACCTCCCATGATTTTCATGGAATTTATTGTTGGATTAATTAGAGGAATTGTTCATTTCATCCTTAATCCCTCTCTTAAAAAATAAATGATGAATTAACCTACTAAATAATGATAAATTCATTAATTGAGCTTGGTAATCATCATGAAATAGTGGATTGACTTAGGGAATGAGATTAGGGTTTCTTTTCAAATTTTTACCCTAAGTTTATTTCATTTGGATAAACATTTAATTATTTTGCAAATTAGTCAATAACTTAATCACCTCATTTATTAATTCAATTAATCAAACTCAAAACTAAGTCACTCCGAAACTTAATCACTTAATTTTGGGTAGATCCTTAGGTGTTCAATAACCTAAGATATTTCAAAGAAAATTATAATCAAACTACATGTGTAGGATGGTTATGAAAGTACTTAATTAAACCCTTTAGCTTAATTAATCAATAATTGTGAGCCAATTGCATTAGGCCCCTTTATTTCTTAGGTGCCTTGCATATTTAAATTCCATGTGGTTGCATATCATATGTTTCCTCATAATTACTTGAATAATTCTGTTAAAATGGTATAGGTAAGGGGTAATTAATGGATTTAATTCACACCCTAACCTAAACAAAACATAAAATCAACCTAATTATTCTAAAATTAAACTAAACTAATTCACATATGGGGGGAATGGGTTAGGATAAACAAACCTTTCTCACATTTCCTAAGTCAAATCAAATTAAAAAATAAAAATCTCCTTAAAGAATTTTGATTCACTTTAAATGATCTTATTTTATAGGATTGTCTTTAGGAATTAATTAGGTTGAATGATGTTATATGCTTACATCACTTTATTTCTTTCCAAGCATACTAAATATTATTTTCCATATGAAATCATGCATTCATTTCATTTGAAAAATCAATTAAATAAAATGTTTTCCTCTTATGTCAAATTGCATGTGTTGGTTAAAGTTAAGAATATGAGTGGCTATTATCCCTATTAAACCAAAATTTATTTCCAAAACCTATAAATTAAATATTACGAATGAAGTGATACTACTTATAAGTACTTATAAGCTTACATGTGATTATAGCATAAGATGTGCTTTATGTTGTTTTCTTCTCTTCACTTAACATGGATTTGAATAGGATTTGCAAAGTGTATAGTTCATTTGAAAAGAACACAACACTTACTTAAATCTATTCGTATGCATTTCTATGTTATGGTTTAAGAAAGATCCTCACATTTACACATGTAAATTATACAACCAAATCAAACAAAAATCTTTTGCATGATTCTTCATCAATTTATTTCTTTCTGTACATTTACATGTATTTAAGAAAAGGAGTATATTAGTCTGGACATCCTGGGGTTGTGAGGCTTTAAATAGCCCTAAGTAGGTCTTGTACGTTACGCCCCTAGTCCAGAAAACAATGGCGCCATCCTAACTTATGTCTTTTATACATGTGGATGTGCATTTTGTTAATGGATGAGAAATCCCCCTTTTCTACATAATAAAAAAACATGCATCAACAAAACATCCAAATTTTCAAATCATATCTCTTAGCATTCATCATCAAAGTGTGCTAAAGTTTGCATTGCATGTATAGGCATGCTTGAGATCATTCATATGCATGGTATACATGGTGGAAAAAATAAATGGTTGTGTGTCATGTGGTAGTAATTTACCTTAATTAATCCTAAGATGTTTTTATTATTGAATAGGGCTATTTAGAGAAAATCTAAACTTAAGGTTAATTAAAAGACATGATAAAACATTAACTAAAGACAAATCATTAATGAATCTACCTTAGAAATTCTTTAAGGTATGGATGAAAGAAGAGTTCTCTTCTCTTTTATTCTCTTCATAACATTTAGTAATTAAGTAGAGGTTCATTCAAACCAAATAAAATCACCAACTAAAATTGATAAATCAACAAAATCACTTAAAATAAAACCACCCTCTAAATTGAATTATTTCACACTTAGGAATTCTCAACCTTAAAGCCTAGCTAAGACATGCCACCCAAGCCTTAAATGGTACACACATTAGGCTAAGTCACCAATTCTAGCTCTATGATAGGGCAGTGCATAGTTTAATGCCTGATTTTTTTTTGTGATGTAATATTTTTAGTGTGGATGTTAGGGTGTATGTGCATAGACTAGATGATAGGGCAATCTTAGCCTAATCATGTCTTTTGTAAGGGATTGTGCTTAAGGGGCACTGTAAAAAAAATATAAATGCTTTTCCTGTCTAGGTTTCTTATACCCCTAAGCATGATCCAAACTAGGAAAGGTGGACTTGGTTACCCATGTGTGGGGTGCTAAGTCCAAATTATTCATATAACTACTTGGGTTGTGTGGTATGTTTAGCTAATCTCTATTTTGCTGATTTAGTTAGATTTATCTTTCCCTTTTTGATGTAAATTTTGTAATTAAAATTTGGAATGAATGTTATGGGGGAATTAAGGTGAACATTGGTTATAATACCATGTCTTATATACCATGTAAAACCTTGGAGAAAACTACATCCCAAATCAAATCAAAAAAAAGAAAGAAATGAAGAAAAAAGAAATGAAAAAAAGAAGAACTGAAGAACAAGGAATGAAGTCCCCCATAACATGAATTCCTTTTAATTGATTGAATTATTCATTTGTAATCTAGGTTGTGTAAGGGTAGAACTTGGCTACTCATTTTCCTTTTCGAGTTTGTGCGGTGGAGCCCGACCACATCATCCTCTTATTCTTTTGTGCTAATTTTATAAATTGATTGATGTTTTGTTTATGATTGTGTAATAAAGAGGGCATGATCTTTCTAGTTTCTTCATTATTTAATGAATGGCCTGGATGCGATTAGGCTCTTCAGGAAAAATAAATTTTTTGTCCAATTAATCAACTCAAAATTAAATTAAATAACTCATAATCTCACCTAAATCTTAGGACATAAATCAATATAATTAAATATTTAACAACCCCTTAGCTGGATGTTGTATGTCTCACATCATGCATAAAACATATTGCTTCACTCTTGCTAATGGAGGGCTTCCACCTTTGCCAGAGAAATGGCTTGACCTTTGAGAGCCATGGTGGAAACACACCTCTTTCATTCTGATTTTGGCCCATAATCAATCTTCTCATGCATCAGGCATATGAAATCCCATAGCCTGTGTTAAATCAAAATGTAAAAAAATTAAAACTTAACAAAGTTTGCATTAGTTTAAGTCATTTATTCATGAACTTCATGATCTAGTCTCATAGGGAGTGTGTTTAAGGACTCAGTCTCATTTTTAAATAAACAACAACCTAGCTATCTTGCAAAGCATAAAACTTTCCTACATGTATTTAAAATCATAGGAGGAGTTAGTTGGTGGCCACCCCCAAGCAGTTGTAAGTCCAACAATCAGGTGGTTTATTCTCTCTTATGGAGATAAACTATATATCCATTTTCACCTTAGATTTAGGTCATGGCTTAGCCCTCACCAAGGCTCCCTAAATTTAGGATCTGAGATTGTTGCTTCCTTATACGGGATACAAGCATAAATCCTCACCTCTTAGAAATTTCCACGATCTCGTGTTGTGGAATTGTAAGCCCTAAACTCAAATATATAATTCTTCTTAAATTTTAAAAACATAAAGCCCAACCATAGGATAGTTTGGGATGCTCACTAGATTTCCTTGTATCATGAGCATCCTACTCATCTCCCTTTGGTTTCAATAATAACTCCCTTCTTTTGATCAATCTTGCTTGATTTTTCAAAAATAACCAATTTATTGATAGTCCTATCTTTAAAATCTTTGGAGACAATGATCATTTACCTTAATCGAGAGTATTCTTAAGGAATCTCATTCCTTAAGATGTAATTAACTATGGGGGCTTGCCTCCATAGGAAACTTGACAAACCTGGTTTAAAATAAACCTTACTTTACTTTTCCATGTAAAGTAGGGGAAGGATCTTTGGTACATTCGAAGACTAATTATCCTTTGGAGTCCTTATGAGGTGATTAGGTACATTATAGTATGGTGACTTCTGTCTCTCAAGATAGTACATCATTCCTCAATGTCGCACCCAATCACCCTAATAAGTACATCTATGAATCTGCGTGGTGTCCCACATCATTCTCTCACCCTCTCAAAAATAAAACACCTCAAATACATTAGGTCAAAACTCACAAAAATGTTAATTTGAAGGTTGAGATGGAAGAATTTGGCCAAATTCATTGCACACACCAAGAAGTAACACCAAAATGAAGATTATTCATATTTTGAGAAAATTTTGTTATTTGTTCCTTTTAAGTGATTATAATGACGTGTAATGTTAGACAGTATATTAATTTATAACAAATTATAATATAACATCAAATATTATACTATAATATAGTGTGTTAATTCACACTATAATATGTTTACCATATGGTATAGTTAGTTTAAGTTTGCACCATCACAAATCATAAAATGTTGATTATAATGTTAATATGATGTAATTTGAATGAATACATTATTAGGCTTTTGGTTGAAGTATTAAAGGTGTGCATAAGAGAAGAAATAAGATTTGATGAGAATTCCATGTCAAGGACATGTAGGGAGATCCGCTAGGGGATCACACATGCATTGGACATGACATGTGAGGGGTTTATGTCGAGGGCATAGAAGAAGAAAATCTACTGGGGTAAGGTTTAAATTTGATTTGATTATATGATTTGTGGAAAGAAGATCCGCTGGTGATAAGAATCTATAATCCATAGGGGATTATGATCGAATCGAATTTAATTTGTTTTATTTTAATTGATATGTAGGCACATCTACTAAAGATATGAGCTCAAGTCCGTTGGGGATAAGGTATATGATCCTTCCACTAGGGAAGCATGTTTGGGCTATCCATTGGAGATTAGGATTTGAGTTTGATTTCATAGATTTATTTGGGGATGTATCCGTTGGGGATAAGAGTTTGGTTATATTTCTTTAATTTAGACTCTACTAGAGGAATTGGTTTAATTTGGCTCTACTGGGGATGTTGGTTTTGAATTTGATTTGTTTGCTTAACTTATTTATATATGATTTGGGGCTCCACTAGGGAGAAGGGTGTGATTTAAGTCCACTAGGAAAATAAGATTGAATTTAATTTCATTTGAGTTAATGTATGGACTCAGTCAGTGTACGATGGACCCACTAAAAAGGGGCTATATCAGTGTTGACCTACCTCAGGATTACAAATCCCAAGGGATAGTCTACCGGCTATAGGGTAGAGCTAGCCAACATAAGGGGTTACTTTTCAGTGTGCAATAGCTATGTTAGGAAGAAAGTGTAGTAGACTTACATCTTTCAGAGCAAGGAACAGCCGCAAGGTTGGCCTATTGGATGCACAACAAATCAAACCTGACCTAGTTACTACTGAGTGAATGCTGTTGGGGACTTATGTCAGCTCAAAAGTAGTCAGGATTAAATTTATCTTAATTTCTTATGATTTGATATGGTTTGTTTGGTCTAGTTTGACTTTAAATTGAGGACATATTCACTGAAGATGTGAGCTTGGTCAAATTTGATAGATTTAATTTATGCACCATGTCAATGTATGATGGACCAATAGAGAAGGGGCTACATTAGACTTGTCCTATCTCAAAATTACAAATCCAAAGGGATAGTCTGGTTGTGGGGTAGAGCTAGCCAACCTAAGGGGTTGCCTTTCATTGTGAAATGGTTGTGCAGGAAGTAGACGTAGTAGACTTACATCTTCTAAAGTAGGGAACAACCACTGGAGTGACCTATTGGTAGCATAACAAATCAAACATGACTTAGGGATGACTAATGAGTGAATGTTGTTGGGTACTTATATCAACTCAAGAGTGGTCAGGTGATTCCTATAGGGAGTTTTGCTGACACTGCTCTAACGATAGGATACCTGCAGAAAAGGTACCACTAGGGGTGTCCTCCTAATCTAGAAGTGAATATATATTTTTTTTATATGTTGGATTGTGGTTGTGCTAGATTTTGGCCTACCCCTTTTACGAATGAATGTTGAATTTGTCTATGGTTTTACCTGGTAGTGGCCTTTTGAAATTGTGTTTGTGGATACTATGGTTGGTTATACTGGTTGTTGTTACTTGTTTCTTTCATCTGTATGGATGTTTTTGGTGGTTATTTTTTGTGGCTGCTATTGGCCTCTTCTGGCTTGGCTTAGTTTTACATTTTTTTGGTGGTTGTTGTTCTCCTTTACTGGTTTGGCTTGGAGGTTTCTGCTGGTTTGTTCCATCTTCCTTGTTAATTGGAGTTAGCTATTCTGTTGTTGTTGTCTCCCCATTTTCTCTTTTGTAGTGATTGTATGCTCTTTGGGATTTGGAAGGGGTTTTGTTTGCCTCTATCCTTGTTCCTTTCCTTATAGTTTTTATGCTTGTGGTTGAGTGGTCCTCCTTAGACTTTTCTAGTTTGGCTGGGTAACTACCATTTTTATTTCTTAGTTATTTTGGAGATCTCCATGCATGTTATGGCTTTGTTTGCTATTGTTCTTTTCCTTCTTTTGGGTTCTATATTGGCTCCATCTACTGGTTGGTTTTGTTGGATGACTAGATTGGGAGGCTATTTTGGCTGGTTGGGTTGGTTGGCTGGGTGGATGTGTTAGCTGTGTTTGATGGTTGGTTTAGGTGCTTTTGGTTAGGTTATTTTTGTTGGGTTTTCTGGTCTGCTCTGGGGTTGGCAATCCTCTCTTGGGTGCACCTATTTTTCCTTTATTTTTGCTTCTCGATTTGGGTGTCAGTTTTCCTCTTTCTTTGACTTATCCTGCTGTTCATCCTATTGGTTGTTCGCCTGGGTGGTTTTATTGGATATTTTGTTAGTGGAGGATATCAGCTCTTGTCATTTTTTTGGTCCTATTTTTGGATTTATAATTGGGGTTTAGCAACTTGTGGGGTTTTTTGTAGCTGTTGTCTTACCTTGGACACTTATGCCATGGCTTAGGGTTTTGGGATTTATGTTAGCTATTGGTATTGACTCCCTTTGGTTTAGTTAGCTCTCTTCGTTACATGATATTTGCCTCTTGGTTGGTGATGGTGGATTTGCTTTTCTTTTGGCTACCTTTGTGATGGTTTTGATGGTAATTTCTGGATGCCCTCTTCGTCTCTCTTTACTATGGATTTCCTCTCTCTAGTGTTGCTTATCTTCTACTATTTTCTATTTGGGTGGAGGTTTTGCCCTTGGATTTAGATTACTAGTGGTCTAGAGATAGTTGCGAGTTATTCTCTGCCACTAACCCTACTGTAACTTCTAGAATGTTGGCTTTATGTGTTTGGTCTATTGTGGGTTTTGGTTAGTGGGTTGGTTGCTGGCTGGCTGCTAGCTGGCTATTTTTTTCTATTTTTTGGTGCAGAAATTGAATCACTATGGACTATGTTGCCTTGGATAGTTGCTTATATTAGCTATGCTGGCTATGATGTCCTTGATGTTTCCCCATATCTTCTCTCTAGTTGGTAGCATGCTTATGATTGTAACCCTTCTCAAGAAGTTTGGATACTCTTATGTATTGTTGACCCTTGAGAATATCTTAACTGAGCCCAAGCTTTCTCTTTCTTAGTTAGTTCTAAATTGTTTACTTTATCATTCTTCCTTGAACTATGACCATTGCCTTTGTAGAGTTTTGTAGATTTACTTTGCAGGTTGGAACTTCACAGATGGAATTATCTTTACTTAGCCAACTCAAGTACTGTTGATGTAAAGCTTGCTTATCTTACCTTCTCAAAGAAATCATGAGCTACTGTTGACTAGTCTTTTTACTATTTTCTTAAGTTCTATTAGTCCTTTTTGTGTCTTTTCTCATTGGCTTTTATGTTGTTGCTTTATCTCTTTTATTTTTTTTTTCCATTATACTTAGATGGGGGTTTAGCTCTTTAGGTTTCTTGTAGCTCTATGAGTAGTAGAAATTTGAACTTTACCCCTTGTAAAGACATTATATCATTTATTTTTATGGTAATAAAATTATAACTATCCCTTAAAAATAGAACCTAAACCCTAAGAATGGGCAAAACCATGATGGCAGGAACAACACCATCAACAAGGCTCAGTCTAGTTTTAGCGGTGGAGGTGATGGTGGAGGCAGAGTTATTGTAGTGTTGGTGGGGAATCTAGAGGTGCTAGTGGATATGGAGGTGGTGGTGAGCGGGTGGTGGTTATGGGAGGAGCAATGGATCAGCCATGGTGGGTGAGGGAGAGATCAGGGATATGATGGTGGATCCCACTACTTGGGAGGCCGGGGTGGCTCTGATGGGAACTGGAGAAACTAAAGAACAGCCAATCTGATCTACTGCTTATGGAACTATGTCTTTATAGTAGAGACGATTCTAGTTATCGAGTGTTTTTGATTTGCTCTATGCGTGCTAATTTTTTTATCTATGTTGTCGCTTGTGCCTTAGAAAATTTGGTGTGTTACGTGGTTGATGAAATCAAAAAAATAATTGTTGAATCTGAATTTGTTCTCTATTAAAAAAAATAAAAAACCTAGAACCCTAAATCCTAAACTAAAACATAAATCTTGAACCTAAAACCTAAACCCAAAATACTAAACCCTAAACCCTAAAAACCTTAAACTCTAAATCCTAAACCCTAAAACCCTAATCCCTAAACCCTAAACCCTAAAATCTAAACCCTAAATCCTAAACCCTAAATTTACAACCCTAAAACTACAACCCTAAACCCTACACCCTAAAAGACCATAAACCCTAAACCCTAACCCTAAACCTTAAACCCTAAAAGCATATACCCTAACACTCGAAACCCTAAACCCTAAACTTTAAACCATAAACCCTAACCCTAAATCCTAAACCTTAAACCCCAAACCCTAAACCTAAATATAAAGTAATTAAATAAATTAAAAAAATAAACCTAAACCCTAAAACATAATAAACCTAAGCCTAAACCTAAACCCTAAGAGTGGGCAAAACCTTGATGATAGGAACATCACCATCAACCTGGCTCACTCTAGATCTAGTGGTTGAGGCGAAGGCGAAGATGGCGGTTATCATAGTGGTGGTGGGGGATCTAGAGGTAATGATGGATATGGAGGTGGTGCTTCAAGCAGAGGTTATTATGGAGGTGGTAGGAGCGATGAAGGTTATTACCGTGGTGGTGGTAGAGGGAGAGATTGAGGATATAATGGTGGATCCTGCTACTCGAGATGCCTGGGTGGTTCTGATGGGAACTGGAGAAACTAAGGAAAAGCTAATCCGATCTACTTAAGGAACTATGTCTTTACAGTAGAGATGGTTCTAGTTATCTAAGTTTTTTATTTTCTCTATGCGTGCTCATTTTTTATCTATGTCGTCACTTGTGTCTTAGAAAACTTAGTGTGTATTTGGTTTATGAAATTGAAAAAAAGAAATGTTGAATTTGAATTTGTTCTCTATTAAAAAAAAACCAAAAATCCTAAACACAAAAGTAAAACATGAACCCTAAACATAAAATCTAAATCATAAATCCTAAATCCTAAACCCTAAACCCTAAAACCCTAAACCTTAAACCCTAAAATCTAAAACCTAAACCCTATACCCTAAACCCTAAACCCCAAACATTAAAAATTGAACCCTAAACCTAAACCTAAACTAAATCTAAACCTAAACCTAAACTAAACCTAAACCTAAACCTAAAAAGCTAAACTTAAACTAAATAAAACTTAAAAATAAAATAAATAAAAAAACCTAAACCAAAATAAAATAAAAACATAAACTAAAACCTAAACCTAAAGCTAAACCTAAACCTATAAAGAAAATAAAAAAAATAAAAATAAAACTAAAATAAAATAATTAAAAAAACTAAACTAAACTAAAAGAAAAAACCTAAATAAAATAAAAACAAAACTTAAAATAAAACAAAAATAAATGTAAAATAGCATAAAATAAAAACTAAATAAAAGCCTAAACCTAAATTATAAACCAAAAACTAAAACCAAAAAAAATAAAATAAAATAAAACCTAAACCCTAAACTAAAACAAAAACCTAAACCTAAAATATAAATAAAATAAACCTAAATTGAAACAAAAGTAAACTAAACTAAAAAAAATAAAACATAAACCTAAACTTGAAATAAACAAAAACCTAAACCTAAACCTAAACTAAATAAAAAAATAAACTAAAACTAAACCTAAACCTAAACAAAAAAAATTAAACCTAAAAATAAAATTATAATAAAAACTTAAAACCTAAACCTAAAATATAAAATTAAAACGTAAACCTTAACCTAAAAAATAAAAAATGAAACATAAACCTAAAAAATAAAATAAAAAATAAAACTAAACTAAAAATTAAACCTAAACCTAAACCTAAACCTAAAAAAATAAACTAAACTTAAAAAAATAAAAAAACTTAAATAAAAATAAATAAAAAATAAACTAAATAAACTAAATAAATCTATACCTACTAGTTTACTTAACTTTAAAAAATAAAAAATTAAATAATTAAATAAAACCCTAACCCTAAACCCCAATATTAACCATAAACCCTAAACCTACAATCATAAACCCTAAAACTCAAAATCCTAAAACCTAAACCCTAGACCAAAACCCTAAACCCTAAACCCTAAAACCTACAACTCTAAACCCTAAACCCTAAACTTGAAGTAGTTTGACCTGTGCTTTGACCAAGTATGTTGGATTAACCCTTTCTTTGCTAAATTATGAACACAAGGTAAGTACCAATAAAAAGGTAATTTTATTAAATCTTTATATGAATCATCCTCAAGTTCTACATCAACTTCTTGAGTTGAGGATGATGCTCCCAGAAAGAACCTCTAAGTTTTCACACCTGTGGATGACTTTGGGGCTTCATTAACTACCAAACTCTTAGCTTTTTGAGAGGAATGTGGGGTTAGAGCTAAGGTTCCCAACTGATGCGTAACTGTTTCAAAAATAGACTTAGACACACTTATGCTTTGCTTCGGAGCCTGGTCTTTATCATTATCTGGCTCAAGTGTCACCTCCATGGGAATCTAATGATGAGAAGAGCAAGCTGGCGTGCTAAATATATAGTACTCATCATATAAACTAGATTCTAAGTCTATATGGATAGCAGGTGTACTCTTGGTAGCTGGGATATATCTTCTATTAGGTGGCTAATAAGGAAGTTTTCCATCCCTGGGACTGCCTCTAAACTAGCCTCTTCCTCTGGTTGGTGGAGGTCAGGTCGTCCTACCCATATGTTCAAATGGAGTAACAAACTATGGGTTGAATCTAATGTCAGGCTCCACTTCCTCCTCCAAGTCTATTTCCGCTCCCTTTTATTTTCTTTTATTTTCTCTTTCCTTTTATTTTTCTTTTTTATCCTTTTATTTTTAAACTTTGTCCAAGTTCATGAGAATAGACTTATTGATTTTGAGGGAAGTAATAAGCCACATCCTCATATATGCTGACATCGTGAACTATAAATGGCTTCAGAACATGTAGAGAGGATGGAACTATGTTGTTCTCATGTATCCATGGTCTCCCAAGAAAAGCGTTGAAAGATGTAGCCTAGTCTATAATGTGAATCTTAGCTTCGGCCTTCCAAATCATCAATCTCCAAGAGTAACACTATGGAAGCTAAGGCTTGTTGACCTCACTTTTTGGAGTGTTGATTCCATCTTCCCATCTTAGACTTAGGAGTCTTCTAGACACTAAGACTTCTCTAGTCATAAGATACTTCTAATAATTAGGTAAACACTTAACCTAAGCTTAAAGACATAGAAGGGTTAACCATAAGATTAGGTTATGCCTTTGGGATTAGGATAATCCACCTACCCTACAACCCAAATCCAATACATATTCACCTTCTCAAACCAAACTTCAAGTTCAATTCGAACATAAAATTCAAATACAAATACAAATCCAAGCACAAAATACAAAACCAAATGATTGAAGCCCGCGATCAGATCCAAACTTGAAACCCTTCTTAAGCCATATGACCTATCCCATAGACTTAGCCAAATATTAATCCAAATCAATCCAAAATTAAATGATTTTCTCATAATCAATTTATATCTTCAATTATCTTCCTAAATGTAAATCAAATCTACATTCAAATGATCAAAACTAAATTAAACTAAATCAAATTAAATCAAAACCCTTCCTAAGCCATGTGACCTATCCATTAGACTTAGCCAAATCTAAATCCAAATCAATTCAATCTCAATTGATTTTCTTACAAATCAGTCATATTTTTAATCATCTTCACAAATTTAAATGAAATATATATTTAAATCATCAAAACTAAATCAAACCAAATCAAAATCCAATCCTTTGCCACATGACCCAACTCCATGGAATTAGCTAAATTCCTTCATTCCAAAACCCAAATTCAAGTGATTTTCTCATGAATCAGTCATAACTTCAATAATAGTCACAAATATAAATGAAATCTAAAATCATCAAGCCAAATGAAAATCAACCCAAGTCAAACCTAACTTAACCCTTTTGACTTGAAATGTTCAAATGAACCAAAACCCATTTGAACCCAAGTTAATTGTAAATTGAATTTATATATCAATCCCAAATCCATATATAAACTCAACTAAATAAAACTCAACCCAAAATCAATCCAATTAAATCCAATTGATCCACTTGACCCAAAGTGGCCAATTTGACCTATTTGAGCCATGTTCTAATCTTACCCAAATTGGATTGAACCAAGCCCATCAAAACCTCTCATCATGAATGTTGATCACCCTAGGTTGATCAATTGTCACAAATTAGGTCAAACTAAGTCAACTTGATCATTTGACCAAGTCAACCCCTTAACCCATATGAACCAAAACTAGCCAAATTTCTACCTAAGCTAAATCCCTTGAAACCAATGATTCATACTTAATCAAAATCAATATTTGAATATGACTCGACCTTCAATTGAGTCAAACCAAACCCAATTGGCCCTCCTAACCCAAGTTGACCCAAATTGATCTAAAATATCAAATTAGGTCAAATCAAAATATAAATCAATCTGATTGCAGCTAATGACGCAAGTTCATTACAAATTGATTGTTTAACTTGACCAAAGCCATGATTGGACCCAATTGAACTCAATTGACCTACATAGCCCAAATTTACCTAAAGGTTCAAGATGGCCTAAATCAAAACCAAATCCAAATTAATTGAAACCAAAGCCTACAATCATCTTCAATTGGTCAACTAAACCCAAACCAACACCCAACCCAAGCCAATTTGACCAATTTGGTCAAATTAGTCAACTTAATACATTTGACCCAAATGAATTTAAATGAGTAAAAATCAAATCTTATCAAAACTAAACCAAACCAATTGAACCAAAACATCCCAAATGATCTTATGAACTTGACCCAACTCATAGTTTGAGCCAACTACCCAATTTGACCTAAACGAGTCAAATTGAGCCAAACCTAACCAAATCAACTCCAATTGACTTGAAATTTGGGCTAACCCTCTTTGGCTCATTTCAAATTTGCCCAAATCAAATATAATGCCAAATAATCATTCTACCCTTGGGTCAATGGCAACACATGAGACAAATAACCCATGTAAGTGGTCATTTTCATTCCTTGGCCACTTGGTACTCTCCCAATGGTCCACCTAAGCACCTAGGGCATTGCCCAACATGACCCAAGGGGTGGTTGGGTTGGCCACAACCCATGGGAAGTAAAATCACCTCACCCTCCCCATTAAAGCATTTGAAACCCATAGCACACCCATGATTCCTCTATGGCATCCACCTCCACACCTTTAACCAACTAAGCCAAGAAAACTCACCTCCTCTATGCCACCCATGACTTCTTGAGATGGCTGAACAACCACTAGAAACCAAACTCGATCCCACCGTCCGATCAAGTTGAAAGGGGGGGGGGGAGGGCATACACCCCCTTATTTCTGCTTAAACACAAATAAAAATCATTCCTTAGAGCCCTAATGATGTAAGACAAGCCACTAGAGACATTCCTTAAGCTCCTAAGCTCATTCCTCGATCAAAAAATGCCATTCCCGTCCTTCCCAAAATAGGACACTCCCATTTCTGACCTAACTTCCCCATTTCTCCATCAAACTCAAATTAACTTTGACGCACCTTCCTTAGGCCTTATCGAGCAAGAACAAATCATCTCCCTAGCTTTTCAAGCATCGAAGGTGGGACTTTGATCAAAGTTGAGCACCAAATCATTAGCTTGTGACCATCTGAGAAATAATCAAGGAATTTATCCAATTGTTGGTCAACAAGGCTTTGTCTCCACTAGATGAAGGTTCCTTAATCATTCGAGCTGTTAGTCTTGAGCTCCGGTGAAGTATGCTTCCAAAACTGATCCTTAGAAAAAAATAAGTGGAGGTTTTTGAAGAAAACTTACATCTCGTGTGATCTTGACTATTGGATCCCCTCTGATCAATGTCATGAAGGTGTGGGATCCTTTTGGAGTTGATCCGAGCTTGGGTACGCTCGAAACAAATGAGCAATGGAATAAACTCCATTCTTCCTCACTCGTGTGATGTTAGATCATGCACCGTCCATTATATGTGATTGAAATGGATGGTCATGATTAGATCTGCTAGATCTATCTGATTTAATCCTATTAAGCTATCAGATTAATCGTAGATGTCCAATCTTAGATTAGATGGCAGACAAGAAAGCGCATTTGCCACTGCCACATAGGTGCTGAGTTGGATAAATTTTAAGTAGCCAATCCTATAATAATATGTGGAAAGTGTGCCACATCAGCACGTCATGTGGCACCTACAAGATTAGGCTTTAAATTGGCTTAATTAATCATTTTTAATGGCTGAAACTTTTAAAATTTTTAAAAACATATAGAGAAATAAAAAAATGGAAATAAATACTCATTTTAAAGGTATTTTAGAAGAGAGTAAATTAAAAATGATCTTAACTAATTTTGAATAATAAATAAAGTTTAATTAAAAAACTAATTGATATAATTACTCCTTAATTACTTGAGAAATTAATCCCAAATTTTATGGGTTAATTTAATGGGATGACCTCTGTCTCCCATGATTTGCTTGCAATTTATTGTTCACTTAATTAGGAGAATTAACTAATTAAACCTTAACTACTCTTTTAAGTTAATTAATGATTAATTAATCCCATGAATAGTAATAAATTGGTTAATTAAGTTTATTAATCATTGTTCAACAGTAGGTGAACTAAGGAATATGGTTGGGACCCCTTTACCTAAGTTCATTTCACCCTTTTTTAAAATGAAATTAATTAAGATTTAATTAATTAATTAAATCACTTAATCAAATTGAAATCATAATCACATTAGACCTTATTTAATTAAATCATGGGGTAGATCTTTAGGTGTTTAATAACCTAAAAGAGTTTAATGAGATTATGGTTGGTCCATAAGAGTAATTGGGAAGGAAAAATTGCATTAATGTTGGCTTAATTATTTAGTTAATTATTTTAAGTGACATAAGCATGGGTAATTAATTCATCTAATTAAGGGTTCAACGTAATTAACTCATAAAATCAACTTAATTACATTTCTTTAAATTAAATCAAATCAATAATGTGGGAATGGGTTTAAAATAAGTGATGATTTCTCTTCTCCTCATTAAATCAAATCAAATCCAAAACTTAATTAATAAAGAAGCTTTGGTTTGCTTTAAATAATCTTATTTGATTTGACTATACTTAAGAAGTAGTTTGGTTGAATGAATCACATGCTTATATTTGATTGTCCTCTTTCTAATCATGTTAAATTTAGTATGTCATTTGAATTCATGCATACTTCTTTTGAAAATCAAGTAAAATAAAATGGATTTCGTTTATGTAAGCTTGTATGTGTTGATTTAATTTAATATATGCATCGCTATTATGACTATTAAATCCAAATGTATTTTTCTAAAGCTTATAAATGAATAATAATATGTTTTATGATGTTAGTTATAAATAAATAAGAAATGCATGTGCTTATAGCTTATGTGTATGAATGTTGAGTTCTCTTTCCTGTATTCAAGTGTTGATTTATATAAGATTGAATGGTAATGGGTATATAGTCTGCACATCCTGAGAACACGAGGCTTTAGCTAGCCCCAAGGAGGCCATTTGATTACATTCTTATGTAGTTCAACATTATAATTTGGATTGAGCTTTAATTCATATATATATATATATATATATATATATATATATATATATATATATATATATATTATATATATATATATATATATATATATATATATATATATATATATATATATATATATATATATATATATATATATATATATATATATATATATATATATATATATGATTCAATAAAAAAATACAATCTTTGCATGGTTTTCTTTCCCTCATTTATGCATACATCCATGTGTGTCCAAGAAAACCAAGTATATAGTCTGGACATCCCGAAAATACAAGGCTTTAGTTATCCCCAAGGAGGCCATTTGATTACCTCACTTCCTTAGTTTAACAATGACATGTACTGCCTATATCTTTGTACATGTATATGTATATGTGATTAGTGAATGAAAATCAAATTTTACATTAAAATTGCATGCATTCATAATTGACTAAGTGGTTGAATTAATTAGCCATATGATTTGGAGCTTACTTCCTATGTTCATATGTAGGAATTTACATATGATTGAATGCAAATGGGTATATACTCTGGACATCTTGAAAATACGAGGCTTTAACTAGCTCCAAGGAGGTCATTTGATTACCTCACTTCCCTAGTTTAATAATGGCATATGCTTATTTAATTTCATTCTTATGTCTTTTTTGTATAAGAATTAGGATAAAGTTTTAAATTAATATGTTATATAATTTAATCAAATAAAATATAAATTTTAAACATAGACATACATTCATCATTTAAGTGTGCTAAAATATGTTGCATGTATAGATACACTTAGGATTAAATCATATGAATGTTACATGTGATGGAAAGGAATGATTTAATATATGTCATGTGGTAGTAATTCAATAAAATTAATCTTAAGATGCATTCCATTTTGAATAGGATTATTTAAAGTGAACCTAAACTTAAGATTAATTAAATCATTTAATAAGCCATTCACTAAAGAGAACTAAATCAAATTAATATACTTTAGAAAGTAACTTAAGGTAGGGATGAAAGAGGGCAATCCTCCTTTCCTCTCTTTATAACACTTAGTTGCTAAGTGTAATTTAATGAAACAAAAGAAAACACAAATTAAAATTCTCAAATAAATTAAACTACTTCAAGTGACATCAACCTTTCATGTTAAATTGAATCCTTCTACACTTAGAAAATACAACAATAATGCTTAACAAGACTTACCACAGAAGCCTTGATATACACATTAGAATTAAGTCACTACATCTAGCTCTAAGTTAGGATAGTGTATGATGTGAGGCATGTTTTTTTATGATATATTATTTAGATTGGATGTTAAGGTGTATGCTTCGTAGACTAGATGATAGGCCAATATTAGCCTAATCATATTTTCTACAGGGGATTATGCTTAAGGGATGCTTAAAAATAAATATAAATGCTCTTTTTGTAGGTTGCTTAAATATTTAAGCATAATCAAAGTTAGGACATGTGGGCTAAATTACCCATGTATAATGTGCTAAGTCCAAATTATAAATACAACTGCTTGGGATTATATGTATATTTAGCTTACCACTATTTTGTAAATGTAGTTAGATTTACTTTTCCCACATAAATGTATTTATTGTAATAGGAATTAGGATTAGTGCTATGGGGGATTAAGGTGAGCAGTGGCCAGAATGCTTTGTCTTAGGGTGCCCTATGATGCATGTGAAGCAAGCACCATCCAAATCAAAGAAGGAACCAAATCAAAAATGGAGATATAAAGAAAGAAGACCCCCATAAAATTTAATACAATTATAATTATTCTTTCATATTCCAGGTTGTATAAGGGTAGAGCTCAGCTTCCCATCTTTTCTCAATTATGGTTCTACGGTAGTACCCGACTGCACCGGCCTTATATTCTTTTACGATAGTTTTTTTAATTTTTAGGTGTTATGTTTACATTGTGCATTAGGATGACATGCTTTTCATAGTTTTTAAAATGATTGATGCTTTAATGTAAGGCTTGGATATGATTAGGGTCTTAGGATAAAAATAATTTTTCTACCCAACTAATCACCCATAACTAAATTTTAAGCAACTCATATCTTCATCATAAAGCCTAACACATAAATAAGATAATTAAAAGATTTAGCAACCCCTTAGTTGTATGGTTGTATGTTTCACATCATGCATGCATATTCTTTCTCTCTTAAACATGTAGGATCTTCATCCTTGAACGTTAAAGGAATGATTGACCTGTTAGGGCATCCCTTGTGGTGGAGAACACCTTCTTCTAGATGATTTCACCTATAACCTATTTAATCATGCATTTAAGCATAAAAAGTCCTAAAACCTCTATCAAAATGATGTGTCTAAAATGAAATAAAATTTGAAAAAAATTTGCATCTATTAATAAAGTCATATGCTCATATCACTCATGCTCTAGTCTCTTAGGGAGTGTGTTTAGGACATTACTATCTTTCTAATTAAATAACTACCCTAGCTATCTTGCAATTCATAAGAATAGACTACATGGTTTTAAAATCATTGGAAGGTTAGCTCAGGGCAATATATTCTCTCTTGTGGAGGTAAACCCTTATGTCTACGTGTCACTTAGATTTAAGTTGTGCTTTAGCTTGTACTAAAGCTCCATAGATTTATGATCTGAGGTAGCTATTTCCTTCAAGTTACAAGCATAAATCCTCACCTCTTAGGCATTCCCACAACCTTGTGTTGGTGGATTATAAGCCCTAGTAATCTAATTAAATTTCAACTCAAAACATATAAATCTCCTCAACTTCAAAATTATAAAGCCCAACCATAGGATAGATTGAAATGGTCACTAGGCTTCCTAATATTATAAGCATATTTTACTTATTTCATTTGAATTCCAAAAATAAGTCTTCTCCTTGAACTTTCCTAATTAATTTTCCAAATACAACCAATCTTTTGATAGTCTAACCTTGATATCTTTGGATATGATAATTATCTACTTTAATCGAGAGTATTCTTAGGAAATTTCATTTCCTAAGATGTAATTAACTATGGAGGCTTGCCTCCATAGGAAACTTAACAACCTGGTTTAATATCAACCCTACTTTATTCATCCATGTAAAGTGGGGGAGAAATCGATGGTACATTCATAGACCCATCATGCCTTAGGAGTCTTTATTATGTGATTAGTTCCATTATATAGTGATGCCTCTATTTTTCAAGATAGTACATCATACCTCAATGTTAGACTCGATCACCTCAAAAGTACTCCCCCCTCATCCAAAATAAACACCCCCCTTGCTCATTGAATCCTCACGACATCATCCTTTCTTTTTGAAGTTTAGAGATGTTGGTCCTCAAGCAGGCAAGGGTTTTTAGACTCAAAATGTTGACTAATACACCTTGGTCAACCAGAACTCTAGATAGCCTATATCTGCCAACATCCACAATAATGTAAAGAGGTGGTTGTGCTCGGTCATCCTTAAGAGTAGGTCTTCATCACTGAATGTAACTCCTAAGATGTCCTTTGAGTGGCATGCCTCCTCTTTAGTATTCGTCAGGTGAGCTAAGCATATCACTAGATCAAGTAAGGCTTTGATTAGAGATTCTCTTATCTCTTTGGATAAGACTAGGGCGTCGTATGTGCTTAACTTAGCTGAAAACTTTCTAAGGTGAGTTAGGACATTGTAATCAACTCTGGCTTGGTCCTCCACAAGCATATCCATGGTTGGAGCATCCTATGGAGGGGCTATCTACTCATTGGAACCAATGACTTGCTTACCCTTATTCTGAGGTGCTACCCTAGCAGGTAGAACTTTGCCACTGCATAGGTTGACTTCAGTGAGTTCTTAAAATTATGAGCTTGTGGAAAGTTCTACCTTCTCATCAGGCATTCCTACAACTTCTCCTATGGGATCCTCAGAGTCAGTTGACTCCAAGTCAATCTCAAGAGGTGAATCCGATTGATTCAGAGAAGGTTAGTGTGACTCTGAATCAGAAAGGAAAGGATCGAAACTAGTAGAGCTAATATTTTTATTTAGACTCGAAGAGCTTTCAATAGGAATAAAATCAACAGCATCAGAAGTAGACAATATATAAGTAGAATCAACTTTCTTCACTAATTTCTTTTTGGGTGGAGGTACTTGATAGAAATCAAGTAAAGTAAGCAGTGTAAGAGATTTAGCGCCCTTATCCATAGATACAATGCTCCTGTTGATAGAAGAGGAGCTAGCAAAAGAGGTGGTAGCTGCAATGGTGGAGGGTGTTCTAGACTTGAACTGTGGCTACGCTACTAGACTATCCCGGACAAGTATGGTGAGTTATTGTTACAACTTGGTTATCACCCTCCCTGAGTTATCCTTTGCAATTAGCAAACCTTCCTGGGTGTTGGATGTTTGAGCTACTTCAGGCACATGCAAGGAAAGCTTCTACATCTTAGAAATGATCTAAAAGGTTTGATGGGGAGATATCTAACCTTCTTTGGTCTTAAGAGATTTACCCTCCGATTACTCTAACAAAAGCAGGCATTGTTATAAAAGTATTACTTTACTTACAACTCAAATATACCCATTCGCTCTTAAATAAGCCAAGTTAGGTTTCTTTAAGAGATTTTAAAGATTTTTCCTCTCTTGAATGAATATGGCTTATTCAATCTATCGGTAAGAGTATGTTGAAAGTACCTACCTAGCGATGGATATGAATATCGTTGTTGGGTAGGCCGCTGAGGTGGTGGAAATGGTCATTGTGGTGGCTGCAGTGGCCAGTATGATGGCCAAGGTGGTGGAAGAAGAGATGGCAAAGGAGCGGCTCATCTCTCACACCTTTGGCTGGTCTTCCCTCACGTCCCGACCTGTCTCGCTTCTTCTCAAACACCTTCTGCGGCTTGGGCTTAGATGATTGATCAGGAATGGGCTACTGTTTGGCTTTCTCTTATAGTCTAGCCACATTGTTGATTAATTTCTCATATGTTTTGTTGGTAAATCCCTTAAGCATGAAAGTGAAAGGACCATGGATATTCTTGAGTAGAATCTCAATGGCATTCTGTTCAGACAACTGTGGTTTACATTTCATGCTCAGGTTGTGCCACCTAAGAGTGTAATCAACAAGGCACTCGTTGAGTTTATGTTTCTCTATAATGAGGTCACCTATAGTCACCCTCTGCTGAGCTCCAACTAGCCTCTTGATGAAGAGGTGCTCAAAGCAGCAAAAAATCTTCACCATATCATTGGGTAGTTTAGTGTACCAATCAAATGCAATACTTGATAGATTGCTAACGAAGAGAGAGGTGTGTCGCCACCTGTTGTAATGTTAAAGTGTGCAATGTGTTATCGTGAGCTCCAACTACCATCAAAGATCTTGAAGGATGGTGGCACAAAACCCTAAATAAAATAAAAACTAAATAAAAACTAAATAAAAACCAAAACCTAAAAAATAAACCTAAAAATAAATAAATAATAAAACATAAACATTAAACTAAATAAAAACCTAAACCTAAAATAAACAAAATAAAATAAACATAAACCTAAACTAAAATAAATATAACCTAAACCTAAACTCTAAACTAAATAAAATATAATAAACTAATAATAAACCTAAACTTAAAAAAAAACTAAAAAATAAACCTAAAATAAACTTAAAAAAATAAAATAAAACTTAAACATATACCTAAAATAAAAAATAAACTAAACCTAAAAATAAAATAAAAAAATAAACTAAAAAAAAAAAACTAACTTAAATAAATAAACTAACTAAATAAAGAAAAAAATAAAAAAAATAAAATAAAATAAATAAATAAATAAACTAGTTTACTTAATTTTAATGAAAACAAACCCAAATCCTAAACCATGAATCCTAAACCCTAAACTCTAAATCCTAAACTAAATCCTACACTTAACCATAAAACTAACTAACCCTAAACCCTCCTACCCTAAACTCCACAAACCCTAAACTCAAAACCTAAACTCAAATCTCCTAAACCTAAACCTAACCTAACCCTAACCTAAACCTAAACCCTAAACTAAACTAACCTAAACTAACCTAAACCCAACCCACAAACTACCTTAAAACTAAACCTTAATGCCTAAACACTAAAAACCCCAAACACCTGACCCTAAACCTAAATCTAAACCCTAAACCTAAATAAAAAAAACTTAAATCTAAATTAAATAAAATATATAAATAAAATAAATAAAAAAACCTAAACCTAAATATATTAAAAAATAAAATAAAATAAAAACATAAACTAAATCCTAAACTAAACCTAAAAAAAATAAAATAAAATAAACTATTAAAAATAAATTAATATATAATAAATTAAACTCTAAACTAAACTAAAAAAAATAAACCTAAGAATAAAAAACCTAAATAAAATAAAAACTAAACGTAAAATAAAAATAAAATAAACTTAAAATAAAATAAAATAAAAAATAAATAAAAACCTAAACCTAAACAATAAACCTAAAACTAAAACCTAAAATTAAATAATAAATAAAACCCTAACCCTAAACTAAAAATAAAAACTCATAGTAAAATAAAAAATAAAATAAGCCTAAACCTAAACTAAAATAAATTAAACCTAACCCTAAACTTAAAATAAACTAAACCTAAACCCTAAATAAAATAAATTAAAAATAAAACTAAACCTAAACTAAAAAAATAAAACCTAAAATAAAAACCTGAAAACTAAACCCTAAACCCTAAACCCTAACAAGCTAAAAACCTAAAACTAAACTAAATAAAACCTAAAAATAAAATATATATAAAAACCTAAACAAAAATAAAATGAAAAAAAAAAAAACATAAACTAAAACATAAACCTAAAACTAACCTAAAAAGAAATTAAAAAAATAAAAACCAAACTAAAATAAAATAAATAAAACCCTAAACTAAACTAAAAAAAACTAAATAAAATATGAACTAAACCTAAACTAAAAATTAAAATAAACCTAGAAAATAAATTAAAGACTAAATAAAAACCTAACCCTAAAAAATAAACCTAAAAAAAAACCTAAATCTAAAATAAAAATAAAATAAACCTAAACCTAAACTAAGAAAAACTAAACTAAAATAAATAAAACCTAAAGCTTAACCTAAACCAAAACTAAATAACATAAAATAAACTAAAAAGAAACCTAAACCTACACCTAAACCTTAAACTATAATAAATAAACCTAAAATAAATAAACTAAACTAAAAATAAATAAAAATAAACATAAATAAACAAACAAAATAAACTAAAATAAAATAAATAAATAAACTAAATAAACCTAAACCTAACAGTTTACTTAATTTAAAATAAATGAAAAAAGGAAAAAAACATTAAAAAATAAATAAAAAACCCTAAACCCTAAACCCTAAATCATAATCCCTAAGATCTATAACCCTAAACCGTAAACCCTAAACCCCAAACTCTAAACTCTAAACCCTAAACCCTAAACCCTAAACCCTAAATCCTAAAAACCTAAAAACCTAAACCTAAACCTAAACTAAATAACTTAAAATTAAAATAAATAAAAAACCTAAACCTAAATACAATAAAATAAAAAAATTAAAATAAAAATGTAAATAAAAGACCTAAAAATAATAAAAACTATATGTAAAATAAAAATAAAATAAAACTAAAATAAAAGAAAATAAAAGCTAAATAAAAACATTAACCTATAAAATAAACTAAAAAAACCTAAACCCTAAACAAAAAAACTAAACCTAAACCAAAACCTAAAATTAATAAAACCTAAACCAAAACCTAAAATAAATTAAACCTAAACTCTAAACTAAATTAAATAAAATAAACTAAAAATATAGATAAACCTAAACTAAAAAAATAAAACCTAAAATAAACATAAAATAAATAGCTAAAACCTAAATCTACAAAAATAAAATAAAAACCTAAACCTAAATCAAATAATTATAAATCAAACCTAAACCTAAAAAAATAAAATAAAAATAAAATTAAACTAAAAATTAAACAAAAACCTAAACCTAAACCTAAATAACAAACTAAAATAAAAATAAAAAATAAAATATAGAAACCTAAAATAAATAAAAGATAAACTAAATAAACTAAAGAAAACTAAACCTACCGATTTACTTAATTTTTTCTAAAAAAAAATCTCTAAACCCTAAACCTTAAATCTTATACCCTAAACCCTAAACCT
The DNA here is from genome assembly GCA_021442155.1 of Cymbidium sinense. Taxonomy (NCBI): domain Eukaryota; kingdom Viridiplantae; phylum Streptophyta; class Magnoliopsida; order Asparagales; family Orchidaceae; genus Cymbidium; species Cymbidium sinense. The sequence goes on along the minus strand of CM038229.1, from coordinate 64,408,268 downwards.
TAATCCATAAAACTAACACTAAACTAACAACTCAAAACCTACAACCCTAAAAAACCCTAAACCCCAAACCCTAAATGCTAAACCCTAAACCCTAAATCCTAAACTAGTCTTAAACCCTAAGCTAACCCTAAACCCTAAACATTAAACCTTAAACCCTAAACCCTAAACCCTAAACCCTAAACTCATCATCATACCTAAACCTTAAAACCCTAAAACCCAAACCCTAAACCCTAAAAAAAACTAAAAGCTAAAACTAAAACCTAAACTAAATAAAACCTACAAATAAAATAAATAAAAAAACTAAACCTAAATAAAAATAAATAAAATAAAATAAAGATCTAAACTAAAAATTAAATCTAAACCTAGAAAAAATAAAATAAAAAATAAAAATAATCTAAAATAAATTAAAGAAAAACTTAAACTAAACTAAAAATTATGATAAACCTAAGAATAAAAAACCTTAATAAAAGAAAACCTAAACATAAAATAAAAATAAAGTAAAATAACAACTAAATAAATATCTAAACTAAAAAAGTAAACCTAAAAATAAAACCTAAAAAGAAATTGAAAATAAAACCTAAACCTTGAACTAAAAAACCCTAAACCTAAAATGAAAATAAAATAAACAAAATAAAATAAACCTAAACCTAAACTAAAATAAACTAAACCAAAATAATTAAAACCTAAACCCTAAACCCTTAACCTAATCCTAAAGTAACAAAATAAATTAAAAAATAAACCTAAAGCTAAAATCATAATAGACCTAAAAGTAAACCTAAATCCTAAGAATGGACAAAACCATAATGACAGGAACATCACCATCAAGCAAGCTTAGTCTAGATCTTGCGGTGGAGAAGAAGGCGGAGGCGGCACTTACCATAGTGATTGTGGGGAATCTAGAGGTGCTGGTGGATGTGGAGGTGGTGGTCAAACAAGTGGTGGTTATGGAGGTGGGAGAAGAGATGGAGGTTACAGCCATGGTGATGGTGGAGGGAGAGATCGGGGATATGATGGTGGATCTCGCTACTCGAGAGGTCGGGGAGGTTTTTATGGGAACTGGAGAAACTAAAGAATAGCTTATCCGATCTGCTGCATATAGAATTATCTTTACTATAGAGACAGTTCTATTTATCTAGGGTTTTTGAATTGCTCTATGCGTGCTCATTTTTTATCTAAGTCATCGCTTGTGTCATAGAAAACTTGGTATCTTACTTGGTTGATGAAATTGAATAAAAGAAATGTCAAATTTGAATTTATTCTCTGTTAAAAAATAAACCAAAAATTCAAAACCCTAAACTAAAACATGAACCCTAGACCTATAACCTAAACCTTAAACCTTGAACATCAAAAACCTAAATTAAAAATAAAATAAGCTTAAACCTAAATTAAATTAAAAATAAAATAAACTTAAACCTAAAATAATATAAACTAAACTAAAATAAATAAAACTTAAACCTAAACTTAAACCAAAATAAAATAAAATAAAATAAACTTAAACTAAAAAATAATACCTAAAAATAAACTTAAAATAAAAACCTAAAATCTTGACCTAAAAAAATAAAATAAAAACATAAACCTAAACATAAAAATAAAATATAAAACCTAAACCTAAAAAATAAAATAAAAATATAACTAAACTAAAAATAAACCTAAAGCAAAACCTAACCCTAAAAAATAAATTAAAATAAATAAACCTAAAATAAATAAACTAAAAATAAAATAAAATAAACTTAGTAAAACAAAATAAAATCAAAATAAATAAAAGAAATAAAATAAACTTAAGTAAAATAAAAATAAAATAAAATAAATAAAAAATAAAACTAAAATAAATAAAATAAAATTAAAGCAGTTTTGTGATTTAAAAATAATTGAAAAGAAAAATAAAAAAAATAAATAAATAATCTAAACCCTAAACCCTAAACCTACAACCCTAAACCTAAACCCTAAAACCTAAACCCTAAACCCTAAATCTAAACCCTAATCCCAAAAACAACCCTAAACCTTAAACACTAAAACAAACCACAAATCTAAACCTAAACCATGATCATAAACCCTAAACCTTAAAACCTAATCTAAAACAAACCTAAATGATAAACCCTAAACCCAAAAAGCAACAAACTAAACTTAAACTAAATAAAACCTAAAAATAAAATAAATAAGAAACCTAAACCTAAATAAAAATAACTAAAATAAAATAAAAACCTAAACTAAAACCTAAATCTAAACCTAAAATTGTTGATTTTATTTTGTACCTTTTGGTATGGTTTTGACCTCCTCCTATATTGGCCTTCCTCTCTTGGCTGCAGTGGCTTTGGGTTTGGGTATTGTTCTGGTTGAAGGCTATTTTGTGGCTATTAGTTTCCCTCGGGTGTTGGTGGCTTGGTTGGGTGCCTTCATTATTACTATTCCTATTAGTTAGCTTGTAGTCTCTCTTACTGGGCTTTATACCTTTTTTGTCTTTGGCTGGTTGTTCTACATACCTAGATCAGATTTTCTTTTTGCCTTGGTTGGGTTTGGTGGCTAATGCTTACTTTTACCCATTCCCTGGTTATATTGGATGATTTTGGCTTGATGACTACTATTGTTCCTCACACTGACTTGAGTCTTTTGCTGCTATGGTGGTTGGCTAAGAGGATATGTTGGCTTGCTAGTTTGGTTGGTTTTATTGGCTGATTAGGTTTGTTGGAGAGGTGGCTATTTTAGACAATTTTTCTTGCTCCTTTGGTGAATATTCTAGGAACTTGCTGGTGTTATTTTTGTGACCTATATTTTTGGTTTCCTCTTGCTTTATTTTTTCTCTCTTGTAGCTAACCCCTTTTTTTGGATGGCGATGGTGTCCACCCCTTGGTTAAATTTTATTTCTTTTACTTTGTTGGTAGAGGATCTGAACTGTGTTTTCTTTTTTTCCCCTTGTTTGTCTGGTTTTGTGTTACCTATCATGATGCTTGCTCCTTTTGATTTTGTTATTCTTTTTTAGTGGTGGCTTTGGTGGTGCTCCTACTATATTATTGATATCCCTGATGGTTGGTTGATTATCTACCTTATTAGGCTTGGTTGTTCTGGTAGCTTGGTGGTTGGCTAAAATGTTTATTGTTTGGATGATTTTGTAGCCTTGTTGGATGATGGGCTAAATGAGGTATGCTAGCTATGATGGCCTTGATGTTTCCCACTCATTCTTCTTTTGGCTGGTAGCACTATATGTAATTGAAACCCTTCTTCTGAAGTTTGAATGCTAACAAATAGTGTTGCTCCTTGAGATGATTGTAACTGAGCCTAAGCATTTTCTTTACTTTATTCCTTTTATTTGCTCTCACTTTTTATGCTTGCTTAATTGTACTCATCCTTTCAAAAGTATGTTGCAGATTTCTTTTATAGGTTGGGAGAGTCTTGCAGGTGGATCTTGCTGGAATCAGACGGAGCAAATTAAGTTTGCTGCTACTCACATGGATTTTTTCCTGTTAATTTTTTAGTTTTTTCTTTTGCTTTCTTTCCTATATTATTGTAATAGTTATGGGGTTTATCTCTTTAGGATTTATTGTAGCTCTTTAAGCATTAGCTTAGAGATTTACCCCCTCTAAAAACATTATACTTTTTCTTTATGGAAATATAATTTCCCTAATTTTCCTAAAAAAAACTATAAATTGTAAACCCTAAACCTAAACCTTAAACCCTAAACTCTAAACCCTAAACCCTAAAACCAAAAAACCCTATTCACTTGAGCATCTTATCTATCCTCTACTATTTTGGTGCTCTAAATAGTTTTGTTTCCCTTGTGGAGGTGCATCTCCTTTGTGGTATTTTTATGGCAAATCTAGCTGTTGCTTCCATCTGGGCGGGCTTGTTTGGCATTCAGCTACTCGTGTCATGTGCCTCGATTGATTATGGCTGCAATTTCTGCTTCCCGGTGGGGAAATCCTATTAATATGGCTACTCCCATGAAAGATTCTGGCTCTTTGGGGGTTTCTAGCATAAATCCATCGATAGCTTTGAAATCATTCAAGGATGTTCTTGCTAGTATGGCTAATTATGTTGGTGAGTCTATCGACCATTTTTCAACTTCCTTCTGGAGTGTGCTGCGATAATGTGTTTTGATCAAGTTATGGAAAAGCTTGTGAAGCCTTTTGAATTTATGTTGGTGGGTAATTTTGCTTTATGTCATCCTATCTTGGAGAATATTCGATCTTTCTTCCATAGTTTGAAGCTTTCTGGAATTTTTTCTGTTGGATTGTTTGATTCCCATCACATTTTGATCCAACTTTCCAAAGATTTGGACTACTCACATGTTTTTGCACATCGCTCATATTTTATTTTCAACTATCAAATGAGATAGTTGAAATTGATGCCACTATTTGATATTAAGAAGGAATCTCCTATTATTCCTATATGGATCTCTCTTTCGAATTTGCATGTCAATTTCATTAATCATCAAGTTGTTTTTGTGGTGGGTGCGTTGTTCGGTCATCCTCTTCAAGTTGATCAAGCGATTGCTTCTAATAGTCATCCCTCTGTAGCTCAGATTCTAATCGAGTTAGATATAACTAAAAACTTCCCTAAAGAAATCTAGCTAGGTTCATAGAAATATGGCCATTTGTAAAAAGTGAAATTTGAGAACTTTCTAGTCTTTTGTTCCCACTGTAAAATTCATGGTCATGGGTTTTCGAATTGTTTTATGGTGCATCCTCACCTTAAGAAGTTAAAATTGATTAAAACTAACTTGGATCCCAACCTTAAGGTGCCCTCGATTAAAGCACATAAATTTGGCCCTATGGATATTTCTTTAGCTGAAATCGAGAAACAATCTCTTGATCCATTCACTAACATTGTGGAGAATGCTGTGGCTCTTAAGCCTGATCAATTTTTGGATGTTAATCATGCTAATATGGATGCTTTACCCCTCAATGGTTTGTTACATTTGAATGCTCCTAATATTAGAAATAATATGGATGATAATATGTTCTCTATACTTATGGATGATGATTCTGTTTGAAATGATTCAATTCCTGCTTCTATACCTGCTTTAATTTGTGAAAATATGATCTTAGATGTGGGTTTGAATGGTGATCAAAGTAATGAAAAATACCACTAATACTGACTTGGTTACTTGTGCTTTAAACGGCTCTAATTATTCTCCTTCCTCCTCTTCCAATGTTGACCTTATCTCTATTATGACAATTTAACCTAATACTGATTTGGAAGAGGGTGAAGTTGCTTGTAATGTTGCTTTAAATGTGCAAACCATCTCCAAAAAAATTCCTGAACAATCTATTTTAGATGGTGATGTAGTGGATATGAATAAAAAGTTCCAAACTATTTTTAGAAAAAAAAACTCCTAAAACCCAACTTCCTAATTTCGCTAGAATAATTAGATCTAGCTCTTCTGCTTAAAAATAAATGATTTCTTTTTTAATTTGGAATGTGAGAGGGATTGATACCCTCTCTATTCATAATAGAATTAGAAAATAAGTTCATACTCATAACATTTCCTTCCTGACTATCTTGGAACCCTTAATTCTTCCATCTAACATTCCTCATGTTACTAGATTGATTGGCTTTAGTAACTTTTTTACTAACTCTAGCAATAAAATTTGGATTTTTTTTGGAATAGTCCTTATGTTCTGCAAATTTTGGATGATTTATCCTAAGTTGTGAATGTTAAAATTACTTATGATAATTTTAGTTGTTTTGGTTCATTTGTTTATGCTTCTTGTAAAAAGAATTGTAGTTGCATTCTTTGGGAGAAACTTGTTAGTTTTTCTTTTTCTATTGACATCCCTTGGTTTGTGGGTGGAGTTTTTAATACTATCTCCTCTTCCTCCAAATGTAGTTATTGCAATGCTCCTAACTTATTCTCTATGAAAGATTTTAATAACATGATCCTTGAATGTCATTTTATTGACATTGGCTTTACTGGTTCTCAGTTTATTTAGAATAATTATAGACTCTGGCAAAGGCTCGATACGGTTCTTTTGAATCATCCATGGATTAATCTTTTCCATATTACTTTTGTGGAACACTTATGCAGAACCCTATCAGACCATTCTCCCTTGCTTATCAATGGTGATTTTAATGTTAATAAATCCTTCTCTCCTACTCCATTTCATTTCCAAAATATGTGGCGAATGGATGATAGATTTTTCAATGATGTTGCTAGTAATTGGAGAGAACCTCTCCATTGGGATGAGTCTATTTATTGGATGAAGAGATTGTGGTTCAAATTAAAAAGACTTAAATAATTCCTTTCTTGGTGGAATAAGCACTATTTTAAGAATTGTTTTGCTAATATTAATAAAATGGAGAATGAGGTGATACTTTGGAAGAAGCTATTGTTAATGATCCTTCTAAAATTTTGATGTTGGCTCAAGCTAAAGATAGGTTAACATGTTTTGAAGATATGGAGGAGTCCTATTGCTAGAAAAAAGCTTATATGAAATGGATCTCTCATGGTGAGCGCAATATTAAATATTTCCATGCCATGGTTAAAACAAAAAGGATATAAACCACATTCATAAAATTAAAATTGATGATGGGTCTTGGTGTTCGGATATAAATGAGCTTATTAATTCTACTGTCCTTTTTTATAAAGAGCTTCTAAGAAAAAATGTTGCTTATGAAGATATTTCTTGGCCTGATGTTATTCCTTCTTTTTTATCTCTAATGAGGATAAAAATATGCTTTCTTTCTTACCTTTTGAGATCAAAATTGCTAATATTTTGTAGAGTATGAATAAAGACTCTATGGCTAGGCCTAATGGTTATACTACACTTTTTTTTCCAAAAATGTTGGCTTGTCATTAAAGAGGACCTTATTGAAGCAGTTCTTGAATTTTTTTTAAGGGTAGTATCCTTCCTAAAATTTTTGCTAGCACTTCCATTGTGTTACTTCCTAAAAAATACAATCATGAAGTTTGGAGTGATTTTAAGCCGATTAGCCTTTACTCTTTTTGTTTAATAAACTTATCTATAAGAATTTGGCTAAAAGATTGAGTATCTTGCTCCCTAAAATTATCTCTCCCAATCAAACCAATTTTGTTAAAAGGGCAATCCATTACTAATTGTTCTAGAGATGATTGATAATTTGAATGCCAAAGTATGAGGTGGTAAGCTACCTTTTAAACTTGACATTTCCAAAGCCTATGATAATATTGGTTGGGTTTTCCTTTATAATATTCTAGCATTATTTAGGTTTTAAGATTAATTTATTACTTTAATTAATAATGGGACAACGAATTCTTGGCTTTCTATTCTTTTTAATGGTAAAATGCATGGGTTTTTCTCCTCTTCTCATGGGCTAAGGCAAGGTGACCCTATTTCTCCTGCTCTTTTCATTATTATCATGGAATATCTTTCTAGATGTCTTGACCATATGTTTAGTAGAATGCCTCACATGTTCTACAGAACCATTGGTGGGTTTCCCATCTCTCATCTTAGTTTTACTGATGATTTCATTATATTTTGCATTTCCTCGACTCATTACATTAAAAAATTAGGTAAGTTCTTAAATCACTTTGGTAGGGAAAGTGGCTTGAATATTAATCATGATAAAAGTTATTTTATTACTATCTCTTCTATCTTTCATATCTAAGATCAATTTTATCAGGACTATTAAGGGCTTCTCTCATCAAAATCTCCCTATCACATACTTGGGACTCCCTTATATAGAGGTGAAAAGATCTTCTTTATTTGATGAAGTTATTTAGAAAATAAATAAGAAAATCTCTTTTTGGGAATTTCATTTACTCTTCTTTGGTGATAGAGTTATCCTGATCAAAAGTACCATTTACTCTTCGCCTATGTATCTCTTGTCTAATATTGTCAAAGTTTTTTGGGGATCTAATGCATCTACCAAAAGATTACATTGGGCTAGCTGGCATAACTGTTGGGGTACCAATAATGAAGGTGGCTTGGGTTTCAAAACCTTAGAAGATTCTATTAATTATTTTTCCTATAAAATGTGGTGGAACTTTAGAAATAAGAATAGCTATTGGTCAAAGTTTATGCATTCTAAATATTGTCAGGGTAAACACCATCTCATTTATGCTTTCATTTCCAGAGATTCTCCTACTTGGAGAAGGCTTTGTAGTATCAAATGGAGTACTGAGAAGTTAATTTCTTGGTGTTTCAATTTTGGTTCCTCATTTATTTGGCAAGATAATTGGTTTGGTCAGGGCTCTATTGATCCCCTTTTTAATACTCATTCTAATGTGGTTCTTAAAGTTCATTAGTTACTTATTAATATTAATTGGGATGTGACTCAATTAAATAACCTCGTCCCTAATGTGATCATTAGAAAAATTCTTAAAATTTTCCCTCACTCGAATGAACCCGACCAAACTCTTTTCAAAATTTCTTCTTCTGGAGATTTTGTTTTTAAGGATGTGTGGCATTTTGTTAGAGTTAAATATCAAGATTCATTGGTTTTTACTAAAGTATGGAACAATAGTGTCCCTACTTTGTTTTCAGTCTTAACTTGGTGCAATCTTAAGCATTATATCCCTATGGATGCTACTCTTTTACAAAATGGATTCCTCCCCTCTAAATGTCACTATTGCTATCACATTGAAAGTGTGGATTATGATTTTATGAATGGCCCTATTGCTGCTAGATTTTGAAACTGGTATGATAATATTTTTAATACTTTCCATTTTAATGGCTCATTTTCTATTATGCAACTCCTTGAAGCATATTTCTCTCATACTTTTAAGGGCCATGTTAAAATTATCTAAGCAATTACTATTCTTTGGTATATTTGGATAGATAGAAATGATGTAAAGTACTATAATATTCCTATGAATTATAATCGTATCATTGTTAGATCTAATTACAAAATTTTGTCTCTTTTTAAACCCAATATTCTTACTTACTCTAATTTTAAAGGGGTACAATTGGCTTTGAAATTTGGGATTAACCTTCCTACTTGTAATGTTTCTTCCATCCAAAAAATTATCTTTTGGATTAAACCTAATCATAATTGGATTAAGGTTAACACTTATGGCTTAGTCTCTAATGGTTGTTATGGTTGTGGTGGGATTTTGAGAGATCATAGTAGTAAGGTCATTTCTATTTTTGTTGTCCCCTTAGATCCTTATTCTATTTTATTTGCTAAACTTAAAGGCATTCATCATGCCATTTTAATTTGTTTACAAAATGTTTTTCATTAGATCTAGGTTGAAGTTGATGCTCTCCTTCTATTAGATTTACTTAAGTCTGACTCCCATGGCAATGCCAAAGTATTTTATTTGTTTAATCATACTAGGAGTCTTTTTGCTAATCTAGATTTTTAAATTTCTCATATTTATAGAGGAGGCAATTCTTGTGATGATTTTCTTACCAACATGGGGGCCAAGTCTTCCTGTTTTCAAATGTTTTCTAATGAAGATCTCCCATTCTTATTAAGGGGTCTTATTAATCTAGATAAAGCAGGATTGCCTTACCTTAGAAACCTTTAGCCTTCCCTACCTTCTTTGTGGTTTTGGTTTTTCTATGTGGATGTTTTTTCTTGGAATTGGATCTATTCTCTACTAATTTGGTTTTGCATTTTCTATTCAGTAAACTTAATTTTGTTCTCTAGTATGAATTCTTCCTATTTTTTGGCTTAGTGTGGGTTATTTTTCCATCCTTTGGTTTTTTACTATAGTTTTTAGTTTCAAGTTTATTTTGTCTTTCTTTTAGGTGGCAGTCGGGTTTGCAGCAGGTGGAGGTTGTTGGTTTTTTCTTGTCTTCTAGTTGTTGTCATTATCTCTTCATGTTTTTCCATTGCTATGGTGGGCTTAGTTTATTTTGGTGATGGGCTGGTTTTCTTCCTAGCTTTTTTGTTCTCCTGTATGGGTATTTTTAGCTTTGGTTATTTATTGGTTAGATTTTTCTACAACCTAGTTTGTTTGGTTTGGGCTTGCTAGTGAATTCTGGCTGTGGGTGTTATCCCTTCGTGGGTTGTGTTGCTCACTATGGATTTGTTATCTGGTTCTCTTTTTTGGAGGTTATTTTATTGAGTTTTTCTAGGGTGTTTTCTCAATGGTTGGATGACTCATTGCCTACTTGTTTCTTTTTGTTTAGGGTGGTTCTTCCTAGTGCTTTTGGTATCCCTCTTTCTCATGAGTGATCACTTCCCCCTGCTTTTGTTGTTTGGAGTGTGGGATTCTTAGGTGGGAATTGCTCATCGGATTGTGGGTTTTGGTAGCCAAGTTTTTGTGACAACTGTTCCTTCTACTAAGATGGGTTGGGTGGCTTTGAGGGTTATTTGCTGCTTTGCTATAGCTTCAAAAACTACTTTTTTGCAACTCTTTACCCCTACTTTGTTGTATCCTCTGGTTATAGGTTGGTCATCCTCTTGTATTATTGAGGTTTAGGTTTTAGGTTTTGTTCTAAATTGGCAGGCTGATGACTCCTGGTTGGCTGTTATTTGGCCTTGGGTGATGGCGATTGTGTTGGGTAACTGTGTTGCTGTTATTTTTGTCAGTTGGCCTGTATTTTGTCCTACTGGGATTTTTATTCTTATTTTTATCTTTGGCTGCTGTCTCTTTCTTTCTGAATTGGATTCTCCTATCCTTTGATTGGGATTTGTGGCTGTTATCAGTTTCTATCTCCCCAAGTATCTTTGATGTTTGTGACTTGATGACTATTGTTGGATTTTATATTAATGGTTCTGGGTTTGGTGACTTGGATCTTCTACCATTGAGGTGGGTTTCTTTGAGTTTTTATAGGCTAGTTGAAGGAGTCTTTGTTTTGGCATAATATTCTGCTCTTTTGGTGACTATGTTGGGAACCGGTCTTATATTCTATTCTTTTTCTCCAGTCTTTGGACCTCCCTTTCTAGGTTCCTTCTTACTATTTTGGAGGATTTCTTGTTGGCTATCATCCTTGCTAACACTTTGGTATCTTTGCTATCTTTGATGTTTCCCACTTTTCTTCCTTTTGGTGTGGTTTTGTTTGTACTTTCTCTCATATTATTGGGTGATTCATATCATTCTTGGATGGTGCTTTGGCTCCTTTGGGTTTTCTTTATCTTTTCTTTCATATTAAGCTTCTCTTTTGTTGGAGATTATATTTACTTTGATTGATTTTCTCATCATTTTAAAGCTGTTGCAAATATTTTCACAGTTGATGATATTCTTGTATCTCTTTGGATTTAAGGATGGATGAGCTTTTATTCTTGATTTTCATTTGCTTGATTATTTTTTCATTTTCATTTGCTTGTTTTCATAACTATTATAATGTTAGAGGCTTCTCTTTTAGCACCTTTGTAGCTATTTGAGCATTAGCTTAGAGATTTGCCGCCACTCAGGACTTTGTACCTTTTCTTTGTGGCAATAAAATTTTCCTAAATTTCCTAAAATAAAAAAAATAAAAAATAATAATAATAAAATACTAATAAAAAAAGTAAAAATAAAACAATCCTAAACCCTAAACCCTTAACCTTAATCTCAAAAATCTACAACCCTGAACCCTAAACCCTAAACCCCAAACCCTAAACCCTAAACCCTAAACCCCAAAAACCTAAAAACCTAAACCTAAACTAAATAAAATAAATAAATAAACCTAAAACTAAATAAACTAATAAAATAAAATAAAATGAAAACCTAAAGCTAAACCTAAAAATAAAATAAAATAAAAACTAAACTAAACTAAATTAAATTAAAACCTAATGTAAAGAAAATAAAATAAACCAAAGAATAACAAAACTTAAATAAAATAAAAACTAAATGTAAAATAAAATAAAATAAACCTAAAATAAAATAAAATAAAATAAAATAAAATAAAACTAAATATAAACCTAAACCTATAAAATAAACATAAAAAAACCTAAAAATAAATAAAAGAATAAAACCTAAACCTTTAACTAAAAAAACCTAAACCTAAAATAAACAAAATAAAATAAACCCAAACATAAACTAAAATAAATTAAACTAAAATAAATAAAACCTAAACCTAAATTAAACGAAGCCTAAACCCTAAACTAAATAAAATAAAATAAACTAAAAATAAACCTAAACCTAAACTAATAAAATAAAACCTAAAAATAAACCTAAAATAAAAACCTAAACCTAAACCAAAAAATAAAAAATAAATCGTAAACCAAAAAAAAAATAAAATAAAAAAACTAAACTAAAATAAACATAAACTAAACTAAACCTAAAACTAAACTAAAATAAGAAAACCTAAACTAAAATAAATAAAATAAACTAAATAAAATTAAAAAATTAACCTAAATAAAAATAAAAAATAAAATAAACTAAAATTGATAAAAATTAAACTAAATAAACCAAAAAAACCAAAACCTATCGGTTTACCTAATTTAAAAAAAAAAACCCTAAAGCTTAAACCATAAACCCTAAACCTTAAATCCTAAACCCTAAAACTAACTCTAAACCCTGAACCTTAAACCTATATCCCTAAACCCTAAACCCTAGACCCTAAACCCTAAACCCTAACCCTAACCCTAACCCTAAACCCCTAACCCTAAAATCTAAAACCTTAAACCCTAAACCCTAAACCTAATGCCCTAAACCTAAACTAAACCTAAACTAAACCCTGTTAACCTAAACCTAAACCCTAAACCCTTAACACTAAAAGCACCAAACCATAAAGCCTAAACACTAAACGCTAAACCCTAACCCTAAACACTAAACCCTAAAACCCAAAACCCTAAAACCTTACACCTAAAACCATAAATGCTAAGCCCAAACAACCTAAAAACCTAAATCTCACGTAAATAAAACCTAAAAATAAAATAAATAAAAAACCTTAACCTAAATAAAATAAAATAAAAACCTAAACTAAAACTTAAACCTAAACCTAAAAGTAAAATAAAATAATAAATGAAAATAAACTAAAAATAATATTTGAAAACCTAAACTAAACTAAAAATAAAATAAACCTAAGAATAAAAAAATTAAATAAAATAAAAACTAAACTTAAAATAAAAAAATAAACCTAAAATAAAATTAAATAAAAACTAAACAAAAACCTTAAATTAACAAATAAACCTAAAACTAAATAAAAAATAAAACACAAACCCTAATCTAAAAATAAAATAATTAAAATAAAATAAGCCTATAACTAAACTACGATAAACTAAACTAAAATAAATAAAACCTAAACATAAACCTAAAAGAAACTAAAATAAAAGCCTAAAATAAACTCAATCTAAACCATAAACTAAATAAAATAAAATAAACTAGTAATAAACCTAAACCTAAACTAAAAATTAAACCTAAAAATAAACCTAAAATAAAAGCCCTAAACATAAATCCTAAGTCATAAACCCTAAAAACCTAAAAACCTAAACCCAAAAAAATAAAACCTAAATATAAAATAAATAAAAAAACATAAAATAAAATAAAATGAAAAAAATAAAATAAAATTAAAACATAAATTAAAACATAAACCTAAACCTAAACCTAAACCTAAAAAATAGAATAAAATAAAAAAAAACTAAACAAAAATAAAATAAATAAGAACCTAAACTAAACTAAGAAAATAAAAAACCTAAATAAAATAAAAACTAAACCTAAAACAAAAATAAAATAAACCTAAAATAAAACAAAATAAAAACCTAAACCTAAAAAATAATCTTAAAAATAAAACCTAAAAATAAATAAAAAATAAAATCAAAACCTTAAACTAAAAAAAAAACCTAAACCTAAAATAAAAATAAAATAAACCTAAACCTAAACTAAGATAAACTAAACTAAAATAAAAAAACCTAAACCTAAACCTAAAATAAACTAAACCTTAACCTAAACATAAAATAAACAAAATAAACTAAACTAAAAATAAACCTAAACCTAAACTAAAAAATAATACCTAAAAATAAACCAAAAATTGTAATCTAAAACCTAAACCTAAAAAAATAAAGTGAAAACCTAAACCTAGAAATAAAAAAAAATTCTAAAATTGAAAAATAAATAAATAAGAATAAAAGTAAACTAAAAAATAAACCTAAACTTAAACCTAAACCTAAACATAAGCCTAAACCTAAACCTAAACCTAAAAAATAAACTAAAATAAATAAACCTAAATAAAAAAACTAAACTAAAAAAATAAAAAAATAAACCTAAATAAAAAAATATAAACAAAATAAAAGTAAATAAAAATAAACTAAAAAAAACCTAAACCTACCAATTTATTTAATTTAAAAAAATGGATAAGTAAAATAAAATAAAAACCCTTAACACTAAACCCTAAACCCTAAAATCCTAAACCCTAAACCCAAAACCCTAAACCTAAACCCTTAACCTTAATCCCTAAATCTACAACCCTAAACCCTAAATCCTAAAACGCAAATCCTTAACTTTAAACCTAAATCCTAAACACTAAAAAGCTAAAAACCTAAACATAAACTAAATAAAACCTACAAATAAAATAAATAAATAAAATCTAAATATAAATAAAATAAAAAAATTAAAATAAAATAAAAACCTAAACTAAATCCTTAACCTAAAAATAAAATAAAAATAAAAACTAAACTAAAATAAAATAAATAAAAAACTAAACTAAACTAAAAAAAATAAAACAAACCTAAAATAAAAACTAAAAATAAAATAAAAATAAAATAAACATAAAATAAAATAAAATAAAATAAAAACAAACTAAAAACCTAAACCTAAAAAATAAACCTAAAAATAAATAAAAAATTAAACCTATTGCCTAAACTAAAAAAAATAAAATAAACTTAAACCTAAAATAAAATAAGTAAAACATAAACCTAAACCTAAAATAAAATAAATAAAACATAAACCTAAACCAAAAATAAACTAATCCTAAACCCTAAACTAAACAAAATTAAATTAACAAAAATAAACCTAGCCTAAACTAAAAATAAAACCTAAAAAGAAAAATAATATAAAAAACTAAAACCTAAACCTAAAAAAATAAAATATAAACCTAAACCTAAACCTAAAAATAAAAAATTAAAACCTAAACCTAAAAAATAAAATAAAAATAAAATTAAACTAAAAAATAAAGATAAACCTAAACTTAAACCTAAAAAAAGGCAAAATAAAAAACCTAAACAAAATTAAATAAAGATAAGATAAATAAATAAAAATAAAAAAATACTTAAATAGAAATAAAAAATAAAATAAAGTAAAATAAATAAATAAATAACTAATTAAACTAAACAAACGTAAACCTATCGATTTACTTAATTTTTTTTTAAAAAAAACCTAAACCTAAACCCAAAACCCTAAACCGTAAACCTGAAACCCTAAACCCTAAAACTAAACCTACAACCCTAAAGCTTAAACCCTAAACCCTAATCCTAAACCCAAAACCCTAAAACCCTAAACTCTAAACCCTACACCCTAAACCCTAAACCCTAAATACTAAACCCTAACCCTAAACCTTATTACATTACAACAAAACCTAAACCTAAACCTAAAGTAACTGAATAAATTAAAAAGTAAACCTAAACCCTAAAACTTAATAAAACTAAACATAAATCTAAACCCTAAGAACGGGCGTAACCTTAGAAGAATATCACCACAACACGAGAGGCCGGTGGTGGCTCGATGGGAACTAGAAATCAAGAATGATGATCGACTACTACTTATGAAACTATCTTTACGGTAAAGACGGTTCTAGTTATCTAGGGTTTTTGATTTGCTCTATGCATGCTCATTTTTTATCTGTCATCACTTGTGTCTTAGAAAACTTGGTGTGTTAATTGGTTGATGAAATCAAAAAGAAGAAATGTTGAATCTAAATTTGTTCTCTGTTAAAAGAAACAAACAAACCTAAACCCTAAACTACAACCTGAACCCTTGACCAAAAACCTAAACCCTAAACGCTAAACCCAAAACCCTAAAAACCATAAATCCTAAACCTTAAACCCTAAAACCATAAACCCTAAACCCTAAACCCTAAAACTTACACCCTAAATCCTAAAGCGTAAACCCTACACCCAAACCCTAATCCCCAAACCCTAAACCTTAAATCCTAAACCCTCAACTAACCTTAAACCTTAATCCCTAAAAAGCTAAAAACATAAACCTAAACTAAATAAAACCTAAAAATAAAATAAATAAATAAAAACCTAAACTAAAATAAAATAAAATAATAAAAAAATAAAAAAACTAAACTAAAAGCTAAACCAAAACCTAAACATAAAAAGAAAATAAAATAAAAGTAAAACTAAAATAAAATAAAATAAATGAAAAGCTAAAGTAAACTAAAAAAATAAAAAACATAGATAAAATAAAAACTAAACCTAAAATTAAAATAAAATAAACCTAGATTAAAATAAAATAAATACTAAATAAAATCTTAAATCTAACTAATAAACCTAAAACTAAATAAAAAATAAAACCAAAACCCCAATCTAAAAAAAATATAAACCTAAAATAAAAATAAATAAACCTAAATGTAACCTAAAATAAATAAAACATAAACCTAAACCTAAAATAAACTAAACCTACACCTAAACCTAAACCCTAAATAAAATAAAATAAAGTAAAAATAAACCTAAACAAAAGCTTAGAAATAAAATATAAAAATAAACTTAAAATAAAAGCTTAAAACCTAAATCTAAAAAATAAAATAAAAACCTAAGTCTAAACCTAAAAGAAAAAACTAAAATCAAAAATAAAAAAATAAATAAAAATAAAACCAAACTAAAAAATGAACATAAACCTAAACCTAAAAAATAAAATAAAATAAAAAACTTAAACAAAAATAAATAAAACTAAAATAAATAAACTAAATTAAATAAAAATAAAAAATAATTCTAAAGAAAAATAAAATATAAAAAAAATTAAAATAAATAAAAAATTATTTAAATAAACCTAAATCTACCAGTTTACTTGATTATTTTAAAAAAAACCTCTAAAACCTAAACCTTAAACCCTATACCCTAAATCCTAAAACCTAAACCCTAAACCTTAAAATTAACTCTGAACCCTAAACCCTAAACCTACAACTTTGAACCCTAAACCCTAAACCATAAACTAACCCTAAACCCTAATCCCTAGACATACAACACTAAACCCTAAACCATAAAAAATCATAAACCCTAAACTAACCCTAAACCCTAAACCATAAAACCTAAACTAAATTTAAACTATAAACTAAACCATAAAACTTAAAACCTAAATGTAAATCTAAAATAAATTAAACTAAATTTAAAACTATAAACCTAAACTCCTAAATTCAAACATTAAACCTAAACTAACCTAAATCTAAACTTAAACTATCTAAACCCTAAAACTATAAATCAAATTTATACTAAACCCTAAACTTAAACCCTAAACCTAAACCTAAACTATAAACCCTAAACCTAACTCCTAACCTTAAACCCTATACCTTAAATAAACTAAAACTAAATCAACCTAAACCTAAACTCCTAAACCTTAAACTAAAATCTAAATTTAAAGTTTTAAACACTAAACTAACTAAACAAACTAAACCCTAAACCTAAACTCTAAACTTAACATTAAACTAAATTATAAAATATTTAAACTAACTTAACCTAAACCTAACTAACTAAATTAAACCTATACTAAACCTAACTCTAACTCCTAAACCTTATACCTAAACTAAACCTAAACTAAAACCCTAAATCAACCTAAACTATAAACTTAAACCCTAAAGTTTAAACACTAAACTATAAACCCTAAACCACTAAACCCTGTTAACCTAAACCTAAAACCCTAAATAAACCTTAAAGTTAACACTAAACTTTAAACCATAATACATACTAAACCCTAAACCTAAACCTAAAACTAAACTAAACCCCTAACCCAAAACCCTAAACCCTAAACCCTAAACGCTACACCCTAAACCATAAAAGCTAAAAATCTAATCTAAATAAAACCTAAAAATAAAATAAAATAAAAACATAAACTAAAACATAAACCTAAATGTAAACCTAAAAAGAAAATAAAATTAAAACATAAAAACTAAACTAAAATAAAATAAATAAAACCTAAACTAAACTAAAAAAATAAAAAACCTAAATAAAATCAAAACTAAACCTAAAATAAAAATAAAATAAACTTAAAATAAAATAAAATAAAAACCAATTAAAAACCTAAACCTAAATAATAAACTTAAAACTAAAAACTAAAAATAAATAAAAAATAATACCTAATCCCTAAACAAAAAATAAAAATAAAATCTAAACCTTAACTTAAAATAAACTAAACCTAAACTTAAACCTAAACTAAATAAAATAAAATAAACTAAAAATAAACCAAACCTAAAATAAAATATAAAACCTAAAATAAACCTAAAATAAAAACCTAAAACCTAAACCCAAAAAGATAAAATAAAAACTTAAACCTAAACCTAAAAATAAAAAATAAAACCTAAACTTAAAAAATAAAAATAAAAATAAAACAAACTAAAAATTAAACATAAACCTAAACCTAAACCTAAAAAATATATTAAAATAAAAAAATTAAACTAGAATAAATAAACTAAACTAAATAAAATAAAATAACCTAAAATAAAAAAATAAACTAAATAAATCTTAAAACTAAGCATAAACCATAAACTCTAAACCCTAAATCCACAACCCTAAACCCTATATCCTAAAACCCTAAACCCTAAACCCTAAACCCTTAACGCTTATCCATAAACCCAAAACCCAAAAACCCTAAACCCTAAACCTAAAACCAAAAAAACTAAAAAACCCTAAACCCTAAACCTTAAACCCAAAAGCCTAAACAAACCCTAAACCATAAACCCTAAACCATAAACACTAAACAAACTCCTAAATCATAAACCTAAACTAAACTTAACTATAACCTAAAACTTAAACCCTAAAACTTAAACCCTAAACTAACTAAACCTAAACCTTAAACCTAAAACTCAACTAACTCCTAAGCCCTAAACCTAAACTAACTTAAACCCTATACCCTAAACTAACCTTAAACCCTAAGTTAAATAAACCTAAACTAAACAAATAAACACTAAACATTAAATCCAACCTAAACCCTAAACCTAAACCTAAACTAAATCCTAAACCATACACCTTAAAAACCCTAAACCCTAAACCCTAAAACCTAAGAACCTAAATATAAAAATAAAATAATTAAAAAAACCTAAACCTAAATAAAATAATAAAATAAAATAAAATAAATACCTAACCAAAAACCTAAACTCAAACATAAAAATAAAATAAAATATACTAATAAAAATAAACTAAAATAAAAAATAAAATATACCTAAGAATAAAAAACCTAAATAAAATAAAAATTAAACATAAAATAAATTAATTTAAAAACTAAATAAAAACCTAAACCTTAAAATAAAACTGAAAAATAAATAAAACATAAAACCTAAACCTTCAACTAAGAAAAAAAACCTAAACCTAAAATAAAAATAAAATAAACCTAAACATAAACTAAAATAAAGTAAACTAAAAAAAATAAAACCAAAACCTAAACCTAAACTAAATAAATAAAATAAATTAAAAATAAACTAAAAAATTAAACCTAAAAATAAACCTAAAAGAAAAACATTAAACGAAACCAAAAAATAATAAAATAAAAAGCTAAACCAAAACCTAAAAAATAAACAAAAAAATAACTGAAATTAAAATAAATAAAACTAAAATGAATAAACTAAATAAAAGAAAATTAAAAAATAAATCTAAATAAAAATAATAAATAAACTAAACTAAAATAAATAGAAAATAAACTAAATGAACATAAACCTACCATTTTACTTAATTTTAAAAAAAAACCATAAACCCTAAATCCTATACCTTAAACCCTAAACCTACAACCTACAACCTACAACCTTAAACCATAAACCCTAAAAATCCCTAAACCCTAAACTGTAAAAGCATAAAGTCTAAAATCCTTAATGCTAAACCCTAAACCCTAAACCCCAAACCCTAAACCTAGATCTAAAGTAACTAAATAAATTAAGAAATAAAACTAAGCGTTAAAACCGAATAAACCTAAACCTAAACCTAAACCCCAAGAATGGGCAGAACCTAAATAATAGAACATCACCGTCAACCAGGCTCAGTCTAGATCTAGCGGTGGAGGCAAAGGACAAGGCGGTGATTATTGTGGTGGGGGATCTGGAGGTGCTAGTGGATATGGAGGTGGTGGTCGAAGCAGTACTGGTTATGGATGCGGGAGGAGCAATAGAGGTTACAACCGGGGTGGTTGCAGAGGGAGAGGTCGATGATATGATGGTGGATCCCCCTAATCAAGAGGTCGGGGAGGTTTTGATGGAAGCTGGAGAAATGAAAGAACGATCAATCTGATATACTGCTTATGGAACTGTTCCTTCAAAGTAGAGATGGTTTTAATTATCTAGGGTTTTCGATTTGCTTTATACATGCTCATTTTTTATCTACATTGCCGCTTGTGTCTTAGAAAAATTTGTGAGTTACTTGGTTGATTAAATCAAAAAGAAGAAATGTTGAATCTGAATTTGTTCTCTATTAAAAGAAAAAAAACCCCAAACCCTAAACTAAAACCTAGACCCTTAACATAAAACCTAAACCCTAAACCATAAACCCTAAAACTAAACCAAAAAAAACCCTTAAACCTAAACGCTAAAAGCTAAAAAAATCAAAAATAAAAAATGAAATAAAAATAAAACTAAACTAAAAAATGAACACAAACCTGAACTTAAAAAATAAATTAAAAAAAAAACCTAAACAAAAATAAATAAAACTAAAATAAATAATCTAAATTAAATAAAATAAAAAAATAAGCCTAAATAAAAATTAAAAATAAAATAAATATAAATAAACTAAATAAACCTAAATCTACTAGTTTACTTAATTATCTAAAAAAAACCTCTAAACCCTAAATCTTAAACCCTAAACCTTAAACCTTAAAACTAACTCTAAACCCTAATCCCTAATCCTACAACTTTGAACCCTAAACCCTAAACCTTAAACTAACCTTAAACCTTAAACCCTAAACTATAAAACCTAAACCCTAACCCTAACCCTAAACCATAAACCCTAAACACTAAATCCTAAAACTTAAAACCCTAAACAAACCTTAAACCCTAAACCCTAAAACCATAAATCCTAAACCCTAAACTTTAAATCCTAAACATTAAACCTAAACTCAACCTAAAACTATACCTTAAACCTAAATTCTAAACCTAAACTTAAACCTAAACCTCCTAAACTTTAACTCAAACCTAAACTCCTAAACCTTAAAACTCCTAAACCTAAATCTAACCTTAAACCTTAAACTCTAAACTATAAAATTTAAACTCTAAAGTTTACTAAACTTCTAAACCCTAAAGTTTAAACACTAAACTAAACTCTAAACAAACTATAAATAAACTCCTAAACTTAAACACTAAACTCCTAAATTCTAAATATTAAAACTTAAACTAAACCTAAACTAATCTAAATCTTATCCTAAACCCTAAATAACTATAAACTCAACCTAAAATCTTAAACTCTAAACTTATTCTAACTAAACTCCTATACCTAAACCTTAAACTCTAAAATCTGTAATTCTAAACCCTAAACTATAAAACTATAAACTATATAAATACTAAACTAAACTTAAACTATTTAAACTAAAGCACCTAAACTGTAACTCCTAAACCTTAAACTCTAAACTTAAACAAACTTTAAACCTTAAACCTAAACTCCTAAACTTGAACATTAAATTCTAAATCATAAACATTAAACCTTAAACTCAACTCCTAAACTAACCTTAAACTACAACCCTAAACCCTAAATTAAAACTTTATACCTCTAAACTCCTAACTCCTAACCTAAACTCCTATACCTAAACTTAAAACCTAAACCCTAAACCTAAAACTAACCCTAAACCCTAAACCCTAAACCATAAAAACTTTAAACCCTAAAGCCTAAACACTACACCATAAACCCTAAACTAACACTAAACCCTAAGCTAACCCTAAACCCAAAACCCTAAAAACCCTAAACCTTCAAGCCTAAACACTAAACTTTAAACCATAATACATAGACCCTAAACCCCTAAACTCTAAACCTAAAAACCTAAACCCATAACCCCTAACCCAAAACCCAAAACCCAAAACCCTAAACGCTACACCCTAAACCATAAAAGCTAAAAACCTAAATCTAATCTAAATAAAACCTAAAAAGAAAATAAATAAATAAATAAAATAAAATAAAAACATAAACTAAAACATAAACCTAAATGTAAACCTAAAAAGAAAATAAAATTTAAAAATAAAAACTAAACTAAAATAAAATAAATAAAACCTAAACTAAACTAAAAAAATAAAAAAGCTAAATAAAATCAAAACTGAACCTAAAATAAAAATAAAATAAACTTAAAATAAAATAAAATAAAAACAAATTAAAAACCTAAACCTAAATAATAAACTTAAAACTAAAAACTAAAAATAAATAAAAAATAATACCTGATCCCTAAACAAAAAATAAAAATAAAATCTAAACCTTAACCTAAACCTAAACCTAAACTAAATAAAATAAAATAAACTAAAAATAAACCAAAACCTAAAATAAAATATAAAACCTAAAAATAAACCTAAAATAAAAACCTAAAACCTAAACCCAAAAAGATAAAATAAAAACTTAAACCTAAACCTAAAAATAAAAAAAAAAACATAAACTTAAAAAAAAAAAATAAATAAAATAAACTAAAAATTAAACATAAACCTAAACCTAAACCTAAAAAATATATTAAAATTAAAAAATTAAACTAAAATAAATAAACTAAACTAAATAAAATAAAATAACCTAAAATAAAAATATAAACTAAATAAATCTTAAAACTAAGCATAAACCATAAACTCTAAACTCTAAATCCACAACCCTAAACCCTATACCGTAAAACCCTAAACCCTAAACCCTAAACCCTAAACGCTTATCCCTAAACCCAAAACCCAAAAACCCTAAACCCTAAACCCAAAACTAAAAAAACTAAAAAAACCCTAAACCCTAAACCTCAAACCTTAAACCCAAAATCCTAAACAAACCCTAAACCATAAACCCTATACCCTAAACACTAAACACTAAACCCTCCTAAATCATAAACCCTAAACCCTAAACCCTAACCATAACCCTAAAACCTAAACCCTAAAACTCTAAACCCTAAACTAACCCTAAACCCTAAACTTTAAACCCCAAAAACCCTAAACCCTGAACCCTAAGCCCTAAATGCTAAACTAACCCTAAACCCTATACCCTAAACTAACCTTAAACCCTAAGCTAATGCTAAACCCTAAACCCTAAACTAACCCTAAACCCTAAATATTAAATCACAAAATCCCTAAACCCTAAACCCTTAACCCTAAGCCATAAGCTAACACTAAATCCTAAACCATACACCTTAAAAACCCTAAACCCTAAACCCTAAAACCTAAATATAAAAATAAAATAATTAAAAAAACCTAAACCTAAATAAAATAATAAAATAAAATAAAATAAATACCTAACCAAAACCTAAACTCAAACATAAAAAATAAAAAATATACTAATAAAAATAAACTAAATTAAAAAATAAAATATACCTAAGAATAAAAAACCTAAATAAAATAAAAATTAAACATAAAATAAATTAATTTAAAAACTAAATAAACACCTAAACCTAAAAAAATAAACCTTAAAATAAAACCTAAAAATAAATAAAACATAAAACCTAAACCTTCAACTAAGAAAAAAAACCTAAACCTAAAATAAAAATAAAATAAACCTAAACATAAACTAAAATAAAGTAAACTAAAAAAAATAAAACCAAAACCTAAACCTAAACTAAATAAATAAAATAAATTAAAAATAAACTAAAAAATTAAACCTAAAAATAAACCTAAAAGAAAAACATTAAACTTAAACCAAAAATAATAAAATAAAAAGCTAAACCAAAACCTAAAAAATAAACAAAAAAAATAACTGAAATTAAAATAAATAAAACTAAAATGAATAAACTAAATAAAAGAAAATTAAAAAATAAATCTAAATAAAAATAAGAAATAAACTAAACTAAAATAAATAGAAAATAAACTAAATAAACTAAATGAACATAAACCTACCATTTTACTTAATTTAAAAAAAAACCATAAACCCTAAATCCTATACCCTAAACCCTAAACCTACAACCTACAACCTACAACCTTAAACCATAAACCCTAAAAATCCCTAAACCCTAAACTATGAAAGCATAAAGTCTAAAATCCTTAACGCTAAACACTAAACCCTAAACCCCAAACCCTAAACCTAGATCTAAAGTAACTAAATAAATTTAGAAATAAAACTAAGCCTTAAAATCGAATAAACCTAAACCTAAACCTAAACCCCAAGAATGGGCAGAACCTAAATAAGAGATCACCACAACCAGCTAGATCTAGTGGAGGCAAAGGACAAGGCGGTGATTATCAAATGGTGGGGATCTGGAAGTGCTGGATATGGAGGTGGTGGTCAAGCAAGCTGGATGCGGGAGAGAATGGAGGTTACAACTGGTGGGTGAGGGAGAGGTCATGATGATGTGGATCCCTAATCAAGAGGTCGTGGAGGTTTTGATGGAAGCTAGAGAAATGAAAGAACGATCAATCTGATATACTGCTTATGGAACTGTTCCTTTAAAGTAGAGATGGTTTTAATTATCTAGGGTTTTCGATTTGCTTTATACATGCTCATTTTTTATCTACATTGCCACTTGTGTCTTAGAAAAATTTATGAGTTTCTTGGTTGATTAAATCAAAAAGAAGAAATGTTGAATCTGAATTTGTTCTCTATTAAAAGAAAAAAAACCCCAAACCCTAAACTAAAACCTAGACCCTAAACATAAAACCTAAACCCTAAACCATAAATCCTAAAACTAAACAAAAAAAAACCCCTAAACCTAAACGCTAAAAGCTAAAAAAATCAAAAATAAAAAATGAAATAAAAATAAAACTAAACTAAAAAATGAACACAAACCTGAACCTAAAAAATAAATTAAAAAAAAATCTAAACAAAAATAAATAAAACTAAAATAAATAAACTAAATTAAATAAAACAAAAAAATAAGCCTAAATAAAAATTAAAAATAAAATAAATATAAATAAACTATATAAACCTAAGTCTACTACTTAATTATTCAAAACCTCTAAACCCTAAATCTTAAACCCTAAACCTTAAACCTTAAAACTAATTCTGAACCCTAAACCCTAATCCTACAACTTTGAACCCTAAACCCTAAACCTTAAACTAACCTTAAACCTTAAACCCTAAACTATAAAACCTAAACCCTAACCCTAACCCTAAACCATAAACCCTAAACACTAAACCCTAAAACTTAAAACCCTAAATAAACCTTAAACCCTAAACCCTAAAACCATAAATCCTAAACCCTAAACTTTAAATCCTAAACATTAAACCCTAAACCCTGAACCCAAAAACTATACCCTAAACCCTAAATCCTAAACCCTAAACCTACAACCCTAAACCCTAAAAAATTATAAACCCTAACCCCAAACCTTAACCCTAACACTAAACCCTAAACCCTAAAACCCTAAACCCTAAACCCTAAACTAACCCTAAACCCTAAACCCTAAACCATAAAACTCTAAACCTAAAGTTTAAACACTAAATCCTAAACTTAAAGTTTAAACACTAAACTAAACCTTAAACAAATCAAATAATAAACTAAACCTAAACTTAAACACTAAACCTAAATTCTAAATATTAAAACTTAAACCTTAAACCCTGTGTAACCCTAAATTACAACCTAAACTTAAATAACGATAATCTCGAATAAAACTTTAAACCTTAAACCCTATCTCTAACCTAAACCTATACTTAAACCTAAACTCTAAAATCTGTAATTCTAAACCTAAACTAACCCTAAACTCCTAAACTATAAAACTATAAATCATATTTAAACACTAAACCCTAAACCCTAAAACAACACTAAACCGTAAGCTAACCCTAAACCCAAACCTTAAACCTTCAAAACCCTAAACCTTAAAGCCTAAACACTAAACTTTGAACCATAAACCATAAACCATAAACCTTAAACCTTTAAACCCTTAACCTAAAAACCAAAACCCTAAACCCCAAACCCAAAACCCTAAACCCTAAACCCTATATGCTAAACCCTAAACCCTAAATGCTAAAAAACTAAACCTAAACTAAATAAAACCTAAAAATAAAATAAATAAATAAAATAAAATAAAAACATAAACTAAATCTAAACTTAAACGTAAACGTAAATCAAAAATAAAATAAAAAATAAAAACTAAACTAAAATAAAATAAATAAAACCTAAACTAAACTAAAAAATAAAAACATAAATAAAATAAAAACTAAACCAAAAATAAAAATAAAATAAACTTAAAATAAAATAAAATAAAAACCAATTAAAAACCTAAACATAAATAATAAACTTAAAAATAAAAACAAAAAATAAATAATAATAAAAGCTAAACCCTAAACTAAAAATATAAATAAAACCTAAACCTTAACCTAAAATAAACTAAACATAAACATAAACCTAAACTAAATAAAATAAAATAAACTAAAAATAAACCAAAACCTAAAATAAAAAATAAAACCTAAAAATAAACCTAAAACCTAAACCTAAAAAGATAAAATAAAAACTTAAACCTAAACCTAAAAATAAAAAATAAAACCTAAACCTAAAAAATAAAAAAAATAAAAAAATTAAACTAAAAAATAAACATAAACCTAAACCTAAACCTAAAACATATACTACAATAAAAAACCTAAACTAAAATAAATAAACTAAACTAAAAAAAAACTAAAATAAAAAAATAAATTTAATAAATCTTAAAACTAAGCCTAAACCCTAAATCCACAACCCTAAACCCTTATCCTTTAACCCAAAACCCAAAAACCCTAAACCCTAAACCCTAAACCCAAAACCCAAAAATTAAAAAACCATAAACCCTAAACCTTAAACCCAAAAGCCTAAACAAACCCTAAACCATAAACATTAAACTATACTAAACTCCTAAATCTAAATTCCTAAATCATAAACCCTAAACCCTAAACCTTAAACCCTAACCATAACCCCAATCCCTAAACCCTAAACCCTAAACCCTAAAATTCTAAACCTTAAACTAAACCTAAACCCTAAACCTTAAACCCTAAAAACCCTAAACCCTAAACCCTAAACTAACCCTAAACCCTAAGCTAACCCAAAACCCTAAACACTAAACTTTAATCCCCAAAAACCCTAAATCCTGAACCCTAAACCCTAAACCCTAATCTATCCCTAAATCCTAAAACCTAAACCTTAAAAACTATAAACCCTAAACACTAGAACCCAAACACTAAAACCATAAACCATAAACCTTAAACCTTAAACCCTAAAAACCTTAGAACCTAAACTTAAAAATAAAATAACTAAAAATAACTAAACCAAAACTTAAACCTAAATGGATAAATAAAATAAAATAAAAAATAAAATTAAACTAAAATAAAATAAATAAAAACCTAAACTAAACTAAAAAAAATATGATAAACTTAAAAATAAAAAACCTAAATAAAATAAAAACTAAATGTAAAATAAAAATAAAATAAACCCAAAATAAAATAAAATAAAAACTAAATAAAAAGCTAAACCAAAAAAATAAACTTAAAAATAAATAAAAAATAAAACCTAAACCCTAAACTAAGAAGATAACCTAAACCTAAAATTAACAAAATAAAATAAACCTAAACCTAAACTAAAATAAACTAAACTAAAATTAAAAAACCTAAACCTAAACCTAAAATAAAGTAAACCTAAACCCTAAACTAAATAAAATAAACTAAACTAAAAATAAAATTAAACCTAAACCTAAAAAAAATAAAATAAAAATATAAACCTAAACCTAAAAATAAAAAATAAAACTTAAATCTAAAAAATAAAATAAAAATAGAACTAAACTAAAAAATAAACTTAATCTTAAACCTAAAAAATAAACTAAAAAAACCTAAAGAAAAATAAATAAACTTAAAATAAATAAACTAAACTAAATAAAAAAAAATAAACCCTAAACTCTATAACTAACCCTAAACCTTCAATCCTAGACCTACAACCAAAAACCTACATCCTTAAACCCTAAACCCTAAACCCTAAATACTAAACTAACCCTAAACCCTAAACTGTAAAAACCCCAAACCCTAAAGGCTAAAACCTAAACCCTAAACTAGCCCTAAACCCTAACCCCTAAACCTCAAAACCCTAAACCCAAAAGCTTATACACTTAACCCTAAACCCTAAGCCCTAAAACTCCAATCCCTAAAAGCCTAACCTTAAACCCTAACCCTAAACCCTAAAAGCATAAACCCTAAAACCCTAAACCCTAAACCCTAACCCTAAATCCTAAACCCTAAACCTAAATATAAAGTAACAAATAAATTAAAAAATAAACCTAAACCCTAAAACTTAAAACCTAATAAACCTAAACCCTCAGAATGGGTAGAACCTTGATGAAAGGAACATCACCATCAACAACGCTCAATTTAGATCTAGCGGTGGAGGTGAAGGTGGAGGTGACAGTTATCATAGTGGTGGTGGGGGGGTATCTGGATGTGTTGGTGGATTTGGAAGTGGTGGTTGGAGTAGTGGTGGTTATGGAGGTGGGAGGAGGAGAGGTTAGCCATGGTGGTGGCGAGGGAGAGATCGTGATATGATGGTGGATCCCGCATTTGAGAGGATGGGGTGGTTCTAGTGGAAACCAAGAAACAAGAACCACCCATCCCATTTCACTAAACTGCCTTTATAGTAGAGATGGTTCTAGTTATCTAGGCTTTTTATTTTGCTCTGTGCATGCTCATTTTTTTTCTATGTCATTGCTTGTGTCTTTGAAAACTTGGCGTGTTAGTTGGTTGATAAAATCGAAAAGAGGAAATGTTGAATCTGAATTTGTTCACTATTAAAAAAAACCAAAAACCTTAAACCCTAAACTAAAACCTGAACCCTAGACCTATAACCTAAAACCTAAACCCTAAAAACCCTAAACCCTAAACACTAAACCCTAAACTCTCAAACCATAAACCCTAAACCCTCATCTAAACTTAAACCCTAAACACTAAAAAGCTAAAAACCTAAACCTAAACTAAATAAAACCTAAAATGAAAAAAATTAAAAACATAAACAAAATAAAATAAAAACCTAAATTAAAAAACCCTAAACTAGCTAAACTAAAACATATAATAAAAGAAAATGGAAATGAAAATAAAAACTAAACTAAAATGAAATAAATAAAAACTTAAACTAATCTACAAAAAATAAAAAACCTAAATAAAATAAAAACTAAACCTAAAATAAAAATAAGATAAAGTTAAAATAAAATAAGAACTAAATAAAAACCTAAACCTAAAAAATAAACCTAATAATAAATAAAAAATAAAACCTAAACTTTAAACAAAACTAAAATAAATATAACCTAAACCTAAACCTAAAATAAACTGAACCTAAATGCAAACCTAAACCTAAACAAAAAATAAAACAAAAAAATAAACCTAAAATAAAAACATAAAACATAAACCTAAAAAATATAAAATGAATACCTCAACCTAAACCTACAAATAAAAAAATAAAGCCTAAACATGAAAAATAAAATAAAAATAAAACGAAACTAAAAAATAAACCTAAACCTAAACCTAAAAAATAAACTAAAATAAAAAAACATAAACTAAAATAAATAAACTAAACTAAATAAAAAATAAAAATAAAATCAAAACCCTAACCTTGAACTCTAAACCCTAAAACTAACCCTAAACCCTAAACATTGAACCCTAAACATACAACCCTAAACCCTAAACCCTAAACCCTAAACCTTAAAATCCTCAACCCTAAATCGTAAAGTCGAAACCCTAAATCCTAAACCCTAAAACCCAAAACCTTAAACCCTAAACACTAACACCTACAATCCTTAAGCCTAAACCCTAAATCCCAAACCATAAACCCTAAACCCTAAACCTTAAAAAACTAAAAAAAACTAAACCCAAACTAAATAAAACCTAAAAATAAAATAAATAAAATAAAATAAAAACCTAAACTAAAACCTAAACTAAACCTAAATGTGAACCCAAACCTAAACCCAAACCTTAATGTAAAATAAAATAAAATAAAAAATAAAAACTAAATTAAAATAAAATAAATCAAAACCTAAACTAAACTAAAAAATAAAATTAACCTAAAATAAAAAACTAAAATAAAATTAAAACTAAACATAAAATAAAAATATAATAAACCTAAAATAAAATAATATAAATACTAAATTAACATAAAATAAAACCAAAAAATAAATAAAAAATAAAACCCAAACCCTAAACTAAAAAAAACTAAACCTAAAATAAACAAAACATAAACATAAACCTAAACTAAACTAAAATCAACAAAACCTAAACCTAAACCTAAAAAAAACTAAACCTAAACCCTAAACCAAAAATAAACCTAAACCTAAACTAAAAAACAAAACCAAAAAATAAACCTGAAATAAAAACCTAAAACCTAAACCTAAAAAAATAAAATAAAAACCTAAACCTGATAAAAATAAAACCTAAACCTCAATAATAAAGTAAAAATAAAACTAAACAAGAATATAAGCATATAACTAAACCAAAACCTAAATAATAAAGTAAAATAAAAAACCAAAACTAAAATAAATAAACATAAAATAAATAAACTAAACTAAAAATAAATTAAATTTAAACATAATAAAAGAAAAAAATTAAATAAAATAAAATAAATAAATAGTAAACTAAATAAACTAAATAAACTAGATGATCCTAAACCTACTCGTTTACTTAATTTCAAAAAAAAACACTAAACCCTAAACCCTAAACCCTAAACCTTAAACCCTAAACCCTAATCCCTAAATGTTAAACTCTAATCTAACCCTATACCCTAAACCCAATATGATAAACCCTCAAAACCCTAAAGCCTAAACACTAAACCCTAAATTCTAAACCCTAAACCCTAATCCTAACCCTAAACCTTAAAATACTAAACCCCAAAACCCTAAACCTTAAACCCTAAAAGCATAAACCCTAACTCACAAAACCCTAAACCTTAAACCCTAAACCCTAAACCCTAAACCCTAACTCTAAACCCTAATCCCTAAACCTAAACCTAAAGTACCTAAATAAATTAAAAGTACACCTAAACCATATAACCTAACAAACCTAAACTCTGAGAATGGGCAGAGCCTTGATGACAGGAACATCACCATCAACTAAGCTCATTCTAGATCTAGAGGTAGAGGCAAAGACAGAGGTGTCGATTATTACAGTAATGGTGGCAGATCTAGTGGTGCTCGTAGATATGAAGGTGGGCGTTAGAGCAGTGGTGGTTATGGAGGAGGGAGGAGCAACGGAGGTTACGACCATGGTAGTGGTGGAGGGAGAGATTGGGGATATGATAGTGGATCCCACTACTCGAGAGGCTGAGGTGGTTATGATGGGAATTGGAGAAATAGATGAACGGCTGATCCAAACTAATGCTTATGGAACTGTGTCGTTACAGTAGAGATTGTTCTAGTTATTTAAGGCTTTTGATTTGCTCTATGCATGCTCATGTTTTATCTATGTTGTCGCTTGTGCCTCAGAAAACATGTGGTGCTACTTGGTTGATAAAATTGAAAGGAAGAAATGCTGAATCTAAATTTTTTCTCTAATAAAAAAACCTTAAACCCTAAACCTAAAACTTAAACCCTAAACCCTAAACCCGAATTCCTAAACACTAAACCCTAAACCATAAACCCTAAAAAGTTAAAAACCTGAACCTAAACTAAATAAAACCTAAAAATAAAATACATTGAAAACCATAAATCTAAACCTAAACCTAAAAAAACTAAACTAAAATAAAATAAGTGAAAACCTAAACTAAACTAAAAAATGAAAAACCTTAAAAAAATAAAATTAAAATAAAATAAAATAAAAATTAAATAAAAACCTAAACCCTATGCTAAAAAAAACCTAAACCTAAGATAAAAATAAAATAAACAAAATAAAGAAACCTAAACCTAAACTAAAATAAACTAAAATAAAATAAATAAAACCTAAACTTAAACCTAAAATAAACTAAACTTAATCCTAAACCTAAACTAAATAAATTAAAATAAACTAAAAATAAATTGAAATCTAAACTAAAAAATAGAACCTAAAAATAAACCAAAAATAAAAACCTAAAACCTAAACTTGAAAAAATAAAAGGAAAACTTAAACCTAAACCTAAAAATATAAAGTAAAACCTAAACCTAAAAAATAAAATAAAAATAATATAAAGCTAAAAAAATAAACCTAAACCTAAAAAATAAACTAAAATAAAAAACCTAAACTAAAATAATAAACCTCAAATAAATAAACAAAACTAAATAAAAAAATAAACCTAAATAAAAATAAAAAATAATATCAAATCAAATAAAAAAATAAACTAAATAAACCTAAACCTACTAGTTTACTTAATTTAAAAATAAACCCTAAACTTAAATCCTAAATCTTAAACCCTATACACTAAACCCAAAACCCTAAAACTAACCCTAAACCATAAAGCCTAAACCTATAAACTTAAACCTACAACCTAAACCTACAACCCTAAGCCCTAAAACCATAATCCCTTAACCCTAAGCCCTAAACCCTAAACCCTAAATGCTAAACCATAAACCTAAAGCTTAAACCGTAAACCCTAAACCCTAAAACCTAAAACCAACAACCCTAAACTTTAAACCCTAAACCTTAAACTCTAAACCCTAAACTAACCTTAAACCCTAAACCCTAAACTAACCCTAAACCCTAAGAATGGGTAGAACCTTGACGGTAAGAACATCACTGTCAACTAGGCTCAGTATAGATTTAATAGTGGGCGTGAAGGTGGAGGCAGTAGTTATCATAGTGCTGGTTGGGCATCTGGAGGTGCTGGTGGATATGGAGGTGATTGTTGGAGTAGTGGTAATTATGGTGGTGGGAGGAGCGATGGAGGTTACAGCTGTGGTTGTGGTGGAGGGAGATATCAAGGATATGATGGTGAATCCTACTACTTGAGAGGCAAGGGTGGTTCTGATGGGAACTAGAGAAACTGAACAATGATCGATATGATCTACTGCTTATTGAACTGTGTCTTTATAGTAGAGATGGTTCTACTTATCTAAGATTTTTTATTTGCTCTATGGGTGCTCATTTTTTATCTATGTCATCGCTTACGTCTTAGAAAACTTGGGGTGCTACTTGGTTGATGAAATCGAAAAGAGGAAATGTTGAATATGAATTTGTTCTATATTAAAAAAAATGTTAAACCCTACACCCTACACTAAAGCTTAAACCTTAAACCTAAAACCTAAACCCTAAACCCTAAATCCTAAACTCTAATAACCATAAACCTTAAACACTAAACCCTAAACCCTAAACCCTACAAGCCTAGACCCTAAACCTTAAACCTTAAACCTTAAATCCTAAAACCATATAACATAAACCCTAAAACCATAAAACATAAACCCTAAAACCTACAACCCTAAACCCTAAACACTAAACCCCAAATCCTAAACCCTAAACCCTAAACCCTAAATCCAAAACCCTAAACCCTAAACTAACCCTAAACCATAAACCCTAAACTAACTCTAAACTCTAACCCTAAACCCTAAACCGTAAACCCTGAATAAAGATGTCATTAGGAGTAGATCTAAAGAATGACCTAATCCTAACATAGTTATGGAAGCTAAATAAACTCTCTTCAAGAGACTTTCCCTTGACTATTAGAGATTTGAATACCTTAAGCCCTAACCCTAAATCATATTATAATATCATATATTATAGTATAATATAGCATCATATATTTGAGCATGTAGTGATGTTTTTTTGGATGTTATAAGACGTTTTGAAATATTTTTGCATATTATGGTATTGTTCCCTATAGTCTATACTAATATAAATCATAAAAATATTGATTTAATAAATTAGATGATGAAATTTGTTAAATGTGAAGTGGGAATTAAGTTGTAGTACCAAAGGTGTGCTATGCCACTTGTAGTCTAAAATGTAAGATTTTAAGTTCAATATTAATATTACATGTTGTAGCATAGTATAGCATCATATATGATAATATATTGTTATGCGCATTTTAAATTCTTCTAGAATTTTACAATCATGTAGTTGATCTTACACTAGCATTATTTATAAAAATGTTGATTTAGACATTAAAATGGTGGAATTTGGCCAAATTCATAATAAGTAGAGCATGACATCGTAATATATTATTTTAATTTAAAATATGTAAGTGATATGACTAAAATATATAGTTCTTTATTGTTTAGACTAATTTTATTATTTTTATCTTAAGCAATCCCTTGTGATCTGATATGCAATATAATATAATATAATATGTTATAGTATATTATAATATAGGATGCTATAACATAGTGTAGCATCATGCATTATAGCATACTATTGTGTATTACTACTTGTGTTTAGCATATTTTAGTTTGTTAAAGTATGATGTAGTAGAGTTTGTATTGGTCTGATTTATAAATATACTGATTTATAAGCTGAGATGATGGGATTTGGCCAAATTTAGGGTAAGCTTTAAAGAGCATCATTGGGGTGTGCTATGGTGTGTCATTTAATCAAAAGAATGGAATTTTGCATCCAAAATAAATGTTCATTTTTCAATAAAATTTTATAAATTTTTTGCTTATAGTTATTCATTTTAAGGTGTAATGTAAGAAAATATATGATATGAAAGCATATTAAAATATAATGTACATAACAAACTAACTTTACATATATATGAATGTGGTGGTGTGTTACTAAATGTTATTTTACATTTTAGTATGTTTTACTTTTGTTATAATACATTGGGTCAAAACTCACAAAAATGTTAATTTAAAGGTTGAGATGGAAGGATTTGGCCAAATTTACAGCACACACTAAGAAGAAACACCAAAATTATGCTATTTTGTACCATTTCCAATAGAAAAATAACAATTTTACATCCAAAATGAACATTATTCATATTTTGAGAAAATATTGTTATTTGTTTTTTTAAGTGATTCTAATGAGGTGTAATGTTAGAAAATACATTATATTATAGCAAATTATAATATAACATCATATATCATAATATAATATAGTGTGTTAATTCATACTATAATATGCTTAGTATGATATTGTATAGTTAGTTTGAGCTTGCACCATCTCAAATCATAAAATGTTGATTATAATGTTAAGATGATGTAATTTGAATGAATACATTGTTAGGCTTTCGGTTGAAGTATTAAAGGTGTACATAAGAGAAGAAATAAGATTTGATGAGAATTTCATGACAAAGACATGGAGGCAGATCTGTTAGGGGATTATACATGCATTGGACATAACATGTGAGGGGTTTATGTAGAGGGCATAGAAGAATAAAATTTATTGGGTATAAGATTTGAATTTGATTTGATTATATGATTTATGGAAAAAGATATGCTGGGGATAAAAATCCATAATCCACTTGGGATTAAGATCGAATCAACTTTAATTTGTTTTGTTTTAATTGATGTGGAGACATATCAACTAGAGATATGGGCTCGAGTTCACTGGGGATTGGTTATATGAACCTTCCACTAGCGAAGCAGGTTTGGGCTATCCGCTAGGGATTAGGATTTGAGTTTGATTTCATAGATTTGTTTGGGGATGTATTATCTAGGGATAAGAGTTCAGTTGGATTTATTTGATTTCAAATCTACTAGGGGAGTCGGTTTAATTTGGCTCCACTAGGGAGGTTGGTTTTGAATTTGATTTATTTGCTTAACTTATTTATATATGATTTAAGGCTCCACTGGGGAGAAGGGTTTAATTTAACTCCACTAGGAAAAATTAGATTAGCTTTAATTTAATCTTAGTTAATGTATGGACTTGTCAGTGTGCGATGGACCCACTAAGATGGGGCTATATCAGCCTTAACCTACATCAGGTTTACAAATCCAAAGGGATAGTCTACCAGATGCGAGGTAGAGCTAGCCAACCTAATGAGTTGACACTCGGTGTGCAATGGTTGTGCTAAGAAGAAGGAGTAGTACACTTACATCTTCCAAAGAGATGAACAACTGCTAGGGTGACCTATTAGATGCACAACAAATTGAACCTATCCTAGGGCGACTACTGAGTGAATGCTGCTAAGGACTTATGTTAACTTAAAAATAGTCAGGATTAATTTTATCTTAATTTCATGTGATTTGATATGGTTTATTTGGTTTAGTTTGATTTTAAATTGAGGGCATATCCACTAGGGATGTGAGCTCGATCAAATTTGATAGACTTAATTTATGGACTATGTCAGTGTGCGATGGACCCACCGAGAAGGGGCTATATCAGACTTGTCCTATCTTAGATTTACAAATCCAAAAGGATAGTTTACTGGCCGTGGGGTAGAGCTTGCCAACCTAAGGGGTTGCCTTTCGATGTGCAATGCCTATGCTAGAATGAAGGTGTAGCAGACTTACATATTCTAAAGTTAGGAACAATCGCTAGGGGACATGTTCGTAGCACAACAAATTGAACCCAAGTTAGGGGTGACTATTGAGTGAATGCTTGTGGGGACTTATATCAACTCAAGAGTAGTTAGGAAATTCTTATAAGTGGTTTTGCTGATGCTGCCCTAAAGATAGGATACCTGCTTGGGAAAAGGTACCGCTAGGGGTGTCCTCCTAATCCACATGTGAACATATATTTTGTTTAAATTTTTGCGTAGATGCTGTTGGTGTGCATGGGACCACATTGAGAAGGTGTTATGTTAGCCTTAACCTATCTTAGATTTATTAGACCTAGCAAGAATTTGAACATCCATAGAACAGATTCTCCAATAATAGGGGTGGTTATTAGGAAAAGGGAACTATCTAATCCGATAGTAACCTAGGTACTATCTAAATGGAGTTCCAAAGGATGTGATCCAAATATAGTGCCCACAAGGGAGGTGCTACTAGGGGAGTTAGCCTGAGCCTTAGAAAAGTAAGCCTATAGGTGTATGGTGGCCAACTCAATGAGAAAGCATAGTAGACTTACATCTGCCATGAGTGGTGTATCCTAAGGTGCGAGAACTGATCAACCTAAGGTGTATCCATTAGCATAGTGAGAACCAACCAACCTAAGGTGCCCATCGATGTGAAAAAATCAATCTAAAAAGAAAAAGTGTAGACTTACAACTTTCCAAGTAGAATTGATCATCAGGATAGTCTGTCATTGATAAGACAAATGCTATCTAACCTAGAGCGATTTCTAAATGGGGAGCCCCGAAGAAGGACAGGACCCAGACTTGAAGCAGTAAGGAAGGAAGAAGCCACTAGGGGACTAATCCTAAAACTTAAATATACTTAACCCAGTCACTGCATGAATCTAAGAAAAAGCTGTAGCAGACTCACATCATCTTAAACAAAGCCAACATGAGGTAGCTTACCGGCCATGCAGTAAGGCCTACCAAACTAACAAGCATTCATCAGAGTATAGTGGTCAAGTAAGGAAGGAAAGCATAGTAGACTTAGATCCTCCAAAGTAAGAAGACCACTTGGGTGATACACTAGTAGACATCACCGACCTGACAGCCATCGAGTGAGTCAGGGACGTTATCTCAATTCAGAGTAGCCCAAGACCAAAGATATGTGTTTATTTTATATGTTTATGTGTAATATGTGTTTGTGTTGTGTCAATGAAGCATAGGACACCACTAAGATTCCTTACACCAACCCTAAACACATCATGGCAGATTCACAAACAAGAATACTTTCAACATGGAAGAGATTGAATTCGAAATGGTATTTTCATTGATGATAGTTATTTTCAAACATGATTTATAATATTTCTTTAAGTAGAGCCCATTGATTGGGAGCATTGAGCACTCTCCCTTAAGATTAATAAGTTGTTAAGATTCTCCTTGGTCAGCCTTCTCTATGGTAAAAGGTCCTTCCCAAGTGGGTTCAAACATACGTCCCATCATACAAGGGGCAACACTCGGTCTCTTTAGAACTAAAATAAGCTCTCCTACTTGAAAAGCTCTAGGATGGACCAACTTATTGTGAGATTGAATGATTTTAGCTTTGTACAACTCAAGGTTTTGGTATGCTTGTATGCATCTCTCCTCCAAACCTTGAAGCTCTTCTAACCATAACTTGGTGTTATGCTCTATTATGATCTTGCTACCCATAGCTATCCTTAGTGATGGGAGTTGGACTTCTAATGTAGAACTGCTTCAGATCCATACACTAAGGATAAAGGAGTACACTAAGTTAGAGTTCTATATATGGTGTGGTAGGCCTACAAGGCTTCAACTAACTACTCATGCCACTATCGCTTTATTGTTATCGAGTGTTCTATTTAGTATTTGGATGAGAGTTTTTTGAAGTCTTCTAATAAGCCATTTTCCCTCATGTAGTTGATGGTATAATATCTCCAATGCATGTTGTGTCTCCAGGCAAAGTTCTTAGTCTTAGTGCTCTTGAAAGCAATATCATTATCAAATATAATTCATCGAGGCACTCCGAACCTATATACGATATGGTTCCTAAAAACCTAGAGCACATGCTAAGCTATGACTTCTCTGAGCAGAATCATCTTCGCCCATTTGGAAAAGTAGTCAGTAGCAGCTAAGATGAACCGATGTCCCTTGTAAAAATGAGGATCAATCGGACCCACTATGTCGGTACCCCAACACTCAAATGGCCATGAGGCCAATGTAAGATGTATAATGTTGGGTGGTTGGTGTAGGACCACACCATGTATTTGACATTGATTGCTTCACCTAGCCATATCCATGCAATGTTTGATCATCGGTGACCAGTAGTATCCTAGTCTCTTGATCTTGGCTTTCATCTTCAGACCAAATTAGTTGGCTCCACATAAACCTAAGTGTACCTCGGTCACGATTTTATGGGCTTCATCATTGTCTAAAGAACATAACACATATGATCAAAAGAATGTTGGTACAAGACACCATCCACAAGAGCATAGGAAGATGCTCTCTGCTTCGTCTGATGGGCTTGGGATTTCTCTTGAGGTAGTTTGCCTTTATTTAGCTAATCCATGAATGGTTGCCTCCAATCTAACTCATCATCCTTATTGGCAATGTACAGCTCCCCTTCAAGAGAGTACTTTTTGATGAGTTCAATACCAATAAGGGATATGACTTATGTATTTTAGACCTTCATTGATATGGACTCATCCTCCGGACATGCCAACTCCTTGGGAAGCTTTGCTAAAGCATATGCTACAGTGTTCTCTCTTCGAGGAATCTTATAAATGGTAACCTTTAGGATTTAGGCCAACAACTCTATGGTGTACTTATGGTAGTGATGGAGCTTGGGCTTTATAACGTTATAGGACCCAGCGATTTGGTTAATAACTAGCTGAGAATCCACGAAGACAATGATTTTCTGGATGCTTAGAATAATGACTAACTCTAGATCGGCAAACAAAGCCTCATATTTGACTTCATTCTTAGTGCAAGGATTGGACAGATGATATGAGAATTTCATCACATTGACATCCAAAGTTAAGAGAACTACTCCTACCCCTTCCTTGCTTGGAATAGTAGATTGTGGTTCTTCTCCTCTTTGAGAGGAAGCTACACCACCAAAGTAAATCTCCCAATGGTGAATGCTAGTATCCCCTAAGTTCATAATTTATTTATCTGGGAGATCATCTCAAAGCAGAGAGTCAACAAGAAGTGAGTGTGATACTAAGAAATCCACTAGTGTTTATCCTTTCACCACACGGAGGGGTACAAAGGTAATGCCAAACTGCTAGAGGATCATGGACCGTCATGCCAACCATCCAGATAGCATCAGCCGTGTCATGAGATATTGTAGTGGATTGATCTTAGAGATTAAGTTCACCATATGAGGTAGCATGTAGTGGTGTAGCTTTTGGGATGCAAAGATTAAAGCTAGGCAATGCTTCTCAATGGTTGGATTATTAGCCTAAATAGGGATTAGATGAAAGATGAGGTAGTAGAGTGCATTATCTTTTCCTTCGTCATTAGCTTGATCCAACAAAGCACCAATGCAGTCGTCTAACACAACATTATAAATTATAAGTGGCTTGCACGAGATAGAGACTATTAGAACTGGCAACTTCATCAGGTAATGCTTGATGTATTTGAAGACATGCTCACACTTGTCATCCCACTTAAACTTGGCATCCTTTTTGACAAGTGTTGAGAATGGCTGGCATCTTCCCAATAGCTTGGATATAAAACTTCTTAGATATGCCAACTACCCTTGGAATGATCTGATTTGAGTGAAACTTTTTGGGGTGGCATTTTTAATATCACCTTGATCTTCTTAGAATCAATTTCTATTCCCTGATGTCAAAGAAGAAACCCAAAGAATTTTCCTGAAGCTACTCTGAATGCACATTTTAGGGGGTTCATTTTGAGGTTAAATTATCTTAACTGTTCAAAAACTACTCTCAAGTCAAAGAGATGGTCTTCTAATTCTCTACTTTTTACCATGAGATCATCGACAGAGCACTTGACTTGATGATGAATGAGTTTGTTGAAGATTCGAGTCTTAGCTTGCTGGTATGTAGCACTGACATTTTTAAGGCTGAAAGGCATGACCTTATAGAATAGATTCTGATCGAGATTCTAAAAGTAGTGTTTCTTTCATCTTCAGGAGCCATCTTTAATTGGTTATATCCAGATGAGCTATCCATGAAATAGAAAACTACATGAGATGAAGCTATTTTGACCATCAGCTTCAAGATTGGTAGTGGAAATTTATCTTTTGGACATGCCTTATTTAAACCCCTAAAATTGACACACATGTGAACTTGGCCATTCTTTTTCTTAACTTGGATGATGCTGGCTAACTAGGTAAGGTATTTTTCTTCCCAGATGAAGCTAGCATCGATCAATTTCTTGACTTCAGAAATGACCTATTTTTTATGTCTAATTGTATGCGTCTCGGACCTTGCTTGATAGGGTTAGTAGTACACTCTATTGCTAGTTTATGAACTTCTATGCTAGGAGCCAATTGAGGCATCTCTTTATAACTCCATGCAAAGCAATACTTAAACTCAGTTAATAGCCTAACTAAGTTATTAGTTTTAATTTCATTCAATAAAGAACTGATGTTCCTAAGTTGATTTCATTGAGCTTGTCGATGGTTGACTTGATCTCTTCGTGGAACTTTGGCGGTGCATCTTTGACTTCAAAATTATCTAGATCATCTGAAGTTTCTAAGCCCAACTCCTCATATGAGTTAATGTGATTTGAAAAGAACCTATTAGACTCCAAATGATTAGTGATGACTAAGTAGTAATCGTCATCTTTGACTGGACCCACTGTACTGAATCCTAGTCTTGGCCTTGATTAAGAGCTTTAGCATTTGTTCTTCCATATTCTTTCGAAGTAGTCTGACTTGTGCTTTGACCAAGTATATAGGATTAACCTTTTTTTGCTAAATTATGAACACAAGGCAATTACCAATCAAAAGGTAATTCTATTAAATCTATAGATGAATCATCCTCAAGTTCTGCATCAACTTCTTGACTTAAAGATGATGCTCTTAGAAAGAACCTATGAGTTTTCACACCTATAGATGACTTAGGGGCTTCCTTAACTACCAAACCTTCAGCTTTTTGAGAGGAATGTGGGGTTAAAGCTTAGGTTCCCAACTGATGCCTAACTAATTCACATATAGACTTGGATACACTTATGCTTTACTTTGGAGCCCGGTCTTCATCGCTATCTAGCTCAAGTGTCACCTCCAAGTGAATCTACTACTGAGAAGAGATATCTGGTGTGCTAACCAAATCAAAATTAATTAAAACCAAAGCCTACAGTCATCATAAATTGGTCAGCTAAACCCCAACCAACAGCCAACCCAAGCTAATTTGGCGAATTTGGTAAAATTGGTCAACTTAACCCATTTGAACCAAATGAATTCAAACGAACCAAAATCAAATCTAATCCAAACTAAACCAAACCAATTGAACAAAAACATCCCAAATGTTTACATGAACTTGGCCCAACCCTAGTTTCACCTAATTTAACCAATTGGTCAGCTTGACCAAACCTAACCTAATTTGACCTAAATGTGTCAAATTGAGCCAAACCTAACTAAATCAACTCCAATTGACTTAAAATTTGGGCTAACCCACTTTTGTCTCAATTCAAATCTTTCCAAATCAAATCCAATGCCAAATGATCATTCTACCTTTGGGTCAAGGGCATCACATGAGACAAATCACCCATTTAAGTGGTCATTTCTATTCCTTGGCCACTTGGTACTCTCCTAATGGTCAACCTAGGCACCTAGGACACTACCCAGCTGACCCAAGGGGTGGTTGGGTCGATCATAACCCATGGGAGGTGAAATCACCTCACCCTCCCCATTAGAGCATTTGAAACTCATAGGCCACCCATGATTTCTCTTTTCCAACCACATACACACCTTCAACCAACCAAGCCAAGCCAACTCACCTCCTCCCTGCCACCCATGACTCTCTGAGATGGTCAGACAGCCACTAGAAGCCAAACCCAATCCCACCATCCGATCAAGATGAAGGGGGTATACACCCCATCATTTCCTCTCAAACACACACAAAAATCATTCCTCAGAGCCCTAGCTATCCAAGATGAGTTGCTAGAGCCATTCCCTAAGCTCCCAAGCTCATTTCTTGATCAAAAAATTCCATTCCCATCTATCCCAAAATAAGACACTCCCATTTCTGACCTAACATCCCCATTTCTCCATCGAACTCAAATTAACTTTGCACGCACCTCACCTAGGCCTCATCAAGCAAGAACGAATCATCTCCAAGCTTCCCAAGAACTAAAGTTGGGACTTCGATCAAAGTTGAGCTTCAAATCATCAGTTCATGGCTTTCAGAACGAACATCAAGGAATTTATCCAATGGCTATTCAACAGGGCTTCGTCTCCACATAGGCATTGAGTCAGGTAAGTTTTAAGTAGCTAATCCAACCACGCCACATGGAAAGCACGTTGTGTCAGCATGCCATCTGGCCCCAATAGGATTAGGCTTTTATTAGAATTAATTAATCATTTTTAATTGCATAAACTTCTAAAAATAATAAAAAATCATAGATAAATAAAAAATGCAAATAAATACTCATTTAAAAGGTATTTTAGAGGAGAATTAATTAAAAATGATCTTAACTAATTTTGAATAG
Organism: Cymbidium sinense; assembly: GCA_021442155.1. Classification (NCBI taxonomy): domain Eukaryota; kingdom Viridiplantae; phylum Streptophyta; class Magnoliopsida; order Asparagales; family Orchidaceae; genus Cymbidium; species Cymbidium sinense. The sequence continues at coordinate 64,365,229 of CM038229.1, read as the reverse complement.
TAATTAAGGTTTAATTAAGGTTTAATTATAAATTTTATTAGCTTAATTACTCCTTAATTACTTAAGCAATTAATCCCAAATTTTATGGGTTAATTTAATGGGATGACCTATGCCCACCATGATTTTTTTGCAATTTATTGCTCACTTAATCAAGAAAGTTGTCTAATTAAACCTTAACTACTCATTTAAGTTAATTAATGATTAATTAATCCCATGAACAGTAACAAATTATTTAATTAACTTTATTAATCATTGTTCAACAGTAAGTGAACTAAGGAAAAGATTGGGACCCCTTTCCCTAAGTTCATTTCACCCTTTTTTTAAAAAAAAATTAATTAAGATTTAACTAATCAGTTAAATCACTTAATCAATTTAAAATCATAATCCCATCAGACCTTAACTAATTAAATCACAAGGTACATCTTTAGGTGTTTAATAACCTAATGGAGTTTATTGAAATGTTTAGTTCACATGTGTGTGGAAACCATAAGTCTAATTAATTAAGTCCCTTAATATTATTAACTATTAATCATGAGCCAATTGCATTAGGCCCCTTTTATATCCTAAGACTATTGCATGTTTATTTTTCATGTATATCCTATTGGCTCATAATTATTTAGTTAATTACTTTAAGGTGACATTTTTAAGGGTAATTAATTAAGCTAATTAGGGGTTCAACATAATTAACCCATGTAATCAACTTAATTACATTTCCTTAAATTCAATCAAATGTAAGAATGGGTTTAGAGCAACAAGTGATGATTTCTCTTCTCCTCTTTAAATCAAATCAAATCTAAAACTTAATTAGTAAGAAGCTTTGGTTTGCATTAAATAATCTTATTTGATTTGATTGTCCTTAAGAACTATTTTGGTTGAATGAATCACGTACTTATATTTGATTGTCCTACTTCCAATCATGTTAAATTTGGCATGCCATTTGAATCCATACATCCATCTTTTCAAAATCAAGTAAAATAAAATGGATATTCTTTATGTAATCATGCATGTGTTGATTTAATTTAATATATGCATGGCTATTATCACTAATAAATCCAAATGTATTTTCCAAAAGCATATAAATGAATAATAATGTGTTATGATGGTAGTTATAAGTACATAAGAAATGCATGTGCTTATACTTTAAGTGTATGAATGTTTGGTTCTCTTTCCTCCATTCATATGTTGAATTATATAAGATTGAATGGTAATGGGTATATAGTCTAGACATCTCAGGAACATGAGACTTTAGCTAGCCCCAAGGAGGTCATTTCAATACCTCACTTCCCTGGTTTGTTACTTGGTTGATGAAATTGAAAAGAAGAAATGTTGAATCTAAATTTGTTCTCTGTTAAAAAAAAACCAAAAACCCTCAACCCTAAACCGAAACCTGACAATAAACCAAAAACTTAAACCCTAAACCCTAAACCATAAACCTTAAAAACCCTAAACAATAAACCATAAACCCTAAACCCTAAACCCTAAGCCCCAAACCCTAAAGCTTAAAGCCTAAACCCTAAACCTTAAACACTAAATCCTAAAAACTTAAAAACATAAACCTAAACTAAATAAAACCTAAAAATAAAATAAATATAAAACCTAAACCTAGATAAAATAATAAAATAAAAAAATAAAACCTAAACTAAAACCTAAACCTAAACCTAAACCTAAAATAAATAATAAAATAAAAACTAAACTAAAATAAAATAAATAAAAACTTAAACTGAACTAAAAAATAAAATAAATTAAAAAATAAAAAACATAAATAAAATAAAAACTAAATGTAAAATAAAAATATAATAAACCTAAAATAAAATAAAATAAAAACTAAATAAAAGCCTAAACCTAAAAATAAAACCTAAAAATAAATAAAAAATAAAACCCAAACCCTAAACTAAAAAAAATCTAAACCTAAAATAAACTAAACTAAAATAAATTAAACCTAAATCTAAACCTAAAATAAACTAAACCTAAATCTTAAACTAAATAAAATAAAATAAACTAAAAATAAACCCTTTATGGGTTTAGTTACTATTATTATTACTAGTTTTATGGGTTTAGCTAATAGTTCTGTTTTAGTTTTAGTTATTATTATTATTATTATTATTATTATTATTATTATTAGTTTATTATTTTTTAGTTATGTTTTAGTTTAGTTTTATTAGTTTTAGTTATTAGTTTTATTTATTATTAGTTATTTATTATTATTAGTTTTAGTTTTATTAGTTATATATTAGTTACTTTTGTTAGTTTATTATTAGTTTAGGTTAGGTTTCATTAGTTATTATTATTATTATTATTATTATTATTATTATTATTATTATTATTATTATTATTATTATTAGTTTTAGTTTATTATTAGTTTTTATTAGTTTTAGTTTTATTATTGTTATTAGATTTTATTATTATTATATATTATTTAGGTTTTATTATTATTATTATTAGCTTGTGGGTGTTTTTATTAGTTTATTATATTATTTAGGGTTTAGTTAATTATTCTTATTAGGTTTAGTTATTAGTTTTTTTATTAGTTTTATTAGTTGGTTTGTTATTATTAGTTTTTTAGTTATTATTATTTAGTTATTAGTTCATGGTTTAATTATTAGTTTATTATTATATTAGTTTTAGTTATTATGTTTATTACTATTATTAGTTTTTAGTTTAGTTAGTTTATCGTTTAGTTATTTTTAGTTTTATTAGGTTATTAGTAGTTTTTAGTTTAGTTTGTTTATTATTATTATTGTTACTATTATTATTATTATTATTATTATTATTATTATTATTAAAAGTTATTATTCTTAGTTATTATTAGTATTATTATTATTAGTTTTATTAGTTTATTATTAGTTATTAGTTTTATTATTAATCTATTATCAAGTTATTATTAGTTTATTAGTTTATTATTTTATTATTATCTTTATTAGTTTTAGTTTTATTATTAATTTTTAGTTTATTAGTTTTATTAGTTTCAAGTTTATTATTATTAGTTTATTATTATGTTTAGTTAGTTTAGTTTTATTAGTTTTATTATTAGTTTTAGGTTATTATTAGGTTTAGTTTTATTTAAGTTTATTTATTATTAGTTTATTTATTATTTATTTATTAGTTTTAGTTTTAGTTATTAGTTTAGTTTATTAGTTAGTTAGTTTTTTTAGTTTTATTAGATTTAGTTTAGTTTAGGGGTTTAGTGGTTTATTAGTTTAGTTTTTTGTTTTAAGCTTTTGTTTAGTTTATTATGATTAGTTATTAATTAGCTATTTATTTATTTAGCCATTAGTTTATTATTATTAGTTGGGGTTTTTTGTTAATTTTATTAGTTCATAATTATTATTAGTTAGTTTATTAGTTTTATTTTCTTAGTTATTAGTTTAGTTAGTTATAGTTAGTTATTATGTTTTAGTTTTTTAGTTTATTATTTAGTTATTATTAGTTTAGTTTTTATTATTAGGTTTAGTTAATTGTTTAATATTATTATTAGTTATTATTAATTTTTATTAATTTAGTTTAGTTTAGTTTAGGGTTTATGTTTTGTTATTAGTTAGTTATTTAGTTAGTTATTTATTAGTTTTAGTTTATTTTAATTTAGTTTGTAGTTTTGGTTTAGTTAGTTTTATTAGTTTTTAGGTTTAGTTTATAAGGGTTTAGGTTTTATTTAGTTAAGTGTAGTTATTAGTTTTATTAGTTTAGGTTTGAGGATTTTATAATTTTAGTTATTATTAGGTTTAGTTTAGTTATTAGCTTTATTTTATTATTAGTTTATTTGTTTTGTTTTGATTATTATGTTTAGTTTATTAGTTAGTTTAGTTATTAATTTAGTTAGTTTTTATTTAGGGTTTAGGTTTATTAGTTATTATTAGTAAGTTTTATTAGTTTTAATTAGTTTATTAGTTATTAATTTATTATTATTATTATTATAATTATTGGTCATTAGTTTAATTTAGTAATTAGTTTATTAGTTTATTAGTTTATTAGTTATTAGTTTTAGTTTTATTATTATTATTATTATTATTATTATTATTATTATTATTATTATTATTATTATTATTATTATTATTATTATTATTATGTTATTAGTTATTGCTAATTTACTAGTTTAGTTATTAGGTTTTAGTTTATTATTATTTAGTTAGTTATTATTAGTTTATTAGGTTTTTAGTTTTATTTAATTATTATTAGTTTTAGTTTAGTTTATGGGATTAGTTAATTAGTTTTAGTTATTAGGTTTATTATTAATTTTTTTAGGGTTTAGGTTAATTAGTTATTAGGTTTATTTAGTTAATAGTGCTTAGTTTATGGTTTAGTTATTAGTTTAGTCTATGGGTTTAGTTTTATTATTAGTTTATTATTATTGTTATTATTATTATTATTATTATTATTATTATTATTATTATTAATATTATTATCATTATTATTATTATTAGTTTAGTCTAAGTTTAGTTATTAAGTTTATTAATAGTTTATGTTTGTTTAGTTTTAGTTTATTTTATTATTTATTAGTTTATTATTAGTTTAGTTATATTTTTTATTAATTCGGTTAGTAATTAGTTATTATTATCAATTTTATTTTAGTTATTAGTTTATTATTAGTTTTAGTAAGTGTATTTAGGTTTTTATGTTATTAGGTTTACTATTATTAAGGTTTATTAGTTAGACTAGTTATTATTAGTTATTATTAGTATTTTATTTATTATTTTAGTTATTATTATAATGTTATTAGTTTATTAGTTTATTAGTTTTTTTATTAATTTATTAGCTATTATTATTATTATTATTATTATTATTAGTTTTTATTTTATTATGGGTTTACTTTTAGTTTTTATTAGTTATTATTATTAGTTTTATTTAGTTTATTAGTTTTAGTTTAGTTAATTATTTATTAGTTTAATTAGTTTATTATTTAGGTTTTATTAGGATTTTTTATTATTTATTCATTATTAGTATTATTAGTTATTAGTTTAGTTATTATTAAGTTTTAGTTAGTTTATTATTAGTTTATTAGTTTATTATTAGTTATTAGTTTAATTATTATTATTTAGTTATTATTTTTTTATTACTTTAGTTAGTTTTAGGTTTTTTTAATTATTAGTTTATTAGTTTAGTTAGTTATTAACTATTTAATTATTTAGTTATTATTAGTTTTATTAATTAGTTTTTTTATTAGTTTAGTTTTTTTAGGTTTTAGTTTATTAGTTTAGTTTTTGTTTTATGGGTTTAGTTTTTTATTTAGTTATTATTAGTTATTATTTATTATTCTAATTAGCTATTATTAGTTTTATTTAGTTTTATTATGTTTAGTAAATTATTGTTCATTTTATTTAGGTTTTAGTTATTATTTTATTAGTTGGTTTATTAGGTTTTTAGTTTTTATTATTAGGTTTATTATTATTATTATTATTATTATTATTATTATCAGCTTATTTAGTTATTAGTTTATTAGTTTAGTTTATTATTTTTTATTTATTAGTTTATTAATTAGATTTTAGTTTAGGTTTATTATTAGTTTATTATTAGTTATTAGTTTAGTTTATTATTAGTTAGTTTGGCTATTATTAGTTATTATTTAGTTATTTAGTTTTTAATTTATTAGTTTTAAATAGTTTATTAGTTTATTAGTTTAGCTAGTTAGTTATTAGTTAGGGTTTAGTTTAGTTAGTCAGTTTAGTTTATGACTTTAATTATTAGCTTATTATTAGTTTATTAAGTTTAGTTATTATGATTAATTTTAGTTAGATTTTATGAGGGCTTAGATTTTAGTGTTTTAGGTTTTAGGTTTTAGGATTTTAGGTTTTAGGGTTTAGGGTTTAGGGTTTAGGGTTTAGGATTTAAGGTTTTAGGGTTTAGGGTTTAGCATTTAGGGTATATGGTTTTAAGCATTTAGGGTTTAGGTTTTAGGTGGTCGTTCAGGTTTTAGTTTAGAGTTTATGGTTTTTTATTCTTTTTAATAGAGAACAAATTCAGATTCAACTGTTCTTCTTTTCAATTTCATCAACCAAGTAATACACCAGGTTTTCTAAGACACATACGATGAAACAGATAAAAACTGAGCATGCACAAAGCAAATCAAAAACCTTAGATAACTAGAACCGTCTCTACTATAAAGACACAGTTTCATAAGCAGCAGATCGAATTGAAAGCTCTTCAGTTTCTCCAATTCCCATCTGAACCACCCCGACCTCTTGTGTGATAGGATCCACTATCATATCTCCAATCTATCCCTCCGCCACCACCAGGGAGCCTCCATTGATCCTCCTACCTCCATAACCACTATTGCTCCGACCACCACCACCATATCCCCCAGCACCTCTAGATCTCTCACCACCACTGCAATAATCGCCGCCTCCACCATCGCCTCCATCGCCTGATCTAGACTGAGCATCCTTCATGGTAAGGTTCCCACCATCAAGGTTCTGCCCATTCTTAGGGTTAGGTTTATTAGATTATTGGGTTTAAGTTTATTAAGTTTATTTTTTAATTCATTTAGTTACTTTAGATTTAGGTTTAGGGTTTGGGGTTTAGGGTTAGGGTTTAGGTTTAGGATTTAAGGTTTGAGTTTATTCTTTCATGGTTTAGGGTTTAGGGTTAGGTTTAGGGTTGTGGTTTATAGTTTAGGTTTTAGGGGTTGGTTTTAGAGTTTGGGGTTTTAGGGTTTAGAGTTATGATATTTTAGCCATGCTTATGTAGGTTTAGGGGTTTAGGTTTTATGGTTTTTTAGTTAGGTTTGGTTATTTGGTTTATAATTTAGGTTTTAGGATTTAGGGTTTTTAGGATTTTGGGTTTGGGTTTAGGGTTAGTTTAGGGCTTAAAGTTTAGGGTTTTAGTATTTAGGATTTAGGGTTTATGATTTAAGGTTTAGGGTTATGGTTAAGGTTTAGGGTTTAGGGTTTTAATATTTAGGATTTTTTAGGCTTTAGGGTTTAGGGTTTTGAATTTTGGGTTTACGATTGTAGGTTTAGGATTGTAGGTTTAAAGTTTAGTGTTAGATTTGGGTTTCTTTAAAAAACATATACAAGCAAACCAAGAGTTGAGTTATTTAGTTTATTTTACTTCTTTTTATTTATTTTAGTATTTATTTTTAGTTTTATTTTCTTTTTGCATTTAAGTTTAGGTTTAGGTTTAGGTTTTCATTTTGGTTTTAGTTCAGGTTTTTATTTTATTTTATTTGTGTTTAGGTTTTTTTATTTAATTTATTTTTAGGTTTTATTTAGTTTTGGTTTAGGTTTTTAGGTTTTTAGGGTTTAGGGTTTAGGGTTTAGGGTTTAGGGTTTGGGTGGAGTGTTTAGGGTCAGGTGCAGGGTTATGGGCTTAGGGTAGGCTCAGGGTTTTGGGGGCCTGGGAGTTTAGGGTAAGGTTTAGGATCTGGGTTTAGGGTAGGTTTGCAGGTTGGGTCATTAGAAGTTTTCTTTTAGTTTTTTAATTTTTATTTAAATTAAGAAAATTGGTAGGTTTAGTTATATTTAGTTTATTTAGTTCATTTTTTATTTATTTTAGTTTAATTTATTTTTTTTAATTTTTATTTAGGTTTATTTTTATTTTTTTTTAGTTTAGTTTATTTCTTTCAGGTTTATTTTTTTTTCTAATATAGGTTTTTTTATTTTAGTTTATTTTTCAGGTTTAAGTTTATTTTTTAGTTTACTTTTATTTTTATTTTATTTTTTAGGTTTAGGTTCTATTTTTTATTTTTAGGTTTAGGTTTATGTTTTATTTTATTTTCTTAGGTTTAGGTTTTAGGTATATATTTTAGGATTATTTTTAAGTTTTATTTTTTTTAGTTTAGGTTTAGTTTTATTTTAAGTTTATTTTATTTTATTTAGGGTTTTGGTTTAGTTTATTTTAAGAGTAGGTTTAGGTTTTATTTATTTTTGTTTAGTTTATTTTAGCTTAGATTTTGGTCTATTTTGTTTTTATTTTTGGTTTAGGTTCTTTTAGTTTAGGGTTTAGGTTTTAATTTTAGGTTTATTTTTTAAGTTTTGGTTTTTATTTAGTTTTTATTTTAATTTATTCAAGGTTTATTTTATTTTTATTTTATGTTTAGTTTTATTTCTCTTTTTATTTTTTAGTTTAGGTGGTTTTATTTATTTTATCTTAGTTTAGTTTTAATTTTTTATTTTATTTTCTTTTTAGGTTTAGGTTTAGGTTTTTATTCTTTCATTTTTTTTTTGGTTTATTTATTAATTTTATTTTTAGGTTTTATTTTATTTAGGTTAATGTTTTCTGCTTTTTAGGGTTTAGGGTTTAGGGTTAGTTGAGGGTTTTGGGTTTAGGGTTTTGGGTTTGGGGTTTAGGGTTTAGGGTTTAGGGTTTAAGGTTTATAGTTTAGGGTTTAGGTTTTTGGGGTTAGGGATTAGGGTTTAGGGATTTAGGGTTTAGGGTTTAGGGTTTAGGGTTTAGGGTTTATGTTTTAAGAATACAGTTCAGGTTTTAGTTTAAGGTTTAGGGTTTTTGGTTTCTTTTTTTAATAGAGAAAAATTCAAATTCAACATTTCTTCATTTTGATTTCATCAGCCAAGTAACACACCAATTTTTTTAAGACACAAGTGACGATATAGACAAAAAATTAGCACACATAGAGCAAATTAAATACTCTAGATAACTAGAACCGTCTCTACTATAAATACACTGTTCCATAAGCAGTAGATCAGATCGGTAGTTCTTCAGTTTCTCTAGTTCCCACCAGAACCACCTTAACCTCTCGAGTAGCAGGAGTCACCATCATATTATTCCTTATCTATCCCCCACCACCACCATGGCTATAACCTCAGCCTCTATAATAACCACTGCTCTGACCACCACCTCCATATGCACCAGCACCTCCAGATACCCCACCACCCCTATGATAATCACTGCCTTCTCCTTCGCCTCCACTCTTATATCTGCACTTTGCCTAGTAGGCGGTGATGTTCCTACCTTCAAGGTTCTACCAATTCTTAGGGTTTAGGTTTATTAGTTTTAGGGCTTAAGTTAATTTTTTAATTTATTTAGTTACTTTAGGTTTAGGTCTATGCTTTGGGGTTTGCAATTTAGGGTTAGGGGTTAAGGTTAGGGTTTAGGGTTTTGGGTTTTAGGGTTTATGCCTTTAAGGTTTAGGGTTTAGAGTTAGGGTTTAGGATTTAGGGTTTCAGGTTTAGGGCTTAGGATTTAGGTTTTAACATTTAAATTTTAGGGTTTAAAGTTTTTTAGGGTTTAAGGTTTAAGGTTTATGGTTTTAGGTTTATAGGGTTTAGGGTTTAGGGTTAGTTTACTGTTTAGGGTTTAGGGTTTAGGGTTTAGGGTTACTATTAGGGTTTAGGGTTTAGGGTTTGTTTAGGGTTTAGAATTTAGGGTTTAGGATTTTTTAGGGTATAGGGTTTATGGTTTAGGGTTGTAAGTTTGGGCTTGTAAGTTTAGGGTTTAGTGTTTTGGGTTAATTTTACAGTTTAGGGTTTAGGATTTAGGGTTTAGTGTTTAGGGTTTAAGGGTTTTTTTAAAAAAAAAATTAAGTAAATAGATAGGTTTTGGTTTATTTAGTTTATTTTTTAATTATTTTAGTTAATTTTATAATTTATTTTTATTTAGGTTTATTTTTAATTTTTATTTAATTTAGTATATTTATTTTTAAGTTTATTTATTTTAGTTTAAGTTTTTTATTTTAGTTTATTTTTTAGGTTTAGGTTTAAGTTTATGTTTATTTTTTAGTTTAGTTTTACTTTTATTTTATTTTTTGGGTTTAGGTTTCATTTTTTTTTATTTTTAGGTTTATGTTTAGGTTCTTATTTTATTTTTTAGGTTTAGGCTTTAGGTTTTTATTTTAGGTTTATTTTTATGTTTTATTTTATTTAATGAGGTTCCTGTTTAGGTTTATTTTCAGTGTATTTTATTTTATTTAGTTTAGAGTTTAGGTTTAGGTATAGGTTTTATTTATTTTCGTTTAGTTTATTTTTGTTAAGGTTTAAGTTTATTTTATTTTGTTTGTTTTAGGTTTAATTTTTTTTAGTTTAGTGTTTAGGTTTTTTTAGGTGTTTTTTATATTTATTTTTTCATTTTATTTTATTTAAGGTTTATTTTATTTTTATTTTATGTTTGGGTTTTATTTTATTTAGATTTTTTATTTTTAGGTTTATTTAATTTTGTAGTCTAGTTTAGGTTTTTATTTATTATATTTTAGTTTAGTTTTTATTTTTTATTTTGTTTTATTTTTTGGTTTAGGTTTAAGTTTAGGTTTTAGTTTGTGTTTTTATTTTATTTTATTTTTTTTATTTTTCTTAGGATTAGGTAAATTTATTTATTTTATTTTTAGTTTTATTTAGTTTAGGTTTAGATTTTTATGTTTTTAGGGTTTAGGGTTTAAGGTTTAGGGTTTGGGGTTTAAGATTTTAGATTTAGGGTTTAGGTTATAGGTTTTAGTGTTTAGGGTTTAGGGTTAGGGTTTTTTTTAAATTAAGTAAACAAGTAAGTTTAGGTTTATTTAGTTTATTGAGTTTATTTTTTATTTTATTTTTTTATATTTTATTTTTATATTTTTTTACGTTTATTTTATTTTTATTTATTTTAAACTTTTTTTATGTTTATTTATTTTAGTTTAGGTTTTATATTTTAGTTTGTTTTGGGTTTAGGTTTAGATTTAGGTTTAATTTTTAGTTGAGGTTTACTTTTATTTTATTGTTTAGGCTTAAGTTGTATTTTTTATTTTTAGGTTTAGGTTTAAGTTTTTAATTTATTTTATTTTTTGTTTAGATCTTAGGTTTTTATTTTTGGTCTATCTTTAGGTTTTATTTTTTAGTTTAGTGTTAGGTTTATTTTTAGTTTATTTTATTTTATTTAGTTTAGGTTTAGGTTTAGGTTTAATTTATTTTAGGTTTAGGTTTAGGTTTTATTTATTTTAGTTTAGTTTATTTAAGTTAATTTTTAGGTTTATTTTACTTTAAGTTTAGCATTTTGGTTTTTTTAGTTTAGCATTTAAGCTTTTATTTAATTTTTATTTTATTTTATATTTATTTTAGTTTTAGTTTTTATTTTATTTAGTTTGTTTTATTTTTTTTAGTTTAGTTTAGGTTTTTGTTTATTTTATTTTAGTTTAGTTTTTATTTTTTTATTTTTTATTTTTTAGGTTTAGGTTTAGGTCTAGGTTTTAGTTTCTATTTTTATTCTATTTTGTTTTGGTTTAGGTTTGTTTATTTATTTTATTTTTAGGTTTTATTTTATTTAGGTTTAGGTTTTAGCTTTAGGGCTTAGTGTTTACGGTTTTAGGGTTTAGGGTTTAGGTTTTAGGTATAGGGTTCAGGTTTTAATTTAGGGTATAGGGTTTTTGGTTTTTTTTTAACAAAGAACAAATTCATATTCAATATTTCTTCTTTTTGATTTCATCAACCAAGTAACACGCCAAGTTTTCTAAGACACATGTGGTGACATAGATCAAAAATGAGCAGGCATAGAGCAAATAAAAAACCCTAGATAACTATGACTGTCTCTTCTATAAAGACACAGTTCCATAAGCACTAGATCAGATAGACTGTTCTTCGATGGTCGATTCTTCAGTTTCTTCATTCTCATCATTACCACCCCGGCCTCTCGAGTAGCGGAATCCACCATCATATGCCCGATCTCCCCTCCGCCACCACCATGGTTGTAACCTCCGTCGCTTCTCCCGCCTCTATAACCACCACTGCTCTGACAACCACTTCCATATCCACCAGCCATCTAGACATAGCCTAGTTGACGGTGATGTTCTTATCGTCAAGGTTCTGCCCATTCTTAGAGTTTATGTTTAGGTTTAGGTTTATTAGGTTTTAGGGTTTAGATTTATTTTTTAATTTACTTTGTAACTTTAGGTTTAGGTTTAGGGTTTGGGGTTTAAGGTTTAGGGTTTAGGGTTAGGGTTTAAGGTTTAGGGTTTAGAGTTTAGGGTTTAAGGTTATAAGGTTTATACTTTTATGGTTTAGGATTTAGGGTTATGGTTTAGGGATTAAGGTTTTGGGTTTATGGTTGTAGGTATAGGATTTAGGGTTTAGGGTATAGGGTTTGGGATTTAAGGTTTAAAGTTTTTTTTAAAAAGAATTAAGTAAACCTATAGGTTTAGGTTTATTTAGTAAATTTAGTTCATTTTTTATTTATTTTATGTTACTTTATTTTTTTATTTTATTTAAGTTTATTTATTTTAGTTTAGGTTTTTTATTTTAGTTTATTTTATAGGTTTAGGTTTATTTTTTAATCAGTTTTATTTTTCTTTTATTTTTAAGGTTTAGGTTATATTTTCTATTTTCAAGATTAGGTTTAGGTTTTGATTTTTTTTTTTTTAGGTTTAAGTTTTAGGTTTCTATTTTAGATTTATTTTTAGGTTTTATTTTTTAGTTTAGGTTTAGGTTTATTTTTAGTTATATTATTTTATTTTGTCTAAGTTTAGCTTTTGGTTTAGTTTATTTTAGGTTTAGGTTTAGGTTTTATTATTTTAGTTTAGTTTTTTTTTGTTTGTTTAGGTTTAGGTTTATTTTATTTTCAGTATAGATTTATGTTTTTTTTGGTTTAGGGTTTAGGTTTTATTTTTTATTTATTTTTAGGTTTAGGTTTTTATTTAGTTTTTATTTTATTATATTTTAGTTTATTTTATTTTTATTTTACACTTACTTTTTATTTTATTTAGGTTTTTATTCTTAAGTTTATTTTATTTTATAGTCTAGTTTAGTTTTATATCTATTTTATTTTTGTTTTTTTTATTTATTTTATCTTATTTTATTTTTAGGTTTCAATTTAGGTTTAAGTTTAGGTTTTATTTTATTTTATTTTTTATTTTATTTTGGTTTATGTTATTTTATTTATTTTATTCTTAGGTTTTATTTAGTTTAGGTTTAGGTTTTTAGGTTTTTAGGCTTTTAGGTTAAGGGTTTAGAGTTTAGGATTATGGTTTAGGGTTTAAGGTTTAGGTTTAGGGTTTAGGCTTAGTTTTAGGGTTTAGGGTTAGGGTTTTTAATTTATTTTAATTTATTTTATTTATTTTTTACTTTTTTAAATTAAGTAAACTGTAGGTTTAGGTTTATTTAATTTATTTTTTTATTTTAGTTTATTTAATTTTTTATTTTTAATTAGGTTTATTTTTATTTCTATTTAGTTTAATTTATTTATTTTATGATTATTTATTTTAATTTAGGTTTTTCATTTTAATTTATTTTTTCTGAATAGGTTTATGTTTAGGTTTATTTTTTAGTCTAGTTTTATTTTTATTTAATTTTTTAGGTTTAGTTTATATTTTTTTATTTTTAGGTATAGGTTTAAGTTTTTATTTTATTTTTAAGCATAAGTTTTAGGTTTTTATTTTAATTTTACTTTCAGGTTTTAGTTTTTTTTAGTTTATGTTTAATTTATTTTAGGTTTAGGTTTAGGTTTTATTTATTTTAGTTTAGTTTATTTTAGTTTAGGTTTATTTTATTTTTAGTTTATGGTTTAGGTTCTTTTTTTAGTTCAAGTTTAGGTTTTCATTTAGTCTTTATTTTATTTTATTTTATGTTTATTTTATTTTTACTTTAGGTTTAGTTTTTATTTTATTTAGGTTTTTTATTTTGTAGTTTAGTTTAGGTTTTTATTTATTTTATCTTAGTTTAGTTTTATTTTTATTTTTATTTTATTTTTAGGTTTAGGTTTAGGTTTAGGTTTTAGTTAATGTTTTTATTTTATTTTGGTTTAGGTTTTTTATTTATTTTCTTTTTTAGGTTTTATTTAGTTTAGGTTTTAGTATTTAGTTTTTTAGGGTTTAGGGTTTTTTTTGGGTTTAGGGTTTAGAGTTTAGGGTTTAGGGTTTAGGATTTAGGGTTTAGGGTTTGGGGTTTAGGGTTTATGATTATAGGTTTTAGGGTTTAGGGTTTAGAGTTTAGGGTTTTGAGGGTTTAGGGTTTAAGGTTTATATTTTAGGTTCACGGTTCAAGTTTTTATTTAGGGTTTAGGTTTTTTATTATTTTTAATAGAGAACAAATTCATATTTAGCATATCTTCCTTTTAATTTCATCAACTAGGTAATAAACCAAGTTTTCTAAAACCAAGCGACAACATGGATAAAAAATGAGCACGCATAGAGCAAATCAAAAACCCTAGATAACTAGAATCATCTCTACTGTAAAGATAATGTTCCATAAGTAGTAGATAGGATCCGCCATGCTTTAGTTTCTCTGGCTCCCATCATAACCACCTCAGGTTCTCGAATAGTGGGATCCACCATCATATCCTCGATCTCTCCCTTTGCCACCACCACGGTTGTAACCTCCGTCACTACTCCTGCCTCCATAACCACCACTACTCTGACCACCACCTCCATATCCACCAGCACCTCCAGATCCCCAACCACCACTATGATAACCACCTGCTTCACCCATTCTTGAGATCTTGGAGCTAATAGAGTGATGTTCCTGCCATCAAGGTTCTTCCCATTCTTAGGGTTTAGTTTAGGTTTAGGTTTATTAGGTTTTAAGGTTTAGGTATATTTTTTAATTTATTAAGTTACTTTAGGTTTAGGTTTAGGGTTTGGGATTTAGAGTTTAGGGTTTAGGGTTATGGTTTAGGGTTTAGTGTATAGAGTTTAGGGTTTAAGGTTTTAGGGTTTCATCTTTTAGGGTTTAGTGTTTAGGGTTAGGGTTTAGGGTTTAGGGTTTAGGGTTTTTAAGTGTTTTTGGTTTAGGGTTGTAGGTTTAAGGTTTAGGGTTTAGAATTTAGGGTTTATGGTTTTTTTTAAAATTAAATAAACCGATAGGTTTAGGTTTATTTAGTTTATTTAGTCTATTTTTTAATTTATTTAGTTTATTTTATTTTTTAAATTTTATTTAGGTTTTTTTATTTAGTTTAGTTTATTTATTTTAGGTTTATTTATTTTAGTTTAGGTTTCTTACTTTAGTTTATTTTTTAGGTTTAGGTTCATTTTATAGTTGAGTTTTATTTTTATGTTATTTTGTAGGTTTAGGTTTTATTTTTTATTTTTAGGTTTAGGTTTAGGTTTTTATTTTATTTTTTTAGGTTTAGATTTTAGGTTTATTTTTAGGTTTTTTTTAGTTTCGGTTTAGGTTTCTTTTCAGTTTATTTTTTTATTTAGTTTGGTGTTTAGGTTTAGTTTATTTTAGGTTTATGTTTAGGTTTAGTTTATTTTAATTTCGGTTTAGGTTTTTTTTTTTTTTGGTTTAGGTAGGTTTATTTTTATTTATTTTAGGTTTTTTATTTTAGGTTTATTTTGTAGGTTTAGGTTTTATTTAGTTTTATTTTATTTTATTTTAAGTTTATTTTATTTTTAATTTTCCATTAATTTTTATTTTATTTAGGTTTTTTATTTTTTGCTTTATTTTATTTTTTAATTTATTTTAAGTTTTTATTTAGTTTATTTTAGTTTAATTTTTATTTTTATATTATTTTATTTTTATGTTTATTGTTAGGTTTAGATTTTAGTTTAGTTTTTTATTTTATTTTATTTATTTATTTTATTTAGGTTTAGGTTTTTTTATATATTTTATTTTTAGGTTTCATTTAGTTTAGGTTTAAGTTTTTAGGGTTTTAGGGTTTAGGGTTTAGGGTTTAGGGTTTAGGGTTTAGGGTTTAGGGTTTAGGATTTAGGGTTTGGGATTTAGGGTTTAGGGTTCAGGTTTTAGTTTAGGGTTTAGGGTTTTTGTTTTTTTTTAAACAAAGAACAAATTCAGATTCAACATTTATTCTTTTTGATTTCATCGACCAAGTAACAAACCACGAAAGTGAGGTAATAAAATGGCCTCTTTGGGGCTAGCTAAAGCCTTTTGTTCCTAGGATGTCCAGGCTATATACCCTTTACAATTAAATCTTATATAAATCAACACATGAATAGAGGAAAGAGAACTCAACATTCATACACTTAAGCTATAAGCGCATGCATTTCTTATTTATTTATAACTAGCATCATAGCACATATTATTATTCATTTATAAGCTTTTGAAAAATACATTTGAATTTAATAGTGGTAATAATCATGCATATATTAAATTAAATCAACACATGCAAGCTTACATAAAGGAAATCAATTTTATTTTACTTGATTTTGAAAGATGGATGCGTGAATTCAAATGACATACCAAATTTAACATGATTGGAAGAGGACAATCAAATATAAGCATGATTCATTCAACCAAACTAGTTCTTAAGGATAATCAAATCAAATAAGATTATTTAAAAGCAAACCAAAGCTTCCTTTTAATTAAGTTTTGGATTTGATTTGATCTAAAGAGAAGAGAAATCATCACTTGTTGTTTTAAACCCATTCCACATTAGTGATTTGATTTAATTTAAATATAATTAAGTTGATTTTATGGGTTAATTAAGTTGAACCCTTAATTAGATGAATTAATTACTCTTATCTATGTCACCTTAAAGTAATTAGCAAAATAATTATTAGCCAACATGATATGCATGGAAAATAAACTTGCAATGATCCTAGGAAATAAAAGGGGCCTAATGCAATTGACACATGATTAATAATTTATTAGATTAAATGGACTTAATTAATTACTCTTACAGTTTTTCCACCCATGTGGACTAACCATAATTTCAATAAACTCTTTTAGGTTATTAAACACCTAAAGATCTACCCCATGATTTAGTTAATTAAGGTCTGATGTGATTATGATTTCAGTTTGATTAAGTGATTTAATTAATTAGTTAAATCTTAATTAAGTTCATTTTAAAAAAAGGTGAAATGAACTTAGGGAAAGGGGTCCCAACTTTATTCCTTAGTTCACTTAGTATTGAACAATGATTAATAAACTTAATTAACCAATTTGTTATTGTTCATGGGATTAATTAATCATTAATTAACTTAAATGAGTAGTTAAAGTTTAATTAGTCAATTTTCTTATTTAAGTAAGCAATAAATCCCAATAAAATCATGAGAGGCAGAGGTCATCCAATTAAATTTACCCACAAACTTTAGGATTAATTGCTCAAGTAATTAAAAAGTAATTAAGTTAATTAAATTTTTAATTAAAAATTAATTAGTATTCAAAATTAGTTAAGATCATTTTTAATTAATTCTCCATTGGAATACCTTTAAAATGAGTTTTTATTTGCATTTTTATTTCTCTATGATGTTTTATGATTTTTAGAACTTTCGGCCATTAAAAATGATTAATTAAGCCTAATTACAGCCTAATCCTTTTGGCTCCACGTGGCGCGCTGATGCGGCGTGCTTTCCACGTAGTGCCATGAGATTGGCTACTTAAAACTTATCTGACTTAGCGCCTACATGATGGCGGCGTACGCGCATTCTTGTCCGCCATCTAAGATCGGATAGTTATGAGTAATCCCACAGTTTAATAGGATTAAATCTGATCAATCTAGTGGATCTAATAATGACTATCCATTCTGATCATGCGGAATGGACGGTGCCTGATCTAACGTCACGTGAGTGAGGAAAAATGGAGTCCGTCTGCCATTGCTCACTTGATCCAAGCTTACCCTAGCTTAGATCAACTCCAAAATGAACCCACACCTTCACGACATCAATCGAAGGGGATCTAAAGATCAAGATCACACGAGATGCAAGTTTTCTTGTAAAATCTCCAACCAATTTTTGGCTAAGGATCAGTTTTGGAAGCATACCTCGCTGAAGCTCAAGACCGATGGCTAGAACATTTACGGAAGCTTCATTTAGTGGAAACAAAGCTTTGTTGAGCAGCAATTGGATCAATTCCTCGACGTTCGCTCAGAAGGCCATGAACTGACAATTTGGAGCTTAATTTTGATCGAAGTCCCACCTCTGATGCTCAAAAAAGTTGGGAGATGATTTATTATTTCTCGATGAGGCCTAGGGAAGGTGCGTGCAAAGTTAATTTGAGTTTGATAGAGAAATCATAAAGTTAATCCAAAAATTGGAGTCTCCTTTTTCGGGATGTATGGGAGTGCATTTTTTGATCGAGGTACGAGCTTGGAAGCTTAAGAATTGGTTGTAGCAGCTCATCTCGGGTAGCTAGGGCTCTAAAGAATGATTTTTTTTGTATATTTGAGTGGAAACATGGGGGTGTATACCCCCCTTCAACCTGATCGGACAGTGGGATTAGGTTTGGCTTCTAGTGGCTGTCCGACCATCTCAAGGAGTCATGGGTGGAAGGGAGGAGGTGAGTTGGCTCGGCTTGGCTTGTTGAAGGTGTGGACATGGCTGCCAAGGAGGAATCATGGGTGTCCTAAGGGTTTCAAATGCTCCAATGGGGAGGGTGAGGTGATTTCACCTTTTATGGGTCATGGCTGATCCAACTATCCCATGTATCACTTTGGGTAGTGTCCTTGCCTAGGTAGACCATTGGGAGATTATGAAGTGGCCAAGGAATGGAAATGACCACTTACATGGGTGATTTGTCTCATGTGATGCCCTTGACCTAAGGGTAGAATGATTATTTGGCATTGGATTTGATTTGGGCAGATTTAAAATGAGCTAAAAGTTGATTAGCATAAATTTCAAGTCAATTGGAGTTAATTTGGTTAGGTTTGGCTCAATTTGACTCATTTAGGTCAAATTTTGTTAGGTTGGGTCAAGTTGATCAATTGGTCAAATTGGGTCAAACCAAGGGTTGGGTCAAGTTCATATGATCATTTGGGATATTTTGATTCAATTGGTTTGGTTTAGCTTTCCTTAGATTTGATTTTGGCTCATTTGAATTCATTTGGGTCAAATGGGTTAAGTTAACCAATTTGACCAAATTGGCCAAATTGGCATGGATTGAGTGTTGGTTTGCATTTAGTTGACCAATCAAAGATGATTGTAGGCTTTTATTTCAATTAATTTAGATTTGGTTTTGATTTAGGCCAACTCGAACCTTTAGGCCAAATTGGGCTAAGTAGGTCAATTGGATCTAATTATGACTTTGGTCAAGTTCAACAATCAATTTGGAATGAACTTGACCAATTGGTTGCAATCAATTTGATTTATATTTTGATTTGACCCAATTTGGTCTTTTAGGTCAATTTGGGTCAACTTGGGTCAAGAAGGCCAATTGGGTTTGGTTTGACTTAATTAAAGGTCAAGTCATATTCAAATATAGATTTTGAATTGGTATGAATCATTGGTTTAAAGGGATTAGGCTTAGGTTGCAATTTGGCTAGTTTGGGTTCATATGGGTTAAGGGGTTGACTTGGTCAAATGACCAGGTTGACTTAGTTTGACCCAATTTGTGACAATTGATCAACCTAGGGTGATCAACAATCAAGATGAGAGTTTTCGATGGGCTTGGTTCAACCCAATTTTGGTTGGATTAGAACTTAGCTCAAATAGGTCAAACTGGCCACTTTTGGTCAAGTTGGTTTAGTTGGCTTGATTTTGGGTTGAGTTTTATTTAGTTGAGTTTATATATATATTTGGGATTGATATATAAATTCAATTGTAATTGGCTTGGGTAAAAATGGGTTTTTGGTTCATTTAAACATTTCAAGTCAAAAGGGTTAAGTTGGATTTGACTTGGGTTGACTTTAGTTTGGCTTGATGATTATAGATTTCATTTATATTTATGAATACGATTGAAGGTATGATTGATTCATGAGAAAATCAATTGAATTTGGGTTTTGGAATGAATGAATTTGGCTAAGTCCATCGAGTTGGGTCATGTGGCTTAGGTTTGGATTTTGATTAAGTTTGATTTAGATTTGATGATTTAAATGTATATTTCATCTAAATTAGTGAAGGTGATTGAAAATATGATTGATTTGTGAGAAAATCAATTGAGTTTGACTTGATTTGGATTAATATTTGGCTAAGTCCATGGGATAGTTCATATGGCTTAGGAAGGGTTTTAATTTAATTTGATTTAGTTTGATTTAGTTTTGATCATTTAAATTTTGATTCAATTTATATTTAGGAAGATGATTGAAGATATAAATTGATTATGAGAAAATCAATTGATTTTGGATTGATTTGGATTAAGATTTGTCTAGGTCCAGGGGATAGGTCATATGGTTTATGAAGGGTTTCAAGTTTGGATTTGATCACGGGCTTCAATCATTTGGTTTTGGAATTTGGGTTTGGATTTAGTTTTGAATCTGATTTTGAATTGAGATTGAGGTTTGGTTTGAGAAGGTGGACATGGATTGGATTTGGGTTGTAAGGTTGGTGGCTTATCCTAATCTTTAAGGTATAACCTATTCCTATGGTTAACCCTTCTAAGTCTTTAGGCATAGGTTAAGTGTTTACCTAATTGTTAGAAGTGTCTTACAACTAGGGAAGTCTTAGTGTATAGAAGACTCCTAAGTTTAAGATGGGAAGATTAAATCTGCACTACAAAAGTGAGGTCAATAGGCCTTAGGCTCTATAGTGTTACCCTTGGAGATAGATGATTGGAAGACCGAAGCCAAGTTTTACATTATAGACTCCGATACATCTTTCAATGCTTTGTTTGGGAGAACATGGATACATGAGAACAACATAGTTTCATTTTCTCTGCATCAGTGTATGAAGTTTGTCAGAGGTGGGATCATCTACTATGTTAAAGGAGATCTCAAGCCATTTACAATTCACGAGGTCGGCATATATGAGGATGCAGCTTACTATCTCCCTCAAAATCAACAAGTCTATTCTTGCAAACTTGGCAAATGTTTATAAATAAAAGAAAAAGAAAAAGAAAAAATAAAAAGAAAGACAAAAGAAAAAGTAAAGAAAAGAGAAAATTAAAAAGAAAATAAAAGGGAGCATAAATAGACTTGGTGGAGGAAGTGGAGCCTGATATTAGATTCCACCCACAGTTTGTTACTCCATTCGAACATATGGGTAGGATGACCTAACCTCCACCAGGCAGAGGAGGAGGCCAGTTTAAGGGCAATCTTAGGGGTGGAAAACCTCCTTATTGGCCACCTAATAGAAAATATGCCCCAGCTACTAGGAGTACACATGCTATCCATATACACTTAGAATCTAGTTCATAGGATGAGTCTTATATGGTTAGCACACCAACTAACTCTTCTCAGTAGTAGATTCCCTTGTAGCTGGCACTTGAGCAAGATAGCAATGAAGACCAGGCTCCAAAGCAAAGCATAAGTGTATACAAGTCTATACGTGAAACAGTAAGGCAAAGCACAGATCATACTACTTCGAAAGAATATGTAAAAATAAATACAAAAGCTCTCAGTCAAGACTAGGACTAGGATTCGATATAGTGGGTCCAGTCAATGATGACGATTACTGCTTAGTCAACACCAATCATTTGGAACCTGATAGGTGCTTTTCAAATCACATTAACTCATATGAGGAGTTGTGCAAAGAAACTTCAGATGATCGAGATTATTTTGAAGTCAAAGATGCACCAGTTTGAAGAAGAGATCAAGTCAACCATTGATGAGCTCAAGGAAGTCAATTTAGGAATTGAAGAAGATCCATGCTCGACATACATCAATTCTTTATTGAATGAAATTGAAACCAATGACATATTTAGACTATATATTGAGTTTATGGTCTACTTCGTATGGAGTTATGAAGAAATGCCTAGATTAGCTCTTGATGTAGGAATCCATAAACTAGCAATAGAGTCTACTGCTAACCTATCAAGCAAGATCCTAGATGCACATGATTATGTATAGAATAATAAGTATTTAAATAAGGCTGGCTTCATTTGGGAAGAAAAATACCCTACTTGGTTAGCTAGCATCATCCTAGTTAAGAAAAAGAATGGACAAATTCACATATGTTACCCTTGGAGATAGATGATTAAGAACTGAAACCAAGTTTTTATAGACTCATACATCTTTCAATGCTTTGTTTGGGAGAACATGGATACATGAACAACATAGTTTCATTTCTGATGGTGTATGAAGTTTGTCGGTGGGATCATCTACTTGTTAAGAGATCTCAAGCCATTTACAATTCAAGTCCATATATGAGGATGCAACTATCTCCCTCAAAATCAACAAGTCTATTCTGACTTGGCAAATGTTTATAAATAAAAGAAAAGAAAAGAAAAAAATAAAAGAAAGATAAAAGAAAAGAAAAGAAAAGAAATTAAAAAAAGAAAATAAAGGGAGCATAAATAGACTTGGTGGAGGAAGTGGAGCATATTGATTCCACCCACAGTTCTTCTACATTGAACATATGGGTGGATATAACCTCCAATAAGGAGATTCAATCTTAGGGGTGGAAAACCTCCTTGTGGCCACCTAATAAAATATGCATTCTAGTACACATGCTATCCATATACACTTAGAATCTAGTTCATAGGATGGTCTTATATGGTTAGACACAACTAACTCTTCATGGTAGATTCCTTGTGCACTTGAGCTAGATAGCAATGAAGACCAGGCTCCAAAGCAAAGCATAAGTGTATACAAGTCTATACGTGAAATAGTAAGGCAAAGCACAGATCATACTACTTCAAAAGAATATGTAAAAATAAATGCAAAAGCTCTCAGTCAAGACTGAGACTAGGATTCGATATAGTGGGTCCAATCAATGATAATCGCTTGTCACACCAATCATTTGGAAGGTAGGTGCTTTTCAAATCACATTAACTCTATGAGGAGTTGTGCAAAGAAACTTGATGATCGAGATTATTTGAAGTCAAAGATGCACCGGTGTTTGAAGAAGAATCAAGTCAACCATTGATGAGCTCAAGGAAATCAATTTAGGAATTGAAGAAGATCCATGCTCGACATACATCAATTCTTTATTGAATGAAATTGAAACCAATGACATATTTAGACTATAGATTGAGTTTATGGACTACTTCGTATGGAGTTATGAAGAAATGCCTAGATTAGCTCTTGATGTAGGAATCCATAAACTAGCAATGAAATTACTCAACCTATCAAACAAGATCCAAGATGCACATGATTATGTATGAATAATAGGTATTTAAATACCTTCATGAAGAAAAATACCTACTTGGTTAGCTAGCATCATCCTAGTTAAGAAAAAGAATGGACAAATTCACATATGCGTCGATTTTAGGGATTTAAATAAGGCAAGTCCAAAAGACAAATTTCAACTACCAATGTCGGAGCTGATGGTAGACATTGCCTCATCTCATGCAGTCTTCTCTTTCATGAATGGCTCATCTGGATATAACCAAAATAAAGATGGTTCTCGAACATGAAAGAAACACTACTTTTAGAACCCCAATCAAAATCTATTGTTATAAGGTCATGCCTTTCAGCCTTAAAAATGTCGTTGCTATATACCAATGGGCTATGACTTTGAATCTTCGATGAATTCATTCATCATCAAGTTGAGTGCTATGATGATGATCTTGTGGTCAAAAGTAGAGGAAAGGAAGGCCATCTCTTTGACATGAGAGTAGTTTTCAAATAGTTAAGATTATTTAACATCAAAATGAACCCCGTGAAGTGTGCATTCAGAGTAACTTCAAGGAATTTCCTTAGGTTTGCTATCTAACACCAAGGAATCATAATCGATATGGAGAAGATCAAAGTGATATTCAAAATGCCACCCCCTAAAAGTTTAACTCAACTTAAATCATTCCAAGGTAGGTTGGCATATCTAAGATGCATTACATCTAACCTATCAGGAAGATGTCAGCCATTCTCAGCATTTGTCAAAAAGGATGCCAAGTTCAAGTGGGATGATAAGTTTGAGCATGCCTTCAAAGACAACAAGCATTACTTGATGATGATGCTGGTTCGAGCCACTCATACTTTACACTACTTTGTTAGCTGACTCCCTTGGTTCTTTGTTGGCCCAAGCCAATGATGAAGGGATGTAAAATGTACTCTACTACCTCATCCATCAACTAATCCCTACTGAGGATAATTATCCACCCACTGAGAAGCATTATCTAGCTTTAATCTTTGCATCCCAAAAGTTATAGCTATACATTCTTCCTCATAAGGTGATCTTTTAGTTTGGCATTACCTTCGTACCGCTCTGTGTGGTGAAAAGATAAGTGCTACCAGATTTCTTAGGAACACACCCACTTCCTGTTGACTCTCCGCTTAGTGATGATCTCCCCGATGAACAAATCATGAACTTAGGAGATTCTAGAATTCGAATGTACTTTGATGGTGAGGCTTTCAAGGAGAAGAACCATAATCTACTATTCCAAGAAAGGCAAGGGTAGGAATAGTTCTCTTAACTCAAGATCGTGATATGATGAGATTCTCATATCATCTATCCAATCTTTGCACCAACAATGACGCCGAATATGAGGCTTTGATTGCTCGTTTGGAGTTAGCCATTACTCTAAGAATCCAGAACATCAACATCTTTGAGGATTCTCAACTAGTGATCAACCAAATTACTGGGCCCTATAAGGTTATAAAGCCCAAGCTCCATCACAAGTACACCATGAAGTTATTGGCCCAAATCTTAGAGGTTACCATTTATAAGATTCCTCGAGAAGAGAATGCAATATCCTATGATTTAGCCATGCATGCTAAGGAGTTAACATGTCCAGAGGATGAGTTCACATCAATAAAGGTCCAAAATAGATAAGTCTTACCCCCTTATTGATATTGAACTGATCAAAAAGTACTCTCATGAAGGGGAGGTTTCCATTGCCAAGAAGTACGACGAGTTAGATTAGAGGCAACTACTAATAGATTATCTAAATAAAGATAAACTACTTCAATAGAAGCCCCAAGCTCATCTAATGAAGCAGAGAACACTTTCTTATGCTCTTGTGGATGGTTTCTTGAACCGTCAGTCTTTCGATCATATGTGATTACATTTTTTATATAAGCATGAAGCCCATAAGATCATGATTGAGGTACACTCAGCATTATGTGGAGCCAACCTATCCTTTCTAAAGATGAAAGCCATGATCAAGAGACTAGGATACTTCTAGCCATCGATGATCAAAGATTGCATGGATACAGCTAGGAGATGCCACCAATGTCAAATACACAGTGTGGTCCTACACCAACCACCCAACATTCTACATCCTACATAAGCCTCAAGGCCATTTGAGTGTTGAGGTATCGACATACTGGGTCTGATTGATCCTCCTTCTTTCAAGGGTCATTGATTCATCTTAACTACTACTGACTTCTTTTCCAAATGGGTGAAAGTGATTATGCTCAAAGAGATCATAGCTCTGCATGTGCTCTAGTTTTTAAGGAACCATATCATTTATAGGTTTGGAGTGCCTTGATGAATGATATATGATAATGGTACTACAATCAAGAGCACTGAGATCATCAACTTTGCTCGAAGACATAGCATGGATTGGAGATATTCTACCATTCACTACCTAAATCCAAATGACTTAAAAGAAGCCTTTAACAAAACTGTCACCCAAATAATGAAGAAGACACTAGACAATAATAAGTGAAGGTGGCATGAATAATTAGTTGAAGCCTTGTGGGCCTACCACACCACATATAGAACTCCAACTTAGTCTACTCCTTTCTTTCTAGTGTATGGGTCCAAAGTTGTTCTACCATTAGAAGTCCAACTCTCCTCACTAAGAATAGTTGTGCGTTGTAAGATCACAACAGAGCATAGTGACAAGTTATGGTTTGAAGAACTCAAAGGTTTGAAGGAGAGATGTATACGGGCATGCCAAAACCTTGAGTTTTACAAACCTAAAATGATTCAAGATTACAACAAGTTGGTCTATCCTGGAGCTTTTCAAGTAGGAGAGCTTAATTTAGTTATAAGGAGATTGATTATTGCCTATCGTAAGATAGGAGGCAAGCTTGAACATACTTGGGAAGGCCCTTTTTTTATAGAGAAGGCCTACCAAGGAAGATCTAACCAGCTTATTAATCATAAGGGAGAGCACCCAATCAACGGGTTGTACTTAAAAAACATTATAAATCATGTTTTAAAATTCCATTTCAAATTCAATCTTTTCCATGTTGAAAGTATTATTGTTTATGAATCTGCCATGATGTGCTTATGGTAGGTGTAAGGAACCCGAGCGATGTCCTATCCTTTATTAGAATAATGCAAACTAAAACTACACATAAACATATAAAACAAACACATATTTTATCTTGGGCTACTTTGAGTTAAGATAATGCCCCCAATGACACTCACTCAGTAGCTGCTCCAAGTCGGGCTGGCGTACTACCCTGCTAGTGTGTCACCCTAGTGGTCTTCTTTCTTTGGAGGATGTAAGTCTGCTATGCTTTCTTTCCTCACTTGTCCACTACACACCGATGAGTGCCTTGTTAGTTTGGTAGGCCTTACTACATGGCCAGTAAGCTACCTTATATTGGCTTTATTTAAGAAGATGTGAGTCTGTTATGCTTTCTTATTAGATTAGCCTTCATGCACTGACTAGGTCAAGTATATTTGAGGTTTAGGATAAGTTAAGGATCCTTCCTCTCAAGTCTTGGTCCATCCTTCCTGATCTCGCAATAGTCATTCCTCATAGCATCTATCACACATGATAGACTATCCCAATGATCCATTCTGCTTGGAAAGTTGTAACCTTAGGTTGGTTGGTTCTCACTATGCTGATGGATACACCTTAGGTTGGTTTGTTCTTGCACCATAGGATACACCACTCATGTCAGATGTAAGTCTGCCACACTTTCTCCTTGAGTTGGCCACTGTACACCTATAGGTTTCTTTTAGAGCTAGGGATAATGCCCTAGCACCTCCTTTTAGGTTTGGATCATGCCCTTTGCAACCCCATTTAGAGACTACTCAAGTTATTATTATATAGGACAATTCTAGTAACCACCCTTATGGTTGTAGAATTTGTCCTGTGGATGTCTATATTCTACCTTGGTCCAATAAATCTTTGATAGGACATGGCCATCATAACCCCTTCTCATTGTGATCCCTCTTATACAAATAGGGTCTACGCGAACATATAGACAAAATTTATATTCACTTATGCATTAAAAGGACACCCCTAGCGGTTCCTTATCTCAAGCAGGCATCCTATCTTTAGGGCAGCCTCAAAAAAACTCCCTTTAGTAATCGCCTGACTACTCTTAAGTTGATATATGTCCCAGCAACATTCACTTAGTAGTCTCCCCTAAGTAAGGTTTTATTTGTTGTGCTACCAACACGTCACCCCAATGAGTGTTCCCTGCTTTAGAAGATGTAAGTCTGCTATGCCTTCTTCCTAGCATAACCATTTCACACTGAAAGGAAACCCCTTAGGTTGGTTAGCTCTACCCCATGACCAATAGACTATCCCTTTGGATTTCTAAATTTAAGATAGGACAAGTCCAATATATCCCCTTCTCAGTGGGTCCATCACACACCGACATGGTCCATAAATTAAATTTATTAAATTTGGTGACTGAGCTCACATCCCCAATGGATATGCCCTCAATTTGAAATCAAACTAAGCCAAATAAACCATATCAAATCACATGAAATTAAGATAAAATTAATCTTTACTACATTTGAGTTGACATAAGTCTTGAGCAGCATTCACTCAGTAGTCACCCTAGGCCAGGTTTGATTTATTGTGCATCCAATAGGTCACCCTAGTGGTTGTACATCACTTTGGAATATGTAAGTATGCTATGCCTTCTTCCTAACATAGCCGTTACACATTGAAAGACAACCCCTTAGGTTGGCTAGCTCTACCCCACATCCGATAGACTATCCCTTTAGATTTATAAACTTGAGGTAGGTCAAGGCTAATATAGCCCCTTCTCATTATCCATTGCATTGTAGTTCATACATTAACTCAAATTAAATTAAACTCAATCATTTTCCCTTGAGTTAAATCACACTTCTTAGTGGAGCCAAATCATATATAATCAAGTCAACAAATAAATCAAATTCAAAACCAATCTCCTTAATTAAAAAACTCAACCAATAGAGTCTAAATCATAGAAATCCAAACTCTTATTCCTAGTGGATACATCCCCAAACAAATCTATGAAGTAAACTCAAATCCCAATGTAAAAACATTCTCTTGTGGAAGCTTCATATAGTCGATATAGTAGATTATTATCTCAAGCATATGTGCCTCACATCAATTAAAACAAAAAATTTAAAGTTGATTTAATCTTAATCCACATGGATTATAGATTCTTATTGCATCTTCTTTACAAATCATATAATGAAATCAAATTCAAACCTTATCCCTAGCATTTTCTTCTTATTCCTCCATAGATCATGGCATGTCCATGTGTAATCTAAGATCTCCATCCATGTCTTTAACATGGAATTCTCATCATATCTTATTTCTTCTCTTATGCACACCTTTAATACTTTAACTAAAAGCATAATAATGAATTCATTCAAATTACATCATCTTAACATTGTTATCAACATTTTATATTTTGTGATGGAGAAAGCTCAAATTAACTATACAATATCCTAAACATATTATATGTGGATTAACACACTATTAAATTATAATATATGATGCTATATTATAATTTGCTATAATATAATATATTGTCTAACATTACACCTCATTAGAATCACTTAAAAGGAACAAATATAAATATTTCTCAAAATATGAATAATGTTCATTTTGGTGTAAAATTGTTATTTTTCTATGAGAAATGGTATAAACTAGCATACTTTTGGTGTTGCTTCTTGGTGTGTGCCATGAATTTGGCCAAATTCTTCCCTCTCAACCTTCAAATTAACATTTTTGTGTGTTAGGACCCAATGTATTATAACAAAACTAAAACATACTAAAATGTACAATAACATTTAGTAACACACCACCACATTCATATATATGTGAAGTTATATTGTTATGTACATTATATTTTAATATGCTTTCATATAATATATTATCTTACATTACACATTAAAATGAATCACTTTAAGTAAAAAATTTATAAAGTTTGATTGAAACATGAACATTTATTTTACTACAAAATTCCATTCTTTTGATTAAATGACACACCATTGTACACCCCCAATGATGTTCCCTAAAAGCTTACCTTAAATTTAATATATCTATAATTATATCTAAACCATGTTATAGAATCATATATTATAATACACTATAACATATTATATAATCTTATATTATTTTATATTATATTGCATATCACATCAAAAGGGATTGCTTAAGATAAAAAAATCTTAAAATTAGTCTAAATAATAAAAAAACTATATATTTTAGTTGTATCACTTACATATTTTAAATTGAAATAATATATTATGATGTCATGCTCTACCTATTATGGATCTGGCTAAATTCCACCATTTTAAAATCTAAATCAACATTTTTATAAATAATGTTGGTGTAGGCTTCACTGGATGATTATAAAATACTAAAAATATAAAATGCATAGAACAATATATTATGATATATTTTGATATACTATGCTACAACATATAATGTTTATTTTCAATATAAAATCTTACTTTTTAGACTTCAAGTGGAATAGCACACCTCTGATACTACAACCTAATTCCCACTTCAAATTTAACAAATCTCATCATCTGAATTATTAAATCAATATTTTTAGGATTTATATTAATATAGACTATAGGGTATTTTTCCATAATATACAATAACATTTTAGAACATCTTATAACATCCAAAAACACATCACTACATGCTCAAATATATGATGCTACATTGTACTATAATATATGATATTATAATATGATTTATGTTTAAGGTTTAGGGTAATCTTGAAGACATTTTCTTTAGCTACAATAACTATGTTAGGATTAGGTCATTCGCTAGATCTACTCCTAATGACATCTTTATTCAAGTTTTAGAGTTTAGGGCTTAAGGTTAGAATTTACTATTTAGGATTTAGTGTTAGTTTAGGGTTTAGGGTTTAGGGTTACTTTAGGGTTGTAGGTTTAGGGTTGTAGGTTTAGGGTTGTAGGTTTAGGATTTAGGGTTTAGAGTTTTAGGGTTTAAGGTTTAGTGTTTAAGGTTTAGGGTTTAGGGTTTAGGGTTTAGGGTTTAGTGTTTAGGGTTTAGGGATTTTAGGGTTTAAGGTTTAGGATTTATGGTTTAGGGTTTAAGTTTTAGGTTTAGGGTTTAAATTTTAGTTTAGGGTTAGGGTTTAGGGTTTTAGGTTTAGAGTTTAAGGTTTGTTTTATAGAGAACAATTAAGATTCAATATTTCTTCTTGTCAATTTCATTAACCAAGTAGCACCCCAAGTATTCTAAGATAGAAGCAATGATAGATAAAAAATGAGCACCTATAGAGCAATTCAAAACCCTAGACAAGTAGAACCGTCTCTACTGTAAAGAAACAGTTCCATAAGCAGTAGATTAGATAAGATGTTATTCAGTTTCTCCAGTTCCCATCAGAACCACCCCCACCTCTTGAGTAGTGGGATCTACCATCATATCCATGATCTCTCCCTCTGCCACCACCATGGCTATATCCTCCATTGCTCCTCCTACCTCCATAACCATAATTGCTTTGACCACCACCTCCATATCCGCCAGTACCTTCAGATTCCCCACCACCACTGCGATAACTGTCGCCTCTGCCTTCACCTCCATTGCCATATCTAGACTGAGTCTAATTGATGGTGATGTTCTTGCCATAAAGGTTCTTCCCATTCTTAGGGTTTAGGGTTTAGGGTTAGCCTAGGGTTTAGGGATTGGAGTTTAGGGTTTAGGGTTGTAGGCTTTAGTCTTTAATGTTTAGCATTTTTTGGGGAAAAAAGAGGAAATTTTATCACCAAAAAAAGGATACAATGATTTAAAAGGGATAAAACTCAAAGACTACTGCTCAAAGATCTACAGAAGGACCTAAAGATAAAAATCACTTAACAAATACAAAATATAGCAAAAAGTAAAAGGAAGAACTAAGGAAAGAACAGCAACAACATAGAATCCCTGAGCAGGTCAGCAATCCATCTTAAGAGACCTAAGAACAAGCGAATAAAATTTGAAAGAAAAAAATCTAAAATAGAGATAAGCACAAATAAAAGAAAATAAATAAAGATAAAGAAAAAGGAAAGCACAAGAAAAGAAAAGGCTCAAGCTCATCACAAAAATTAGAAGGGGCAATAAAAATTTGTGACCAACCAAACTCTGAAAGGAGGGTTATGGTCACAAATACTGCTACTAACCAACAAAAAAGATTTATTATACTAGCCATCATAGTCAACAAACCTCACAAAAGCACCCAAGCACACACCAATAACTAGTAAAGATCTAAAACCAGCCACCAAAAAGGTAAGAACATCAATAGAGCCACCTACCAAATGGGACAATAGTAGAAAAAAAAATCCAACAAAAAAAATCCAAGACAGCACAACCATCCAACCACCCAACTACAATAGGAATAATAAACAAAGCCACCAACCAAAGAAGAGGTAAAGAAAGGGGGAAAGAAGGGAAGAAAATCGAAAGCTCACTAACTCCAACCAGACTAAAGCAACCATAAAAGGCCACAACAACCACAAAACAAAATAAGAAACAATAAGGCCACCAAAGCCACAAAGGAAAGTAGTAGCCACATCAAAAACCAAATCATCCCAACCTGTTAAAAGAAAAGAGAAGCAAGAGAAGCACAACCAACATCTCATCTAGAGGAAGAAAACCAGGCTCAAGGATACCAACCACAAAGACACCAAAGAAAAAAAACCCAACCAACCAAAAACCAACGAATAAGCCCATAAGAGATACCACATTAAAAGTAGGAGTAGTAAACGACAATAGCTCGATAATCAAAATAGTAGAACACGTCATTCCAACATATAAAGTATAGGAAAAATACAAGAATAGAAAGCCCCAAGAAAGAATAGTAGCCAACAACAACTGAACAAACTAAAACCACCAGAGACTCCCAAGCAAAAGCCCCAAGAAAACCAATAATAGAAAAGAAAAAAAAAGAAAATTTAAGAAAATCTAACATAAGCCAAACAAGATTAATCTAAATTGGACACCCATCTTAATTGCTTAGGAATATTCGCAATGGTAAACAAAGTAAAATTAGAAAAATTGCACTCCAATCTAGCTAAGAAATCTGCACAAGCATTACCTTCTCTTAAAATATGAGCAATTTTAAAAGAAAGTTTAGAGATAATAGCTTTAATATTTCCATTTAAATTAAAAAGCTCAACATTACCCTTATGGTTAGAATTGATCATAGCAACAACCATCTCACCATCAGATTCCAACCAAATAGTATGAAAATTTCTATCCAAACAAAGTTTAGAGCATGCTAAACAACCTTAATTCAAGAAAAAATAACAAAATTAATAGAGAGGGTAGTTGAAAAAGCCAACATAATATTCCCAATATTATTCATAAAAATACCAGCAAAACTTGACTTGTTATGTGCAACAAACCCATCAGTATTAATTTTAATACAACAATTAAAATTCTCCTTTACTATAAATTTTGAAAAGAATTTGATCCGGAGAAATACCATCAATAGGAATATTGATGATGTTATTACTAATGAAATCAGGAATAAAATCATTTAAAAGAGAGAAATTCCAATCACCATTATCAATAAAATGACTTACTTTCAAAGTAAAAAAGTAAAGTGAGTATTAAGCAAAAAATCAATGGAAAAGTCCCCCATCCAGTTATCTTGCCAAAAGAAAAAAAGAACCATTACTAATACCCCAAAAAATGAGAGGTTCCTTTCCATTTAATATCATAAGCCATCTCAAACAATAGAGTCCTTTGTGTTTATAATTGCAAATTAAAGGATGCTTACCTTTGCAATATTTAAAATTCATGAATTTATCCCAAAACTTTTTTATTTTCTAAAATTCCATCAAAGTTTATAAGAAAAAAAACATTGGTGGAATCAATCAAAGATCGACCCAATACCACCTTCATAAATAGTGCCACACATATTAGAAGAAGTCCAATGAAGCCTAGAAATTCTAAAAAAAAACTTATTAAATAGTCTTTTAATCATGATAAGAACAAGGGTTGTAGGAACAATATTAAGCAACAAGTTAAAAGGACGAGAGTAAAGAATACTTTTAATAATAATTAATCTACATCCAAAGGATAAGAAAAGAAATTTAAAGGTAGAAATTTTATTTTGAATATTATGGATTACTTCATCAAAAGGATGGGATCTCTTTTGACCATAATATAACGGTGAGCCTAAATATTTAATAGAAAGATTTTGATGAGAAAAATCAAGAATATCTTTAATTTTATTGATTCTTTGAATAGAAATAGAAGTAGAAGTGATAAAACAACTTTTATGATTACTAATGACAAGCCCACTTTCCTTTTCAAATTTATCTAAAAAACTCTTAAGCTTTTTAACATAATGTAATGAGCCATTACAAAATATTATGAAATCATCAGCGAAATTGAAGTGAGAGATAGCCCCATCACCAAGATTCCTGGAATACATACTAGAATTATTCGAAAAAAAGATTAGGCCAATGAGATAAATATTCAATGACAATAATAAAAAGCAAAGGAGAAAGAGGGTCACCTTATTTTATACCTTGAGAGGAATTAAAGAAGCTAAAGTTTTCACCATTGATAACTAATGAAAACCAAAGAAATAAAATGATTAGAGAAACCAAATAAAGTAAGAATGCTATTAAGAAAATCCCAAGAAATGTCACAAGCTTTGGTGATGTCAAGCTTAAGAAGTAAATTGCCACCTATAGTTTTAACATTCAAATCATGAATCAATTCTTAAGTAAGCAAGATGTTATCCGAAATAGTTCTACCTTTCACAAAGCTAGTTTGATTAGGAGAGAAAATCATAGGAAGAAACTTACTAAGCTTATTAGTCAAAAGTTTAGAAATTAATTTATTAAAAAAAGTATAAAAACTAATAGGTCTAAATTCATCCCAAAAGTTAGGATTATCTTTCTTAGGAATAAGAGCAATAGAAGTGTAGTAAAATATTTAGGAATAGAATTCCCTTGAAAAAAATCCTTAACAACATTAAAAAGATCAGCTTTAAAAATAAACCATGCTTTTTGAAAGAATAAAGTAGGGTAACCATCTTATAGAATCAGCATACCATTAAGAATATTAAAAATTTCCTCATCAAAAGGAGCAACCAATCACTCATTATCTTCTATAAACATAATAGAAGGAATGATAGAGGGATTAGATAAATGCTCGAGTTAACAATTTTTATTTAAATGATTTCTAAAGAAACTAAAAGCAGAAGAGGATATATCAACTTTTTTAGTAAGCCAAGAACCATCCAAATTCTTGATTTTATGAATGCGACCAAGAACATTCCTTTTCATTACCAAAGCATGAAAATATCTATTATTTCTTTGCCCCTCAAAAAGATGCTTAGAGGTAATTTTTTGTCTCAAATATGTATCCTCCATATCCTAAAACTTAATGAGATTATCTTTAGCTTCAACAAGGTTAGAATAAAAAAAGAATTAGTAATAACCAATTCATCCAAATCTTTCACCCTTTGTTCAATTTTTTTGATATTATCAAAAAGATTTTTAAAGCAGTTTTTGTTCCACCAAGTGATATTATGCTTAATCCTTTTAAGCTTAAGCTAAAATCTTGTCATACCAATTGCAGAATCATCAGGAGAAAGAGGAGCACACCAATTATAAGCAATAACATCAAGAAAAATTTTATCTTTTAACCACATATTTTGAAGACAAAAAAATTTAATGACATTACTGTTATGAACAACATCCTTAATAGAAATCAAAAGAGGAGCATTCTCCTAGAGATTTACTAAGGCTCCACCGAAGTTAATGGCCAACGGTTTAACCAATAAATATAAAATAAGTCACAATTAGTTTAGTTAGGTTTAGGTTTATTAGTTTATTTATTTTAGGCAATTTAGTGTTTAGTTTTAGTCAATTTTATTAGTTAGGTTTAGGTTTAGGTTTTGGTTTTGGTTTTGGTTTTTAGTTTACTTTAGTTAGTTTAGGTTTAGGGTTTATGGTTTAGTTTAATTTAATTATTTGTTTAAGTTAGTTAGGTTTAGTTTAGTTAGTTATTAGTTTATTAGTTTAGTTAGTTTTAACTAGTTTTAGGGCATAGGATTTAATTAGTTTAATTAGGTTTAATTTAGTTTAGCTAGTTAGTTATTAGTTAGTTTAATTTAGTTAGTTTTTAGTTGAGTTATTTAGTTAGTTTAGTTATTAGTTTAGTTAGTTTTTAGTTTACTAGTTAGGTTTAGTTTAGTTAGTTATTAGTTTAGGATTTAGGTTTAATTTAGTTATTATTAGGTTTAGTTATTAGTTTAGTTTTAGTTAATTATTATTAGTTTAGTTTAGTTTAGTTTAGCTTTTAGTTATTATAGTTTCTTAGGTTAGTTTAGGGTTTTAGTTTTATTTAGTTAGTTATAACTTTTTTATTTTAGTTTAGTTGGGCCACCGCCCAGGCCTATTGTCACCAGGGCTCCAGCCTCAGCCAGCCTATTAGCCTCTATCAAATTAATATCTTTAGCCTATTAGCCTTAGCTCCTAACATCTAGCCCAGCCATCACCCGAGCCACATCAGCCAGCTATCATCCACCTAGGCCTAGTGGCCTGCCTAAGCCTAGCCTAGCCTAGCCTTAGCCTATCAGTCTTTAGCCCAGCCTGTGCTCAGGGCCTGTGGCCTTTAACCCTAGCAAGTCCACTGCTCAGTGCCGCAAAGTGAAAGGCCTCCTCAAAGGAGCTCAAACATCAGGCTTAGCTAGCCTTAGCCTAACTCCAGCGCCTAGGGCCCCAGGGCCTAGCCTAACTCCAGGGCCTATGCTCCAGCCTCTCAACCTGATCATCAGCTCATTGCACCAGTCAATCTAATCAGCCTAGCTAGTCTAGCCATCTAATCAGTCACTTTTGCAAATCACTTTAACCCAGTCATCAATCAATCATCTTCATCATTAGCCTAGGCCTTAGCTCAGTGGGCCTAGGGCTTAGCCTGCTTCAGGAGCCTGGCTGCCCAAGGCCTGTGGCCTAGGCCTCAGCCTAGCTCTTTACTATTGTGGCTCATGCCTAGCCAATCTCATTACCTTTAATAGCTCATTAGCCTAGCTACCTATTAGCCTAGCCTCAGAGCCTAAGCCTTTAGCCATAGTTAGTCATTAGCTCATTAGGTCAATTAGCCTAGGCCTAATCCCATCTTATCAATAATAGTCATTAGTCTTAGCTATTAGCCTATCTTTATCATGAGCCTTATCACCATTTAGTCTTTAGCCAATTAGTCAATCAGTTAATTAGCCTTAGCTAGCTTAGCTAGCCTAGCTTAATATCATTGCTTTAGCTAAGTTTAATCTTATAGTAGCTTAGTTTAGCTATTGCTCATTCTCCTAGGTTAGCTATTAACTCCATCTTTATTTTATCTTTGCCATTAGTCTTATTAGCCTTAGCCTTAACTATCTTTGCGGTCCTGGGGCTCATGGCCAGGGCCTAGCCTTAGGCCTAGCCATCCAATAGACCAGCCTAGCTCAGCCATTAGTCAGTAGTGTCAAATTAGCCTAGCTTTATCTTAGCCTAGCCTAGTTAGCCTTAGTCCTAGGTCAAGGCTCAGCTTCAGCCTAGGTTTCAGACTCAGGGCAGTCTTGAGCCTTAGTCAGCCTTTTAGCCTAGTCTTTACTCATTTGTCATTTAGGCCTAGGCTCAGCTCAATTTCATTCAGGCTGTCCTTAGGGCCCTTTAGCCTATATCTTTAATCTAGTCAGTGATCAGTTCTTAGTCCAGATCAGGGCTCAGGCCTTATGTCTTAGCCTTAGCCAGCCTTAGTATTTATCATAGTCAGCCTATTTAGAATCAGCCATTTAGCCTAGCTTACTAGCCAGTCAGTCATCTTAGCCAGTCATAGCCATTAGTCAGTCTTAGCCTTACTAGTCACTAGCCTAGGGCCTGGCCTACTTAGCCATTAGCTCCATCATAGAGTTTTAGTTGCTATTTAGGCTTTATTACTTAGCCTAGCTTAACTTAACCTTTTATCATTTCCATTTATCTCTTTTATCTTTAATCCAGTCAGCACTAGTCAGATCGG
The DNA here is from genome assembly GCA_021442155.1 of Cymbidium sinense. Lineage (NCBI taxonomy): Eukaryota > Viridiplantae > Streptophyta > Magnoliopsida > Asparagales > Orchidaceae > Cymbidium > Cymbidium sinense. The sequence continues at coordinate 64,328,510 of CM038229.1, read as the reverse complement.
GCCTAGTCATTAGTCTTATCATTAACCTAGCCTTATCACTTCTTTCATTATTAGCCTATCTTAGCCTTAGCCTTAACTAGGCCTTAGGATCTAGGCCTAGCCATTAGCTCAGCCTAGGCCTAGCCTAGCTCATCTTAGCCATTTAGGCCTAAGCCTAGCCATTAGTCTTAGCCAGCTCTATCAGCCTAGCAGCCTCAGCCCATACCTAGTCCTTTATTAACTCATATTAGCCTAGCCTAGCTCAGGTCATTAGCCTTACTTAGCCTTTAGCTCAGGCTCTTGGGGCCTAGGGCTCATGGCCTAAGCCTAGCCTAAGCCTGGGCCATTAGCCTAGCCTTTAGTCAATCAATCAGCTCAGTCCCAGCTCAGCCCAGTCAATAGTCAGGCCTTAGCTCAGCCTAATCCCAGGTCAGCTCAGCCTAGGCCTAGCCTTTAGCCAGTCAGCTCTAGCCTAGCTCAGGGCTCAGGCTCAGCCTGTGCCTCGTGGGGCTCAGCTCAGCCTAGCTCATTAGCCTTTAGCCACACTTTAGGTCTTAAACCCCATTTCATTAGCCTTACTAGCCATTCTTATCTATCATTTCATTTAGCCTAGCTAGCTCATTAATCTTATATTAGCCTTCTTTAACCTGGCCTTAACTAATCAGTCAAGCTTCAGGCTCTTAGTCATTAATCTTAGCTGTCACTTAGCTCTTTAGCCTAGCCTAGCTAGCCTGGGCTAGCCATTTAGCCTAGCTTTCACAGCAGTCATTAGCTCACCTATCAGGCCTAGGCCTAAGCTTCAGTGGATCCAAGCTCATCAGCCATCATCATTAACTCCAGCTCAGCTGGCCTCAGCCCAGTGGCTCAGGGCCTAGCCTGGTCTTAGCCTTCTAGCTACAGTCATCAGGCCTAGGGCTCAGCCCAGGCTCAGCTCATGGCCCAGGGTCTTAGCCTAGTCCTGTCACCAATTCCATTAGCCTAGCCTCAGTGGCCTGTGGCCCAGCCTAGCCAGGCTCAGTGGCCTGGGCCACGCCAGTCTTATCTTGTTCTAGCCTCATTAGCCTTAACATTAGCCTTTAGCTCAGGCCTTAGCCATTAGCCTAGCTAGCCTAGATCAGTCACTGGTCTTAGCCTAGCTTCACCCTAGCCAGCAGCTCATTAGCCTAGCCTTTCAGCCTATCAGTCATTTCCAAGCCTCTTAGCCTATCAAGCCTAGCTCTTTAGCCTCTCAGTCAGGCCTAGGCCTAGCCCCTAGGGCCCAGAGTCCATGGCCCAGGCTCACCGCCTCTAGCCTATCAGGCCATTTACTAGTCTTAGCTCACCTACTCCATTAGCCTAGCTCCAGGGTCAAGGGCCTATGCAACATCTTACTAGCCAGTCATAATCATTCATCAGTCATTAGCCTAGCCATTAACTCCATTAGCTCCAACCCCAGGCCTGTCTAGTCAGTCCAGCGTGTGCAGGGCCTAGCTCATGGGGTCCGTGATCTAGGCCTAGCTTAGCCTAGCCTTAGCTCATAGTCACCTAAAACCTGTGTATTTCAGTGGCCTAGGGCCTGTGGCCTCAGTTTAGGCTCTAGCCTAGCAAGTTCTCATTAGCCTAGTTGTTAGCTAATCCTAGTCTTTTAGTTTTAGCCTCAGGCTCAGTGGCTTAGGCCTAGTTTAGCCTTTATTAGCCAGTGGCTCATGTAGGCTCTTAGCTTTACACATAATTATTTCATTTCAAGCCCACTTTAGTCATTAGTTTCAGGATCAGGTTTAGACAGTGCTCAGCCTAGTTTAGGTTAATCATTGGCCAGGCTCAGGGCCTAGAGCTCAGGCCTTAATCTAGTTAGTTTCCTTAACCAATCATTACTATTTAACTGCTTAGTTATCAGCATCGAGGCTCAGGCTCAGGGCTCAGGCCTGGTTTCACATTAGCCAAGCTGGCCTTTAGCTTAGCCTAGCCTTTAGCCTTTAGCTTATCAAATATTATCATTTTAGCTAGTTTAGCTTAGCCATTAGCTCAGCCATGCTACTGGGCCAGTTAGCTCAGGCTTCAGCTCAGCTCAGCCTAAGCTCAAGCTCTAGCCTAATCTTAATCAGGCTCATGCCTCATTTAGCTTTAGCTTCAGGGCCTAGCCTAGCCTTAGCCTTAGCTAATCCCAGACTAGGCCTAGGCCTTAGCCTTACTAGACCTAGGCTCAAGCTTCAGTTTAGCCAATTAGCCTAGCTTAGCCTAGCTATTACCTAGCAAGCCTAGCTCAGGTCATCAGGCCTAGGCCTTAGCAAGCTTCAGCATAACTGCACTAGGGCCTAGGCCTGGCTTCATTAATCCAACCTAGCCTAGCTTAACCTAGCCTAATTAGGGCCTAAGCTTCAGTTTCTAAGCTCAGCCTAGGCCTTTATCTAGCCAGTTTAGAGTTTTTATCTTTAACCAATCATTATTAATCATTAGTCATTAGTCTTTATCTTTATCACTAGTTAGTTATTAGTCAATATAGTCTTATTAGCCTAATTAATCAGTTCCTGGTTAAATAGCCAGTCAGATCAGTTTCAGCTAATTAGCCTATTGGGCCAAGTGGCCTAAGACTACCATCTAGCCTTGGCCCATGGCTCAGCCTAGGCTAGTCTTAGCTCATTGCCAGTCACTAGCCTAATCATTAATCTAGTCATTAGCCTGACTAGTCTGACTAGTTAGCCTAGCTCTAGCTTAGCCTAGCCTTTAACTCAGGCTCAGGCCCAGGCCTAGTGGCCTAGGCTGCCAGTCTACTCTTAGCTTAGCCTAGCCTTTACTAGCCATTAGTCCCTTAGCCTTAATAACACATAATTTTTATAGTCAGCTCTTAGCTTTAGCTAGTCACTTAGCCTAGTCCAATCAGGCACACCATTAAGGCTCAGTGGCCTAGGCTTCAGTCATTGGGCCATTTAGCCATTTAGCCTTAGCTAGTCTAGCTATTTAGGCCTAGCTTCATTAGTCTTAGTTTATTTTCATGGCCTAGGTCTTTGTCTTATTAACCAGCTCATTATTATTTAGCCTTTACTAGTTATTAGTCTTTAGCTTTTATTATCTTATCATTGCCTTGCTTGGTTTTATTAGTAGCTTCAGGCCATAGGCCTAGCCTTAGCTATCAGGCTCAGCCTTAGCCTTAGCTCATTGGTTAGTCTTAGCTTACTTAGCCTATTAAGCCTAGGCTCATGCCTTTAACTTAGTCATTAGTCTTGGGCCTAGGGCCTAAAAGCTCAGGCCTTTAGGTTAACCTAGCCTAGCCATTAGTCTTCACATATCTTAATCAATCCATTAGGCTCAGGGTCTGGGCCTAAGCTCATGGCCTAGGCCTATTTTAACTTAGTTAGTTATATTTTAGTTAATCTAGCCTTCATTAGCTAATCCCACCCGTCCGTGGCTCACTGCCTAGGCCTAGGGCATACATGCTATGGCTCAGCTCTGGCTTTAGTTAGTCATTATTATCAGCCTATCATTTAGTCACTTCATTAGCCATTAGTCTTTTCTGTTAATCTTTAATTAGCCTAGCTGTGGCTCAGTGGCCTGTGGCTCAGGGCTCTCAGGTCTTTAACTCAGTTTCTTTATCCTTAGCCTAGCCTTAGCCTAGCCAGGCTCAGAGCCCAGGATCAGCTCATTTTAGCCTAGCCTAGCTAGCCTTGCTTAGCCTTTAGCCTAGCCTTATCACTGCTTCATTAGCCTAGCTCTATTTAGCCTAATCAGCCTATTAGGTGTCAACGCATCTTAACTTAGTCATCACTCTCTAGCTATCTTTATCCACTCCAGTACTCAGTGGCCTGGCCCAAGCCTAGGTCCGTGGCTCAGCCTAGGGCTCACACTCTAGCCTCATTAGATCTTAGCCTTAACTCTAGCTCAATTATCATTAGCTCAGGGCCTAGCTCATTAGTCTTTACTCATCTAACTAGTCTTTAGCCTTAGCTCCATCTTTTACTACTAGGGCCTGGGGCCTTAGCAGTCATTATTAGTCAGGCCCAGGGCCCAGGGCCTTAGCTCCTTAGCCTGGGCTCAGGGCCTCAGCCAGTCATGGGCCTAGAGCCCATGCCTAAGCCCAGGGCCTGTGGCCCATGCTCAAAGCCGGGCCATCAGCCTAGCTATTGGGCCTTTACTAGCCTGGGCCTTAGCTCATTAGCCTTAGGCCTTATAGCTCATCTAGTCATTAGCCTAGGCCTTATTAATCATCTATCTAGTCATTAATCATCAGTCATGGGCCTAGGCTCAGCCTAGCCTTTACTAATCAGCCTTTCATTAGCCTACTAGCCATTTACGTCCTTATCAGTCAGTTCCTACCTAGCCTATTAGTAATCTTAGCCATGATCAGGGCTCATGCCCAGGTTAGTCCTAGCTAGCCTAACTTAGCCTAATAGTCAGCGCTATAGCCTATGGGCCAAAGCTCAGGGCCTGGGTAGCTAGTTCATTATTAGTTTTAATTGGGCTACTTTAGCTACCTTAGTGTTTAGTTTCATTACTTTAGTTAGTTTTATTAATTTATTAGTTTAGTTTAGTTTAGTTAGGTTATTAGCTTTATTTATTAGTTTTTAGTTTAGGTTTTTGGGGGTTTAGGGGTTTAAGGGTTTAAGTTTAGTTTAAGTTTAGTTATTAGTTTAGTTTTTAGTTAATTAATTAGTTTAGGTTCTAGTTTAGTTTAGTTAGTTAGGTTTTAGGTTTAGTTTTAGTTTAATTTAGGTTAGGTTTAGGTTTAGGTTTAGTTTAGTTATTAGTTAGTTATTAGTTTAGGTTTAGGTTTAGGTTAGTTTAGGTTTTCGGGGGGTTTAGGTTTAGGTTTAGGTTTATTAGTTTTAGTTATTATTTTTAGGTTTTAAATTTATTATTAGTTTTATTAGTTATTTTTATTTATTATTTTTATTTAGTTTAGTTAGTTTATTAATTTTATTATTAGTTTAGTTTTTAATTTGGTTTAATTAATTAGTTAGGTTTAGGTTTTTAGTTATTAATTTTAGTTATTAGTTTAGTTTTTAGTTTAGTTTAGTTTTAGTTAGTTTAGGTTATTTAGTTTAGTTTTTATTAGTGTAGTTATTATTAGTTTACTTATTAGGTTTAGGTTTAAGTTTAGGGATTTAAGTTTATTTATTAGTTAATATTATTAATTTAGGTTTAGGCGGGTTTAGGGTTTAGGGTTTAGGTTTAGTTTGGTTTTAGTTTTAGTTATTAGTTAGTTATTAGGTTTAGGGTTTAGGTTTAGGTTTAGGTTTATGGTTTAGGGTTTTAGTTTAGTTTGTTACTAATTTATTAGTTTAGTTTAGGGTTTAGGGTTTAGGTTTAGTTTAGGTTTAGGGTTTAGGGTTTACGTTAGTTTTATTTGTTTTAGTTTATTAGTTTTAATATTAGTTTTTTAGTTTAGGTTTTAGTTTATTAGTTTAGTTAGTTTAGATTAGTTAGTTTGGTTTTAGTTTTAGTTTACTTTAGTTAGTAGTTTATTAGTTTAGCTTTTAGTTTATTAGTTATTTAAGTTTTTATTAGTTTATTAAGTTTAGTTTTTAGTTTAGTTAGGTTTAGGTTTAAGGTTTAGTTTTAGGGTTTAGAGTCTATGGTTTAGGTTTTACTTAGGTTTTTAGTTTATTAGGTTAGTTTTATTAGTTTTAGTTTACTTTAGTTATTAATTTATTAGTTTAGTTTCGTTTAGGGTTAAGGGTTTATGTGTAATATTTTATTAGTTAGTTATTAATTATTTATTAGTTATTAGTTTAGTTATTATTAATTTATTAGTTTCAATTTAGGTTTGTTTAGTTAGTCTAGTTATTAGGTTTAGGGTTTAGGTTTATGGGGTTCAGGATTTAGGTTTAGTTTTAGTTTAGTTTTAGTTTATAGTTTTACGGTTTAAAATTTAGGGTTTAGGGTTTAGGGTTTAGGGTTTAAGTTTAGGTTTGGTTTAGTTTAGTAAGTTTTTATTAGTTTAGTTATTAGTTAATTTAGTTAGTTTAGTTTTTAGTTTAGGTTTAGGGGTTTAGGTTTTAGTTTAGTTTTATTAGTTTAGGGTTTATGTTTAGGTTTTAGTTTTTATTATTATAATTTGTTTTTATTTAGTAAGTTTACTTTAGTTATTAGTTTAGGGATTAGGTTTAGGATATAGGTTTAGGTTTAGTTTAGGTTAATTTATTAGGTTTAGGGTTTAGGGTTTAGAGTTTAGGTTTAATTTAGTTAGTTTAGTTTTAGTTATTATTTATTTAATCAGTTTAGTTATTAGGTATTGAGGTTTAGGGTTTAGGGTTTAGGGTTTAGGTTTATTATTTTAGTTAGTGTTAGTTTTAGTTTTAGTTTTAGTTTTAGTTTAGTTATTAGTTATTATTAGTTTTAGTTAGTTTAGTTTTAGTTATTAGTTTAGGTTTATGTTACTAGTTAGTTAGTTTAGGTTTAGGTTTAGGTTTAGGTTTAAGTTTAAGTTTTTAGTTTAATTTAGTTAATTAGGTTTATGTTTATTTAGTTTTAGTTATTAGGGGTTTAGGTTTAGTTTAGTTTAGTTAATTTAGATTTAGGTTTAGGTTTTATTAAGTTTTATTAGATTTAGGTTTAAGTTTAGGTTTAGTTATTAATTTTAGTTTAGTTATTAGTTTAGTTATTAGTTTAGTAAGTTTAGTTTAGGGTTATTAGGTTTAGGTTTAGTTTAGTTTAAGTTTAGTATAATTGCATTTAGGGTTTAGGTTTGGCTTATTAATTCAATTTAGTTTAGTTAATTTAGTTTAATTAGGTTAGGTTTAAGTTTAGCTTTTAAGTTTAGGTTTAGGTTTTATTAGTTAGTTAGTTTAGAGTTTTTATTTTTTTAACTAATTATTAGTTATTATTAATTATTAGTTAGTTAGTTTTATTTTATTAGTTAGTTTAGTTATTAGTTATTAGTTAGTTAGTTTTATTAGTTTATTAATTTAGTTATTTGGTTAGCTAGTTATTAGATTAGTTATTAGTTAGTTTAATTAGTTTATTAGTTAGTTTAGGGTTTAAGATTTACGATTTAGTTTTAGGTTTATGGTTTAGGTTTAGGTTATTAGTTTTAGTTTATTTATTAGTTAGTTAGTTTAATTATTAATTTAGTTATTAGTTTTATTAGTTTAATTAGTTTTTTAGGTTTAGTTTAGTTATTAGTTTAGTTTTAATTTAGGTTTAGGGTTTAGGGTTTAGGGTTTAGGTTAGTTAGTTTCATTTAGTTTTAGTTTAGTTTTATTAGTTATTAGTTAGTTTTAGTTTATATTAATTAGTTTTATTAGTTAGTTAGCTAGTTTTAGTTAGTTTAGGTTAGTTTTATTAGTTTAGTCTAATTAGGTATTAGTTATTAAGGTTTAGGGTTTAGGTTTTTAGTTATTAGTTATTTAGTTATTTAGTTTTAGTTAGTTATTTAGTTTAGTTTAGGTTTAGTTTATTAGTTTTAGTTAGGTTTATGGTTTAGGGTTTTGTTTTATTAACTAGTTTATTATTTATTTAGTTTTTATTAGTTATTAGTTTTAGTTTTTTATTATTTATTATTAAGTTTAGTGTTTATTTAGTTAGTTTAGGTTTAGGGTTTAGGTTTAGTTTAGTTTATTAGGTTTAGGTTTAGTTTTAGTTTATTGGTTAGTTTAGTTTAGTTTAGTTTAGTTTATTAAGTTTAGGTTTATGTTTTAATTTAGTTATTAGTTTTGGGTTTAGGGCTTAAAGTTTAGGTTTTAGGTTATTAATTTAGTTTAGTTATTAGTTTTCATTATTTTATCAATTTATTAGGTTTAGGGTTTGGGGTTTAAGTTTATGGGTTTAGGTTTAGTTTAATTTAGTTAGTTTATTAGTTTTTAGTTAATTTAGCTTTATTAGTTTATCACGTTTACCGGGTTCAGGGTTTACGGTTTAGGGTTTAGGGTATATGTTTATGGTTTAGGTTTAGTTAGTTTAGTTTGTTAGTTAGTTTAGTTTATTATTAGGTTTATTACTTTATTAGTTTAGTTATTATTAGTTTTAGTTTTGTTAATTTTATTAGTTTAGTTAGGTTTAGGGTTTAGGGGTTTAGGGTTTAGTGTTTAGGGTTTTAATTTAGTTAGTTTTATCTTAGTTTAGTTTAGTTTAGTTAGGTTTTAGAGTTTAGGATTAGTTTAGTTTAGTTTAGTTTAGTTAGTTTTTGTTAGTTTTTAGTTTAGTTTATTACTAGCTTATTAGTTTAGTTTAGTTATTAGTTTAATTATTAGTTTATTAGGTTAATGTATTTTAATTTAGTTATTACTTAGTTTAGTTAGTTTATTTATTCATTTAGGGTTTAGGGTTTAAGGTTTAAGTTTAGGTTCAGGGTTTAGGTTTAGGTTTACATTTAGTTTATTAGATTTTAGTTTTAATTTAGTTATTAATTATTAGTTTAGGTTTAGGGTTTAGTTTATTAGTTTTATTATTTATTTAATTAGTTTTAGTTTTAGTTAGTTTATTTGTTTTTATTAGTTTAGGGTTTAGGTTTTAGTTGGGTTATTATTATTAGTTAGTTTTAGGTTTAGGGTTTAGGTTTAGTTAGTTTTAGTTTATGGGTTTAGGGTTTAGGCTTAGTTAGTTATTAGGGTTTAGAGTTTATGTTTAAGTTTAGGGGGTTTAGGGTTTATGTTTAGGTTAGTTATTAGTTTAGTTATTAGTTTTTATTTAGTTTTGGCAGTTTAGTTTATTAGTTTAGGTTTTATTAGTTTATTTAGTTATTAGTTTAGGTTTTATTAATTATTTATTTAGTTATTAATTATTAGGTTATGGGTTTAGGGTTTAGGTTTAGTTTTATTAATTAGTTTAGTTATTATTAGTTTAGTTTAGTTATTTTATGTTTTATTAGTTAGTTAGTTTACTTAGTTTATTAGTTAATTTTAGTTATGATTAGGGTTTATGTTTAGGTTTTAGTTAGTTTAGTTAGTTTAATTAGTTTATTAGTTAGTGTTATTAGTTTATTAGGTTAAAGTTTAGGGTTTAGGGTTTAGGTTAGTTAGTTTATTATTAGTTTTAATTAGTTAGTTTAGTTAGTTTAGTTTTAGTTGTTAGTTCATTAGTTTAGTTTAGTTTTGTTAGTTGATTAGTTAGTTTATTTAGTTTAGTTAGTTATTAGTTAGTTTTAGTTTAGTTAGTTTAGGGTTAACTAGTTAGTTAGTTTTAGGTTTGTTTAGTTATTAGTTTAGTTTATCTATGAGTTTTTATTAATTTAGTTTAGTTTAGTTAGTTTAGTTTTAGTTTAATTAGTTTATTAGTTAGTTTAGTTAGTTTTAGGTTTAGAAAGTTTATTAGTTTATTAGTTCAGGTTTAGGTTTAGTTATTAGTCAGTTTTAGTTTAGTTATTAGGTTTAGTTTATTTATTAGTTTGTTTAGGTTATAAGTTAGTTTAGTTTAGTTAATTAAGTTTAGGGTTTAGGGTTTAGGGTTTAGGTTTAGTTTAGTTTATTAGTTTAGTTATTAGTTTGATTTAGGTTTAGGGTTTAGGTTTAGTTTGGTTTAGGGTTTAGGGTTTAGGTTTAGTTAGTTAGTTAGTGTTAGTTTTAGTTTAGTTTTAGGTTATTTAGTTATTTATTATTAGGTTTAGTTATTAGTTTAGTTAGGTTCCAGTTTAGTTATTTATTTGTTTAGTTATTAATTTAGTTAGTTAGTTTATTAGTTATTAGTTTATTTAATTAGCTATTAGTTTAGTTATTATTAGTTATTAGTTTTATTAAGTTTTATTATTTATTAAGTTTAGGGTTTAGGGCTTAAGTTTAGATAGTTAGTTTAGGGTTTTGGATTTAGTTTACTTTATTTATCTAAGTTTAGTTAGTTTATTAGTTTTTAGTTAGGTTTAGTTTAGTTATTTAGGTTTATCAGTTTAGATTTTATTTATTTAGTTTTAGGTTTATGTTTAGGTTTCAGTTTAGTTAGTTATTAGTTTTAGTTATTATTAGTTATTAGTTTAGGTTATTAGGGTTTAGGGTTTAGGTTTAGTTTAGTTAGTTAGTTAGTTAGTTTTAGCAAGGTTCGATTTAGGTTTAGGTTTAGGGTTTATCATTTAGGGTTTAGGTTTATTAGTTAATTTAGTTAGTTATTAGTTATGTTTAGTATAATTATTAGTTAATTAGTTTAGTTAGTTTAATTAGTTTTAGTTAGTTATTTATTAGTTAGTTTAGTAGTTAGTTTTTAATTAGTTTAGGGTTTAGGGTTAGCTTTAAGTTTAGTTAGTCAAGTTTAAGTTTAGGTTTTAATTAGTTTAGTTTAGTTTTAGTTAGTTTTAAGTTAGTTTAGGGTTTAGGGTTTAGGTTTAGGTTTAGTTAGTTAGTTTAGTTTTAGTTTAGTTAGTTAGCTAGTTAGGTTTAGGTTTAGGTTTAGGTTTAGGATTAGTAGGGTTTATGGTTTTAGTTATTAAGTTTAGTTTATTTGGTTTAGTTAGTTATTATTAGTTTAGATATTAGCTAATTAGTTTAGGTTTAGGGTTTAGGGTTTAGTGTTTATGAATTAGTTAGTTACTTTAGTTTAGTGTAGTCAGTTAAGTTAGATTTAAGGTTTAGGTTTATTATTAATAGTTTATTAGGTTTTAGGGTTTAGGTTTTGTTTATGTTTAGGGTTTAAGTTTAGTTAGTTTAGTTTAGGTTTAGTAATTAGTTTAGTTAGTTTGTTTTAGTTTAGTTAGGTTTAGTTATTAGTTTTAGTTTTAGTTTAGGGTTTAGGGTTTAGCATTTAGGGTTTAGGGTTTATGGTTTTAGGGTTTAGGGTTTAGGGTTTAGGGATTAGGGTTTTAGAGTATAGGGTTTAGGGTTTAGGGTTTAGGGTTTATGGATTAGGCTTTATGGTTTAGGCTTTAGAGTTTTAAGGTTTTAGGGTTTTGGGTTTAGGATTTTTTTAATTAAGTAAATTAGTAGGTTTAGGTTAATTTAGTTTATTTTTTATTTATTTGTGTTTATTTTATATTTATTTTTATTTAGGTTTATTTTTTATTTAGTTTATTTATTTATTTTAGGTTTATTTATTTTAGTTTATGTTTTTATTTTAGTTTAATTTTTAGGTTTAAGTTTATTTTTTCTTTGGGTTTTATTTTTATTTTATTTTTTTGGATTAAGTTTTATTTTTTATTTTTAGGTTTAGGTTTTTATTTTATTTTTTAGGTTTAGGTTTTTTAGGTTTTATTTTTAGTTTAGGTTTATGTTTACTTTTAGTTTAGGTTTAGGTTTAGGTTTAGTTTAATTTAGGTTTTGGTTTAGGTTTTGTTTATTTTAGTTTAGTTTATTTTAGTTTAGGTTTTGGTTTATTTTATTTTTATTTTAGGTTTAGGATTTTTTGGGTTTAGGTTTTATTATTTATTTATTTATAAGTTTTATTTATAGGTGTATTTTTAGGTTTAGGTTTTTAATTAGTTTTCATTTTATTTATGTTTTTTATTCTTAGCTTTATTATATTTTTTTTAGTTCAGCTTAGGTTTTTATCTATTTTATGTTTTTTATTCTTTTATTTATTTTATTTTTTGGTTTTATTATGTTTAAGTTTAGGTTTTTTTTGTTTTTAGGGTCTAGGGTTTTTGGTATAGGGTTTTAGGGTTTAGGATTTAGGGTTAGGGTTTAGGATTTAGTGTTTAGGCTTTAAGGTTTAGGGATTTGATGGTTTAGGGTCTAGGGTTTAGGGTTCATTTAGGGTTTAGGGTTTAAGCTTTAAGGTTTAGGGTTTCTAGGCTTTAGGGTTTAGAGTTAGTTTAAGGTTTAAGATTTAGGGTTTTAGGGTTTAAGGTTTAGGGTTAGTTTTGGGTTTAGGGTTTAGGCTTTAAGGTTTAGGGTTTTTTAGGTTTATGGTTTAGGGTTTAGGGTTTAGGGTTAGTTTAGGTTATAGGGTTTAGGGTTTTAGGGTTTAGGGTTTAGGGTTTAGGGTTAGGGTTAGGGTTAAAGCTTTAAAGTTTAGGGTTTAGGGTTTAGGGTTTACAGTTTAGGGTTAGTTTATGGTTTACAATTTTTTAGGGTTGAAAGTCTAGGGTTTAGGATTTAGGGTTTTTGGTTGTACGTGTAGGGTTTAGGGTTTAGGGTTAGTTTTAGGGTTTAGGGTTTATGGTTCAAGGTTTTTTTAAAAAAATTAAGTAAACCACTAGGTCTAGTTTATTTAGTTTATTTTAGTTTATTATATTTTTTTCTTTTTATTTAGGTTTACTTTTTATTTTTATTTAGTTTAGTTTATTTATTTTAGTTTTAGTTTTTTATTTTAGTTTATTTTTTAGTTTAGGTTTAGGTTTATGTTTATTTTTTAGTTTAGTTTTATTTTTATTTTATTTTTTAGGTTTTGGTTATTTTTTTATTTTTAGGTTTACGTTTAGGTTTTTATTTTATTTTTGAGGTTTAGGTTTTAGATTTTTATTTTAGGTTTATTTTTAGGTTTTATGTTTTAGTTTTGGTTTAGGTTTTTTTAGTTTATTTTATTTTATTTAGTTAAGCATTTAGCTTTAGCTTATTTTAAGTTTAGGTTTAGGATTTATTTATTTTAGTTTAGTTTATTTTAGTTTAGGTTTAGGTTTATTTATTTATTTTTTTTTTATGTTTAGGTTTTTTTTTAGTTTATGGTTTAGGTTTTATTTTTTATTTATTTTAGGTTTTATTTTTAGGTTTATTTTTTAGGTTTAGGTTTTTATTTAGTTTTTATTTTATTTTATTTTACATTTATTTTATTTTTATTTTATGTTTAGTTTTTATTTTATTTTGGTTTTTTATTTTTTGGTTTATTTTATTGTTTAGTTTAGTTTAGGTTTTTATTATTTAATTTTAGTTTAGTTTTTTATTTTATTTTATTTTATTTTTACGTTTAGTTTTAGGTTTAGGTTTATGTTTAGGTTTTAGTTTAGGTTTTCATTTTATTTTATTTTTATTTTATTAAGGTTTATGTCTTTTATTTATTTTATTTTTAGGTTTAGCTTTTTAATTTTTAGAGTTTAGGGTTTGGGGTTTAAAGTTTAGGGTTTAGGGTTTTGTGTTTTAGGGTTTAGGGTTTACGGTTTAGGGTTTAGAGTTTGGGGTTGTAAGTTTAGGGTTCACGGTTCAAGGTTTAGGGTTAGAATTTTTTTATTTTTCTTATTTTTTTAAAATTAAGTAAAGTGGTAAGTTTAGGTTTATTTAGTTTATTTAGTATATTTTTTTATTTATTTAAGTTTATTTTATTTGATTTATTTTTTTAGGTTTATTTATATTTTTATTTAGTTTATTTATTTATTTTAGGTTTATTAATTTTAGTTTCAATTTTTTATTTTAGTTTATTTTTTATGTTTAGGTTTAGCTTTAGGGTTTAGGTTTAGTTTATTTTAGATTTAGGTTTAGGTTTTATTTATTTTAGTTTAGTTTATTTTAGTTTTGGTTTAGGTTTATTTTATTTTTATTTTAGGTTTAGGTTTTTTTAGGGTTTAGGTTTTTACTGTTTATTTATTTTTTTGTGTATTTTTTAGGTTCAGTTTTTTACTTAGTTTTTATTTTATTTGATTTTAGATTAATTTTATTTTTATTTTATTAGTTAAGATTTTTATTTATTTTATTTTAGTTTAGTTTTTATTTTTTCTATTTACTTTTTTATTTTAGGTTTTTGTTTATATTTTGGTTTAGGTTTATGTTCTAGTTTAGGTTTTTATTTTATTTTATTTTTTTAATTTTACTTTGGTTTAGGTTTTTTTATTTATTTTATTTTTACATTTTATTTAGTTTAGGTTTAGTTTTTTAGCCATTTAGGGTTTAGGGTTTAGGGTTTCAGGTTAGTTGAGGGTTGAGGGTTTAAGGTTTAGGGTTTAGGCTTTGGGGTTTAGGGTTTAGGGTTTTTATAGTTTAGGGTTTAGGGTTGAGGGTTTAGGTTTTAGGTCTAAGGTTTAAGTTTTAATTTAGGGTTTAGGGTTTTTGGTTCTTTTTAATAGAGAATAAATTCAGATTCAACATTTCGATTTCATCAACCAAGTAGCACATCAAGTTCTCTAAGACACAAGCGATGACATAGATAAAAAATAAGCACGCATAGAGAAAAATCAAAAATCCTAGATAACTAGAACTATCTCTACTGTAAAGACAGTTCCATAAGTAGCAGATCAGATCGATTATTCTTCAATTTCTCAACTTCCCATCAGAACCACCCTGCCTTGTCGAGTAGCAGGATCCACCATCACATCCCTGATCTCTCTATCAACCACCACCACGGATGTAACCTCCGTCGCTCCTTCTTCCTCCATAACCACCAATGCTCTGACCACCACCTCTATATCCACCTTCACATCCAGATCCTCCACCACCACCACTTGGATAACTGCCTCGCCTTCACCTCTGATCTAGGGAGCATGGTTGGTGATGATGTTCCTTCGAGGTTACGCCCATTCTTAGGGTTTAGGTTTAGCTAATTCAATTTTAGGATTTAGATATTTTTTTAAATTTATTTAGTTACATTATTTTTAGGTTTAGGGTATGGGATTTAGGGTTTAGTGTTTAGGGTTAGGGTTTAGGGTTTATGGTTTAGGGTTTAGAGTTTAGGGCTTAGGGTTTAGGGTTAGTTTAGGGTTTAGGGTTTAGGGTTTAGGCTTTAGGATTTAGTATTTTTTAGGGCTTAGGGTTTAGGATTTAGGGTTTAGGGTTGTAGGTTTAGTGCTGAAGGTTTATTAGGGTTAGTTTTAGGGTTTAGGGTTTAAGGTTTTCGATTTTTTTCTGAAAACAAATTAAGTAAACCTGTATGTTTAGGTTTATTTATTTTATTTAGTTTATTTTTTATTTATATTAGTTTATTTTATTTTTAATTTTTTATTTATATTTATTTTTTATTTTTATTTAGTTTTATTTATTTATACTAGGTTTATTTATTTTAGTTTAGGTTTTTATTTTAGTTTATTTTTTAGGATTAGGTTTGGGTTTATGTTTACTTTTAAGTTTAGTTTTATTTTAATTTATATTTTAGCTTTAGGTTTTAGATTTTATTTTTAGGTTTAGTTAAGGTTTTTATTTTATTATTTTAGGTTTAGGTTTTAGGTTTTTATTTTAGGTATATTATTATTATTTTTAGTTTAACTTTAAGTTTATTTTTAGTTTATTTTATTTTATTTAGTTTAGGGTGCAGGTTTAGTTTATTTTAGGGTTTAGGGTTTAAGGTTTTGGGTTTTTTTATAAAAAACAATTAAGTAAACCTGTAGATTTAGGTTTATTTATTTTATTTAGTTTATTTTTTATTTATATTAGTTTATTTTATTTTTAATTTTTTTATTTATGTTTATTTTTTATTTTTATTTAGTTTGGTTTATTTATTCTAGGTTTATTTATTTTAGTTTAGGTTTTTATTTTAGTTTATTTTTTAGGATTAGGTTTAGTTTTATGTTTACTTTTTAGTTTAGTTTTATTTTTAATTAATATTTTAGCTTTAGGTTTTAGATTTTATTTTTAGGTTTAGTTAAGGTTTTTATTTTATTATTTTAGGTTTAGGTTTTAGGTTTTGATTTTAGGTTTATTATTATTTTTAGTTTAAGTTTACGTTTATTTTTATTTTATTTTATTTTATTTAGTTTAGGGTGCATGTTTAGTTTATTTTAGGTTTAGGTTTTATTTATTTTAATTTAGTTTATTTTAGTTTAGGTATAGGTTTATTTTATTTTGTTTATTTTAAGTTTAGGTTTAATTTTTTATTGATTTAGGTTTAATTTTTAGGTTTATTTTTTTAGGTTTAGGTTTTTATTTAGTTTTTATTTTATTTTAATTTAGGTTTATTTTATTTTTATTTTACATTTAGTCTTTATTTTACTTTGGTTTTTCATTATTAATTTTACTTTATTTTTTAGTTTAGTTTAGGTTTTTATTTATTTTATTTTATTTTAGATATTAATGTTATTTTTTTAGGTTTAGGTTTATACTTTTGTTTTAGTTTAGGTTTATATTTTATTTAGGTTTACATTTTTTATTTATTTTATTTTTAGGTTTTATTTAGTCTAGGTTCAGGTTTTTATTTTTTTAAGGTTTAGGGTTTAGGGTTTGGGGTTTAGTGTTTAGGGTTTAGGGTTGTAGGGTGTAGTGTTTTAGGTTTAGGGTTTATGGTTTAGGGTTTAGGTTTTAGGATTTTATGGTTTTAGGGTTTAGGGTTTAGGGTTTAGGTTTTTTTAGGGTTTAAGATTTAGGTTTTAGGGTTTAGGGTTCAGGGTTTAGGGTTTTAGGGTTTAGGCTTTAGGGTTTAGGGTTTAAGGTTTTTAGGGTTTAGGGTTTAGGGTTGAGGGTTTAAGTTTTAGGTCTAGGGTTCAGGTTTTAGTTTAGGGTTTAGGGTTTTTGGTTATTTTTTACTAAAATTGATTCAATATTTCTTCTTTTGATTTCATCAACCAAGTAACACCTAGTTTTAAAAAAAATAGCGGTTAAATAAAAAATGAGCATAGAAACCATCTCTAATGTCAAGAGACGCCCATTAGAGTGCATTGGATCAACCGCTTTCGCTTCTAATTCCCATCATAACCACCGCAGCCTCTCGAGTAGCGAGATCCACCATCATATCCCCGATCTCTCCCTCCACCACCACCATAGCTGTAACCTCCGTCACTCCTCCCACCTCCATAACCACTACTGCTCTGGCCACCTCCTTGATATCCACCAAGACCTCCTCGATCCCCACCAAACGGATAATGCCACTGCTTCCACCTAAATCTAGACTTAGGATGGTTGATGGTGATGTTCCTGCCATGAAGGTTCTGCCCAATATTAGGGTTTAGGCTTAGGATTAGGTTTATCAAGTTTTAGGCTTTAGGTTTATTTTTTTAAATTATTTAGTTACTTTAAGTTTAGGTTTAGGGTTTGAGGTTTAGGGTTTAGGGTTAGGGTTTAGGGTTTAGGATTTAAGGTTTAAGATTTAAGGTATTTTATGGTTTTGGGTTTAGGGTTTAGTGTTTAGTGTTGTAGGTTCAGTGTTGTAGGTTTAGGGTTTAGGGTTAGTTTTAGGGTTTAGGGTTTAGGGTTTTTTTTTAAAAAAAAAATTAAATAAACTAATAGGTTTAAGTTTATTTAGTCTATTTAGTATATTTTTTATTTATGTTAGTTTATTTTATTTTTAATTTTTATTTATGTTTATTTTTAATATTTATTTAATTTGGTTTGTTTATTTTAGGTTTATTTATTTTAGTTTAGGTTTTTTATTTTAGTTTATTATTTAGGTTTAGGATTATGTTTACTTTTTAGTTTAGTTTTCTTTTTATTTTATATTTAAGCTTTATGTTTTAGTTTATATTTTTAGGTTTAGGTTTCGATTTTTATTTTATTTTTTAGGTATAGATTTTAGGTTTTTTATTTTAGGTTTAGGTTTAGGTTTACACTTAATTTATTTTATTTTATTTAGTTTAGGGTTTAGGTTTAGTTTATTTTAGGTTTATGTTTAGGTTTTATATATTTTAGTTTAGTTTATTTTAGTTTAGGCTTACGTTTATTTTATTTTGTTTATTTTAGGTAAAATTTTTTTAGTTTAGGGTTTAGGCTTTACTTTTTATTTATTTATTATTTATTTTTAAGTTTATTTATTAGGTTTTGGTTTTTATTTAGTTTTTTATTTTTATTTATTTTATGTTTATTTCATTTTTATTTTACTTTTAATTTTAATTTCATTTAGGTTTTTATTTTTGAGTTTATTTTATTTTTTTTAGTTTAGCTTAGTTTTTTATTTATTTTATTTTATTTTTATTTTTATTATTTATTTTATTTTATTTTTAGGTTTATGTTTTAGTTTTGGTTTTTATTTTATTTTATTATTTTTTATTTTATTTAGGTTTAGGTTTATTTATTTCTTTTATTATTTTTATTTTATTTAGTTTAAGTTTAGGTTTTTAGCTTTTTAGGGTTTAGGATTTAGGGTTTAGGGTTTAGGGTTTAGGGTTTAGGGTTTAGGGTTGTAGGTTTTAAGGTTTAGGGTTTAGGGTTTATGGTTTTAGTTTTATGGTATCAGGGTTTATGGTTTAGGGTTGTAGGTTTAAATTTTAGGGTTTTTTATTTAATTTAATTTTTTAGTTTTTTTTATTTTTTTCTAAATTAATTAAATTATTACGTTTAGGTTTATTTAGTTTATCTTTTTGTTATTTTATTTTAATTTATTTATTTTATGTTTATTTATTTTAGTTTATTTTTTTAGGTTTATGTTTTAGCATTTTATTTTAGGTTTATTTTAGGTATTAATTTTTAGTTTAGGTTTAGGTTCATTTTTAGTTTATTTTATTTATTTTAGGGTTTAGGTTTAGTATATTTTAGGTTTAGGTTTAGGTTTTATTTATTTTAGTTTAGTTTATTATAGTTTAGGTTTAGGTTTATTTCATTTATTTTATTTTAGGTTTAGGTTCTACTTTTTTATTTTAAGGTTTAATTGTTTTTTTTAATTTATTTTTAAGTTTATTTTTTAGTTTATGGTTTTTATTTAGTTTTTATTTTTCATTATATTTCTATTTTTCATTTTATTTTTATGTTATTTAGGTTTTTTATATTTAGGTTTATTTTATTTTTTAGTTTAGTTTAAGTTCTTATTTATTTTATTTTAGTTTAGTTTTTATTTTTTATTTTATTTAATTTTTAAGTTTAGGTTTAGGTTTTAGTTTAGGTTTTAATTTAATTTAATTTTTCATTTTATTTAAAAATAGGTTTTTTTATTTATAATATTTTAAGGTTTTATTTAATCTTGGTTTAGGTTTTTAGGTATTTATGCTTTAGGGTGTAGAGTTTAGGGTTCAGGATTTATGGTTTTATGGTTTATAGTTTTAGGGTTTAAGGTTTAGGGTTTAGGGTTTAGGGTTTAGGGTTTAGGGTTTTGAGGGTTTTGTGTTTAGGGTTTAGGGTTTAAGGTTTAGGGTTGGTTTAGGGTTTAGGCTTTAGGATTTAGGGTTTAGGGTTTTTAGGGTTTATGTTTTAGGGTTTAAGGTTTATGGTTTTAGGGTTTAGGGTTTAGGATTTAGGGTTTAGTGTTTATTTTAAAAAATAATTAAGTAAACCAATAAGTTTAAATTATTTAATTTATTTTTTATTTATCTAAGTTTTTTATTTTTTATTTTTATTTAAGTTTTTATTTTTATTTAGTTTTATTTATTTAATTTAAGTCTATTTATTTTAGTTTATTTCTTAGGTTTATGTTTAATTTTTTAGTTTAGTTTTATTTTTATTTTATTTTTTAGGTTTAGGTTTCAGTTTTTATTTTATGTTTATTTTTAGGTTATATTTTTATTTTAGGTTTAGGTTTATTTTTAGTTTATTTAATTTTATTTATCTTAGGGTTTAGGTTTAGTTTATTTTAGGTTTAGGTTTACATTTTATTTATTTTAGTTTAGTTTATTTTAGTTTAGGTTTAGATTTTTTTATTAGTTTAGGCTTTACCTTTAGGTTTATTTTTTGGGTTTAGGTTTTTAACTAATTTTTATTTTATTTAATTTTTTGTATATTTTATTTTTATTTTACTTTTAATTTTTATTTTATTTATGTTTTTTTAATTTTATGTTTTTTTAGTTTAGTTTAGGTTTTTTTAATTTAATTATAATTTGGTTTTATTTTTTATCTTTTAGGTTTAGGTTTAGGTTTAGGTTTTGGTTTTAGTTTAGGTTTTTTTTTAATTTTATTTTATTAATTTATTTCAATTTAGGCTTTTTTATTTATTTTATTTTTAGGTTTTATTTCATTTTAAGTTGGGTCAGTTAGTGGAGGGTTTAGGGTCAGGGTTTGGGAGGGTTTAGGGTTTAGTGCCTAGGTGGGGCCCAGTTTAGAGGTTTTAGGGTTTAAGGGCCTGGTGGGTGGATTTTGCTCTGGGTGGAGTGGTCAGAAGTTTAGGAGGTTTGGGTCAGTTTAGGTAAGAGAGTTAGGAAGGGTCAGTGGAGAGTGTTTGAGTCAGGTGTGGAGGTGTCCAAGGCCCAGGATCTTGTTGGTCAGATTTAGCCTTTAACTACGTAGGTTTAGGTCATGGAGGATTAGTAGGGTTTAGGGTTTAGAGTAGTATACAGGTGGGTAGGGTCAGTGGGTGTTTAAGGTTTAGGGTTTATGTGTTTAGGGTTTAGGGAAGTTTTTAGTGGTCCGTGAGGGTTTAGGGTCCTTTCACCATTAGTTTTAGAGGGTTAAAGGTTTAGGATTTAGGGTTTATGGTTAAGGGTTTAAAGTTTAGGGTTTTTTTAAAAAGAATTAAGTAAACTTGTAGGTTTTGGTTTTTGTTAGTTTTTTTAGTTTTTATTTATTTATTTTAGTTTAGTTTATTTTTTCTTTTTATTTAGGTTTGTTTTTTTATTTTATTTAGTTTGTTTTATTTATTTTAGTTTTGGTTTTTTATTTTAGTTTATTTTTCAAGTTTAGGTTTAGGTTTATGTTTATTTTTTAGTTTAGTTTTATTTTTATTTTATTTTTTAGGTTTACATTTTATTTTTTATTTTTTGGTTTACGTTTAGTTTTTAATTATTTTTTTAGTCTTAGGTTTTAGGTTTCTATTTTAGGTTTATTTTTAGGTTTTCTTTTTGAGTTTAGGCTTAGGTTTATTTTTCATTTATTTTAGTTTATTTAGTTTAAAGCTTATGTTTAGTTTATTTTAGGTTTAGGTTTAGGTTTTATTTATTTTAGTTTAGTCTATTTGAGTTTAAGTTTAGGTTTATTTTATTTTGTTTATTTTAGGTTTAGGCTTTTTTTTAGTTTAAGATCTAGATTTTATTTTTTTTTATTTTTTTATGTTTTTTTGAGGTTTATGTTTTTATTTAGTTTTATTTTTATTTTAATTTAAGTTTATTTTCTTTTTTTTATGTTTAATTTAGTTTTTATTTTATTTAGGTTTTTTATTTTGAGGTCCATTTTGTTTTTTTAGTTTAGTTTAGGTTTTCATTTATTTTATTTTAAGTTAGTTTTTTTTATTATTTTATTTGTAGGTTTAGGTTTAGGTTATAGTTTAGGTTTCATTTTATTTTATCTTTATAGGTTTAGGTCCCCTTTATTTATTTTATTTTAGGTTTATTTTGAGGTCAGGATCTTTTGTGGCTCAGGGTAGGCCCAAAGCTTAGGGCTCAGTGGTTGGGGTTTAGGGTTTAGGGTTTAGGATTTAGGGTTTAGAGCTCAGGGTCAGGCCAGGGCCATGTCAGGTAGGGCTCAGAACTGTTTAGGTTTAGGGTAAGATATGGTAGTTTGGGATAGTTGTGGCTATGTTTCTTTTAGATTTAGGGCTCAGGGTTTAGATTTAGGATCAGGTTTAGGGTCAGGGCCTAGAATCCAGGATTTATGCCTTTAGAGTGGTACTGTGGGTCAGGTCAGGTTTAGGGTTTAGTTAGGATCTTTAACCCTTGATTTTTAGGTTTATGGTTTAGGATAAGCTCAGGGTTTAGAGTTTATCTAGTGTAGGGTTTAGGTTTAGGCCCATGGTCCGGTTTAAGGTTTAGGGTTTATGTTTAGAGTTTAGGGTTTTTAGTGTGAGGGTTTAGGTTTAGGGTTTAGGGTTGTTAGTTGTATTATTAGTTTAAGAAGGTTTGGTTGGGCCTAGATCAGTCATTCAGGGCTCAGTTTGTTAGTGGTTTTAAAAAAGAATCATAACCCTAGGTTTTCATTCATTTTTTAGCCTTTTAGTTTTATTTATTTATAGTTTTATTTTCCTTTCATTCAGTTTTTTTTATTTTATTCTATCTTATTTTATTTTCTTTAGGTTTTTATCTTTAGTTTATCTTCCTGTAGGCCTAGGCTCATTTTTTAGCCTTAGTCTTATTTTTATTTTATTTTTTTTACATCTTCATTTTATTTTATGCTTAGTTTTTATTTTTTTAGTTTGTGTTTTATTTATCTTTAGTTTTATCTTTTTTTTATTTAGCCTATTTTATCATCTTAGTTATCAGCTTCATTTATCTAGTTCTAGCTCAGGCCTAGGGTTTACTTTCTGCCTAATCCATCTAGCTTCAGCCTTATGCCTGGGGCCCTGGGCCCAGGTCCTGCTTCCAGGATTAGAGCCTAGTTGTGGCCAGGCATACTAGCCAGGCTTCAGTTCAGGCCTCAGGCTCAGTGGCCAAGATTATGGTTGGCCTAGGCTAGCTCAGGCCAGCCTTCTCACCAGACTAGGGCTCAGTGGCTCAGGACTCCAGGATCAGTGGCCTGTGGCCTTGGGTCAGGATTTTATAGATTTACTTTTAGGGCCATGTCAAGCTCAGTTTAGGATTAAGGCCTTTAGGGTTGGCCTTATTTAGGGCCTCTGTCAGGCCTATACAGGTCCAGTGGCTTAGTTTTATGTTGTGTCCATGTGATTATTATTTTATTTTTATTTTAGGTAATTTTTTTATTTTTAGTTTAAGGTTTGAGGTTTATTTTTTATTTATATTTAGGTTTTATTTTAAGGTTTATTTTTTAAGGTTAGGTTTTTAATTAGTTTTTACTTTATTTTTAAGTTTATTTTATTTTTCCTTTATGTTTAGTTTTTATTTGATTGAGGTTCTTTACTCTTAGGTTTATTTTATTTTTTAATTTATTCATTTTATTTTAATGTTTTTTTATTTATTTTAATTTATTTTACTTTTAGGCTTAGGTTTATGTTTTAGTTTAGGTTTTTATTCTATTTAGGTTTACATTTTTTTTAGGTTTTATTTTGTTTAAGTTTAGGTTTTTAGATTTTTAAGGTTTAGGGTTAGGGTTTATTGTTTAGGGTTTTAGGATTTATGGTTTAAGGTTTAGGGTTTAAGGTTTAGTGTTTAGGCTTTAGGGTTTAGGGTTTTTAGGGTTTCGAGTTAGCTTAGGATTAGGGTTTATTTTTATGTTTAGGTTTAAGTTTATTTTTATTTTATTTTATTTTATTTAGTTTAGGTTTAAGTGTAGGTTTAGGTTTTATTTATTTTATTTTAGTTTATTTTAGTTTAGGTTTAGTTTATTTTTCTTATTTTTGGTTTAGGTTTTTTTTTTTAAGTTTAGGGTTTATGTTTTATTTTTAATTTGTTTTTAGATTTTATTTTTACATTTAATTTTGAGGTTTTAGTTTTTATTTAGTTTTTAATTTCTTTTAATTTAAGTTATTTTTTAGGTTTATTTTATTTTTATTTTACATTTTGTTTTTATTTTATATTGGTTTCTTAATTTTTAGTATATTTAGGTTATTATTAATTTTATTTTAGTTTATTTTTATTAGTTTATTTTATTTTATTTTTAGTCTTAGGTTTAGGTTTTAGTTTAGGGTTTTATTTATTTTATTTTATTTAGGTTTAACTTTTTTATTTATTTTATTTTTAGGTTTTATTTAGTTCGGGTTTAGGTTTACTATAGGGTTTAGGGTTTAGGGTCAGGCAGCTTTTAGGGTTTAGGGTTATGGTCAGTTTTGGGTGGGTTAGTTTAGGTTTATGGGTTAGTTTAGGTGGTTTTAGGGTTTAGGGTAGGGTGTGGGAGGGAGATTTAGGGTGGTTTATGATTTAGGGTTTTAGGGTTTATGGTTTAGGGTTTATGGTCAGGGTTGTAGGGTTTAGGATTTAGGGTCAGGGTGTTAGGTTTTTTTAAAGTACACCATATTATCATTTTAATTTTATTTATTAGTTATTATTTTTTTATTTCTTTATTAGTTTATTTATTTTAGCTTTAAGTTTCATTTTTATTTTACTTTATTATTATATTTTTAGTTTTATTTAGTTTAGTTTATTTATTTTAGCTTTCATTATTTTAGTTTACATTTTTTATTTTAGTTTATTATTATTTTTTTGGTTTAGGTTTAGGTTTACATCATTTTTAGTTTAGTTTTATTTTTATTTTATTGTTTAGGTTTAGGTTTTTTTACATTTAGGTTTAGGTTTATGTTTTTATTTTATTTTCATAGGTTTAGGTTTTAAGTTTTTATTTTAGGTTTATTATTTAGTTTTATTTTTTAGTTTAGGATTAGGTTTATTTTAGTTTATTTTATTTTTTTAGTTTAAAAGTTTAGTTTATTTTAGGTTTATAGTTGATTTTTTTTGTTTTATTTCATTTTTAGGTTTTTTAGTTTAGTTTTATTTTTTTATCTAGTTTATTTTAGGTTTATTTTTTAAGGTTAGGTTTATATATTTATTTTTTATTTTATTTTATTTTATATTTTATTCTTAGTTTTATTTTATTTAGGTTTTATTTTTGGTTTATTTTATTTTTAGTTTAGTTTAGGTTTTATTTATTTCTTTAGTTTGATTTTATTTCTTTATTTTTTTTATTTTAGGTTTAGATTTTGTTTTAGTTTTAGCTTTTCTTTATTTTATATTATTTATATTTAGGTTTAGGTTTTTTATTTTTATTTTTTATTAGTTTAGGTTTTTAGGACTTAGGTTTAGGGTTTAAGGTTTAGGTTTAGTTTGGGGTTTAGGTTTAGGGTTTAGTGTTTAGTTTTTGGTTTAGGGTTTAGGGTTTTAGGGTTCTGGTTTTTATAGGTTTAAGGTTTAGAGTTTTTTTAAAATTAAGTAAACCGGTAGGTTTAGGTTTATTTAGTTTTCTTTTTATTTATTGTAGTATATATTTTTTAGTTTTATTTAATTTAGTTTATTTATTTTAGGTTTATTTATTTTAGTTTAAGTTTTTATTTTAGTTTCTTTTTTGGTTTAGGTTTAAGTTTATGTTTATTTTTATAGTTTAGTTGTATTTTTATTTTATATTTTTAGGTTTAGGTTTTATTTTTTTTTTAAGTTTAGTTTAGATTTTATTTTATTTATTATTTAGGTTTTAGTTTTTTTTATTTTTGGTTTATTTTTTAGTTTTATTTTTTATTTTAGTTCTAATTTTATCTTTAGTTTATTTTATTTTATTTAGTTTAAGGTTTAGGTTTAGTTTATTTTAGGTTTAGGTTTAGGTTTTATTTATTTTTGTTTAATTTTTTTTACAGAGAACAAATTCAAATTCAACATTTCTTCTTTTCGATTTCATCAACCAAGTACCACATCAATTTTTCTAATACACAAGCAATGACATAGATCAAAAATGAGCATGCATAGAAATCAAAACCAAGAAGAAGAATCGATCTAATGTAAAGACACAGTTCTAGCAGGTCAAATCTCTTTAGTTTCTCCGTTCAGAACCACCCTAGCCTCTCTAGTAGGATCCACCATCATATCCGATGTCCCACACCACCCACCACCACGTCAGAACCTCCATCCTCATGCCTCCAACCAACACCTTTGACCACCACCTCCATATCCAGAGACCTCCAGAACCCCACCACCATCAGATAACCACAACCTTCATTTCACCTCCACCCTGCAGATCTCAAGTTGAGGTGAAGTTCCTACCATGGTTTGCCATTCTGGGTTTAGATTTAGTTTAAGTTTATAAGGTTTGGTTTTGGTTTTTTTTTAATTTGTGTAGTTATTTTAAGTTTTAAGGTTATTTAGTTTCTTTAGGATTAGGTTTAAGGTTTAGTGTTGGGTTTAGGTTTAAGGTTTTAGTTTATTCATTTAGGTTTAGTTAGGGTTTAGGTTTGCTTATTCTTTAGTTTTTAGTTCAATTTAGGTTTTATTTAAATTATTTTAGTTTATAGCTTATTTTTAAAGTTTAGTTTTAGGTTTTACTTGGTTTTTTTTAATTTATTTTATTTCTTTATTTAGTTTAAGTTTTTTTCTATATTTTATTTTAGGTTTTATTTAGTTTAGGTTTTTTAAGATTAGGGTTTTGTAGGGTTTTGGTTTAGGGTTTTAGGTTTAGGTTTATAGGGTTTTAGAGTTTAGGTTTGGATTTAGGATTTTAGGTTTAGTGTTTAGGGTTAAGGTTTAAGTTTTTTTTTTATGTTTAGGGTTTAATTTTCAAGCAACCTAGGTTTAAGTTTATTTAGTTTATATAGTTTATTTTTTTTTGTTTATTTCAGCATATTTTATTTTTATTTTATTTATTTTATTTTTATTTTTATTTTAATTTATTTATTTTAGGTTCATTTATCTTATTTTAGGTTTTTTAGATTTTTAGGTTTAGGTTTACATTTTAAGCATATTTTTAGTTTTATTTTTTATTTTATTTTTAAGTTTCATTTTATTTTTAGGTTTAGGTTAATGTTTAGTTTATTTTTAGTTGTTTTATTTTATTTTTTTTAGTGTAGGTTTAAGTTTATTTTTTGTTTATTTTATTTTATTTAGTTTAGGTTTAGGTTTAGGTTTAGGTTTTGTTTATTTTAATTTTTTTATTTTAGTTTAGGTTTAGTTTAATTTATTTTAATTATTTTCTTTTTATTTTAGGTTTAGGTTTTTTTTAGTTTAGATTTAGCTTTTATTTTTTTATTTATTTTAGTTTATTTTAGGCATATTTTTAGGTTTAAGTCTTTATTTAGTTTTTTATTTAGGTTTATTTTATTTTATTTTACATTTAGTTTATATTTTATATTTATTTTATCTTAGTTTTTTTTTTTATTTATTATTTATTTATCTGGTTTTATTTTAGTTTATTTTATTTTATTTTTAGGTTTAGGTATAGATTTTAGTCTAAGTTTTTCTTTTATTTCATTTATTTTTTAAGTTTTCTTATTTATTTGATTTTTTAGTTTTTTTATATTTTTTTTTGGTTTTATAGGTTTACCCAGGGTCATGCCTTCAGGCCTTCTATTTAGGGAGGGCCTAGTTTAGGGTATGGCCTAGGGCCCAGTCTGGAGGGTCAGTAGCCTGGCTGGATAGCCAGGGAGGATAGTGTGCTCAGTGAAGTAGCCTGGCTCTGGTAGGGTGGGCTAAGATCACTGGGCCCAGGGTAGTGTTTTGGAGGGATGGACAGGTAGGGTAGCCAGGTAGGGTAGAAAGTTTGGGGTTTTGGGTTATATGGTTTTTTTAAATCAAAAGTTTAGGTCATTAGTATTATTTATTTTAGTATTATCTTATTTAGTATTTTATTTAGTTTATGATTTAGGTTTAGTAGGTCCATGTTTATTTAGTTTAATTTTATTTATTTTATTTTTAGGTTTAGGTCATTTATTTTAGGTTTAGTTTTTATTATTTATTTAGGTTTAGGTTTAGTTTTATTTAGGTTTATTTTATGTTTTTTTAATTTAAGTTTATGTTTAATTTATTTTATTTTAGTTTAGAGGTATTTATTATTTTTTAGGTTTTATATTTTTAGTTTTAGTTTATTTTAGTTTAGGTTAGTTTATTTTATTTTGTTTATTTTATTTATTTTAGTTTAGGGTTTAGGTTTTACTTTATTTATTTTTTTATTTTTTGGTTTAGGTTTTATTTTGTTTTATATTATTTTATTTTAGATTTCTTTTTATTTTATGTAGTTTTAATGATTTAGGTTTTTTTTAGGTTTATTTTATTTTAGTTTAATTTAGGTTTTATTTATTTATTTACTTAGTTTAGGTTTATTTATTTTATTTAGTTGTTTTTTTAGATTTTAGTTGTTAGGTTTAGGTTTATTTTCATTTCATTTATTTTTTAGGTTTATTTTATTTTTTTTATTTAGGTTTATTTATTTGGGTTTATTTGTTTGGGTTATATCAGCAGTTTTTGTGGTTGGGATCAGGATAGAGGATTTGGTTAGGTAAAGGCTCAGGGCAGTAGGTAGGGAGAGGTAGGTAGTCAGGAGGTCATAAAAGTGAGGTGAGTTTGGTTTGTGTGGTTAGTAAGATGGAGTCATTAGGGCCCATAGGTAGGGTAGGTTAGGGCAGAGCCCAGAGCCTGGTTATCAGTAGATAGTTGTTTAGGGTTTAGTATTTAGGTATGTAGGGTGGATCTTTTATTTTAAAAAAGCAAACCAGTAGGAACATAGTTTATTTATGATTTATTTTAGTTTATTTTATATTTTGATTTAGGTTTTTTTATTTTATTTTGTTTTAGTTTATTATTTTTGGTTTTATTTTAGTTTATTTTTTAGGTTAATTTTAAGTTTGGTTTATTTAATTTATTTTTAAGGTTTAAGTTTTATTTTTTATTTTTATGTTTAGGTTTTAGTTTTTTATAAAGAATGCTGCAGAGAGATCCAACTAATAAAGAGAGCCACACTAACCAGAAGACAAGCAAAACCCAATAGCTCCACTTGCTATAAACACCTCTACCAAGTTGGAAGAGAAAGCAAACCAGAAAATGAAAATCACCACAAAAATTTGAGAAATGGAAAGACAACCCCAACCCATCCAAAGAAACCAAACTGGAAAATAAATGTAGGTTTAGGTGAATAACAAAATCAAGACCAAACCAGCATAAGAGAAAACCAGAATTATTCAAAACCAATAACAAAGGGAAAGCCAAAACCCCATAGGAGGAAAAAAGGCTAAAAGCTTCTAACATAAAGCAAACCAGTTTTGTCTAGATTCATAAGACCCCTTAAAAGGAAGGGTATGTCATCATTAGAGAAAATATGCAAAGAAAAAAACTTGGCCCCAAAATTGTCAAGAAAGTCAGCACAAGAGATGGCTTCCCTATAAATATGAGAAATTTTAAAATCTAGGTTAGCAAGAAACCTCCTAGTATGATTAAGTAAATAATACACTTCATCATTACCATGAGCATGAGATTTGATTAAATCTAAATGAAGGAGAGCATTAAGTTCAAACCAGATCTTATGAAAACCTTGTTGTAAACAAATAAAAATTCCATGATGAAAGCCTTTAAGCTTAGCAAATAACACAAAATAAGGCTATAAAGGGGTAGAAAAAGCAGAGATAACCTTCCCACTATGATCTCTCAAAATCCCACAACAGCCATAATAACCATTAGAATCGAGCCATCAATGTTAACCTTAATGTAGTAATAATTATGTTTAATCTAGTATATAATTTTGTGGATAGGAGAAACATTACAGAGGGGGAAGACTAATCCCAAAATTCAAGGCCACTGACTTGCACCCTTTAAAACTAGACTGAGTAAGAAGATTAGCTTTGAAATGAGACAAAATTTTATATTTGACTCTAGAAATAATATGATGATAATTCATAGGAATATTATGATGCTGAGCATCATTTCTATCCATCCAAATATACTAAAGAATAGTAGTAGTTAAAACAGTTTTAACATCCTTAGAAGTATGAGAGAAACATGCTTCAAGAAGTTGCTTAATAGAAAATGAGCCATTAAAATGGAAAGTATTAAAAATATTATAATACCAATTCCATATTTTAGCAGCAATAGGGCCATTCACAAAAACATGATCCACACTTTCAATGTGATAGCAGCAGTAACATTTAGAGGGGAGATGGAAACCTTTTATCAGAAGAGTAGCATCTATAGGGATATAATGCTTCAAAATGTGATAAGTTAAAATTGATAATGAAGTAGGGACATTGATATTCCAGATTTTAGTAAAAACTAAGGACTATTGATATTTGAATCTGATGAAATGCCAAACATTCTTAAAAACAAAATCTCCAGATGAAATTTTTTTGAAGAGAATTTGGTCAGGTTCATTAGTGAAAGGACAAATTTTAAGGATTTTTTCAATGATCGCATTAGGGACAAATGTATTCAATTGAGCCACATCCCATTTATTATGAGTAATTAACTGCTTATTCTTAAGCATCATAGTGGAATGAGTATTGAGCAAGGAATCAATAGAGCCCTGTCCCAGCCAAACTTCTTGCCAAAAGAAAGAGGAACCAGAATTGACACCCAAGAAATTAAGTTCTTAACATTCCATTTGATACTACAAAGTCTTCTTCACACCAAGGAATACCCAGATTTGAAGGCATAAATGAGGGGATGTTTGCCCTGACAATATTTAGCATGCATAAATTTTGACAATTAACTATGTTTATTTTTAAAATTCCACCACATGTTATAGGAAAAATAGTTAATATAATCCTCTAATGTTTTGTAAGCCAAGCCACCTTCATTATTAGGACCACAACAGTTGTGCCAACTAGTCAAATGTAATCTTTTGATAGAAGAGTTAGATTCCCAAAAAAAATTATTAAAAAGTTTATTAATCCTTCTAAACTAAATGGGTAGGAATAATAGTAGATCAAAGATATAGAGGCAGAGAGCAAAGGGTACATTTGATCAGGATAAGTCTAGCACCAAAGGAAAGTAAATGAAACTCCCAAGAGGAGGTTTTCTTATTTATTTCCTGAATAACTTCATCAAATAGAGAAGATCTTCTGCCTCTATATAGAGTCCCTAGATATAGGAGAATTTGATTTGATAAACCTGAAATATTCTTGATAACATTGATCTTGACAAGGAAATAGAAGAGCTAGTAATAAAATAGCTTTTATCAGGATTAATATTTAATCCACTCTCCCTACCAAAAAAGCTTAAGAATAAACATAATTTTTTTAATATAAAGAGTAAAGGCATTGCAAAATTTAATGAAATCATTAGCAAAACTAAGGTGAGAAATGGGAAACCAACCAATGGTTCTGTAGTGCATTTTAGGCATTATACTAAACATCTGCTCAATACATCAAGAAATATATTCCCTTGCCTTACCCCATGAGAAGAAGAGAAGAAACCATTCACTTCACCATTGAGAAGTAAACAAAAGCAACAATTCTCAATCCCATTCTTAATTAAAGCAATAAATTGATTAGTGAATACAAATAAAGCCAAAATTTTATATAGGGAGACCGAACCAATATTGTCATAAGCTTTGGAAATGTCAAGCTTAAAAAATAGGTTTCCACCATGAACTTTGGCATTTAAATCATGGATCATCTTTAGGGCTAAAAGAACATTATCAAAAATAGATCTCCCTTTAACAAAATTGGTTTGATTGGAGAGATAACTTTAGGAAGCAAGATACTCAGCCTTTTAGCCAAAATCATAGAAATAAGTTTATTAAAAAAAGTGTAAAGGCTAATCAGCCTGAAATCACTCCAAACTTCAAGATTGTATTTTTTAGGAATTAAAATAATGGAGGTGCTAGAAAAATATTTGGGAAGGGTGATACCTTTAAAGAAATCAAGAACAACTTTAACAAAATCCTCTTTGATGATAATCCAAAATTTTTTGAAAAAAGGGCAGTATAACCATCAGGTCCAGCCACGAAGTCTTTATTCATACTACAAAAGTGTCGGTAATTTGACTCAAAAGGTAAGGAAGAATGCATATTGTTATCATCATCAGAAATAAGATTAGGAATAACAACAAGTGAAGAAATATCATTATAAGTAAAATTTTTATTCAGAAGCTCTTTCTAAAAAGAAATAGTAGAATCAGTAAGCTCTTTTTTTATTCGAACACCAAACTCCATCATTAATTTTAATTTTTTGAATGTCATTTAAAGCCTTTTTCATTTTAACCATGGCATGAAAATATTTAGTATTACAATCGCCATCAGAGATCCATTTCATAAAAGCTTTTTATCACCAATAGGTCTCCTGTGTATCTTGAAAACATGTTAAACTATTATTAGCTTGAGCTAATAGATGAATTTTAGAAGGAACATTAACAACAGCGTCTTCCAAAACTATAACTTCATTCTCCATTTCTTTGATATTGATAAAAAGGTTCTTGAAATAATGTTTATTACACTAATTAAGGTATTGCTTAAGTCTTTTTAATTTGAACCACAATCTCCTCATCCCAAAAATAGAATCATTAGGATGGAGAGGTTCACCTTAGTTACTAGCAACAACATCCAAAAAACTATCATCCATGAGCCACACATTTTCGAAGTGGAAAGAGATAGGGGAGGAGGATTTACTAGCAATAAAATTCAAAGTGATAAGAAGGAGAATGGTCCAAAAAGGTTTTTCTTAAGTGCTCCACAAAAGTACTAGGGAGAAGATTAATCCACAAATGATTAAAAAGAACCCGATCAAGCCTTTGCCAGAGTTTATAATTATTACAAGTGAATTGAGACCTACTAAAGCCAATAGTAGTAAGATGGTAATCAAGGATCATGTTATTAAAATCTTCCATAGAATATAAATTTAGAGCATTACCACCAACCCATTTAGAGGAAGAAGAGATAGTATTAAAATCCCCACCCACAAACCAAAGAGCATCAATAGAAGAAGAAGAACTAATAAGATCCTCCCAAAGAAGCCATTTGCCATTTCAATTATAAGAAGCATAAACAAATGAACCAAAATAACACCTTAATTAATTAGATTAAGGGACTTAATTAATTACACTTATGGTTTTTCCACACATGTGGGCTAACCATAATTTTATTAAACTCTTTTCAGTTATTAAACATCTAAAGATCTACCGCATGATTTAATTAATTAACGTCTGATGTGATTATGATTTCAAATTGATTAAGTGATTTAATTAATTAGTTTAATCTTAATTAATTTCATTTTAAAAATGGTGAAATGAACTTAGGGAAAGGGGTCCAAACCTTTTTCCTTAGTTCACTTATTGTTGGATAATGATTAATAAATTAAATTAACTAATTTATTACTATTCATGGGATTAATTAATCATTAATTAACTTAAAAGAGTTGTTAAGGCTTAATTTGTCAATTTTCCTACTTATGTGAGCAATAAATCCCAAGAAAATCATGGGAGGCAGAGGTCATCCCATTAAATTAACCCATAATATTTTGGAATAATTGCTGAAGTAATTAAAAAGTAATTAAGCTAACTAATTTAAAAATTAAAATTTAATTACTATTCAAAATTATTTAAGATCATTTTTAATTAATTATCCTCTAAAATACCATTAAATGAGTATTTATTTTCATTTTTTATTTCTCTATGATTTTTTTTATAATTTTTAAAAGTTTTGGTCATTAAGAATGATTAATTAAGCCTAATTAAAGCTTAATCTTGGTGGTGCCACATGTTGTGCTGATGCGACATACTTTCCGCATGGCGTCATAGGATTGGATACTTAAAACCAATCCGACCCTTATTTAAGATCAGACAGCTATGATTAATCCCAAATCTTAATAAAATTAAATCAGATCGATCTAACAAATCTAATCATGATTGTCTATTCCAATCACATGGAATGGATGGTGCATGATCTAACATCACTCGAGTGAGGGAGAATGGAGTTTGTCCACCATTGCTCACTTGGTTTGAGCTTACCTGAGCTCGGATCAACTCCAAAAGGATCCCACACCTTCATGACATCGATCAAAGGGGATCAAACGGTCAAGATCACACAAGATGCAAGTTTTCTTCAAAAAGCTCCAACCCATTTTTGCCTAAGGGTCGGTTATAGAAGCGTACATCATTGGAGCTCAAGACCGGTGGCTCGATTGACTACGGAAGCTTCATCCAGTGGATATGAAGCCCTGTTGAGCAGTAATTGGTTCAATTCCTTAACGTTCACTCAGAAGGCCACAACCCGATGATTTGGGGTGCTGCTTTGATTGAAGTCCCACCTCCGGTGCCCGAGAAGCTTGGGAGATGATTCACTCTTGCTCAATGAGGCCAAAGGATGGTGCGTGCAAAGTTAATTTGAGTTTGATGGAGAAATGGGGAAGTTATGTCAGAAATGGGAGTGTCCTATTTCATGATAGATAAGATGGCATTTTATGATTAACGAATGAGCTTGGAAGCTTAGGAAATGGCTCGAGTGGCTTTTCTTGGGTAGCTAAGGCTCCAAGGAATAATTTTTGTGTGTGTTTGAGTGGAAACGAGGGGGTGTATACCCCTCTTCATCTTGATCAGATGGTGGGATTAGGTTTGGCTTCCAGTGGTCGTCTGACCATCTCAGAGAGTCATGGGTGGAAAGGAGGAGGTGAGTTGGCTTGGCTTGGTTGGTTGAAGCTATGGAAGTGGCTGCCAAGGAAGAATCATGGGTATCCTATGGGTTACAAATGCTCCAATGGGGAGGTTGAGGTTATTTCACCACCCATGGGTCATGGCTGACCCAAGCACCCCTTGGGTCAGGTTGGGTAGTGTCCTAGGTGCCTAGGTAGACCATTGAGAGAGTACCAAGTGGCCAATGAATGGTAATGACCACTTATATGGTTGATTTGTCTTATGTGATTCCCTTGACTTAAGGGTAGAATGATCGTTTGACATTGGATTTGATTTGGACAGATTTGAAATGAGCCAAAAGTGGGTTAGCCCAAATTTCAAGTCAATTGGAATTGATTTGGTTAGGTTTGGCTCAATTTGGCTCATTTAGGTCAAATTGGGTTAGGTTGGGTCAACTTGACCAATTGGTCAAATTGGGTCAAACTAAGGGTTGGGTCAAGTTCATATGATCATTGGGATGTTTTGGTTCAATTGGTTTGATTTAGTTTGGCTTAGACTTATTTTTGGCTCATTTGAATTCATTTGGGTCAAATGAGTTAAGTTGACTAATTGGACCAAATTGGCCAAATTAGCTTGGGTTTGGTGTTGGTTTGGGTTTAGTTGACCAAGTGAAGATGATTGTAGGCTTTAGTTTTAATTAATTTGGATTTGGTTTTTATTTCGGCCAACTTGAACCTTTAGGTCAATTTGGACTAAGTAGGTCAATTGGGTTCAATTAGGTCCAATGATAGCTTTGGCCAAGTTCATCAATCAATTTGGAATGAACTTGAGCCATTAATTGTAATCAATTCGATTTATATTTTGATTTGACCCAATTTGGTCTTTTTGGTCAGTTTTGGTCAACTTGGGTCAAGAGGGCCAATTGGGTTCAGTTTGACTCAATTGAAGGTCAAGTCATATTCAAATATTTATTTTGATTTGGTATGAATCATTGGTTTCAAGGGATTTGGCATAGTTTGCAATTTGGCTAGTTTGGATTCATATATGTTAAGGGGTTGAGTTGGTCAAATGAATAAGTTGACTTGGTTTGACCCAATTTGTGAGAATTGATCAACATAGGGTGATCAACAATCATGATGGGAGGTTTTGATGGGCTTGGTTCAATCAAATTTGGGTAGGATTAGAACTTAGCAAAAAATAGGTCAAATTGGCCATATTAGGTCAAGTGGACCGATTGGATTTAGTTGGTTTGATTTTAGGTTGAGTTTTATTTAGTTGAGTTTATATATGGATTTGGGATTAATATATAAATTCAATTGCAATTGGCTTGGGTTCAAATGGGTTTTGGTTCATTTGAACATTTCAAGTCGAAAGGGTTAAGTTGGGTTTGACTTGGGTCATTTTTGGTTTAGCTTGATAATTGTAGATTTCATTTATATTTGTGAATATGATTGAAGGTATGATTGATTCATGAGAAAATCAATTTAAATTGGGTTTTGGAATGAAGGAATTTGGCTAAGTCCATGGAGTTGGGTCATGTGGCTTAGGTTTCTATTTTCATTTGGTTTGATTTAGTTTTGATAATTTAAATGTATATTTCATTTAAATTTCCGAAGATAATTGAAAATATGACTAAGTTGTGAGAAAATCAATTGAGTTTGACTTGATTTGGATTAAGATTTGGCTAAGTCCAAGGGATAGGTCATATGGCTTAGGAAAGGTTTTGATTTAATTTGATTTAGTTTGATTTAGTTTTGATCATTTGAATGTAGATTTTATTTCTATTTAGGAAGATGATTGGAGATATAAATTTATTATGAGAAAATCAATTGATTTTGGATTGATTTGGATTAAGATTTGGCTAAGTCCATGGGATAGGTCATATAGCTTAGGAAGGGTTTCAAGTTTGGATTTGATCATGGGCTTCAATCAGTTGGTTTTAGAATTTGGGGTTTGGATTTGAATTTGATGTTTGAATTGAACTTGAGGTTTGGTTTGAGAAGGTGAACTTGGATTTGATTTGGGTTGTAGGGTAGGTGGATTATCCTAATCTTTAAGGCATAACCTAATTCTTTGGTTAACCCTTCTAAGTCTTTAGACTTAGGTTAATTATTTACATAATTATTAGAAGTGTCTTATATCTAGGGAAGTCTTAGTGTCTAGAAGACTCCAAAGTCTAAGATGCGAAGATTGAAT
Source organism: Cymbidium sinense (assembly GCA_021442155.1). Lineage (NCBI taxonomy): Eukaryota > Viridiplantae > Streptophyta > Magnoliopsida > Asparagales > Orchidaceae > Cymbidium > Cymbidium sinense. The sequence goes on along the minus strand of CM038229.1, from coordinate 64,292,944 downwards.
CTGCACTCCATAGGTAAGGTCAACAGGCCTTAGGCTCCATAGTGGTTCCCTTAGAGATAAATGATTCGAAGACCAAAGCCAAGTTTCACATTATAGACTCTAATACATCTTTCAACGCTTTGCTTGGGAGACCATGGATACATGAGAACAACATAGTTCCATCCTCTCTACATCAATTTATGAAGTTTGTGAGAGGTGAGATCGTCTACTATGTCAAAGGATATCCCAAGCCATTTACAGTTCACAAGGTCAGCATATATGAGGATGCAGTATTCTACCTCCCTCAAAATCAACAAGTCTATTCTTGCGAACTTGGCCAAAGTTTAAAAAAAAAGTAAAAGAAAGAGAAAAAAAAGAAAAGAAAATAGAAAATGAAAAAGAAAATAAAAGGGAGCGAAAATAGATTTGGAGGAAGAAGTGGATCCTAACATTAGATTCCACCCACAGTTTGTTAATCCATTCAAATATGTTGGTAGGACGACCTGACCTCCACCAAGCAGAGGAAGAGAGGCCAGTTGGCTCGGGTGGAAAACCTTCTTATTGGCCACCCAATAGAAGATATATCCCAACTACCAGGAGTACACCTATTATCCATATAGACTTAGAATCTAGTTCATAGGATCAGTCTTATATGGTTAGCACACTAGCCAACTCTTCTCACTAGTACATTTCCTTGGAGGTGACATATTAGCTAGATAACGATGAAGGCCTAGCTCCAAAGCTAATCATAAGTGTAATCAAGTCTATATATAAAATAGTTAGGCATCAGCTGGGAACCTTAGCTCTAACCCCACTTTCCTCTTAAAAAGTTGAGGGTTTGTTAGTTAAGGAATCACAAAGGTCATCCACATATGTTAAGACTCAGAGGTTCTTTCTAGGAGCATCATCCTCAAGTCAAGAAGTTAATGTAAAACTTGAGGATGATTCATATAAAGATTTAATATAATTACTTTTTAATTAGTACTTGCCTTTCTTTTCATAATTTAGCAAAGAAAGGGTTAATCCCACATACTTGGTCAAAGCACAGGTCAAACTACTTCGAAAGAATATGGAAGAATAAATGAAGAAACTCTCAATCAAGACTGGGACTAGGATTCAGTACAGTGGATCGAGTCAATGATGACAATTACTGCTTAGTCATCACCAATCATTTAGAATCTGATAGGTTGTTTTCAAATCACATTAAATCATATGAGGATCAATGCATAAAAAGTTCAGATGATTTAGATGATTTTGAAGTCAATGGTGCAACACCAGAGTTCAAAGAAGAGATCAAGTCAACCATTGACGAGCTCAAGTTATTAAACTTAAGAATTTAAGAAGATCCATGCTCGACATACATCAGTTCTTTGTTGAATGAAATTTAAACCAATGACTCAGTTAGGCTATTGACTGAGTTTAAAGACTGCTTTCAATGGAGTTATGAAGAGATGCCTGGATTGGCTCCTAATGTAGTGGTCCTTAAACTAGCAATAGAGCCTACTACTAACCTTATCAAGAAAGCTCCTAGATGCATGTGATTAGACATAAAACATTAGTCATTTCTAAAGTTAAGAAATTGATTGATGTTGGCTTCATCTTAGAAGAAAAATACCCTACATAGTTAGCTAGCATATTCCCAATTAAGAAAAAGAATGGCCAAATTCACATATACTTTGATTTTAGTGATTTAAATAAGGCATGTCCAAAGGATGAATTTTCACTACCAAACTCGGAGCTGATGGTAGACATTACCTCACCTCATGCAGTCTTCTCTTTTATGGATGACTCATTTCGAAATAAACAAATAATGATGGCCCCTGAAGATGCAAGAAACATTACTTTTAGAACCCCGATCAAAATCTATTGCTATAAGGTCATGCCTTTCAGCCTTTAAAATGCATGTGGTACATACTAGGGGGATATGACTCGAATCTTTGACAAACTCATTCATCATCAAGTTGAGTGTTATGTCGATGACCTTGTGCTCAAAAGTTGAGAAAAGGAATACTATCTCTTTGACTTGAGAGTAGTTTTTGAACAGTTAAGATAATTTTACCTCAAAATGAACCTCTAGAAGTGTTCATTCGGAGTAGCTTTAGGGTAATTCCTTGGGTTTATTATCTGACACCAGGGAATCAAAATCGATCTTGAGAAGATCAAAGCGATATTAAAAATCCCCCCCCTCTCCCCCTAAAAGTTTAACTCAACTCAAATCATCTCAAGGGTGGTTGGCATATCTAATATGCTTTATATCCAGCATATCAGGAAGATGTCAACCATTCTCAGCACTTTCTAAAAGTATGCCAAGTTCAAGTGGGATGACAAGTGTGAGCATGCCTTCGAAGAGATCAAGCATTACCTAATGACATCATCGGTTCTAGCAGCCCCTATCCCGGGCAAGCCACTCATACATTACACTACTGCATTAGACGACTCCCTTGGTGCTTTGTTGGCCCAAGCCAATGACGAAGGGAAGGAAAATGCACTCTACTACCTCATTTGTCATCTAATCGAGGCCATCGAGAAGCATTGCCTAGCTTTAATCTTTGTATCCCAAAAGCTACAACACTACATGCTTTTCATAAAGTGAACTTAATCTCTAGGATGAATCCACTACAATATCTCATGACATGGTGTGCTATCCTGATGGTTGGCAATGGTCCATGATCCTCTCGTAGTTTGACATTACCTTATCCTCCCAGACGGTGAAAGGATAAGTGCTAGCATTTCTTAGTAGACACCCACTTCTGCGACTCGCTAGTGATAATCTCCCTGATGAGCAAATCATGAACTTATGGGATACTAGCATTCACCACTCAGAGATGTACTTTGATGGTGCAACTTCTTCTCAAAGAGGAGAAGAACCACAATATACTATTCTAAGAAAGGCAGGTGTAGGAATAGTTCTCTTTACTCCAGACCGTGATGTAATGAGATTCTCATATCATATGTCCAATCCTTGCACCAACAAAGAAGCTGAATATGAGGTTCTAATTGTAGATCTAGAGTTATCTGTTACTCTAACCATCCAGAACATCAACATCTTTAGGGATTCTCTACTAGTTATCAACCAAATCACTGAGTCCTATAAGGTTATAAAGCCTAAGCTCCATCTCTACCACAAGTACACCATGGAGTTATTGGCCCAAATCTCAAAAGTTATAATTTATAAGATTCCTTAAGGAGAGAACTTCATAGTGTATGCTTTAGCCAAGCTTGCCAAGGAGTTGGAATGTCCAGAGGATGAGTCCATATAAATAAAGGTCCAAAATAGGCAAGTATTATCCATTATTGATATTGAACTCATCAAAAAGTGCTCTCTTAAAGGAGAGGTTGCCATTGCCAAGAAAGACGGGGAGTTCGATTGGAGGAAACCATTCATGGATTACCTAAATAAAGGCAAACTACCTCAAGAGAAGTCCCAAGTCCATAAGATGAAGCAAGGAGTACTTTCCTACGCTCTTGTAGATGCTGTGTTATATCAACAGTCTTACAACCATATGTGGTTACATTATTTAGACAAGCATGTAGCCCATAAGATCGTGCCAAGGTACACTCAAGATTATGTGGAGCCAACCATTTTGGTTTGAAGATTAAAGCCAAAATTAAGAGTCTAGGATACTACTGGCCATTGATGATCAAGATTGCGTGGATACGACTAGACGATGCCACCAATGTCAAATACATGGTATGGTCCTACACCAATCACCCAACATTTTACATCCTACATTAGCCTCATGGCCATTCGAGTGTTGGGGTACCGACATATTGATTTTGATTGATCCTCCTTCTTACAAGGGTCATCGGTTCATCTTAGCTGCTACTAACTACTTTTCCAAATGGACAAAGGTGATTCTGCTTAGAGAGGTCACAACTTAGCATGTGCTCCAATTTTTTAGAAACCATATCGTATATAGGTTCGAAGTGTCTCAATGAATTACTTTTTGATAATGATACTGCATTCAAGAGCACCGAGATCAATAACTTTGCTTGGAGACACATCATAGATTGGAGATATTCTACCATCAATTACTCGAGGGAAAATAGCTTAACAGAAGCCTTCAATAAAACTCTCTTCCAAATACTAAAGAAGACACTCAACAATAATAAGCGATAGTGGCGTGAGCATTTAGTTGAAGCCTTGTGGGCCTATCGCACCACATATAGTACTCAAATTTAGTCTACTCCTTTCTTCTTAGTGTATGGGTCTGAAGTTGTTCTACGATTAGAAGTCCAACTCCCATCATTAAGGATAGTTGTGGGTAACAAGATCACAATAGAGAAAAATGTCAAATTGTGGTTAGAAGAGCTCGAAGATTTGGAGGAGTGATGCTTGTAGGCATGCCAAAATGTCTAGTTGTGAAATGCTAAAGTGATTCAAGCTCACAATAAGTTGGTTCATCCTAAAGCTTTTCAAGTAGGAGAGCTTATTTTTGTTCTAAGGAGACCGATTGTTACCGTCTAAGATGGGAGGCATTTTTGAACCCACTTGGGAAGGCCTTTTTGCCATAGAGAAGGCCTACCAAGGAGCATCTTATCATCTTATTAATCCTAAGGGAGAGCACCCAATGCTTCCAATCAACGGGCTCTACTTAAAAAATATTATAAATCATATTTGAAAATAATTATCATCAATGAAAATTCTTTCTCAAATTCAATCTCTTCCATGTTAAAATTATTCTTATTTGTGAATTCTCCATGATGTGTTTAAAGTAGTTGTAAGGAACCTGAGCAGTATCCTATCCTTCATTGACACAACATAAACACAAACTACACACAAACATATAAAATAAACACATATCTTTTCTCTCAGGCTACTCTGAGTTAATATAACTCCCCAGTGGCACTCACTCAATAGCAACTTTAGGTCAGGATGATGTGCTACTCTACTAGTGTGTCACCCCAATGGTTTTCTTGCTTTGGAGGATGTAAGTCTGCTACGATTTCCTTCTTTACTTGGCCACTGCACACCGACGAGGGCCTTGTTAGTTTTGTAAGCCTTACTGCATGGATGGTAAGTTACCTCATGTTGGCTTCATTTAAGAGGATGTGAGTCTACTATGCTTTCTTCTTAGATTAGCCTTCGTGCACTGACTAGGATGAGTATATTTGAAGTTTAGGATAAGTCCCCTAGAGGCTCCTTTCGTCTATACCGCTTCAAGTCTAGGTCTAGTCCTTCCTCAGGGCAACCCACTTAGTAGTCATTCTAGGTCAGACAACATCTGTCTTGGCAATGACAGACTATCTTGATGATCAGTTACACATTGAAAGTTGTAAGCCTACACGCTTTCTTTTTAGATTTATCATTATATATTGACGAGCACCGTAGGTTGGTTGGTTCTCATTATGTTGACAGATTCACTAATCATGCTGATGGATACACATTAGGTTGGTTGGTTCTCATACCTTAAGATACCCCACTCATTGAAGATGTAAGTCTGCTACGCTTTCTCCTTGAGTTGTCCACTGTACACCTATATGCTTTCTTTTCTAGGGCTCAGGATAACACCCCTAGCAGCAGCTCCCCTGTGGGCACTATATTTGGATAACATCTTTTGCGACCCATTTGGACACTATCCAGGATACTATCAGAATTGGCAGTTCCCCTTTCCTAGTAACCACCCCTGTGGTTGGAGAATTTGTCCTGTGGATGTGCAAATTCTCCCATGGCCCAGTAAATTTGAGATAGGTCAAGGCCGACATAGCCCCATCTTAGTGTGGTCTCTCGCATACCAACATTGTCCATGTAAACATTTAAACCAAATATATATTCACTTGCAGATTAGGAGGACACCCCTTAAGGTACCTTTTCCTAAGAAGACATTTTATCTTTAGGGCATTGTCAACAAAACTCATAACCTAAAGATCTACCCCATGATTTAATTAATTAAGGTCTAATGTCATTATGATTTCAATATGATTAAGTGATTTAATTAATTAGTTAAATCTTAATTAATTTCATTTCAAAAAAGGGTGAAATGAACTTAGGGAAAGGGGTCCCAATCTATTCCTTAGTTCACTTACTATTGAATAATGATTAATAAATTCAATTAACTTATTTATTACTGTTCATGAGATTAATTAATCATTAATTAACTTAAAAGAGTAATTAAGGTTTAAATAATCAATTTTCTTAAATAAGTGAGCAATAAATTCCAAGATAATCATGGGAGGTAGAGGTCATTCCATTAAATTAACCCACAATTTTTAGGATTAATTGCTCAAGTAATTAAGGAGTAATTAAGCTAATTAATTTTGTAATTAAAACTTAATTACTATTTAAAATTAGTTCAGATCATTTTAATTAATTCTCTTCTGAAATACCTTTAAAATGAGTATTTATTTGGATTTGTTTGATTTCTCTATGATTGTTTATAATTTTTAGAAGTTTTAGCCATTAAAAATGATTAATTAAGCCTAATTAAAGCCTAATCCTATTGGCATTATGTGGCACACTAATGTGGCATAGTTTCTACGTGGTTTCATGGGATTGCATACTTAAAACTTATCCTACTCAGCTCCTACATGGCGATGGTGCATGCACTTTCCTGTTTTTCATCTAATCTAAGAATAGATAGCTACGATTAATCTGATAGCTTAATAGGATAAAATCAGATTGATCTAGCAAATCTAATCATGACCATCCATTCCAATCATGTAGAATGGATAGTTCATGATCTAATGTCATGTGAGTGAGGAAGAATGGAGTTCTTCCACCATTGCTCACTTGATCCGAGCTTACTCGAGCTTGAAACAACTCCAAAAAAATCCCACACCTTCACAAAATCAATTGTAGGGGATCCAACGATCAAGATCACATGAGATGCAAGCTTCCTTCAAAAAGCTCCAACCCATTTTTTCCTGAGGATCGATTTTGAAAGCATACCTCACTAGACCTCAAGACTGGCTGCTCGAAAGATTTAGAAAGCTTCATCTAGTGAAGATGAAGCCCTGTTGATCAATAATTGGATCAATTCCTTGAAGTTCGCTTGTAAGGCCACGAACCAATGATTTGGAGCTCAACTTTGATTGAAGTCCCACCTCCAATGCTTGAGAAGCTTGGGAGACAATTCATTCTTGCTCAACAAGGCCTGGGCAAGGTGCGTGCAGAGTTAATTTGAGTTTGATGCAAAAATGGGGAAGTTTGATCAATGAAGTGTCCTATTTTGGGATGGATGGAAGTGACATTTTTCAACTGAGGAATGAGCTGGGGAGCACAGGGAATGGCTCTAGGAGCTCATCTTGGGTAGCTAGGGCTCTAAAAAATAATTTTTGTGTGTGTTTGAGTAGAAATGAGGGGGTGTGTAACCCCCTTCCTCTTTATCGATGGATTTGGCTTCTAGGTGCATAACCATCTCGTGAGAGTCATGGGTGGCAGGGAGGAGGTGAGTTGGCTCAGCTTGGTGGCTGCCAAAGAGGAATAATGGGTGTCCTACAGGTTTAAAATGCTTTGATGGGGAGGGTGAGGTAATTTCACCTCCCATGGGTTATGGCCGACCCAACCACCCCTTTGGTCATGTTGGGTAGTGTTCTAGGTGCCTAGGTGGACCATTGGGAGAGTACCAAATGGCCAATAAATGGAAATGACCACTTACATGAGTGATTTATCTCATATGATGCCCTTGACCCAAGGGTAGAATGATCATTTGGCATTAGATTTGAAATGAGCCAAAAGTGGGTTAGCCCAACTTTCAAGTTAATTGGAGTTGATTTGGTTAAGTATGGCTCAATTCGACTCATTTAAGTCAAATTGGGTTAGTTTGAGTCAAGCTCATATGATCATTTAAGATTTTTTGATTCAATTGGATTGGTTTAGTTTGGCTTAGATTTAATTTTGGATCATTTGAATTCATTTGGGTCAAATGGATTAAGATGATAAATTTGACCAAATTGGCCAAATTGGTTTGGGTTGGGTGTTGGTTTGGGTTTAGTTGACCAATTGAAGATAATTTTAGGCTTTGGTTTCAATTAATTTGGATTTGGTTTTGATTTAGGCCAACTTGACCCATTAGGTCATTTTGGGCCAAGTAGGTCAATTGGGTTCATTTTGGGCCAATCATGGCTTTGGTCAAGTTCAATAATCAATTTAGAATGAATTTGAGCCATTGGTTGCAATCAATTTGGTTTATATTTTGATTTGACCCAATTTAGTCTTTTAGGTCAATTTGGGTAAACTTGGGTCAAGAGGGCCAATTAGATTTGGTTTGACTCAATTGAAGGTCAAGTCATATCCAAATATTGATTTTGATTTGGTATGAACATTGGTATCAAGGAATTTGGCATAGGTTGTAATTTGGCTAGTTTGGGTTCATATGGGTTAAGGGGTTGACTTGGTAAAATGACCAAGTTGACTTGATTTGACCTAATTTGTGACAATTGATCAACTTAGGGTGATCAACAATCATGATGGGAGGTTTTTATGGCTTGGTTCAATCCAATTTGGGTAGGATTAGAACTTAGCTCAAATAGGTCAAATTGGCCACTTTGGGTCAAGTGGACCAATTGGGTTTAGTTGGCTTGATTTTTGGTTGAGTTTGATTTAGTTGAGTTTATATATAGATTTGGGATTGATATAAAAATTCAATTGCAATTGTCTTGGGGTCAAATGGGTTTTGGTTCATTTGAACATTTCAAGTCAAAAGGGTTAAGTTGGGTTTGACTTCGGTTGATTTTGGTTTGGCATGATGTTTGTAGATTTCATTTATACTTATGAATATGATTGAAGGTATGATTGATTCATGAGAAAATCAATTGAATTTTGGTTTTGGAATGATGGAATATGGCTAAGTCCATGGAGTTGGGTCATGTGGCTTATGTTTGGATTTTGATTTGGTTTGATTTAGTTTTGATAAATTAAATGTATATTTTCTTTAAATTTATGAAGATGATTGAAAATATGGTTGATTTGTGAGAAAATCAATTGAGTCTGACTTTATTTGGATTAAGATTTAGCTAAGTCCATGGGATAGGTCATATGGCTTAAGATGGGTTTTGATTTAATTTGATTTAGTTTGATTTAGTTTTGATCATTTGAATGTAGATTTAATTTATATTTAGGAAGATGATTAAAGATATAAATTGCTAATAATAAAATCAACTGATTTTTGATTTATTTGTATTAAGATTTGGCTAAGTCCATGGGATAGGTCATATGGCATAAGAAGGCTTTCAAGTTTGGAATTGATCATGGGCTTCAATCATTTGGTTTTAGAATTTGGGTTTGGCTTTGGATTTGAATTTGATGTTTGAATTGAACTTTAGGTTTGGTTTGAGAAGGTGAACATAGATTGGATTTGGGTTGTAAGGTAGGTGGATTATCCAAATCCCTAAGGTATAACGTAATCTTATGGTTAAACCTTCTAAGTCTTTAGGCTTAGGTTAAGTGTTTACCTAATTGTTGGAAGTATCTTATGACTAAGGAAATCTTTGTGCCTAGAAGACTCCTAAGTCTAAAATGGAAAGATTTAATCCGCACTCCAATAGTGAGGTCAACATGACTTAGGCTCCATAGTGTTGCCCTTAGAGATAGATGATTGGAAGACCGAAGGAAAGGTTCACATTGTAGGCTCAGATTCATCTTTCAACACTTTGCTTGGGAGACCATGGATACATGAGAACAACATAGTTTTATCCTCTCTACATCAATGTATGAAGTTCGTGAGAGGTGGGATCATCGACTGTGTCAAAAGAGATATCAAGCCATTTACAGTTGACGAGGTCAGCATATATGAGGATGTGTCTTACTACCTCCATCAAAATCAATAAGTCTATTCTCATGAACTTGGCCAAAGTTTAAAAATAAAAGAGAAAGAAAAGAAAAAAAGAAAAGGAAAGAAAACAAGAAAAAGAAAAAAAAAAGAAAATGAAAAAAATAAATAAAAGGGTGCGAAAATAGTCTTAGAGGAGGAAGTGGAGCTTGACATTTGATTCCACCCATAGTTCGTTACTCCATTCAAGCATATGGGTAGGATGACCTGACCTCCACTAAGCAGAGGAAGGGGCTAGTTCAGAGGCAGTCTCAGGGGTGGAAAACCTCTCTATTGGACACCCAATAGAAGATATGTCCTAGGTACCAGGAGTGCACTTGCTATCCATATAATCTTAGAATCTAGTTTATAGGATGATTATTATATGGTTAGAACACCAGCCAGCTCTTCTCATTAGTAGATTCCTTTGGTGGTGACACTTGAGCCATATAGCAATGAAGACCGGGGTCTAAAATAAAGCATAAGTGTATCCAAGTCTATATGTAAAATAGTTGGGCATCAGTTGGGAACCTTAGCTATAACCCTACTTTCCACTCAAAAAGCTAAGGGTTTGGTAGTTAAGGAAGCCATTAAGTCAACCACAGGTGTTAAGACTCATAAGTTCTTTCTGGGAGCGTCATCCTCAAGTTAAGAAGTTATTGTAGAACTTGAGAATGATTCATATAAAGATTTAATAGAATCTACTTTTGATTGGTACTTATCTTGTGTTCATAATTTAGCAAAAAAAGGGGTAATCACACATACTTGGTCAAAGCACAAGTTAAATTACTCTGAAAGAATATGGAAGAACAAATGCAAAAGCTCTCAATGAAGATGTGGACTAGGATTCGATACAGTAGATTCAATCGATGATGATGATTACTGCATAGTCAACACCAATTATTTGAAATCTGATAGGTTCTTTTCAAATCACATTAACTCATAAGAAAAGCCATGCTTAGAAACTTCAGATGATCTAGATGATTTTATAGTCAAAGATGCATCACCAGAGTTCAAAGAAGAGATCAAGTCAACCATCAACGAGCTCAAGAAAATCAACTTAAGAACTAAAGAAGATCCATGCTCTACATACATCAATTCTTTATTGAATGAAATTGAAACCAATGACTTAGTGATGCTATTGACTGAGTTTAAGGATAGTTTTCTATGGAGTTATGAAGTGATGCTTGGCTTGGCCCTTGACATAGCAGTCCATAAACTAATAATAGAGCTTACTGCTAACCTTATCAAGCAAGCTTCTAGATGCATGCGATTAGATATAATAACAGGTCATTTCTAAAGTCAAGAAATTGATCGATCTACTTAGTTAGCCAGCATCATCCCAGTTAAGAAAAAGATTGGCCAAATTCATATATGCATCAATTTTAGGGATTTAAATAAGGCATGTCCAAAAGATGAATTTCCACTACCAATCTCAGAGATGATGTTAGGCATTTCCTCATCTCATGAAGTCTTCTCCTTCATGGATGGCTCATCTAAATAAAACCAAATAAGATGACCCCTAAAGATAAAAGAAACATCGCTTTTAGAACCCCGATCAAAATCTATTTCTATAAGATCATGCCTCTTAGCCTTAAAAATGTTAGTGCTACATACCAGTAGGCTATGACTCAAAAATTCAATGAACTCATTCATCATCAAGTTGAGAGCTATGTCGATCATCTCGTGGTCAAAAGTAAGGAAAAAGAAGACCATCTCTTTGACTTGAGAGTAGTTTTCAAATAGTTAAGATAATTTAACCTCAAAATGAATCTCCTGAAGTGTACATTCAGAGTAGCTTCAAGGAAAATCTTTTAGTTTGTTGTTTGATGCCAGGGAATTGAAATCAAGTTATAAAAGACCAAGGTAATATTAGAAATTCCACCTCCTAAAAGTTTAATTTAACTCAGATCATTCCATGGGTTGTTGTCATGTTTAAGACACTATATATCCAACATATCATGAAGATGTCAGCCATTCTTAGCACTTGTCAAAAAGGATGCCAAGTTCAAGTGGGATGAAAAGTGTGAGGATGCCTTCAATGACATCAAGCATTACCTGATGACACCACCAGTTCTATCAGCCCATATCTCAGGCAAGCCACTCATACTTTATACTACTACATTAGACTACTCCCTTGGCCCTTTGTTGGCCTAAGCTAATGATGAAGGGAAGGATAATGCACTCTACTACCTTAGCTATCATCTAATTTCGATTGAGCCTAATTATCAACCCATTGAGGAGCATTTCTTAGCTTTAATCTTTGCATCCCAAAAGCTATAACACTACATACTTTCTCATAAGTTTATACTTGATCTCTAGGATCAATCCACTACAGTATCTCATGACATGATCGATGCTATCCGGACAATTGGCATGACAGTCCATGATCCTCTCACACTTTGATATTACCTTCATACCCCTTTATGCGGTGAAAGGATAAGCACTAGTAGATTTCTTAGTAGCACACCCACTTCCTACTGACTCTCCTCTTAGTGATGATCACCCCAATGAATAAATCATGAACTTAAGGGATATTAGAATTCACCACTAGGAGATGTACTTTGATGGTTGGCTTCCTCTCGAAGAGGAGAAGGACCATAATCTACTATTTCAAGATAGGCAGGGGTAAGAATAGTTCTCTTAACTCTTGACTGTGATGTAATGAGATTCTCATATCATATATCTAATCCCTGCACCAATAACAAAGCCAATTATGAGGATCTGTTTGTTGGTTTGGAGTTAGCTATTACTCTAAGCTTCCAAAACATCAACATCTTCGAGGATTCTCATATAGTTATCAACTAAATTTTTGGGTCCTATAAGGTTATAAAGCCCAAGCTCCATCACTACCACAAGTACACCATGGAGTTGTTGGCCCAAATCCTAAAGGTTACCATTAATAAGATTCCTCAAGTAGAGAACATTGTACTGTATGCTTTAGCCAAGCATGCCAAAGAGTTGGCATGTATGGAGGATGAGTTCATATCAATAAAGGTCCAAAATAGATAAGTCGTATCCCTTATTAATATTGAACTCATCAAAAAGTACTCTTTTAAAGGGGAGGTTGCCATTGCCAAGAAGGATGATGAGTTAGATTGGAGGCAAACATTTATGGATTACCTAAATAAAGATGAACTACCTCAAAAGAAGTCCCAAGCCCATTAAATGAATTAGAGAGAACTTTCCTACACTCTTGTGGATGGTGTCTTGTACCAACGATCTTTCAATCATATGTGGTTACATTATTTAGAAAAGCATGAAGCTCATAAGATTACGATCAAGGTACAATCAAGATTATGTGGAGCCAACCAATCTGGTCTAAAGATGAAAGTTATGATCAAGAGACTAGGATACTACTGGATGTTGATGATCAAAAATTGAATGGATATGGCTAGGCAATGCCACCAATGTCAAATACACAGTGTGGTCCTACACCAACCACCCAATAATCTAAGTCCTAAATTGGCCTCATGGCCATTCGAGTGTTGGGGTACCAACATAGTGGGTCTGATTGATCCTCCTTCCAAGGGACATCAGTTCATCTTAGCTACGACTCACTACTTCCTAAATGGGCGAAGGTGATTTCACTTAGAGAGGTCACAGCTTAGCATGTGTTCTAGTTTTTTAGGAATCATATCATATATAGGTGTAAAATTCCTCAACTAATTATATCTGATAATGATATTGCATTCAATAACACTGAGATCAACAACTTTCTCCAGAGAAATAGCATAGATTGGAGATATTCTACCATCAACTACCTAAGGGAAAATGGATTAGCATAAGCCTTCAACATAACTCTCATCCAAATACTGAAGAACTCACTTGACAACAAACAAGTGGGTATGAGCAAGCTAGTCAGGCCCACCACATATTGAACTCTAACTCAATCTACTCCTTTCTCTTTAGTGTATGGGTTTGAAGCTGTTCTACCATTAAAAGTTTGCCTCCCCTCACTAAGGATAGCTATGAGTAGCAAGATCACAACAGAGAGGAATGACAAGTTATGGTTAGAAGAGCTCGAAGGTTTAAAAGAGAGATGCATGTGGGCATTCCAAAACCTCGAGTTGTACAAAGCTAAAATGATTGAAGCTCATAAAAAGTTGGTCTGTTCTAGAGCATTTCAAGTAGGAGTGCTTATTTTAGTTCTAAAGAGATCGATTATTGCTCTTCATAAGATGGGAGGCAAGTTTGAACCCACTTGGGAAGACCATCTTTCCATAGAGAAGGCCTACCAAGGAGGATCTTATCAGCTTATTAATCATAAGGGAGAGTTCCCAATGCTTCTAATCAATAGTCTCTACTTAATGAAATATTATATATTATGTTTGAAAATAATTATCATCAATGAAAATTCCATTTCAAATTCAATCTCTTCCATATTGAATGTATTCTTGTTTATGAATCTACCACGATGTGTTTAGGGTAGGTGTAAGGAACCCGAGCAGCATCCTATACTTCATCGGCATAACACAAACAAAAACTACACATAAACATATAAACTAAACACATATCTTTTATGCTGAGTTACTCTAAGTTGAGATGTAGCCCCTAGTGGCACTCACTCAATAGATGCTCTAGGTCGAGTTGATATGCTACCCTACTAGTGTGTCACCCTAGTGGCCTTCATGGTTTGGAGGATGTCATGCTGCTTTCCCTTCTTTGGCCACCGACACATAAGTGCCTTGTTAGTTTGGTAGGCCTTATTACATGGTCGATAAGCTACCTCATGTTGGCTTCATTTAAGAGTATGTGAGTCTGCTATGCTTTCTTCTTGGATTAGCCTTCATGCACTGACTAGGTCGAGTATATTTAAGGTTTAGGATAAGTCCCCTAGCAGCTCCTTCCCTCCTTACTGCATCAAGTTTTGGTCCAATCCTTCCTCGGGGCTCCCTGCTTAGTAGTCACTCCAGGTCAGATAGCATCTATCTCACCGACAACATACTATCCTAATGATCAATTTTGCTTGGAAAGTTGTAATCCTATAAGCTTTCTTTACAAATTGATTATTGCTCACCGATGGACACCTTAGGTTGGTTGGTTCTCACTATGTTGACAGATACACCACTCATGCTGACGGATACAACTTAGGTTGGTTGGTTATCACACCTTAGGATACAGCACTCATGGTAGATGTAAGTTTACTATGCTTTCTCCTTGAGTTGACCACTATACACTTATGGGCTTCTTTTCTAGGGCTTAGGATAATGCCCCTATCAACACCTCCCCTATGGGAATTATATTTGGATCACATCCTTTGCGACCCAATTTAGACACTACCCGGGTTACTATCGAATTGAACAGTTCCCCTATCCTAGTAACCACCCCTGTGGTTGGAGAATCTATCCTATGGATGTGCAGATTCTCCCTTGGTCCCTCAATATAGACTATAAGGTAAAATACCATAATATACTAAAATATTTCAAAACATCTTATAACATCCAAATCACATCACTACATGCTCAAATATATGATGCTACATTATACTATAATATATGGTATTATAATATGATTTAGGGTATTCAAATATCTAATAGTCAAGGGAAAGTCTCTTGAAGATATTTTCCTTAGCCACCATAACTATGTTAGGATTAGGTCATTCTTTAGATATACTCCTAATGACATCTTTATTCAAGGTTTATGGTTTAGGTTAGGGTTTGGGGTTTGGTTAGTTTAGGGATTAGGTTAATTTAAGGTTTAGGTTTGGGGTTAGTTTAGGGTTTGGGGTTGCAGGTTTTAAGGTATAGGGTTGTGGTTTTAAGCTTTAGGGTTTAGGGTTTAGGGTTTAGGGCTTAGGGTTTAGGGTTTAGGGCTTAGGGTTTTGGTTTTTGTTTAGGATTTAAGTTTTAGTTTAGGGTTTATGGTTTAGGATTTAGGGTTTAGGGTTTAAGTTTTTTTAGAGAATAAATTCATATTCAACATTTCTTCTTTTCAATTTCATCAACCAAGTAGCACACCAAGTTTTCTAAGACACAAGCGATGACATAGATAAAAAAATGAGCACCCATAGAGTAAATAAAAAACCTTAAATAAGTTGAACTATCTTTACTATAAAGACATAATTCCATAAGTAGTAGATCAGATCGGTCGTTCTTCAATATCCCTAGTTTCCATCAGAACCACCCTCACCTCTCGAGTAGTGGGATTCGCCATCATATTCTCGATCTCTTCATTTGCCACCACCACGGCTGTAACCTCCATCGCTCCTCCCACCTCCACAACCACCTCTGCTATGACCACCACCTCCATATCCACTAGCACCTTTGAATACCCCACCACCACTATGATAACCACCACTGCCACCTTCGCCTCCACCGCTAGATCTACACTAAGCCTAGTTGACAGTGTTGTTTTCACCATCAAGGTTCTAGCCATTCAGAGGGTTTAGGGTTAATTTAGAGGGGGTTGGGTTAGTGTGGTTTAGGGTGGTGGTAGCTTTTATGATTTAGGGCAAAGGTTTAGTGTTTAGGGTGTGGAGGGTAGAGGTTTTGTGGTTTGGGTTTAGTGTTTAGGGTTTTAGGATTTAGGGTTTAGGGTTTTGGGGTTAGGGTTTGGAGGTTTAGGTGGGTTTAGGGTGTGGTAAGATTTAGGGAGTGGGTAGGTTTAGGGTAGGATTGATTGGAGATTACAATTTAGGTTTAAGATTTATGATTTAGGGTTTAAATTATTTTTTTTAAAGCAAAACCCAGGTGAGTTCATTATTTTTTTATTTATTTGATTTTATTCTATTTTTTATTTTTATTTAGGTTTATTTTTATTTTTATTTAGTTTATATTATATTTTTTTATTTTTTTATTTTAGTTTATTATTTAGGTTTAGGTTTATTTTTAGTTGTTTTATTTTTATTTTATTTTTTAGGTTTACAATTTATTTTTATTTTTAGGTTTAGCTTTAGATTTTTATTTTATTTTATTATGTTTAGGTTTTAGGTTGTTATTTTAGGTTCATTTTTAAGTATTATTTTTTAGTTTATGCTTAAGTTTATTTTTAGTTTATTTTATTTTACTTAATTTAGGTTTATGTTTAGTTTATTTTAGGTTTAAGTTTAAGTTATATTTATTTTAGTATAGTTTTTCTTAGTTTAGTTTTAGGTTTATTTTATTATGTTTATTTAATTTTTATTTTAAGTTTAAGTTACTTTTTTAGTTTAGTGTTTAGGTTTTATTTTTTAATTATTTTTAGGTTTTATTTTTAGGTTTAGGTTTTTATTTTATTTTATTTTAGTTTTCTTTTATTTTTATTTTATGTTTAGTTTTTATTTTATTTTATTTTATTTATTTATGGTTTAGGGTTTTAGGGTTTATCGTTTAAGGGTTAGGGTTTATGGTTTGGTCCAGGGTTTAGGCTCAGGATTTAGGTTTAGGGTTTGGCTCTATTTAGGGTTTAAGATCAATCCAGTTTATGGTTTTAGGTTTTAGGTTTAGGGTTTTAGGGTTTAAGGTGGATTATAGCATCAGGGCCTGTGGTAGGTAAAGTGGTGGTGTTTAGGTCAGGCTGGCCCAATGCCTGGTAGGACAATAGGTAGTCAGATCAGGGCCTGGGTAGGGTCAGATTTAGCCT
Source organism: Cymbidium sinense (assembly GCA_021442155.1). Classification (NCBI taxonomy): domain Eukaryota; kingdom Viridiplantae; phylum Streptophyta; class Magnoliopsida; order Asparagales; family Orchidaceae; genus Cymbidium; species Cymbidium sinense. Next base: position 64,275,653 of record CM038229.1, on the reverse strand, counting down.
CTGATTTGGGTGAGGCCCAGGTCCGTGGCCTTAAGTTTAGGTTTCAGATCAGGCTCAGTGTTATGAGTTAGAGGTCAGTGGCTCATGGAACGTAGCCTGGGTCCTGGTGGTTAGTGGCCCAGTTTAAGAACGCCCAGGTTTGGGCTCAGCAGGTGGTGATCAGAGTTCAGGGTCAGGTTTTAGCCTGTTGGCCTGGGTGGTAATGGTGGCTCAGTTAGGTTTAGGGTCAGGGCCAGTGGTTGTTAGGCTCAGGGCACAGGATTAGGTTTAGGCTCTCAGTGGCCTAGGTTTGTGGCTCAGCTAGTAGGTTTAGGGTTTAGTATTATGTCCATAGTTATTTTTTTTAAAGCTGTCGGTTATTTAGGTTTTAGTATTTGTTTTTATTTATATTTTTTATTTTAATTTATTTAGTTTATTTATTTTGTTTATTTATTTTAGTTAAGTTATTTATTTTAGTTTATTTTAAGAGGTTTGTTTATTTTATTTTATTTAATTTTATTTTATTTTTATTTTGAGGCTTTTTTTAAATTTTTTTTAGGTTTAGGTTTAGGATTTTATTTTATTTTAGGTTTTTTATTTTAAGTTTACTTTTAAGTTTTATTTTAGTTTTAGGTTTATTTTATTTTATTTTATTTTATTTTAGTTTAGGGTTTAGTTTTAGTTTATTTTAGGTTTTGTTTTATGTTTATTTATTTTAGTTTAGGTTTAGGTTTATTTTATTTTTTTTTCATTTTAGGTTTAGGTTTGTTCTTTAGTTTAGGGTTTAGGTTTTATTTTTTTATTTATTTTTAGGTTTATTTTTTAGGTTTAGGTTTTTATCTAGTTTTTATCTTTTTTTTAATCTAAGTTTATTTTATTTTTATTTTATGTTTAGTTTTTATTTTATTTAGGTTATTTATTTCTAAGTTTATTTTATTTTTTACTTTTGTTTTGGTTTTTATTTATTTTATTTTAGTTTAATTTTATTTTTTTATTTAATTATATGTTTAGGTCTACGTTTAGGTTTTAGTTTAGGTTTTATTTTATTTTATTTATTTATTTTATTTAGGTTTTGGTTTATTATTTTTTATTTTTTATAGGTTCTATTTAGTTTATGTTTAGGTTTTTAGATTTTTAGGGTTTAGTATTTAGGGTTTTGGGTTTGGGTTTTAGGGTTTAGGTTTTAGGGTTTGGAATTTAGGGTTTAGTTTTTAAGATTCTAGCTATTATGATTTAGGGTTTAGGATTTGGGTTAGGATTTTAGTGTAGTGGTAGTTTTGTTAGTTTTATGGTTTGGGCTCAGTTAGGTTTTATTCTATTTTATTTTATATTATTATTATTTTATTTTATATTAAGCAAACCACAAGGTTTAAGGTTTGGGTTTCAGTTTAGTCAGTGGTTTAGTAGGGTTTAGGTTTAGTGTTTTAGGCTTTAGTTAAGATTTAGTTTGGGTTTAGGATTTATAGTGGTTTATGGTTTTTTTGGGTTTAGGATTTGTGGGTTTGTGGGTTTAGGTTTATTTTTTGGGTTGATGGTTTAGTTTTTTAAAGGTTTAACGTTTAGGGTTTACTTTAGGTATAGGGGTTTTTTCTAAATAATTAACTAAATTGGTAAGTTTAGGTTTACTTAGTTTATCTAATTTATTTTTTATTTATTTTAGTTTAATTTATTTTTTATTATTCTTTAGGTTTATTTTTTTATTTTTATTTAGTTTAGTTTATTTATTTTAGTTCAGGTTTTTTATTTTAGGTTATTTTTTAGGTTTTGGTTTATGTTTATGTTCATTTTTTAGCTTAGTTTTATGTTTAATTTATTTTTTAGGTTTAGGTTTTTTTTTAAGGTTTACGTTTAGGTTTTTTATTTTTTAGGATTTTTAAATTTTATTTTTGATTTATTTTAGGTTTTATTTTAGTTTAGGTTTAGGTTTATTTTAAGTTTACTTTATTTATTTTAGTTTAGTTTATTTTTAGGTTTGGTTTAGGTGTTATTTATTTTAGTTTTGGTTTTTTTTAGTTTAGGTTTAGGTTTATTTTAGTTTGTTTATTTTTGGTTTAGTTTTTTTTTTAATTTATGGTTTAGGTTTTATTTTCTATTTATATATAAGTTTTATTTTTAGGTTTATTTTTTAGATTTTGGTTTATATTTAATTTTTATTTTGTGTTTAGTTTTTATTTTATTTAGGTTTTATTTAGGTTTATATTATTTTATTTGTTTATTTTTTATTTATTTTATTAGTTTGTTTTTTTTTTTTGATTTAGGTTTAGGTTTATAGTAGTTTTAATTTTTTATTTTATTTAGTTTAGGTTTTTTAGTTTTATTAAGTTTAGGTTTAGGTTTTGTTTAATGTTAGGGTTGGGTTTGGGGTCTGGTTTGGGGTTTAGGGTTTGGGGTCATTTTAGGATTTAGGGTCAGATTTATGGTTTAGGTTTAGGATTGAGGGTTTAGGGTTTGAGTTTTTTTAGGTTCTGGGCTTGGGTTTTTTTTTATTTTTATTTTATTTTTATTTTATTTTTATTTTTTATATTAAAACTAGAGATTTAGGGTTTAGGCTTAGTGTTTATGTTTGGGCTTAGGTTTGAGGGTTTAAGGAGGGTTTAAGGTTTAGGTTTATGGTTTTAGGATTTGGATTTAGGGTTTAGGGTTTAGCTTTTATGGTTTAGTTTCTTAGTTTTGTGGGTTTAGGGTTTATTTTAGGTTTATTATTTTTTTTTAAATTAAGTTAACTGCTAGGTATAGGTTTAGTTAGTTTATTTACTTTATTTTTTATTTATTTTAGTTTATTTTATTTTTTTTATTTAGGTTTTTTTATTTTTTTTAAATTTAGTTTATTTATTTTAGTTTTAGTTTTTTATTTTAGTTTATTTTTTAGGTCAAGGTTTAGGTTTATTTTATTTTAACTTAATTTTATTTTATTTTTTAGTTTAGGTTTTATTTTTATTTTAGGTTTAGGTTTAGGTTTTATTTTATTCTTTAGGTTTAGGTTTTAGGTTTCATTGTAGGTTTATTTTGGTTTTTATTTTGTTTAGGTTTAGGTTTATTTTAGTTCATTTTAATTTATTTAATTTATTGTTTAGGTTTAGTTTATTTTTTAGGTTTAAGTGTTTTTATCTAGTTTATTTTATTTTAGTTTAGTTTAGGTGTTATTTATTTTAGTTTAGATTTTTCTAGTTTAGGTTTAGGTTTTAATTTTTATTTATTTTTAGGTTTATTTTTTAGGTTTAGGTTTTTATTTAGTTTTTATTTTATTATATCTTAGGTTCATTTTATTTTTATTTTAGACTTAGTTCTTCTTTATTTATGTTTTATTTTAGTTTTATTTAATTTTTTTTTAGTTTTTTTTTTATTTATTTTAGTTTAGTTTAATTTTATTTTATTTTATTTTATTTAAGCTCAGTTTTAGTTTAGTTTTATTTTATTTTATTTTAAGTTTTAATTTTTAGGTTTAGGGTTTTAAGTCAGTGGGTTAGTTTAGTAGGGTTTATGGTCAGGGTGGTAGTGGTTTGGGGTAGAGAGTGGTAGGTTGTGGCTCAGTGGTAGGTTTAGGAGGGTGTGGTAGGTTTAGGGACAGGGTTTAGGGCCTGTGGTATGATGAGTGAGTTTAGGTATGGCTCAGTGGTTAGGGTTTATTCTTTGTGGCACAGTTTAGGTTTATGGAGATTTAGGGTTTAGGGTTTAAGATAGGTAGGTGGGGTTAATTAGGTTTTTTAAGATTTGGTTGATTTTTTTTTTTAAATTAAACCCAAGTTTAGGTTTATTTTGTTTATTTAGTTTATTTTATCTATTTGAGTTTTTTTATTTTATTTATTTACTTTAGTTTTATTTATTTTAGATTTATTTGTTTTAGTTTATGTTTTATTTTAGTTTTTTATTTTTAGGTTTATTTTTTATTTTATTTTATTTTTTTTATTTTTAGGTTTTGGTTTTATTTTTTTTTATTTTGTTGGTTTTAATTTTTTTTTTGGTTTAGGTTTATGTTCTTAATTTAAGTTTATTTTAGGTTTTAATTTTTTAGTTTGGGTTTAGGTTTTATTTTTTAGTTTATTTTATTTTTATTTAGTTTAGGTTTAGTTTTAGTTTTTAGGTTTAAGTTTAGGTTTTATTTATTTTAGTTTAGGTTTAAGATTATTTTATTTTGTTTATTTTACTTTTATTTTAGGTTTAGGTTTTTTTTTAGTTTAGGGTTTAGGTTTTTTTAAGGTATTATTTTTAGGTTTCAGATTTTATTTAGTTTTTATTTTATTTTATTCTAAATTTATTTTAATTTTTTTTATTTAACTTTTATTTATTTTTATTTTTTATTTTTATTTTATTTTTAGCATTTAGGTTTAGGGTTTAGGTTTAATTTTAGGCTTTACGGTTTAGGGTTTTGAGGTCAGGGTTTAGGTTCCTGGGTTAGCTTTAGGTTTTTGGAGCCTAGTTTGGGTTTAGGGTCAGTGGGATTAGTGGTGGGTGGAGTGGTCAGAGTATTTCTGGGGTCATGGAGAAGTAGGGTTTAGGGCCCAGTAGGCTCAGTCAGTTAGGTTTAGTCAGGTTTTAGTTTGGGTTTAGTTAGTTAAGGAGTCAAAGTTTAGGCCTAGGGTAAGACCCAGGGTTTGGGGTTTAGGTTTTGGATTTAGGTTATGAAGGCCCAGGGTCAGTGGAAAGATCAGTCAGTGGCCCAGTGGCCCAGGTTTGGCCCAGAGTTTACTGGGTTTTGAGGTTTAGGGTGGATCAGGGTTTTAGTTTTATTTAGTTATTTAGAGTTTAAGGCCATGGTTTTATTTAGGAGTTTTTTAGTTTTGGTTTTTGGTAGGGAGTTTAGGTTTAGTCAGTAGGTTTAGGGTAGATTTAGTCAGTTAGGGTTTAGGGTTTAGGTTTGTGGTAGGGTTTAAGGTTTTATGGTTTTATTTTATTTTTAGGGCATTTTTTGAAGAAAACCACTAGTTTAGATTATTTAGTTTAGTTTTATTTTTTTATTTTATTTTTTATTTTTTATTTGGTTTAATTTTTATATTTATTTAGTTTAGTTTATTTATTTTCAGTTTATTTCTTTTAGTTTAGGTTATTTAATTTCTTTTATTTCTTAGGTTTAAGATTAGGTTTAAGTTTATTTTTTTAGCTTAATTTCATTTTTGTTTTATTTTTTAGGTTAAAGTTTTTTTTTTCTTTTTAGGTTTAGGTTTAGGTTTTCATTTTACTTTTTTAGGTTTAGGTTTTAGGTTTTTATTTTAGCTTTATTTTTAGATTTTATTTTTTAGTTTTGGTTTGTTTGTTTTGTTTATTTTATTTAATTTAGTTTAGTGTTTAGGTTTAGTTTATTTTGGGCTTAGGTTTAGGTTTTATTTATTTTCGTTTCGATTTAGGTTTATTTTATTTTTATTTTAGGTTTATTTTTATTTAGTTGAGGGTTTTGGTTTTATTATTATTATTATTATTTATCTTTATTTTTTAGGTTTAAATTTTTATTTAGTTTTTATTTTATTTTATTTTTATTTTAGGTTTAGCATTTTATTTTATTTGAGTATTTTATTTTAAAGTTTGTTTAGTTTTATTTATTTAATTTTACTTTAGTTTTTTTTATTTTATTTTTTAGGTTTATGTTACGTTTAGGTTTTAGTTTTGGTTTTATTTTTTTATTTTGGTTTAGGTTAATTATTTATTTTATTTTAGGTTATATTTAGTTTAGTTTCTTTTGTGGGTTTAAGGTTTAGAAAGAGTTAGTTTAGAGGTTTAGGGTTTAGGGTTTGGGGTAGGTTTAGGGCTGGGTTTGTGGGTTTAGTGGTTTAGGTTTTGGGTTTAGGGTTTAGGTTTTAAGGTTTAAAGTTTAGGGTTTAGGGTTTTAGGGTTTAGGGTTTAGGGTTTTAAAATTTAGTGTTTAGGATTTTAGGTTTAAGGTTTAGGGATTTTAGAGTGTAAGGTTTAGGGTTTAGGGTTTGGGTTTTAGGTTTAGGGTTCAGGTTTTAGTTTAGAGTTTTTCGTTCTTTTTTTTAATAGAGAATAAATTTTGATTCAACATTCATCTTCTTGATTTCATCAACCAGGTAGCACACCAAGTTTTCTAAGACACAAGGGACAACGTAGATCAAAATTGAGCACAACTAGAGCAAATCAAAACCCTAGATAACTAGAATCGTCTTTACTGTAAAGACACAGTTCCACAAGCAATAGATCAGATCAACTGTTCTTCAGTTTCTTCAGTTCTGAACATAACCACCCCAACCTCTCGAGTAGTGGGATCCACCATCACATCCCTGATCTCTTCCTCCGCCATCGCCATAGCTGTAAACTCCATCGCTCCTCTAGCCTTCATAACCACTAGTGCTCTGACCACCACCTCCATATCCACCAGTACCTCTAGATCCCCCACCACCACTGTGATAACTTCCGCCTCCACCGCCAGATCTTGACTGAGCCTGGTTGACAGTAATGTTCCTCCATCAAGGTTCTGCCCATTATTAGGGTTTAGGTTTAGGTTTAGGTTTCTTAGGTTTTAAGGTTTAGGTTTATTATTTATTTTATTTAATTACTTTTGGATTAGGTTTAAGTTTCGGGTTTCAAATTTTTGGTGAGGGTTTTGGGTTTACGGTTTTAGGTTTTAGGTTTTGTGCTTTGAGGTTTAGGCTTTATGGTTTAGTGTTTAAGCATTAGGGTTTAGTGTTTAGGCTTGGGGTTTAGGGTTTTTAGGGTTTAGGGTTTAGGGTTTCAGGTTTAGGGCTTAGGGTTTAGTGTTTAGAGTTTAGGGATTAAGGTTTAGGGCTTAGGGAATTTTTTTCGGAAAGTTACAATTTTATTACCATAATAGGAAAAGATACAATGTCCTTAAAAGGGGTAAAGTTATAAAATTCTACTACTCTCAGAGCTAAAAGAAACCTAAAGAGTTAAACCCCCCTCTAAGTACATTAGAAAAATAATTGTAAACAAAAGAGCAAATACAATAGCTAAAAATCATAAGAGAAAAGGATATAGAGAAAGACTAAAATAAATCTTCAAAATTGTAAAAAGATGAGTAAACATCAGTTCATGATTCCTTGAGAAAGCAAGATAAGCATGATCGACATCAACAGCACTTGGATTGACTGAGTAATGACCCCTCTATAAAGTTCCAACCTGTAAAAGAAATTTGGAAAACACTACAAAGGCATAAGTCATAGCTAAAAAGGATAAGGATGAAGAGAGGAAAAGGAGAGAGCTGAGAAAGAGAAGGCTTAGGCTCATTTAGGGTCATCTCAAGAGGCAACAATACATATGAGCATCCGAACTTCATAGAGAAGGGTTACAATCATATGTAATGCTACCAACCAGAGAGAAGAGGTGAGTAACATCAAAATTATCATAGCCAAAGATATTAAAAAACATCCAAGGCTAGTAGTCATTAGTGTTCTAGATCTTGCACCATTAAACAAAGAGCAATTGGCCAACAACAATCTTCCAGCCAAACCACCAAAAAAAACCACAATAAACTAATCACAATAACCTAGATAGAGGCTAGAACCAAGTCAGAACACCAACACAACCATTATCCAAATACCCATCCAAGCTCCAAACTAAGGAAATCTAGAACTAGCCATCAACAAGCACCAGACCAATGCCAATTAATAGAGAAATAACCAACAAAACCAAGATAGGAGCCCTCAAGCCAAAGTCCCAACAAGTAGCGATCACCAAGCCAAACCAAGGTGAGCAACCACAAATGACTAAACAGCTCAGAAATGAAACCACCAACTAAAGGAAACATAAGCTGCAACTAGTGCAAATCAACATAAAATAGCCACACAAAATGGGGCCAAAGGTAGCCACCAACAACTAGAAATCAAAAAGACCAATCCAAAAGAACCAACAAAGGTTTAGTAAGCACAACAAAAGGCTCCAGCAAATTTTCCAAGAAGAAGGAAAAGATTAACAGGGAAAAAAAATCAAGCAACTAAGATTCCAAGGATAACTAAAAGTCCTCCAACCAAACCAATTAAGTAAAACAGCCATAAGGCAACCTCTAGAGAACAACCCATCATAAGTAATCAACAAAGTAAGAATCCCCAACAGCCAAGGAAAAGCAAAAAACTAACAAAGCAGCACACAACAAAAGTCTTAAAGAAGCACAACCACCATAGAAGGGAAACAGTAGCAGCTAGCCAGGATCAAAAACTAAACTTCCCCAACAACAAGGACTAAATCGACAAGATGCATAATAACTACACAAAATGTGCTACAAATAATGCACCTAGTAGAGGCTAATCCTAGGAGAATAACCAAACACAAAATAAAGGCAAAAAAAGTATCCAACAGTAAACAACAAGGAACTGAGAGGAAACCCCAAAAAAATAAGTAGGAAATTCTCCAAAAGAAGGTCCAGAAAGGAAACAACCAATAGCAGTTCCCACTAGGAAGGCCACCCATCCAACCATAAAAAATTAGTAAAAAGTAATTCGAGTTCAAGAGGAGAGCCAACAAACCAACCAGTGTAAAAAATAGAATAAAGCTAGAGTGGAAACTATCTCATCAACGAGCAACTAGACTAACAAGGAAAAGAAGACAATAGCCACTAGGCCAAAAAAAATAAAGGCAACCCAGGATTAAAAGACAGGAACCACCAGGTAGCAACCACCAGGCTAACCCATAAGCAAGAGGACAAAAACATAACCCATCTCAGACCAAAAAGTGGAAATATGTTTAGATTTAGGTTTAGGTTTTATGGTATTTAGGGTTTAGGTTTAGGGTTTTTAGGGTTTATAGTTTTGAGGGTTTAGGGTTTAGGGTTTAGTGGTTAGTGTTTAGGGTTTAGGGTTGTAGGGTTTAGGGTTTTGGAATTAGGGTTTAAGGGTGTAAGGGGGTTTAATGTTTAGAGTTTAAGATTTAGGATTTAGGGTTTAGGGTTTATGGTTTATTAGGGTTTAGTGTTTAGGGTTTACGATTTTTTAAGGTTTAGGGTTTATGATTTTTTTTTACTTAAGTAAACTAGTAGGTTTAGGTTTATTCAATTTATTTTAGTTTTTTTTATTTTTTTTATTTTTATTTAGGTTTATTTTTTGTTCTTATTTAGTTTAGTTTATTTATTTTAGTTTAATTTTTTATTTTACTTTATTTGTAAGGTTTAGATTTAGGTTTCTGTTTATATTTTAGTCTAATTTTATTTATATTTTATTTTTTAGGTTTAAATTTTGGGGTTTTATTTTAGGTTTATTTTTAGATTCAATTTTTTAGTTTAGGTTTAGGTTTATTTTAAGTTTTATTTAATATATTTAGTTTAGGATTTAGGTTTCATTTATTTTAGGTTTAGGTTTAGGTTTTATTTATTTTAGTTTTGTTTATTTTAGTTTAGGTTTAGTTTTATTTTATTTTGATTATTTTAGGTTTATGTTTTTTTATAGTTTAGGGTTTGAGTTTTATTTTTTATTTATTTTTTGGTTTATTTTTCAGGTTTAGAATTTTATTTTGTTTTTATTTTATTATATTTTAGGTTTATTTTATTTTTATTTTACATTTAGTTTTTATTTTATTTATGTTTTTATTTTAGTTTATTTTATTTTTAGTTTAGTTTAGGTTTTCATTTATTTTATTTTGTTTAGTTTTATTATTTTATTTTATTTTATTTTTAAGTTTATGTTTAAGTTTAGGTTTTAGTTTAGGTTTTTATTTGATTTAGGTTTAGCATTTTTATTTATTTTATTTTTATGTTTTATTTTATTTAGGTTTAGATTTTAAAGTTTTTAGGGTTTAGGGTTTAGGGTTCTGGATTCTGGGTTTAGGGTTTAGGGCTATAGGTTTTAGGGTTTAGGGTTTAGGATTTAGGTTTAGGGTTTAGAATTAGTTTAGGGTTTGTGGTTTTATTTTTATTTTATTATTTTATTTTTTAATTAAGCAAAAGTAGGTATTTAATTTATTTTATTTAATTTATTTTATTTTATTCTTTTTATTTAGTTTAGTTTATTTATTTTATGTTTGTTTATTTTAGTTGTTTTATATTTTGTTTATTTTTTAGGTTTAGGTTTATTTTAGTTTACTTTATTTTTTTATTTTATTTTTAGGTATGTTTTTTTTTTAAGTTTAGGTTTATGTTTTTATTTATTTTTTTTTAGGTTAGGTTTTAGGTTTTATTTTAGATTTATTTTAGGTTTATTTTAATTTAGGTTTAGATTTATTTTAATTTATTTTATTTTATTTAGTTGAGGTTTAGGTTTAAGTTTATTTATTTTAGTTTAATATATTTTAGTTTAGGTTTATATATTATTATTTATTTTAGGTTTAGGTTTTTTTAGTTTAGGCTTTATTTTTATTTATTTTAAGTTTTATTGTTATGTTTATTTAAGTTTAGTTTTTAATTAGTTTTAATTTATTTTAGTTTTATTTTAGCTTTAGTTTTATTTCATTTAGGTTTTATTTTTTAGTTTAGTTTAGTTTTATTTATTTAATTTTTAGTTTTTTTTAGGTTTAGGTTTAGGTTTAGGTTTAGTTTAGGTTTTATTTTATTTTATTTTATTTATTTTAGTTTAAGTTTATTTATTTATTTTATTTTTAAGTTTTATTGTTTATTAAGTTTAGCTTTTAGGGGGCTAATTTAGAGGTTTAGGGTTTGTGGTTTAGGTTTATGGTTTAGGGTTTAAGGTTTTTTATGGTTTAGGTTTAGAGGGTTTGTTTTTAGGGTTTAGGGTTTTTGGTTCTTTTTTTAATCGAGAACAAATTCATATTCAACATTTTTTCTTTTCGATTTCATTAACCAAGTAACACACCAAGTTTTCTAAGATAGAAGAGATAACATAGATGATAATTGAGAACGCATAGAGCAAATCAAAAACCCTATGTAACTAGAACAATCTCTACTATAAAGACACAGTTCCATAAGCAGTGAATCAGATCGACCGTTCTACAATTTCTCTAGTTCCCATCAGAACCACCCTGGCCTATCGAGTAAAGGACCATCATATCCCCTATATCTCCCTCCACCACCACCACGACTGTAACCTCCGTCGCTCCTCCCGCCTCCATAACCACCACTGCTCTGACCACCACCTCCATATCCACGCACCTCCGATCCCCCCCCACACTGTGGAAAACCACCGCCTCCCATCGACTCCACCGCATCTAAACTGAGCCTCGGATGGATGTTCTTGTCATCAAGGTTCCCATTCGAGGGTTTAGGGTTTTTTAGGATTTAGGGTTTATGTATATATTTTTAATTTATTTAGTTACTTTAGGTTTAGGTTGGGTTTAGGGTTTAGGGTTTAGGTTTAGGTTGTTTTAGGTTTATGGTTTTAGGTTTTATCCTTTTAGGTTTAGGGTTTAGTAGGGTTTGTGGATTTTAGGGTGTGTGGTTATTGGGGTTTAGGGTTTAGGGTTTAATTTGTTTAGATTTTAGGTTTAGGGATTAAGGTTTAGTGTTAGGTTTAGGGTTTGGAGTTTAGGGTTTAGGGTTTAGGGTTTAAGGTTGTTTAAGTTTTAGGTTTGGATTTTTTAGGGAGTTAGAATTTTATTACCATAAAGGAAAAGATAAAATATCCTTAAATGGGGTAAAGCTCTAAAATTTTACTACTCTCTGAGCTATAAGAAACCTAAAGAGATAAACTCCCATCTAAGTACATTAGAAAAAAAAAAGAAAAAACAAAAGAGCAAATACAATAGCTAAAAAGCATAAGAGAAAAAGACACAGAGTAAGACTAAAACAAATATTGAAAATAGTAAAAGAATAAGTGAGCAACAGTTCATGATTTCTTTGAGAAAGCAAGATAAACAAGATCCACAACAACAACACTATGGTTGACTGAGTAACAACCATTCCCTCTATAAAGTTCCAACCTATAAAAGAAATTTGCAAAACACTACAAAGGCAAAAGTCATAGCTATAAAGATAAAGATGAAGAGAGGAAAAGGAGAGACCTGAGAAAGAGAAGGCTCGGGCTCATTTAGGGTCATCTCAAAGGAAAACAATACATATGAGCAACCAAACTTCATAAAGAAGGGTTACAATCATATGTAATGCTACCAACTAGAAAGAAGAGGTGAGTAAAATCAAAACTATCATAGCCAGCATACCTGATATAAGCAAACATCCAAGGCCAACAGTCTATAGAGTTCTAGATCTTGCACCATTTAACAAAGAGAGCAACCGCCAAAGAACCATCTACTACCAAACCACCAAACAAAAACCACAATAGACTAATCATAATAACCCAGAGAGAGGTCAGAACTAAGTCAGAACACCAACAATAGCCATTATCCAGATACACATCCAAGCTACAAACTAGGGAAAACCAAAACCAATCGTTAGCAAGCACCAGACCAATGCCAATTAATAGAGAAATAACCAAAAAATCAAGATAGGAGCCCTCAAGCCAAAGTCACAACAAGTAGCAGTCACCAAGCCAAACTAGGGTGAGCAACTACAAATGAGTAAACAGCTCAGAAATGAAAGCTTCAACTGAAGGAAACATAAGTTGCAGCCAATGCAAATCACCAAAAGATAAAATAGTCACACAAAAGGGGGTCAAAGGCAGTGATCAACCACCAAAAACCAAAAAGTCCAATCCAAAAGGACCAACAAAGGTTTGGCCAGCACAACAAAATGCTCTAGCAAATTGTCCAAGAAGAAGTACAAGACCAACAAGGAAAAAAATCAACTAACCAAGATTCCAAGGACAACCAAAAGTCCTCCAACCAAACCAGGTAAGTAAAATAGCCATAAGGCAACCAACAGAGAACAGCTCATCATAAGTAACCAACAAAAAAAGCACTCTCTTGCAGCCAAGGAAAAGCAGAAAACCAACAAAGCACCAGACAATAGAGTTCCAAAAGAAGCACAACAACCATAGAAATGCAATAACAAGAAGCAGACCTACCAAAAAAACTTCCCAAAGAATAAAGACTAAATCAACAGGATGCATAATAACAACACAAAATGTATTGAAAATAATTCACCCAATAGAGGTGAATCCTAGGAGAATAACCAAATGCAAAACCAAGGAAAAAGAAGGATCCGACAATAAACAACAAAGAATTGGGAGGCAAATCCAAAATGGAAGCTAAAAAATTCTCCAAAAGAAGGCCTAGAAAGGCAACAACCAACAACAGTTCCCACTAGGAAGGCCACCCATCCAACCATGAAAAACTAGTAAAAAGTAATTTGAGTTAAAGAGGAGAGCCAACAAACCAACCAGTGCGGAAAAAAGAATAAAGCCAGAGAAGAAACCATCTCATCCACCAACTGAGTAACAGAGAAGACAAGGCAAAAGAAAAAAAAACCAACCCGGCTAGAAAGACAAGTACCACCAGGTAGCAACCACTAGGCCAACCCAAAAGCTAGTGGTCAAAAACATAACCCAACCCACCAAAAAAAATAAGTTTAGGGTTTTAAGATTTAAGGTTTAGGGGTTTAGGGCTAGGTTAGGGTTTAGTGGTCTGGGTTTGTGGATTAGTGTTTAGATTTGTGGTTTATTTAGGGGGGTAAGTTTAGGGCTGTGGTTTTGGCCTAAGGTCAGGTTTTGTAGGGGGGTGTGGCCTAGGGTTTAGGGGTTATGATTTTGGGGTCAGAGTTTAGGGTCTGCCTAGGTTTGGGTGCCTAAGTTTGAGCTTTTAGGGTTTAGGCCTAGGACCTAACATTTAGTTTAGGGTTTTTTCTTAAAAAAATTATGCAAATGGTTTCATTTATTTAGTTTTTTTATTAATTTTAGCATATTTTATTTTTATTTTATTTAGTTTATTTTAATTATTTTTTAGTTTAGTTATTTATTTTAGTTTTTTTATCTTTAGTTTTTTAGGTTTAAGTTTATTTTAGTTTAATATTATTATTTTATTTTTTAGGTTTATTTTTAATTTAGGTTTAGTTTAGGTTTTATTTTATTTTTTAAGGCATTTTAGTTTTATTTTAGGTTTATTTTTAGGTTTTATTTTTAGTTTAGGTTTAGGTTAATTTAGTTTATTTTATTTATTTATTTTAGGGTTTATGTTTAGGTTTAGGTTTTATTTATTTTAGTTTAGTTTATTTTAGTTTTTTAGGTTTATTTATTTTGTTTATTTTAGGTTTAGGTTTTTAGTTTAGTTTTATATTAATTGGTTTATTTTTAAAGTTTTATTATTTAGTTTTATTTACTTTAATTTAGTTTATTTTTATTTTATTTAGGTTTATTTTATTTTTTAAGTTTATTTTGTTTTAGTTTAGTGAGGTTTTTATTTATTTTATTTTAGTTTAGTTTTATTTTTTATTTTATTTTATTTTTTTTTTTGTTTAGGTTTAGGTTTTTTTATATTTTTAGGTTTAAGTTATTTATTTATTTTATTTTAGGTTTTATTTTGTTTATTTTTTAAGTTTTTTATTTTATGTTATAGTTTTTAGTTTTAGGGTTTGGAGTTTAGGGTTTGGGGTTTAGGGTTGTCAGTTTTAGTGTTTAGGTTTAGGTTTTATGGTTTTTTTTATTTTTTTATCTATTTATTTTCTATTTTTTGAATCAAGTAAACTGCTTGGCTTAGGTTTATTTAGTTTATTTTATTTTTTCTTTTTATTTAGGTTAATTTTTATTTTTATTTAGCTTAGTTTATTTATTTTAGATTTTTTATTTTAATTTATTTTTAAGTTTTAGGTTTAGGTTTAGGTTTATTTTTTAGTTTAGTTTTATTTTTATTTTATTTTTTAGTTTAGGTTTGATTTTTTATTTTTAGGTTTAGGGTTAGGTTTTTATTTTATTTTATTTTTTGTTTAGGTTTAGGCTTATTTTTATTTTATTTTATTTTATTTTATTTTATTGTATTTAGTTTAGGTTGAGGTTTAGATCTAGTTTATTTTAGCTTTAGGTTTAGGTTTTATTTATTTTAGTTAACCTTTTTAAGTTTAGGTTTAGGTTTATTTCTTTTTTAGGTTTTATTTTTTATGTATTTTTAGGTTTTATTTTTAGGTTTACTTTTTAGGTTACAATTTTTATTTAGTTTTTATTTTATTTTATTTTAGGTTTATTTTATTTTATCTAGGTTTTAATTGTTTGGTTTAGTTTATATTTTTATTTATTTTTTTTAGTTTAGTTTTTACTTTTTATTCTATTTTATTTTTAGGTTTAAGTTTAGGTTTGGGTTTATGTTTCAGTTAAGGTTTTTATTTTATTTTATATTTTATTTATTTATGTTTAGGATTTTTTATTTATTTTATTTTTCAGTTTTATTTAGTTTAGGTTAGGTTTTAGCTTTTTAGGGTTTAGGGTTTAGGGTTTGGCATTTAGTGTTGGGTTTTTTATAAGGGAAAGTTAAAATTTTATTACCATCAAAAATAATGGATACAATGTCCTTAAAAGGGGTAAAGCTCAAAGTTCTACTACCCATAGAACTATAAGAAACCTAAAGGGCTAAACCCCCATCTATGTAAAATGGAAAAAAAATTAAAGAGTAAATGCAACACCTTGAAAGAAAATGAGAAAAGACACAACCTAAGACTAATATAACTCAAGAAAGCAGTAAAAAGACTAGCCAACGGTAGCTCATGATCCCTTTGAGAAGTCAAGATAAGCAAGATCCACATCAGCTTGAGTTGACTAAGTAAAGATCATTCCATCTATGAAGTTCCAACCGCAAAAGAAATCGCAAAAACACTACAAAGGCATTGGTCATAGCTCAAGGGAAAAAGATAAAGTAAACAATTTAGAAAGAGCTGAAAAAGAGAAGGCTCAGGCTCAGTTAAGATCATCTCAAGGGGCAACAATACATATGAGCATCCAAACTTTATGAGAAGAGTTACAATCATATGCATGCTACCAACCAGAGAGAAGATATGAGGAAACATCAAGGCCATCATAGCTAGCATACCTAATATAAGCAACCATCCAAGGCAAAATAGTCCATAGTGATCCAATTCCTGCACCAAACAAACATAAAAAACAACCGCTAGTACCAAAACCAACCCACCAACCAAAACCCACAATAAACGAATCACTTAAAGCCAACATTGCAGAAGTTATAGCAGGATCAGTGGACAAGCTAAAATAAACCAAGCAGTAACTCCACCGAAGCCACCACCATTAAGAAGAGAAACACAAAAAAGGTGCAGTCATCATAAATAGGGGGAACAACACAATCGAGCAAAATAGTCCCAAAGTCAAAACAATAACCCATGATTATCTCCAGAGCACTAGAAATCCAAATCCAAGGGCAAAACCTCCACCCAAATAGCAAAATAGTAGGAAATAAGCAACACTAAAGAGAGGAAAGCCATAGTATAGAGTGGCCAAGAGAGCATCTAGAAATTACCCTCAAAACCACCACCAAGGTAGCCAAAAGAACAACAAATCCACCACCACCAACCAAGAGGAAAATATAAGGAAACAAGGAAAGACAAATAATGCATAGGGAGTCAATACCAACAGCCAACATAAATCCCAAAACACCAAGCGATGACACAAGCTTCAAAAGCAAGATAGTAGCCACAAAGAACCCCTTAAGCAGCCAACTTTGAACAATAAGTCCTAAAATAGGACCAAAAAACTACAAGAGCTCATATCCTCCACCAACAAAACAACTAATAAAATAAGCCAGGCCAGTAGCCAATAGGATGAGCAGCAAAAAAATTGACACCCAAACTGGGAACAAAAATAAAGAAAAGTAGCTACACCCAAGAGAGGATAACCAACCTAGGAGCACAAACCCAACCAAAAGCACCTAAACCAACCATCAAACACAACCAACACATCCACCCACCAAACCAACCCAGCCAGCCAAAATAACAAACCAACCTAGTCAGCCAACAAAACCAACCAATAGACAAAGCCAATATAGAGCCCAAAAAAGTGGGAACGAACAATAATAGATAAAACTACAACCCACTTGGAGATCTCAAAAATAACCAAGAAACAAAAATGGTAGTCACCCTGACAGACAAAGGCCAAGGAGGACCATCCAACCACAAATAGCAAAATTGTAAGGAAAGGAACAAGGCAAAAGAAAAATAAAACCCCTTCCAAATCCCAAAGTGTAGACATTCACCATGAAGGAGAAAATAGGAAGACAACAACCACGGAACAGCAACCTCCAATCCATAAGGTAGAGGGAAAAACCAACTAGTAGAAGCCACCAAGCCAAACCAGGAAAGGTGAACATCAACCACCAAAAACCCAAAACTAAACCAAGCCAGAAGAGGCCAATGATAGCAATAAAAAAATAACCACCCAAAAATAGCCGAAGATGGAAAATATAGTAAAACAAGAGAACCAACCATATCAGAAAATCCAATTCAATAAGGCCATAGCTAGCAAAACCAGGCAAACCCAACATCCATTAATTAAAATGGGTAGGCCAAAATTGGCACCACAACTCAACAGAGACCCTCAAAAAATCACTAGTAAAAAAAGACATAGCATGAGCCAATAGAAAACCACCAGTCTGAGGAGGGAAACCAATTAAAACCACTGACCCAAAAAAGGGTCAATCAAGTATTGAATGGTGTTAAGAGGAAGGGGGTTTAAGTATGGAAATAAGCTCAACAAAAACCACTTCCAGGTGAGGGAAGCATAAAATAAACAACCAAAAAATATTCTGAATAAAACCACCATAGCAAAAAGATTAACAAAATAGCAAAAAGTTAAAATCTGAGGTAAGGCAATCCAGTGTTATCCAGATTGACCAGACCAAGCAGATTCTTAGTTAAGCTATGGTTATTAAATAAAGTGAGCTCATTTAATTAACATCCAAATTAGCCAGGAAATCAGCACAAGCATTACCTTCATGAAGAATGTCAAACATTTTGTAGCAAACTTGTGAAAGAAGCTTTTTAGTGTAATTAAGAAGATAAAATAAGTTAGCATTCCCCATTTTTTTATTATTGAGCATATCAAGTAATAGAACAACATCAACTTCAATCCAAATATTAAAGAGGCCTTTGCTTAAAAAAATATCAATAGCTTTGTTAATAGACATGAGCTCATCATAGATAACATAACAAGCTTTGAGGGGGTAGGCAAAAGTACAAATGACGGTACCTTTAGGATCCCTAAGAATTCCACCACAGCCATATTTGTTTGGGGAAAAGAACCATCAGTATTGATCCTAATAAAATTTTTTTTATGCTTAATCTAATGTATAATCCTAATACTCTTGTAGGAAGGATCACCATGCAAAGTGATACCCAATATTTTAGCCACAAATTTATAACCTCTAAAGTAAAGATTACTAATTAAATTTGCATTAAACAAAAAATGGATTATTTTCTTTAGTTCTAGTAAGGATCCTTTTATGGTTCATAAGGATACCACAATATTTAGCATCATTTCTGTCCATCCAAATGAACCAAATAAGGGTAATAGCAATTAAAACTTTGATATGACCTTTCACAGTTTTATGGAAACAAACTTCAAGAAGTTGATATAACAAAAGAGTGCTGTGAAATTAGTTAATCTTAAATAAATTATCATACCATATCCAAAGTTTGGAAGCAATAGCACCATTGAAAAAAACATTATTAACATTTTCAATATAAAAGCAACAATAGCACTTAGAAGGTAAATAAAACCCTTTAATCCATAGTAAGGAATCAACAGTAATGAAGTTATTCAAAATACTCCAAGCTAAACCAGAATAAGAAATGGGAATGATATTGTTCCAAAGTTTAATGAAAACATTAGAGGTGTTTTGTTTATTTCTAATAAAATTCCAAACCTCTTTAAGAACAAAATCACCATTATAAGAAAGCTTGAAAAGAATTTGATCCAATTTATTAGAAAAGATAGGTTGCAAAACTTGTCAAAAAAAAAAAAATGTAGTTCTAAAGTTTATTTTCATTCCAATTCTTATTAAGCCAAAAAGTTACCTTTGATAGTAGAATAGAGTGTGTGTAGATAAAGGGAGTCAATAGAGCCATTGCCAATCCAATTATCTTGCCAAAAGAAAGAAGAACCTGAATGAATACCCCAAGATATTTAGGATTCAACAATCCATTTAATGGTGCAAAGCCTTTTCCAAGCCGGAGAGTCACCAACTTTATAAGCACAGGTAAGAGGGTGTTTACCTTGGAAATATTTTTCCATCATAAAATTAGCCGAAAGGCTATCATTCTTTCTAAAATTCCACCAGAACTTATGAGAGAAGGCAGTGATAGCTTCACGAATAAGTTTGCAACCAAGACCACCTTCACCCAAAGGACCACATCATTTATGCCAGGAAGTCCAATGTAATCTTTTAATGAATTATTCAACCACCAAAAAAATTTATTAAGCAAGTGATCAATTCTGATAAGAGTAGGTTTAGTAGGAATAATAGTTTGAATCAAATAAAGAGGCATTAAATTGAAGTGCTTTTTGAAATAGTGAGCCTTCCAGCAAAGGAAAGTAAATGGAATTCCCAAATATAAATTTATTTAAAATTTTTTGAATTAACTCATCAAAAAGGTGGGATCATTTTGAACCTTTAAAAAGAGGAGCACCTAAGTACTTAAGGGGTGACTATTGATGTTTAAAATTAGTGATATGCAAGATTTGATTGATTTTATTATTAGAGATACTTGAAGAGGTAATAAAATAGCTTTTGTTATCATTGATAGAAAGACCACTTTATCAACATAAATTATTTAAAAAATCTTGAGGTTCTTGATATGATGAATAGAAGCATTGCAAAAAATAATAAAATCATCTGCAAAGCTTAAGTGGGAAATAGGAAGACCACCTAGAGCTCTGTAGTACATACTAGGATTGTTTAAGAATAACTCATTGATTCTCCTAGATAATTACTCAACATCATAAATAAAGGGAGATAAAGATCCCCTTGTCTTAAGCCAGGGGAAGAAGGAAAGAAGCCCAAAGCTTCCCCATTAAGCAAAATAGAGAATAAAAAATTATTAATACAATTTTTAATAAGAAAAATAAATTTAGCAGAAAACCCAAATAAATTCAGAATATGGAAAAGAAAATCCTAAGAGATATTATCAAAAGCTTTGGTAATATCTAATTTGAAAAGAATGTTTCCACCTCTAGTATTAGCATCTAAATCATGAATTAATTCTTGGGCAAGTAAAATGTTCTAAGAAAATAGATCTACCTCTAACAAAACCAATTTGGTTAAGAGAGATAATCTTATGAAGGACTAACCCTGTTGGCAAGAATTTTAAAAATAAGCTTATTGAAGAAGGTGCAAAGACTAATAGGTCTAAAATCACTCCAATAGTCTGGGTTATCTTTCTTAGGTATGAGAATAATAGAAGTGCTAGGAAAATATCTAGAACTATCCCTATTATAAAGACACAATTTCATAAGTAGTAAATCGGATCAACCGTTCTTCAGTTTTTCTAATTCCCATCCGAACACCCCAACCTCTTGAGTAGTAGGAACTACCATCATATCCTCGATCTCTCCCTCTGTCACCACCATGGCTGTAACCTCAGTTGCTCCTCCCACTGCTATCACCACCATTGCTCTGACCACCACCACCATATCCACCAGCACATCTATATCCCCCACCACTACTATGATAATCGTCACCTTCGCCTTTGTCTCCATCGCCAGATCTAGACTAAGCCTTGTTGATGGTGATGTTCCTACCGTCAAGGTTTTGCCCATTCTAAAGGTTTATTTTTATTAGGTTTTAAGGTTTAAGTTTATTTTTTAATTTATTTAGTTGCTTTTGGTTTAGTTTAAGGTTTGGGGTTTAGGGTTTAGGGGTTTAGGTTTAGATTTAGGTTTTATATTTTTGTTTTTGGTTTTAGGTTTGGTTTGGTTTAGGGTTTAGGATTTAGGGTTTTAGACTTTAGGGTTTAGGGTTTAGGGTTTAGGGTTTAAGGTGTAGGATTTAGGGTTTAGGGTTTAGGGTTTAGGGTTTGAGGTTGTTTAGGGTTTAGGGTTTAGAATTTTCTTTTTGGGAAAGTTAGAATTTTATTACCATAAAAGGAAAAGATACAATATCCTTAATAGGGGTAAAGCTATAAAATCCTACTTCTCTTAGAGCTACAAGAATCTTAGAGAGCAAAACCCCATCTAAGTACATTAGAAAAAGAAAAGAAAATAAAAGAGAAAATACAACACCTATAAAGCATTAGAGAAAAAGGCAAAGAGTAAGACTAAAATAAATTCTAAAAATAGTAAAAGGATGAGTCAGTTGTAGTTTATGATTCCTTTGAGAAAGCAAGATAAGCAAGATCCACAACATCACTTGGGTTGACTGGGCAACAACTATTCCCTCTGTAAAGTTCCAACCTGTAAAAGAAATCATGGAAAAATTAACTATTTCTTTGCCATCTTTGAATGAGAATGATGGAGAAAAGAATGGTTTAATCCTTGAAAACATAGCTTTAGCTTCTACTAATCTTTTAAAGGAAGATGATCATATGAATAATGACAATGCTTTAACTGTTAATAACTCCATTCTTTTGAAGACTAATATTAAAGATTTGATTGGTAATTCTGCTCAGTTTTTTTAATAATGATCTCTTTATTTCTAAAGGGATTGATTCTTGTGGTCTTGTTTCTCATGAAGGTTTAATTGATAACTTCGAGTCTGCTTCACTTGTTTGTTTTTTTTAGTGAAGAGAGGGAGGTTTTTGACCAGAATTTGTTGGATGCTAATAATATTGATGATTGCTAACTTAATAAATCTTTTTCTTACTCCGTCTTTGGTCTCTAATTATGAAATTCAACCTAACCCAAACTTTTCTACTTCATTTGCTTTGGTTAATGTTGAATGTTCTTCTAAGAAATTCTTTGTTACTTATGTTCCTTACTCTTTTTATTACACCTATGAATCTTTTTGGATGGTTATTTTTTGGAGAAAGGGCATGGTTATAAAACTATTTATAAGAAAAATAAAAAAATGAATGTTAAGATTTATGTCCCCTCTAATTTGTTGAGGGTCCCTCGCTCTAAATCTTCTTCTAAGTAATCATTGTTGCTTTCTTTTATTGATGTTGGTGGGTAAGATGATTTTTGTTTTTGTAGGCTTCTTTTTTTGTTCTGGTTGGTTTTTTGGCTATCTCTAGTCTTGGATTTTGGTTTGTTGATTGTACTTGGTTGGGTGGGTTGCCTTCTAAGTCTGAGAAGTTATTGGTTGCTACTTTTCTGGGTCTTTTGTTTTGTTTCTATTTCCAATTGGGTTTTCTTGTTGCTTAGTTTGTTTAGGGTTGTTTGTTAGTTTTGCTTATAGGGATTGGATGCTGATTCCATTTATTTATTTTTTTTGGATGGTTAGACAGTTCTTTTTGTCTGGGCTATTTTTCCTTCTTTTGGTTTTTTTTCCTTTTGGCTAATCTATACTCTTTCATTTGTGCCTTCTGCTCTATGAGTGTTTCTTTTCCTTTCAGGTGGTTGGCCTTGTGGACTTTGTTGGCTATGGTGGTTATGTTGTTTTTATTTTGTGCATTTCTTTTTAGTTGGTTGCATTTTCTGTGATTCGCCCTTATGGCTTTCCTCTTGGCTAGTCTATACCTTTTTCCTCTTCCCTGCTTTTTGGTATTTCCACCTCTATTTGGTAGGTGGCTTTTAAGGCTATGATGGATGTGTTTCTTAATTGTGATTTTTTTTAGCTGGTAGCATTTTTTGTGATTGTAACCCTTCTTCTGAAGTTTCAATGCTCACATAATTTGTTGTACCTTATTCTGGTTTCATTCTGTTGGCTGAATTCTTTTTCTTTAGTTCTGAGCCTCCGCCTTTATGCCTTTTGTTTTGGCTTTGATTGTTATTATTTTTCTATTTATGACTATTTCATTAATCTTTCTTTCTGAGTGATTTTATTCCTTTTCAGGGATCTAGATCTTTCTGTTTCTCTTGTGCAGGAGTATTTTTCTACTTAGTGTATTCGAGGAGGACTTGAAATGGTTTTCATAAACTCTAGTTATTGCAAAGGTTGATGGGAATTTATTATCTACTGGCCTTTTACAAGTTTTCTTCGTTGGCTATTATCTCCTTCACTGCTCATTTTTTCTTTAGCTATTTTTATTTTCTACCTTTTATTGTACTTTGATGGGGATTTAGCTCTTTACGCTTCTTGTCGCTCTTAGAGCATTAGATCTTTGAGCTTTGTCCCCCTGAAGGACTTTGTATCCCTTTCTTTAGTTTAATAAAATTTTGCTTAGTTTTTTTTAAAAACCCTTAAACCCTCAACCCAAAAAACCTAAAAACCTAAACCTACACTAAATAAAACCTAAAAATAAAATAAATAAAAAACCTAAATTTAAAGAAACTAAAAAATAAACTAAAATAAAATCCTAAATCTAAACTAAATAAACTCTAAACTAAAATAAAAATCTAAATCTAAACTCTAAACTAAACAAAATCTAAACTAAAAGCTAAATCTAAAATCTAAACCTAAATCTAAACCCTAAAACTAAATCTAAACTAAATTTAAACTAAACTAAATAAACTAAAACTAAAACTCTAAATTAAACTAAAAAAATCTAAACTAAATCTAAACTAAATCTAAATTCTAAAACTCTAAACTCTAATACTTAAACCTAAACACTAAAAAATCATAAACCACGGACCACACCCTAAACCCTAACCACCAGGCCTGACCCTAAACCCAAATCCTAAACCCTAAACCTAAACCTAACTAGGCCCTAAACCTAAACCCACCACATTCTAAACCCCAAACTAAACTAACCCCCACCCTAAACCCTAAACCAAAAAAACCTTAACTAAACTAAATAAAACCTAAATAAAATAAATAAATAAACCTAAAACCTAAAAAAATAAAATAATAAAATAAAATTTAAAACCTATACCTTAACCTAAAAAAAATATAAATAAATAAAAAAAATAAACAAAATAATTTAAAGAAAACCTAAAACAACAAAATAAAAAAACCTAAATAAAATAAAAACTAAATCTACAATAAAAATAAAATAGAATTAAAGTAGAATAAAATAAAGACTAAATAAAAATCTAAACCTAAAACTTAAACCTAAAAATAAATAAAAAATAAAACGTAAACCTTAAACCCAAAACCCAAAACCCTAAATCATAAACTAAACCCAAACCTAATAAATAAATAAAAACTAAACCCTAACCTTGAACCTAAACTCAAAATTATAACTAAACTAAATCTAAATCTAAATCTAAAAAATCTAAACTAAATCTAAACTAAACTAAACTAAATCTTAAAAGTGAACTTTAAACTAAAATCTAAACTAAAACTAAAATCTAAACTAAAAAAATCTCAACTAAACTAAAAATTTAAGCTAAATCTAAACTAAACTAAAAAATCTCAACTAAACTAAAATATAAAAATCTAAACTCTAAACTAAACTAATCTAAATCTAAACTAAAATAAAATTAAACTCAAAACTAAATCTAAAAAATCTAAAAATCTAAACTAAACTAAAATCTAAACTCTAATATCTCAAATATAAACTAAATCTAAACTCTAAACAAAATCTTAAAATCTAGACTAAATAAATATAAAAAACCTAAACCCTAAATTAAAAAAAACCTAAACCTAAACCAGAAAAATAAACCTAAACCCTTAAACCCTAAAATCTAAACTAAAATAAAAAGTCTAAACTAAACTAAAATCTAAACTAAATCAAAATCTAAACTCTAAAAATCTAAACTAAACTAAACTATATCTAAAAATCTAAACTAAAAACTAAAATCTAAACTAAACTAAAACTCTCTCACTAAAATCTAAACTAATCACAAACTAAACTAAAAAAATCTCAACTAAACTAAAATCTGAAAATCTAAACTCTAAACTCTAAACAAAACTAAAATTAAACTCAAAACTAAATCTTAAAAATATAAAAATTTAAACTAAACTAAAATCTAAACTCTAGCATCTCAAATCTAAACTAAATCAAACCTCTAAACTGAATCTTAAAATCTACACTAAAACTAAAATAAATCTAGAAATCTAAATCTAAACTAAATTTTAAACTCTGAAACTCTAAATCTAAACTCTAAAACTAAATCTAAAATCTAAACCAAACTAAACTAAACTAAATAAAAATAAAATCTAAACTAAATCTAAACTCAAAATATAAAATCTAAACCTAAAAATATAAAACTAAATCTAAAATTAAATCTAAACTAATTCTAAACAAAACTAAAAATTCTAAACTATATCTAAACTAAATCTAAACTCACTTAATCTCTAAACTAAAATCTAAACTAAAACCTAAACTAAATAAATTAAACTAATCTAAAATCTAAATCTAAATCTAACTAACTAAATCTAAACTAAACTAAAATAACCATAAATCTAAACTAAATCAATCTCATAAATAAAATTTAAACCAAAATCTAAAGCTTAAAACTAAAT
The DNA here is from genome assembly GCA_021442155.1 of Cymbidium sinense. Taxonomy (NCBI): domain Eukaryota; kingdom Viridiplantae; phylum Streptophyta; class Magnoliopsida; order Asparagales; family Orchidaceae; genus Cymbidium; species Cymbidium sinense. The sequence continues at coordinate 64,250,501 of CM038229.1, read as the reverse complement.
CTAAAATCTAAACTAAATAAATAAATTTAAATCAGACTCTGCTAAAATATAAACTAAATGACTAATCAACTAAATCTAAAAATCAAAAATCTAAATCTAAACTCTAAAACCTCTGAAACCACAGGCCCCTTTTGTGCCTCCCTAAACTATACTAACTCCTTAAACCTCTAATACTCTCTACCAGGATAATTTAAACTTACTAACCATCTACCCTAAAACACCACCCTACCTAAACTCTACTAAACTACTAAATTAAACTAAAATTAAACTCTTAAATGTCATTCCAAAATCTAAACTACTAAAATCTAAACTAAATCATTAAATTGACTAAATCTAAATCTAAACTAAATCTAAACTTAATTTAAACTAAACTAAACTATTACACTAAACTAAATCTAAAATCTTCTAAACTAAACTAAATAAAAATAAAATCTAAACTAAATTAAACTCTAAAAAATCTAAATCTAAAAAAAATTAAATCTAAACTAAACTAAGTTTTTGCTAAATCTAAACTAAAGTTAATCTATAATCTAAATTAAATCTAAAATCTAAACTAAATAAACTAAAATCTAAACTAAAAACCTAAACTAAATCAAAAATTTAAAATAAATAAACTCTAAACCAAACTAAAAATGTAAATTTAAACTCTAAATTAAACTAAATCTAAACTGAACTAAACTAAGCTAAACTAAATTTGAAATCTAAACTAAATAAAATCTAAACCTAAATCTAAACCTTAAAATAAAATCTAAACTAAATCTAAACTCTTAAATTCCTAAATAAACTAAAATCTAAACTAAATCTAAAATCTAAAATCTAAACTATAAAACCAAACTTAAACCCTAAAAAACCAGCAAAACCTCTAACTAAAAAGCCCTAAACTCTAACACTCAACCCTAAACCCTAAACCCTAAAAACCTAAACATAAAACTAAATAAAACCTTAAAATAAAATAAAATAAATAAACCTAAACTAATATAAAGTAAAATAATAAAATAAAATAAAACCTAAACCTAAACCTAAACCTAAAAATATAATAAATAAAAAAATAAAACTAAACTAAAATAAAATAAATAAAAACCTAAACAAACTAAAATATAAAATGAACCAAAATAAAACCTAAATGAAATAAAACTAAATCTAAAATAAAATTAAAATGGATCTCAAATAAAATAATTATAAAATAAAAACTAAATAAACTAAATTAAATCTATAAATAAAAAAATAACTTAACCCTAAACCCTAAACTAGGCCACTACCCAATAATAATAAATAAAAACTAAATTAAAACTTAAAACTAAACCTAAACCCTAAAACCATAAATAAACCCAACCCTAAACCCTAAATCCACAAAACCCTACCACCCTCCACTACCTCTAAACCACTAAACAAACCAAACCACAAAACTAAATTCTAAAATCTAAACTAAAATCTAGTCTAAATCTAAACTCTAAAAATCTAAACTAAATCTAATCTAAACTAAATTAAACATAAAAAATCTAAACTCTAAACTAAAAATCTAAACTAAAAAACTAAATTCTAAATTAAACTAAAACTAAACTAAGAAAATCTAAAGTAAACTAAAAGTATAAGCAAAATCTAAACTAAACTAAATCTAAACTAATCTAAAACTAAACTCTAAATTAAATCTAAAAATCTAAAAATCTAAACAAAACTAAAATCTAAATGCGAAAATTTAAAATTTAAAACTAGTATATAAAACTAAATTTAAACTAAATCTAAAATCTAATTCTAAACTAAAATCCAGGCTAAAACATTAAAACTAAATCTAAACTATAAAATGATAAAATCTAAAAAAAATCTAAAACTAAATCTAAAACTAAATCTGGACTAAATCTACTAAATCTAAACAAAATAAAATCTAAAAATAAACCAATTCTAAAACTCTAAACTAAAATCTAAACTAAAACTAAAACTAAATTAACTAAAATCTAAAATCTAAATTATGAAACCTACTAACCTAAACCCCAGGCCACCTTGACACTAAAACCCACCATCTGACCCTAAACCCTAAATGTTACCCTGGGCCACACCACACCTAAACTAAACTCTAACCCTCTCCACTAGGCTGTCCCCAAACCCTAAAAAACCTGGACCCACTCTAAATAAAACCTAGAAGAGAAACTAAACATAAATAAATAAAATAAAACTAAACTAAACTAAACCAACCTTGCTTAAAATAAAATAAAATAAAAAATACAAACTAAACTAAAATAAAATAAGTAAAAACCTAAATGAATTTAAAAATAAAATGAACTTAAAAATAAATAACCTAAATAAAATAAAAACTAAATATAAAATAAAAATAAAATATACCTAAAATAAAATAAAACCTAAACTAAATAAAAACCTAAACCTTAAACCCTAATAAATAAAAATAAACCTAAACCCTAAATTAAAAAAAAATACTAAACTAAACCCTAAAATCCATAAACAGGCCACACTACCACCCAAAACCCAAACTCTAAAAAAATTTATAATCTAAACTAAAATTTATATAAACTATATAAATATAAACTCTAAAATCTAAACTAAAAAAAATCTAAACTAAATCTAAATCTAAACTAAATCTAAACTCTAAACCAAACTAAGGTAAACCTAAACTAAACTAAACCTAAACTCTAAACTAAATCTAAAAATCTAAACTAAACTAAAATCTAAACTCTAAACTAAATCAAAACACTAAACTAAATCTTAAAATCTAAACTAAATCTAAACTAAATCTAAAAATCTAAATCTAAACTAAAATCTAAACTTTAAAACTCTAAATCTAAACTAAACTAAACTAAATAAAAGTAAAATATAAACTAAATCTAAACTTTAAATAAATAAAAATATAAACCTAAGAAATCTAAAATTAAATCTAAAAACTAAATATAGACTAAATCTAAAACAAATCTAAACTATGTCTAAACTAAAAGATCTAAAATAAATCAAACTTAACTAAATATAAACTTTAAACTAAATCTAAAATCTAAACTAAATCAATTAAAATCTAAAATAAAAAATCAAAAGTAAATAAACTATAAACTAAACTAAAAATCTAAATCTAAACTCTAAACTAAACTAAATCTAAATTGATCTAAACTAAACTTAACTAAATCTAAAATCTAAATTAAATAAAATCTAAACCTAAATTTAAACCCAAAAACTAAATCTAAACTAAACTAAATCTAAAAACCCTAACTAAAACCTAAATAAAAAAAATCTAAAATAAATTAAAATCTAAAAATCTAAACTCTAAAATCTAAACCTAAAACTTAAAAAACCATAAAAATTAAACTCTAAACCCTAATACCTATACTCTAAACCCTAAATAAACCAAAACTCTAAACCCAAAACCCAAAACCCAAAACCTTAAACTATCCATAAACTCAAAACCCTAAACCCTAAAAACTTAAACCTAAACTAAATAAAACCTAAAAATAAAATAAATAAAAAACCTAAACTTAGATAAAAAAAATAAATAAATACCTAAACCTAAACCTAAAAATAAAATAAAATAAAAATAAAAAACTAAACTAAATAAAATAAATAAAAACTAAATGAAATTAAAAATAAAATAAACCAAAAAATAAAAAACCTAAATAAAATAAAACTTAACCTAAAATAAAAAATAAAATAGCCTAAAATAAAATAAAATAAAAAACTAAATAGAAACCTAAACCTAAAAAATAAACCTATAAATAAATCCTAAAAATAAATAAATAAATATAACCTAAACCTTGAACCCTAAACCCTAAACTAAACCCTAAACCCTAATAAATAAATAAATAACCTAAACCATAAATAAATTAATAAATTTATACCTAACCCTAAAGAACCATAAACCCTAAAACCTAAACCCTAAAACCAAAACCCTAAACCCAAAACCCTAAAACCCTAACCCCTAAACCCTAAACTCTAAAGCATAAAACCTAAACCACCTAAATTAACCCTAAACTATAAATTAAAATCTAAAATCTAAACTAAACTAAAATCTAAACTAAATCTAAATATAAACTCCAAAAATCTAAAGTCAATCTAAACTAAACTAAACTAAATCTAAAAAACCTAAACTATAAACTAAAAACCTAAAATCTAAACTAAACTAAAAAAATGTAAACCAAACTAAAAATCTAAATTAAACTAAATCTAAACTAAAATCTAAAAATCTAAACTCTAAAGTTTAAACTAAGCTAAAACTAACCTCCAAACTAAATTTAATATTTTAAAAATTTAAGCAAAACTAAAATCTAAACACTAAAATCTAAAATATAGAGTAAATCTGAACTCTAAACTAATTCTCAAAATCTAAACTAAATCTAAAAATCAAAATCAAAATTAAAATATAAACTCTAAAACTCTAAATCTATACTAAACTAAACTCTAAACTCTAAAATGAAATCTAAAATCTAAACTAAACTAAACTAAACTATATAAAAATAAAATCTAAACTAAATCTAAACTCTAAAATAAATAAAAATGTAAATCCAAAAAATATAAAATTGAATCTAAAAACAAAATATAAACAAAACTAAATCTAAACTAAATCTAAATTAAATTAAATCTAAATTCTAAACTAAATCTAAACTTAATAAACTAAAATCTAAATTAAAAATCTAAACTAAAAACCTAAGCTAAATCTAATATCTAAATTAAATAAACTCTTAACTAGACTAAAAATCTAAATCTAATCTCTAACTTAGACAAATTTAAAGTAAACTAAACTAAACTAAACTAAATCTAAACTAAAAACTAAATCTAAAATCTAAAGTAAATAAAATCTAAACCTAAATCCAAAACCCTAAAGTTATATCTAAACTAAATCTGAACTAAACTAAAAAAACTAAATCTAAAAACTCTAAACTAATATATAAACTAAAATAAACTAAAAAAATATAAACTAAATCTAAAATCTAAAAATATAACCTCTGAAACCTAAACCAAAACCTTAAAAAACCATAAACTGTAAACCCTAAAACATAAACACTAAGCCCTAAACCCTAAACCCTAAACCCTAGAGCCTAAACCCTAAGCCCAAAACCCTAAAATGTAAACATAGTTGTTTGGTTTATTTATTTACATTTTTAGGTGGTGTTTCACTGGTTGGTTGGCTCGGTGGATGTGTTGGTTATTTTTTTCTTGCTCGGTTGGTGGCAAGTCTGATTCTCGATTTGGGTTGGCCTGGTGGTGGCTGTTTGATTATGGATTTTTTTTATTTTGTTGATTGGAGTTTAATGGTTGGTTTAAGTAATTTTAGTCAGGTTTCTAATTTTCTCTTTGGTTGGTTATCCTCTCATGGGTGTAGTTGCTTTTACTTTATTTTTTTCCTGATTTGGGTGCTAGTTTTGTTGTTGCTCTGATTTCTCCTGTTGTTCATTCTATTGGCTATAGGTGTGGGTGACCTTATTGGCTATTTTATTGGTGGTGAATATGAGCTCTTATATTTCTTTTGTCTATTTTAGGACTTTTTATTTTTTGTTGGCTGGTTAAGGGGTTTTTTTGGTGGCTGTTGTCTTGCCTTGGATGCTTATGCCTTAGCTTGGTGTTTTGGGATTTATGTTGGCTATTGGAATTGACTCCCTCTAGTTTATTTGGCTATACTTATTTCCTAATATTTGCCTCTTGGTTAGTGGCGATGGATTTGCTTTTTTTCTGCTACCTTGGTGGTGGTTTTGATGGTAATTCCTGGATACCCTCTTGGTCTCCCTATGCTATGGCTTTCATCTATCTGGTGCTGCTTATCTTCTCCTATTTTATTGTTTGGGTGGGGATTTTTCCCTTGGATTTGGATTACTAGTGCTCTGTAGATAGTCGTGAGTTGTTGTTTTGCCTTTGGGACTATTTTGCTAGGTTGTGTTGTTTCCCCTATTTATGCTGGCTACCCCTTTTTATGTTTCTCTTCCTTTTGGTGTTGGCTTTGGTGGAGTTACTGCTTGGTTTTTTTAGCTCGGCCACTATCCTGCTGTAACTTCTGGGATGCTGGCTTTATGTCATTGGTCTATTGTGGGTTTTGACTGGTGGGTTGGCTGCTAGCTGGCTATTTTTCTCTATTTGTTTGGTACTAGACCTAGATCACTATGGACTATTTTGCCTTGGATAGTTTCTTATATCAGGTATGCTGGATATGATGGCCTTGATGTTTCCTCATATCTTCTCTATGGTTGGTAGCATGCATATGACTTTAACCCATCTTATGAAGTTTGGATGCTCATTTGTATTATTTCCCCTTGAGATGATCTTAGGAGTGCCTGAGCCTTCTCTTTCTCAGCTCTCTCTAAATTGTTTTGCTTATCCTTTTCGCTTGAGCTATGACCATTGCCTTTGTAATGTTTTGCAGATTTCTTTTGTTGGTTTGAACTTTACAGATGGAATCATCTTTACTCAGTCAACTCAAGTATTGTGGATGTGGATCTTGCTTATATTACTTTCTCAAAGGGATCATGCGATGGTGTTGACTAGTCCTTTTATTGCTTTCTTGAGTTATATTAGTCTTACATTGTGTCTTTTGTCATTTTCTTTTCAACTGTTGTATTTTCTCTTTATTTTTCTTTTTTCCATTATACTTAGATGGGGGTTTAGCTCTATAGGTTTCTTGTAGCTCTGAGAGCAGTACAACTTTGAGCTTTACCCCTTTTAAGGACATTATATCCTTTCCTTTTATGGTAATAAAATTCTAACTTCCCCTAAAAAAGAAACCATAAACCCTAAACCTTAAAAACCTAAACCTAAACAAAATAAAACCTAAAAAATAAAATAAATAAATAAACCTAAACCTAAATAAAACTAAAACCTAAACCTAAACCTAAACTAAAAGATAAAATAACATAAAAAATAAAAATTAAACTAAAATAAAATAAACAAAAATCTAAAAAAAACTAGAAAATAAAATAAACCTACAAATAAAAAACCTAAATAAAGTAAAAAATAAATGCACCTAAAATGAAATAAAATAAAAACTAAATAAAAATCTAAACCTAAAAAATAAACATAAAATAAAACTTAAAAAAAACCTAAACCCTAAAATAAAAAAAGCCTAAACCTAAAAAAATAAAATAAATAAAATAAAATAAACCTAAACCTAAACTAAATTAAACTAAACTAAAATAAATAAAACCTAAACCTAAACCTAAATCAAAACTAAATAGAATAAAATAAACTAAAAAATAAACCTAAAACCTAAATCTAAAAAAATAAAAAATAAACCCTAAACCTAAAAAATAAAATAAAAATAAAACTAAATTAAAAAATAAACCTAAACCTAAACTTAAACCTAAAAAATACACTAAAATAAAAAACTTAAACTAGAATAAATAAACTTAAAATAAATAAACTAAAATAATTAAATAAAATCCTATACCCTAAACCCTAAACCCTAACCCTAAAAACCTAAAAAGCTAAACCTAAACTAAATAAAACCTAAAAATAAAATAAATAAATAAATATAAGCCTAAATAAAATAATAAAATAATGTATAATAAAAACCTAAACTAAAACCATAAAATAAAATAACCTCAACCTAAATAAAATAAAAAATAAAATAAAAATAAAAACCTAAACTAAAACATAAACCTAAACCTAAACCTAAACATAGAAATAAAATAAAATAAAAATAAAAACTAAACTAAAAGGTAAGCTAAATAAACTAAATAATCCTAAACTTATCGATTTACTTAATTTTAAAAAATTATAATTGAAAAAAGTAGAAAAAAACCCTAACCTTAAACCCTAAAATTATATTGAATATTTTGAGCATAATTTGAGTTTTAGTAAAAATAAAATTTCAATAATTAAACCAAAAATACACATCACATTTATTTAAAATTTTTAGGTATTAAAATTAAAGTTAAAATACACATACCATAAAAATTTCTAGTGAAAAGAATTTTTGGATTGGGAGATATTGCATTGTAAAGCCTAAATAGTCTAATTTAGTTAGAATAAATTAAAAGACTTTATAAAAATCATGAGAAACCAATTAAATGAGCTGAAACTTTGGAAAATCATAACAAGTCATAGAAAAATCATAAAAAAAAATATAAATAGATATTCATTTTCATTGTATTTTAGAGAGGAATTTATTAAAAGTATCCTTAATTGATTTTAAATAGTAATTAGAGCCTAATTAGGGTTTAATTAATAAATTAATTACCTTAATTACTCCCTAATTAATTAATTAATTAACTCTAAAATTTTTGAGTTTATTTAGGGGGATGAAATCTAGCTCTCCTAATTTTCTTGGGATTTATTGGTTAATTAATTATGAGAATTAGTTAATTGGGCATTAATTATTCTCCTAACTTGATTAAGGGTTAATTAATCACATGAATAGTAAATTAATTAATAACTTTGGCTCATTTGTCACTATTTAATAATGAGGAGACTTAGAGATTAATTGGGACCTCTTTCCTAATTTTTTCCTAAAGTCTACATCATTTGGAGGATAGTCAACCCATATGGCATTTAAGTTTAAATTTAATTAAGTGATTAATGATTTCATTAATCTAATTAAAATCTAAAATGTATCAAATCCTAAATACTTAATTAAGGGGTAGGTCTTTAGGTGTTTAATAGCCTAAAGTAATTTAAGAAATTGATGGTTTGCTTACATGTGTGGGAAAACCATAAGTGTACTTAATTAAATCTCTTAATTTAATTAATCATTAATTATGAGCCAAATTGCATTAGGACCTTTTATTTCTTAGGATTATTGCAATTTTATTTTTTGCATTTAATGTTGGCTCATAATTATTTGATTAGTTATGTTAAGGTGATATAGGTAAGGGTTAATTAATGTACTTAAAGCATAAAGATGACTTAATTAACTCATAAAATTCTCCTAATTAGCTTTTCATTAAACAAAATTAAATAATAAACATGGGAATGGGTTAGGATCAGCAAACTTCTTTTCACAATCTTTAATCAAATTAAACATGACTTCAAGAATGATACATAAAAAAAGCTTTAGTTTATTTTAAGTGGTTTTATTTGACATGATTGTCCTTAGAAATTAGTTTGATTGAATGAAACATGTGTTTTATGTCTTATTATTCTTTTCCAATCATGCTAAATGTTATATGTCATTTGAAATCATACATTCATCTTTTCAAAATTAATTAAATCAAACAAAATTTTCTTTATGTTAAGCTTGCATGTGTTGAATTAAATTTACAATATGTGTGGCTATTATCTCTATTAAATCATAGTTATTTTCAAAAGTATATAAATCAACTATAATATTTGAAGTGATAATAGTTATAAATATTTATAAGCTTTCACGTGTCTATGGCTTAGAACATGTGATATGGAGTTCTCTTTCTTTAGTCTATATGAATTTACATAAAGTTTGAATGTTAACAAGTGTTTAGCCCATTTGAAAAGGAAAAAAATATTTGTTTGAATTCATTCCTATGTATTTCTATGTTAGAATTTAGATAGAATTTTAGCTCACATGTATAAAAAATTTAATTTAAAGAAATATAACTTTTGCATGATTTTCCATTCTTATAGTCATTTGTACATTCATGTGTATTCAAGAATAGTGGGTATATCTAGTCCGAAAATTTCAGGGATGTGATGCTTTAACTAGCCCCAATGGGGTCTTTACCTCACTCCCCTAGTTTAACAATGACAAAGTATCCTCTTAAAACTTTTATACACTTGTATGTGCATTTAACTAATGAATGAAAATCTCCTTCCAATTGAAAGAACTAAAACTTTTGCAAGATTTTCTATTCTTGTAGTCATTTGTTCATTGATGTGTATTCAAGAATAGTGGATATATCTAGTCTAGACATTTCGGGGATGTGAGGCCTTAAGTAGCCCTAAAGCTATTTTTACCTCACTCCCCTGGTTTAACAATGGTCAAGTATTCATTTGAAACTTTATACCCATGCATTTGCATTTAGCTAATGAATGAAAATCTACTTTAAATTGAAAGAACTATAACTTTTGCATGATTTTCCATTTTTGTAGTCATTTGTACATTCATCTGTATTCAGGAATAGTGGGTATATCTAGTCTGTACATTCCGAGGATGCAAGGCTTTAAGTAGCCCTAAGGAAGTCTTTACCTCACTCACCTGGTTTAATAATGGCGAAGTATCTGCTTAAAACTTTTAAACGCTTGTATGTGCATTTAGCTAATGAATGAAAATCTCCTATCAATTGAAAAAACTATAACTTTTGCATGATTTTCCATTCTTGTAGTCATTTGTACATTCATGTGTATTCAAGAATTGTGGGTATATTTAGTCTAGATATTTTGGAGATACGAGGCTTTAAGTAGCCCCAATGAGGTCTTTACCTCACTTCAAAGGTTTAACAATGGTAAATTATCTGCTTAAAACTTTTATACACATGTATGTGCATTTAGCTAATGAATAAAAATCTCCTTTCAATTGAAAGAGCTATAACTTTTGCATGATTTTCCATTCTTGTAGTCATTTGTACATTCATGAGTATTCAAGAATAGTGGGAATATCTAGTCTGGACATTCCGGAGATGTGAGGCTTTAAGTAGCCCCAATGAGGTCTTTTCCTCACTTCCCTAGTTTAACAATGGTGAAGTATCAACTTAAAACCTTTATACACATGCATTTGCATTTAGCTAATGAATTAAAATCTCCTTTAAATTGAAAGAACTGTGACTTTTGCATGATTTTCTATTCTAGTAGTCATTTGTACATTCATGTGTATTCAAGAAGAGTGGGTATATCTTGTCTAGAAATTCTGGGGATGCAAGGTTTTAAGTAGCCCAAGGAGGTCTTTACCTCACTCCCCTGGTTTAACAATGGTGAAGTATGTTCTTAAAACCTTTATACACTTGTATGTGCATTTAGCTAATGAGTGAGAATCCCATTTTCTACAAAATACACATATGCATATTTCATTTAAAGTGTGCTAAAAAAATATGGTGCATGTATTGTTATACTTAGAATCAAGTCTTGTGCATGATACATGTGATGGAAAGGAATAACTTGATATATGTCATATGATAGTAATTCAATTAAGTTAATCCTAAGATGGCTTTCATGTTAAATATAATCATTTTAAGTGAACATAAATGTAGGATTAATTTAAAATGTGTAATTAGCTATTTAATAAAGAGAACTAAATCAAATTAACATGCTTTAGATAGTGGCTTAGGGTAGGGATGAAAGAGAGCAATTCTCTTTCTTCTCTTTATAACACTTAGTTTCTATGTGTAGGCCACACAAAACCAAATAAAACACAAATTAAAACTTTCCTATCAATTAAAGAAGTTGAAGTGAAACCACCCTTTAAATTGAATCCTTTCACACTTAGAAATTCCTAACCTTAATGCCTAGTTAGGACATACCACACAAGCCTTAATACACATACATTAGATTAAGTCACCACTTCTAGCTTTATGTTAGCACGGTGCATGGTGTGATGTATATTATATTTTGTGATATATTATTTTAGACTTGATGTTAGGGTGTATGTTTAAAAGACTGGATGGTAGGCCGTGACTTGCTTAATCATGTTTTCTATAGCGGATTATTTTTAAGGGGCCCTCTTAAAAGTAAATATTACTGCTCTCTTTTGCAGGTTGCTTAAGCCCCTAAGCATAATCCAAGTTAGGATAGGTGGGTTTGGTTACCCATGTGCACGGTGCTAAGTTCAAATTATAATTATAACTACTTGGGTTCTATGTATGTTTAGCTAACCTCTATTTTACAAGTGTAGTTAGTTTTACTTTTCCTATTTTAAATGTAATTATGTATCAGGAATTAAGATTAGTGTTATGGGGGGATAAGGATGAGCATTAGCTAGAAGGCTTTATCCTAGGAGGCCATGTGATTCCTTTGAAGTGGAGCAAACCATATCAAAGAAGAAGGATGATACATGAAAACATGAAGACTTGAAGACCCCCAATAGCATTTTTTATTTATAAATTGGAAATTATTCTTCCATGTACCAGGTTGTATAAAGGTAGAGCTAGGCTACCCATTTTCTTTTTAGGTTGTACGATGACACTCGACCGCACCAACCTTTTATTCTTCTATGCTAGTTATAAAATTATTTGATGTTATGTTTAACTTGTTCATTATAAATGGCATGCCTTTTCTTAGTTTCTTACTTGATTGATGTTTTGTTGTATGGCCTAGATCCTATTAGGCTCTTAGGAAAAAATAAATCTTTTATCCAACTAGAACTCATAATTAAATTTCTAAATAAGTCATACCCTCACATAAATTCTAGGTATTAAATCAAGATAATTAAAAGATTTAGTAGCCCCTTAGTTGTATGGTTGTATGTCTAATATCATGCATGCATCTTCTACAACTCTTGCAAAATTGAGGGCCTCCATTCTTGCACGAATGGGAACTGCTTGACCTATGAGAGCAACTCTTACTAACAGAGCTTCACCCTCTTCTCTTCTGATTTGGCCAACAATCCATTTCATCATGCATTATAGAAATATGAAAATCCCAAAGCCTTTGTCAAAACGAAGTGTCAAATATAAATAAAATTAAAAATGATTTGCATTACACTAAGTCATTACTCATACCACTCATGCTCTAGTCTCTTTTAGGAATGGGTTTAAGGACTTTAGTCTCTCTCTAAATAATAAAAACTTAACTATCTTGCAAAATCATCTGACTTGCATACATGGTTTTAAAGCTTAGGAGGAGTTAGCTGGCTACCACTCCAAGCAGTTGTAAGCCTAGCAGTTGGACATTTTATACTCTCTTGTGGAGGTAAACCATTATGTTCACCTTTTGATTTGATTTAGGCCATGCTTTAGCTCTTTCTAAAGCTCCCTAGATTTAGGACCCAATGTAGCTATTTCCTTCGGGCTACTAGCTCAAATCCTCACTTCTTAAGCATTTCCACAATCTTGTTTTATTTGGATTATAAATCTTGGCTTTCTATTGAAATGTTAACTTCAATAAAATAAATTTCTTCAATTTCAAACATATAAAGCCCAACCATAGGATAGATTGGAATTCTCAGTAGGCTTCTTAGTGTCATGAGAATTTCCTACTTATTCCCTTTGGCTTCTAAAATAAATCTTCTCCTTGAACAATCCTATTTGATTTTCCAAACATAACCAATTTTTTGTTAGTCTAGCATTGAAATATTTGGAGACTTTAATATCTACTTTAATCGAGAGTATTCTTAAGGGATTTCATCTCTTAAGATGTAATTAACTATGGAGGCTTGCCTCTATAGGGAACTTAATGAACCTGGCTTAAAATAAACCCTGCTTTTCTTTTTTATGTAAAGTAGGAGAAAAATCTCTGGTGCATTCGAAGACCCATCATACCTTAGGAGTCCTTACTAGGTGATTAGGTCCATTATAGGGTGATGATTTCTATCTTCTGAAATAGTGCATCATTCCTTAATGTTGTACAAAATCACTTCAATAAGTACTCCCTAAGATCTATGTGGTATCCCACATCTTAAAAATAAACACCACAAACCCTAAACTTTAAAAAAACTAAACCTAAAATAGAAATAAAATAAGCCAAAACCTAAACTAAAATAAATAAAACTTACACCTAAACCTAAACTAAACTAAACTTAAACCTAAACCATAACTAAATAAAATAAAATGAACTAAAAATAAGCCTAAACTTAAAATAAAAAATAAAACCTAAAAGTAAACCTAAAATAAAAACATAAAACCTAAATCTAAAAAAATAAAATAAAAACTTAAACCTAAACCTAAAAATAAAAAAAATAAAACCTAAACCTAAAAAAATAAAATAAAAATAAAACTAAACTAAAAAAATAAACTTAAACCTAAACCTAAACTAAAAAATATTATAAAATAAAATACGTAAACTAAAATAAATAAACTAAACTAAATAAAAAGAAAAATAAACCCAAATAAAAATAAAAAAAATAAAATAAACTAAAATAAAAAAACTAAATAAACCAAAACCTACGGGTTAACTTAATTTATAAAAAAACAATTATAAAAAAAAACTCTAACCCTAAACCATAAACTCAAACCCTAAATAGTAAACCCTAAACTTAGAACCCCAAACCCTAAACCCTAAACCATAAACCGTAAAACCTTAACCCCTAAACCTTAAACCCTAAACCCTAAAAGCCTAAACCATAAACACTAAACCCTAAAAATTACAAACCTAAACCCTAAACCCCAAACCCTAAACCTTAAACAAACCCTAATTCCTAAACCCTAAACCCTAATCCCTAAACCCTTAAAACCTAAAAACCTAAAAACCTAAAGAGCTAAACCTAAACTAAATAAAACCTAAAAATAAAATAAATAAAAACACTTAAAATATAATAAAATAAAATAAAAACTTAAACCTAAACCTAAAAATAAAATAAAATAAAAATTAAAAATTGAAGAAAAATAAAATAAATAAAAACCTAAACTAAACTAAAAAAATAAAATAAACCTTAAAATCTAAATCCAAAATAAAATAAAAAGTAAACATAAAATAAAAATAAAATAAACATCAAAAAAATCAAAATAAAAACTAAATATAAACTTAAACCAAGAAAATAAACCTAAAATAACCTAAGAATAAATAAAAAATAAAACCTAATCCTTAAACTAAAAAAAAACCTAAACCTAAAATAAAAATAAAATAAACCTAAACCTAAACTAAAATAAACTAAACTAAAATAAATAAAATCTAAACCTAGACATAAAATGAAGTAAACCTAAACTAAATAAAATAAATAAACAAAAAATAAACCTAAATCTAAACTAAAAATAAAACCTACAAATAAACCTAAAATAAAACCTAAATAAAATAAAATAAAAACCTAAACCTAAACCTAAAAATAAAAAATAAAACTTAAACCTAAAAAATAAAATAAAAATCAATCTAAACAAAAAAATAAACCTAAAGATAAATATTAAACTTTAAAAAACATAAAATAATATAATTAAACATAAATAAATAAATAAAACTAAATAAAAAATGAACTAAAAATATTAAATATAGTAAAATAAAATAAATAAAAAAATAAATTAAATAAAACTAAACTTACTAGTTTACTTAATTTAAAAAAACTAAAAAATAAAATAAAATAGAACCATAAAACTAACCTTAAAACTTAAACCTTAAACTTTTAACCCAAATCCCTAAAAACCCTAAACCCTAAATCCTTATCCCTAAACCCTAAGCCCTAAACCCTGAACCCTAAACCCTAATCTCTAAAACTAGCCCTAAACCCTAAACCCTAAACCTTAAACCTAGAACCCTAAACTCTAAAACCTAAACCTTAAACCAAGAACCCTAAACCCTAAACCATAAACCCTAAACCTTAAACCCTAAAACTTTGAACCCTAAACCCTAAACCCAAAAAATATAACCTAAAAATAGATAAAAAAAATAAAACCTAAACCATAAACTAAAAAAAACTAAAATAAAAATAAAATAAACAAAATAAAATTAACCTAAACCTACACAAAAATAAACTAAATTAAAATAACCGTAAACCTAAAACCCTAAACTAACCCTAAACCCTAAACCCTAAACCCAAAACCCTGAAAACCTAAAAACCTAAACCTAAACTAAATAAAACCTAAATATAAAATAAATAAATAAACCTAAACTAAATAAAATAAAAAATAAGATAAAATAAAAACCTAAACCTAAACCTAAAAAAAAACTATACTAAAATAAAATAAATAAAATCCAAAACTAAACTAAAAAAATAAAAATAACTTAAAAATAAAAAACTTAAATAAAATAAAAAACTAAATAAAAATGTAAACTAAAAAATAGACCTAAAAAAGCTAATAATAAAAAACCTAAAATAAAACCTAAGCCCTAAACTAAAAAAAAAACTTAAACCTAAAATAAAAATAAAATAAACATAAACTTAAACTAAAATAAACTAAACTAAAATAAATAAAACATAAACGTAAACCTAAAATAAATTAAACCTAAACCTAAACATATACTAAATAAAATAAAATAAAATAAACTAAAAATAAACCTAAACTTAAACTAAAAATAAAACTTAAAAATAAACCCAAACAAAAAACCTAGACGTAAACCTAAAAAAAGTAAAATAAAAACCTAAACTTAAACTTAAAAAATAAAAATAAAAACTAAATCAAAAAAATTAAATAAAAAAAAACCTAAAATAAAAAATAACCCTAAACCTAAAAAAATAATCTAAAATAAAAACCTAAACTAAAATAAATAAACCTAAAATAACTATACCAAACTAATTAAAAAATAAACCTAAATAAAAATAAAAACTAAAATAAATTAAAGTAAATAAAGAATAAACTAAATAAATATAAACGTATCTGTTTACTCAATCTAAGAAAATAAAAATAAATTTTTAAAATAAAACCCTAAGCGTAAACACTAAACCCTAAATCCTAAACCCTAAACCCAAAACCCTAATCCCTAAACCATAAACCCCAAACTCTAAACCCTAAACCTAACCCTAAACCCTAAACACTAAACCCTAAACCACTAAACCCTAAACCCTAAACCAAGAACCCTAAACCCTAAATCTCTAAACCCTAAACCCTAAAACCCTAAACCCTAAACCCTAAAAATAAAACCTAAAATTAAATAAAAAAACCCTAACCCTAAACTCCAAACCTTAAAAAACCTAAACCCTAAATCCTAAACCCTAAACCCTAAAACTAACCTTAAACCCTAAACCCTAAATGTTAAAAATAAATCCTAAAAATAAATAAAAAGTAACACCTAAAACCTAAACTAAAAAAAACCTAAACCTAAAATAAAAATAAAATAAAAAAAAATCAACCTAAACCTAAATTAAAATAAACTAATCTAAAATAACCCTAAACTAAACCTAAACCCTAAACCCTACATGTTGAAAACCTAAAAACCTAAACCTAAACTAAATAAATAGATAAACCTAAACCTAAATAAAATAAAATAAAAAGATAAAATAAAAACCTAAACAGAGACCTAAACTTAAACCTAAACCTAAACCTAAACCTAAACCTAAACATAAACCTAAACCTAAACCTAATAAAATAAAATAAAATAAAAAATTAAAACTAAACTAAAATAAAATAAATAAAAACCTAAACAAAAAAATAAAATAAACCTAAAAATAAAAAACCTAAATAAAATAAAAACTAAACTATAATAAAAATTAAATAAAGCTAAAATAAAATCAAATTAAAACTAAATAAAAACTTAAACCTAAAAAATATAGTTAGAAGTAAATAAAAATTTAAACCTGAACCTAAACTAAAAATATAAAACCTAAAATAAATTTAAAATAATAACCTAAAACCTAAACATAAAAAGATGAAATAAAAACTTAAACCTAAACCTAAAAATAAAAAAATAAAATCTAAACCTAAAAAATAAAATAAAAATAAAAATAATCAAAAATTTACATAAACCAAAACCTAAATCTAAATAATAAACAAAATTAAAAAACCTAAACAAAAATAAATAAACCAAACTAAATAATATTAAAAATAATCCTAAATAAAATTTAAGATTTGAATAAAGTAAATTAAATAAAAAATAAACTAAATAAACTTGGTAAACCTAAACCTACTCATTTGCTTAATTTAAAAAATTAAAAAAGAAAGCCTTAACCCTAAACCCTAAACCCTAAAACCCTAAACCATAAATCCTAAACCCCAAACCCTAAACCTTAAACCCTAATACTAATCCTAAAAACAAAAACCCTAAAACCTAAACCCTAAATCATAAAACCCTAAACCCTTAACCCAAAATCCTAAAACCTACAACCCTAAACCCTAAACCCCAAATCCTGAACCTTAAATTAACCATAAACCCTGAACCTTAATCCCTAAACCCTAATAACATAAAAATGAATACCTAAACTAAATAAAACATACAAATACAATAAATAACAAAACCTACACCTAAATAAAATAATAGAATAAAATAAAATAAAAACCTAAATAAAACCTAAACCTAAACCTAAAGCTAGAAATAAAGTAAAATAAATAATTAAAACTAAACTAAACTAAAATAAATAAAAACTTAAGATAAACTAAAATATTAAAATAAACAAAAATATAAAAAACCTAAATAAAATAAAAATCAAACTTAAAATTAAAATAAATTAAACCTAAAATAAAATAAAATAAAAGTTGAATAAAATCCTAAACCTAAAATATAAACTTAAAAATAAAACCTAAAAAAATTAAAAAATAAAACCTAAACCCTAAACTAAAAAAAACCTAAACATAAAATAAGAATAAAATATACTAAATAAAATAAACCTAAAAATAATAAACATAAAAATAAAATGAAAACCTAAACTAATATAAATAAACCTAAAATAAATAAACTAAACTAAATAAAAATAGAAATTAAACTAAATAAAATTAAAAAATAAAATAAACTAAAATAAATAAAAAATAAACTAAATAGACTAAGTAAACCTAAACCTGTCGGTGTACTTAATTTAAAAGAATAGAAAAAGAAACACCTAACCCTAAACCCCAACCCTAAACCCTAAACCTTAAACCCTAAAAATATTAAACCCTAAATCCTAAACACTAAACCCTAAATCATAAAACAAAACCACTAACTCCCAAAAACCTCTAAACCCAAAACTAGACCCAGCCCCAACTCTCTCATTCTTTGGAGATTTTTGAATCCCTTTTGGTGGTACATCCCTAACCAGGGATTTTTGATGATTTTTTCTTCAATTTCATCTGATTTTAAAGGCTTGCCCAACATTTGGTCACTTGGGAGATGTTTCGACATTGATCTTGGTCACAGTGAGTTCTATTCCTTGGCCTCAACCTTAAAATATGGATGTTTCACCTAAGGCATCTGACCTTTTTGGGGATGGTGGCCCTAATGCTGCATCTTCTACTAATTCCTTCAAAGAAGCACTCTCTGGTAAGACTTCTCCCTCTGCTAAATCGATTAATCTCATTTGATAACTTTTAAGGGATTTCTAGCTATTATGTGCTTTGATGTGGATGTTGAAAAGTAGGCAAAACCCTTTAAATTTTCTCTTGTCAATAAATTTTCTTTGCATTCCCCAAATTTGGACTAGATCCGCTCATTTTTGCATAATCTCAAGCTTACGGGCGCTTTCTTAATCTTTCTAAGTGACCCTCGGCATATCCTGATTCAACTTATAAATGATTTGGATTATTCACATGTTTTTTTCATGCTGATCTTATTTCATCTTTAATTGCCAAATGTGGTTGCTAAAGAGGTCCCCCTTTTTGACATTAAGGAGGAATCTCCTATTTTCCTTGTGTTGTTATCTCTTCCTAATATGTGCATTAATTTTGTTACCCACCATGTGCTTTTTCCTGTTGGGGGTTTATTCGGTTGGCCTTTACAAATCGACCAAGCGATCGATGAGCAATCTCATCCTTCTATGGCTCAGATCCGCGTGGAATTAGATATAACTAAAAAAATACCCTAAAGAGGTCTGTATTGGATCTGAAAAAATATCGGTATTCACAAAAGGTTGAATTGGAGAACCTTCAGGGTTTTTGTTCCCACTATAAAATTCATGGTCATGACAATTCAGAATGTTTTATTCTTCATCCCCACTTAAGAAAAAATCATCTTAAAGAGAGTGTTGCCCCTATCCATAAGCCGATTCCTACTTATGTTTAGAAATTAGCCTCAGATCCTAAGGATGGTGTGAAGGCTATTATTAGGGTTGACTCTTTGGATATCGAGGTTCTTGTTGAAAATATTTTGGCACCTCCTGTTGGAATGGATTCAACTGAATTTTGAAATGGGAAGGATGAGGTACCCCTAAACTCTTATTTGAATTTGAATGTTTCTATTGCGAAGAAAAATAATTTTTCAAAGCTTTTGGAAGGTGATTCTATTCCGGCATCTTTGTTGACTTTTATTGATAAAAATGAAGCTTTTAATGAGGATTTAAATAATGTCAAGCATGTTGAAAAAAATTTTGATCTAGATTTAACTACTTGTGTTTTGAATGGTTATAAATCATCGTTGTCTCTCATTTCTAATCTATATATTCATGATAAGCCTACTTTTCAACTTGATATGGATTTGGAAGTGGGTGAACTCCTCTCTAAACATTTGGAGACTTCTCCTTAATCTATGACTAATGTAAATAAATCCTTCTCGGATGATGATTCTATGGGAAAATAAAATGGTTTCCAAACTTATCATGATAAAAAAAGAAAAAATGTTAAAAATTTCCATCCCAATTTGTCAAAAATACTAGATCTACTGTGACCTACCTCTCCTCTCTTAACTAACCTTTTTTGTATCCTTTTTTATTTTCTAATGTTTAATTTTCTTGTTTGGAATGTTCGAGGGATCGGTACCCTCTCTATTCATAACCGTATTAGAAATCTTTGTGGAATTCATAATATTTCTTTAATTATTATTCTGAAGCCTCTTATTCATGCTAATATAATTAATCATGTTGTTAGAATGATCAATTTCAATAAATTCTTCTCTAATATTAGTAAAAAGATTTGGTGTTTTTGGAATAATTTTTTTGTGGTTTCTATTCTTGATGATTTTCAACAAGTTTTCATTTCTCAAATCTTTTATGGTGACTATTGTGTTTTGGGCTCTTTCTTTTATGCATGTTGTAATAGATTTGGTAGAAATCTTTTTTGGGATAATTTGAGGAATTTTGCAACCTTTGTCAATAAACCTTGGTTTATTGGTGGGGATTTCAATACTATTTTATTCTCTTCTGAACAAAGTTGTGGTTGCTCTCCTAATATTCATTTCATGGAAGAATTTTCCAATATGATCCTTGATTATAATTTGATTGATACTAGTTCTAAGGGTTCTAATTATACTTGGCAGAACTATAGACTTTGGCAAAGGCTGGACCAGATTCTTTTAAATACTCATTGGATTACTCAATCGCCTATTACTTCTATCATTCATTTAAGCAGAACTTTGTTTGATCATGCTTCTCTTCTATTTTCTATTAAAGATAATTTTAATATATTAAAAAACTTCTCTCCTTTTAGATTTCAGAACATGTGGATTCAGCATATTAATTTTTTTTAATGTTGTGGCTAACAATTGGAAAGCACCTTTACATCTTGATAATTCGATTATGGGGATGCATAGATTATGGTTTAAGCTTAAAATAGTTAAACAAAATCTAGGTTGGTGGAACAAGCATTATTTTAAAAATATTTTTCTAATATCAAAGATATGGAAAAAGTGGTTTGTGATCTTGAAGTCTCTATTATGTCTAATCCTTCTAAGATTAAGGACTTAACTAAGGTGAAAGATAAACTTGTTAATTTTCAAAATACGGAAGAGACTTATTGGCACCAAAAATCTGCTAGTAAATATATTGTGGATGGTGACAAGAATACTATGTATTTCCAAGCTTTAGTTAATAAAAAGAGAGCTTAAAATAATATTCAAAAAATTAAAGATGATAGTGGAGAATTGATTATGGAGAATAATGATATTAATGATTCTATTATTAATAACTTTAAAAATATGCAAAATATGAGTTGCTCTTATGAAGCTATTTCTAAATTGCACTTGAATCTTTCTAATATTACTAATGATGATAGTGATTTGCTTACTATTGTGCCGAATGAAGATGAAATTTTTAAAGCTCGGAATAGCATGAACATAGATTCTGTTGCTGGTCTGGAGGGTTTCACTTCTTAATTTATTCAAAAATATTGGTTTATTATTAGAAATGATTTGATTGAGGCTGTGATTGACTTTTTTAATTGTAATCCTTTTCCTAGATATTTTTCTAGCACTTCTATCATTCTCATACATAAGAAAGAAAACCCACTATTGACCGATTTTAGACCTATTAGTCTTTGCACCTTCTTCAATAAGATGATTTCCAAAATTCTTGCCAATAAGCTTAGTCATTTACTTCATAGGATTATCTATCTCAACCAAACTCATTTTGTTAGAGGTAGATCTATTTATGATAATATTTTACTTGCCCAGGAATTAATTCATGACTTGAATGCTAAGACTAGAGGTGGCAACATTCTTTTCAAATTATACATAACCAAAGCCTTTGATAATATCTCTTGAGATTTCCTTTTCCATATTCTGAATTCTTTTTGATTTTTTGATACATTTATTTTTCTTAATAAAAATTATATTAATAATGCCTGGTTTTCTATTTTGCTTAATGGTGAAGCCTTGGGCTTCTTTCCCTATTCCCATGGCTTAAGACAAGGGGGTCCTTTATCTCTTGCTTTATTTATTATTGTTGTTGAGTACTTATCTAGGAGCATCAATGATTTATTCTTGAACAATCCTAATATGTACTACAAATCTATTAGTGGTCCTCTTATTTCCCATTTAAGCTTTACAAATGATTTCATTATTTTTTGCAATGCTTCTATCCATCATATCAAGAATCTCAAGAGTTTTTTTTAAATAAATTTAGTATAGAAAGTTGCCTTTCTATCAATGATAACAAAAGCTATTTTATTACTTCTTGAAGTATCTCCAATAATAAAATCAATCAAATCTTGCATATCACTAATTTTAAACATCAACACTTACCTCTTAAGTACTTGGGTGCTCCTCTATTTAAAGGCTCTGAAATGATCCAATCTTTTTGATGAGTTAATTCAAAAAATTTTAAATAAAATTTCTATTTGGGAATTCCATTTACTTGTCTTTGGTGGCAGGCTCACTATTCTTAAAAGCACTCTCAATTCAATGCCTCTTTATTTGATCCAAACTATTATCCCTACTAATTATACTCTTATCATAATTGATCGTTTGCTTAATAAATTTTTTTAGGGATCCAATAATTCTACCAAAAGAATGCATTGGACATCTTGGCCTAAATGTTGTCATCCTTTGGGTGAAGGTGGTCTTGGTTGCAAACTTATTCATGAAGCTATTACTACCTTCTCTCATAAGCTCTGGTGGAATTTTAGAAAGAATGATAGCCTTTGGCCTAATTTTATGATGAAAAAACATTGACAAGGTAAACCCCTTCTTATCTATGCTTATAAAGTTGGTGACTCTTCAGTTTGGAAAAGGCTTTGCTCCATTAAATGGGTTGCTAAAACCTTAATATCTTGGTGTATTCATTCGGGTTCTTCTTTCTTTCTTTAGCAAGACAATTGATTGGCAAGGCTTTATTGACTCCCTTTATCGCACACTCTACTATCATGAAAGTTAACTCTTTTTGGCTTAATAACAATTGAATTGAAGAGAAACTTGAGAATTTTATCCCTATTTCTCTTTTTGATAACTTTAAAAATATCCCTATTTCCTCTAACAAACCTCATCAAATTCTTTTTTAGCTTTCTTACAATGGTGATTTTGTTCTTAAAGAGGTTTAGAATTTTATTAGAGATTAATAGAAACCCTCTAATATTTTCATTAAACTTTGGAACAATATCATTCCCAATCCTTATTTGATTTTTGCTTGGAGGATTTTGAATAACTTTATTCCTGTGGACTCTTTGCTCTGGAATAAAGGGTTTTATTTACCTTCAAAGTTCTATTATTGCTTTCATATTGAAAATGTAAATCATGTTTTTATCAATGGTGTTATTGCTTCTAAATTATGGTTTTGGTATGATGATTTATTTAATACCAACTATTTTCATGGATCTCTTTCTTTATATCAACTTCTTGAAGTCTGTTTCAAAAAAACTGTGAAAGGTCATATCAAAGTTTTAATTATTATTACCCTTATCTGGTTCAACTGGATGGATAGAAATGATGCTAAATATCATGGTATTCTTATAAACTATAAAATAATCCTGGCTAGAACTTAAAAAAAATTTCATGCACTTTAATGCCAATCTTATTAGTAACATTCATTTTAGAGGTTATAAATTTGTGGCTAAAAAATTAGGTATCATTCTGCCTGATTTTGACTCTTATAAAGGTACTAGGATTATCCATTGGATTAAACATAAAGATTATTTGATTAAAGTAAATGCTAATGGTTATGTTGCTTTGAATAAGTATGGTTGTGGTGGTATTCTTAGGGACTCTAAAGGTACTGTCATTTGTGTTTTTTCCTATCCTCTTAAAGCCTATTATGTTATCTTTGCTGAGCTTATGGCTGTCAATAAAGCTACTGAATTTTATTTGAATAAAGGTTTCTTCAACATGTGGATTGAAGTTGATGCACTTTTGCTTCTTTACATGCTTAATTCCAATAGAAATGGGAAAGCTAATTTATTCTATCTTCTTAAACATACTAAAAATCTTCTTTCTCAAGTTTATTTTAGAATTTCTCATAACCTTCATGAAGGTAATGCTTGTGCTAATTTCTTGGCTAATTTAGGTCCCAACATAACTAGGTTCACTTTATTTGACAACCAAACTTTGCCAAAACTATTAAGAGGTTTGGTTAATCTGGATAGTACAGATTGCCATATCTCAGATTATAAATTTCCTGGCTTGGTTTTTTCTGTTAGTTTTTTATGATTCTTTTCTTTTAGTTTCCCTTTGTTAAACCCTCTTTGGGTTATGGTTATTTCCTTTTTTTCACTCTTTGTCTTAAGCTAGGTTCTTCTTTTGATTTCTTACTTTTGGGTTAGCCTGGTGGTTGCTACCTGGGGGTTCCTGTCCTTTCAGCTTGGGTTAGTTTGGTTTTTTTTAGCCAGGTGGCTAATGTCTGCCTGGTTGGGTGTTTATCATAATTATTTCTTAGTTATTTTTGGTAACCCCCTACTAGTTTGTGGTTATGCCTTCTATCAATTTTTCTTTTTAAATGGGGTTTGCCTCATTTCTGGGCTGGTTGCTTCCTTACCTAAGCTGGATCTGTTGTTGTGGTGGTTGATTGGGTGGCTTTGTTGGTTGGTGGTTGGCTAAGTGATGGTTGGGTTGATTGGTTATCGGATGTGTTGGCTATTTTTTCTTTCTCTGCTGGTCGATCCGGGGTTTGTTGGTGGTTTATGTCTGGCTTGGTTTTAGCATGGTGGAGGTTATTTGTTGGCTGTTATTTTCTCTATTTTGTTGACTGGGCTTGGTGGTTGGTTTTGTTGGTTTTAGTTTGGTTCTTTTGGTTGTGGTTTTAGCCTCCTCCTATATCGGCCTTCCTCTCTTGGCTGCACCTACTTTTAGGTTGGTTGTTCTTTTGGGTTGGCTAGTTGATAGTGGTGGCTATTATCTTCCTCTTGGTCGGTGACTTGGTGTTTATTTTGGTTGTGGTAGTGATGCTTACCCTTTTTTGTAATTCTCCTCCCTTTTGGTGTTGGCTTTGGAGGTGTCCATGTAGTATTGCTACTATTCTTGATCAATGGCATGTAGTTTGTCTTACTGGGCTTAATTACTTTTTATTTTTGGCTGGTTGTTCTCTTTACCTGGATCAAATTTTCTGCTACATTGGTTGGGTTTGGTGGATACTACTGTTTGCTTTTACCCTTTTCCTAGATTTTTTGGGTTGTTTTGGATTGATGGATGTTGTTGGTCTTTACAATGATTTGGATCTTCTACTACTGTGGTGGTTGGCTAGGAGGCTATGTTGGCTGGCTGGGTTGGTTGGATGTATTGGATGGCTAGGTTGGTTAAATGGGTGGTTGTGCTTGCAGGTTTTTCCCGCTATATTGGTGACTAATCTGGGAGTCTTCTGGTGTTATTTCTATGGTAAGTTTTTGGCTTCCGCTATATGTTTTTTTCTCTTGGCTAAAGCTACCTTATTATTATTTTGGTGGTAGCTTTGCTAACCATCTTATTTTCTATTAGGCTATGTTTTTACTGGCTCTTTTTTTTTTTTTTTGCTTAGTTGGTGGAGGCTATGAGCACTTGTGTTTTTCCTTTTTTTCATCTTGGTTATTTCTGGTTTAGGTTGTTACCCCTATCATGATGCTTGCTCCTTTTGATGTTGTTATTCCTTTTTTGTGTTAGCTTTGGTGGTGTTCCTACTGTATTGTTGTTGTCCCTGATGGTTGGTTGATTATCTGCCTTATTGAGCTTGGTTCTTTTGGTGGCTTTGTGGTAAGCTATTTTGTTTGTTGTTTAGAGAATTTTACAGCCTTGTTGTATGATGGACTTTGGATGATGGGTTACATGAGGTATGTTGGCTATGATGGCCTTGATGTTTCTTTCTCTATCTTCCTTTGGTTGGTAGCACTATATGTAATTGTAACCCTTCTTCTGAAGTTTGGATGCTTACATATAGTGTTGCTCCTTGAGATGATTGTAACTGAGCTTGAGCCTTTTCTTTACTTTGCTCCTTTTCTTTGCTCTTACTCTTTATGCTTGCTTGATTGTACTCATTCTTTCATTAGCATGTTGCAGAATTCTTTTATAGGTTGGGAGAGTCTTGTAGGTGGATCTTGCTGGTATCAGAAGGACCAAATGAAGGTTGCTATTGCTTACACCAATCTTTTGCTATTGTCGATTTGGTTTATCTTTTGCTTTCTTTCTTATATTATTGTAATAGTTAGGGGGTTTATCTCTTTAGGATTTATTGTAGCTCCTTGAGCATTAGTTTAAAGATTTATCCCGTTTAAGGACTTTGTACTTTTTCTTTGTAGTAATAAAATTTCCTTAATTTACCTTAAAAAATACTAAAATTAACATTAAACCTTAAACCCTAAACCCTAAACCCTAAAACACTAAACCATAAACCATAAAACCCTAAACCCTAAATCCTAAACCCTAAATCCTAAAAGCCTCAACCCTAAACCCTAAACCTCAAACCCTAAACCTTAAACCCTAAACCCTAAACCTTAAACCCTAAACCCTAAACCCTAATCCCTAAACACTAAAAACCATAAAACTTAAACCTAAACTAAATAAAATCTAAAAAAACCTAAACCTAAATAAAATAAAATAAAATAAAAACCTAAACTAAAACTTAAACCTAAAGTAAACTAAACCTAAACTAAATAAAATAAAATAAACTAAAAATATACCTAAACCTAAACTAAATATAAAACCTAAAAATAAACCTAAAATAAAAACTTAAAACTTAAACCTAAAAAAACTAATAAAATAAATCTAAACTTAAACCTAAAAATAAAAAATAAAACATAAACCTAAAAAATATGATAAAAATAAAACTAAACTAAAAAATAAATCTAAACCAAAACCAAAAACTAAACCTAAAAAATAATCTAAAATTGAAAAGCTAAACTAAAATAAATTAGCCTAAAATAAAAACCTAAAGTAAGACCTAAACCTAAACCTTAACCCAGAAATAAAATAAAATATAAAATAAAAACTAAGCAAATATAAATAAATAAAAACCTAAACTAAACTAAATAAAATAAAATAAACTTAAAAATAAAAAACCTAAATAAAATAAAAACTAAACGTAAAATAAAAAAAATAAACCTAAAATAAAACAAAATAAAAAGCACATGAAAACCTATACCTAAAAAATAAACCTAGAATTAAATTCTAAAAATAAATAAAAAATAAAACCTAAACTGCCAACTAAAAAGACAACCTAAACATAAAATAAAAATAAAATAAAATGAACCTAAACCTAAACTAAAATAAACTACACTAAAATAACCGTAAACAATAAACCCGAAACCCGAAACCCTAAGCTAACACTAAACCCTAAACCAAAACCTTAAACCTTAAGCCCTAAACCCTAAACCCTAAAAGGCTAAAAATCAAAACCTAAACTAAACAAAATCTAAATATAAAATAAATAAATAAACCTAAATATAAATAAAATAAAAAATAAGATAAAATAAAAACCTAAACCTAAACATAAACCTAAACTTAAAAATTAAAATAAAATAAAAATAAAACTAAACAAAAATAAAATAAAGAAAAACCAAAACTAAACTAAAAATAAAATAAACCTAAGAAAAAAAACCTAAATAAAATAAACCTAAAACAAAATAAAATAAAAACTAAATAAAAACCTAAACCTATGAAATAAACATAGAAAAACCTAAAAATACATAGAAACTAAAACCTAAACCCAAAACATAAACTAAAATAAACTAAACTAAAATAAATAAAACCTAACCCTAAACCTAAAATAAACTCAACCTACACTAAACAAAATAAAATAAACTAAAAATTAACCTAAACCTAAATTGAAAAATTATACTAAAAAAAACCTAAAATAAAAACCTAAAACCTAAATCTAAAAAAAAAACCTAAACCAAAACTTAAAATTAAAAAATAAAACCTAAAACTAAAAAATAAACCTAAACCTAAAAAATAATCTAAAAGGAAAAACCTAAACTAAAATAAATTAATTAAACTAAATTAAAATAAAAATAAACCTAAATAAAAAATAACATAACCTAAAATAAATAAAAAATAAACCAAATTAAACTAAACCTATCGATTTACTTAATTTTTTAAAACAAATAGTTAAGAAAATTAAAAAAATTTCTAACCCTAATCTATAAACACTAAAAACCCTAAACCTTAAATCCTAAACATTCAACCCTAAACCCTAAACCCTAAACCCTAAAACCCTAATAATGAAATAAACCTAAACCTAAACTAAAATAAACTATACTATAATAACCCTAAACCCTAAAAAACTAAAAAGCTAAACCTAAACTAACAAAAAACTAAAAAATAAAATAAATAAATAAATCTAAGCATAAATAAAATAAAAAAATAAGATAAAATAAAAATATAAACCAAAACCTAAAAATATAATAAAATAAAAAAAACTAAATTAAAATAAAATAAAATAAATTAAAACTTAAACTAAACTAAAAAATAAAATAAACCTAATGGTAGATAATCTAAATAAAATAAAAACTAACTAAAAAACCTAAACCTAAAAATTAAACTTAAAAAATAAAACCTAAAAATAGATAATAAATAAAACCTAAACCCAAAATTAAAAAAACCTAAACTTAAAATAAAAATAAAATAAACAAACTAAAATAAATCTAAACCTAAACTTAAATGAACTATACGAAAATAACCCTAAACCCTAAACCCTAAACCCTAAAACCTAAACCTTAAACCCTAACTCCTAAACCGTAAAAACCTAAAAAATGTAAACCTAAGCTAAAAAAAACCTAGATATAAAATAAATAAATAAAATAAAACTTAAATGAAATAAAAAATAAGATAAAATAAAAACCTAAACTTAAACCTAAACCTAAACCTAAACCTAATAAAATAAAAAATAAAAAAAAGTTAACTAATACAAAATAAATATAAAACTTAAGCTAAACAAAAAAGTAAAATAAACTTAAAAATAAAAACCTAAATAAAATAAAAACAAAACCTAAAATATAAATAAAATAAAATAAAATAAATTAAAACTTAAACTAAATTATAATAAAATAAAATAAACCTAAAAATAAAAAACCAATATAAAATAAAAACTAAACCTAAAATAAAAATAAAATAAACTTAAAATAAGATAAAATAAAAACTAAATAAAAACCTAAACCTAAAAAATAAACCTTAAATTAAATAAAAAAGAATTCTAAAACCATGAACTAATAAAAAACCTAAACCTAAAATAAAAATAAAATAAGCATAACCTAAACTAAAATAAGCTAAACTAAAATAAATAAAACCTAAACCAAAACTTAAAATAAACTAAACCTAAACTAAATAAAATAAAATAAACTAAAAATAATCCTAAACCTAAACTAAAAAAAAAACTAAAAGTTAACCTAAAAACCTAACCCTAAACCCTAATCCCTTAACCCTTAAAACCTAAAAACCTCTACCTAAACTAAATGAAACCTAAAAATAAAACAAAAAATACCTAAACCTAATAAAATATAAAAATAAAAAAAATAAAAACCAAAAATAAAACTTAAACCTAAACTTAAACCTAAACCTAGAAATAAAATAAAATTCAAAATAAAAACTAAAGTAAATAAAATAAACAAAAACTAAACTAATCTAAAAAAATAAAATAAAGCTAAAATAAAAAACCTAAATAAAATAAAAACTAAATGTAAACTAAAAATAAAATAAACCTCAAATAAAATAAAATAAAAATAAAAATAAAAACATAAACCTAAAAAATAAACCTAAAAATAAAACCTAAAAAAAAATTCTAAAACCTAAACAAAAAAAAAACTAAACATAAAATAAAAATAAAATATAAAATAAAATAAACCTTAACCTAAACTAAAATAACCCCTAACCCTAAACCCTAAACCTTAAACCTTAAATACCTAAATCTAAAATAATTAAGTAAACCTAAACCTAAATAAAATAAAATAAAATAAGATAAAATAAAAACCTAAAGTAAAACATAAACTTAAACATAAACCTAAAGCTAAACCTAAAACATAAAATAAATTAAAAAATGAAAACTAAATTAAAATAAAATAAATAAAAACCTAAACAAAACTAAGAAAAGAAAATAAATCTAAGAATAAAAAATAAAACTAAAATAAAAACTAAACTTAAAAGAAAATAAAAACTAAATAAAAGCCTAATCCAAAGAAATAAACCTAAAAAAACCTAAAATAAATAAAAAATAAATCCTAAACTCTAAGTTAAAAAAAAGCTCAACCTATGCTAAAATAAATTAAACTAAAATAAATAAAACTTAAACCAAAATAAACTAAACCTAAACTAAGTAAAATAAAATAAACTAAAAATAAAGCTGAACCTAAACTAAAAAAATAAAACTTAAAAATAAAACTAAAATAAAAACCTAAAACCTAAACCTTAAAAAACAAAATAAAAACCTAAACCTAAAAATAAAAATAAAAAATAGAACCTACACTTAAAAAATAAATTAAAAATAAAACTAAACTAAAAAATAAACCTAAACCTAAACCTAAACCTAAGAAATAAAGTAAAATAGAAAACCTAAACAAAAATAAAAAAACATAAATAAATAAACTAAACTAAAATAAAATAAAAATAAAACTAAATAAAATTAAGAAAAATACATAAAAATAAATAAAAAACATTCTAAATAAACTAAATAAATCTAAACCTACCTGTTCACTTAATTTTAAAACAAAAAACCTAACCGTAAACCCTAAACCCTAAAACATCCTAAACCCTAAACCCTAGACACTAAAAAACCATAAATCATAAACCCTAAATCCTAAACCATAAACCCTAAACCCTAAACTCTAAACTCTAAAACTAACCCTATACCCTAAACCCTAAAACCCTAAAGATAAAATAGAAAAAATAAAATTAACATAAACCTAAACTAAAATAAACTAAACTAAAATAACCCTAAACCCTAAACCTTAAACCCTAAAAAAAGAACCAAAATAAAATAAACCTAAACCTAAACTAAAATAAACTAAACTAAAATAACCCTAAACCCTAAATAGCCCTAAACTAACCCTAAACCCTAAACCCTAAAACTTAAACTCTAAACCTAAAAACCTAAACCTAAACTGAATAAAATTTAAATTTAAAATAAATAAATAAGCCTAAACCTAAATAAAATAAAGAAAAAAGATAAAATGAAAACCTAAATTAAAACCTAAACCTAAACCTAAACCTAAACCTAAACCTAGAAAATCAAATAAATTAAAAATTAAAAATTAAACCAAAATTTTAAAAAAAAAATCTAAACTAATCTAGAAAATAAAATAAACCTAAAAATAAAAACTCTAAATAAAATAAAAACTATATTTAAAATAAAATTAAAATAAACCTAAATAAAATAAATTAAAACCTAAAAAAACTAACCATAAACCGTAAATCCTAAACAGTAAAAACCTTAATCCCTAAACCTAATGGTTTACTTAATTTAAAAAAATAAAAAAAAATTTAAAAAAAAACCCTAAACCCTAAACCCTAAACCCAAAAAACCCTAAACCCTAAGTCCTAAACCTTACAAACCCTAAACCCTAAATCCAAAGCCTAAACTCTAAACCCTAAACCCTTAAATGTACCAAAACCTTAAACCTTAAATCTAAAACCCTAAATCCTAAACTGTAAAGCCTAAAACCATAAACCCTAAACCCAAAACCCAAAAACCCTAAAAAATAAAACTTAAATCTTAACTAAAAAAACATAAAATAAAAATAAAATAAATTGAAACTTAAGCTAAAATAAACTAAACTAAAATAAATAAAACATAAACTTAAACTTAAAATAAATTAAACATAAACCTAAACATAAACAAAATAAAATAAAATAAATTAAAAATAAACCTAAACCTAAACAAAATAAATTAAACCTTAAAATAAAACTTAAATTAAAACCTAAAACCTAAACCTAAAAAAATAATAATAAAACCTAAACCTAAAAAATAAAATAAAAATAAAACTAAATTAAAAAAATAAACCTAAACTTAAAATAAAAATAAAATAGAAACCTAAACTAAAATATATAAACCTAAAATAAACTAAATAGAAATAAACCTAAATAAAAATAAAATAAATAAAAAATAAAAAAATAAACTAAATAAACCTAAACCTACTTGTTTACTTAATTTCAAAAAAATAATAACAAAAAAATGAAAAAAAACCTTACCCCATACATAAAACCCCAAACCCTAAACCCTAAACCATAAACCTTAAACTAACCCAAACCCTTATCCCTAAACCTTAAACCCTAAACCCTAAACTCTAAACCCTAATATGTAAACCCTAAAAACCTTAAAAACCTAAACCTAAACCTATAAATAAAATAAATAAATAAATGTAAACCCAAATATAATAAAAACCTAAACTAAAACCTAATTTTAAACCTAAACCTAGAAATATAACAAAATAAAAAAAAATTAAACTACAATAAAATTAATAAGAACCAAAACTAAATAAAAACTAAAATAAACTTAAAAATAAAAAGCCTAAATAAAATAAAAACTAAATATAAAATAAAAATAAAATAAACCTAAAATAAAATAAATTAAAAACTAAATAACCCTAAACCCTAAACTATAAAAACCTCAGAACCTAAGAAATAAGCCTAAAAATACCTAAACATAAAATAAACTAAACAAAATGTAATAAAACATAAACTTAAACATAAAATAAATTAAACCTAAACTAAATAAATAAAATAAACTAAAAATAAACCTAAACCTAAACTAAAAAAGAAAACCTAAAAATAAACCTAAAATAAAAACCTAAAACCTAAAACCAAAAAAAAAAATACCTAAAACCTAATCCAAAAATAAAATAAAATAAAAAGCTAAAGCTAAACTCTTAAATAAAAAAATAATACCTAAACATAAAAGAAAAAATAAAAATAAAACTAAACTAAAAAATAAACCTAAACCTAAACCTAAACCTAAAAAAACTAAAGTAAAAAACCTAAACTAAAATAAATAAACTAAATTAAAAAAACCTAAATAAAAATAAAAAGTAAAATAAAATAAAATAAATAAAAAATAAACTAAATAAATCTAAATCTACCAGTTTACTTAATTTCAAAATAAATAAAATAAAATAAAAATAACCTAACCCTGAACCCTAAACCTTAAACCTCAAAAATCCTAAACCCTAAACCCTAAATCCTAAATCATAAACCCTAAACCCTAAACCCTAAAACTAACATTAAACTCTAAAACCTAGACCCAAAACCTAAAACCCTATGTCCTAAACCCTAAACCATAAAACCTTAAACCCTAAAGCCTAAATTATAAAACCCTAAACCTTAAACCCTATACTCTAAACCATAAACTCTAAACCCTAAACCCTAAACCCTAAATCCTAAAAGCCTAAATCCTTATCCCTAAACCCTAAATCCTAAACCTTAAACCCTTAACCCTAAACCCTAAACTAACCCTAAACCATACACTATCTTTAAACAATAAACCATAAACCTACAAGCCTAAACCCAAAACCTAAAAAACATAAAAACCTAAATTTAAATTAAATATATAAACCTAAACCTAAATAAAATAAAATAAGATAAAATAAAAACCTATGCTTAAAACCTAAACCTAAATCTAAAAAATAAAATAAAATAAAAAATAAAAATTAAACAAAAATAAAATAAATAAAAACTAATCTAAAACAAAAAATAAATAAACTTAAAAAATAAAAAAAAATAAATAAAATAAGAATTAAACCTAAAATAAAAATAAAATAAACCAAAAATAAAATTTAATTAAAACTAAATAAAAACCTAAACATAAGAAATAAACTTAAAAATATCCTAAAAATAAATAAGAAACAAAACTTAAACCCTAAATTAAAAACAAAAAACTTAAACCTAAAATAAAAATAAAATAAGCCTAAACCTAAACTAAACTAAACCAAACCAAAATAAATAAAGCCAAAACTTAGACATAAAATAAACTAAACCTAAAAAAATAAAATAAAATAAACTAAAAATAAACCTAAACCTATACCTAAACTAAAAATTAAAACCTAAAAATAAACCTAAAATAAAAACCTAAAACCTAAACCTAAAAAAAATAAAATATAAACGTAAACCTAAACCTCAAAATAAAAAATGAAACCTACACCTAAAAGAAAACCCTAAACTATTAATTAAATTAACCCTAAGTAGAAACCTCAAAAATAAACTAAAATATAAAATATAAAACTAAATTAAAAGGTAAACTAAATTAATCAAATTAACCTAAACTTACTAGTTTAATTAATATAAAAAAATTTAAAATAAATTTAAAAAGAATTCTAAAATAAAACCCTAAACCCTAAATTTTAAACACTAAAAACCATAAATCCTAAACCCTAAATCCTAAACCTGAAACCCTAAACCCTGAATCGTAAACCCTAAAACCATAAATCCTAAACCCTAAACCCTAGACCCTAAACCCTAAAAGCCTAAACCCTAAACCCTAAACACTAAAACCTACAACTCTAAACCCTAAATCCTAAACCTCAAACCCTAAACTTTAAACCATAAAGCGAAAACTAACCCTAAACTGTAAAACCTAAACAAAAATAAATAAACCTAAAATAAATAAAAAAAAGATTAATAAAAATAAAAAATAAACCTAAATAAAAATAAAGAATAAAATAAACTAAAATAAATAAAAAATAAACTAATAAACTAAATAAACATAAACCTATAGGTTTACTTAATTTTTAAAAACTAATAAAAAAACTATAACCCTATATGCTAAACCTTAAACCTAAACCCTAAATGCCTAAACCCTCAACTCCAAACCCTAAACCATGAACTAACCCTAAACCCTAAATAATAAACCCTAAAAACATAAAAATGTAGACC
The DNA here is from genome assembly GCA_021442155.1 of Cymbidium sinense. NCBI lineage: Eukaryota > Viridiplantae > Streptophyta > Magnoliopsida > Asparagales > Orchidaceae > Cymbidium > Cymbidium sinense. The sequence continues at coordinate 64,215,518 of CM038229.1, read as the reverse complement.
TAAACTAAATATAACCTAAACATAAAATAAACAAATAAACCTAAACCAAAATAAAATAAAATAATAAAGTAAAATAAAAACCTAAACTAAAACCTAAACCAAAACATAAACATAAAAATAAAATAAAATAAATAAATAAAAACTAAACTAATATAATATAAATAAAAACTTAAACTAAGTTGAAAAATTAAGATAAACTAAAAAATAAAAACTTAAATAAAATAAAAATTGATAGTAAAATAAAAATAAACTAAACCTAAAAGAAAATATAATAAAAACTTAATAAAAACTTAAACCTAAAGAATAAATTAAAAAAAAACTAAAACTTAAAATAAAAATAAAATAAACCTAAACCTAAACTAAAATAACCTTAAACCCTAAACCCTAAACCCTAAACCTTAAACCCTAAACCCTAAACCCTAAAAACCTAAAAAATTAAACCTAAACTAAATAAAATTTAAATTTGAAATAAAGGAATAAGCCTAAACCTAAATAAAATAAAAAATTAGATAAATTAAAACCTCAACTAATACCTAAACCTAAACATAAACCTAAACCTAAATAAAAAATAAAAAAAATAAAAACTAAAATAAAATAAAATAAATAAAAACCTAAACTAAACAAAAAATTAAAGTAAACCTAAAATAAATAACCTAAATAAAATAAATACTAAACCTAAAATAAAAATAAAATAAACCTAAAATAAAATGAACTAAAAACTAAATAAAAATCTTAACCTAAGAAATAAACCTAAAAAAAATCTAAACATAAAACAAAAATAAAATAAACTTAAACCTAAACAAAAATAAACTAAACTAATTAAATAAAACTTAAGCCTAAACTAATATAAACTAACTTAATATAAATAAAATAAAATAAACTAAAAATAAACCTAAACTTAAACCAAAAAATAAACCCTAAAAGTAAACCTAAAATTAAAACCTAAAACCTAAACCTAACAAAGTAAAATAAAAACCTAAAAACTAAACAAAAATATTAATAATAAAAACAAAAAGCTAAACCTAAAATAAAAAATAAAACCTAAATCTAAAAAATAAAATAAAAATAAAACTAAATTAAAAAATAAACCTAAACAAAAACCTAAACCTAAAAAATAAACTAAAGTAAAAGCTTAAACTAAAATGAATAAACTAATCTCAAATAAATAAAATAAACTAAAATAAATGAAAAATAAACTAAATAAACAAAATAAACCTAAATCTTGTGAGTTACTTAATTTAAAAAATAAAAAAATAAAAAAACCCTAACCTTTAACCCTAAACTCTAACAACCCTAAACCATAAACCCTAAATCTAAACCCTACATCATAAAAACCCTTAACCTAAATCCTAAACCCTAAGCCCTAAACCTTAAACCCTAAATCCTGAACCCTAAACTTAGAACCCTAAACCCCAAACCCTAAACCATAAAACACTAAACCCTAAAGCCTAAAGCCTAAACCCTAAACCCTAAACCCTAAACTCTAAATCCTAAAAGAATAAATCCTAAACCCTAGGCCCTAAACCCTAAAAGCCTAAACCCTAAATCCTAAACTAACCCTAAACCCTAAACTCTAAAAACCTAAACCTAAACTAAATAAAACCTAAATATAAATTCAATATATAAACCTAAAACCTAAATAAAATAAAAAAATAAGATAAAATAAAAACCTAAACTGATAACCTAAACCTAAACCTAAAAAATAAGATAAAATAAAAATAAAAAATTAAACTAAAATAAAATAATTAAAAACATAATCTAAACTAACAAAATAAAATAAACCTAAAAATAAAAAAACATAAATAAAATAAAAACTAAACATAAAATAAAAATAAAATAAAATAAAATAAAAAATAAATAAAAACCTAAACCTAAGAAATAAACCTAAGAAAAAAACATAAACCCTAAACTAAAAAAAAAACCTAAACCTAAAATAAAAATAAAATAAACCTAAACCTAAACTAAAATAAATAAAATCTAAACCTAAACATAGGTTTTACTAAACCTAAACTAAATAAAATAAATTAAACTAAAATTTCCCCTAAACTGAAACTGAAAAATAAAACCTAAAATAAAAACCTAAAACCTAAACCTAAAAAAATAAAATAAAAACATAAACCTAAACCTCAAAATAAAAAATGAAACCTTAACCAAAAAAATAAAATTAAAATAAAACTAACCAAAAAATTAAATTTAAACCTAAATTGAAATATTAAAAATGAACTAAAATATAAAAGAATAAAAACTAAACTAATAGGTAAACTAACTAAACTAAATAAATCTAAACCTACCAATTTACTTAATTTAAAAAATTAAAAAATTACCATAACACTAAACCTTAAACCCTAAATCCTAAACCATAAAATCCTAAATCTTAAGTCCTAAACCATAAACCTAGAACCCTAAACCCTGAACCCCAAACCCTAAACCCTAAACCCTAAACACTAAACCCTAAACCCTAAACCCTAAACCCTAAACCCGAGATCCTAAACCTTAAAAGCCTAAACCCTAAACCCTAAAACCTAGAACTCCAAACCCTAAACTCTAAACTTTAAACCCTAAACTAACCCTAAACCTTAAACCCTAAACCCTAATCCCTAAACCCTAAAAAAAAACCTAAACCTAAAGCTAAACATAGAAATAAAAAAAAAACTAAACTAATATGAAATAAACAAAAACCTAAACTAAACTAAAAAAAATAAAATAAATTTAAATAAAAAAACTAGACGTCAAATACAAATTAAATAAACCTAAACAAAATAAAAGTAAAAAACTATAAAAACCTAAACCTAAAAAATAAACTTAAAAATAAATAAAAAATAAAACCTAAACCCTAAAGTTAAAAAAAACCTAAACCTAAAATAAAAATACAATAAACAAAATAAAATAAACCTAAACCTAAACTAAAATAACCCTAAACCTTAAACTCTAAACCCTAAACCTTAAGACCTGAACCCTAAATCCTAAAAATCTAAAAACCTACACTTAAACTAAATAAAACCTAAATATAAAATAATTAAATAAATAAACCTAAATAACATAAAAAATAAGATAAAATAAAAACCTAAACTAAAACCTAAACCTAAATCTACAATTAAAATAAAATAAAATAAATAAAAACTTAAACTAAACTGAAAAATAAAATAAACCTACAAATAAAAAACCTAATTTGAATAAACCTACAAATAAAAAATATAAATAAAATAAAATAAAAACAAAATAAATATCAAAACTTGAAAAATAAGACTAAAATAATCTAAAAATAAACAAGAAAATAAAACTTAAACCCTAAACTAAAAATAAAAAACCTAAACAAAAAATAAAAATAAAATAATCCTAAACTTAATCTGAAATAAACTAAACTAAAATAAATAAAACTTAAACCTAAAATTAAAATAAACTAAACATAAACCTAAACATAAACTAAATATAATAAAATAAACTAAAAATAAACCTAAACTTAAACTAAAAAAATTAAACCTAAAAATAAACCTAAAACCTAAATAATAAAATAAAATAAAATAAAAATCTAAACCTAAACCTAAAAATAAAAAATAAAACCTAAACTTAAAAAATAAAATAAAAATAAAAATAAAACTAAACTAAAAAATAAACCTAAACTTAAAAATAAAATAAAATAAGAAACCTAAACTAAAATAGATAAGCCTAAAATAAAAAATAAACTAAAAAAATTTAAAAGAAAACTTAATTAAAAATAATAAATCAAATCAACTAAAATAAATAAAAAATAATAAACTAAATAAACATAAACTTGCAAGTTTAGTTAATTTTTAAAAAATAACAAAAAAAACCCTAACCCTATACCCTAAACCTTAATCCCTAAACCCTAAATCTATAATCCTTAACCCTAAACCCTAAAATCCAAACCCTAAACACTAAACCCTAAACCCTGAACTAAACCTAAACCCTAAACCCTAAAAACCTAAAAATAAAATAAATAAATAAACCTAAACTTAAATAAAATAATAAATTTAAATAAAATAAAAACCTAAACCTAAACCTAAACCTAGAAATAAAATAAAATAAAAAATAAAAACTAAATTAGTATATAATAAATAAAAACCTAAAAGAAATTTAAAAAATAAAATAAATCTAAAAATTAAAAACCTAAATAAAATAAAAACTAAACATAAAATAAAAAAATAAACCTAAAATAAAATAAAATAAAAACTAAATAAGAACCTAAACCTAAAAGTAAATAAAAAAAGAAAACCTAAACCCTAAATTAAGAAAAAACCTAAACTTCAAATAAAAATAAAATAAACAAAATAAAATAAACTTAAACCTAAACTAAAATAACCCTAAACCTTAAACCATTATTCCTAAACCCTAAACCTTAAAAACTAAACCCTAAACTCTAAACCCTAAAAACCTAAAAATTATTAATCCTAAACTAAATAAAATCTAAATATAAAATAAATGAATAAACTTAAACCAAAATAAAGTAAAAAAAGATAAAATAAAAACCTAAACTAAAATCTAAACCTAAACCTAAACCTAAACCAAAAATATAAAATAAATTGAAACCTAAACTAAACTAAAAAATTAAAATAAACTTAAAATAAAAAAGCTAGACCTAAACCTAAAAAAATGAAATAAAAGCTAAATAAAAACCTATACCTAAGAAATAAACCTAAAAAAAACCTAAACCAAAAGCAAAAATAAAATAATCCTAAACCTAAACAAAAATAAACTAAACTAAACAAAATAAAACCTAAACCGAAAACTAGAATAAATTAAACCTAAACAAAAAAATAAAATAAACTAAAAATAAACCTAAACCTAAACTAAAAAAATAAAACCTAAAAATAAACCTAAAACAAAAATTTAAAACCTAAACCTAAAAAAATAAAATAAAAGCCTAAAACCTAAACCCAGAATAATAAAATAAATGCTTAAACATAAACCTAAAAATAAAAAATAAAATGCAAACCTAGAAAATAAAATAAAAATAAAACAACACTAAATAATAAACCTAAGCCTAAATCTTAATCTATAAAATAAACCAAAGTAAAAAAAAACCTAAATTAAAATAAATAAACTAAACTAAAAAATAAATAAATAACAAAAAATAAACCGAAAAAAAAATAAAAAATTTCATAAAAAAATAAATAAGCAATAAACTAAATAAACCTAAATCTACCTGTTTACTTAATTTAAAAAAATAAAAAAGAACCCTAACCCTAAACCCTAAACCCTAAACCGTAAAAACCCTAAAAACCCTAAACCTTAAACCCTAAACCCAAACCACCAACCCTACCCTAAACCATAAACCCTAAACCCTAACCTTAAACTCTAAATCATAAAAACCCTAAACTGTAAATCCTAAACCATAAGCCTTAAACCCTAAAAATAAACCTAAAATAAAAAGCTAAAACCTAAATCTTAAATAAAAAATAAAAACCTAAACCAAAACTTAAAATTAAAAAATAAAACATAAACCTAAAAATTATAATAAAAATAAAGCTAAACTAAAAAATATACCTAAACCTAAAAAATAAACTAAAAGAAAAAACCTAAACTAAAATAAATAAACAAAACTAAATGGAAATAAAAATAAACTTAAAGAAAAAATAACCTAAAATAAATAAATAATTAACCAAATTAACCTAAACCTATTGATCTACTTAATTTAAAAAAAATAATTAAGAAAATTAAAAAAATTCTAACCTTAAACCCCAAACCCTAAATCCTAAACCTTAAACCCTAAACCCTAAATCCTAAAACCCTAAAATTGAAATAAACCTAAACCTAAACTAAACTATAATAACCCTAAAGCCTAAAGCCTAAACTAACTCTAAACCCTAAGCCCTAAAAAACTAAAAAGCTAAACCTAAACTAACAAAAACCTAAAAAAATAAAATGAATAAAGCTAAACATAAATAAAACATAAAATAAGATAAAACCTAAACCTAAACTTAAAAATATAATAAAATAAGAAAACTAAACTAAAATAAAATAAATAAAAACTTAAATGAAACTAAAAAATAAAATAAACCTAAAGGTAGATAATCTAAATAAAATAAAAACTAAATAAAAAACCTAAACCTAAAAAATAAACCTAAAAATAAAACCTAAAAATAGATAATAAATAAAACATAAAACCAAAATTAATAAAAAAAACCTAAACCTAAAATAAAAATAAAATAAACAAACTAAAATAAATCTAAACCTAAACTAAAATGAACTATACTAAAATAACCCTAAACCCTAAACCATAAACTCTAAACCTTAAACCCTAACTCCTAAACCCTAAAAACATTAAAACCTAAACCTAAGCTAAAAAAAACCTAAATATAAAATAAATAAAAAAAAACAAAACCTAAATAAAATAAAAAAATATGATAAAATAAAAGTCTAAACTTAAACCTAAACCTTAACCTAAACCTAATAAAATGAAAAATAAAAAACTTAACTAATATAAAATAAATAAAAAACTTAAACTAAATAAAAAAATAAAAAACTGAAAAATTTAAAAAAATAAATAAAATAAAAAATAAACCAAAAATAAAAATAAAATAAAATAAAATAAATAAAAACCTAAACTAAACTAAAAAATAAAATAAACCCAAAAATAAAAAACCTATATAAAATGAAAAATAAACCTAAATTAAATATAAAATAAACTTAAAATAAAATAAAATAAAAACTAAATAAAAAACCTAAACCTAAAAAATAAACCTAAAAATTAAACCTAAAAATAGATAATAAATAAAACCTAAACCCAAAATTAATAAAAAAAACCTAAACATAAAATAGAAATAAAATAAACAAACTAAAATAAATCTAAACTTAAACTAAAATGAACTATACTAAAATAACCCTAAACCCTAAACCCTAAACCCTAAACTCTAAACCTTAAACCCTAACTCCTAAACCCTAAAAACATTAAAACCTAAACCTAAGCTAAAAAAACTTAAATATAAAATAAATAAATAAAACAAAACCTAAATAAAATAAAAAATATGATAAAATAAAAGTCTAAACTTAAACCTGAACCTTAACCTAAACCTAATAAAATGAAAAATAAAAAACTTAACTAATATAAAATAAATAAAAAACTAAAACTAAACAAAAAAATAAAAAACTTAAAAATTAAAAAAAAATAAAATAAAAACTAAACCAAAAATAAAAATAAAATAAAATAAAATAAATAAAAACCTAAACCTAAACTAAAAAAAACCTAAAAGTTAATGTAAAATAAAAACTTAATACCTAAACCTATACAAAATAAAATAAAAACTTAAACTTAAATCTAAAAATAAAAAATAAAACCTAAAACTAAAAAAAATAAAATAAAAATAAAACTAAAATAAAAAATAAAAAACCTAAACCTAAACCTAGACCTAAAAAATAAACTAAAATAGATAAGCTTAAAATAAATAAACTAAACTAAACAAAAATAAAAATAAATCTACATAAAATTAAAAATAAATTAAATTAAATTAAAGAAAATATGAACTAAATAATCTAGATATTCTTCATCCTACTAGTTTGCTTAAATTAAAAAAATATATATTTTCAAAAAAAAAACCTGTAACCTTAAACCAAGAAATCGAAACCCTAAACCCTAAACCCAAAAATCCTAAACCCTAAACCCAAAACCCTAAAACCTAGACCCTAAAAGCCTAAACCCTAAACGCTAAACTGTGAAACCTACAACCCTAAATCACAACCCCTAAACCTTAAGCTAACCGTAAAACCTATAACCCTAAACCCTAAACCCTAAACCCTCAACCTTAAACCATAAACCCTAAACCCTAAAAATATAAAAGCCTAAACCTAAACTAAATAAAACCTAAAAATAAAATTAAAAAAAACCTAAACTTAACTAAAATAAAAAACAAAATAAAATAAAAACCTAAAGCTAAACATAAAAACTACAAATAAGAAATAAAAATAAAAACAAAACTAAAAGGTAAACTAAATAAACAAAATAAACCTAAACCTATCAGTTTACTTAATTTTAAAAACATAAAAATAAATAAAAAATCAAAAAGAAATCTTAACCCTAAACCCTAAACCTTAAATTTAAAACCCTAAAAACAATAAATCCTAAATTCTAAACCCTAAATCATAAACCTTAAACCCTAAACCCTAAACCCTAAACATAAAATCCTAAACCCTAAACCCTAAACCCTAAACCCTAAAAGCCTAATCTCTAAACCCTAAAACCTACAACCCTAAACCCTAAACCCTAAACTAACCCTAAACCCTAATCCCTAAACCCTTAAAACCTAAAAACCTAAATCTAAACTAAATGAAACCTAAAAATTAAACAAAAAAATACCTAACCATAAATAAAAAAATAAAATAAAATAAAAATGAAAACTAAAACTTAAACATAAACCTAAACCTAAACCTAGAAATAAAAATAAAACCTGGAAATAAATAAAAAATAAAACCTTAACCTCACACAAAAAAAAACCTAAACCTAAAATAAAATTAAAATAAAAAATAAAATAAACCTTAACCTAAACTAAAATTACCCCTAACCCTAAACCCTAAACTATAAACCCTAAACCCTAAACCTTAAAAACCTAAAAACTTAAACCTAAACTAAATAAAACCTAAATATAAAATAAATAAATAAACCTAAACCTAAATAAAATAAAATAAGATAGGATAAAATAAAAACCTAAAGTAAAACATAAACTTTAACCTAAAGTTAAAGCTAAATCTAAAAAATAAAATAAAATAAAAAATGAAAACTAAATTAAAATAAAATAAATAAAAACCTAAACTAAACTAAAAAAATAAAATAAACCTAAGAATAAAAAACCAAACTAAAATAAAAACTAAACCTAAAATAAAAATAAATTAAAATAAAAAAAAACAAAATAAAAGCCTAAACCAAAGAAATAAATCTAAAAAATACCTTAAAATAAATAAAAAATAAATCCTAAACCCTAAGCTAAAAAAAAATCTAAACCTAAACTAAAATAAATTAAACTAAATTAAATAAAACCTAAACCTACCATAAACTAAACCTAAACTAAATAAAATAAAATAAACTAAAAATAAACCTGAACCTAAACTAAAAAAACAAAACTTAAAAATAAACCTAAAATAAAAACCTAAACCTTAAACCTAAAAAAATAAAATATAAATCTAAACTTAAAAATAAAAAAAAAAATAAAACCTAAACCTAAAAAATAAATTTAAAATAAAACTAAACTAAAAAATAAACCTAAACCTAAAAAAATAAAGTAAAATAGAAAACCTAAACTAAAATAAAATAAAAATAAACCTAAATAAAAATAAGAAAAAAATATAAAAATAATTATACAATAAACTAAATAAACTAAATAAACCTAAACCTACCTATTCACTTAATTTTAAAACAAAAAAACCTAATCGTAAACTGTAAACCCTAAAACACCCTAAACTGTATACCTTAAACCCTAAAAACCCATAAATTATAAACCCTAAATCCTAAACCATAAACCCTAAACCCTAAACCCTAACCCCTAAACACTAAACTCTAAAACAAACCCTATACCCTAAACCCTAAAACCCTAAAAAAAAATAAACAAATTAAAATAAACATAAACCCAAATTAAAATAAACTGAATTAAAATAACCCTAAACCCTAAACCTTAAACCTTAAACCCTAAAAAAAGAACCAAAATAAAATAAACCTAAACCTAAACTAAAAAAACCTAAACCAAAATAACCCTAAACCCTAAATAACCCTAAACCCTAAACCCTAAAACTTAAACTTTAAAACCCAAAAACTTAAACCTAAACTAAATAAAATTTAAATTTCAAATAAATAAATAAGCTTAAACTTAAATAAAATGAAGAAATAAGATAAAATAAAAATCTAAATTAAAACTTAAACCAAAACCTAAAAATAAAATAAAATAAAAATTAAAAATTAAAGTAAATTAATAAAAATAAAAATCTAAACTAATCTATAATATAAAATAAACCGAAGAATAAAAACTCGAACTAAAAAAACTATATTTAAAATAAAAATAAAGAAAACCTAAATAAAATAAATTAAAACTAAAAAAAAAAAACCTAACCCTTAACCGTAAATCCTAAACCCTAAAAACCCTAATCCATAAACCCTAACCCATAAACCCTAAACCCTAAACCTAATGGTTTACTTAATTTTAAAAAAAAAACAAATTAAAAAACCCTAAACCCTAAACCCTAAACCCTAAAAACCCTAAACCCTAAACCCTAAACTGTAAACCCTAAACCCTAACCCTAAACCTTAAACCCTAAATCCTAAACCTAAACTCTGAATCCTAAACTCTAAAATGAACCTAAACCTTAAACCTTAAACCTAAAATCCTAATCTTTAAACCCTAAACTCTAAAACCCTAAACCCAAAACCCAAAACCCAAAAGCCATATAAATAAATCTCAAATCTTAAACTAAAAAAAATAAACATAAAATAAAAAAAAATAAACCTAAACCTAAGCTAAAATAAACTAAACTAAAATAAATAAAACCTAAACTTAAAGTTAAAATAAATTAAACATAAACCTAAACCTAAACTAAATAAAATAAAATAAATTAAAAATAAACCTAAACCTAAACTAAATAAATTAAACCTTAAAATAAAAATTAAATTAAAACTTTAAACCTAAACCTAAAAAAATAATAATAAAACCTAAACCTAAAAAATAAAATTAAATTAAAACTAATGTAAAAAGTAAACCTAAACTCAAAAAATAAATTAAAATAGAAACATAAACTAATATAAATAAACCAAAAGTAAACTAAATAAAAATAAAACTAATTAAAACTAAAATAAATAAAAAATAAACAAATAAACTAAGTAAACCTAAGCCTACTAGTTTACTTAATTTCAAAAAATAATAACAAAAAATGAAAAAAAAGCCTAACCCTATACACATAACCCTAAACACTAAAGCCTAAAATTCTAAACCCTAAGCCCTAAACCCTAAAACCTACAACCCTAAACCCTAAACCCTAAAACCTACAACCCTAAACCCTAAACCCCAAACCCTAAACCCTAAACCTTAAACCCTAAACTAACCCTAAACCCTAAGCCCCAATCCATAAACCCTAAAACATAAAAACCTAAACCTAAATTATATAAAACCTAAAGATAAAATAAATAAATAAATAAACTTAAACTTAAATAAAATAAAAAATAAAAACTAAGCTAAAAGGTAAACTAAATAAACTAAATAAACTTAAACCTATTGGTTTACTTAATTTATAAACCTAAAATATAAACCCTAAACCCTAATTACCCTAAACCCTAAATCTAAATCCCAAAACCATAAACCTTAAACCCTAAACCCTAACCTTAAATCCTCAACCCAAAACCCTAAACCCTAAACCCTAAACCTAGAACCCTAAACCCTAAATTCTAAAACCCTAAAACCCTAAAACCTATGCCCTAAACCCTAAACCCTAAAACCTACAACCCTTGAAACCTAAACCCTAAACCTTAAACTCCTAAACCTATTAACCACCCTAAAAGAATAAAACTAAACTAAAAATAAAATAAATAAATAAATGTAAACCTATATATAATAAAAACCTAAACTAAAACCTAAAGCTAGAAACAAAATAAAATAAAAAAGAAAAACTAAATTATAATAAAATTAAGAAAAGCTAAAACTAAAGAAAACATAAAATAAACTTAAAAATAAAAAGCCTAAACCCTAACCACTAAAGTAACCCTAAACCCTAAACCCTAAAGTAACCCTAAACCCTAAACCCTAAACCTTAAACCTAAACTATAAACAAAAATAAACCTAAACTATAAACCTAAACCTAACCCTAAACCTAGAACTATTTGCTAAACTACACCCCCAAAATGCTAAATAGAAACCCTAAACCCTAAAAGCTTACAACCCTAAACCCTAAACCCTAAACCTTAAACCTATAACCCTAAACCACCTAAATCATAATCCTAAACCTAAAACCTAAAAAAACTACTAAATAAAATTAAAATAAAATAAATAATAAAACTTAAACATAAATAAATTAAAATATAAAATAAAATAAGAATCTAAACTAAAACATAAACTTAAACCTAAACCTAGAAATAAAATAGGGTAAAAAATAAAAACTAAAATAAAATAAATAAAAACCTAAACTAAACCAAAAATAAACCTAAAATAAAAAACTTAAATAAAATAAAAATTAATTGTAAAATAAAAATAAAATAAAACTAAAAACATAAATTAAAAACTATATAAAAACTAAACCTAAAAAATAAACCTCAAAATAAATAAAAAATAAAACCTAAACCCTAAACGTAAACTTAAACCTAAAAATATAATAAAAACTAAATTAAAATAAAACAAATTAAATCTAAACTAAACTAAAAAATATAATAAACCTAAAAATAAAAAACCTAGATAAAATAAAAAGTAAACCTAAAATAAAAATAAAATAAACCTAAAATAAAATAAAATAAAAACTAAATAAAAACCTAAACTTGAAAAAAAACCTAAAAATAAATAATAAAAAAACCTAAACCATAATTTCTAAACGTAAACCTACAGGTTTACTTAATTTAAAAAAAGTCAAAAAAAGTTTTAAAAAAAAACTATAACCCTAAACCATAAATCCTAAACCCTAAAACTAACCATAAACCCAAAACCCTAAAACTAACCATTAATCTTAAACCCTAAACCTATAACCCTAAACCCTAAATCCTAAACCCTAAAACACTAATCCCTAAATCCTAAACCCAAAACCCCAAAACCTTAAAATCCTAAACCCTAAACCCTAAACCCTGAAACCTGCAACCCTAAACCCTAAACTCTAAACTCTAAACCCTAAACAATAAACATTAAACCTTGAAATAACCCTAAGTCCTAAATCCTAAACCCTAAAAAAACTAAAAAAAACTTAAATATAAAATAAAAATAAAATATACCTTAACCTAAGCTAAAATAAACTTAACTAAAATAAATAAAACCTAAACCTAAAACAAAAATAAACTAAACATAAACCTAAACCTAAACTAATTAAAATAAAATATACTAAAGATAAACTTAAACTTAAATTAAAAAAAATAAACCTAAAAATAAAGCTAAAAAAAACCTCAAACCTAAACCTAAAAAAATAAAATAAAAACCTAAACCTAAACCTAAAAAATAATATAAAAATAAAACTAAGCTAAAAAATAAACCTAAAAATAAAAAATAAATAAAAATAAAAAACTTAAACTAAAATAAATAAGCCTAAAATAAATTAAATAAAATAAATAAAAATAAAAATAAACCTAAATAAAAATTAAAAATAAAATAAACTAATATAAATAAAAATAAACTTAAACCTATAAGTTTACTTAATTTTGAAAAATAACAACAACAAAAATCTCTAATACACTAAACCCTAAACCCTAAACCCTAAAAGCCTAAACCCTAAACCCTAAAACCTACAACCCTAAACCCTAAACTCTAAACTCCAAACCCCAAACCTTGAAATAACCCTAAGCCCTAAACCTTAAACCCTAATCTGTAAACCCTAAATACATTAAAATATAAACCTATACAAAATAAAACCTAAAAAATAAAATAAGTAAATAAAATAAAATAAAATAAAAACTTAAACTAAAACATAAACTTAGAAATAAAATAAAATAAAAAATAAAAACTAAACTAATATAAAATAAATAAAAATCTAAACTAAACTAAATAAAATAAAATAAACCTAAAAATATAAAACATCAATAAAATAAAAACTAAATGTGAAATAAACCTAAAATATAATAAAATAATAAATAAATAAAAACCTAAATGTATCATATAAATGAAAAAATAAATAAAAAATAAAACCTAAACCCTAAACTAAAAAAAACCTAAATTTAAAATAAAAATAAAATAAACAAGATAAAATAAACCTAAATCTAAACTAAAATAAACTTAACTAAAGTAACCCTAAACCCTAAGCCCATAAACCCTAATCCCTAAACCCTAAACCATTAACCCTAAACCTTAAACCCTAAACCTTAAACCCTAAACCCTAAACCCTAAAAACCTAAATAATTAAACCTAAACTAAATAAATTTAAAATATAAAATATATGAATAAACCTAATCCAAAATAAAAGAAAAAAATAAGAATAAATAAAAACTTAAACTAAAGCCTAATCCTAAACCAAAAACTAAAAAATAATATAAAATAAAAAATAAAACTAACCTAAAATATAATAAATAAAAACTAAAACTAAACAAAAAATATAATAAACTTAAAATAAAAAACCTAAATAAAATAAAAATTAAACCTAAAATAAAATAACATAAACTTAAAATAAAAAAAATAAAATAACCTAAACCTAAGAAATAAACCTAAAAAAAACCTAATCCTAAAACAAAAAATAAAATAAACCTAAACCTAAACAAAAAAAAAAACTAAACAAAATGTAATAAAACATAAACCTAAACATAAAATAAACTAAACCTAAACTAATTAAAATAAAATAAACTAAAAATAACCTAAACCTAAACTAAAAAATAAAACCTAAAACCAAAAAAAACCTAAAACCTAATCCCAAAAATAATATAAAAACCTAATGCTAAACTCTTAAATAAAAAATAAAACCTAAACATAAAAGATAAATTAAAAATAAAACTAAACTAAAAAATCAACCTAAACCTAAATCTAAACAAAAAAAAAACTAAAGTAAAGAAACCTAAACTAAAATAAATAAACTATTTTTAAAAAAATAAAAATAAAAAATAAACCTAAATAAAAATAAAAAATAAAATAAAATAAATGAAAATAAAAAATAAACAAAATACTAAACTTAAAAAAATATATTAAGAAAATCCTAAACCTAAACCTAAAACCTAAAATAACCCTAAATCATAAACCCTAAACCCTAAACCCTAAAACTAACATTAAACCATCAAACCTAAACCCAAAACCTTGAATCCTAAGCCCTAAACCCTAAACCATAAAACCCTAAACCCTAAAGCCTAAACTCTAAAACCCTAAACCTTAAACCCTAAACCCTAAACCCTAAATTCTAAACCCTAAACCCTAAACCCTAAATCTAAAAGCCTAAATCTTTATCCCTAAACCCTAAATGCCAAACCTTAAATCCTAAACCCTAAACCCTAAACTAACCCTAAACTCTATACTATCTTTAAACACTAAACCATAAACCTACAACCCTAAACCCAAAACCTAAAAAACCTAAAAACCTAAACCTAAACTAAACAAAACCTAAATTTAAATTAAATATATAAACCTAAACCTAAACAAAATAAAAATAAGGTAAAATAAAAACCTAAACTTAAATCTAAAAAATAAAATAAAATAAAAAATAAAAATTCAACAAAAATAAAATAAATAAAAACCTAATATAAAATAAAAAAATAAAATAAATCTAAAAAATAAAAAAAAACATAAATAAAATAAAAACTAAACCTAAAATAAAAATAAACTAAACCTAAAATAAAGTAAAATAAAAACCTAAACATAAGAAATAAATTTTAAAATAACCTAAAAATAAATAAAAAATAAAACACAAACCCTAAACTAAAAAAAAACCTAAACCTAAAATAAAAATAAAATAAGACTAACCTAAACTAAAATAAACCAAACCAAAATAAATAAAACCAAAACTTAGACCTAAAATAAACTAAACCTAAGAAAAATAAAATAAATTAAACTAAAAATAAACCTAAACCTAAACTAAAAAATAAAACCTAAAAATAAACCTAAAAAATAAAATAAAAATGTAAAATTAAACCTCAAAATAAAAATGAAACCTACACCTAAAAAAACCCTAAACTATTAATTGAAACTAACCCTAACTAAATAAAATAAAATATAAATAAAACTAAACTAAAAATATTTAATTTAAATTAAAATTCTAAAACTAAACCCTAAACTAAAACATGAAAACCATAAATCCTAAACCCTAAACCTAAACCTAAACCTAAACCCTAAACTCTAAACCTAAACCCTAAACCTAAACCCTAAACCCTAAACCCTAAACCCTAAACCCTAAACCCTAAAAGCCTAAACCCTAAACCCTAAACACTAAAACCTATAACTCTAAACTCTAACCCTATACCCCAAACCCTAAACCCTAAACCTTAAAGCCAAAACTAACCCTAAACCCTAATCCCTAAACCCTAAAAACCTAAACAAAAATAAATAAACCTTAAATAAATAAGATAAACTTAATAAAAATAAAAATAAACCTAAATAGAAATAAATAATAAAATAAACTAAAATAAATAAAAAATAAAATAATAAACTAAATAAACATAAACCTACAAGTTTACTTAATTTTAAAAAACAAAAAAAAACTCTAACCCTATACACTAAACTTTAAACCTAAACCCTAAAAGCCTAAACCCTGAACCCCAAAACCTAATACCTACAACCCTAAACCCTAAACTCCAAACCCTAAACCTTGAACTAACCCTAAACCCTAAATAATAAACCCTAAAAACATAAAAATGTAAACCTAAACTAAATAAAACCTAAAAATAAATAAACCTAAACCTAAATAAAATAAAATAATAAAATAAAATAAAAAGATAAAATGAAACCTAAACCAAAACCTAAACATAGA
Organism: Cymbidium sinense; assembly: GCA_021442155.1. Classification (NCBI taxonomy): domain Eukaryota; kingdom Viridiplantae; phylum Streptophyta; class Magnoliopsida; order Asparagales; family Orchidaceae; genus Cymbidium; species Cymbidium sinense. Next base: position 64,198,958 of record CM038229.1, on the reverse strand, counting down.
AATAAAATAAAATAAATAAATAAAAACTAAACTGATATAAAATAAATAAAAACTTAAACTAAGCTAAAAAATTAATATATAGTGAAAAATAAAAAACCTAAATAAAATAAAAAATTGATAGTAAAATAAAAATAAACTTAACCAAAAATAAAATAAAATAAAAACTAAATAAAAACCTAAACTTAAAAATATATCTAAATAAAAATTAAAGCTTAAAATAAAAATAAAAAAACCTAAACCTAAACTAAAATAAACTAAACTAAAATAACCTTAATCCATAAACTCTTAACCCCAAAAACCTAAAAAATTAAACCTAAACTAAATAAAATCTAAATATAAAATAAATGAATAAACCTAAACCTAAATAAAATAAAAAAAATTAGATAAATTAAAACCAAAACTAAAACCTAAACCTAAACATAACCTAAACCTAAATAAAAATTTAAAAATTAAAAACTAAAATAAAATAAAATAAATAAAAACCTAAACTAAACTAAAAATTAAAGTAAACCTAAAATAACAACCTAAATAAAATAAAAACTAACCCTAAAATAAAAATAAAATAAACCTAAAATAAAATGAAATAAAAACTAAATAAAATCCTAAATGTAAAAAATAAACCTAAAAATCTAAACATAAAACAAAAATAAAATAAACCTAAATCGAAACAAAAATAAACTGAACTAAACTAAATAAAATCAAATCCTAAACAAAAATAAACTTAACCTAATATAAATAAAATAAAATAAACTAAAAATAAACCTAAACCTAAACTGAAAAATAAACCCTAAAAATAAACCTAAAATAAAAACCTAAAAACTAAAGGTAACAAAATAAAATAAAAACCTAAATCTTAAAAAAATAAAAAATAAAAACCTAAGGTTAAACCTAAAAATAAAAAATAAAATTTAAACCTAAAAAATAAAATAAAAATAAAACTAAACTAAAAAATAAACCTAAACAAAAACCTAAACATAAAAAATAAACTATAGTAAAAATCCTAAACTAAAATAAATAAATTATCCTAAAATAAATAAAATAAACCTAAACCTAAACAAAAAAAAAACTAAACAAAATGTAATAAAACATAAACCTAAACATAAAATAAACTAAACCTAAACTAATTAAAATAAAATAGGCTAAAAATAACCTAAACCTAAACTAAAAAATAAAACCTAAAACCAAAAAAAAAAAACCTAAAACCTAATCCCAAAAATAATATAAAAACCTAATGCTAAACTCTTAAATAAAAAATAAAACCTAAACATAAAAGATAAATTAAAAATAAAACTAAACTAAAAAATAAACCTAAACCTAAATCTAAATAAAAAAAACTAAAGTAAAGAAACCTAAACTAAAATAAATAAATTATTTTAAAAAAAAAAATAAAACATAAACCTAAATAAAAATAAAAAATAAAATAAAATAAATGAAAAATAAGCTAAATAATCAAAATCTACCTGTTTACTTAATTTCAAAAAAATATATTAAGAAAAACCCTAAACCTAAACCCTAAACCCAAAACCCTGAAAATCCTCAACCCTAAATCCTAAATCATAAACCCTAAACCCTAAACCCTAAAACTAACATTAAACCATCAAACCTAAACCCAAAACTAAAAGCTAAACCTAAACCATAAAACCCTAAACTAACTCTAAACTTAAAACTAAACCCTAAACCTAAACCTAAACCCTAAACCTAAACCCTAAACTAAACTATCCTAAACCCTAAATAAACCTTAAACCTAAACCCTAAACCTAAACTAACTAAACTTATACTAAAACATAAACCTAACCCTAAACCCAAACCTAAAACCTAAAACCTAAACCTAAACTAAACAAAACCTAAATTTAAATTAAATATAAAACCTAAACCTAAATAAAATAAAATATAAAAAATAAAACCTAAACATAAATCTAAAATAAAATAAAATAAAAATTAAAAATTCAACAAAAATAAAATAAATAAAAACTTAATATAAAATAAAAAAATAAAATAAATCTAAAAAATAAAAAAAAACATAAATAAAATAAAAGCTAAACCTAAAATAAAAATAAACTAAAAAAATAAAGTAAAATAAAACCTAAACATAAGAAATAAACTTTAAAATAACCTAAAATAAATAAAAAATAAAACACAAACCCTAAACTAAAAAAAAACCTAAACCTAAAATAAAAAAAATAAAATAAGACTAACCTAAACTAAAATAAACCAAACCAAAATAAATAAAACCAAAACTAGACCTAAAATAAACTAAACCTAAGAAAAATAAAATAAATTAAACTAAAATAAACCTAAACAGACTAAAAATAAAACCTAAAATAAACCTAAAAAATAAAATAAAAATGTAAAATTAAACCTCAAAATAAAAATGAAACCTACACCTAAAAAAACCCTAAACTATTAATTGAAACTAACCCTAACTAGAAACCTCAAAAATAAATAAAAATATAAAATAAAAAACTAAACTAAAAGGTAAACTAATTTATATAAATTAACCTAAACATACTAGTTTACTTAATTTAAAAAAAATTAAAATAAATTCTAAAACTAAACCCTAAACCATAAATCCTAAACATGAAAAACCATAAATCCTAAACCCTAAACCCTAAACCCTAAACCTAAAACCGTAAACCCTAATCCCTAAACTCTAAACCTTAAACCTAAACCCTAAAACCCTAAACCCTAAACCCTAAACCCTAAACCCTAAACCCTAAAAGCCTAAACCCTAAACCCTAAACACTAAAACCTAAAACTCTAAACTCTAAACTATAAACCCTAAACCTAAACCTTAAAGCCAAAACTAACCCTAAACTAATCCCTAAACCCTAAAAAACCTAAATAAATAAACCTTAAAATAAATAAGAACTAATAAAAATAAAATAAACCTAAATACATAAATAATAAAATAAAATAAATAAAAAATAAAAATAATAAACTAAATAAACATAAACCTAAGTTTACTTAATTTTAAAAAAAATAAAAAAAAACCCTATACACTAAACTTTAAACCTAAACCCTAAAAGCTAAATAACCCCAAACCTAATACCTACAACCCTAAACCCTAAACTAAACCCTAAACCTAAACTAACCCTAAACCCTAATAAACCTTAAAAAACATAAAATGTAAACTTAAACTAAATAAAACCTAAAAATAAATAAATAAATAAACCTAAACCTAAATTAAATAAAATAAAAAAAAAATAAAAGATAAACTAAACCTAAACCAAAACCTAAACATAGAAAAAATAAAATAAATAAATAAATAAAACTAAACTAATATAAAATAAAATAAACTAAGTTAAAAATTATATATATAAAAAAAAAAAACCTAAATAAAATAAAAATGATAAAATAAAAAATAAACTTAACCAAAAATAAAATAAAATAAAAACTAAATAAAAACTTAAACTTAAAAATATATCTAAATAAAAATTAAAGCTTAAAATAAAAATAAAAAAACCTAAACCTAAACTAAAATAACCTTAATCCATAAACCCTTAACCCCAAAAACCTAAAAAATTAAACCTAAACTAATAAAATCTAAATATAAAATAAATGAATAAACCTAAACCTAAACAAAATAAAAAAAATTAGATAAATTAAAACCAAAACTAAAACCTAAACCTAAACATAACCTAAACCTAAATAAAATTTAAAATTAAAACTAAAATAAAATAAAATAAATAAAAACCTAAACTAAACTAAAATTAAAGTAAACCTAAAATAACAACCTAAATAAAATAAAAACTAAGCCTAAAATAAAAATAAAATAAACCTAAAATAAAATGAAATAAAAACTAAATAAAATCCTAAATGTAAAAAATAAACCTAAAAATCTAAACATAAAACAAAAATAAAATAAACCTAAATCGAAACAAAAATAAACTGAACTAAACTAAATAAAATATAAGCCTAAACAAAAATAAACTAAACCTAATATAAATAAAATAAAATAAACTAAAAATAAACATAAACCTAAACTGAAAAATAAACCCTAAAAATAAACCTAAAATAAAAACCTAAAAACTAAAGTAACAAAATAAAATAAAAACCTAAATCTTAAAAAAAAATAAAAAAATAAAAACTTAAGGCTAAACCTAAAAATAAAAAATAAAATTTAAACCTAAAAAATAAAATAAAAATAAAACTAAACTAAAAAATAAACCTAAACATAAACCTAAACCTAAAAAATAAACTATAGTAAAAATCCTAAACTAAAATAAATAAACTATCCTGAAATAAATAAAATAAATTTGAATAGATGAAATAAAACTAAATAAACAAAATAAACCTAGATCTAGTGATTCACTTAATTTAAAAAACTAAAAAAATAAAAAAAAACCCTAACCCTAAACCCTAAACCCTAAATCTAAACCCAACATCATAAAAACCCTTAACCTAAATCCTAAACCCTAAGCCCTAAACCTTAAACCATAAACCCAAAACCATAAACCCTAAACCATAAAACACTAAACCCCAAAGCCTAAACCCTAAACCCTAAACCCTAAATCCTAAAAGAATAAATCCTAAATCGAGACCCTAAGCCCTAAAAGCCTAAACCCTAAATTAACCCTAAACCCTAAACTCTAAAAATCTAAAAACCTAAATCTAAACTAAATAAAACTTAAATATAAATTAAATATACAAACCTAAACATAAATAAAATAAAAAAATAAGATAAAATAAAAACTTAAAATTAAACTAAAATAAAATAAATAAAAACATAATCTAAACTAATAAAATAAAAAATTAAAAAAAAAAAATAAATAAAATAAACTAAACTAAAATTAAAATAAAATAAAAAATAAATAAAACCTAAACCTAATAAACTAAAAAAATAAAATAAATAAAAATAAACCTAAACCTAAACTAAAAAAAAAAAACTAAACCTAAATAATAAAATAAAATAAAAACCTAAACTAAAATAAATAAAACCTAAACCTAAACCTAAAATAAACTAAATAAAATAAAATAAACTAAATAATCTAAACTAAAAAAAATAAACCTAAAATAAACCTAAATAAAAACCTAAACCTAAACCTAAAAAAATAAAAAAATAAACCTAAAACTAAAATTAATAAAAATAAAAAATAAACTAAATAAACTAATAAACTAAACCTAAACTAAACCTAAATAAACCCTAAATTTAAACTATAAAACCTAAACCTAAACCCTAAACCCTAAACCCTAAACCCTAAAACCCTAAAACCTAAACCCTAAACCTTCCCTAAACCCTAAACCCTAAAACCTACAACTCTAAACCCTAAACTCTAATCTTTAAACCCTAAACAAACCCTAAACCTTATACCCTCAACCCTAATCCCTAAACCCTAAAAACCAAAAAAACCTAAACCTAAAGCTAAACATAGAAATAAAATAAAATAAAATAAAAACTAAAAACCAAACTAATATAAAATAAACAAAAACCTAAACAAAGCTAAAAAATAAAAAAAACCTAAAAATAAAAAAACCTAAAAAAAAAACTAAACGTCAAATATAAATTAAATAAAACTAAATAAAATAAAAGTAAAAATTATAAAAACCTAAACCTAAAAAATAAACCAAAATATAAATTAAAAATAAAATCTAAACCTTAAACTTAAAAAAAAAACTAAACCTAAAATTAAAATAAAATAAACAAAATAAAATAAACCTAAACCTAAACTAAAACCTAAATAAACAAATAAATAAACCCTAAATCCCAAAAATATAAAAACCTAAACTTAAACTAAATAAAACCTAAATATAAAATAAATAAATAAATAAACCTAAAAAAAAGAAAAAAATAAGATAAAAAAACCTAAAATAAAACCTAAACCTAAATCTAAAAACAAAATAAATAAAAACCTACACTAAATTCAAAAATATTATAAACCTACAAATAAAAAACCTAATTAAAATAAACCTACAAATAAAAAACCTAAATAAAATAAAATAAAAATGAAATTAATATCAAAACTTGAAAATAAACCTCAAATACTCTAAAAATAAATGAAAAATAAAACATAAACCCTAACCTAAAAATAAAAAACCTAAACATAAAATAAAAATAAAATAAACTAAAAAATAAAACTAAACTTAAAAAATAAAATAAAATAAAATAATAAAAACTAAACTAATATAAAATAAAAACCTAAACTAATCTAAAAAATAAAATAAACCTAAAAACAAAAAATAAAATAAAAAAACCAAATATAAAATAAAATATAATAAACTTAAAATAAAATAAAATAAAAAAAAATAAAACTTAAACCTAAGTTACCTAAAAAAACCCAAACCCTAAACTAAAGCTAAACCTAAACCTAAACTAAAATAAATTAAACTAAAATAAATAAAACCTCAACCTAAACCTAAAATAAACTAAACCTAAACTAAATAAAATAAAATAAACTTAAACCTAAACTCAAAAAAATAAAACCTAAAAGTAAACCTAAAATAAAAATCTAAAACCTAAACCTAAAAAAATAAAATAAAAATTAAAACCTAAACCTAAAAATAAAAAATAAAACCTAAACCATAAAAATAAAAAGAGCCCCTCTAATGTTTTTATTAAACTTTGGAATAACATCATTCCCATTTCTTATTCAATTTAAGCTTGGTGGATTTTGAATAACTTTTTTTTTATGGACTCTATGCTCTAGACTAAAGGGTTCTATTTACCTTCAAAGTATTATTGTTACTTTCATATTAAAAAGTATATCATCTTTTTATCAATGGTGTTATTTCTTCTAAATTATGGTTTTGGTATGATGATTTATTTAATACCAACTATTTTTAGGGTTTGCTTTCTTTATATCAACTTCTTGAAGCCTATTTCAAAAATACTTTGAATGGTCATATCAATGTTTTAATGTTATTACCCTTATCTGGTTCATCTGGCTGGATAGAAATGATGCTAAATATCGTGGTATTCCTATGAACCATAAAAGGATCTTGGTACTAAAGGAAAATTCATGCTCTTTTAGTTTTATTTTATTATAGGTTTATTTTATTTTACATTTAATAATTATTTTATTTAGGTTTTATATTTTTAGGTTTATTTTATTTTTTTTAGTTTAGTTTAGGTTTTTATTTATTTTAATGTAGTTTAGTTTTTATTTTTTATTTTATTATATTATTTGGTTTAAGTTTTAGTTTAGTTTTTTTTATTTAGGTTTAAGTTTTTTTATTTAATTTATTTATTTATTTTTTTAGATTTTAGGTAGGGTTTAGGGTTTAAGATTTTAGGGTTTGGGGTCTGGCTCATGGTATGGTCAGGTCAGGTTTAGGGTGAGTGTGCTTGGGCTCAGGCCTATGATAGTTGTTTTAGGGTAGGTGTGGTAGGGTAGGGTAGGGTCAGTGGTTTTCTTTTTTTAATTTTAATTATTTTAGTTTTTAAATTAACCAAACCAGTGGGTAGGTTTATTTAGTTTTATTTTGTTTATTTATTTTATTTTATTTTAGTTTAGTTTATTTATTTAGCTTTGTTTATTTTAGTTTAAGTTTTATCTTAGTTTACTCTTCGGTTTAGTTTATTTTAGTTTAGCCATATTTATTTTATAAGGTTCATATATTTAAATTAGGTTTAGGTTCAAGTTTTATTTTATTATTTTAGGTTTAGATTTTAGTTTTAGGTATTATTTTTAAGTTTAGTTTAGGTTTATTTTAGTTTATTTTATTTATTTTAGTTTAGTTTTAGGTTTAGTTATATTTAGTTTTATTAATAGGTTTAGTTTATTTTATTTATTAGGTTTAGGTTTTAGAGGGTTTATTTTTATTATTTGGTTTATTTTTTAGGTTTAGGTTATTATTTCATATTTAATTTTAATAGGTTTATTTATATTTAGGTTTATTTTTAGTTTAGTAGGTTTTTTTGTTTATTTTATTTAGTAGTTTTATTTTTTATTTTTAGTTTAGTTTAGTTTTAGTTTAGGTTTTTATTTTTATTTTATTTTATTTTTTAATTTATTTTGGTTTAAGATCTTATCTTTATCTCCATCTTATTTTTATCCCTTTCATCTTTATTTAGCTTTATCAGCCTCTCTTTTGTGTCAATGTCACCAGGTGTATTCTGTGGATTTGTGTCTCAGAGGGTCAGGTCTGGCCTTATGGGCCTGTACTAGTACTTGTGGCTCAGTTTTCAGATTTAGCCTTTAGCTTCTGTTAGGCCTGTGGGGTTCAAGTTTTAGTTTAGGGTTTAAGGGTTTTATTTTTTTCACGTAGAATAAATTTAGATTCAACATTTCTTATTTTTGATTTCATCAACCAAGTAACACACCAAGTTTCTAAGATAGAGACAACATTGATCAAAATTGAGCAGATAGAACAAATCAAAACACTAGATAACTAGAACTATCTCTATATACAACATTCCATAAGATTGGATCGATCTTCTTCGCTTTCTAGTTCCCATCAGAACCACCTTGGCCTCTTGAGTAGCATGATCCACCATCATATCCCCGATCTCTTCGTCCTCTGCCACCATGGCTATAACCTCGTCGCTCCTCTTGCCTCCATAAGCACCATTGCTCGACCACCACATATCCACCACCTCAGATCCCCACCTCCACTGATAACCTCACCTTTGCCTCGACCACCAGATCTAGATTGATCCTAGTTGAAGATGATGTTCCTATTATTTAGGTTCTACCCATTCTTAGGGTTTAGGTATAGGTTTAATTTTATTAGGTTTTAGGGTTTAAGTTTATTTTCTAATTTATTTACTTACTTTAGGTTTAGGTTTAGGGTTTGGGGTTTGTGTTTTTTGGTTAAGGTTTTAGGTTTAGGGTTTAGGGTTTAGGGTTAGGTTTTATCCTTTAGGGTTTAGGGTTTAGTTGGGTGTTTAGGTTTAGGGTTTAGGGTTTTAAGGGTTTAGGTTTGGTTTAGGTTTAGTTTAGGTTTTAGAGGGTTTAGTTTTAGGGTTTAGGTTTAGGGTTTAGGGTTTAGTGTTTGGGTTTAGGGTTTAGGGTTTAGGCTTATTTAGGGTTTAGGGTTTAGGATTTTGTTTGGGGGGAAAGTTAGAATTTTATTACCATAAAAGGAAAAGATACAATGTCCTTAAAAGGGGTAAACCTCTAAAATTTAACTACTCTCAGAGCTACAAAAAACATAAAGAGTTAAACGCCCATCTAAGTACATTAGAAAAATAAAAAAAAATGAAAGAGCAAATACAATAGCTAAAAGCATAAGAGAAAAAGACACAGAGTAAGACAAACAATTCTAAAAATAAGAAAAGAAGGTTCATGATTTCTTTGAGATTGCAAGATAAGCAAGATCACAACAACAGCACTTGGGTTGACTGAGTAATGACCATTGCCTGTGTAAAGTTCCAACCTATAAAAGAAATCTACAACACACTACAAAAGAAAAAGTCATAACTAAAAAGAATAAGGATAAAGAGAGAAAAAGGAGAGAGCTGAGAAAGAGAAGGCTCGGGCTCAGTTAAGATCATCTCAATGGGCAACAATACATAAGAGCATCCAAACTTCATAAAGAAGGGTTACAATCATATGTAATGCTACCAACTAGAGAGAAGATGTGAGTAACATCAAAGCCATCATAGCAAACATACCTGATATAAGCAAACATCCAAGGCCAGCAGTCCATAGAGTTCCAGATCATGCACCATTTAACAAAGAGCAACCGACTAGCAACCAGCTAGAAACCAAACCATAAAATAAAAACCATAACAGACTAATCACAGTAACCCAAAGAGAGCCTAGAATAAAGTTAGAACACAAAAAACTTCCATTATTCAAATACTCATCCAAGCTACAAACCAGGGAAAACTAGAACCAACCGTCAATAAGCACAGACCTATGCCAATTAATAGAGAAATAGCCAACAAAACCAAGATAGGAGCCCTCAATCCAATGTCCCAAAAAGTAGCAGTCACCATGCCAAACTAGGGTGAGCAACCACAAAAGGATTAAATAGCTTAGAAATGAAACCATCAACTGAAGGAAACCAAAGTTATAGTAGTGCAAATCACCAGAAGATAAAATAGCCACACAAAAGGGGGCCAAAGGTAGCAACCAACCACTAAAAACCAAAAAGTCCAATCTAAAAGGATCAACAAGGTTTAGCTACAGAAAAGGCTCTAGCAAACTATTCAAGAAGAAGGAAAACAATGAATAAAATTAACCAACCAAGATTCCAAGGACAACTAAAGTCCTCCAACCAAACCAAGAAAGTAAAACAACAACCATTAAGGCAACCACAAGAGAGCAACCCATCATAAGTAACCAATAAAGAAAGCATCCCAGCAGCCAAGGAAATGTAGAAAACCAATAAAGCACCACATAATAGAGGTCCAAAGAGAGCACAATAACCTTAGAAAAGCAACAAGAAGCTAAGACCTATCAAAACCAAGCTTCCTCAGCAACAAAAACTAAATCAACAGGAAGCATAATAACAACACTAAATGTGCTACAAATAACTCACCCAACAAAGGCTAATCCTAGGAGAATAACCAAATGCAAAACTAAGGCAAAAGAAGGATCCATCAAAAAACATCAAGGTGTTGGGAGGCAAACCCAAAACATTAGCCAAGAAATTCTCCAAAAGAAGACCCAGAAAGGCAACAACCAATAGTAGTTCCCATAAGGAAGGCTACCCATCCAAGCATGAAAAACTAGCAAAAAGTAATTCGAGTTCAAGAGGATAGCCAACAAACCAACCAGTGAAGAAAATAGAATAAAGTTATAGCAGAAACCATCTCGTCCACCAATAATTGAAGTAACAAGGAAGAGAAGATAGCAGCCACCAGGATAAAAAAACTAAGCCAACCTAGGCTGGAAGGATAGGAACCACCAGGTAGCAACCACCAAGCCAACACAAAAAAGCTAGAGTCAAAACATAACTGAGTGAAAAGTGAAGTAAAAGTTTAGGGGTTTAGGTTTAGGGTTTAGGGTTTAGGCTTTTTTAGGTAAGGTTTGAGGGTTTAGGGTTTAGGGTTTAGGTTTTGGGTTTTGGGTTTGGTGGGTTTTATAGTTTTAGTGGGGTTTAGTGGAGTTTAGGGTATGGTTTATGGTTTATGGTTTTAGGAGGGTTTAGGGTTTTAAGATTTAGGGTGGTAAGGTTTAGGATTTTAGGTTTATTTTAGGTTGTGGGTTTTTTTAAATTAAGTAAACCAAGGTTTAGGTTTATTTAGTTTATTTTATTTATTTAGTTTATTTATTTTAGTTTTATTTTTATTTAGTATTATTTAGTTTATTTATTTTAGTTTAGGTATTTATTTTAGTTTATTTTTTAGTTTTATTTTTATATTATTTTAAGTTTAGGTTTTATTTATTTTTTTATTTTAGGTTAGGTTTTTTTTATTTTATTTAGTTTTAGGTTTTTATTTCTATTTATTTTTGGCTTTGTTTTTTATTTTAGGTTTTGGTTTATTTTTAGTTTATTTTATTTTATTTAGTTTAGGATTTAGGTTTAGTTTATTTTAAGTTTAGGTTTAGGTTTTATTTATTTTAGTTTAGTTTATGTTAGTTTAGATTTAAGTTTATTTTATTTTGTTTATTTTAGGTTTAGGTTTTTTTTTTAGTTTAGGATTTAGGTTTTATTTTTTATTTATTTTTAGGGTTATAATTTAGGTTTAGGTTTTTATTTAGTTTTTATTTTACTATATTTTAGGTTTAGTTTATTTTTATTTTATGTTTAGTTTTTATTTTATTTATGTTTTTTATTTTTATGATTATTTTGATTTTTTGGTTTATTTTTAGGTTTTTATATATTTTATTATAATTTAGTTTTTATTTTTTATTTTATTTTATTTTTAGGTTTAGGTTTTGGTTTAGATTTAGATTTAGGTTTTAGTTTTGGTTTTCATATTATTTTATTTTTTTATTTAATTTTGGTTTAGATTTTTTTATTTATTTTATTTTTTGGTTTTATTTAGTTTAGGTTTAGGTTTTTAGGTTTTCTAAGTTTAGGGTTTAGGATTTAGGGTTTAGGTTTTATTTGGGTTTAGGTTTAGTGTTTAGGTTGGTTTAGGTTTAGGGTTTGGGGTTTTTTATTTTATTTTATTTTTTATTTTTATTTTTAAAATTATTTTATTTATTTAATTAAATAAACTATTAGGTTTAAATTTATTTACTTTATTTTTTATTTATTTTAGTTTATTTTATTTTTATTTAAGTTTATTTTGATATTTTTTTTAGTTTAGTTTATTTAATTTAGTTTTTTTATTTGAGTTCATTTTTTAGGTTTAGGTTTAGGTTTATTTTATTTTATTTATTAGTTAGGTTTTATTTTTTATTTTTTAGGTTTAGGTTCATGTTTTTATTTTATTTTTTAGGTTTAGGATTTTAGGATTTTATTTTAGGTTTATTTTAAGGTTTTTTTTTTTAGTTTATGTTTAGGTTTATTTTATTTTATTTTATTTTATTTTATTTTAGTTGAGTTTAGGTTTAGTTTATTTTAGGTTTTTTTAGTTTAGGTTTATTTTATTTTATTTTAGGTTTTGGTTTTTTTAGTTTAGGGTTTAGGTTTTATCTTTATTTATTTTTTGATTTATTTTTTTTTAGGTTTATTTTTTAGTTTAAGTTTTATTTAGTTTTATTTTATTTTATTTTTATTTTAGGTTTAGTTTTAGTTTATTTAGGTTTTTTTTTTTATTTTTAGATTTTAATTATTTTATTTTATTTTAGTTTTATTTATTTTATTTTTGGTTTAGGTTTAGATTTAGGTTTTAGTTTAGGTTTTTTATTTTAGTTTAGTTTTTTATTTATTTTATTTTAGGATTTAGGTTTATTTTATTTTAGGGTTTAGGGTTAGTTTAGGGTTTTTGGGGTTTAGTGTTTTTTTAGGGAAAGTTACAATTTTATTGCCATAAAAATAAAGGATACAATCTCCTTAAAAAGGGTAAAGCTCAAAGTTCTACTGCTCACAGAGCTACAAGAAACCTAAAGAGTTAAACCCCAATCAAAGTACAATGGAAAAAAATTAAAGAGCAAATACAATAGCTTAAAATCAAATGAGAAAAGACACAAAATAAGACTAATATATCTCAAGAAAGTTGTAAAAAGACTAGTCAGTAATAGCTCATGATCCCTTTGAGAAGTCAAGATAAGCAAGATCCACATCAACAAGATTTGAGTTGAGTAAAGATCATTCCATTTGTGAAGTTCCAACAAGCAAAAGAAATCTACAAAACACTACAAAGGCAATGGTCATAGCTCAAGGGAAAAAGATAAAGTAAATAATTTAGAAAGTGCTGAGAAAGAGAAAGCTCAAGCTTAGTTAAGATCATCTGAAGGGGCAACAACACATTGAGCATCCAAACTTCATGAGAACGGTTATAATCATATGCATGCTACCAACTAGAGAGAAGATATGAGGAAACATCAAGGCCATCATAGCCAGTATACCTAATATAAGCAACCATCCAAGGAAAAATAGTCCATAGTGATCCAGTTGCTGCGCCAAACAAATAGAGAAAAATAGCCAGCAAGTAGCCAGCCAACAACCAACCCACCAACCAAAACTCATAATAAACAATCATTTAAAGCCAACATCCCAGAAGTTACAACAGGATCAGTGGCCTAGCTAAATAAACCAATCAGTAACTCCACCAAAGCCACCACCAATAGAAAGAGAAACACGAAAAAGAGGCAGTAGGGGGAATAACACAATCGAACAAAATAGTCTGAAAGGAAAAACAACCACCCACAATAATTTTTAGAGCACTAGCAATCCAAATCGAAGAGAAAAACCTCCACCTAAATAGCAAAACTGTAAAAGATAAGAAACAACAGAGAGAGGAAAGCCATAATATATAGAAGCCAAAAGGGCATCCAGAAATTACCAACAAAACCACCACCAAGGCAGCCAAAAGAATAGCAAATCCACCACCACCAACCAAGAGGCAAATATCAGGAAACAAGGAGAGCCAAATAAACCTGAGGAAGTCAATACCAACATCCAAATAAATCTCAAAACATTAAGCAATGACACAAGCATCCAGGGTAAGATAGCAACCACAAAAAACCCCTCAAGAAGCTAACCCCGAACAACAAGTCCTAAAATAGGACCAAAAAAACCACAACAACTCATATTCTCCACCAACAAAACAACGAATAAAACAACCCAGGCCAACAGCTAATAAGATGAGCAGAAGAAAAATAAACACCTAAACCAAGAACAAAAATAAAGGAAAAGCAGCTACACAAGAGAGGATAACCAACCTAGGAGCAGACCAAAAACCCAACCAAAAGTACCTAAACCAACCATCGAGCATAGCCAACACATCCACCTAGTCAACGAACTAAGCCAGCTAAAACAGCCAACTAGCCCATTCAGCCAACAAAACCAACCAGCAGACAAAGCCAATAGAGAGCCCAAAATAGAGGAAAAGAACAACAATACACAAAGCCACAACCCACATGGAGATCTCCAAAATAACCAAGAAACAAAAATAGTAGTCACCCATCCAAAAAAGGCTAAGGTGGACCACCCAACCACAAGCATCAAAACTATAAGGAAAGGAACAAGGCCTAAGGCAAACAAAACCTCTTCCACACCCCAAAGAGTAGCTAGTCAACACAAAGGAGAAAATAGGAAGAAAATAACCACATAACAACTACCTCCAATCCACAAGACAGAGGGAAAAACCAACTAACTGAAGCCCCCATGCCAAACCAGAGAAGGAGAACATCATCCACCAAAAAACCCAAATCTAAGTCGAGCTAAAAGAGTCCAGTAGCAGCCATAAAAAATTAACCACCCAAAATAGCCAGGTAGATGGAAGAAGCAAATAGCAAGAAATAGAACTAACCATAGTAAAAAAATCCACTTCAAATAAGGCCATAGCCAAAAACTAGAGGCAAACCCAACATTTATTAATAAAAGGGTAGGCCAAAAATTGTCATAGCCATAACCCAATAGGAGACCTCAAAAAATCACTAGTGGTGATAAAAGAAGCAGCATATGAGCCACAAAAAACATAAACACTGGTCTTAGAGGATAGGGAAACGAATTAAAAACCACTATGACCCAAAAAAGGGTCAATCAAGCTTAGAATGGGGTTAAGAGGAAGGGGGTTTAAGTATAGAAATGAACTCAACAAAAACCACTTCATGGTGAGGGAAGCATAAACTAAACAACCAAAAATAGTCTGAATAAAACCACCATAGAAAAAAAAAATTAACAAATACGGGTTAAAATCGAGGTAAGGCCAAATTATCCAAATTGACAAACCATGTAGATGCTTAGGTAAGCTATGGTTATCAAATAAAGTGATCTCATTTAACCCCTCCCAAATTAGCCGAAATCAAGACAAGCATTACCTTCATGAAGAATGTGAAATTTTTTATAGAAAACTTGAGAAAGAAGCTTTTAAGTGTGATTAAGAAGTTAAATAAGTCAAGATTCCCCATTTTATTATTGAGCATATCAAGTAATAGAAGAGCATCAACTTCAATCCAAATATTAAAGAGGCCTTTCTTAAACAAATATCAATAGCTTTGTTAATGCCATGAGCTCATCATAAATAACAGAATAAGCTTTGAGGTGGTAGGCAAAAGTACAAATGACAGTACCTTTAGAATCCCTAAGAATTCCACCATAGCCATAATTGTTTGGAAAAACAGAACCATCAGTATTGATCTTAATAAAAAAAATTTTGGCTTAATCCAATGTATAATCCTAATACTCTTGTAAGAAGGATCATCATGCAAAGTGATATGCAATTATTTAGCCACAAATTTATAACTTCTAAACTGAAGATTACTAATTAAATTTGCATTAAATAAAGCATGATTTTTTTTTAGTTCTAGCAAGGATCCTTTTATAGTTCATAGGGATACCATGATATTTATCATCATTTCTATTCATTCAAATGAATAAATAAGGGTAATAACAATTAAAACTTTGAAATGACCTTTCACTATTTTATGGAAACAAACTTCAAGAAGTTGATATAATGAAAGAGAACCATGAAAATAGTTATTGTTAAATAAACATCATACCATATCCAAATTTTGGAAGCAATAACACAATTGCCAAAAACATGATTAACATTTTCAATATGAAAGAAACAATAGCACTTAGAAGGTAAATAAAACCCTTTAAGGCAGAGCAAGGAATCAATAGAAATGAAGTTATTCAGAATCCTCCAAACTAAAATAGAATAAGAAATGGGAGTGATATTGTTCCAAAGTTTAATGAAAACATTAGTGGTGTTTTCTTTTATTCAAATAAAATTCTAAAGCTATTTAAGAATGAAATCACCATTGTAAGAGAGCTTGAAAAGGATTTGATCTAGTTTATTAGAAAAGATAGCGATTTTGCAAGACTTGTCAAAAAAAAAAAATAGGAATGTAGTTCTCAAGTTTATTTTCATTCCAATTATTATTAATCCAAAAAAAGGTAACTGCATTACTTCCCAGTGGAGTGTGTAGATAAAAGGGATTCAATAGTTCCACTACCAATCTGATTGTCTTGCCAAAAGGAAGAACACGAATGAATACCCCAAGATATTAAGGATTCAACAACCCAATTAATGGAGTAAAGCCTTTTCTAAACTAGAGAGTCACCAACTTTATAAGCACAGGTAAGAGGGTGTTTACCATGGAAATATGTTTCCATCATAAAATTAGCCCAAAAGATATCATTCTTTCTCAAATTCCACCAGAGCTTATGAGAGAAGGTAGTGATACAAATAGGTTGCAACCAAGACTACCTTCACCAAAGGACCATAACATTTATGCCAGGAAGTCCAATGAATTCTTTTAATAGAATTATTGGACCACCAAAAATTTATTAAATCAAATGATCACGATAAGAGTAGAATTAGTGGGAATAATAGTTTGAATCAAATAAAGAGGCATTGAATTGAGTTCTTTTAAGATTAGTGAGCACCAAAGGAAAGTAAATGGAATTCCCAAACAAAATTTTATATTAAATTTTTTTGAATTAACTCATCAAAAGGTGGGATAATTTTGGACCTTTAAAAAGAGGAGCACCTAAGTACTTAAGAGGTAAGTGTTGATGTTTAAAATTAGTGATATGTAGGACTTGATTGATTTTATTATTGGAAATACTTGAAGAAGTAATAAAATAGTTTTTGTTATCATTGATAGAAAGACCACTTTCTCTACCAAATTCATTTACAAAAATCTTGAGGTTTTTGGTATGATGAATAAAAGCATTACAAAAAAATAATAAAATCATCTGCAAAGCTTAAGTGGGAAACAGAAGACCACCAAGAGTTAGTAGTACATACTAGGATTGTTTAAGAATAACTCATTGATGCTCCTAGATAAGTACTCAACAACAATAATGAATAAAATAGGAGATACAGGATCCCCTTATTTTAAGCCATGGGAAGAAGGAAAGAAGCCTAAAGCTTCCCCATTAAGCAAAATAGAGAACCAAGCAATATTAATATAATTTTTAATAAGACAAATAAATTTAGTAGAAAACCCAAATAAATTTAGAATATGGAAAACAAAATCCCAAGAGATATTATCAAAAGCTTTGGTAATATCTAATTTGAAAAGAATGTTTCCAACTATGGTCTTAGCATCTAAATCATGAATTAATTCTGAAGTATAATGTTATCAAAAATAGATATACCTCTAACAAAAGTTTGGTTGAGAGAGATAATCTTATGAAGTAAAACTAAGCTTATCAAGAATTTTGGAAATAGCTTATTGAAGAAGGTGTAAAGACTAATTGGTTTAAAATCACACTAATAGTCTGGGTTATCTTTCTTAGGTATGAGAATAATTAAAGTTCTAGGAAAATATCTAGGAAAAGGATTACCATTAAAAAAAATCAACCACAGCCTCAATCATATCATTTTTCATAATAAGCCAACAATTTTGGAAAAATTGGGTAGTGAAACCCTCTGGACCAACCATAGAATCTATGTTCATGCTATCAAGAACTTTAAAAATTTCGTCTTCATTAGGCACAATAATAAGAGAATTATTGTCATCATTGATAATAATAGAAGGAATTAAGTGTGATTTAGAAATAGCTTCATAAGAGAAACTCTTATTAAGCATATTTCTTAAGTAATTAATGAATGAATCCTTAATATCATTATTCTCCATAATCCATTCTCCATTGTCATCTTTAATTTTTTTAATATTATTTAAGGCTCTCTTTTTTATTAATTAAAGCATATAAATAGCTAGTATTCCTATCACCATCCATAGTGTTTACTAGCAGCTTTTTGGCGCCTATAAGAATCTTTCATATTTTGAAAATTAACAAGCTTATCTTTCACCTTAGTCCATTCCTTAATCTTAGGAGGATTAAACATAACATAGACTTCAATATCATAAACCAATTTTTACATATCTTTGATATTAGCAAACAAGTTTTTAAAATAATGCTTGTTCCACCAACCCTAAATTTGTTTAAGTATTTTAAGCTTAAACGAAAGTCTATTCATCCCTATAATAGAATTATCAATATGTAAAGGAGCTTCCAATTGTTAGCCATAACGTTTAAAAAATCAATATGCTGAATCCACATGTTCTAAAACCTAAAAGGAGTGAAATTTTTTAATTTATTAGAATTATCTTTAATAGAAACCAAAAGAGGGGCATGATCAGAAAAGGTTCTACTTAAATGATCAATAGAAGTAATAGGCCATTGAGTAATCCAATTAGTATTAAAAAGAATCCGGTTTAACCTTTGCCAATGTCTAAAGTTTAGCCAAGTATAATTAGAACTCTTAAAACCAATATTAATCTAATTACAATCAAGGATCATATTGGAAAATTCTTCTATGGAATGAATATTAGGAGAATAACCACCACTTCATTCAAAAGAGAATAAAATAGTGTTGAAATCACCACTAACAAACCAAGGTTTATTGACAGAGGTGGCAAAATTAGTCAAGTTATCCCAAAGAAGATTTCTACCATATCTAGTACAACATGCAAAAACAAAATAGCCCAAAACACAATAATCACCATAAGAGATTTGAGCATTAACAACTTCATGAAAATCATGAATAATAGAAAGGTCTACAAAGTTATTCCAAAAATACCAAATCTTATTACTAACATTGCAAAAAAATTTATTGGAACCAATCTTTCTGCCAACATGGTTAATTTTATTAGCATGAAAAAGTGGCTCAAGAATAATAAGTAAAGAAATATTATGGATATGACAAAGATTTTGAATATGGTAACAAATGTAAAAGGTACCAATCTCTCTAACATTCCAAACTAAAAAATTAAACATAAAGAAAAGAAAAGGAGGGGAGGGGAGTAAAAGTTAATTGAGAGAAGAGGGGAGGCTAAGCTCTAGTGTTTCTTGGCAATTTGGGAGGAAAATTTTAGCATTTTTTTTTTGACTAGAAAGTTTGGAAGCCATTTTCTTTTCCCTTTGAATCATCATGTGAAAAGGATTTAGCAACATTAGTCATAGATTTAGGAGAAATCTCTTGATGAGAAGTGAATTCTCCTTCTTCCAAGACACTATAATTTATTAAAGATAAATCAAGAATAGCAAGGGAGGGAACAGAAACCAATTTATTAAGAAGGCAAGTGGGAACACCAAACCTTACCTAATCATTAGCAAAATTATTAGATAAAAGCCAACCATTTTGAGAAGTTAAATCATCTTGAATTTGGAATATAGAATTAGATTTATCAACCTGATTATCATGAGGTATTAAAACCATATTCTCCATTGAATTAGAATGATACATAATATTAAATTCCTCATTTATGTTCCCCATTAAAGCTTCATTTTCATCTATCAAAGCCAGCAAGGATGTAGGCATCGAATCAGAGGAAATAGAATCCTCATCCAAAAGTTTAGAAAAGCTATTATTGTTCACATTAGAATACTTCAATTGCTCAAAAGAAGTAAAAGATAAATTATCTTTGTTAGGAACATTCAAAGAATCGTTTTTTTCCAAAGTATTTAATATGTGGGTTAGGAAGAGAAGTTTCCTTAACAAGGATTTTTTTTTTAGGTGAAAATGAAGAATGAAACAACCAGAATTATCATGCCCATGGAATTTGCAGTAAGAACAAAAGACAAGGAAATTTTTAAATTCAATTCTTTGCATATAACCATAATTTTAGATCCCAACTAGATTTCTTTAGGGTGTTCCTTGGTAATGTCCAATTCAAAAAGGATTCTAACCACTGAAGGAAGAGACTTTTTAGTTGTTGCTTGATCACTTTGCAATGACTAACCAAATAAGGCACCTATAGTAGAAAGGAATTCATGGTTAACAAAATGAATTCACATATTGGGGATTCTTCCTTACTTTCAATTTGAGAGAAAGAATTCATTCAAATAAATCAAAATGTGGGTGAGAAATTAAACCAATCATAAAAGTGCCCAAAAGTTTTAGAATATGAAAGAAAGAGTGTTTTCATTAATAAGGGTAAACTTCCCAACCAAAGTGAATTCAAATGGCTTAACAAGCTTTTCCACAATCAGATCATAGCACATAACCATAGGCATGCCTCCAAAAGAAGTTAAAATATGTTCCAGGGACTCACTTGAATAACCATCTTTACCAGTGATAATGTCTTTGAATGATTTTAAAGCAGTTTAAGCCAGGGTAGATGATGCCCTAGCAAGATCCAAAGGATCTTTCAATTTCCCCAAGGATTCATCAGAGCAGATGCCAAGAGGTGATGTCACTCTAAGGAAGACACAAAATCAGCCAGTGGCCATCGATTCTAGAAGGAATCCAGTGAGAATCGTTCAAAATAGCTAGCAAACAGCATCCAGAAAGCCAAAAATGAGAGGGGGAAAGGAAAATCTCTAGAACATGAGGAGAGGATTGGGCAGTAGGTTTTATCCCTTTAATTTTTTAATATTATTAGGGTTTAGTATTTATGGTTTAAGATTTAGGGTTTAGGGTTTAGGTTTAGGGTTTTAGGTTTTATTTAGGGTTTAGGTTTAGGTTTAGGGTTTAGGTTTAGTTTTAAGATTTAGGTTTAGGTTTATGGTTTGGGTTGTGGTGTTTATTTTGAAGGTGGGACACACAGATCTTAGGTATTTATTGAAGTGATTGGGTACTACATTAAGGTATGATGCACTTTCTTAAAAATAGAAATCATCACCCTATATGGACCTAATCCCTAATAAGGACTAAGGCATGATGGGTCTTTAATGTGGAGATCTTTCCTCTACTTTACATGGAAAAGTAATGTAGGGTTTATATTAAGCTAGGTTCATTGGTTCATGAGGCAAGCCTCCATAGTTAATTATGTCATAAGGAATGGGAACTCCTTAGGAATACTCTTGATTAAAGTAGAAATTATGGTCTTCAAAGATTTTAAGGCTAGACTATCAAAGGATTATTTGTATTGGAAAATCAAATGGGATTGTTCAAGGAGAAGGCTTATTATCAAAGCCAAAGAGGGGTAAGAAATGATCATGATAGTAAGAAGCCTAGTGAGCATTCCAATCTATCTTATGGTTGAGATTTATATGTTTGAAGTTGAAGATATTAATTTTATTGAAGTTGACATTTTATTAGAAAGCTAGGACTTATAATCCAACAACATAAGATTGTAGAAATTCCTAAGAGGTGAGGATTTATGCTAATAGCTTGAAGGAAACAATTACCTTAGTTCCTAATTCTAGGGAGCTTTGTCATAAGCCAAAGCACAACCTAAGTCTAAGTGAAGATGGGTATATGGTTTACCTCCACAAGAGAAACCAATTGACAGCTTACAACCGCTAGAGTGGTAGCCAACTAACTCCTCCCACGCTTTAAATTCATGTAGGCAAGTCTGAGTTTCAAGATAGCTAGGTAGTTATTATTTAGAAAGAGACTAGAGTCCTTAAACCCACTCCTAAGAGACTAGAGCATGAGTGGTATGAGTAATGACTTAATCTACAAATAAAATCTTTTCAAATTTTATTTTGACATTTCATTTTGACAAAGGCTTTAGGATTTTGATACCTATATGCATGATGAAAATATGTTATGGGCTAAACCGCTAGAAGAAGGTGTTCTCCACCACAAGGGATGCCCTCACAGGTCAAGCATTCCCTAATCATGCAAGGATGGAGATCTTTCATGTTCAAGAGAGAAAGCATATGCATGCATGTTGTGAGACATTCAACCATTCAGCTTAGGGTTGCTAAATCTTTATTTATCTTATTTAAAACCTAGGCTTTATGGTGAGGTTATGAGTTATTTTAAATTTTAATTATGAATTATTAATTTGGGTAGAAATTTGATTTTATCCTAAGAGCCTAATCATAACCAGGCCACACATTAAAGCATTAAACAAATAAGAAACTAAGAAAGGCACGTTATTTCTAATGCGCAATATGAACACAACAATAAACAATTTTATAGACTACCATAAAAGAATAAAATGCCAATGTCTAGTTCACCATACCCTAGAAAATTTGGTAGCCAAGCTCACCCTTATACAACTCGATATAAAAGAATAATTACAATTATAAATAATAAATGCTATGGGGGGTATTATGTCTCCTTCATTTCTTCATATCTTTGCTTATTTTGATGTGGTAGGTTTCAAGGCATCACATAACACCCAGGACTAAGCCTTCTAGCCAATGTTCATCCTAAACACCCATATCGCTAATCCTAATTTCTAATATAAAATTACATTAAAAATAGGAAAATTAAATCTAACTACACCTACAAAATAAGTGTTAGTTAAACACACATACAACCCAAGTAGTTATATTTATAATTTGGACTTAGCACCCTTCACTTGGGTAACCAAGCCCACTTTTCCTAACTTGGATTATGCTTAGGGGCTTAAGCAACATACAAAGAGAGC
The DNA here is from genome assembly GCA_021442155.1 of Cymbidium sinense. Classification (NCBI taxonomy): domain Eukaryota; kingdom Viridiplantae; phylum Streptophyta; class Magnoliopsida; order Asparagales; family Orchidaceae; genus Cymbidium; species Cymbidium sinense. The sequence continues at coordinate 64,176,225 of CM038229.1, read as the reverse complement.
ATTTATATTTATTTTTAAGTAGCCCCTTAAGCATAATCCCCTACAAAAAAATAATGTTAGACTATCAATAGCCTAACATCTAGCCTACAATCCACATTCTATCCGAAAAATATTACATCATAAAAACAAAAACACAACATCAACCATACAATCAACACATCGACCTAACCTAATTCTAGAGTTAGTGACCTAGTATTCTAGTGTGTGAAAAAAGGGCTTGTGTGATAAGACATTACTAGGCTTGTTTAGTTTAAGTTTCAATTTGGAGTTTGAATTTATTTAAAATTTTCCTTTAGGTGGTTTCAATTTAAATTATTTAATGATTTATTTTCCATTTTTATTTTACTTTTATTTTGTTAAAGTGATATTTAAGTTTTCAAGAATGAAGAGCAAAATGAATCCATTTTGGATGGAACTCATCATATTCTACATCTTAACTAAAGAGTCTTCCAAGGTATCTTAATTAGCCCATTTGATATTATGTGATTGATTTGATTTGATTAATGTTTGTTTGTTTAATTTAGATTTTTAAAATTTGAGTTTACTTAATCTTCATGTATTTTGATTGATTAAATTTGGATTATATATTTTGATTTAATTAAATTTTGATAATTCAATATCCTTAATATCTAATGAAGTTTAAATTTATTTAATTTCATATATCTTGATTGATTAATTTTGGATTAGATGTTTTGATTTAATTAAATTTTGATAATTCAATATCCTTAATATCTAATGCTTTTTTATTTTTGTTTTAATTTCATATGATTATCATTTGATGTTTTTTTTAAATTCATTGATTTTTATTATTTTATTTGAGTTTGATTTGGATTGAATGTATTTTAATTTCTGATTTATTTTAAAATTTAATGTGTTCTTTTATTTGAATTCCAAGGGTTTAACTTATGAAATTTAGCCATCTAGTTTACATAAATGATTATCTCTTTAGCTTAATGATTATTCTCTTATCTAATATCTTTGTTTATATTTAATTTTTATTTGATTTTGATTTTAATATTTAGAATAAATTTTCTATTTTTTTACTTAAATTGATTTATGTGATTTATATATATATATATAATATATATATATATATATATATATATATATATATATATATATATATATATATATATATATTAAAATGTGATTTGAATTAGTTATGAATTCCTCCAAATTTTATATGAATAACTAATCAAATAAAGCTTAGCCAATTGTAATAGTTGAGTTAATTATAATTAAGGATATGTCACATAACTAAATTTTATTTTGATTTTAGAATCAACATATAATAATTAGAGATTAAATTGATTTTATAATTGACTTTCATAAATTATGTTTAAATAACTTTTTATTTTCGATTATAATATTTATAATACTATTGATTTAGTTAATTTTTTTCTCTTTTATACTAACTTTTACTTAGATTTTATGATAATTTAATTTGCACATTTTTTTATTTTGTCTCATCACATATTATTTCTTTTTTTTATTTTGTTCAGAATTCTAAAGATTGATTAATTCCTTTTTTTAGATCTAATTGGATTTAATAATAAATAAAATAAGGTGGATTAATCGTGATCATTCCATCAAAAATCAAATGGCCCACGAGCAAATCATGGCTTGATAGGTGGAATCAAATCACATTTGAAATCAAAACTATTTATTTCAAACACATAAAATAAATAATTTTTCTTTTGTCTCTAAACTCTCACCAAAAGGATTAAAAAGTAAAGTGCAGGGGATCTAAAGGTTGGATCCTAATGACGTTCACATTCAACACATCAAACATAAGATCCCTACGACTTTCTAAGTGTTTAAGAATTATACCTCACTAGAGCTAATGTTGATTTTACCAAGAGTTGTTTAGAAAAAATGAAGCCCTATTGAGATACTTGTTGGGTTGGATTAATACTTCAGCTACCATTCCTTTTCTTTGCTCTCATGGTTCGCTTGGACTTCCTCCTCACTGATTGAGCATAGTGTTCACTGGATTGGTCAATTGGAACATCTTTCCTAAGACATGAGGGAGCTTCGCCAAATGTTTCTAGGCTTGCCTCCTCACCAAGTATCCCATGAGCTCACTCACAGTCACTGCTTGCCAAAGCTTCATCATTCTCATGGACAGAATAGTTAGAAGCAAGATGAAGGAAATATCTTCCATACATGCGCTTGGGTTGTGTAGATAGAAGTAGCTCAAATGTTGGCCAATGGAGGGAAACTTGGATGGAGAATAAGAGGTAGTGAATGCGGGCTAGAAGAAGGAAATGAGATTCAACATATAAGGAGATTAAAGTTACAATAGCAATTTTGTGAGGAAATGTGGAGAAGACCAAGTGTTGGCTGTCTAGTAGAGGAAGAGGGTGAGAGGAGAGAATCTTGATGCTATAGCATGACACTGTTGAACAGAAAATGAGGGGGACGAGAAGAATGCCTGCAGCTGGAAATATTTAAACAGGATTGGATTTTGCATTGAGTTAGAGCGATGAATATTCTTGTAGGTTATAGTGGCTCTCGACCTGTAGGCTCGAGGATTAAGCTTTCTTGCGAATAAGATTGTTGGGCATGAGTCTCTAGCTTGGTCTGCACGTACAAGGAAAAGGGAGGGAGGTGTGCGGCTAGCCGTCAATTCGATCAGAGGGGAGGAAGAGCCGATCCGGCAAGAGGATGAGATATTTCTCGCATGTGAGTGATACAAAGAGTGAAGACGGATGAACAAAGGGACTCCAATCCTGTGCGGCTAGCCATCAATCAGATGGAATGAGATGCAGGGATGGCTTCGACTTCTCTTGCATGAAGGAAGATGAGAGAAAGGTCGAGCTTCTCTTACAAAAATGGCAAGGATGAGAGGCTCTGTATGCAAGGGAGAAAAAGCTTCGTTTTCTCTCTTGTTCCCTTTCCAGTTCGTGGGGATGAAAAAGAAGGAGGAGATGGTATTTAGCAGCAGAAACATGAAAAAAGAGTCTCAACCCATGCCAGTAGTTTTTTTAAGTCAGGGATGGGAGGCGTTGTATGGGAGAGAGAGAGAGAGAGAGAGAGAGAGAGAGAGATGGCTCACAAGCTCCAAACGGGTAAGATAAGATATTTTATTTTATTATTATTTTAAAGCTAGAGAGCAGGTTTTCATTTGAATTGAAAATAAAAAAATTTATTTGACATTCACGTGAAATAAAAAAAGACTTGATGCTTTTGCTAGCTTTAATAAAAGAGTGATGTCCAAATGTATTATTATTTTATTTTATTATTTAACGGGATAAATGTATGAGAATGATACATACATGCTTGATATATATATATATATATATATATATATATATATATATATATATATTCACTTGATTTCACCTGACTAAGGATGAAATTTCTTTTTTATTATTATTATTAGACTTATTCTTTTTTATTTATAAACCTTCAGAATTTTTTATAATTTTGATATTATAGTTTTAATTTAACTAAAGTTTATAAATTATATATGATATAATTAATGGTTATTCAAATTGTATATTTATTATTGATTTAGTAGTTTTTTATTTTGATTTAATTTTAATGAAACTTATTTTTGATGTTCAAATTTTATTATATTTCTATTTTAATTAAATAATGACAATGTTCGTTGTTTTTTTATGATTGATTTTCAAATTTTTATAGTTTGATTAGCTTACTACTTATATTTTATTTCAGTTAGGCTTCATTGATTCAAATGATCAATTTGGCTCAATTATGGTGTGTTTAGGTTACACTCTTGATTAAGTGTTTAAGATGATTTGGAGTAATTGATCTCACTTGATTTGATGTATATTTAGATTTAAGCCCATTTTGACCAAAATTGGGCTTAATGGGCCACATTGGACTTATATTAGTTAAATAATCAAATTTATTAAATTAAACTCAATGGTGGGATAAATTTTATCTAATTCTAATTTTAAATTATTTTGGAGGTCTGATTTAAATTAATTTTCAATTTAATTTGAATTTAGATTTAATAGGATCCATTTGGGTCTACTTTTGGTAGCCAAATCAACCCATTTGGATCTTCATTAAATTTAGATTTTTTAGTTTTAGACTCAAACATGTTCATTTGATGATTTTGAGTCTTTGGAGTGACTCAATTTGATCAAATTTTAATTTTGACTTGACTTACTTGAGTCAACTCTAGGTTAAATGACCTATTTGCTATTTTGTGTCCCATCTTGATTTATTTTTAGTCTTTATTTATGCATTGATTTCATGTTTTTGATTCAATTTAATTTGGTTTAATTTTGATTAAATTTGATTTTATTTGGACTTAGGTGATTTGGAGTTTATTTGAATATTTTGGGTCAAATGGGTTAAGTTAGGTGTGACCTTGGCTTTATTGATTTGATTGTAGATTTTGGTATGGCTTGAAGTGATGATTGAAGGATTGATTAATTTATGAGAAAATCAATTGAGATAGGTTTGATTTGGATGAGATTTGGCTAAGTCCACGAAATTGGCTTAAGGATTTGGATTTGATTTGATTTGATTTGGATTTAGGTTCGGATTATGATTTGAAGTTGAGCTAGAAATTAAATTTGATAAATTGATTGAAGGGTTGAATTGATCTTTGAGAAAATCAATTGAATTTTGATTGATTTGGGCTAAAGCTAAGTCCATAAGATAAATCATAGCTTAGGAAGGATTTTGATTTTGGATTCAATCATGGGTTCAATCATTTGATTTGGATTTGAATTTGGATTTTGATATTTGAATTGAATTTGAGGTTTGGTTTGATAAGGTGAACATAACATTTAGAGTATGAGTCTCCTTAATCCCTAAGGCCTAATCATGGTTAACCCTTCTAAGTCTTTAGGCTTAGTGTTAAGTGTTCACCTAATTGCTCAAGTATCTTATGACTAAGGAAGTCTTAGTGTCTAGAAGAATCCTAGATATAAGAAGAATAGGTTGAGAACTCACTCCAAAAGTGAGGTCAACAAAAGGACCCCCAATAGATGTGGTGTAACTAACAAGGCACACCACACGTATTGGCATTGACTGAGACAATCAACAATGACTATTGGATTGCAAGTACTAACAAAAATGGTCTATGCCTAAGTCCAAATGGTAGATATAATCACAATCTTAGTGTAACTCAACTTAGGGCATAAGAGAGCAAAGAAGACTTGGTTGGAATTTCATGTTAAGGACATGAAGGAAGATCCAGAGGGATTACATGCATGCATGATGACATGAGAGGTTTATGCTAATAAAAGAGAAATTGAGTTGAGCTGAACCTTAGGGGAAGGTTCAAGCTATCCAATTTGATATGAATTTGAGTTTGAGGAATATGATTTTTTGGTGTGTATCCACTAAGGATAAGAATCTATAACTATGGGATCAAGATTGAATTAATTTTAATTTATTTTAATTTATGTGGAGGCATTATAGGGATATGGATTTAATTGGGAATATGTGAACCTTCCACTGGGAAACAGTGTTACCCTTGGGATAAAAATTTGATTGGATTTCTTATGGCTCCACTGAGGAGAATGATTTTGAATTGAGGGTACATCTACTGGGGACATAAGCTTGGTTGAATTTGTTAGATTTAGATTTTTTATTTAGGCTTCATTAGGGAGACTAATCTGATTTGTGCTTTGTTGGGGTGAAGTTTGATTTGTTCGATATATTTAATTTGACTCCACAAGGAAGGTTAGATTTGAATTTAGTTTGTTATGGACCCTGTCGGTGTGTGATGGACCCATTAAGAAGGAGCCACAAAGGCCTTGGCCTGTTCTAGATTTACAAATCCAAAGGGGTAGTCCACCTTCCATAAGGTAGGGCTATCTATCCTAATGGTTTTCTTTTGGTGTGCAACGGCTGTACTATGAAGAAAGCGTAGCAGACTTAAATCTTTCGAAGGAGGGATCAGTCGTTGGGGTGATCTGTCGATGGCACAATAAATCAAACCCAACCTAAGGTAGCTACTGAGTGAGTGCGACTTGGGATCTTACCTTAACTCAATAGTAGTCCTAATAATTAATTTGATTTATCTTGATTTGATTTGATTTGATTTGATTTAATTTAATTTTATGTGTTATGTTGTGGACCCTATTGTTGTGTGATGGACTCACTGAGAAGGAGCTATATCGACATTAGCCTATCTTAGATTTACATGTCCAAAGGGGTAGTCTACCAGCCACAGGGTAGGACTATCTAACCTGGTTGCCTTTGGTGCAATGGTCGTGTTAAGGAAGAAGAAAGCATGTGACTTACATCTTCCAAAGTAGGAACAATCATTGACCTATTGATGGTGAAATAAATCAAACCCAACTTAAGGTGACTACTAAGTGAATGTCATTGAGACTTATGTCACTCAATAGTAGTCGGATTAATTTCATTTGATGGATCCAATGTGCAATGGACGCGAGAAGGGCTGTCGCCTTAGCCTATCTCAGATTTACCAATCCAAAGGGGTAGTCTACCGGCCGAAGGGTAATACTATCCAACATAAGGGGTGTCCTTCGGTGTGAAATGGCTGTACCATGAAGAAAGCATAGGAGACTTACATCTTCGTAAGCAGGGACCAGCCACTAGGGTGGCCTATTGATGTACAATAGATCGAACCCGACCTAGGGCTACCCGTCAATGTGCAATGGTCCTACTAAAAAGAATGCATAGCAGATTTACATCTTCCAATATGAGAATGACCATTGGGTAACTCGGTGGAAAAATTGATTGAGCTCTAAGGGCTTACTGAGAGAGTGTCTGGGACTTATCTCAACTCAAGAGAGCGCCCTATAGGGAGTTTTCGACACTATCAACCTCTTTTGGAGTGAGTTCTCAACTTCCACATCATAGATCTAGGACTCTGTAGACAAGAGCCTTAGTCTTAAGACACTTCTAGTGATTAGGTGAACACTTAACCTAAGCTTAGAGACTTAGAAGGGTTAGCCATAGGAATAGGTTGGTTAGATTAGGAAGACTTACTTACCTATAGCCAATCCATGCTTTCTCAAATCCAAACCTCAAATCCAACTCAAATACTAAATCTAAATCTAAATTCCAAACCAAATGATTGAAACCCATAATCAAATCCAAAAATCAAAACCCTTCTTAAGCCCTTTGATTTCATCTTATGGACTTAGCCTTAACCAAATTCAAATCAATCCAAATTCAATTGACTTTCTCCAAGATCAATTCAATCACTCAATCATTTACCAAATCCAAATCCAAATTCCAAACCAAATGATTAGAACCCATAATCAAATCCAAAATCAAAATCCTCCTTAAAGCTTTATGTTGGAATTCCATAAACCTAGACAAATCTCCTCCCAATTCAACCCAAATTTGATTAATCTCTTCATTAATCATTTGTATCTTCATTTATACTCATAAACATAAACAAGATATAAACTCAAATAGACAAAACTAAATCAAACTAAATCAAACCAAGTCAAATCCTCTCATAAGCCCAATGGACCTATCTCTATAAGCTTAGCCAAATCTAATACAAATCAACCAAAAATCAATTGGTTTCTTTATAAATCGATTACTCCTTCATTTATAATCATAAATATAAATGAAAATCACCTTCCAATGACCAAAAATAAATCAAACTAAATAAATTCCCTACTTAAGCCCTTTTGACCTACATCCTTAAGCATGGTCAAATTTGCTTCCAAACCACTCCAAACTCAAATAATTTTCTCATGAATCATTTATATCTCCATTTATATTCCCAAAAATAAGTGAGATATAAATTCAAATATCCATAACCAAAATCAAATCAAAATCCAATTTATACCCTTTAAGCCAATTTCTTGGACTTAACTAAATTCTATCCAAATCAAGTCCAAACCAATAGATTTTCTCTTTAATCATTCATTCCTTCAATCATCTATCCAAATTTAAATGAAAACTACAATCAACAAGTCAAAATCAAAATCGACTCAAGTTAAATCCAACCTAGCCCATTTGACTTGATAGGTTCAAATGAACAGAAACTCATTTGAACCCAAACCATTTGCAATTTAATTTATATGTCAATCTCTAATCCATATATAAACTCAACTAAATCAAACTCAACTCAAAATCAAGCCAACTAAATTAACTCTCACTTGACCCAAAGTGGCCAATTTGACCTACATGAACCAAAATCTAATTCAATTCAAATCAAAGTGAATTAATCCAAACTTCATGTCATGATTGTTGATCATCCTTGGTTAATCAATTATCATGAATTGGGTCAAACCAAGTCAACCTAGCCTATTGACTAAGTCAACCCTTTAACCCATATGAACCCAAACTAGCCAAATTACAATCTAAACCAAATTGATTGCAACCAATGGCTCAAGTTCATTTCAAATTAATTATTGAACTTGACCAAAGCCATAATTGAGCCCAATTCGACTAGTTGGTCAACCTAACCCAACTTAGCCAAAAGTGACCTAAAGGATCAAATTGGACAAAATCCAAATGAAATCAAAATTGATTCTAGCCAAAGCCTACAATCATTTTAAATTAACCAATTTAACTTTAACCAACACCCAACCCAAGCTAATTTTTTGTCAAATTGGTCAACTTGACCCATTTGACCTATATGAATCTAAAAGAGCCAAAATCAAATCCAAAGAAAATTGAACCAAACTAATGACACCAATACACTCCAAATGGTCATTTGAACTTGACCCAACCCTTGGTTTGACCCAATTTGACTAATTGGTAAACTTGACCCAATCTAACCTAATTTGACCTAAATAGGTCAAATTAAGCCAAATCAAACCAAATGAACTCCAAATCACTTGAAATTTGGGCTAACCCACTTTTGACTCATCTCAAATCTGCCCAAATCAAATCCATTACCAAATGACCAAGATACCCTTTAGCTAAGGGAATCACATGCATAAAATCACTTGAGGGAATGGTCATTTCTTTTCCTTAGCTACTTGGCACCCATCCATTGCTCCACTTAGGCACCAGGACACTGGTTAACTAGACCTAAGGGTGGTTGGGTTGACCATGACTCATGAGGAGGAAAAATCACCTCTCCATTCCTATTAGAATACTTGGAAATCCATAGGAAACCCACTACTCCCATGATATCCACTCTTACACCCTCCTCCACTCAAGTGAAGCCATCTAAGGTAATTCCCTGTCAAAATCGAGCTCCTCATGATAGCCATTGGATTAAAATGGCCAAATGAGACTAGCCATCTGATCTAAGGAATGAAGGTGTATACCCCCCTCTTTCTCACTCAAATCTAGAGAAACACACTTGATTCAACCCTAGTAGCAAGTGATGCACGTCCTAGAGTGATTTCCAAGGTTTCTTGAGTTTCCCAACTCTTCCTCTATCAGTTTTACAAAAAACCAAAATAAGGGAGCCCCAATACGATTGCCATTTGTTCAAACCTCCATCAAAGTGCAATTAACTTTGCACACACCATCCTTGGAGACAAATGAGTGAGAATGAATCATCCCCCAAGCTTCCCTGATGACCGGAGGGTGGAGTTCGATCGAAGCTGGCCACTTCCATCCTATGCCTTGGCCTTCTGAGCAATCTACCTCAAATCAAAGCTTGTGCCGCTCAACAGGGCTTTGTTTCTACTAAACGAAGCTTCCTCAATTGTTGGAACTGCCAGTCCAAATCTCCGATGAGGTATGCTATTGAAACTAAACTTTAGCTTATAATGGTTTGGAGCTTTTTGATGAAAGGTTGCATGTTGTGAGGTTTCCAATGTTAGATCTCTTTGTTTTGCTTCCCTTATAGTGCGGGATCAATTTAATCTCCATTTGAGCTCAGGTGAGCTTAGATCGAGCAAAGAATGATAGACGGTCTCTGCCTCTTCTCGCTCGGGAGGAGACAAATCACAGACCGTACATTTCGCATGATCAGAATGGATGGTCTTGATCAAACCACGCTAGATCAACTGAATTAATCCTACTCAACTGGAGTTTGATCATGGTCATCCGATCTCAGATCAAATGACTCACAAGAAAGCACGTCCGCCTCCGGCTGACTCATTCGTGTGATGTGACAACTTAAATAACCAATCCCGTGGCACCACATGGAAAGCACTCCGCATTAACGCACCACGTCAGCATGCCACATGGCACCGAATCGGATTAAGGCTTTAATTAGGGTGAATTAATCCTTTTTTAATGTTGAAACTTCCAAAATTCATAACTAATTATAGAGAAATTCAAAAAATACAAATGAGGGCTCGTTTTAGAGGTATCTCAGAGAGGAATCCATTAAATTTATTCTTAATTAATTTTAAACAATAATTTTGGCTTAATTAAGGTTTAATTATAAATTTAATTATCTTCATTACTCTTTAATTAATATCTAATTTATTTCAAACTTTTTGAGAATGTTTAGGGGAATGACCTCTGCCTCCTCTATATTTCTTGGAATTTATTTGTTGCTTAATTATTTAAATTAATTGATTAAGCCCTAATTACCTTCTTAACTTAATCAAGTGTAATTAAGTATATGAATAGTAATTAATTAATTATTTGGACTACTTAATTACTATTGAATAGTAAGGAGGCTTAGGGAATGAGGCTTCTCCCTAATCCTTTCCCTAATTTTGCCTCTCTCTTTCAAAAAAAAAATGCTAATTAATGATTAATTAATTAATCAATGACTTAGTTGGCTAAATTAAAACACAAGTTATATGAATTTAAGCTTGATTAAATGGATAACTTATGGAATTATGTTGGGACTTCTTTTCCAATCTTTTTCCCTTAAGTCCATCTCATTTTCAAAAGATAATCAAAAGTTAAAAATTAAGAAAGAGGAAAATGAATTAATGGATTAATCCTTTGATCAATTAAATTAAAATTTTAATTAAATCTAATTTCTCTTATTAATCCTTGGGTAATTATTTGAGTATTCAATAACCTAAAGAGAGCTAATGAAATTATGGTTAGCTCACATGTGTGAGAAAATCATAAAAGTAATTAAGTGTGTTCCTTAAGCTTAATTAATTAATGCTTATGAGCTAATTGCAGTAGGCCCCTTTCATTTCATAGGAACATTCCTATTTACGTTTCAATTCATTTGCATATCATATTAACTCATAGTTATTTAATTAATTACCTTAAGGTAATGTAGGTAAGCGTTTAATTAATTGATTTAATCCAAGCTTAATTTAACCAATTCATAAAATCAACCTTATTGCTTTTCATTAAATCAAATTAATTCACATATAGGGATGTTATTACGATTAACAAATCTTTCTCACATTTCTTAAATCAAATCAAACATGAAAAATGGCATTAAAGAACTTTGGTTTGTTTTAAATGATCTTGTTTAATATGATTGTCCTTACGAATTAATTGGATTGAATGAAATTATGTGCTTATGTTCTTTATTTCTCCAATTATATTAAATGTTGTATGCCACTTGTAATCATGCATTCATCTTTTCAAAATTAATTAAATAAAATGACTTTTTTTAACTCAAGTTGCATGTCTTTACTTAAATTAAAAAATATGTGTGGCTATTATCACTATTAAATAGAAAATTATTTTTTTAAGTATATAAATCAACTATAACACATAGAGTAATGATAATTATGAGTATTTATAAGCTTGTATGTGCTAACAACTTAGAACATGTGATATTAAATTCTCTTTTCTTTAATCTTCATGAATTCACATTAGGATTCAAATATTAACAAGTGTATAGTTCATTTGAAAAGGACACAACACTTGCTTCGGTTTATTCTTATGTATACCCATGTTAGAATTTAGATAGAATTTTAGCTCACATGCATAAATAAATCAAAATACAATTCTTGCATGGTTTACAATCTTATAGTTGTTTGTACAATCATGAGTATTTAAGAATTATAGACATATCTAGTCTGGACACCAGGGGATGCACAGCTTTAAGTAGCCCCAAGGAGGTTGCTACCTCATTCTTCTGGTCAAACAATGATGAAGTACTTGCTTATAACTTTTATACACTTATGTGTACATTTAGCTAATTAGTGAAAACCTCACCTACTTCCATATGCACTATTCAAAAGAAAAATACAATTTTTGCATGATTTACATTCTTATAGTTGTTAATACATCCACATGTATTTAAGAATAACGGGTATATCTAGTCTGGACACCCAGGGATGCAAGGCTTCAAGTAGCCACAAGGAGGTTCCTACCTCATTCTCCTGGTCAAACAATGGCAAACTACTTGCTTAAAACTTTCATACATTTGAATGTGTATTTATCTAATGAATGAGAATCCTCTTCTTCTATAAAAAATCATTCATGCATCTTGCATTTAAGTGTTCCAAAAACTTATTGTATGCATAGATAAGTTTAGGACTTAATCATATGCATGCTACATATGATGGAAAGAAATGAACAAATATGTGTCATGTGATAGTAATTAACTCCAATTAATCTTAAGATGCCTTTCATATTGAATGAGATTATTTAAAGTTAACCTAAACTTTGGATTAGTTAAAATATGTAATAGGCCATTCATTAAAGAGAATTGATTAATTAATATGCTTTAGATGTGGCTTAAGGTAAGGATAAAGAAGGGTGATCCTCTCTCTTTTTTCCCTTTATAACACTTAGTTTTTAAGTGTAAACCAAGTGAAACAAAAGAAAACATTAAGTAAAACTTACAAATCAATTAAGCCACTTAAAGTGAAATCATCTTTTATAATTAAATCCTTTCTCACTTAGAAAAGAATAATAAAGCCTAGTTAAGGCATACCACACAAGCCTTAATACACACACCTTAGATTAAGTCACCACTTTTTATGTTGTTAGGGTGGTGCATGATTGTTGACCTCACTGTTGGAGTAAGTTCTCAAATTCTTCATCATAGATCCAAGACTCTTATAGAAATTAAGAGCTCCTTAGTCTTAAGACACTTCTAGTAATTAGGTTAACACTTGCTTATATACTTAGAAGGCATAGCCATAGGAATAGGTTATGCCTTTGGGACTTATAAAAACTTGCCTACCCTATGGCCTAAACCCAACCCATGCTTTCTTTCTCAAACAAAACCTCAAATTTAAATATCAATTCTAAATCCAAATCATAAATCAAATTCCCATCCAAATGATTGAAGCCCTTGATCAAACCCTTCCTAAGCCCTTTGATTTCATCTTAGGGACTTAGCCTTAACCAAATTCAAATCAACCCCAATTCAACTGATTTTCTCAAATATCAATTTAATCTCAAATTAAATATCAAATCATATATCAATTCTAAACCAAACAAGTCAATCTCAAATTAAATCCAAGACCAAATTTCTCCCCTAAGTCTTATGAACCACTCTCATAAGCTTAGTCAAATATCAATCCAAACTATCCCAAACTCAATTGTTTTTTTTAAATCAATTGTTCCTTCATTTATATTCACAAATATAAATGAAATCCACCCTACAATGACTAAAATCAAATCAAACTAAATATGTTTCCTTTCTTAGCCCTTCTAACCTACACCCATAGGCTTGGTCAAATTTGCTTCAAAATCACTCCAAACTCAAGTGAATTTCTCCTTAAATATTTATATTTTCATTTATTTTCCCAAATATAAATGAAATATAAATACAAATAGCCAAAATCAAACCCAAATCAAATCAAATTTTCAATTTTAGCCTTTTTTAGCCAATCTCTTGAACTTGGCTAAATGATACCCAAATCAATTCAAAACTCATGAATTTCTTCATGATTCAATCATTGTACCAAATATAAACATAAACTACAATCACCAAGCCAAAATCAAGCTAACCCAAGTCAAACCCAAGTTAGCCCTTTCAACTTGAAATTATCATATGAACCAAAATCCATATGGCTTCAAGCCATTTGCAATTAAATTTATATTTCCATCTCAATTGATTTATATTTACATATCCTTACAACTAAACTTGTATGAAGCCATGATCATGCCAATTGACCTATTTAGGTCCACTTGACCCAAAGTGACCTAAAAGACCTTTTTGAGCCAAGTTCTAATGCAACTCATATTGGATTGAACTTAACCCATCCAAACCTCATATCATGATTAACAAGCATCCTATGTTAATCAATTGTAAAAAATTGGGTCAAACTAAGTCAACTAAGCTCATGGACCAAGTCAACCCTTTAACCCATATGAACCCAAACTAGCCAAATTATAGTCTAAACTAAATTGATTGCAACTAATGGCTCAAGTTCATTCCAAATTGATTATTGAACTTGACCAAAGCCATAATTGAGCCCAATTCGACTAGTTGGTCAACCTAACCCAACTTGGCCCAAAGTGACCTAAAGGATCAAATTGGACAAAATCCAAATGAAATCAAGATTGATTCCAGCCAAAGCCTACAATCATTTTAAATTAACCAATTTAACTTTAACCAACACCCAAGCCAGTTTGGCCAATTTTGTCAAATTGGTCAACTTGACCCATTTGACCTATATGAATATAAAAGAGCCAAAATCAAATCCAAAGCAAATTGAACCAAACTAATGACACCAATACACTCCAAATGGTCATTTGAACTTGACCCAACCCTTGGTTTGACCCAATTTGACTAATTGGTAAACTTGACCCAATCTATCTCAATTTGACCTAAATAGGTCAAATTAAGCTAAATTAAACCAAATGAGCTCCAAATCACTTGAAATTTGGGCAAACCCACTTTTGACTCATCTCAAATCTTCCCAAATCAAATCCATTGCCAAATGACCAAGATACCCTTTGGCTAAGGGAATCTCATGCAGAAAATCACTTGAGGGAATGGTCATTTCTTTTCCTTAGCCACTTGGCACCCATCCATTGCTCCACTTAGGAACCAAGACACTGGTTAACCAGACCCAAGGGTGGTTGGGTTGACCATGACTCATGGGGAGGTAAAATCACCTCTCCATTCCTATTATAATACTTGGAAATCCATAGGAAACCCACTACTCCCATGATATCCACTCTTACACCCTCCTCCACTCAAGTGAAGCCATCTAAGGTAATTCCCTATCAAAATCGAGCTCCTCATGATAGCCATTTGATTAAAATGGCCAAATGAGACTAGCCATCTGATCTAAGGAATGAGGGGGTATACCCCCCTCTTTCTCTCTCAAATCCATAGAAACACACTTGATTCAACCCTAGCAGCCAGAGATGCACATCCTAGAGTGATTTCCAAGGTTTCTTGAGTTTCCCAACTCTTCCTATATCAGGTTTATAGAAAACCAAAATAAGGGAGCCCCAATACAATTTCCATTTGTTCTAACATCCATGAAAGTGCAATTAACTTTGCACACACCATCTTTGGAGATAGACGAGTGAGACTGAATCATTCCCCAAGCTTCCCTGATGACCGGAGGGTGGAGTTCGATCGAAGCTGGCCACTTCCATCCTATGCCTTGGCCTTCTGAGCAATCTACCTCAAATCAAAGCTTGTGCCGCTCAACTGGGATTCATTTCTACTAAACGAAGCTTCCTCAATTGTTGGAACTGCCGGTCCAAAGCTCTGATGAGGTATGCTATAGAAACTAAACTTTTGCTTAAAATGGTTTGGAGCTTTTTGACGAAAGGTTGCATGTTGTGAGGTTTCCACTGTTAGATCTCTTTGTTTTGCTTCCCTTATAGTGCGGAATCAATCTCCATTTGAGCTCGTGAGCGGGATCAAGAAAGAATGATGACGGTCTCGCTCTTGTCGCCGGAGGAGACAAATCACGCATCGCATTCGTGATCGAATGGATGGTCTTGATCAAACCATGCTAGATCAACTGAATTAATCCTACTTAACTGTGAGTTTGATCATGGTCATCCGATCTTAGATGACTCACAAGAGCACACCGCCTCGACTCAATCGTGTGATGAACTTAAATAACCAATCTCACACCAGTGGAAAGCACTCGCACACACCACGCCGATGCCACATGGCACCGAACCAGATTAGGGCTTTAATTAGGGTTAATTAATCCTTTTTTAATGTTGAAACTTCCAAAATTCATTACTAATTATAGAGAAATTCAAAAAATATAAATGAGGGCTCATTTTAAAGGTATTTAAGAGAGGAATCCATTAAATTTATTCTTAATTAATTTTGAATAATAATTTTGGCTTAATTAAGTTTTAATTATAAATTTAATTAGCTTCATTACTCTTTAATTAATATCTAATTGATTTCAAACTTTTTGAGGATGTTTAGGGCAATGACCTCTGCCTCCTCTATATTTCTTGGAATTTTTTTGTTGCTTAATTATTTAAATTGATTGATTAAGCCCTAATTACCTTCTTAACTTAATCAAGTGTAATTAAGTATATGAATAGTAATTAATTAATTATTTGGACTACTTAATTACTATTGAATAGTAAGGAGGCTTAGGGAATGAGATTAGGGCTTCTCCCCTAATCCTTTCCCTAATTTTGCCCTTCTTTTCAACCAAAAAAATGCTAATTAATGATTAATTAATTAATCAATGACTTAAATGGCTAAATTAAAACTCAAGTTATATGAATTTAAGCTTGATTAAATGGATAACTTATGGAATTAGGTTGGGACTTTTCCAAACTTTTCCCTTAAGTCCATCTCATTTTCAAAAGATAATCAAAAGTTAAAAATTAAGAAAGAGAAAATGAATTAATTATTAATCCTTTGATCAATTAAATTAAAATTTTAAATCTAATTTCTAATTAATCCTTGGGTTATTTGGGTGTTCAATAACCTAAAGAGAGCTAATGAAATTATGGTTAGCTCACATGTGTGAAAAAATCATAAAAGTAATTAAGTGTGTTCCTTAAGCTTAATTAATTAATGCTTATGAGCTAATTGCATTAGGCCCCTTTCATTTCATAGGAGCATTCCTATTTATGTTTCAATTTATTTGCATATCATATTAACTCATAATTATTTAATTAATTACCTTAAGGTAACGTAGATAAGGGTTTAATTAATTGATTTAATCCATGCTTAATTTAACCAATTCATAAAATCAACCTAATTGCTTTTCATTAAATCAAATTAATTCACATATGGGGATGTTATTAGGATTAACAAATCTTTCTCATTTCTTAAATCAAATCAAACATGAAAAATGGCATTAAAGAACTTTGGTTTGTTTTAAATGATCTTGTTTAATATGATTGTCCTTAGGAATTAATTGGATTGAATGAAATTATGTGCTTATGTTCTTTTATTTCTCTCCAATTATATTAAATGTTGTATGCCACTTGTAATCATGCATTCATCTTTTTCAAAAATTAATTAAATAAAATGACTTTTTTTAACTCAAGTTGCATGTCTTTACTTAAATTAAAAATATGTGTGGCTATTATCACTATTAAATAGAAAATTATTTTTTAAAGTATATAAATCAACTATAACACATAGATTAATGATAATTATGAGTATTTATAAGCTTGTATGCGCTTACAACTTAGAACATGTGATATAAAATTCTCTTTGCTTTAATCTTCATGAATTCACATTAGGATTCAAATATTAACAAGTGTATAGTTCATTTGAAAAGGACACAACACTTGCTTGGGTTTATACTTATGTATACCCATGTTAGAATTTAGATAGAATTTTAGCTCACATGCATAAATAAATCAAAATACAATTCTTGCATGGTTTACAATCTTAGTTATTTTGTACAATCATGAGTATTTAAGAATAGCATATTATAGTCTGACAGTGGGATGCACGACGCTTTAAGTAGCCCCAAGTTGCTACCTCATTCTCCGTCAAACAATGATGAAGTACTTGCTTATAACTTTTATACACTTATGTGTGCATTTAGCTAATGAGTGAAAACCTCACCTTCTTCCATATGCATAATTCAAAACAAAATACAATTTTGCATGATTTACATTCTTATAGTTGTTAATACATCCACATGTATTTAAGAATAACGGGTATATCTAGTCGACACCTGTGGATGCAAGGCTTCAAGTAGCCCAAGGAGGTTCCTACCTCATTCTCCAGTCAAACAATAAACTACTTGCTTAGAACTTTCATACATTTGAATGTATGTATTTAGCTAATGAATGAGAATCCTCTTCTTCTATAAAAAAATCATTCACCCATCTTGCATTTAAGTGCCAAAAACATATTGTATGCATAGATAAGTTTAGGACTTGATAATGTGCATGCTACATATGATGGAAAGAAATGAACAAATATGTGTTGTGTGATAGTAATTAACTCTAATTAATCTTAAGATGCCTTTCTTATTGAATGAGATTATTTAAAGTGAACCTAAACTTTGGATTAGTTAAAATATGTAATAGGCCATTCATTAAATAGAATTGATTAATTAAGATGCTTTAGATGTGGCTTAAGGTAAGGATAAAGAAGGGTGATCCTCTCTCTTTTTTTCCCTTTATACACTTAGTTTTTATGTGTAAACCAAGTAAAACAAAAGAAAACATTAAGTAAAACTTACAATCAATTAAGCCACTTAAATTGAAATCATCTTTTATAATTAAATCCTTTCTAACTTAGAAAAGTATAATAAAGCCTAGTTAAGGAATACCACACAAGCCTTAATACACACACCTTAGATTAAGTCACCACTTTTAGCCTTATGTTAGGGTCGTGCATGATTGTTGACCTCACTTTTGGAGTAAGTTCTCAAATTCTTCATCATAGATCTAAGACTCTTATAGAAACTAAGAGCTCCTTAGTCTTAAGACACTTCTTGTAATTAGGTTAACACTTGTTGAAATACTTAAAAGGCATAGCCATAGGAATAAGTTATGCCTTTGGGACATAGAAAAACTTGCCTACCCTATGGCCTAAACCCAACCCATGCCTTATTTCTCAAACAAAACCTCAAATTTAAATATCAATTCCAAATCCAAATCATAAATCAAATGATTGAAGCCCTTGATCAAACCCTTCTAAGCCCTTTGATTTCATCTTAGGGACTTAGCCTTAACCAAATTCAAATCAACCCCAATTCAACTGATTTTCAAATATCAATTTAATCTCAAATTAAATATCAAATCATAAATCAATTATAAAATCCAAACAAATTCAAATTAAATCCAAGACCAAACTTCTCCCCTAAGTCTTATGAACCACTCTCATAAGCTTAGTCAAATATCAATCCAAACTATCCCAAACTCAATTGATTTTTTTTAAATCAATTGTTCCTTCATTTATATTCACAAATATAAATGAAATCCACCCTCCAATGGCCAAAATCAAATCAAACTAAATAGGTTTCTTAGCCCTTCTAACCTACACCCATAAGCTTGGTCAAATTTGCTTCCAAATCACTCCAAACTCAAATGATTTTCTCCTGAAAATATTTATATTTTCATTTATTTTCCCAAATATAAATGAAATATAAATCCAAATAAAAACCAAATCAAATTTTCAATTTGAGCCTTTTTTAGCCAATCTCTTGAACTTGGCTAAATGATACCCAAATCAATTCAAAACTCATGAATTTCTTCATGATTCAATCATTGTACCAAATATAAACATAAACTACAATCACCAAGCCAAAATCAAGCTAACCCAAGTCGAACCCAAGTTAGCCCTTTCGACTTGAAATTATCATATGAACCAAAATCCATATGGCTTCAGGCCATTTGCAATTAAATTTATATTTTCATCTCAATTGATTTATATTTACATATCACTACAACTAAACTTGTATGAAGCCATGATCAAGCCAATTGACCTATTTAGGTCCACTTGACCCAAAGTGACCTAAAAGACTTTTTTGAGCCAAGTTCTAAACTCAAATTGGATTGAACTAAACCCATCCTCATATCATGATTAACAATCATCCTATGTTAATCAATTGTATCATAAATTGGGTCAAACCAAGTCAACAAGCTCATTGACCAAGTCAACCTTTAACCCATATGAACCCAAACTAGCCAAATTGTAACCTAAACCAAATTGATTGCAACAATGGCTCAAGTTCATTCCAAATTGATTATTGAACTTGACCAAAGCCTTAATTGAGCCTAATTTCACCAATTGGTTAACTTAACCCAACTTAGCCCAAATTGACCTTAAGGGGCAAATCAAACTAAAACCCAATCAAATCCAAATTTAACTTAACCAAAGCCTACAATATATTCCAAATGATCAAACAAACCCAAACCAAGCCATAATTCAAGCTAATTTGGTCAATTAGGTTAAATTAGTTAGCTTAGCCCAAATTGACCTAAAGGATCAACTTAGCCAAAATACAAATTAAATCCAAATTGATTTAAACTAAAGTCTACAATCATTTTCAATTAACCAATTGAACTTGAACCAACACCCAACCCAAACCAATTTGGCCAATTTGGTTAAATTGGTCAACTTGACCCATTTGACTTATATGAATCCAAAATAGCCAAAATCAAATCCAAAGAAAATTGAACCAAACCAATGACACTAATACACTCTAAATAGTCATGTGAACTTGACCCAACCATTGGTTTCTACCCAATTTGGCCAATTGGTCAACTTGACCCAACCTAACCTAATTTGACTTAAATAGGTCAAATCAAGCCAAATCAAATCAAATAAACTCCAAACCACTTGAAATTTGTCCTAACCCAGTTTTTACCCATTTAAAATATGCCCAAATCAAACCCATAGCCAAATGACCACTTTTCCCTTGGGTCTAGGGCATCCCATGAGATAAGACACTTGCACTTTTGGTTAATTCCTTCCCTTGGCTACTTGGCACCCATTCATAGGTCCACTTAGGCACCAAGGACTGTGGTTGACCTGACCCAAGGGTGGTTGGGTCGGCCATGACTCATGGAGAGGTGAAATCATCTCCCCATTCTAATTGGATCATTTCAAACCACCAAGGACACCCACCACTCCCATGACAGCCACCACCCACCCTTCATCCACTCATGAGATGCCAAGTGGAAAGCTTTGCCCAAACCGAGCTCCCATGGTGACCATTTGATCAAAAAACCAAAACCATCATCACCATCCAAGCTAAGGAAAGAGGGGTATACCCCTCATTCTTGCAAACATGACACACTCATTCAACCCTAGCAGCCAAGGAGAGAGATCCAGCTTCCCTTGCATTTCTCAAGCTCCCCAAATTCCCATTCTCATTTTACATGAAACCAAAATGTGGGAGCAAACCAGTGACCATTCCCATTTTGCAAACCAAAGTGTACAATTTGGTACACCATCCTTGACCTAGATGAGCTAAAATGACCATTTCAAAGGGTAGAGTTTGATCTCAGTTATGGAAAGTTGGTCTTTCGTGCAAACCATACCAAATCAAAGCTCTTACAGCTTGACATGGCTTCATTTCTACCAAATGAAGCTTCCACAATTGTTGGAACTGTCAATCATAACCTCCGATGAGGTATGCCATTAAAACCAATCCTTAGCTTAAAAATGGTTGGTCTTTATGAAGGAAACTTGCATCTCATGTGATCTCCACCGTTGGATGTGTTTGTTGTGGTTACCCAAAGGTGTATGATCAATTTGATCTCATCCGAGCCAGTGAGTTCTCGATCAACACATTGTGGATCCATTTCTTGCCGGAGAAGATATAACGTTTATTTGGCATGATCAAATGGACAATCCTAATCATCAAGCAAAACCCTCTTTTACAAAATCATGCATTCATCATTTAGATTAGATTAAAATTTATTTCACTTCATCAATTAATTTCAAACTAGAATTTAGGGGATGACCTCCCTATTTTTTGGGATTTGTTGATAATTAATTAGGGAAATCAATGGATTAAGCCTTAATTACTCCTATCTTAATTAATGATAATTCAATTTAATAGTAATCAATCAAATTAAGCTTATTAACCTCTATTAATGGTGATGAAGCGAAAATGGATTGGACCCCTCTTAAATAATTTTAAGTCATTTCCCTCTTAAATAATTATTTAAAACCCATTAATTAATTAACAAAATCAATCAAAAATTAAAATCATTGAACTTTAATTAACTAATTGAAAGGATTTAGGGATTGATACTTAGCTCTCTTCGTGTCTCTTTCCATAAGTCCATTTCATATTGTTGAGGATAATTAATATTTAAGATTAATGAACTTAATTAATTTGATTGAATCTTCTCTAATTTACAATAACCCAAAAAGAGATAGAATGAAATTATGGTTAGTTCACATGTGTGAGGAAACCATAAGAGTAATTAAGTGAGCTCCTTAAGCTTAATTAATTAATAATTATGTGATTAGGCCCCTTTCATTTCATAGGAGCATTTTACTTTCCATGGTTGCATATCATATTAGCTCATAATTATTTAATAGATTACCTTAATGACATAGGGTTAATTAATTGATTTAATCCATGCTTAACTTAATCAATCCATAAAATCAACCTAATTTCTTTTATTGAATCAAATTAACTCATATGGGAATGGGATTAGGACCAAGAAACCTCTTACACTTCATAAATCAAATCAAATATGAAATTAAAAATTTCTTTAATAAAACTTTGGTTTATTTTAAATAAGCTTGTCTAATGTGATTGTCCTTAGAATTAGTTGGATTGAATGAAATTACATGCTTGTGTTTCTTTATTTCTTTCCAATCATAAAAAAATGTTGTATGCCACTTGTAATCATGCATTCATTCTTTTCAAAATTAATTAAGTTAGAAATGATTTCCTTTATGCCAACTTGCATGTTGACTTAATTAAGAATATATATATCACTACTAAATCTCAAACATATTTTCAAAACTTCTTAATGAATAAGAATATGTGTTTTTAGTTATATATATATATATATATATATATATATATGTGAATAAAAATTAGTGTATGAAGTGAAGTTTCTTTCTTATATTCATATGTTGATTTGCATAAGTAAGATTATGGGTATATTAGTCTTGACTAGGGACAAACTTTAAGTAGCCCTAAGAAGGTTCCTATCTCATCTTGTTTTAGAACAATGGTAAGCATTACTGATTTTATGCATTTTGATATTAGAATTTTATGGAATTAATTACATTAAATAAATCAAATTGAATCCAACTTTTATAATTTTTTATGCATTTATATAATATAGAATATATATATATATATATATATATTATATATATATATATATATATATATATATATATATATATATATATATATATATATATATATATATATATATATATATATATATATATAAGAGTAGTGGGTATATTGGATGATCCCAGGGACTTTAAGTAACCCTAAGGAGGTTCCTTCACTCCCCTTAGTGTAGAATAATGGCATCCCTAAAATTTTTATATATGTGTATGTGTGGTTACAACTAGTGGATGAAAACCATAATTTAATCAAATCAAACTCTACTTTTGCATAGCTTACTATTCTTATAGTTGTTTATACATCCATATATTTAAGAATAGTGAGTATATTAGTTTGGACATTCGAGGATTAAGTAGGCCCAAGGAGGTTCCTACCTCTCTCCAGCAAAAAAATGGTGATGTACTTATTTTTATACATTTGAATGTGTATTTAACTAATGAATGAAAATCTCTCATTTTATTAAAAAAGGACATGCATTCATATTTTGTTCAAGTGGTTGGATTGATTAGTCATGATTTGAAGTTCTTTTCTATGCTTTTATTTAAGAATTTAGATAGCTTTAAAATAATGTGAAAAATAATTCAACCAATTGAAATATCAATTCCAAATATATTTTCTTACATTAATCATTCAAGTATGCTAAAGTATAAATTGCATGTATAGGTATGTTTAGGACTTAACCATATGCATGCTATATATGATGGAAAGAAATAAACAAACATGTGTTATGTAATAGTAATTCATTCCAATTAATCTTAAGATGCCTTTCTTATTGAATGAGTTTATTTAAAATAAACCTAAACTTAGGGTTAATTTAAAATATTTATTAAGCCATTTACTAAAGAGGATTGTTTGATCAATTGGCTTTAGAAATGACTTAAGGTAGGGATAAAAGAGAGTGATCCTCTCTTTCCTTCTCTTTATAACACTTAGTTATTTAGTGTAAGTCAAATGAAACAAAAGAAAATATTAATTAAAACTCACAAATCAATTAAACCACTTAAAGTGAAACCACCCTTCATAATCAAATTTATTCATACTTAGAAAAAATTTAACTCTAAAGCATAGTTAGGACATACCACATAAGCCTTAATACACACACATTAGATCAAGTCACCATTTCTAGTCTTATGTTAGGGTGTTGCATGGTTTGATGTATGTTTGGTTTTATGATGTATTATTTTAGACTGGATGTTAGGGTGTATGTTTTGTAGATTGGATGTTAGGCTGCTATTAGCTTAATTATATCTTTTGCAGGGGATTGTGCTTAAGGGGCTGCTCAAAAATAAATATAAATGCTCTCTTTTGCAAGTAGCTTAAGCCCCTAAGCATAATCTAAGTTAGGATAGGTGGGCTTGGTTACCCATGTGTAGGGTGCTAGCCCAAATTATAAATATAATTTCTTGGGTGGAATGTATATTTAGCTAACCTTCATTTTACAAGTGTAGTTATATTTACTCTTTCCATTTAAATGTAATTTTGCAATTAGTAATTAGGATTAGTGTTATGGGGGGATGAGGATAAGCATTTGCTAGAAGGTTTTGTCCTGAGAGGCCATGTGATGCCTTTGAAGTGGAGGAAATTAAATCAACTAGAGATATGAAGAAATGAAAGAGACATGAAGAATGAAGATGAAGACCCCCATAGCATGTATTCATCCTTAATTGTAATTATTCTTTTGTGATCCGGGTTGTATAAGGGTAGAGCTCGGCTACCCATTTTTCTTTCTGGTTGTACGGCAGTACTCGACCACACTAGCCTTCTATTCTTTTGCACTAGCTTTATAAATTATTTGATTATTTATTTATATTGCACATGAGAAATTTCTTGCCTCTTATAATTTCTTTCTATATTTATTCTTTAATGTGTGGCCTGGATGCAAATAGGCTCTTAGGGAAAAAATAAATTTTCTACTCAACTATAACTCATAACTAAAATTTTTTTAGAACTCATAACCTCACCATAAAGCCTAAGCATTAAATCAAGATAATTAAAAGATTTAGTAACCCCTTAACTAAATGTTGTATGGCTAATATCATACATGTATCTTCTACCACTCATGTAAAATGAGGGCCCCCATTCTTGCATGCATGGGAACTGTTTGACCTATGAGAGCAACTCCTACTAATAGGGCTTCACCCTCATCCTTCTTCATTTGGCCCATAACTTACTTCATCATGCATTTAAGCATATAAAAATACTATGGCCTATGTTAAAATGAAGTGTCAAATATAAATAAAATTTGAAAAGATTTGCATTAAACTAAGTCATTACTCATACCACTCATGCTCTAGTCTCCTTAGGAAGTGGGTTTAAGGACTTTAGTCTCTAATAACCTAACTATCTTATAAAATATAAGATTTGTGATGGTTTAAAAAATAGGAGGAGTGGCTACCATATAATCCCAAAATCAGTTTATGCTCTAGTGATGGTAAACCTTATACCCATCTCGCCTTAGATTTAGGATGAGCTTCAAAAAGTTAGATTTAGGATGAGGTTTATTTCCTTGGTATACATAAATCACCTCAAGCATTCTAATCTTGTGTGAGATTATAAGTTCTAGTTTTCTAATAAAATATCAACTTTAATAAACCAATCCTCTAAATTTCAAATATATGCCCAACCTAGGATAGATTAGAATGCTCACTAGGTTTCCTAGATCATGAGCATTCTCTACTCATCTCCATTTGGCAATAATAAGTCTCTCATCTATCTAAGATTCCCATAATTATTGATAGATTAAATAAATAAGTCACTTTATTAATAAAACTCACTTTAATATAAATCATAAAATTTAGAACTATAAACCCCCATTCATAGGATAGATTAGAATCTGTTTCTAGTATTCCTCTACTCATCTCCATTTAGCTTTGATAATAAGTCTCTCCTTTTTTATCTATCCTAATTGATCTTCCAAACATAGCCAATTTATTGATAGTCCTATCTTTGAAATCTTCGGAGACAATAATTGCCTACTTTAATCAATAATATTCTTAATGAACTCACCTTCTTTAAGATGTAATTACCTATGGGGGCTAGCCCCCATAGGAAACTTTAGAACTTGGTTTAAATAAACCCTGCTTTATTCATCTATGTAAATTAGGGAAAATCTCTGTATATCCACCATGCCAAGCCAGAGTCCTTAGGTGGGTTAGTCCATTATAAGGTGGTGATTTCTATCTTTTAAGATAGTTCACCATTCTTTGATGTCATACCTAATCACCTCAATAAGTACACTCACAGATCTACATGGTGTCCCCCATACACATAATCAAAATAAACACCATAGTGGTTTGATATATGTTTAGTTTTATGATGTATTATTGTAGACTATATGTTAGGTCATGATTAGCCTACTTAAATTTTCTACAGGAGATGGTACTTAAGGGGTGATTAAAATAAATATAAATGCTCTCTTTTGTAGGTTTCTTAACCCCTAAGCATAATCTAAATTAGGATAGTGGACTGTTACTGGTGCTAAGTTTAAATTATACATATAACTTCTTGGGTTGTATGGTGTGTTTAGCAAACACATATCTTGCAGATGGTGTTAGATTTACTTTTCCTACTTTAATGTAGTTTTGCATTAGAAATTAGGATTTGTGTTACAAGGGATTAGGATGAGCGGAGGCTAGAAGGCTTTATCTTGGGAGGCCCTCATGATGCCTTTGAAGCAAGCAAATCCAAAAGAGGAATAAAGGAGACATGAATAATGAAAAAATGAAGACCCCCCATAGAATTTATTTATTTGTAATTGTAATTTTTCATTCATATATTAGGTTATATAAAGGTAAAGCTCTACTACCCATTTCAAGTTGTATGCCCCAAATCATGGTTTCTTTTACATTGGTTTATAAATTTTTTTATATTTTGTTTATACAATAGAAATGGCATGTCTCTTTCTAGTTTCTTCATATATGGTGATTTAATGTGTGGCTTGGACCCGATTAGGCTCTTAAGAAAAATTAATTTTTCTACCCCAACTACAACTCATAACTAAATTTTCTAAATAACTCATAACCTTATTTGAATCCTAGGTATTAAATCAAAATAACTTAAAATTTAGCAACCCTTATTGGATGTTGTATGCTTAATATCATGCATGTCATCATGTTTCACTTTGCTAAGAGAAGGTTTCCATCCTTGCATGATAGGGAAGGCTTGAGGGTCTCCCATGTGTAGAAAATACTCTCTCTAATAATAATCTCATTTCAACATGCATTTAGACATAGCCTTTGTAAAATAAAATGAAGAGTCCAAGATCAAATAAAATTGAAAAGATTTACATTAGACTAAGTCATTATTCATAACACTAAAGCTCTAGTCTTAAAGAGTGGGTTTAAGACTTTAGTTTCTTTCTAATAATAACATCCTAACCATCTTGCAAAATATATGACTTAATGATATAGTTTTAATGTGTAAGAGGAGTTAGTGCCACCACTCCTTAGAGTCCAATTGGTTTACCCTCTCTAATGGAGGTAAACCATATACCCATATTCGCTTAGGTTTAGGACGTGCTTTAGCCCTCACCAAAGCTCCCTAGATTTAGGATCTGAGATTGTTGTTTTTCCTCATGCTACAAGCATAAGTCCTCACCTCTTAGGTATTTCCACAATCTTGTATTGTGAGATTATAAGTCCTAGCTTTCTAATAAATTTCAACGCAAACATATAATCTTCCTCAATTTCAAACATATAAAGCCCAACCGTAGGATAGGATGGAATGCTCACTAAGTGTCCTAGTATCATGGACATTCCCTACTCATCTCCTCTGGCTTCAATAATAAGTCTCTCCTTTTTTATCTATCCCATTTGATTTTCTAACATATCCAATTTATTGATAGTCTTATCTTTAAAATCTTTAGAGATAGTAATTGCTTATTTTAATCGAGAGTATTCCTAAAGAAATAACTTTCTTTTGGATGTAATTAACTATGGGGGCTTGCCCCCATAGGGAACTTTAGAACTCTACTTAAATAAACCCTACTTTATTTATCCATGTAAGTAGGAGAAAAATCTATGGTATATTCAAAGACCCATCATGCCTTAGGAGTCCTTATTAGGTGATTAGGTCTATTGTAGGATAGTGATTTCTATCTTTTGAGATAGTTCACCATTCTTTTATCATGACCATCACCTCAATAAGTACACCTCATCATGGTGTACACCATACACATAATAAAAAACTAACACCATAGCTCTAAAGATAGAATGTCTGCTTGGGAAAGGTGTCATTAGAGGTGTTAATTCCTAATCCACAAGAAAAAATATATTTTGTCTATTCATTATTGTTGACCTTGTTAGTGTGCGAGGGACCACACTGAGAAGGGGATATGTTGGCTTTAACCTTTCTCAGATTTATTAGACCAAGGGAAAATCTGTGCATCCATTGAACATTATCTCTAACCATAAGGTGGTGGTAACTAAGGGGTTGTCCAATCCAAAAGTAACCAGTAGTGTCTAAATGCCAAGGAAAGTAGCCAGCAGGGGTGTTATTTTGATCCCTAAAGAAAATAATGCCTATAGGTATTCGGTGGCCAACTCAAAGAAAAAGCATAGCAGTCTTACATCTGCCAAGAGTGGTGTATCCACCGGGTGGGTCACTGTCAACATAACGAACACCAACTAACCTAAGGTGCCCATCGGTATGCAATAATCAGTCTAGAAAGAAGGTGTATAGACTTACATCTCCTTAAAGCAAAATTGATTGACGGTGTAGTCTATAGTTAGCTCAATAGGTGCTATTCGACCTAGAGCTGCCCGTCAATGTGCAATGGTTGTACTTAAGAAGAAAGCATAGTAGACTTACATCTTCTGAAGTAGGGACCAACCGCTAGGGTGACCTGTTGATGGTGTAATAGATCAAACCTGACCTAAGGGCAACTAATAAGTAGGGAGTCATAAAGAAGGACTGATCCTAAACTTGAAGTAGTCAGGAGGAAAGGATCCACCAGGGGACTTACCCTAATCCTCTACTTGACTAAGTTAGTTCACGATGGCTAGCTTAAGAAGAAGGCATAGCAGACTTACATTCTATTAAATGAATCCAATGTGAGGGTATCTTATCGACTGCAAAGTAAGGTCTACCATGCTAATAAGGTGCTCATCGGTGTGCAGTGGTCAAAGTAGAAAGAAAACATTGCAGACTCACATCTTTCTGAACAAAGGCCCACTAGGGTGACGCACTAATAGGGTAACACATTAGCTTGACCTAGAGCAGCTAATGAGTTAGTGTTGTAGGGGCATTATCCCACATCAAAGTAGCCAAGACAAAAGATATGTATGTGTGTTTGTGTTGTAAAAGAAGGAATAGGATGCTGCTTGGGTTCTCTTATACCTATCATAAAACATGTTGAAGAATGGATGAAATGGTGCCTCAAGGGCAATGTGACTCCACCAAGAAAGGATGTTGCTTGGGTTCTCTTACACCTAACTTAGTTGTGCTATTTGAAATAGGATGCCTCTTGGGTTCTCTTACACCTATCCTAATAGCACTGGAGAATTGTGTGTAGTTTGTGTTTGTGTTGGTGAAGGATAAGAAGCCACTTGGGTTCTCTTACACCTATCTTAAATGCATTGTGGTGGATTTATAGACAAAAATTCTTTCGTTTGAAGTGATTGAATTTGAAAAGGCATTTTCATTGATGATAATTATTTTCAAACATAATTTTATGGGTAATATTTCTTTAAGTAGAGCTCGTTGATCGGAAGCATCGGGCGCTCTCCTTTATGGCTGATGAGTTGATAAGATCTTCCTTTGTAGGCCTTCTCTATGGCAAAAGGGCCTTCCCAAGTGGGTTCAAACTTGCCTCCCATCTTGTAACAAAAAATAATTGGTCTCTTTAGAACTAAAACAAGCTCTCCTTCTTGAAAAGCTCTAGAGCACACCAGCTTATTGTGAGCTTGAATCATTTTCACTTTGTACAAATCGAGGTTCTAGCATGCTCGTAAGCATCTCTCCTCCAAACCTTCGATCTCTTCTAACTGTAACTTGGCATTCTGTTCTATCATGATCTTACTACTCACAGCTATCCGTAGTGATTGGAGTTAGACTTCTAATGGTAGAGTGGCTTCAAACCCATACACTAAAGAGAAAGGAGTAGATTGGGTTCGAGTTATGTAGGTGGTGTGATAAGTCCACAAAGCTTCAACTAACTACTCATGCCATTATCGCTTATTATCATCGAGTGTAATCTTGAGTATTTGAATGAGAGTTTTGTTAAAAACTTATGCTAGAACATTCGCTTGTGAGTAATAGATGGTAGAGTATCTCCAATCTATGGTGTGTCTCTGAGTGAAGTTGTTGATCTTGGTGCTCTTGAATGTACATATTATCGATATAATTCATTGAGGCCCTAACCTATATATATGGTTTTGAAAACTAGAGCACATGCTAGGCTTTGACCTCCCTGAGAGGAATCACCTTTGCCCACTTGGAAAAGTAATCAATAACGGCAAGGATGAATCAATGACCTTTACAAGAAGGAGGATCGATCAGACCCACAATGTTAGTACCCCAATACTCGAATGGCCAAGAGGCCAAAGTTAGATGTAGAATGTTGGGTGGTTGGGCTTGGACCATTCCATACACTTAACATTGGTGATAACTCTTGGCTACATCCATGCAGTCAGTAATCATGATAGGCCAATACCCTAGCCTCTTGATATTGGCCTTAGTCTTTGGACTAGATTGGTGAGCTCTGCATAATCCTCAGTTTTCCTCGATCATGATTTTATGGGTTTCATGCTTATCTAAATAACGTAACCACATATGATTGAAGGACCATCGATATGAGGTTCCATTGATGAGAGCATACGAAAGGGCTCTCTACTTCATCTGATGGGATTGTGACTTCTCTTGAGGTAGTTAACCTTTAGTTAGATAGTCTATGAATGGTTGCCTCCAATCTAACTCCTCATCTGGCAATGGTAACCTCCACTTTAAGATAAAATCTCTCGATGAATTCAATATCAATAAGAGATAGGACTTGCCTATTTTAAAACTTTATTAATATGGACTCATCTTCTAAACATGCCAACTCTTTGGCAAGCTTTGATAGTGCATCCACTACTACGTTATCTCCTTGAGGGATCATGTATATGATAACCTCTGGGTTTTGGGCTAATAGCTCCATGGTATATTTGTGTTAATGATGGAGCTTAGGTTTAAGAATCTTGTATGGCCTAGCGATTTGGTTGATGACCAGTTGAGAATCCTCAAATATGTTGATGTTCTGGATGCATAGCGTGACTGCTAACTCTAGACCAATAATCAAAGCCTCATACTCATCTTCATTATTGGTGCAAGGATTGGATAGATGATATGAGAATCTCATCACATTGTAGTATGTATTTAGAAGGACTATTCCTATCACTGCCTTTCCTAGAAGAGTAGATTGTGATTCTTCTCCTTTTTGAGATAAAGCCGCACCATCAAAATATAATATCCATCAATGATTGCTAGTGTTCTCCAAGTTCATGGTTTATTCATCAAGGAGATCATCATTAAGTAGAGAGTCAGCAGGATGTGGGTGTGTTACTAATAAGTTCGCAATGCTTGTCCTTTCACTCCACGGAGGGGTACAAAAGTAATGTCAAATTGTGTGAGAATCATGGACCATCATGCCAACCGTCTGGATAGCGTCAGCCATATCATGAGATACTACACTGGATTGACTATGGAGATCAAGTTGACTTTATGAGAAAGCATATAATGCCATAGCTTTTGAGATGCAAAGATTAAATCTAAGCAATGTTTCAATGGGTGGATATTTGGCGGGATTAGATGATGAGATAGAGTTTCTCTTTCTTCCCATTGTGCTTGGGCCAAAGCACTAAGAGAGTCATCTAATGTATTGTAGCAGAGATCGTCTTGATGTCTTCAATGTCCACTTATCATCCTTGAACTTGGCATCCTTTTTGATAAGTGCTGAAAATTTCTGGTAGCTTCCTGATAGATTGTATATGAAGCATCTTACATACACCAACTACCTTGAAATGGTCTTAGTTGAGTTAGACTTTTACGAGGTGGCATTTCTAGTATCATTTTGATCTTCTCTAGATTGATCTCGATTCCCTAGTGTCATACAACAAACCCAAGGAACTTCCTTGAAGCTACTCTGAATGCACACTTCAAAGGGTTCATTTTCAGGTTAAATAATCTTAACCGTTCAAAAAGCACTCACAAGTTAAAGTGGTGATCATCTTTTTCTTTACTTTGATAATGAGATCATCGAAATAACACTCGACTTGATGATGAATGAGTTCACTGAAGATTCAAGTCATAGCGCACTAGTATGTAGCACTGACATTTTTAAGATTGAAAGTAATGACCTTATAATAATAAATTCTGATCGGGATTCAAAAAGCAGTATTTTTCTCATCTTCATGGGCCATGTTAATTTGATTGTAGCCAGATGAGCCATCCATGAAAGAGAAGACTACATGACATGAAGTAATGTTCACCATCAGCTCTGGGATTGGTAGTGGAGATTCATCTTTTGGACATGCCTTATTTAAGTCCCTAAAGTTGACACATATGTAAATTTGTCCATTCTACTTTTTAACTAGGATGACACTAGCCAACCAAGTAGAGTATTTTTCTTTCCTGATGAAGCCAGCATCGATCAATTTCTTGACTTCAGAAATGACCTATTGTTTGATGTCTAATCGCATGCATCTAGAAGCTTGCTTGATAGGGTTAGCACTAGGCTCTGTCACTAGTTTATGGACTGCTACATCAGGAGATAAACCTGGCATCTCTTCATAACTCCATGAAGCGTCCTTACTATAGCCTAACTAAGTCATTGGTTTTAGTTTGGTTCAAAAGAAACTAATGTATGTTTGGATTTTCTTCAGACCCTAAGTTGATTTCTTTGAGTTCATCAATGGTTGATTTGATTTATTCTTCAAACTTTGGTAGTGCATTCTTGACTTGGAAATCATCTGGGTCATCTAAAGTTTCTAAGCACTTCTCCTCATAAGAGTTAGTGTGATTTGAGAAGAACTTATCAGATTCCAAATAATTGGTGATGACTAGGTAGTAATTATCATCATTAACTAGACCCACTATACCGAATCCTAGTCCAGGTCTTGATTGAGAATGTCTACATTTATTATCCCATAACATCTTAAAGTAATCTGACCTGTGTTTAGACCAAGTATATGGGATTAATTCCTTCTTTTCTAGATTAAGAACATAATGTGAGTATCAATCAAAAGGTAATTATATTAAATCTTTATATGAATCAACCTCAAGTTTTTTGTCAACTTCTTGACTTAAGAATGGTGCTCCTAGAAAGAATCTCTAAGTCTTCACATCTGTGGATTACTTAAGGGCTTTATTAACTACCAAACCCTTATTTTTGTAAGGAAAGTGGGATTAGAGCTAAGGTTCCCAACTTATGCCTGACTGTTTCACATATAGACTTAGATACACTCATGCTTTGCTTTGGATCTTAGTCTTCATCACTCGGTCAAGTGTCACCAAGGAATCTACGAGAAGAGCTACTGGTGTGTTAACAATAAGACTCATCCTCTAAACTAGATTCTAAGTCTATATGGATAGTAGGTGTCTAGCTTGGACATATCTCCTTTTGGGTGGTCAATAAGGAGGTCTTCCATCCCTAAGGCTGCCTCTGGATATACCTCTTCCTCTACATGATAGAGGTTGGGTCATCCTACCCAAATGTTCGAATTAAGTAATGAACTATGGGTGAAATCTAATCTCAGACTCTAGTTCCTCCTCCAAGTCTATTTCTCGCTCCCTTTTATTTTTAATCTTATTTTATTTTATTTTATTTTTATTTTTTTCTTTTTTTTTTCTTTTTTTTTCTTTCTTTTTTCTTTTATTTTTGAGCTTTTTCCAAGTTCACGAGAATAATCTTGTTGATTTTGAAGGATGTAGTAGGCCGCATCCTCATATATGTCATCCTAGTGAATTGTAAATGGGATGAAATCTCCTTCAACACAGTACTCGATCCCACCTCTCATGAACTTGAAGCATTGGTACAAAGAGCATGGGACCATGTTGTTCTCATGTATC
This sequence comes from Cymbidium sinense, assembly GCA_021442155.1. Classification (NCBI taxonomy): domain Eukaryota; kingdom Viridiplantae; phylum Streptophyta; class Magnoliopsida; order Asparagales; family Orchidaceae; genus Cymbidium; species Cymbidium sinense. Next base: position 64,142,221 of record CM038229.1, on the reverse strand, counting down.
CACTATCTCTCTAGCAAAACATTAAAAGATGTACATGAATCTATAATGTAAAACTTGGCTTTAGTCTTCCACTCATCAATCTCCATTGGAAACATGATGGAGCCTAAAGCCCTCTCGCCTTGCTCATTGAATCCTTTTAACATCATCCTCTCTGACTTAAGTTTTGAGATTTCAATCCTCAAGTAAGCATGGGTCTTTAGACTCATAATATTGACTATTGCACCTGAGTCAACCAACACTCTAGATAGCCTGAATCTGCCCATGTCCACTGTGATGTAGAGGGATGGTTGTGTCTGATCATCCCTAAAAGAAAGTCTTCATCATTGAAAGTGACTCCTAGGACATCCTCTGAATAGTGAGCCTCCTCTCCAGTAGCGGTTAGCTAAGCTAAGCATATTTCCAAATCAAGAAGAGCCTTGATTAAAGATTCCATCATATCTTTGGATAAGACAAGGGCATCATATATGCTTAACTTAGCTAGCAACTTTTTAAGGTGAGCTAGAACATTGTAATCAACTCTAGGCTGGCCCTCCACATGCATATCCATAGGTGGAGCATCTTGTGGAGGGGCTATCTACTCACTGGAACCAATGACTTGCTTACCATTTTCTTAAGGTGCTACCCTAGGAGGTAGAACTTTGCCACTACATAGGTTGACTTCAGTGACTTTATGTGGTGGGTTGGTGAAAATTTCTACCTGCTCATAGGGTATACCTATAGCTTCTCTTATGGGACCCTCAGAGTAGATTGACTCCAAGTCAATCTTAATGGGTGAACCCAATTGACTCAAAAAAGGAAAGTCTGATTCTAAATTGGAAGAGAAAGGATCAGAATTATTAGAGCTATTATTATTTTCTAGACTTGGAGAGCTTTCAATAGGAATAAAATCAAGAGCATCAGAAATGGACAAGATATAAGTGGAATTTATTTTCTTCATTGATTTCTTTTTAGGTGGAGGTACATGATAGAAATAAAAAAAAGTAAGTAGGGTAAGGTTTTTAGTGCCCTTATCTGCTGACACAACACTCTTGTCAGAAGAAGAACTGGATGAAGTAGTAGCTGCAATGGTGGAGGGAATGCTAGACTGACGGGTCTCAATCTCTGCAAGTGTGAAGCCACTACTGCTGAGCTCCCACTTTTCCCAAGTTATCTTTGGCAACATGCAAACCTTCCTTGATGTTGGAGGTTTGAGCTATCTAAGGCACCTACAATGAGAGTTTCTTGATCTTAGAAATAATCTTTTTAGAGGTTCGGGATAAGAAAATATCCCAACCTTCTTTTATCTTGAGAGGATCACATGTACCCCAAGGATTACCCTAACATAACTAGATGGTTAATCTAATAAGTAATCTTTAGAGATAATTATGGAACCTGACTTGTAGTTGCACTCAAGCCAGTCCTTAAAGGTGATGCAGTCCTCTAAGACATGGCCTAACATATGGTAGGGGCAAAAGTTTGAATCATCGCTCTTGCCCACTTCCTCTGGCCTCTTAGGCTCTAGTAACTAGAAATTAAGCTTCTTTAAGAGGTTCTAAAAGATTTTCCTTACTACCTCCCTCTTGAATGAATATGGCTTATTTAGTTTGTCCAGAAGAGTGTGGTTTACCGAATAGTACCATTGTTGGGTATACTATTGAAGAGATGGTGGTAATGGTCATTGAGGTGGTTGTGGTGGCTGGTATGATGGCCAAGGTGGTGGTAGAGGTGGTGGATGTGGAGGTTGTTGAGCTCTAGGTCTCTCAAACTAAACTCTAGCTACTTCCCCCTATCAACTGACGCCATTACCACTGGCTTCTTTTCAAAAGCTTTCTGTAGTTTAGGCTTGGAGGACTGGTCTTGGAAAGATAACAGTTTGGCTTCTCCTTATAGACTAGCCACCTTATTGATTAACTTCTCAAAGGCATTGATAATAAATCCCTTGAGCATGAAGGCAACTAGGCATGAATATTCTTAAGAAGAATCTCTATGGTGTACTATTCAGAAAATTGTGGATCACATTTCATACTCAGGTTTTACCACCAAAGAATAAATCAATGAGGGACTCACTGGGGTTTTGTTGTGCTACAATGAGATCTCCCACAGTCACCCTTTGCTGAGCTCTAGCAAATCTCTTAATAAAAAGTTGCTCCAACTTAGCAAATGTCTTTACTGAACCTTTGGGCAGTTCAACATACAAATCGAATGCACTCCCTGAAAGATGGCTGACAAATAAGCAAAAGAGAAGTGCATCACTACCACCGGTATTGCAACAGCTAGCTCTAAAGTGCATTATATGTTGTCGAGGGTTTCCACAGCCATCAAAAATCTTGAAAGAAAGTAGCACAAAAGCCTTTGGTATACTTAACTATATCAAATTCCTCTAGGTAGGGTCTACCCTTTGGAATGGATGAGGTACCCAGCTTGCTCCAATGCTTCTCTCACTTGTTGTTCCACCATTTGTTTGAGGTATCTCTCCTACACGAAGGTGCTATCTATGACCTTTCTATGCAGGCTACCACTATCTTGATCTACTGGAGAGGTACTCTTGGGGGGTTCTAAGACATGTAGAAGTCGACTCGGCCTCCATAGCTAAGATGTAATCTGAGCTTCGAAGTGCTAGTATTGTTAATAAATTCTCTTCCCTGGATTTGATCATCCTTCTTCCTAAGCTACTGCTGGAGGTGTTGGGTTGAGTGGATGACATCATCTTCTTCAACTAGAGCACCTTCGTTGCTCTAAAGGCCTTGATGGAGGGAGCTTTGAGTATCAGCCATGTGGACTTTGGCCGAATCCTCTAGAAGATCATCTTTATCAGGGTCAATACCTACCCTCCCCTTCTTTGAATCTGAATGATCATTAATCAAAAGTCATCTCTTATCAGTAAAGTAGTCTTCTAAGATGTACGATCTCATACTCTGCTTGCTGGATCGGATCAAAGACTCGCTGATAGCCAACTGTGGAACTATGCTCATCTAAATCTATGCAACAGATGCTTCCTACTAATAGGACACCCTCATTGAGAGGATCGACTACCATGGGAACTGTATTGGTGTCCCCTCCCTCCTCCAGCCATACCGGTGCACCGCTATGGCTGTTGTGGATGTGGTGGTGGCATGACCATGGTGACTTTGGTTCACCACTCCTTCGCCACAGTTGAAGTGGGAGGTCGAATGGAAGAGCTCGACCTCACCTCAGTATGTGGAGTAGATAGAGTGGGATCCTTAGGTTGTAGCCAGATCACTAATGGGGACTTCCTCTCATCAGATGTAGATCTCTAAAGCAGGAACAAAGTGGAAGGAGGGATTTGACGGATGGATGAGGAATTGAGCGGTGTGATGGGGGTAACACTGACTACCCTTCCATTAGAGCTCTCCTCCAATGACTGGTGGTGCTAATGAGTATTATATTATCTATGAGATTAGCCATGGTGGCCCACCAATCGAAGAAATCAACAAGGGCGGAGGTCACCAATGCATACCTCTATCTCGCTCACTGGGCTACAACCTTGGCCTCGGTGGCCCTCTCTCTATGGATCTAGGAATTGATGCTCCTGGGGATCACAGACCTCAGATTGAATAATGCACTAGACTCTGAGCATTTGTAGGTTTTGCTAACCTAGTGAAGAACTATTCTGAGGTGAGCATACGATTTCCTCCCCTGTACTGTTGGTGAGTGGTGAAGGAGATGCAATCCTCCTAGTATCCTCTTCTCCAAGAGGGGGTGGAATCGACTACCACCTAAGAAAGGGGAGACCACTCAAGGAGATCCCTCCTCAGTAATATATGATATGGCATCTACCTCCCTAGTCGCTCTCTCATGGTGTCGCTTGATCTTTCTACATTTGTTGCGGCATTGGCTAAGGGAGAATGGTACGGTGTGGGAGCTGGAACCAACCTCAAAGGTAGGGGAGACTATCTCAGATGCTAAGATAGCCTTCCCCTTTGAGAGGATCAAGGAGGAGGTAACTACTCGCACTAGAGCTGTAGTAGGAACAATAAAAGTAGTTGAGGCACTAGACCGTGGGACCTCCAGCCTTCCTCTTGAGGGAAACTCGGGGTCATACTCAACATCAAACTGGAGGAGTGGCTTTTTCTCTATCACTTCCTCTTTGTTGATAGTTGTGGAGCTGCCCCCTCACAGGTAAACCTAACCCCCTCGAAGCCATGGCCAAAGTAAATCAGGTGGGTGGCCTCAATCATGGTGAGATTGGCATGATCCAAGGCCAAGTCTACACCAGTGGGGAAAGATAAAACAAACTTATTAGGAGCCATGACAACATACTGACTGGAGACTGAGCTGAACTAATTGCTCTGATATCTCTGCATGTGAAAATATAATCAAATTAAACTTTGACCATCATATTTTCCTTCAATCATTGATTTCTGATTCGAATTCAAAATTTGAACCCACACTCAACAAATTTAAGTATGCTTCATTGATTTGGAGATTTAGAATTTGAATTATAAGAATTGGTTTGTTGATTTTGGATTTGAATTTGAGAGATTTGAGAGATTTTGAGATTATTTTCTAATATTTTGAGATTGATTTTGGAGATATTTGGGATTATGTTGATGTTTTGAAAATATCTATTTGGAAGATTATTTGTCTTTTGATTTATTTTAATTTGATTGATCTTTTAGCAAATTTAGGTATGGAGATTTTTTTGATGTTTGATTTGATTTTTATACTTAATAAATTTGGTATGTTAAGAAGATCAAGTGTGTTTAATATATTTGATGAGATTTTTTTATGTTTTAGAAAATATTTGATGTTGTTTGTGATTACTTATAAATTTATTATGTTTGATTTGTTTTGTTGATTTTGATAGGGATCTTACTTAACAAATGGTATGTTGAGCCAATGTGTTTGATTTTAATTATTTATTTGATTTTTTGAAAGAGACCTTTAACAAATTTGGTATGTTAAGTAATCATTTTGATGTGTTTGATTTTATAAAAAAAGTGAAACTTACTTAACAAATTTATATGTTAAAATTCAAGTGTTTTTTGTTTTGATTTAAAGAGAACTCTTACTTAACAAATGTGGTATGTTAAGTAAGGTCCAAAATATTTTTGTTTTTAAAGAGGGGAATTCTTACTAACAAATGTGTTGAAATGTTTAAATGTGATTTTTTCATTAATTGAAGAAGGATCTACTAACAAATGTGGTATGTTAACTAGAATATGTTTTGTTTTTGAAGGAGAACTAAATTTTAGGTATACTAATTTCAATATTTCATGATGATGTTTGATTTTAAAAAGGAACTCTTATTTGAGAAATTTAGGTATGTCAAATGGAATTCAATTAATTTGTTTGTTGATTTGTTTAAATGAGAACTCTACTTAGCAAATTTGGGTATGTTAAGTGAGAGTCAATTTTTTTTTTATTAGAGGGAATTCTCATTTGACAAGTTTGGGTGTGAAATGGAATTTAAATGTGCATTGATTTTTTTTAAAAATTTTGGAAAAGGCATACTTAGCAAATTTGGGTATGTTAACTAGAATCCAATTTGTTTTGGTTTTTGAAAAAGGAGAACTCCACTTAGCAATTTTAGGTATACTAAATGGAGTTCAACTATTTGTGTGTGGTTGCTTTTGAAAATAGAACTCTCATTTGGAAAATTTGGGTATGCCAAATGAGATTCAAAATATATATCTTGACTTTGTGTGTGATATTGCTTTTGCAAAAAAGGGAACTCTTACTTAACAAATTTGAGTATGTTAAGTGAGATTCAATTATATGTTGATTTTGATTTTTTTATTTTAATTTTAAAAATGGAACTTCATTTAACAAATTTGGGTATGTTAAATGGAGTTGGTTAATTGATTTTATTTTAAGATATGTGCTTTTTAAAAATCTTTGAAAGTGATTTTATTGATTGTAAATTTGATTTTGATTTTTTGAAAGAGGACCCTCATTTAATAAATTTAGGTATGTTAAATGAGGTTTGATTGACATTTATTTTAAAGAGATTTGAAAATTTTTATATTTTTGCAAACTTCATGTGGAGTGAATTTAAAAATGATTATGTTTAGAAAAGTGCTTTTGAAAATATTTTGCAAAAGACTTTATTTGTTTTAGTTTGAGTTTTCCTAAATGTGGGATAAACCATACCTCACCAAGCTAGTGGTAAAGAGGTTCAAATTTTTGTATTTTGTCATCTCCTTTATTTAATTAGTTTACTTTTACCTATTGGTGGACCCAATAGGGATTTTAAGACTTACACAGAGTGAGGCCTTAAAACCTAAATGATATTAGCTAGCTTTGCTTAAAGATGAAATAAGCTAAGTGCCAATGAAAAGAAAGTTAGTCTTTGGGCTTATATGAAATATAAGTCCACTATAAATGCTTGGAGATAATAATATCTACTAGAGATGGAGAGAGGAATCATCCCCAGTGGAGTCGCCAGAAAAATCTATGGTGTTTATTTTTGGAGGTGGGACACAATGCATATCTTAAGGGTATTTATTGAAGTGATCGAGTACTACATTAAAGTATGATGCACTATCTTGAAAGATAGAAATCATCACCCTATAATGGACCTAATCACCTAATAAGGACTCCTTAGGCAATTTGGGTCTTTGAATGTACCAGAGATCTTTCCTCTACATTACATGGAAAAGTAAAATAGGATTTATATTAAGCCAGGTTCATTAAGTTCCCTATGGAGGCAAGCCTCCATAGTTAATTACATCATAAGGAATGGGAATTCCTTAAGAATACTCTCAATTAAAGTAAAAATTAAGGTCTCCAAAGATTTCAAGGCTAGACTATCAAAGGATTATTTGTATTGGAAAATCAAATGGGATTGTTCATGGAGAAGACTTATTATCGAAGTCAAAGAGAATGAGTAGGAAATGCTCATGATACTAGGAAGCTTAGTGAGCAATCTAATATATCCTATGGTTGGGCTTTATATATTTGAAGTTGAAGAGATTGATTTTATTGAAGTTGACATTTTATTAGAAAGTTAGGACTTATAATCCAACAACACAAGATTGTGAAAATGCCTAAGAGGTGAAGATTTATGCTAGTAGCCTGAAGGAAATAGCTAACTCAAATTTTGAATCTAAGGAGCTTTGAAATAAGGCAAAGCATGACCTAAGCCTAAGTGAAAATGGGTATATAGTTTACCTCCACAAGCTAGGATAAATCACCTGACTACTAGGGTTACAACCACCTTGAGTGGTAGCCAGCTAACTCCTCCTACACTTTAAATTCATGTAGGCAAGTCTTTTGAGTTACAAGATAGCTAGGGTATTTATTATTTATAAAGGGACTAGAGTCCTTAAATCCACTTCCTATGAGACTAGATCATGAGTGGTATGAGTAATAACTTAATCTACAAATGCAAAATCTTTTCAAATTTTATTTCAATTTTGACACTTCATTTTGACAAAGGCTTTAGGATTTTGATTCCTATATGCATGATAAAAATAGTTTATGGTCCAAATTAGCTAGAAGGTGTTCTCTACCATAAGGGATTCCCTCACAAATCAAGCATCTCTTATCTTGCAAGGATCCTTCATGTTCAAGAGAGAAAGAATATGCATGCATGTTATGAGACATTCAACCATTCACTAAGGGGTTGCTAAATCTTTTAATTATCTTATTTAAAACCTGGCTTTTGGTGAGTTATGAGCTATTTTAAATTTTAATTGTGAGTTATTAATTGGGGTAGAGAAATTAATTTTTATCCTAAGAGCCTAATCGCATCCACACATTAAAACATCAAACATATAAGAAACTAAGAAAAGCATGTTCTTTCTAATGTGCAATCTAAACACAACATCAAACAATTTTATAGACTACCACAAAAGAATAAAAGGTCGGTGCAATCGGGTTCCATCGTACACCCCGAAAAGCGAAAATGGGTAGCCGAGCTCTACCCTTATACAACCTGATATATAAAAGAATAAATAAAATTACAAATAATAAATACTATGGGGGGTCTTCAAGTCTTCATTATTCATGTCTTCTTCATTTCTTCATAGCTTTACTTCTTATGATGTGGTAGGCTTCAAGGCATCACATGGCACCCCAGGACTAAGCCTTCTAGCCAGTGCTCATCCTAAATCCCTATAGCACTAATACTAATTTTGAATGCAAAAGTACATTTAAAATAGGAATAGTAAATCTAACTACACCTGCAAAATAAGTGTTAGCGAAACACACATACAACCCAAGTAGTTATATTTATAATTTGGACCCCTGCACATGGGTAACCAAGCCCACCTGTGCTAACTTGGATTATGCTTAGGGGCTTAAGTAACTTGCAAAAAGAGCATTTATATTTATTTTTAAGTGGCCCATTAAGCATAATCCCCTATAAAATATATTATTAGACTATCAATGGCCTAACATCTAGCCTTCAATCCACATTCCTAACATCTAGTCTAAAAATATTACATCATAAAATAAAACACAACATCAACCATACAATCAACACATTGACTAACCTAATTCTAGGGTTGGTGACCTAGTATTCTAGTGTGTGAAAAAAGGGCTTGTGTGATAAGACTTTACTAGGCTTTTTTTAAGTTTGAATTTGGAGTTTAA